>CM073001.1:9277188-10518438 GCA_037038555.1 Rhynchonycteris naso
GAGACTGCGACCTGAACGCAGCGCCTTAGACCGCTCGGCCATCCTGACTTCGTAACGTCGCAGCCGGAAGAAAAACCTTTCAGAATATCTTTATTGTACGCATGCGCAGGAACCAGCGTGAGCCGAGTCTGTTCTTCGCTGGGCGCTGGGAACGTCATATCCTCGTGGGTTCCGACGGGTGAGGCGGCGCGAGGAGCCGGGGCGGCAGCAGAGGGCGCACGCAGCATGCTGGAGAATCTGGAAGTCTGAGAGACCCAGGACTACTTCACCACGTGTGCATGCATCTGTGCCTCCGACGTGCATTCATTCTGCATGCATGCACTTACTATTCACATCAGCTTTGAATCTTGCATATCTGCAATCACCCTCGCATTTCTACATACATAGCATTCCTTTTATGCGTTTTCTGCACGAAGCAGTCAATCCCGCACACCCACACTGGCTAATAGAACTGTTTGCTGGAGCCCGAAACGGGCGAAGCCGATATACCGCAAGGTCTCCTGGCACCTATACCTCCTTCCTTCCGAAACTGCATGTTCACGTTTATATGTGAGTTTACCTCGCTTACTCAGGCTCCGGGTTAGAGTGAGTCCTGCAGCCCCACAGCCGGGCCCACCCTAGTCCTGACCGTGTCCCCAGTGCCCAAACTGTGGTTGGCACAAGATAGGCTTTCAGAAGTTGTCCGTGGATTAATGCCATCCTCACCTCCTCCTTCCTGCATTCGGTCATTTCGTGACTCATGTTTCCCCCACCCCACCCTCAGGCCGACCTTCCGGCCCCCCACCCTTCCCCACGCGCGGGCTCTGTCTGGGGACCAGGAGACCTCGGGGCCTCGAGGACGCCTTCCTCCACAGGATTTCCGCGGGGCATAGGGCACCCCTCCTTCCTAGGATCTCATGCGCCCCATCCCCCGGCTCCCGGAGGCCCTGGGGCTGCACCTCCTAAAGAAAAGGGGAGCAGGAGAGAGGGACAGGAGAGCAAGGTTCTGGCGTGGCTGGGCCACTGAGTGACACAGGCAGGTGCTTCCCCTCTCTGTACAGAGCCTCTGAAAGTGAGGCGACCCTGGAGTCCAGGGGACAGACCCAGAGGGTGTGAGCAGTGGGGTCACATTCACACCTCATGCCCTTTGACTCACTCACCTGAGATAGTGTCACAGAGCAGCCTCAGCCAGAGAACGGGCCCCATCACCCTGCCTCAGGAACTTCCCTTCCAACCCTCGGGACCTGGGCTGTCAAAGGGTGGTGCAGCCCTGGGGTGGGCACAGGGCCTGGTTATTTGATAGATGATGAACCCTCCCCTCTTTCCTTGCCCCAAACGCCTCCTCCTCATCCCCGTTGGATCTTTTCTCTTTAGGCTCAGCAATGACCTCTTTAGCGTCCTCCCTAAAATATAAATTGCCCTGGGTGTTGCAAAGGGTGTTGGGCATTTCCTGGGCACTTGCTATATATATGCCAGACACTCTTTTAGATGCTGTGTGCAAAATAATTTCTGCCCTCAAGACAAAGTCCAGTGTGAGGTGAAGGGGGAACAATAAGAGATAGGTGAGTAAATAAATTCAGGTGCTGGTAAGTGCAAGAAAGAGGACGTGTGAGGAAACTTGGAAGAGACTTTGAATAGAGGCCAAAAAAGGATAACTCGTGTCTTGGCTGGGGCACCAGTACCAGGGATCTGGTTCTATAGGGGTCTGCACTCTTCCTTACTTCTGCGCACTAAGGACTCTTGTCCATAGAAAGGTGAGTGGATTTTGTTGAGGGAGAATACACTTAAATATTGCCCTGTGAATAATGACCATTTTTACATCTATTTATAAATTCATTTCATCATTCCTGATTGCCAATATATGTGTATCTTTTGAATTCCCCTTTGAACCAGTTGTAACATCTTACTGGTTCCCTCAAAAAATAATGAGTTAAATGAAATCTTTGACTTGTGTTCATTTTTTATTTATATGAGAATCATGGCTTTACCTTTAAAAAAGTATTCGTTAACAGTGACCAAGAGTGACTAGGGGCTCTCATAGGAAGCGTGGTCAGGGGAAACCTCTTTAAGGAGGAGACACTGAGTTTAAAAGGGAGAGACAAGCAAAATCAAAGGTGAGGGCTGTGACATGCCATTTTGGAGGTATAAGCAGTGCAAAGGTCCTGAGGCAGAGAGGAGTGTGGTCTGTTGGAGGGGCAACAAGGCCAGTGGGGCAGCGGTGAGGTGGGAGAGGTGGCTGAAGTCCATATCACACAGGATTGAATGCCAGGGAAAGAAATCTGGATCGTCTTCTGTGTGTGATGGAGTTACTGGAGTGTTTTAAGCAGGGCAGTGACATGATCCAGATGATTTCAGAATGACCGCTTTGGCTGCTGTGTGGAGGATGGATGCAAAAGCCTAAGACACAAAAGAGTCCAGGGAGAAGGCCATGGCAGGGAAGGGAGAGAAATGATGGCTGGTCCAGGGAAGTGCAGATTGCAAACAGTGGTCGAATTCAAGATTCAAGATGTGTTTTGGAGGTAAAAAGGACAAGCCCTGCTGGTTGGTGTGTGTGTGTGTGGGGGGGGCTATTTGGAGAGAGGGAATGCAAGAATGTAACAGAAAGTAAACAAGACCCATTTTGCAAACCAGGGAGTGGAGGCTCAGACAGGCTGAGTGGTTAGCCAAGGTCTTCTTTGGGGTGGAAGTCCTGTGCTCTCTCTCTGCCTTTTGAACCCTCCCCTCATGCCTATCCCACCAACCTTCCTCAGCGAGCTCCATTTCAGCGATGAGTAAACAGAGGCCAGACCGAGCTGAAGCCCAGGCCACCAGCTCTGCCTGCTACCCCAGGGCCTGTCTACAAGAAAATGCTGGGGGCCCACGCAGCCCTATATCCTGGGTTTGGTGGGTGATCAGCTGTCCTCCCAGACACATTTCATGTGCCAGACTCCTGACCTGTTCAGGACACTGTTCAGGACTCCATTCCAGCCTCAGGCCCCCGAGACCAAAAATGAAAAGGGAGAAGGCCACTATACCTGCCAACTCCATTTTCCCTTGATTGGCAGCCTAGACACCAATAAGGGACCCTTGAGGGGCAAGCCTCACCCATTCCCTCTCTGGGCATTTATCCAGATTGGGAGAGGAAAGTCCCCCGAGGTCAGTATGGAAAGCCTATCAACATCAGAGGAAGTTCCAGTCAGCTTCTCCTCTGCTCAGTCCCAATGCGTACAGATGAAGTCAGACTGCTGAAAGAAGACCTGGTACTCCGCCTGCCCAGGGGTCTGGAAAGGGGCGTCTCAGCATCCCTGTGACTTTGGCACGTATCTCCACCTCTTCTCGGGAAAACTGTAGCAGAAAGCTGAGTTTTTGTGAGTGCCTCCTTTCCATCCACTATCTCACAATATTCTTAATAGCATCAAGACACAGATGAGGCTCAGAGAGGCCAAGTAACATACCAGAGTCACACAGCTTACTCTGGACCTAGAATTGTGATAGGTGCTTTCTTTATGTTGTCTTGTAAAATAAACAAACAAACAAAGCTATGGCCTGACCTGTGGTGGCCATAAAAGCATCACACTGGAACACTGAAGTGGCTGGTTCAAAACCTTGGGCTTGCTTGTTCAAGGCACATATGGGAGCTGATGCTTCCTGCTCCTCTCCCCTTCTCTCTCTCTCTCTCTCTCAAAATGAATAAATAAAGTCTAAAAATAAATAAATAAAAATAAAAACAAAGCCATGAGGGTTTGCCAGCTTAGGCGGCAGTCTTGACGTTGAGATGTCATTTTTGGCCTTGTTTTTATTGAAGTTACAAAGGAAAGGTTGGCTTTTCCCAGAAAGCCAGCCCAAGAGGCATAGCCAAGTTTCTGTGTTTCAGGCTCTGGTTTCTTGGCCATGGGTGCCGATGGAAGCCCGCAGGCGCCAGCATGAATCCCTGCCAAGGCTCTGGTTTGGGGATTCTTGGTCCACTGAGGAGGGATCCCAGGGGACAAGCGGACGAAGCTAGCATGGCTCTCTGATGGGATGGGAAGGGAACTGTCAGTCCCTCTGGAACCAGAGCCAAAGGCTGCAAGGTAGGTCCACATTTTGCCTGAAGAGAGGTGGGCAGCCTAGTTTCCTGATTTTGAATGGATCATGTGAACAGTGCTAACCAGAGTGAACCTAAGACCTGGAGCTCACTTCCAAGTTCCCTGGACTGCTTTATCATGCCCCCAAAGCTTTTGGTCACCCTAGAAAGAGAACCCGAGGAATGGGGGTGACTGTAGCTCACCTCTCTGATAAACAAGGGGTACAAAGCCAATTTTCACTTGAGCCAGCATGACTGAATATGTAAGCATGTAGATTCTGGGACCACCTGTGTTCCAATCCTGCTTCTACCATTTGCTAGCTCTGTAACCATAGGGGTTTCTTAGCCTCTCTGTTCCTCAATTTTCCTATCTGTAAAATGGATTAGGAATAGTATCTGCTTCAGAGGGTTGTTGTAAAGAAGACAGAGTTTATACATGCTGAACATTGAGAGTGCCTGGAATAGAGTAAACGCTTTATAAAAGCTCAGAAAAATAAAACAACATACCATGTTTTGCACATGGAGATTAACGTGGGACAAGTTGTCACCTGCCAAACTGACTGTGGAAGAGTAACTATAGTGCCATTCCCACAACTAAGTGGAACAACAAAGAATGCTTCTCTCTCTCTCTCCCTCTCCCCTCCCTTCCTCTCTCTGTCTCTCTAAAAGAAAAGAAAAATCAGGGAGCTGCTACCTGAAGACCAGGTGGCGAGGCAGGGAGGGAGGGGTGAGTTTTGGGAGTAAGTGGAGGCCAGAGTAGGTAGGAGTGAATCACAAGAGGGTCCAGAAGAGTACTGGAGTATCAGGTCCGACAGGAGAACCGTAATCTAGTCCTGATGAAGTGTCAAAGTATTTGCTGACAAGCACAGCACCTGCCAATGAGGAGGGGGAGCAGGCTCTGGGCCGGATTCACCTGGGAGCTGGGTAGACCGTGCGGAATCCGGAGCAGGAGTGGCCAAGGTGGGGACCCAGGGCAGCGCTGTTTAGCGGCTAGTACCACAAGAGTTTCCTCTGTCCACTTGGATATGGCCAGGGAGTGGACCAGGAGGATATCCAGTGGCCTAGACCTCAGGCCCTGCATTCCCTGACCCCGGCACTAAGCACTCAGCCCACCCAGAGAGAGGGCCCTGAGCTGGCCAGCCCCTAAGCAGAACACAAAAACTTTTTAGCTAAAGAGGCAGAGCAGACGGGGCCTGTGAAAAGCCTGGAGGTCCCTGAGGCCCGGGGCTGTGCCCATGTGGAAGGCTGGGCATGTGGGTCACAGAAGGGGGCTCCTGGGGAAGAGTCATGGACTACCTCTCCTGGGAAGGCTTCCTGAACGCCCCCTGAGAGGGACAGAAAACTGGCTTGCAGAGCCCAAGGAATTTACTCATCCATCTGTCCATCCATTCGTCCATCCATCCATCTATCCACCCACCCATCCGTCCGTCCGTCCGTCCATTTGTCCGTTCATCCATGCATGCACACTTATCTATCAAGCTTCAGCTATGCAATAGGCGCTGGACCACCTGCTGGGAGTACCGGGCAAGCAAGATGGCCGAGTTTCCTGCCTCACAAAGCACAGAGCCTGGGACCAGCAAATAAGCCAGCAAAGGAGCACAATGTCCGCATCGGTAAGGAGACCAGAGAGAAAGTGAGTGGGACGTGGGGTAGGAGACCACTTAAGCCACAGTGTTAAAGAAGAGGCATTTGAGCAGAGGCAGGAATGATGAAAGGAGCATGCCCTGTATCAGCTGGGGGAAGATGGCCCCACATAGAGAGAACAGCAAGTGCAAAGGCCCTAAGAAGGGAAGGGTGCTTTGTGTCTTGGAGGAACAGAAGGATGGGGGCAGGAGGATGGAGGTGCAGATGTTGGAACGGTGAGCAAGGCAGACTCAGATGGGGCATTAAGACCTACTGTGGCTGTACAAAGGAACAAATGTCCCATTTTCCCTTCAGCCACCACCCATTTTCTGGGTGCCTCATGAGGGTCCGGGGCTGGTGCAGCCATTTCTTAGCTGTCCAGTGTCAGATCTGGCCCCCAAAATGCCATAAGCCAGCATTGCAGGCTCTGTTCAATGTCCAGGCCCATCAAGCTGGCACTTCCAAGGAGGGAGAGGGTGGCCCCAATTCTGGAAGGGGATAAAATCTCTCCCACCAGCACAGAGCCAGTTTCAACATTTCCTCTGGAAACTCTCTCACCCTTTGATATGTGGTATCTGATTTCTCTACAGCTGTTTCCTGCAGTCCCTTTGTATGGCTGCTGAGTCCAGAGCCTGAAAAACATAGCTAGGTTTTTAGTCCTGGGGAACCAGAACAAAGGATGTGCCAGCAGGGGTCTGGGCAGGTGACAGGTGGGTTTTGAATCCCAGTAGGTCATCACTGGAATAGCACAAAAGCACAGTGCCCTATTCCCCAGCCAGAGATGTCCTGGGGAGCCACGTCCCCCAAATTCAAGCTTCTGCAATGCAAAAAAAAAAAAAAAAAGGCCAAGAAAATTCCTTTTTATTTTTTTTAAAAAAAGAGCATTACTGACATTTCCTTTGTTCTCCAAAGGTTTCAGCAGACACACAGAGGAAGTGCCTTGGTTTATCAAGCTTCCCATAAAAAGAAGAGAGCAGAGAGCCTGATACAATATTTTTTTTAGGTTAAGCAGTCTGAAAATGATTCAGCATTGCAGAGGGAGCTCAGTGCTTTCACCTGGCCTTCAGCTCTGCTCTGGATGCCCCTTACCTGGGGAAGGTGACATCCAGCCTGGGTCAGCCCTGTCTACCCCAGAATTCTTGGCATGGTGTGCAGTTGCATATGTGTGTGTGCATGCGTGTGCGTGCGTGTGTGTGTGATTCTCAGGCCACGTTACCCACACCGGACCCCACACTTCATGTGGGCAGGCTCTACCAGAGTTCTTCATTCCCCACTGATCCCCAGTGCCTGGCATTTTGTAGGCACTCTGGAGATACTTATTTATTGAGCAAATAAATGAACAAACCCCAAAGTCAATGTCTTTCCCCCCAGATGTCTACAGATCCCCATCTAAGGACCTCAGTCCCCCCGAGCGCTAATCCCTGAGACTCCATTTCAGGGAGCAATTCGCTCCTAGTTAACACCTGCTACCTGCTGCTGGAAGCAAGGGACCAGTGCCTTTCTCCACCTCCCCAGCCCGTTGGTTGAGAGCCCACTCTGCACCAGCCCTGGGGACTCCAGGTGGGTCTGGGGGAAGGAGGATGTGTTTTCATTAATCTTGAGCCTTGAGCCTGACCTATGGTGGCACAGTGGGTAGAGCATCGACCTGGAACACCGAGGTCACAGGTTCGAAGCCCCAAGCTTTCCTAGTCAAGGTACATGTGAGAGTTGGTGCTTCCTGCTCCTCCCCTTCTCTCCCTCTCCCCACTCTAAAATAAATAAATAAAATTAAAAAAACACACACACACAAAATACTTGAGCCTTGATTCAGACTGAATGTGCTGGTTTTCATCCTCTGAGAGCTATTGAGGGAAACTGAGGCAAGGCTTTAGAAATATTCAGGAATGACGAGCAATTAGACAAGATGAAGGTCACCAGGGCTGGAGTGAAAAAGTCCAGTTGATTTCCATTTCAAAGTTGGGACTTTAGCCTGACCAGGCGGTGGCGCAGTGGATAGAGTATCGGGACTGGGATGCAGAGGACCCAGTTTTGAGACCCCGAGGTTGCCAGCTGGCTTGAGCAAAAGCTCACCAGCTTGGACCCAAGGTCGCTGGCTCAAGCAAGGGGTTGCTCGGTCTGCTGAAGGCCCGTGGTCAAGGCACATGTGGGAAAGCAATCAGTGAACAACTAAGGTGTTGCAACAAAAAAACTGATGATTGATGCTTCTCACCTCTCTCCGTTCCTGTCTGTCTGTCCCTACCTATCCCTCTCTCTGACTCTCTCTGTCCCTGTAAAAAAAAAAAAAGTTGGGACTTTAATCTTCCAACCGAGGTCCCCTTCAAGGTACCTGTGCACGTAAACCTCAGAGGGCAGGGATGACCCAAGCAGTTCTTCACCCAAACTCCAGGCAGCACCAGGGGTGTGGAGGAGAGCAGAAACCTCAGAACCCTGCCGCGTTAGAATCGGGGCCAGGTGGGGAAGGGCACAGCGGTAAGGGGCCCAGGCGTGGCCAGGGGACAGGTGGCATCCACAGCAACTGGAATTTGCTCATGCAGAGGGGTCTGTGGCTTCTTTGAGGGGGTGCTCTCTGACAGAGCCTATCAGGGGAGTCTGGTGGGGACAGGACATGTTCCAGTGTTTGTGTCTATGGGTGTATAAAAGCCTGTGTCTCTGGGAGTTAGAACATGTGTATGTGTGTAAAGTGTGTCCATGCATATTGCACACATGTGATTACACATGTGCAAGTGTTTATGTTGGTTTAAAGGTGGCTGAATGTGTATGGGGGTGAGACCACCCCACTTGGCCAGTGTGTGTATTGTATATTTTCGTGTGGCTGGGTTAATCATTGCGTGTGTGCTGTGTGTAAGTGTGATGTTTTACATGTATGTGTTGGACAAGGAAGGGATGGAACAAAGAAGCCCTATACACTTAGGATGGAGCCGCTCAGAGATTACATCCTTCGTAGACACATGGAAATTGGTAGACTTGAAGACAGTAGAAGTTTAAATCCCAACTTTGCCACTTTTCAGCTGTGTGGCCTCAGCAGTCTTTACCCCTTCTGAAGACTCAGTTTTTACATCTGTACAATGGGCATCATTACCCTGACTGCCTTCCAGGGCTGACCTACCTATAGGCAACTGTAGGAAGGTAACAACAAGCCTGGGAAGTCGGGTCCCTCTGGGGAGAGGGGATGAGAAAGGAGTTCCCACTCTCTGTGGTCCTGGAATTTCTTATCATGAGTACATACTACATTTATCATTAAAAGGGTATTAGAAAAAGGCATCTGTGCTTGGAAAACCCTCACCACTTTTCTCACTCCTGCTCAGATGTTTATGTTTCTGCTGATAGATGATCATGGTAGATACAGTCAGGGCGTGAGGTTATTTGCCAGGGGACAGGATTGAGGCTGGGCAGGCTCTGCGTGGCTTCCCCTTCCCTGGGAGCCAGCTAGGGGTGTCACTGCCTAACTTCAAGAGGACAGGATGCTGCTTCCAGGAGGCCTCCTAGTTTGCATTCCTGGCCAAGGAGAATAGAGCCTGAACCAGTGCCCAGAGAAACAGGACAAAAACCGGGTGCAGAAACAGCTTCAGGTAGAGATAGGGTTAAATTAAATGGAAACTTGCCTTTCACAATGCTTGTTTGTTTTTCTTTCCTTTTATTTATTTATTTAAATTTTTTCAGTCCCAGCTCTGTTCCAATGAATCACCAAAAGCCATTAACAGAAGTTATCTGTGGTGGGGGAGGGAGAATGATTTCACTTTCCTTTTTGTACCTTTCCTAATAAAGTTTGAATTATTATTCTAACCTTTTATGTCATTTCTTCCTCCTGACCCTGCCTTCTCCTCCCCTGGGCATCAGGGAGCCTCTGTCCAGAGATCCTGCCCATGGGGGGTCTTCCCCTTTAAACCTCAGTGTTTTATTTTTTTTTTTTATTTTTTTATTTATTCATTTTTTTTTAGAGAGGAGACACAGAGAGAGAGAGAGAGAGAGAGAGAGAGAGAGAGAAAGGGGGGAGGAGCTAGAAGCATCAACTCCCATATGTGCCTTGACCAGACCAGTGCAGGGTTTTGAACTGGCGACCTCAGTGTTCCCAGGTCGATGCTTTATCCACTGCGCCACCACAGGTCAGGCTAAACCTCAGTGTTTTAAAAGGAAACCAGAACTGCGGTCACTGTTATATAATTTGGAATAGATCGAAATACTGAATTTCAACACTTTAAACACTTTTTGCATCATATATCTAAAAAAATGTTTCACAGGCATTCAATTTACATTATTCAACTCTAAAAGGTACAACAGAGCCTGACCTGTGGTGGCGCAGTGGATAGAGGGTTGACCTGGAACGCTGAAGTCACAGGTTCGAAACCCAGGGCTTGCCTGGTCAAGGCTCCCACGACAAACAACCAAGAGAGTAAGCAACTACTTCTCGCATTCCTCCGCCTTTGTAAAATCAATAAATAAAATCTTAAAAAAAAAAGATACAGAAGAATCAACAGGAAACACGTACCTCCCTCTGACTCCAGTGAACTTCCTCAGAGGCGACCCTGTTACCAGGGGCTCTTGCAGCCCCACAGGGTATAAAGAAGCAGACACGTCTGTGTCCTCCCCAATCCTGTAGTCTCTTAGGCACATCTAGCCCCAACAATATAGCTTGGTGGTTGTTTGCTAGAGTACACAAATGCCTGCAGAATATGTTTATTTTACAGAAGGGGAAACTGAGGCCCAGACTGGCCAGTCTGGCCTCACATTCCAGAGCTCCTCAAATTGGAGGTTTTAAAATCGGCAGGAATAAACTGACCCTGCTCAGATTACTTACAGCTCAACAGTAGTTTGTTATTAAAAAAATAAAAAAAGCTTGGAATAAAATAGAACTCAGAGCAAGAATTATGTATTTTTTTGTTTGAAGAACCCTTGGCTTCTCGGAAGGCAGAGGGAAATTCTGTCAGAGCAACACCCCCCCCCACACACACACACACGCACACACACGCGCACACACACAAACAGGGCTCATCTCTGAGCCAGTGCCCTTCCCCATCGCAGATGGCTGCCTTCCAGCCCAGACGTGGCTGGTTCCGTGGACCCCTCCCAGCTCAGCCGAAACAGCTATGTGACATCTTCTCCAAGGAATGCTTCTGGACGCCCTGCCAGCTGAAACTTGTTGTTCCCTCTGGGTTCCCCAAACATATGCTTTACAACCCCCCGCATCCCTGTCCGACTATCTCCTCTCACCCGTAAAATACTCTTTAATTGAGTGAGCATGTACCACGTTCCCGGTCTGTGCCCAGCACTCCTCACGCGTTGAAGTCTCAAAACAGTACCGGCGAGTAGGGAGAATCTGGACTCAACTTTGCAGATGAGGAAACAGGTTTAGAGAGGTCAAAGAACGTCCTTTACTTATGTCGCACAGCTGGTCAGTGTTGAAGGAATCACACCAGGCCCGCGCTGCTAACTGCAGAGTCCCTAATGTGACCCACTGCTCCCTTGGGCCTGGATATTCAAATGTGATCTTAAGACAACCTCACATCAAGCCCTAGACAAGGAGGCTGAGTGCAGAGAGGAAAAGCAGGTTGTCGAGGGACACACAGCTGCTGGGGCAGAGTTGAAGGTGCAACGTTTTCATAGATCTTTTGAATTTTTATCATGTGCTGGGTGCTGGGGACATGGAGGTGAATAGAATACCCACTGTTAGCTCCCAGTTGCTCACCAATGATCCCATCTGTACAATGGTCTGAGCTGATATTTGTCACAGTGCCCATGAGGAAAGGGACACTTCTCCTATTTTACAGATGGGGGCCCTGAGGCTCAATGAGGTGAAGACATGGCCGCCTTAGAGTTGGAGCTCTGTTGTTTTAACCACTACTGCTCTGCTCCCTGGCTTGGGGGTGTGTAGCCCTATGAAGGAGGGGTGGTAGTGGCATTTTATTAATACTTAATAACAATTTTTTTTACCAGTGGGGTGTTTTTACTGGATGACCTTCTTCAGGTCTGGGCAACAAGAGTATAGGATTAGATGGAGGGTTCAGGGCATTTTCTGACTTCATCACCGAAGGCAGAGCGGCCAAACTTTGTCCCCAGTCAGGAAGGTGACTCAAGTCCAGCTTGCAGTCCCAGAACCTGGGCCCGACCAGTGGCTCCCAATCTCTTTCCCACTGAGTGGGCGTGGAGGGGAGTTTCTTAGGTGATTTCCCTGAAGGGAGAGATGGGACTTTCAGCAGCTGAGGAATAATCAGAGAAAAATCTCACTCCTGGGACCCCTGGGGATGGGGAAACAGAGGCCGGAGAGAGGCAGTAACTGATCTAAGTTCTATAGAAAGGCAGAGGCTCAGGCAAACCCTGACTGGACCAGTGAACAGTTTTTGGGAAGGTTTGCAGTGTTCCCAAGGCAGAAGACACCATGATGGAGGGTGCGCAGGGCCTGCCTGGAGTGTTCACAGCTCAGTGTGGAGTGAGATCATGAGTGGGCAAAGACAGCATGGGGCGGCCACTCTGTGGTGGAGGGAAGCGGGAGTGTGGTGGCCCTGAGGAGGATGCCATGGAATTCTGTTGGGTGGGGCGAGGGGAGTGCATCAGGGAAAACACTTGGATGGGCCTGGAAGGATGCATTTTGCCCAGTGGAGGAGGAAGGGCGAACTTTCCAGTAGGAGGGCACAGCGTGACCCAAAGCTCAGAGACGGGATCTTGCCCAGGGACTGCGAGAGGCAGTCGAATGTACAAGTTGAGAGCCTAGACTTGGAAATCACACTCCTTAGGTTTGAATCCCGGCTCTTTTGCGTGTAGCTGTGGACCTTGGCAAGCATCCTACACTCTTGGTCCTGTTTCCTTCTCTGTAAAACAGGAAAACAATAGTACGCACCGGAAAGGAGTTTTGTGAGCATTAAATAAATGAATCCACATAATCAGTGACTGCTATAATTGATATCATCATTGGTCAGGAGCATTCCAGAGCGGTCCACGGCTCTCCCTTCTGTGTTTGGCTCTGCCTTGCTCTTTGGGGCTCCAAAAACATTCCCCCACCTTACCCCCTATTTGAAACCCCAGAAGGGTGGCCTGGAGAGGGAGTGATTCTGGGACTAGGACTAGTGGAGCTTTTGGAAAATCCCAGCTATATGGTTGGGATCCAAGCCCAGGAGTCTGGACAAGAGAGAGGAGAGGACGGGGGGAGTATCGGAACAGGGTGGGGGTGGCTGCTCCAGATGGAGTAGAGAGGCACCCACATCTTGCCTAAGGGCACCGAAGACTCTTGCAGGGCATGTCAGTTTTGACATAAGTGTCACAGATTTATGGCCATTTGTAACACAAAATATTTGCCCAGGTTTCCTGTGCAGGGACATGGAATGTCCAAAAATAACTGATGCAAGGGTGGTGGGGTGGCAGAGGAGGAGAGGGTGGAGCAGTGCTGAGGCTTCTATGGGCAGCTCAGCCCCCAACCCTGGTTAGGGGCAGGCCGGAACCTCCAGAGGCAGCAGCCCACCGTGACCCACCTGAAGGTAGGGAGCCAGGAGAGGCAGCCACCTTCCCAAGAAGACTTAAGGGTCAGTGGAAGAACCCCATCTGAACCAGTCTTTGAGGAGCTAGAAGTACTCAAAGCTTCTGGGGCGGGGATATGTTACAGGGACAGCAGGGAAAAGGACCTGAGATAAGGCTGTCTCTAAGGACCCACGGGGGTCTTTCGCTCTCAGGAGCCGCACAGCTTCCTATGCCTGCTGCCCTGTCAATCTTTGTGACTTGGCTTCCCTCTGGGTGTGTATTTTTTTCTGTGGCTGCTGCAGCCTCCCTAGGTCAGCCACACCCCCACTTCCACGCGTCCTGCTCCCGGCTTTCCGGGGCTTTCCGGCTTTCCCTCGAGGGTCTTGGCTTCCCTGTCACCGTCTTCTCCACGTCAGGAAGACAGCAGGGGGCTTGGGAGAGGGACTGACATCCGATGCATTCTCCAAGATAGGTGCTTGCCCAACAGTCGTCTCTCCAACTGAACAGTGACTTCACATCTAATCGTTTTATTTATCATAAGATAAATACATGTATGCACTACACTTATTTTTGAAATCGGTATCTCATGTTTTTCTCAGTTAGCTCAGGTTGCTATAACAAAATACTGGTGGCTTATCAGCAACTGAAATGTATTTCTCACAGTCTTGGAGGCTGGAAGTTCAAGTTCATGGTGTGAGCATGGTCAGGTTCAGGTGAGGACACTGTTCCCAGGTTGCGGGCTGCCGGACTTCCTGTTGTGCCGTCACGTGGGTGGCAAAGGAGGGAGCGAGCTAGAGCTAGCTCACTGGCTTCTTGTAGGGCCCCTACTCCCATTCCTGAGGCCCCACCCACAGAGCCTAAGGCCCACCCAGAGCTCCCCTCCCCACCCCACCCCCGACGTCCCGCATCACAGGGGGATTAGATTTCATCAGGGAAATTTGATAAATTAGACTACATTAAAGCTAAAACGTGTGTTCATCAAAAGACACTGTCAAGAAAATGAAGTCTAGTCAAAGAGTGGAGTGTAAAAACCTTCCATTTTTACCCAGAATTTATAAAGAACTAAAACAAAAAACAATAACAACAGATTACTCAAGGGAAAGAAAAGGTCGAAGATACTTGAATTAGCCTTTCACAGAGAGACTATCCAAGTGGCCAAAACACAAAGCAAACTTGAAGGGGTGTTCAATTGCGTGAGTCATCAAAGACATGCAAATTAGAATGATAATGAGGTGCCCATATTCGCTCACCGGAATGGCTGAAAAGGAAATGAGCCGATGCCAACCTTCATTGAGGATATGTAACAATGACAAGTTTCATGCACTGCCGATGGAGATGTACACCGACAGAAGACCTGGGAAAATTCTTTAGCAGTATTTACGAAAGCAGAATGTATGCGTGATCCAGATACCCTACTCTAAGCTACACACCTCGGAGAAATGTGTCCAGTCCACACGTGGCAAATACGAGAATGTCCACGTTAGCAGCAGCTCCGGACTGGGAACTACACAAATGTCTATCGACAGTAGAATGAATAAATGCATGGTGTATTTCTTTATTTTGTTTTAGCCGGGACTTTTTATTTAATGGTTCAGTGCACAGTTTGATGATTTTTAGTAAATGTCCAGAGTTGTGCAACCATCACCCACACTGAGTTTTAGAACATTTCATTGCCCCAGAAAGAACCCTCCTGCTCATTTGCCTTCTCTCTTTTCCCCAGCCCCAGGCAACTGCTAATCTAATCACCATCTCTATAGATTCGTCTTTTCTGGTCATTTCTTGCGCGTGGAATCACCCAGTCTGTGGCCCTTTATGTCTGGCTGTTTTCACTTAGCCTGGTGTTGTTTTTTTTTTAAATTTATTTATTTATTCATTTTAGAGAGGAGACACAGAGTGAGAGAGAGAGAAAGGGGGGAGGAGCTGGAAGCATCAACTCCCATATGTGCCTTGACCAGACCAGTGCAGGGTTTTGAACTGGCGACCTCAGTATTCCCAGGTCAATGCTTTATCCACTGCGCCACCACAGGTCAGGCTAGCCTGGTGTTTTTGAGGCTCAGCGCTCCGAGCAGGGCTGAACAGTACTCCATCATACAGGAAGGCGACATTTTGGTTATTCATTCATCTGATGGATACATAGGTTGTTTCCACTTTTCTGGCTATTATGAAAAATGCTGCTATGAATATTCACATGTTAGTCTTTGTGTGGGTATATGTTTTCATTTCTCTTGGGTAAATGTTCCTAAAAGCGCAACTGCTGGGTCATATAAAAATTTTATGTTTTACTTCTTAAGATGCTTTTAAACTGTTTCCTTTTGCGTTTCCAGCATCAATTTATGAAGGGTCTGGCTTCGTCCTTGCTGACACTTGTGATTATGTCTTTTTTTAATTATGATCATTTTTGTGGTATGAAGTAATAGCTTATTGTTTTTGTATTTCTCTGATGATTAAAAATGTTGAGTATCTTATTTGGTGCTTATTGGATGTTCATACGCTTTCTCTGGTGAAATATTTATTCAGTTATTTTGCCTATTTTAAATTGGATTATTTGTCTTGTTGAGTTGTGTTTTCTATTTTGAGATACACGTCTTTAAGCAGGTCTAGAATTTGCAAATATTTTCTTCTAGTGGTTAGATTTTCTTTTATTTAGTTTATTGGGTTTACTGGTGTGACAGTGGTTAACAAAACCATACAGGTTTCAAGTATGCAACTCAACAAAATAGATCTTTTTAATAATGATTCCTAGCATTTAAAATTTCAGTGAAATTCAATTTATTAATTTAAAAAATTTTAGAGATTGTGCTTTTGCTGTCATATCTAAGAAAACAAAGAATTTCTTTTGAGTTTTATAGTTTTGACTTTATATTTAGGTCTCTGATCCATTTTGAGTTAATTTTGTGACTGCTGTAATGGATGGATCCAATTTTATTCTATTGCATGTGGGTATCCAGTTTTCCTACCACTATTTATTAAAGACAAAAAAACAACTATTCTTTTCCCATTGAATTACCTTGGCTCCTTTGTTAAAATATCAATTGACTATAAATCTAAGGGTTTGTTTCTGAGTTCTCAGTTCTGTTCCTTTGATCTGTCTATCCTTATTCAATACTCTAGTACTGTAGATTTATAGTAAGTTCGTAATTGAGAAGTTGTGTCCTCTAACTTTGTTATTCTTTTTTCAAGATTATTTTTGCTATTCTAGAATCTTTGCTTTTTAATCTAAATTTTAAAAACAGCTAGTCAGTTTCTGCTTGGATGTTGATAAGGATTGAGTTGACTTTGTGGATCAAATAGAAAAGAAATTCTTTATTGGACAATGTCTTCCAATCCATAAAGGTAGAATGAATGTCTTTCTGTTTTCTCAGATTTTTAAAATTCCTATTGGCAAAGGCATATAATTTTCACTGTACAAATCTTTCACTGTGTTGGTTAAATTTATTCCGAAGTATTTTATTCTTTTGGTCCCGTTGTGAATGGAATTGTTTTCTTAATTTTATTTTTGGATTGTTTATAATTAGTAGGCAAACATACAGTTGATTTCATATATTGATCTTTTATCCTGCAATCTTTTTGTACCACTATTATTTCTAGCAGGATTTTTAAAATTTATTTTTGGTAGTTCCCTTAGGATATTCTGAGTATAATATCACCTCATCTGTAAATAGGAATAGATTTTCTTTCTTTCTTTCTTTCTTTCTTTCTTTCTTTCTTTCTTTCTTTCTTTCTTTCTTTCTTTCTTTCTTTTAATCTGATGCCTTTTATTGCTTTTTGTTGCTTAATTTCTTGGCTAGAACCTCCAATAAAATGTTGAATAAAAGTAGCCAGACGAGAAATCCTTTTCTTCTTCCTGATCTTAGGGGGAAACTGCTCAGTCTTTCATCATGAATTGTGATGTTAACTGCGGGTTTTTCCTAGATGTCCTTTATCAGAGAGAGGAAGTTCCCCTCTATCTTTAGTTTGTTGTGGTTTTGATCATGAAAAGGATGTTGGATTTTGCCAAATTCTTTTTCTGTCTATTGAGATGATCGTGTGGTTTTTGTTCTTTATATTATTTGTAAGATGCATCGTATTGATTGTTTTTTGTATGTTAAACCAACCATGCATTCTGGAGATAAATTCTACTTAGTCATGATTAATCCTTTCTATATTTTGCTGGATTTGGTTTGCTAATGTATATTTTTGTATTTAGATTCATAAGGGGTATTGTTCTTAGGTTTTTTTTATATGATATCTTCTTTTGTGGTTTTGATATTAGAGTATTCCTGATCTGATAGAATGAGTTCCCTTTTATTTTTGGAAGAATTTGAGAAGGACTGGTGTTAATTCTTCCCTAAGGTTTTTTTTTTTCTCAGAATTTATCAGTGAAGCCATCGTGGCCTGAGTTCTTCTTTGTGGAAAACTTTTGATTACACATTCAAACTTTTTCCTTATTTTAGGGCTCCGATTTTCTATTTATTCCTTGGTCAGTTTTGGTAGCTTGTATCTTTCCAGGAATTTGTCCTGGAAAGGTTTCATTTAGGTTTTCTAATTTGTCATTGTGTGATTGTTCCTAGTATTTTATTATAATCCTTTTTCTTTCATTCAATGTTGAATGAAAGAAGTCAGACACATGGGGATGTTTTCTGCATGATCCAAACAGAAAAACACTGGTTTAGGTCATAGGAGTCAGGACAGTGGCTTCCCTTGAGGTTGCGGAAATTAGAAGTCATGAGGAGACTTCTGGGTCCTGCTAATCCTCTGACTTTTTTTTTTGTTTTTACTTCTTGTTTTGAGGTAATTTCAAATTCATAGCAATCTTGCAAACACAGCAAAACACCTGCATTTCCATAACCCTCATTCATTGTTAACATTTTGTCACATTAGAAAAGAAAACTCATTCTTTCCTTCCCGACAAGAGATCTAGGTCCACGCAGCAGATGCAGCATCTCTGGGGCTGGAACTCAGAGGAAAAGAATGTCAGGAGCCTGACCAGGCAGTGGCGCAGTGGATACAGCATCGGACTGGGATGCGGAAAACCCAGGTTCGAGACCCCGAGGTCGCCAGCTTGAGCGTGGGCCCATATGACTTGAGCAAAAGCTCGCCAGCTTGGACCCAAGGTCTCCAGCAGGGAGTGGCTCAGTCTGCTGAAGGCCCGCAGTCAAGGCACATGTGAGAAAGCAATCAATAAACAACTATGTTGTCGCAACAGCAACGAAAAAACTGATGATTGATGCTTCTCATCTCTCTCCGTTCCTGTCTGTCTGTCCCTATCTATCCCTCTCTCTGTTCCTGTAAAAAAAAAAAAAAAAAAAAGAATGTCAGGAGAGGGTCCCTTTCCTTCATACTGGGTCCTGGAGGACCCTGCCCCAAGCAGGCAGCCATTGACCACGAGGGTGATATTAATCTAGGTCATCCTCCTGCCCGAAGGCTCCTGGGGATCCCATGTGCCTTTCGTTCCCTTCCATGTCTCTGTAGTTTCCCCCCTGTGCCCAGATCACCAGGTCAAACAAATCATAAAAAAAAAAATGAGGGTCAGGAGGCACTATGGAAAGAACTTTGGACTTGGGATATATCTGTGGGTTTCTTTGTCTCTCTTCCTTCTACCCCATTTCTCACCCATTTTTGCTTCCCTGTAAGATGTCATCTCTTTGCTTAGCTTCAGCCACCATCTCTTGTTCTGGGGACTATGAATTGGCATTTCCCTGGGCCAGGCATGTCACTTCTCCAGCTCAGACTTCCCCATCTGTGAAATGAGCAGCAGCCACCCAAGCCCTTTCAACCCCAAAGGACTGTTGGAAGGACCACTGGAAGCAGAGAACAAGAAAGTCTTTGATCCATGAATAATTGTGTAGTGGCAAGGATTACTAATCGCCATTTCACCAACTGGATTCTGAGCCCCAGGGACAAGAGGCTTTGCAGCCAAGCTCTCGCTGCCAGTGGCCAGTGGCACCGTGCCAGCATCCCAACCTATGAAACTTGGGGTAAAAGCCACACTGGTCACACTCTACGGTCTCGAAGGCATGTCCTCTTTTCATGGCACACCGGAAAAACCAAACTGGAAATTCACGAGACGTATCACGTGGCAGAAGGGATCAGTGGAATGTGTAGGATTGTTTTTGCTTTCCTAAGGGATATTTTTTTTTGGGAAAAAAAACAGTTATGATTTTATAATGGGATTTGCTCTCTGAATCCAGGCCAGAGCAAACTCCACATTCAGAATAATATGCTGGAGAATGAATCATCTTCTACTTGCCTGCTCCTCGGAGGATTTCCATTATTTGCAAAGACTGTCTGGCTCTCCATCAAGCTCTTTCCTCTTCTTGGACACTCAGCGAGGCGATGTCTCCCAGCCTCCTCTGCAGTCAGGGAAAGCCAGGTGTCTAATCTGGTCAATGAAATGTGAGCAGAGGCCATACCCTAATTTCCAGACCTGAACCATAAAAGCCTCTCATGCTCCATGCCCTGTTCTGTTTCCCTTCCTTAGCTGCACGTAGGTGAGCGTGATGACCTGTTAACACCGCAGAGCTGCAGGTGGCAGGAGTCCGTGTCCCTGCATCACTCCTGGTAGAAAAGCTGCCATTAACCAGAAACACCCATTGTGAACTTCATGTAGTGAGAAATAAACTGGTATCATGTCTGAGATTGTGGGAGGCTTATTCGTGACAGCATCTAGTTAGCTTACCTGACTTCACCTGTTTTTTCATTTCTTAACTACAGAAGACATTTTATCTCCTTCATGAGTTTAATAATTTTTCCAAACCCACAGAAACCCAAAATATGTTCTTACATCTCTGTCAATACGTCGAATACAATGTGCTCCGTGTTCCATCCCCCCCACCCCCAGCAGTGGATCTTCCTGTCATGACTTTATCATCACAGGGAATTCCAAATGAATCTTTGGAATCAGAGTGGAAGTGGAGAAGCCAGAAATAGAGGAATCAGAGACAGCAAATATAGACAATCCCTTTGAGCTTTACTGTAAAGGTGCAGTATGGAAGGTAGATGAGGGGTCAACGCACAGTTGTCTTAAGATGAGAGAAAGAACAGTATATTGCAGACAGGTGAGGATGACACAGTAGCAGGAGACATTGATGAGGCAGGAAAGAAACAGAAGAACTGAGGGGTGATTGCTGTGAGTAGGAGAGGGGATTAGTCAGGAACAAGAAAAAGACATGTCATGGGTAGATGTGGTGGGTGTAGGTGGGTGTATTCTTCTGAAAATTTCTGTTTTCTCAGGGAAATAGGAATCAGGGTCATTGGTTGAGAATGATGATCAGAGAGCATGGGACGAAGGTTTGAGTAGAGGGAAGGAAGAGTGAGACAGGAGAGTGGGAGAGCAAACAAGCCAGGGAAGTGTAGCAGGACTTCCAGGCAGCCTGGAAGGACCAGGGGAGGTTAGTGATCTGGAGATTTCAGTTAACATCTTTTCTCCAGCCATGTTCACCCCATGTCAGTGCAGCGAGGAAGGAGTTGGGCTTCACCCTAGTTATGGTTTTGGGAGGAGGTCACAAGAAGAGGGGAGTGGATATTACTTGGGTAAAAGAGTTGAGGGTGTAGGGCAGACAGTGTGTGTGATAAGAGATCATGCAAGTTGAGGTGAGTAAGGAGAGACGTGAGGACCTGAGGGAGGAGCGAGAGACAGGGAAAGGGGACGAGATCGGTCTGGTTGGGGTGGAAGAACTGTTGGGATTGGGTACTTGAGATAAAGAGCTGAGCAGATAGATGGTGGTGGTTGGAAAGGGGGTGTTTGAAACTGAGATTACGCAAGTGTAGTTACTGGTGATGAGGTGGTCAAGGGTGTGGCCTTGGCCATGAGGGCTGAGGTGGGTAAAGGATAAGGTCACCAGAGCAGAGAAGGTTATGGAACCAAGAGGTGGAGATTGATGTTACCATGATTGTGACAAAATCACACTGGAAAGTATGACTGGGAACTGGGAGCTAAAACTGTCACCCAGGGAAAGGTGACACTGGGGTGTGTCTAGATAGCGGCCACAGGAGTGGGTAATGGATGGTCAACTCTGGGGATAGAACAGCCACTGCTAAGGAGCTTCAGGGAAGCGGGGTCCTCAGGGGAGAACCAAGTTCAGATCGAAAAGATGGAGGGAACAGAAAGACTCAGACAAGGATGTCCATTCATTATAGAACTCTTAATGCCAGTGAACACTGGGAAACAGACTAAATGCTCATTCCAGGGGGATGGATACATAAACAATAGATTAGTCCAAAGTGGAGTTTGTTACAAACAGTAGTGAACATGAAGGTACTAGCTCCACGAAGAGCAAAGTGGAGGAAAAGCTCACAAACATAAATTTGAGTGAAATAAGCCTGCTGTGAAAGCTTACGCTCAGTATGATGCTACTCATGAAAAATGTTAAGAATCACCAAACAATACTACGTTTTATTTATAGGCTGTCAAAGGATAATGGCATCCTTGGGAAGAACCCCTGGCAAATTCAGGATGTTGGTTTTGTGGTTGCCCACGGAGAGAAATTTTACTTCTTCATAAAGAAAGAAAGAGAAATGAACCAAACCATAGCAAAATATCAATTGCTGTTAAATCTGGGTTGTGGATCCCAAGATTTATTGTTTCTGAATGTTTGAGAGATTTCCTTTGAAATTTTACAATGGAACCTGGGGGGACTATTACAAAGTACAGTCATCAAGATAGTGTGGTACTGGTTGGTATAAGGATGGACATACAGACCAATGGAATAGAATTGAGGGTCCAGAAGTGAATGTATACTTTTAGAAGCAATTTGTTTATGACAAGGGTTCCAAGACAATTCAATGGGAAAAGAAGGATCTTTTCTACAAGTAACGCCGAGACAACGAGAAGCTACATACAAAAGACACCTACCTCACATTGTATACAAAAATGAACTCAAAATGGATTAAAGACTGAAATGTAAGAGCTAATGCTATAAAACTCTTAGAAGAAAACGTAAGGCTAAATCTTCATGCCCTTGTATTAGGAAATGGTTTCTTAGGTATGATGCTTAACACACCAACCAGTAACCAAAGGAACAGTAGACAAATTGGACATCAAAATGAAGACTTTTGTGCTCCAAAGGACACTATCACTAAAATGAAAAGACAAGCCAAAGAATAGGAGAAAGTAAGGAGCTAATATCAAGATACATAAAGAACTGTTACAACTGAATAACCACAAAAAATAAAAAAACCCAATTTAAAAATAGGCAAGGGCTATGAATAGACATTTTTCCAACAAAGATAGACAAATGGCCAATAAGCACATGACAAGATGCTCAACACCACCCTTAGTCATTAAGAAAAAGCAAATCAAACCACAATGACCTACCACTTTACACCCACCAGGATGGCTATCATCAACAGAATGGATAGTAACAAGGGCTGGTGGGAAAAAGAATTGGAGAAGTTGGAACTCTCATTCATTGTTGGTGAGAATGTAACATGTTAGAGCCTAATTGCACACAGTCTGGTAGGTCTTCAAAAAGTTAAACATAGAGTTACCATATGACCCAGCAATTCCACTCCTACTTGTACATCCCAAAGAGTTGAAAATAGATGTTCACACAGAAGCTTGTAGACACAGGTTCATGGCGACATTCTTAGTAATAGCCAAAAGTGGGAACAATCCAAAGATCCATCAGCTGATGAACAGATAAGCAGAATATGGTCTATCCCCAAGGAAATACTGCTCAGCCATAAAAAATACCGCATAGATGTGACTAAAAACTTAGGCTAAGTGAAAGACAAAAAGACACAGATTGCGTGATTACATGAAGTGTCCTCAAAAGGCAACCTCATCGAGACAGAAAGTAGATTAGTGGTTGTCAGGGATTAGAAATAGAAAAATCAGGAGTGACTGCTGATAGGAACGGTGTTTCTTTTGGGGGTGATGAAAATATTTTGGAATGAGCCATGATGGTTATATGACTTGTGAATACATTTTAAAAAGCAACAGCATTGAATTATACCCTTTAAAAGGATGATTTTTATAGCATGAGAATTATATTTCAATGTAAAAACAAAAAAACCTGGGGTCGAATACCGAGTCCTTCACTGTGGCCCCAGCAGATGGCTTCCCTTCACTGAGCCTCGGTTCCTCATCCTCAGGGAACAGCAACTCGGGCTGAACCTGGCTGAGATGGACACCACGCTTGGCTTGTTGTTCTCACTGGGGCCTCTGTTCCTGATCTGACCATGGCAGCAAGCAGGGGGCTCCTAGAGCTCAGCGGGGCTCTGGTGTCAGATCTGAGCACAAATTCAAACCCCACCAACTGCCGCTGTGACTCTTTCTAAGTCTCACTTTCCTTGTCTTAGAAATGGGGATGAAAATGGCGGCCTCTTCTAAGTGTTGCTGTGGGGAAATGATGATATGGTAAACGTGAAATACAAGGCACAGTAAGTCTGGCACTTACTGTGTACCAGCTGGTTGTCTTCTTCACCATCATTATCATTATTGTAGTGGTTGCCATTGTGGCTATTGAGCGCCCCAATGTTTTAGTTCTTCCTCTCCACCCCTTTCTTTCCATCCATCCCAGGATTTCCCAATTGCCTCACAGTCTACTTGTCTGGCTCAGTGGTGGTCTGGACTCAGCTTCAAAGGCCTTGCCTCCCAACCAGCTCTGGACTCACTCTTAGCTCAGGAGAGGCCAGACTTGCCAGACCACTGCATCACTCCTCAAATAAATGCGTTCATCCTTCTTTCTGTCCCCTGGGGTGAGATGGGGTGCTAATCTCCTCCTACCCAAGGACACAGATAGCAGGATCCCCCCCCCCCTCGGGAGGTGTCAGGTAAGGTTCACAGACTGCCACTCAGAAATCAGGAGCCCTACATGGAGCCAGTTTCTGCCCCCCCCCCCAAACACCTTTGCCTAAAAGAGGAAGTTCAGATCAACCATTCTTGGCAGGGACTTTCTCTTTGCAAAAGCCCAGCCACTTGATTTCTAGGAATCTGTCCACCAGATGCAGTCCCCCTACTGACTGTGCTCGAGGAAGTTTATTTACTGGACTGAATAGTCTGGGAAAACCCAAAATGTCCATCAGTAGGGGACAGGCTATACACATTTTGGTCATACATAGAAAAGCACACGGCCATTGGAAAGAACGAGATGGACATAAATGTACCATAGGGAACTGATTCCAAGATGAAAAAAGCAAAGTACAAAACAGTATTTTTGTATTAACTATGTGCTAGCCTACTCCCTTCCTCTCTTCCAGATCTTTCAAAGGAATGCCTTTACAGGTGTGCTTGCATGTGCACAGATGGCTTATGAAGGACAACAAAAAATCATTAGCCCTGGCTGGTTGGCTCAGTGGTAGAGCATTGGCCCAACGTGTGGATGCCCCAGGCTTAATTTCTGGTCAGGGCACACAGAAGAGAATCGACCATCTGCTTCTCCACCTCTCTCCTTCCCCCTTCTCACTCTTTCCTTCCCGTAGCCATGGCTTGATTGGTTAGAGTGTATTGGCTCTGGACTTCCGCCTCAGGTGCTAAAATAGCTCAGTTACGAGCATGGCCCCACACAGGGGTCGCTGGGTTGATCCTAGTTGGGGCACATGAGGAAGTCTGTCTCTCTATCTCCCCTCATCTCACTTGGAAAAAAGAAAGAAAGAAAGAAAGAAAGAAAGAGAGAAAGAAAGAAAGAAAGAAAGAAAGAAAGAGAAATAAATTATTAAACCTGTTTGTCTCTGCAGCAGGGAAATGAAACATGGGGGGGGGGGTGATGGGTCAGAGGTGGGACAAGCACTTTCCAGTCAACTCCTTTGTGCTACAGGAATTTAAAATTGTATCCTTTTGAATAGGTCAATTATGCACAAAGAAAAACATTTCAGATTATACTGAAGGGTATTTATTTGGTGGGAAGCATGTCTCTCCTCCTCCGATCACTTGTCCCCATCCTCTATCCCGGTTCTCTCCTTAAGGGCCACTAATGTGATCAATTGTGTATCTTTCAAGATATACACTATGGCCTGACCAGGCGGTGGCGCAGTGGATAGAGCGCCGGACTGGGACGCTGAAGGCCCGCGGTCAAGGCACATGTGAGAAAGCAATCAATGAACAACTACGGTGTCGCAAGGAAAAACTGATGATTGATGCTTCTCATCTCTCTCCGTTCCTGTCTGTCTGTCCCTATCTATCCCTCTCTCTGACTCTCTCTCTGTCCCTGTACAGAAAAAACAAAAAAGATACACACTATGCATTTGTGTAAATACATGTTTATATGTAATCAGATATATTTTGTTGTGGTAAAATATACGTGACATAAAGTTTACCATTTTAACTATTTTTAGCGTACCGTTCACTGGCCTTAAGCACGTTCACGTTGCTGTGCAACCATTACCACCGTCAGTCTCCAGAACTTTCCATCCTCCCAAACCGACCCCATTAAATCTAACTCTCCATCCCCTCCCCCAGCCCCCAGCAGCCACCATTCTTTCTGTTAATGGATTTGACAGCTCTGGGTGCCTCTGTAGGTGTAATCATACAGGATCTGTCTTTTTGTCTGACTTATTTTATGTAGCATGTGGTCTCAAGTTTCATCCACGTTGTCACCTGTGTCAGAATTTCTTCCTCTCTCAAGCTGAATAATAGTCCACTGCCTAGATTCACCACATTTTGTTTAGTCATCTGCCCATGGACATTTGGGTTGTTTCCACCTCTATATATTTTCAATAAACAACAATGAATTTAAACAAAAGAAGAAGGAAGTTTGGGGAGGGGAGAAGTTTTGCACTGTGAGGTGCCCTCGCATTGCAGCGAGTACAGAAGAGCAGGGACCTCCCGCATCACCACCACAAGGGGCACACCCCCTCTGCCGGCACCTGCGGCGGCTTCCGCCTTAGAGGAACTCCCCTATCCTTCCTCTGAAAGCCGGCCCTGCACCCTGTTTGGGAGCTCAGGGTTCCCTGAACGCTATACCTGCCTCTCGTCCAGCTCCAGGGAAGCCAGCGTTGGCTGGGTACAGGTGTGACTGGCCCTCCTTCTACACCGGGGAGGGGAGGGGTGAAGGGTGGAAGAAGCTGAGCAGCAGGAAGGGCAGGCCCTACGAGTCCCTGGGGACACAGGTGCTCTCCGGGGGGGAGCCCCTGAGCCCACCCCATGGCAGGGCCTCAGCCCTGGAGGGCCCCATGTAAGAAAACCCCCATTTCAGATGAAGAGCCACCAGACCAATTCTCTGTCTCTCACTTGCAATCCTCCAATCACAATCCATCTTTCAAAGATGACTTCCACATTTAAAAAATATTTCTTCTTTTCTCCCCATGTTTTGTTATGAAACATATTAAATGTTCAGGAGGACGTTGGAGTAGTTCAGTGACCACCAGCATATCCACCACCACTCGCAGCAGTGGTAACACTTTTCTACATTTCTTTCGGCTGTCCCTTTCTCTCTTTGGGATATTAATATACTTACACACACACACACACACACACATGTACATGTATATGCATGCATACATATATGTGCATATGCATGGATATACATGCACATACACATAAACACACATATCTGTATATGCTCACCCATTTACACACACATTTCCTTTGAACATTAACTCTTTGAAAGTAAGGGCATCCTGACCTTCACACTGAAATACTTTAGCATGCATCTCTAAGAGCAAGGGCATTCTCCTGCATACTCTCTGTGTATTACTACATCTAAGAAAACCAACAAAAAAGCTCTATTGTCATCTAATATTTAAATCTTCCCACGTGTCTCCAAAAGGTCTTTTACAGGTGTTTTTCAAAACTAGGGTACAGAGTCTACTTACTACACTTTTTTGGCTATGTCTCTTAAATGTCTTTTCTTCTTAAATGTTCTTAACCAATTTTTTTTTTGTACAACATGGTCTTTTTTGTTGATCCTGAGACAGTTGTCTTGTTGAAGCTCTGGAAAGTCCCACATTCTAGAATTGTCGGGTTGTTTTCTGGTAGAATCATTCATTTTTTTTCTTCTATCCCCTGTATTTCTTATAAACGAAAAGTTAGAGATCTGATTAGATTCTAGGTAATGCTTTTTCTTTTCCTTTTTTTTTTTTTTTTAAAAAAAAGACTTTTTGGGGAGCAGAGTTAGGTTCACAGAAAAATGAGAGAAATGCACAAAGATTTCCCGTATACTCCCTGCCCCCTGACATGCATGGCATCCCCCTGGATCAATGTTCCCCCTGCAGAATGGTACATTTGTCACAATTGATGAGCCTGCATGACACATCATAGTCCCTCACAGTCTGCAGTCTACCTTAGGGTTCACTCTTCGTGGTGCATGTTTTGTGGGTTTGGACGAAAATATAATGACATGTGTACATCACTATGGTGTCATACAGAATAGTTTCCCTGCCCTGAAATCCTCTGTGCTCTGCCTGTCCCTCCCTCTCTCCACCCCCACCCCGACAACCTGTCTCTATAGTTTCGCCCTTTCCTGAATGTCATATTGTTGGAATCAACTATATGACAGTACGTAGCCTTTTCAGACTGGCTTCTGTCACTTAGTCATATGCAGTTAAGTTTCCTCCATGTCTTTTAGGGCTTCATAGCTCATTTCTTATTAGCATTAAATCATAATCCCATCATCTGAGTGCACTTCAGTTTATTTATCCATTCACCTGTGAAGTACATCTTGGTTGCTTCTAAATTTTGACAATTATGAGTAGAAATGCTATCATGTAGGTTTTGGTGTGGACATAAATTTTCAACTCCTCTGGCTAAATGCCATGAAAAGTGATCTCTGAATTTTATGGTAACAATATGTTTAGTTTCGTAAGAAACCACCAAACTGTCTCCCGAAGTGGCTGCACCCTTAGCATCCCCACCTGCAATGAATGAGTGTTCCCATTGCTCCACATCCTCACGGCATTTGGTGTTCTCAGCGCTCCCAATTTTGGCCATTCTGATAGGTGTGTAGTGGTGTCTCACAGTCATTTTAATTTGCATTTCCCAGATGACAGATGATGTAGAGCATCTTTTCATATGCTTTTGTTTTCCTATTCACTGGAGAAATAGACAAAATGAAATTTACTATCTT
Organism: Rhynchonycteris naso; assembly: GCA_037038555.1. Classification (NCBI taxonomy): domain Eukaryota; kingdom Metazoa; phylum Chordata; class Mammalia; order Chiroptera; family Emballonuridae; genus Rhynchonycteris; species Rhynchonycteris naso. The sequence goes on from CM073001.1 coordinate 9,305,263, forward strand.
TTTTTTTTTTTTTATTCATTTTAGAGAGGAGACACAGAGTGAGAGAGAGAGAGGAGCTGGAAGCATCAACTCCCATATGTGCCTTGACCAGACCAGTGCAGGGTTTTGAACTGGCGACCTCAGTGTTCCCAGGTCGATGCTTTATCCACTGCGCCACAACAGGTCAGGCCGAAATTTACTATCTTTAAGTGCACGGTTCTGTGACATTCAATATGCTCACATTCTTGGGCAACCATCACCACAATCCAGCTCCAGAGTTTGTTCTTCTTCTCACATTGAAACTCTGTATCCCTCAAACGATAACTCTTCCTTCTCTCCTCTCCCTAGCACACGGCAACCACCGTTCTGCTGTCTCGATGAATTTGATGACTCTAGGAGCCTCACGGAAGTGGGCTCGGCTCCTACGGGGCTGTCCTGCTGTGACTGCCTTTGGGTGACACCTCTGACCAGAGGTTTTCCCAGGGATGCTGTGTCCTTGTGACGCATATTCATCAGGCGGCTCCATTCTGCCTGCCCCCCTCTCCCACTGGGCTGCCCCTGCTCCCCACCCACCCTGCCCCATCTCAGCCCTCTCACCCTGCTAGGTAGGGTCTCTGCACTTGCCCTGTCCTCCTGTCCCTATGCGGCAGACCGCATAGTATTTTTTGGATTTCAGCTTCAGGGTCACCCCCTTGCAGACGCTTTCCTGGATACCCAGGACTACTTCCCTATAGTCACCGTGTTTCTGTTTCATTTTCTTTACAGCAATCACCACAACCTGATGTCACCATGTTTGGCATTTGTTCGTCTGTTTATCTCCAGAGTAAACTCCACGAGAGCAGGGTCCTGTTCACTGCCGTGACCCCAGGTCCTGGCAGCGCACTTGGCACATGGCAGGGGCTTAAATTCGTTTTCTGTTGCTGCTGCAACAAATGACTACATAACTAGTGGATTAAAAATAACACAGTTGTGTTAGCTTCCGGGGCAGAAGGTCAGAAGTCCTGAATCAGCGTTAGCGAGCTAAGACCGGGGTGTTGGCAGGGCTGTGCTCCTGGAAGCTCCAGGGGAGAATGTCTCCTGCCTTTTGCTTCTAGAGGCTCCTGCATGCCTGGGCTCACAGTCTCGCATCACTTGGACTTCTGTTTCTATCATCCCGTCTCCCGAGTCTGACCCACTGCTGTCCTCTTCTAACGACCTGTAATTACAGGGGGCCATCCAGATCACCCAAGAACTCTATGTAACTTACCTTAAACACATCTGCAAAGCCTTTTTGAAATATAAGGTCACATATTCAGGGGTTTGGGGAATTAGGAAGTGAACATTTTCTTGGGCGGGCTATTATTCTATCTACTAAAAGTCTCCATAAATATTTGTGGGTTTTTTTCTCTGTAAAACAAGAACAGGTCCTTCCCTTATTGTCATGGAGAAAACACATCACTTTTTTTATTTGTTTGTTCTGCTGATGCTATAAATTCAATACCAGTTCTCCAGCCACATCAGTCATGATCATAAAGTCTATCATGTAACCTCGGCTCTCTCACAATGGGAGGCTTAAACAATCACAGGTGCTCCTAGAATAACGTGCTTCCTCGGATGGGACAACTGAGTATCCCTCTCCCTCCGTGTCACGTGACTTCTTCAGCTTGTTAGAGCATGGAGGATGGTTCTAGCCTCACAACCAAGTTAGAGTGAAGACAATGGCTGCATAATACACATGCTCTATTTTTTAAAAAAATTCTGATTCTCAGACAACTGTTCTCTTGTAACTACTTTACAGTTTCTAAAAGCATTTATTGTCCAAAGTTGGAAGAACTTAAGATGAGCATGTGAATGAATGAAGGGAGGTAAACAAAAAATAAAATGAAAAGAGATGAGGTCTGCTAGGGGAGCAACCAGATAAGAAAATCAGAAAAGGAACAATAATTTAAAGTTTATTCCAGCTATAATAGAGGCTATTCTGACTTGACAGTAGCATCACATGGCATACTTCTGAGCCAGTTCCCAAGACATTCTGTTGTATTTATCTCTGTCTGTTTTATATATCCGTGCCACGTCTGACACTAGGAATCATCTGAATTTGGGTCACAAAGCACTGAACAAATGGATAAATGAATTTTAGAGATCATTAAAGCAACCCTGGCTCAGTGGTAGAGCATTGGCTCGGCGTGTGGAAAACCTGGGTTTGATTCCCAGTCAGGGTATACAAGAGAAGCAACCATTTGCTTCTCCACCCCTCTCCCTTCTCTCTCTCTCTTCCTCTCCCTCTTCTCCTCCCACTGCCATCGGTTTGAGCAAGTTGGCCCTGGGTGCTGAGGATGGCTCCATAGCCTCCTCTCCAGCACTAAAATAGCTTGGTTGCCAAGCAGCGGGGCAGCAGTCTTAGATGGGAAGAGCATCTCCAGGTAGAGGGCTTGCCAGGTGGATCCTGGTTGAGGTACATGCAGGAGTCTGTCTCTGCCTCCCACCTCTCACTGAAAAAAAAAAAGAAGAAGTTGTTAAAGCAGGAGACCACTGTAATCTTAGAATATCGAAACAAATGCTTTGGTTACTATTAATGTATGGATGATAAATTCTTGCTGTAATTGTGAATGCAAACTTAGGTGGTCTGAAGGGATAGTTGGTAGGAAAATAAATTGTCAAAAAAAAATACACCGCCTGGTCAGGCGGTGGCGCAGTGGATAGAGCGTTGGACTGGGATGCAGAAGACCCAGGTTCGAGACCCCGAGCTCGCCAGCTTGAGCGTGGGCCCATCTGGCTTGAGCAAAAAGCTCACCAGCTTGGACCCAAGGTCGCTGGCTCCAGCAAGGGGTGGCTCGGTCTGCTGAAGGCCCGCGGTCAAGGCACATGTGAGAAAGCAATCAATGAACAACTATGGTGTCGCAATAGCAACAAAAAACTAATGACTGATGCTTCTCACCTCTCTCCGTTCCTGTCTGTCTGTCCCTATCTATCCCTCTCTCTGTCCCTGTAAAATAAATAAATAAATAAATAAATAAACCCTAAAAAACCAAAAGTGTTTGTAAAAAAAAAATAATAATACACCAGCTCCCCAAGCGGCAGCTGGTGCCTCCCCAGCCCTATGTGGCTCACACACATGACCTCACTATTTGCTGAATGAAAATGAATGGGCGGGCCTATTTACAAATAAAGTTTTGAGTCCTGAATTCCAGCCCTGGGTTAGCCACTCCCTGGCCATGAGATCTGCAAGTCCCCTCTTTCTCTGAGCTTCAGTTTCCTCCTTCATTAGCTGTCTCCTGAGCACCCCCATGTACCCCGCTCTTGGTGGATGCTGGGAATGCCCAGATGAACTAAACGAGGCCCCTGCCTTCCAAGAGCTCACAGGTTGGCAAACTTGATGGTCCTCTCAGGTCCACATTCTAGGTCACCCCAGAGAACTCTCCAGCCCTGCGGGGACAGGCCCACCTAGAAGGTGACATTTCCAATGGCTCTTGACCCACGAGTAGGAGTTTATGTGGTAGAGAAGTGGAAAGGGCATTCAAGGCCGGGACAGGCCACAGACCTCTTTGAGGAACTGTGAGGGTGCGGTTGGAGACTAGCGGGGGCGGAAGCATGTCTGCAAAAAGAGGCCTCGAAGGCCACGGTCAAGAGCTTTGGCTCTCCCTTCAGGTCATGGGACCACAGCAGGGTTTTGAAGCAGGAGAGACAGGTGCCGCTTTGAGTCTGGGCTGCTCACTGCAGCCGCTGCCGTGTGGGGAGGCGACTGAGGGGCCAGCGTCCGAGCCTGAGATGGAGGCGGCCTGGACTGGGCAGGGACAACGGGGACAGAGAGAAGAGGACAGACGGAGAGAGGTTTAGGAAGTGGGACACAGTAAGAGACTGAGAAGGAGCAGTGAGGAGGAGTCCGGGGCCACTGGGGAGGAAGACAGGCGGGACGGGAACGTGTGCAGAAGCGCCTTGCAGCTGCGGCTGTTGCGTGGACCATGAACTGGCCCAAGTCGGGACTCGGTGAGAAGCCCCAGAACAGGCTGGTGCTGGGCAGAAAAGCCAGCCCAGTGGATCCATAAGCAGTGGTGGGATTCAGCAGTTTTGCACCGGTTTGACAGAACAAATACCTAATTTTTTGTTGAGTTCGGCGAACTGGTTGTTAAAATGGCACTTGTCATCAGGGTCCTCTCTAAGGTGGGCACCTGGGCAGCCGCCCAATGTGGAAATCACAAACTGACATTCCTTACTCTTTTTTAACATTCATCTGCACAACAGCGTATTCTAACTGCCCGTAGTCATGTTCATTCCATCCACAGGTGAAAAAAATTGCAAACAAGGATGCCAATCAAGAAGCAATATGGAAATATCTTAAATAATAGTTGTATTGGTTTTTTTGGTCAGGTATTATTTAATATTATTTATTAATATTTTAAAACTTTCTTATAACATAATCTAGTTTTGTGTGTGTCTTTTATTATTCTTAAGTACTAAATGCATGAAATAATAAACTACTTTTTGGTATATCATTTTTTTATACTTAAAACGGTCATTAGAGCAGAGAGCTGGCTGTTAAATTATTTGAACCCCATCACTGTTCATAAGCATCTCTCCTGGAAGAGAGACCGGTCATGACCATCAAGGGTCTAAGACAGGTTTCGATTCCAGCTGAGACTTTGGGGTTATTTAGCACCTTTCCACATTCTCACTTGATTTGCTCACAAACATGGAGGTGACTAGGTAGGGTTGTGAAACCATCGTCCCCATTTCCAGAGACACCCACTAGCATGGCCACAGACACGTGCTCGGGAGTGCAGGCAGGCCTCCAAGAGGCCCAGCTCGAGGGGGATTTTGCAAGTCTCTTGAGACTCAGAGGGAAGGATGGTGGGGGTCCCCTCTGATGGTGTTGAGCCACAGAAAATTTCCTTTAATTTGGAGGAAGCGGGAGTTCTTCTTTCATAATGTGAATGTCAGAATTCTCTGCTCACCAGTGACTAAGAGTGTCTGAGACCTGTGGGTGTAGCGAGCGCTTATATATCAGGCCTTGCTGTCTTCCGGTGACAGCAGACACCCGGGCTAGGACACACACACACAGGACGGGAGCATGGCCATTCCACAGACCTTGCTCCTGGCTGCTCTCATCCTCCTTGCTATGGTCCTTCAAGCAACTGAGGCAGGTAAGGCCGGGGCGAGGGAGGGCTCCCTGCAGAAGCCAGTGATGCACCCTGGGGCATCTTCCCTGTGTAGCGGAAAGAACACTGGACTGAGAGCAGGTACCCCAGTCTGCTACTGGCTCTTGAGCTAGTCCCAATGCTTCTCTGGGCCTTGGCTTATCCATCTATAAAATAGGTAGTCTTAAAGGATTGAGTCTAGGGTCTGTCTCAGCCGGATTACGGGTTCTGATAGTCATGGTCTGGGGTCCTCTATGACAGAGAACTGGAGCATAGGGCCCTTGGGGTATGAAGAAGGAGCTTCCAAAAATGGGCAGATGGGGCTGGGGACAGGAAGTAGGGCAAGAGACATTCCCTTGGAAAGCTGGTCCTGCCCTCCCACTACCCCATTTCTGCTCCAGAATCTGCTTTTAACCCTGGGGTCCTGACTTCTTTTCTCCACGCCAATGTAAATGCTCTGCTGGGTTGGGTAGGGGAAGGATTACTGGACTGGGAGTCAAGCAGCAAAGAACAATAATTGCTCAGTTACTGGGTTCCTGAATGCTTTTCCTGCATTAATGCCCCACAAAGTCAGTGCGATTATTACCCCCTTGGTCAGAGGAGGAAACTGAGCCTCAGAGTTGTTAAATGACTTCCCTCCAGGGGTCTGGTGGTTAGGGGCAGAGAGGGCCTTGAACCCCAGTCTTTGTGATTGGATTCTGTCCAAGTCCTTGTTCTAACTTTCCAGAGTTGTGCTGTGTGAACACAGCCCCCATGAAGAGGGTTAGGTTAAAGTGGATGTGAGCTGAAGAAGACTTCTGGTTACCTGGGATCACATCAGAATGCCCGTGTGATTCAGCAGCACTGGGGCTGGGAACCGAGCATTGCTCACAAGTGCCAAGGTGACGCTGATGGTGGCCATATGTGGACCTCACCTTGAAGAGCAAGGCTCCTTCCTGTTCAGAGTCTTTGGGTCCTATTTAGACACTTAGGACAGCATGAATGCTCAGTTGTTTGAATCCCTCACCCTTGACCTCACTGACCCAGAGTAATGACATTGGGCCCTTAGTGGCTTCTCAGAGTCCCAAGATCAGGGACATTGAGGGCCCAGAATCCCCTGGATACCAACCTTCCACATGAGAACAGAAAAACTGGGCCAGAGGCTAGAGCTGAGGGACACCTCCCCGTGCCCAGCCTGTGACTCCTCTGAGCACCCCTTTCTCCCAGGCCCTTACGCAGCCAATGTGGAAGACAGCGTCTGCTGCCAGCGCTACATCCGTCATTCCCTTCCCCGGCATGCAGTGGATCACTCCTACCCGACTTCGGACTCCTGCCGGAGGCCTGGTGTGGTGTGAGTAGGGCACTGGGAAGGCAGGACCTCGGGGAGGCTGGCTGGTATGGCCCAGGAGGGTCTGGGTGCAGGTGGGTGGGGGAATGCAGCTGGGCTTGCGATGCTAGCAGGAGTGCTTGGCTGAAATAGATGGCCCAGCCCAGGCTTGGGTGTACCAAGAATGTCATGTGATCATTTAAGAACTATTATGGGGCATCTACGATGTGCCAGGCAGCATGCCAGGATGTGAGGATGCAGAGCTGAGTGAACAGGTGTCCCCCAGTATAGAGCTAAAGGGTAAAGGGCATGGGGTACAGGGTATAGCGACTGTCCCTGATGCCACCGAGCCAATAAATATGCTCGCATTGGAAGCATCTTGGGTCTCCCCAAGGCCCTGGGAGTTACCCAAGGTAGCTATTCTTTCCAGAAGAAGACGATTAAGAATTCACAGTTCCAGAGTGTTTGATCTGGGCCAGGCACTGTTCTGAACATTACTGAGTGGTCATCTGCCCCCAGTAACAACGCTCTGAGGAGGTGCGATTATTCCCATTTTAAGAGGCTCAGGGAGGGGAAGTGACTTGCTCAAGATGGCCCAGCCTGGAACCGGGACTCCCAGGTCCTTGTTCAGGGCTTTCTCCTTTGCTTCTTTCTTTCAGTGTCTTGTTTCCTTATACCCAGCGCCTGTCCCTGAGACTGCACCTGTCCTTCCTGGGGCAGCCCCTCCAGCCGCTGCTCCAGTCTCGCAGAGCCTGCTGCCAAACCACACATTGTGGGGGGAGTAGGTTGGGCTGGGGGACTCATGACATCTTTGGGGCTCCGTCATCTTCTCATCTTCCTCCTCCTCGAGCACTCATCTTCATTCCTCAGAGGGGTGTGCAGGTGAATAACAAAGAAGGCTGAAGCAGGGAACCCTCCCAAGGTTCTTGTTACTGCGACTCTGAGCCTCAGGTTCCCCAGCATGATCCCCAAAGGATGACTTTCACTTATTTTTATCAAATTTGTAGAGACTGCTTGTTAAGTGCGAGACACTATTATAAACAGTTTATAAATAGTAACTCATTTAACCCTTGAAACAACCTTATGTAGTAGGCACTGCTACAATCCCCTTTGTAAAGGTGAAGCAATGGGCACAGAGAGGTTATAAGGCCTCCTGAGCATCACAGGGCATAGTAATAGTAAGTGGAAAGTATAGTGCCTGGTATATACTAGATGCTCAGTAAAAGACAGCTAGAAAGGATTCTAGAAAGAGGGTGGACAAATGGGGAGACTGGGGGCCGAGCCTATTCCAGTGTCACACAGCAGTCAGGGCAGGCTGCCCACATGGCAAAGATCAGCATTGCAGCTTCTTTATTGTTTCTGTTCATTGGTGGTCTGTGGGGTGGGGCAGGTCAGGGAAGTAAGGGAAGTTAGGAGCCCCTTGGCAACAAGGACAGGCTTTCTTGAAAGGCAGGAAGGGAGTCCTGGGCTAGAGGATGTCCTACCAACAGTGGTGTGGGCAGAGCGCCCCAAGGACTCCGCCTGGTGTTTACCCACAGTTGTTGTGTGATGTTGGGCCAGTGTTCACCTCCCTGTGTTTCGGGCCTCTTAGGGGGGCCTGGGTGGGGACACTCTCCAAAGACACTGTCCTGTGAGTCCCGTTCACAGTGAGCACAGTGAGTCTAAGGTACCAGCCCTTGGGCAAGTTGCTTTGCCTCTCTTCCCTCAGCTATGAAATGGCCAGAATTGTCCGACCTCCTAGGACTGTTGTCAGGATTTATTAAGAAAATTAGTTAAGGATTCAGGCCAGCTCCTGGCACAATTATAGTACCTATTATCTGCTGTGCACTTCAGTTTATGTTAACGCATCAAATCTCATCAAAATCCTATGAGGGTGGACCATGATTTTCATCCCCATTTTACAGATGTGGACACTGAGGATCTGAGAAATTAAAGGACTTGTTAACCAGTGGAAGAGCTAGGATTTGAACCCAGATAAGCTGGCTCCAAAATTCATGCTCTTGGCCACTATCCAATACTCTCTCTCCCAAAGCAATGTCAACAATGATCATGAGACTCGGGCATTCTATTCCCTAGCCTGACCTGGCACTCAAGGCTGAGGCTAAGGGACTGAGGGTCTGGGAAGTTCTGCTACTTATCTCTCTCTCTCTCTCTCTCTCTCTTTCTCTCTCTCCTTCTTAAGAAATGTGTTTGCATACAGCAGGTGGCTCATAAATCTTAAGCTACTCTATATAAGAGGTATTTCTACAGGCAGTAGGTGACTCGTAACTGCAAGCTTTCTGGGGGATGATGTGGTATCTTCTCTGCATGCTCAGACTGTCTCACTGTCTTCCTGGCTTCTCCTCCTTCCAGCCTGGTAACCATGAGGGGCTGGAAGATCTGCGCTGATCCCAGATTGTTCTGGGTGAAGAAGGTGCTCCAGGAGCTGGACAGACGAAGAAGGTTCCTCCAGGAAGACTCATGAAGCTCTAACTTCTTGTCATCATCACAGCTATTCCCCAGCCAGTGACGCTCTCTGCAATCCCTGGTCCCTGTCCCTGCAGCTGATAGCCTTCAACTGTCACTCTCATCTCCCCTCTTACTCCTCCAACACATCCTCAGCCCTCCCTGGTGGCCAGAGGGTCCCCACTCCCCTGCTCAAAACCCTTCCATGGCTCCCCACTGCCCTGGGATGAGGTCAGATCTCCTGCGCCTAGCACCCCTGAACCCCAGATCTGGGTCCCATACTGTCTCCGGCCCACCTCATTTGCCTTCAGACACATTGGATTCCAGCTCCCTGTTTTCCAAGCCCATGCCAGACGTTTCTACTTCTGGAACTCTGCCTGTGCTGTGCCTGACACCCAGAATGTCTCTCCCTCAGCTGCACATGCCCAAGACCACCAGCCCTCACGCCCTTGCTCAGCCTAAGCAGCCAGCAATTGAGTTCCATTTATTATTTTTATTCTTTTTTTCCTTTTATCCTTAGGTTGACAGAGTCAATGTCTATCACTTTCTACCAAAGAATCCAAAGTGACCTACTATTTCTAAGTAATAGAGTTTTATTTTTGAGGCTTCCGCTGGCCCTCTGCCCCGATTACAACCTTCCCAGAGTTCTTGGGAACTTGGGAGCTTGTCCTCCAGCTTCTCTGGCAGGACCAAAGTCCACACCTGAGTTACTTTTGTCTCCTGGCCTCCAGGACATAGCACAGGGCCTGGCTCAGAATCCGAGTTCAACAAGTGGCCGCAGACTGAATCCATAAAAATAATGTCCCTCTCCCACCCCCTAAAGGCCCTCACACATCAATACAGAGACTCAATGTCATCCAGGGAGAAGTCAGCTGAGTCGATGGTGAAGCCTCTAATTTGTCCAGATTCCCTTTTCTTCCTTATTTTACCTGTGTGTTGGGTCTCTTTACCCTTCTTGCTTCCCTCGGGTTTTTACTGCTCCTCCAGCTTCCCAACACCAAGCCTGATCCTTTCAGAGTCTCCCATTTTCTCTTCTTCTTTCCCCAAATAGCTGATAAGTGAATTCATGTTATGGTGTGAATGACTACCCTTGGCTTGGTATTACACACACTGCTTATATTTGTAGATGAAATGCTTAAGCGGTCAGATAGATGATGGGAAGAATTTTAGGAACTGTGTGGGAAGGGAACAAGGCAGAGCTTTCCTGGCCCTGGGACTGGCTATGTGGAGTATAGTTAAGTGAAAGAGCCATGGGTGATGGTGGATCCTTGGGGACAACAGAGTGCCCAGGTAAAGGAAATACGCTTACATGTGCTTGCCCCTTTTCAAGGGAGCCTAGTGCAGCTCAGAGGGGTGGCTGTTGGCGTGAGACCCTGAGGAGACCATCTAACCTCCCTGAACCTCACCTGAGCATGAGAATACTCATTTCAAGGGTTGCCATGGAGCTGAGGTCCAAGGTCCAGGCAATGACTTTGCTGGTCATAAAATTCAGTGTCTTCCAGGATACTGGAAGTGTTAACCTGACTGCTGTCCATGCACAGTGCCTTCGAATGTCCTGGGATTCCCCCTACCTACCTGTCCTGCCTGCCCCTCAGGCGTTTTAGAAAATAAATCCTCTAGAACGGTGTCTGCTTGGTTCTTTGTGATTTGTTGCACCTGTGAGGTGGGGCAGGAGCCACCATGCCCCTCCCTCTTGTGAGAAAGCTCTTGACACTGACACGTGTGAGCTGGCTTGCCCAAGCAAGTCACCTTGTGAGGGGGTGGGGAGCCGGGACTAGACATGAGGCTATGGGCGGTAACTGCGCAGGTGCCAGGAAGAAAGCCCAAACACCTGTCCCCTAACCCTGGCCCACCCCCTCAGGACCACCGGTCACAAGGATCTGATGAAATCATTCAATCAGTTCCCAAGTCTAGAGCTCTAAGTAGCGTAGTCATTCACTCAGTCATTCCTTCAATAATCCAACCTCAGCCTTTCCCCTTCAACGGTAGACACGAAGGACGAGAGTATGTATTAGTCAGAAAAGTCCACTGTATGCAAGAAACTTTAAAATCTCAGTGGCTCAATTCCATAGACCTTTTTTTTTCCTTCCCATGTGAAGTCTGTTCAGGCATTCCTGGTCTGTGGGTGACCTTCCACATGGTCACTCAGGGAGCCAGGCTCCTTTCTTCCCCTGGCCCCCTGCCCTCGTCCAGGGCCTGTACTTCTCTCCATCACCTAGCAGATGGGGAATGAGAATAGAGGATTGTGGGAGGGCTTGATAAGCCAGATGAGAAAGGGGGTGCTCATCACTTCTGCCCACATGCCATTGGTGGAACTCAGTCACATGGCCTCCCTGACCGCAAGGGATGCTGGAAAGCAGAGCCGAGCCATGTGTTCAGGAGGTAAAGGGAGTGGGTTTGGGGGCACCTAGTTTATCTGGTGCTGAGTTTCCCTGGGCCCACAAAAGAGCCTGCTTTCCTGTAGTTCCTGGACACAGCTCACTCTGCCAAAACAGCAAAGTGGACTCCTCCTCCCTCGGGGCATCTTATTTTCTCTGTGTAGACACCATTCCATGGGCATCTTGGCCCTATGCTCCTCCTCAGACCTGGTTTCACAGTGGGATTTCCAGGGTGGTAGCTCCAGACACCCAGAGTACCTGTCTGGGGTGGGGGGCATGCAGGAAGAGCCATTGGGAAGGGTACATGTCACAGATTCAGACAGACTAGGAACTCTCATGGTCTGGGTGTCAAAGCAAGTTGCCTTGTCCTTCTGATCCTCCGTTTCTACCTCTGTGAATAGAGAGCACAAAAGCAGATGTCATAAAACCACAATGAGATACCACCTCACACCAGTCAGAATGGCACTCATCAGCAAAACAACACAGAACAAGTGCTGGCGAGGATGTGGAGAAAAGGGAACCCTTCTGCACTGCTGGTGGGAATGCAGACTGGTGCAGCCATTGTGGAAAACAGTATGGAGATTCCTCAAAAAATTAAAAGTCGAACTGCCTTTTGACCCAGCTATCCCACTTTTAGGAATATACCCTAAGAACACCATAGCACTGTTCGAAAAGAAGAAATGCGCCCCCATGTTCATGGCAGCATTGTTCACAATAGCGAAGATCTGGAAACAGCCCAAGTGTCCGTCAGAGGATGAGTGGATTAAAAAGCTTTGGTACATATATACTATGGAATACTACTCAGCCATAAGAAATGATGACATCGGATCATTTACAACAAAATGGATGTACCTTGATAACATTATACGGAGTGAAATAAGTAAAACAGAAAAAAACTGAGAACTGCATGATTTCATACATAGGTGGGACATAAAAGTGAGACTATGAGACATGGACAAGAGTGTGGTGGTTACGGGGTGGGGGGAGGGAGGAGAGGGTTGGTTAGGGGGGAGGGTAGGGGCACAGGGAAAACCGGATAGAAGGTGACAGAGGACAATTTAACTTTGGGTGATGGGTATGTAACATAATTGAATGATAAGATAACCTGGAGATGTTTTCTTTGAACATATGTACCCTGACTTATTGGTGTCACCCTATTAAAATTAATAATAAAAAAAAGCAGATGTCAGCGCATGTGGCTGTGAGAACCTGATGAGGTAAGGAGACACAGACAGCCTGACAATGAAATGGGCAAAGACTTGACTAGGCATTTCTTCAAGGAAGATATGCACATGGTGCTCAACATCAGTAATCATTAGTAATGCAAATGAAAACCACAGTGAGATGCCACCTCTCACCCATTAGGATGGATCTTATCAAAAACAAAACAAAACAAAACCAAGGTTAGTGAGGGTGTGAAGAAATTGGAACCCTTGTGATTGGTGGTGGAAACAGCGCAGTCACCGTGGAAAACAGCATGGTGGTTCCTCAAAAAATTACACATAGAATTACCATCTGATCCAGTAATTTCACTTCTGGGAATATACATAAAAGAATTGAAAGCAGGGACTCAAACACATATTGGTACACCCAGGTCTAGTGTACCATTCCTCACAATAGCCAAAAGGTGGAAACAACCCAAGTATCCATCGAAGGATGAACGAGTAAGCAAGCTGTGGTAATACATACAACAAAATAGTATTCTGCCTTCAAAAGGAAGGACATTCTGACACCTGCTACAACACGGATGAACCTTGGAGACATTACGGTAGGTGAAATGAGCCAGTCTCAAAGACAAATACGATATGATTCCTAGAGTTGTCAAACTCATAGAGACAAAAAGTAGAATGGAGATTTCTGGGGGCTGGCGGAGGAGGGCATGGGAGTTATTTAATGAGTCCAGAGTTTCAGTTTTGCAAGGTAAAAAAAGTGGATGTGGTGATGGTTGCACAACAATGTGAATGTGCTTAGTGCCACCGAACTGTCATCCTAGAAACGGTTAAGATGGTTCATATTATGTTATTTATATTTCACCACAATAAAGAGAGGGTGTGACCACGTGTGGGCACAGAAGAAATACCAAGTGCATGTGGGAACCCTCCTTAGAGGCTAGAACCGTGAGCTGGGCAGATTTGGGGGAGGGCAGGGTAAAGCTAGGTGAGGCTGAACCCTAGGGTCCCTGGTGGTGGCCACCTCAGTGGCCATCCTGGGACCCCACAGGAGTGCCTAGGGCTCTCTGCTCTGTTCCCCACAGCTGTTTCTGTTCTGCTTCTAGGGCCAGCAGGGGGAATCCCTCCTGTCCCACAAGACCAGTGCAGGCTGCTTGCCCTCTGGGGCACCCAGGAAGGTATGAGCAGGGATCCCTCCATTGCCCCACCCCACTGACCCCCCAGGAAGCCCTCTTTCCTACTGTCCAGCTTCTGCTCCACTTTTCAACCACACCTGCAGCTCAGTTTATTCCTCAGTCCCTTCCAGCTCCTCTTCGCCCCTCAACAGCATCCCCACCCCTCGCTCCAGCTTCAAAGTGTCTGTCAGCAGCCTCTCCGTCCAGTCCCCCCTTGAAGCCAATGGCATCAGTCCACTCTCACCCAAGCACAGTAAGGCTGCTTGGGGTGTGGGTCTCAGAGGTTGGAAGTTGCTTGGCAAGGAGGATCGCTCTCTGTCCCCTGCATGGGGCCAGCACTCCCCACCTTGGTCAGGTTTTTCCCTCTGCCTGGAACGGTCTGTGAAGATCCTGCAGGTTACTTGTGAATCACAAAGAAGACGTTTCTCCACCAGAGATGTGTTAGCGGAATAACCTGTCTGTTGTAGTGGATGTGATGTGCAACACCGCATTACTCATAAGGAACCCTGGCCAGGAACGTGGCCGGGATCCAATCGAGCCTGTCGATCTAACTCCCGTTTATAGGAAATAACATAGGATAGGGGAACTCATTAGGTGACATCACAAGGACATAATGAGATAAATTAAGACAATGGTCTTGATGTTTTAGAAAGTCAATGTCATGTGTCGGGGGCTCAAGTTGTAGAATAAAAGAACCACACGCTGAGATCGGGTCCTGCTTCAAAAATTAAAGGAAGAAACAGACGGGAAGGTGGGAGGAAGGGGGGGACAGAGGAAAGAGAAAGAGAAGAAACAAAACATTTTGGGAACAATTGGAGAAATGTAATATTACCTGGAAAGTGCATGACATTGGAATGGTTATTAATTTTAAAGGGCGGGATAATAGTATCCCACCTACAAGACAGCAGCCATGTATCAGCCATCCATAATTCACTCGGAAACGGCTTGGCCAAAATAAAGGTGTAAGAAGAAGGAAGTCCCTCCCCCAGGACTGGCACCTTCTCCTGCCCAGCTGGGGCCCCCTGGGGCAAGGCTTTTGGCTTATGGCTTTGCCTCTGGGTCCACTGTCCCACCACAGCGCCAGGCACACACCAGGGCTCAGTAACAAACTCTAGTAGCTTCTGCATGCCAGGCACTGTGAAAGTCCTTAGTTTTATTAACTCCTCCAGTGACTGATTTGGTGAGGTGGCTATTAGCATCCCATTCTAAAGATGGGAAAGCTGAGGCCCAAACAGGTTAAGTCACCTGCCCAAGGAGATACTCCTCACAGGTGGTGGGATCATGTTTGGCTACAGGTCTGGCTGTGTTGAAAGCCTGGATACTGTGTTTGAACTGAATCTAAGCTCAGTTAGTCTTTAACACCCTGATGAGGTCGGTGAGGGGACCATTCCAATTTTATGGGAGGAAAAAGTGGGCCAGAGAGGGCAGGAGACAAACACAAGGGCTGAGCAAAGAAAATCAGGGATGGTCTCTGTGTTTTGGCACCGGTTACATGCCGGGCTCTGAACCCGCACCTTATGGGCATAAACTGGCTTAATCTTCACAGCAGTCTTCAAAATGGGGGTGAGGAGAGGTGGGGTAGCCTGGTGTTCTCTGGTTTTTGGCTGGTGATCCTCAGAAAATTTCTTAACTTCTGCATGCCTCGGTATCCCCATCCATAAAACGGGCCATGACAACGGTACTTGGCTTACACCCTGGGTGTGTTGTCACGATCATGTGATTTAATCACGCAAAGCCCTTGAAACAGCGGGTGGCCCATGCTGGGGGCGCTCCTCCTTGCCAAGCAGCATCTAACCTCTGAGACCCACACCCCAAGCAGCCTTACCGTGCTTGGGTGAGAGAGGTCCCCAAACCTTGGGAACCAAATGTGACCCCTGTGCACAGCCCAGCCTAGACCAGCTGGCTCCGTAGCCTGGGCCAGTGGCTCACAGAGTGACTGGTTTCCCTGTGGCTGGCAGCCCAGAGACAGCTAGATGGGGCAGATTCCCAGTCCCTCCTGGGCCCAGGCTGCGCTGCTGCTGCCTTCTGGGAAGTTGCTGGTAGAGCGCTTTGCTGAACCCACCCCTGCAGGCATTCACGCTGGTGGTGGCAGCTGCCTGGTCATGCCTGGTCCTGCTGTCAGGGCAAGTCCCAGCTGCGAAGCTCCCTCCTTTGTGGACCCAGCTCTCGCCTTGCACAGATGAGAACTGAGGCCCCAAGAGAGGGAGGGGACACCGCAGAGTTAAGGATGAGCGCCGAATTACCCAAGTGAGGCTGGTCGCTGTGTTGTTCACAGGGCGCCAGGGCCGGAGAGGGGAGTAGGTTCAAAGGTGGAAAGGACAGGTAGGGGGGTTAGAGACAGGGAGACCCTTTCTGTGTCTGAGCTTCCTGCCTCCCTGCTCATGCCTGGTCGTCTCTTCTGTGGCATGTTTCTCCCCAATTCTCTCTGTGACCTGGGGTCATTCTGCCCCCTCCCTGGGCCTCAGTTTTCCCATCTGCCCTTATGATGTTGGACTGGATTGTTCTTTCAGCAAACACTTACGCTACCAAGCACCTGTCTACCAAGCTCCAGGCTGGGTTTGGGGAGTGCACTGATGATCAAGCTTCCTCAGGAGATGGGGTTTTAAGGGATAATGGCCGGGATGGGAGCGATACCCCCCAAGTCAGACCCAGACTGGCAAGGCCCGGAGTCCTCCTGGTTTGCTGCTAGCCAGCCGTCTTTATTTTCTGTCCTTGGTTTATTGCCCACTGAGGAGCCAGGGCCCCAGGCCGGACGGAAGGCCATGTGCTTGCTCCCAGTGAGGAGGTGACCAGGCAGATGGGAAGGGAGAAAGAAGGCCCTTTGAAGCCGCGCAGCCACAGCCGTGCTTTAGTCTCCCTGGCAGGCAGGCTCAGGTTGGAGGAGGCATCGTGAGCAGCCAGCCCAGTACCACCCCGGTACCACCCCGCCCCCTGCCGTGGGCCCTCACTCAGAGCCCAGCCTTCCTTCCGTTCCTTGGCAACATCCTGAGGAATCCAGTGGCTCCCTGCCTTTCCCCTCCCGCCGCCTGCCTGCAGGGAGGCGGAGCCAGAGCCTCATTATAAAGAAGCCAGAGCTTCATTGTAAAAGGAGCTTCATGGGTGAAGGTGGTGGACAGGCGGCGCGGGACAGCACTGAGCCGCCTGCCCGCCCGACGGCCTGCCGTCTCCTTACCCGGATCCCTGCCTGGACCCTCGTACCTGGACCCTCGCCCGCCCTCAGCCATGGCTTCCCCGCTGCTCTCCCCGCTGCTCGGCTTGGCTGCCCTCTACCATCTAATCATGCTGTCTGCCGGTGAGTGGGCTGGAGGGGGCATGAGCGGGATGGGGGAGCCCCCAACCCCACCTCAGCCCCGCAGACCTGACATCAGGGCATCTAACCCATCCTGGGGAAGGCTGAGTGAGGTCTGCGGCAGCCCCCTCCTGAGGGATGTGATCTGTGGGAGGTGCGGCGTGGCCATGCGGGGCTGCTCCTCCCCGGAAAGGTCTGACTCAGTGGGTGAGGTGGCTGCTGCGGGAGCACAAGGGAGCAGGGTGGGAGGCACAGGGGAACCTGGTGCCGGGTGCCAGGAGGGCGGGGGCTGGGTGGGAGCAGCCAGAGGAAGCTCCAGGTAGGAGCCTTGATGGAAACCCAGGGTTAATATGTAACCTGAAGTCCAGACTTCTGGTCCAGGCTAGCCACGGTGGGGACTTTCTCCTTCCCTGATTCTAAGGCCATCGCAGGAGTAAGGTCCCAGGGCCAGTAGAGGTCAAGGTCATTGCAGCTCCTAGGGTGGGCGCATCACTGTTGCTCTGGTCTGTGAGCCCCAAGCCCCCTCCTGTGTCTTTCCCATGGTACAGTCTTCCTCCTCCGAGCAGAGCTGAGAAGATGCCTGCACCTCCAGTCCCTTGCTTTCTGGAGCCTGGGACGTGGTAGGCCATGCTACAACCATCCCACCTGCCAGGAGTAAAACAGAGGCCCAAAGAGATTTAGAAACTGGCCTGAGGCTGCAGAGCCTGCAGTAAGACAGGAGAGGGTGGGGTTGGCTACAGGAGGGAGGGTGATGTGAGCTCACCCCCTCCAAGGGTCACATGGCCTCCTCAGAGAACCGTCTAAGTCAGCCCCATCCTCAGGGAGCACCCAGGTCATATGGCAGGTTGAGGCTCAGAGAGGGCAGCAGACTGCCTCAGGACACACAGTGAGTCTGGGAGGAAGAGAACCAGTCTTGAGTTTCCAGAACACCTCCACGGAGCCAGCTGCTTCCCGAGTCCCTTTGCGTGGGGAAAACCCGCCAGAGGGACGAGGAACAGGTGCGTGGGGGTAGCCAAGTTCTCTGGCTTTCTGCTTCCTGGGCTTGAACCCCGAGGCCCACAGTGTTTGGAGAGAGTGAGTCAGATGGAAGGTCTTTGCCATGACCCTGGATGGGGTCTTGCCTTCTTGGTCGCAGCTACTGCCCCTTTGGATAGAGTTATTGCCGTCTGTGTCGTGAGGACCCAGTGTCTCAGAGCGCATTTTGGAAGTGGGAAGAAGAGGAAGGTTATTTATGCTAAGCCGGGGGTGGAGGTGCGGCGCTCCTATACTAGGGTGGAAAAGAGATCCTGGATGCTAAGGCTTCAGGACTGTCAGATTCCTATCCGAATCTTAGTCACTGACTTTGCTGGGAAACACCTGCATTACCTCAACCTTCCTGAGCCTCCGTTCTTCTCCTGTGACAATGGGCATTCAGCCACGCTCACCTTAGAGGTCTTTACCCAAGCTGACATTTATGGCTCTGAGAATCCCCCTGGAGTCCCTGCAGGACTAGGGGGTGGTCCATGAGCCAGAGAGGTCCCGAGGAGGGCTGGGGGCTTCATGGCTGCTGCCCTGGCAGGTGCAGGGCAGCTACGTCAGTTCCCAAATGTGGGTTTGCGGGGCTGTGTCAGGCAGGCAGGAGGATTCTGTGCTTTATATAACAAGCCTGCAGATACAAGTCAGAGCAGAGCGTTTTTCCCCAAGCACTGACGCATTCACTCCCACTCCAGCTCCGGCAAAATAAAGAGGAAAAAACCCTGCTTTAAGCTGCTGTGGTCTGCCCCCTGCTCAGTGATGGGGGTGGACGGGGAACACGGGGGAGGTTAAATTCAGGGTGTCAGATCCAGGTCCCTGTCGAATTTAAATAAAAATTTCCCTATTTCTCCATTGGTTAAGATCTTCTCGGTCACAAAGTGCTTCTGTGTGCAGTTTCTTGACTGAACAGATATTTATTGGGCGCTTTCTGTGTGCCAGGCACTGTTCTTGGTGCTGAGACCACATCAATGAATAAAACTGCCCAAGATCCCAGCCCTCAGGGTGCAAACATCGAATGCTGAAGATGGACAATACGCAGAACAAATCAGTAAACGACTGGATCTGTGATTTTTTTTTCAAAAGAGAGTGGGGGTGGACGGGAGGTGTTGGAATTTTAAGTAAGGGGTCAGGAAAGCCTCTCTGAGAAGGGGGCACTGGGGGAGGTCAGGGAGGGACTGTGTGGATATCTCTCCAAGGCAGTGGTCCTCAGTGAGGGGTGTTTGCCCCCCTTCCTGGGGAATATTTGGCAATTTCTGGAGATATTTTTGGTTGTTACAAATGTCTCAGCATTTTTGATTGGCGGATGCTCTACCTTAGAGGGTAGAAGCCAGGGATGTTGTCGAACGTCCTACAGGACATAAGACAGCCCCCGTGACAAAGAGCTAGCTACGTGGTCCAAAGTATCGGTGGTGTTTGCTGTGAAGAAAAACCTGCTCTGAGGGCTCAGAGATTTAGAACTGTTTATTCTCACAAACACCCCATGAAGCAGGTATTATCGTGCCCATTTTACAGGTAAGGGAACCAAGGCTCAGAAAGCCTAAGTGACTCATCCAGGACATACATCTCGCATTGGCTCATGCCCTCTCTTTCTCACCTTCCTCAGAGACCCAGACATTCCTGTCCCTTCCCGTCCTTGAGGACCAGCCTTAGAGGCACCTCCTCTAAGAAGCCTCCCTGCCCTGATCACTTGCTGTGGGAAGTGGTCTCTCCCTCACGGAAACCCCAGCACAATTGGGATGTGATTTGGAACATGTGTTGCTACCTGGTGGTTAAGGCAGCCTGGACTAGTAGGGTTTCTAGGACTTGGGAGGACAAGCAGATCTGCCACTGAGCCGCTGTGTGGCCTTGGGCATGTCATCTCACCTCTCTGATTCTCAGCTTCTGTGCCTGTGAAATTGGGATAACAATGCTCCCTTAGCAGGTAGGTTGAGAATTAATGAGAGCAGATGCGTGTGTGCTGAGCACGGGCTCTAATACACAGTAAGTGCTCAAATGCTCAAATGCGAAATGTCCTGATACTTTGTGGGTGTTTTTTAGCTGCCTATCAGGCTGGGAGCCTTCTGAAGGCAGAGACGGGCCCCTCGTTCATCCCACTATTCCTGGCAGGGTTAGCATTTGTTGGTTGACCGAGCAAACACAGTGACCCTAGTAGCATATACTGGGATTGAAGTTATCTCCCCAAGCTCAGCACCAGCACCTGTGGGGGAAGGTTTCAGGGTTAAGAACAAGAGGAGCTGGGTCTTTGTAGATATTCAAAAAGTAATTCAAATAAATGTTGGCTGAATCAGGATTGGATGGATGGATGGATGGATGGACGGATGCATGAATGGATGGATGGACACATGCACCCAAAGAATGGGTGAGTGGACTGTTGTGGCATGGATGAGTGGATAGAGGAGAGGAGGTAGAGAGAGTGAGTGGCAGATGAGCAGATGGTAGGTGGGTGAGTGGGGGATGGATAGATGGGTGAATGGGGGAGCAGGGATAAGTGGGAAGTAGACATGTGGGTGGATGTGGAATGGGTAGGGGATTGACAAAGGGGACAGATGGATGGATGGATGGATGGATGGGTGGATGGATAAGTGGGTGGACGGATAAGTAGATCGAGACATTATTTTGTTTAGTGAATATTTATTGAGTATCAATCTTGTGCTAGAAAACATTATGACACCAAGACAGACAACTCCATACATTCTTGAAACTCATGTGATAAATAATAAATGACTGGCTGGCTGGAAGCATTATCTCCACCTACAAGAAGAAAATCCTCCTTGGGTATTAGAGAGCCTTTCCTGGCCAAGAACATTCAGACACATTGGTAGAGGATGGGGACATAGGGGACAGGCTGACTTTGGCTCCTTGAAGCCCCAGAGGTACGCAATGACCTTCCCCATCCTGGGAGGTTGAGTCCAGGGAGCAACCTGACTTTATCTAGCTTATCCAGATCCTGGGAGCTTCCCCCACCCGCCCTCGTGCATGTCTGCATGCCCACAGCCGTGTGTCTGTGCTTGGGCTGCTTTAGGTGGGGCCCTGGGAGCAGCTGGGGCCTCCAAGGCCCTGCGGAGCTACATGAGATCAGGTTGCTTTCTCTACTCCACTGCTGGGCAAGGTCTGGCCTCTGGGCTTTTTTAAAATTTTTATTTCTTTTTATTTATTCATTTGAGAGAGGAGACACAGAGTGAGAGAGAGAGAAATGGGGGAGGAGCTGGAAGCATCAATTCCCATATGTGCCTTGACCAGACCAAGCAGGGTTTTTTTGACCAAGCAGGGTTTTTTTTGTTTGTTTGTTTTTATTCATTTTAGAGAGGAGACACAGAGTGAGAGAAAGAGAGAAAGGGGGGAGGAGCTGGAAGCATCAACTCCCATATGTGCCTTGACCGAACCAGTGCAGGGTTTTGAACTGGCGACCTCAGTGTTCCCAGGTTGACGGCTTTATCCACTGCGCCACCACAGGTCAGGCCCTCTGGGCTTTTTTTAACACCTTCCAGGGTCTTGGTTCTGCTGTGTGTGACCTTGACCCAGAACTGAAACTCAGCCTCTTCCTCAATGTTTACATACCCTTGCCCAGCTTACGCCAAGCAGCTGCAATATAGTTTGCTGAAGATTTTAATGGGAGGGAGAGACGGAAAAGCAACACAAACGACTTCAAATGTTTTTATAAAATATTTGGGTTCTTGGCTATCCGTTGAGTCCCCCTTACCCTGCCAGGGTTTCCTCTGACTCCCTGTAGTAGGAAGCCCTTTGCAGACCCCTGCCCCCTACTCTGCTCCCACCCATGCACCTCCTTCCTCTGGCTCCCCCAGCTTGCCCTGGGGTCTCCAAATGGCCCATTCAATTAGTTCCTCTCAGCCACTTCTCTCAAACTCATCCTGGTGCCTAAGGACAGAACGAAGGATGGTCACCCCCTCCCCGCAGTGTCCATAGAAGGTAGATGTACTCACACATTCAAAATTTTTATTAATATTATCTGCTACGTGGGCCTGGTTGTATATATGCCTTTATGTGTTTGTGTGTAGGGATACACACACACACACACACACACACCATTGTGTTGGTATGTGCGTGTGTGCGCGTGCACACACGAGCACATGTGCATGAGTCCCAGGTAGGCATATGAGATGTGGATGGAGAGAGATCAGTGTGTCTCAGAGGTCATGGAAATCATGAATATGGACAGCTTGAGAGGGAGGGATGGAATGTGTATGTGTGTGGGGGGAGAGCTGAGCAGATGACATAGGGGGGTAAAGGCAACAGGAGGGAGGGGTGGGCAGAGCCACTGTCTCGGAAGCTGTGACGGGAGCCAGGCCTGGTGGAAGAGCCTATTCTATCACTTGCTGGCTGTGTGACCTCAGGCAGATCCCTGTAACTCTCAGGCAGTCTCCTCTGCTTACAACAGACCAAGCATGGCAACTTCATTTTTAAAATTAAATACTACATGCCAGGTCACCCTGGCCAGTTGGCTCAGCAGTAGAGCATCAGCCTGGTATGTGGAAGGCCCGGGTTCAATTCCCAGTCAGGGCACACAGGAGAAGCGACCATCTGCTTCTCCATCCTTCCCCCTTCTCTCTCTCTCTTTCTCCCTTTCTTGTAGCCATAGCTCGAATGGTTCGAGCAGGTTGGTCCCAGATGCTGAGGATGGCTCCATGGCTTTGCTTAAGGCACTAAAGTAGCTTGGTTGCCAAGCAACAAAGCAGCAGCTCCAGATGGGCAGAGTATCAGCCCCAAAGGGGTGTTGCCGGGTGGATCCCAGTTGGGGCGCATGCAGGAGCTTGTCTGCCTCCTCGCCTCTCAATAAAAAATTAAAATAAATAAATAAACACTATGTGCCAGGCAATGAGAGCTTTTTAAGTAAGAAAGAATTCACTTGAATGAATGCTCACAACAACCCTGTGAGGTAGATACTATCATTGTCCTTATTTTACAGGTGGGAAAAACGGAGGCCTAGAGAGATTTGACCAAGGATGGGACTGGGGGTGGGGACAGAGTAGAAGGCTGAGACCAACAACCTTGAAGGCCAGGCGTGCAGTGCATAGGTTCTTGGGTGGGACACACTGTCATGGGGCTGGGAAGCCAGATGCCCCTGGACAGTCCTGCTGACAGGGGGCCTCTGTGGGCTCAGGACAGCAGCACGGCGTGTCAAAATGCAGCAATACATGCAGTGGAAATTGGACCCCGAAGATCCCCTTGAAAAATCTCGCCAGCTTTCGACGAAATGAAGCATCCTGCCCCAAATCCGCCATCATGTAGGTATTCTCTCTCAGCCTCTGTGTCCCTGTCAGGTCCTGGGGGTGGTCCTCTGCTAGTCCCTGTCCAAATCCTCCCACACCCACCCGGATCCCTGGCCACGGGGCTCAGCAAATGCTCTCCTGCTTCTGGCCTGCTGGCCTCTCATTGACCTTAATATCTGTGCCACATGCTAGGTGGCCCGTGGCCCAGAGCAGTCCCCAAGAGGCGGGCATTGCTCCCTGGCCAGAGTGTTCTGTGCAGCTCTGGAGCCTGCTGGGTTTCATGGGGAGGTAAAGCATGGTCTCAAAGGGCGGGCTTCCGAACCAACAGATGGGGTGCAGATCCTGGCTTTGCCCGAGCAGGCTGGGTGGCCCCAGTTGCATGGCCGGCCCTCTGTAGCATGGGTAGTTGGCAGAATCAAAAAGACAATACAACTAAAGTGCTGGCAGCGTGCCCAGAAGCTGTTGACAATGAGAAAGACAGAGATTGTCATCTCCATTTGACAGACGAGGAAACAGGATCTCAATGAGACTTTGAGCAGGGGTCCAACCAAGCCAGCTCCCCCCATCTTGGCTGCTTGCTCCTCTGGGGTCCCTCTTGGGTACTGTTCAATCGCCCAGCCTTGAGACCTTTCTTCAAGAAGGACTTTTGGGCCCTAAAGCGACATAGACCCAGAGGCCTGGCAGCAAGTGGTGGCCAGGGGCCCTTTGAAGTAGAGGCTTAGCTAAAGGAAGTCGTGTGCTGCCCATTAACTGTCCAGCGACTGTGCAGTTGCTTCAAGAGGGACAACTGTGCTTCTCTCCGACATCTCCCCTCACCCACTAGACTTGCTTCCCCCATGCACCCCCCCATATTTGCTTCTTTTTTTAAGGAAATCGAAGTGGGGAGCACCAGGGAGGAGATCTCAGCCCTAGGGCCCCAGAGGTGCCTCTGGGGCCTACGTGGTCATGCTTGCTTCTTGGACTTCTGTGGCTTCCAGCATCCTGGAGCATGGAGCATTTAGGTTACCTCTCTGAGCCTTGATTTCCTCACCTGTAAAGTGGGGATGGCTGTGCTAGCCACCTTGCAGGAGGGGTGAGAGATTTAAACAGGCAAAATACCGAGCAGCGGCCGGGGCATGGAACAAGGGTCCCCGTCAGCTCTAAGTTGTGGTCTCAGCAGTGAACTGGCCACACACAGCTTCAGAGGAAGCTCAAGATTTGGGTGGCACTTGGGGTCCCAACAAGGCTAACCTATACATGCCTATAGCTCAATAGGTGTTTTTTCAACCTAAAGACATACACTAGGAGAGAAAGGTAGAGGTCCAGAGGGCAGCCAGTAACTGAGGTAGAGGAAGAAGATGACATTGGGATATTGGGTCCTTTCCTGAGTGAGAAGGTCTCACCATAGGGCTTGCCAGCCACATACCTGGTGACAGAGAACACCTGTGACCTCTCCTCCCGATCAGAAGACTCACAGCCCAGAACTCCTGCCTTTATGGCAACCCCAATGTTGTTAATATTGGTAATATTTTCAGCCCTTACTGAGCCCGTACGCTGAGCCAGGTGTTTTACATCATTTTTGTTTTTTACGACAACACAGAAGCAGGGTGACCAACTTGTCCCTGTTCGCCCAGACTTTCTCACGAAAAGTCCTGCATCTCAGTTTTCCTGGGACAGTTAGTCACCCTACAGAAGGTAGGTGTCTTATCTCCACTTCTCAGGGGAGGACAGAGAGGGCGAGTTACCCCAGCCAAGCTCACAGCTAGGAAGTGGTGGGGGCAGGATTTCCAGTGGGGCCCGTTCACCTGCAGCGCACCTGCGTGCTTCCCTATGCCACACGGCATCTCGGCACCACTGGGTCCCTGTCTTCCTTCCTTGTAGCCTGACGACCATCAAGAACAGAACCTTCTGTGCTAACCCAGAAGAAAAATGGGTCCAGGAAGCCATGGAGCATCTAAAGAAGGCTGCTACTGCTTCCATTCAAAATAGCGGCACATTTGAGAAGCAGATCGGCGCCACCAACACCCCGGCTGCCTCGGGAATGGACAGATCTGCAGTCTCTGAGCCCAAAGCCACCGAGCAGAGCAGTAGCCAGGAGGCACAGAAGGCCTTGGGGACCTCCCCAGAGGTACCTACAGGAGTGGCTAGCTCCTGGGGGGCCAGGTCCCCAACCACTTCAAAGGCTCCGGATGGAAAACCTTCCACTGGGCCTGAGAGAACTGAGGTTTTCAACGTCACTGTCATCACCACCACTGTCACCACCACCACATCTTGGCAGAGTTCTGCTTACCAACCTGGCTCAGACCTCTGGGCTGAGGGAAAGGCTTCTGAAGCCACATCCGCCCCTCCCCCCTCCCCCCAGACCTCCTCCCCCCAGGCCCCCTCCCCCCAGACCTCCTCCCCCCAGGCCCTCCCCACCCAGGCCCTCCCCACCCAGACCTCCTCCACCCAGGCCCCCTCCACCCAGGCCTTCCCCCCCGAGACTCCCTCCACGCAGGCCCCCACCATTTTACACACAACCCCAGAGGACAGTATTGGGTCTGAAGGCCAACCTGTGTGGACCGATGGACAAGATCCCAAGCCAGACAACTCTCTAGGGTCCAAGGCGATGGGTTCTGTGTCAGCTCACACAGATGCTTTCATGGGGCCGGGCAGCATGCCCCACGTCTCCATCCCTGACACCCAGACGGCTACCCGAAGGCAGGCAGTGGGGCTGTTGGCTTTCCTTGGCCTCCTCTTCTGCCTGGGGGTGGCCATGTTCGCCTATCAAAGCCTGCAGGGCTGTCCCCGCAACGTAGCAGGAGACATGGTGGAAGGGTTACGTTATGTCCCCCGGAGCTGTGGCAGTAACTCATATGTCCTGGTGCCAGTGTGAACCGCCCACCTACTTGTGTCCAGATGTTCAACTCACAGCTGCCTGCCCCCCCCCCACATTCCTACCTTCACCCAAGGGCCTGGCCCGAGCTGGATGATCAAAGCAGGGAGGCAGGATCCTCCAGGTGGGACTGCTTTCGGTTCCTGGGCAGACCCAGGAGGCCCCTTGGACCATCCTTGACCTACAGACAGAGGGAGTGGTCTCCACAATTCACGCCAATGTTCCCAAGTCAGAAAGCTCTCTTCTGCTGCTGGCTGGTTAGAGGTTCCCTTTGACCCTGTCCCAGCCTCATTGAACCATTATTTATTGAATGCTTATCTTCTCTGGTACCCTGTGAGGGTACCACGGTCATCCCCTCTCACAAATGAGCCTCAGGCCAGGCCCTCCTGCCCACTCCCTCCAACCTCATCGTGTCTCTTGGTCCCGCTGCAGTCGCCAGTCACCCCGGCCACCTGCGGTGCTATCTCCTCTGTCCCCGGTACAGAGCCTACTCCCCAGCCAGGGCTTGTCTCTTCTTGCATGAAGCGGATGTGGTGTTTGCTGGCACTGCTCTCAGTGAAGGCTCTGACCTCAGTTGGGCGTCGTGCGAAAGGAACATGAAGTGACCCAGTGGTTTTGATTTTTTCCCCCTCCTCGGTCTGTGCTGTGTAGCGAAGGAACATGGACTCTGGGTGTGAAGCCTGGGGTACTAGTCCCAGGCCCGCCATCATCCATCCCTCTGGCTTCCCATCTGTGAAAGGAACGAGGGACAGCAAATACGTGGCAATAACCTGTACCCCTGGCAGGCATCACTAAGTGGTCCAGAGACCCCTTTGCCCAGACCCTGGGGGTCAGCTTCATAGCAGCCATGAGCAGAGAGCGCCTTCACCAGTCTACCAATCTGTGAGGCTGACACACCGTGGCTCCTGTGACCTGGAGGGCCTGACAGCCCAGTCCTACCCTGTTGGAGGGAGTTGGCACCGTGGGTTCCCAGAGTGGTACTTGTGGGGCAGAGATCAATTTTGAAATATACTTCCTGATTTTGGGAACAGCTCTTCTGTGTCTACCAGGCTTGCGGGGACACTGAGACAGTGTGACATGGGACAGGCTGAAGGAGGTGGGAATGCTAAGGCCCCACAGAAAAATCCAGGGAGAAGCTGGAGAGAGCAGTCACACTCCGTGGCAGGGACTTGGGTCCAGCGTCTTGTTTTTCTACCGGTGACCCAGCTCCCCATCGCCCTCTCTGACTCCCAGAAAACACTGTCTCCGCACACTGTCTCCTACTCTCACCTTTGCCCCCCATCGGGCAAGGCCAGGAATGTCTGTGAAGTTTCCCATGGGCTCAGAATCCACTGCTGATGCCTGAGGTTCTCGGTTTATTTCTGAAAGGAACTCTGGCCTGTGGGGAGGGACCTGAGGGAGAAGGGAAGTTGTGGGCATGGAGTCAGGGTTTCCTTTCTGCTGCTGAGGACTCCGGCAGGCCTGGGCGAGGCCGGAGGCTGGCTGGCTGGCCAGTGGACCACAGTAAGGGCTGAGCCCGCAAGCCTCACCCCCTGGGTCCCTGGGGAGTTTCCCACCTCCCTCTGATTGTCCCCAAGGGTGACCCTTGCCCTGTGCCTGAGAAAGCTCCCATAGGCTGGGCTTCCTCCAGGTATAACCCCTGACACATTTCTTTGCAAATGGATGGCTCAGAGGAAGCAGCACAGCCCTGGTTTAGAGGGAGGGCTGGGCCTTCTTGCACACCCTGCTGGGCACAGCACCCCTGTTTGGGCCTGGCTGGCGTGGAGGGCACTTTGAGGGGGACAGCAGGTCCAAATGCACTTTTTTTGCTCCTTCTGGCTGGGAGCCTTCAAGAGGCGGGGTCCCCATGATGGCGCTCCCCTCCTTTGTCAGAAAGCAGCTGGGACAGCTGGTCCCCTTTCCATGGATGTTGTTAGTCCCCCTAGCAGGACACGATCAAGGACAATTTGGGGAGGATTTTAGAAGGAACTGGTTGAGCCTTTTGCTTTTCCAACCCTATCCTCAATGTCTGTGCCATTTTGTATTTTACTACTAATAAAACAGAAAAGTCTTGTGAATCAAATAAAAGTGCATTTTCTAGGGGAGGGTGGGCATAGAGCCTCAGGAGGGATGGAATAAAGGAGGGAACAAGATGCCTTGTGTCAGCCCTGGAGACCCCTGTGTCCAGTCCTCTTGGGGCAGAATGGTAGGCTCTTATAGCCAGCAGGGGAAAGGCCCGGGGGGGGGACAGGCATGAGGAGGGCGGAGCCCTGGCGTGGCTCTGCTCCGCCCAGCTGTGTGGCATTGGGTGGTGCCCTCACCTGTCTAGGTCTGTGTAAATGCACGTGTGAGGCCTCTTCTGGGGCTCCCATCCCTGGCAGCAATCAGAATCCCTTATGAAGCTGCCCCATGTCAACCTGCCACATGCCACCAAACCATCATCTTGGTGACCTGGTGACTCATGGGAACAAATGGGGCCACATTTTCCTTTCTGCTGCCTTGACTCATTCCTGGTCCAGATAACGATTGATTACTTCTCAAAGGTCTTGGGTAGCCATAGATATGACCCAAGTACAAACCTCCTGGTGGCCCCCAAGTCCTCCATTGTTCCAGCGTGGCATCATAAAAGCTGCTGTGAACAGGTGTGTAGGTTGGGAACTGCACAAGGTAACTCAGGTCGACTCCAAGATATCGATACAGTATTTCGTGGGTTCTAAGGTGCACATTTTCTCACATCGTGAGATCTCTGGAATTAGGTCAATGACTTGTCATTAGTTTAATTAACAGTTCTCTTTTTCTTTATTAGTTCATTAACTATCAGAATGTCTTACAGTCAATGGCATCTTAAATCCTATGTCTACAAAATGTCTTTAAAAATTAGAGGCAACATATGAAAACCAGGAAATTGCGCACACCCTACTTTCCTCTGTTCTCTCAGGTGACTCAGAAGGTCAGCCCCGCCCCAGGATGACGGTGGGCGGAGCCTAAACAGCAGCTGTGCCTTCAGCTGGGAGAGGCCAGGATGTGAGACCCCCCAGATCTCTACCATCCCTTGCATCCCAAAGACACTCCCGCCTGATTTTGCCCACTCCCACCCCCAGGAAGGGGCTCTGCCGGAAGCAACGCTCCAGCCCCCGCAAGCTCTCCCCAACACCACCTTCTTCCCAGCAACTGAAAACACGGGCAGCCTTTGCGATGGCAATTTTGATAAAAAGGTTAAAAGTTCTCCTACTCAGGAAGAGGATGGAGAAGGGGAGTCGGCCTTCCGAATGAGCCCAGAGCAGCTCCCCAGGTACCTGGGGGTGTTTGTGTCTCCTTTTCCCTCTCAGTTACAGAGCTAACCTTTAGCTGAAGCGAGTCCCACAATTATTGCAGCCTTTGATGGCGACTTGGAGTCCTCTGAAGTCTCTGCCTGAACTACACCACGTGCCAGGCAATCAGAACCCCATCTACCAATCGATCGTTAAAGTAAAGCTCTCTAAGGATATAGGATTTGCCCAAGGTCACACCGCCTTTTAGAGGCTGAGTCAGGATCTGACCCGAAGTCTTTCTCCAGAACTGGGATCGTAATCACTGTTTCTGAAAGTATGAGCCACAGAGTCTTAAAAGTACAGACCCCTGAACCCCACTGCAGAACTGACTGAATTCTGACTCGGGGTGGGGGGGAGGGTTGGGAATCTGCACCTTCAAGCCATTGCTCCCTACCCACCATTTTCCTCTCCCCTCACTACCTCCACCCTGCACTGCCCTCCAGGTTAGGGGGCTTAGCAGCTACCCAAAGTTTTAGAGCCCCTGCACCAGGTCACTGCACTCCCCTTGCCCGAGGCTTGCAGGCTCCTTTGAGCAGTAGCGCCATGCAGCCTCTCTCACTCTCTGTCCTTTGTCATCGTGCCCCTAACCTGTCCCTACCTTGTCCCTTCCCTGCCCCTTCCCTGTTCTGTGCTCTCTGTACATTCCCCAGAAAGGGTGAGGCCTGGCAGAAAAACACAGTAACAAATGAATGGCTGGGGATTTCCAGATCGAGGCTGAATAATAGGTGCTGGAAACCACAAGGGGTGTGTGTGTGCGTGTGTGTGTGTGTGTGTGTGTGTGTGTATGTATGTGTCCTGTTGTTTCTGTGTGTGCAAGAATGCAGGAGCCAACCCGTGCCTTAGTCGCTGCTGCTCAGTCACGTGCTTTCTAGGATAATGTTTCAGCTGCTGGGGTTTAAGAAAAGACCGGCACCAGGCTGGCTTTCCTGAGCTGACCCACCAACTTCAGCAGCCAGACTATGTGGGGTAGCCTTAATCTAACCAATCTGGGGTGCGGGGGGAGGTGGTGATGCCCCTCAGTGCAGAAGTATTCCAGAGTGGTGTGTGTTATAAAAAAGAGGCCCCTCTCCTACCTTCAAATGATCTGTTGTTCCCAGAGGATGGAATAAAATTATTTGCAGCAAGCATCTTGCTTTTTAGCAAACAGGAATGAAATATAACATGGGGCTCTCTGGCTGTATGACTTTGGGAAAGTTGCTTAACCTCTCTGGGTCTCAGTTTTCTTTTCTAGCATGGGGATAATAACAACTCACTTCATGGGTAAAGACACCCTGAGATAATCCTTGCTAAAACACTTAGAAAAATGACATCCATAGTGAGCTCTGGTAAATAGAATTTATGATTATGCAATAGATGTTTCCAGAGGGTTTGAAACATCCTATTTATTTCCATTGGCTTTTGTTATTGGATACCTAAACAAGACGATGGAATTATGGCCCTGGCCAGTTGGCTCAGTGGTAGAGTGTTGGCCTGGTGTGTGTATGTCCTGGGTTCGATTCTGGTCAAGGCACATGTCTGCTTCTCCACCTCTCTCCCTCTCATCTCTCTCTCTCTCTCTCTCTCTCTCTCTCTCTCTCTCTCTCTCTCGATTCTGGTCAAGGCATATGTCTGCTTCTCTACCTCTCTCCCTCTCATCTCTCTTTCTCCTCCCGCAGACATGGCTCTTTTGGAGAAAGTTGGCCCTGGGCGCTGAGGATAGCTCCATAGCCTCTGCCTTAGGCTCTAAAAAGAGCTTGGTTGCTAAGCAATGGAGCAATGCCGCAGATAGGCTTGCCAGGTGGATCCCCATCAGGGTGCACGCAGGAGTATCTCTGTCTCCCTCTCACTGAATAAAAAAAAAAAAAGACTATGGAATTATAGGATTGCTTAGTTATCATTAAAGTAGGGTGAAAAGATGTCATGTTGTCATTAAGCAGATAAGAATAATTCATATATCCCCTCCAAGTTAATAATAAATCTGTTCAAGTTGACGTAACTTTTCTAAATTCTTTTGAATCAATTGGCAAGGTCAAAACTCATGAATTCCAACTTATTAAAACTAGACTTGCAAGATGTCTGAGTCTTAGCCTTGTACAGAAAGGAAAGTTTATTAGTTTTCCAGTCCTTGGAGATTGTGGTAGTCAGGCTGCCTGAGTATTTCTGGCTTGCTGCCCTTTGGACTCATAGGAAGGGTGCTCTTCCTACCCCCTGGAGTTGGTTGGAGTCAAATGACCAGTGCTGGCCAGTGAGCTGGGAGTGGAAGGACATGTGTCACGAGATTCGAACATTTAATTGCCAGAGAGAACATGTTTAGTCCCTTTAACCCAACCTCTGGCCTCATAGTAAAAAATGATGCTACCATTATCTTGAGTCTCAGAGTGAATATGACTCAGGGCCTCCAGCCATGGAAGGAACCCCAGCTAATCTTTGTGGGAGCAGCAAAACTGTGTGGTTTTAAGCAACTGAGAGTCTGAGATTAGTTGTTATTGTCACATAACTTCGCCTATCCTGACTGATCGAGCAATCAGGAAGAAAATGTCTGTTGTTTCTTGCACTCACAAGGGATAACTTGTCAGAACCTACATGATGCTGTTGAAAGGCTTGGAAACATTTCTTACCTGGGATACATAGGCTTTCCATTATGTAGCTTACCCCTTTTCAATGGCTCTCTTTACAGACAGAATAAAGGTCCACCTTAGCTCAGCTAGCTGTCTATGGATCTGTTTGGAATTCTCACTGAATGGAATTGGAAAGAAGGAATATTTTGTAGTTTCTCTGAAATACGTTGGTGTTCAGGCATTCTAATGGCTTAGATGTGCTGCTGATCACTTTAGCAAACAAGGGAGTAGAATGGGAGAAAAATAGTAACATTAGTGAGCACCAGCTGTTTGCCAGATGATCTGGATCAACCAGTCTTTCATGCACCTCCGGAGCCCAGGAGCCCGACCAGGGTAATCTGGGGCTGCTGGCTCAGGAATCAGGTGTTTTCACACAGTTCTAAGGGCTGACATGGGCTCTTTCTGTGTTTTTGTTTTCCTGGAGGATTTCAGTTGGTCCGCTGGCTCCAGCCTTGTTTCTTCAGATGCTGGTTCCCCCATCTCCCTAACCCTCCCCAACACTTTTGGACACACGTTTTTTCATAACTTCTCCCCCCCTCCTCTCTCTCTCACACACACCTTTGAGCCACTGTACTAGCTGTTCTCCTGTTGGAATAACTTCCCCTTTTACTGTTCTCCTGGCCAACTCCTACTCATCAGCTTAGAGGTCTTAGATCAGTGGTTCTTAACCTGGGTTCTATTGAACCCTAGGGGTTCGATGAGTCCGTCTCAGGGGTTCAGAGAAGCCTCTGCCGTGGAGGCCAGAATAAAGTAATACCGTGATTTGTTGTGAGTTCATGCACTTTGTTGGTTTTGTTCTTCGAGCAAGGTGATGTTCATGCACGGCTCATTTTGTGCACCAGTAAAAAAACATATACCTATGTCTTGAATTTGGGAAAAAAATAATATTTTATTTATCACTAAAGAAGGGTTCGGTGAATGCGCATATAAAACTGGTGGGTTTCGGTACCTCAGAAAAGGTTAAGAACCACAGCCTTAGATGTTGCTTCCTCCAGGAGGCCTTCCCTGACTTCTTAGCCTAAGGAAGGTTCCCTGCTATAAGGACTCACCCCACTTGTGCCTGTCACAACCCTCCAGTGACCCGGCTATGCCTGCTTGTTTCACGGTGTTTCTGTAAGATCTGTGAGGGCAAGCAGGTGTGTTCCTTGGTCCCCTTTGTGTCCCAGGGACCACCACACGTCCTGGAAGGAGTGAAAGAGTGGAAAGGCCATCTGTATCCATTGGCACAGTCTGACCTGGTGCCTGTCCCACCCAGCTTTCTGATTTATGAAAGCCCACCGTCCATGGAAGGAATTGCATTTCAAGGCATTTTCTGATGAAACATGTTTAATTAAAAGATGTGTCCAAGTCACCCCTGAACCCCTCTGACCTTCCATCATCACATCCTGGTCAATAAATTGCTCCCCAGGCCCAGCCAGGACTCCTTAAAAGCCCAGACTGGGTCAAGGCTCTGATAGTTCCCCAAGCCTTCAGAGGAAGAAGCCCATGGTGGGGGTAGGGGTGGAGGCAGGGGTGGGGGGTCCAGCAGCCCAGAGACAATGGACGTCTCCATGTGAACCTCGCTGTCCCTGTCACACACCCCTGTGAGGCTTTGACTGAATTTTCTCAATTAATTTCAGTGTCAGCTCTCAGTAATACAATTCCTCCTTTCCAGATGGACATCCTGAGTTACAGAGAGATTTAAGGATTTTACCCAAAGTCACATAGATAGCAAGTGACTAAGTCAGCAGGCATTCTAACTCCAGAGACCCGATTCTTATTTTTCCTTTTTTGTAAATTGTGGTATAATTATATTATATATTATAGAATTATATTATTATAACTATATAATAAATAGTTATTGTATGGACTGTCAGCTTACTACGGTGAAAAGAAAGAAATACAGGGGCACCTGTCAACACACACGACTCTCGAGTTCAACAGGGCTAGATGTGGAAACACAGACACAATATGATCGTATTAACAAAAGGCTTAAAAACACTTGTAAACACGGCTATGTATTGCTCAAGGACTACACAGGTTCGTCACTAAACTATGGAAAAATGCATGGGACCAATGGACGCCCAGCTCAGTGTCCATTAGTCCACAGAGGGATGGATTAGGAGAGGCACGTGGGGCCTCAGTGGGTGGTAATATTTACTTCTTCACGTGGTGGGGGTGGTACCCGGAGTGGCTAACAGTGCTGGTGGCCTCCAGGGCCCCACTCCCTTCAGCGGCTTTTACTTCTAACTCGAGTTCTGGCGCCCCCGTGTGGTCAGGCGGAAGCTACCCTCCTGGGACCTGCGGTCACACCTTTGCTAGCCTCCCATCCCTTCCCTGGCCTCATGGTCCCTTTTCCATAACCATCTCCTGGCTGCCACCCCACCCCCGGGAGCACATCATTAATAAACCCAACCTGCGACAACGGAGAGAGGCGATCACCCCGAGCCCTAGTCTGCAGCCCACGAGCAGGGCAGGAGTGAGGAGGCGCTGGCCCGGGGAGGAGGAATTTGATGGATGGGAAAGACAGAGGAGTAGATGGAAAATGGAGGGGAAAGACGACCAGCTCCCTAAGTAAATCTAAACATTCAAAATGCTGCTTTATATAACAAGCCTGCAGATACAAGTCAGAGCAGAGAATTTTCTCCCCAAGCACTGACGCATTCACTCCCACTCCAGCCCCTCAAAGAAAAAACAAACAAAAGTGCTTTAAGCTGCTGTGGTCTGTCCCCTGCTCAGCGATGCAGGGAGGGAACACGGGGGAGGTTGAATTCAGGGTGTCAGATCCAGGTCCCTGTCGAATTTAAATAAACATTACCCTATTTCTCCATTGGTTAAGATTTTCTCTGTCACAAAGTGCTTTCGTGTGCATTTTGTTGACTCGTTCAACAGATACTTACTGGGCGCTTTCTGTGTACCAGGCACACTGTTCTTGGTGCTAAGAAGAGATCAATGAATAAAACTACCCAAGATCCCAGCCCTCAGGGTGCGAACATTGAATGTTGAAGACGGACAATACACAGAACAAATCAGTAAATGACTTAATCTGTTAGAAAAAAAAAAATGTTGTGATGTTTTTTAAAGAGGGAGTAGGGGTGGAGGGGAGGTGTTGAAATGTTAAGAGGTCAGGAAAGCCCTCTCACGAAGGGGGCACTGGGGAAGGCCAGGGAGGGGCTGCGTGGATATCTCCAGGACAGTGGTCCTGGGGTGGGGGCGGTTACCCCCTGGGAAATATTTGGCAATATGTGGAAATATTCTTGGTTGTTACAAATGTCCTAGCATTTTGTTGTTGTTGCTGTTATTTTTTTAAAAAGACTTTATTCATTTTAGAGAGGGAAAAAAGGGGGAGGAGCAGGAAGCATCAACTCCCATATGTGCCTTGACCGGGAAAGCTCAGGGTTTTGAACTGGCGACCTCAGTGTTCCAAGTTGACGCTTTATCCACTGCGCCACCACAGGTCAGGCTGCCCCAGCATTTTTGATTGGCAGATGCTCTACCTTAGAGGGTAGAAGCCAGGGATGCTGTTGAACATCCTATAGGACATAAGACAGCCCCCGTGACAAAGAGCTAGCTACGTGGTCCAAAGTATCGGTGGTGTTTGCTGTGAAGGAAAACCTGCTCTGAGGGCTCAGAGATTTAGAATTGTTTATTCTCACAAACACCCCGTGAAGCAGGTATTATCGTGCCCATTTTACAGGTAAGGGAACCGAGGCTCAGAAAGCCTAAGTGACTCATCCAGGACACACATCTCGCATTGGCTCATGCCCTCTCTCTCTCACCTTCCTCAGAGACCCAGACATTCCTGTCCCTTCCTGTCCTTGAGGACCAGCCTTAGAGGCACCTCCTCCAAGAAGCCTCCCTGATCACTTGCCGTGGGAAGTGGTCTCTCCCTCACGGAAACCCCAGCACAATTGGGATGTGATTTGGAACATGTGTGCTACCTGGTGGTTAAGGCAGCCTGGACTAGTAGGGTTTCTAGGGATTGGAGGACAAGCAGATCTGCCACTGAGCCGCTGTGTGGCCTTGGGCATGTCATTTCACCTCTCTGATTCTCAGCTTCTGTGCCTGTGAAATTGGGATAACAATGCTCCCTTAGCAGGTAGGTTGAGAATTAATGAGAGCAGATGCGTGTGTGCTGAGCACGGGCTCTAATACACAGTAAGTGCTCAAATGCTCAAAGTAGCAGATTAGAAAACAGTCTAGGGAGAAAGAGACAGGAAAGAATGTGTCACTTCACCTTGGTCTAACCCAGTGTTCTTAACCTTTTTTGAGATACCAAACCCACCAGTTTCATATGTGCATTCACCGAACCCTTCTTTAGTGATAAATAAAATATGATTTATTTTCCAAATTCAAGACATAGGTATCTGTTTTTTTACTGGTGCACAAAATGAGCCGTGCATGAACATCACCTTGCTCAAAGAACAAAACCAACAAAGTGCATGAACTCACAACAAATCACGGTATTACTTTATTCTGGCCTCCGCATCAGAGGCTTCTCCAAAACCCTGAGACCGACTCATCGAACCCCTAGGGTTCGATAGAACCCAGGTTAAGAACTACTGGTCTAACCCTTGGTAGTTTTTATGTCTTTATTTTTTCAGCTATAGTTGACGTACAGTATTCTATTCATTTCAGATGCACCATGTAGTGATTAGGCATTTCTACACCTTACAAAGTGATAGCACTTTGTAGTTACCAAAGAGTGTCATGGGCTTTTCCTTAATTCACGTTCCTAGCAGCCACTGGTTGGGTCAACATGATCCGCCACATTGTAACAGGTGAGGAAACTGGGGCGTGGATCATACTGAGAACTAGAAAATTCACCTGAGGGCCCAGAGCCTGGGTCTCCGAGCCGTCCCTGCAGACACTGCCTCCCCGACCCAAAGTCTCCCAGGTTTGGACGCTGGAACGATGAGCTCTGAGCACCTGGAGGTTAAGAAGAGGTAGGAGCGCCTGACCTGTGGTGGTGCAGTGGATAAAGCGTCGACCTGGGAACACTGAGGTCGCCAGTTCAAAACACTGCACTGGTCTGGTCAAGGCACATATGGGAGTTGATGCTTCCAGCTCCTCCCCTCTTTCTCTCTCTCTCTCTCTCTCTCTCTCTCTCTCTCTCTCTCACACACACACACTCTCACTCTGTGTCTCCTCTCTAAAATGAATTAAAAAAAAAAAAAAGAAGAAGAAGAGGTAGGAGCAGACGGAAGATTTTAGAGAGCTCACTGACGTGTAATTCTCAAAATTGCTGGACTTTGTTCAATTTACACATATTGCATCATTCAGTTCTCCCAGAAACCCACGTGAAAGGCTAAATGTTATCTTCATTTTCCAGAAGAAAATAAAATGAACTCTGCCCAGCATTACCCGAAGAGAAAGGGGACAGAGGCAGGATTCGAACTCAGGTCTCTGATTCTATACCCAGGTGCTTACCGGCTGTACAATACCACCTTCAATTCTGAAACTGCATTTGGTCACTGACATCCCAAGTGTGGGCCAGTTAGGACATGGACATCCTTGCTGATTCATGCCATGCCTTAGGAAGAGAACGTGCCCAGGAAATAAGTTTTAGGGCATCAGGGTTTAGTTTTGTGCCCTAGCTTTTATGTTTATGCTTGAGTATAGGAAAATTTTAAATTATTAACATGAATTTGTGTTGTCCACCTTTATACTGCACAAGCCTGATTTTAAATACAAATATAAGAGCATTCAATCCACACAGGTAATGACCAACGATGTACAACTTATGTTTAGTCTAATACAGGCCGCATACTCCACCTTCCCCAGACAGCTAGAGTTGACGTACAATTGGAAACACCGACCAAAACTAACTCTTTGTATTACTTCTTGGTAATGTGCACCTTCTACCAACACTCTCTACCTTCCACTTGCTGATGAGTGAGGGAGGGGAAGGTATTACAGGCTGTGTGAATGGTTGACCACAACAGGGAAGTGACACGTGTAAGAAGGGGTTCCTTGGTTTTTATCTGTTTCTTCATGCATATGCCTCTTTTTTGTTTTATTCAGTGAGAGAAGGGGAGGCAGAGAGACAGACCTCGCATGCGCCCTGACCAGGATCACCCAACATGCCCACTAGGGAGCAATGCTTTGCCCATCTGATGCGTTGCTCCATTGCTCAGCAACTGAGCTCTTCTTAGCACCTGAGGTGAGGCCATGGAGCCATCCTGAGGGCCCCAGGGCCAACTCACTCCAATCGAACCATAGCTGCAGGAGGGGAAAAGAGAAAGAGAGAGAAGGAGAAAGAAGTGAGAGGGGTAGAGAAGCAGATGGGTGCTTCTGTGTGCCCTGACTAGAAATCGAACCCGGTAAATCCACAGGGGCCGACACTCTACCACTGAGCCAACAGGCCAGGGCCAAATGCCTCCTTTCTATGTTCAGAACCAGGAAGCCTACTTTCTCAGGGTTGTCAGCGCCACGGTTAGGACTTAGCTGTAGACGCAGCACTTGCTTTGGGAGTCCCTGAACTCCCGTGTATGGTGAATATCCTGGAATTCTGAAATCATGGGGAATGTGAATGCAGCATGCAAAAGGGTGGCAAAGAGTGAGCTGGCGTGCTTATTATGTGTATCTCCTCTGCTCGGCGACTTCATTAACAAAACACAAGTTCAAAGAGAAAGCACGAGTTTGAGGACGGTAGAAGTGTCTTTTTGAGCACATGGATGGGACCAGCCACACAGGTCGCACAGCCATCAAGTGGAGCCTGCTAACATGCTTATTTTTCTTACTCATAATATATGCATAGTGTGGGAAAATCAGGACATCCAAAGGCACTGGGATGAGGAAGGAAATTTGAAGCCCTGAGCTGCCATGTAAGAAATCTGGCCACCCTAAATGCACCATGCTGAACATTCCACAATGAGGGATCACCCAGGGACAGAGCTGCCCAAAGAGCCCCAGCTGTTTGAGCCGACAGCCAGCATTAGTATCAGCTTCTGCCTCTGTATCTGCACCTGTGTCAGCCTCTGCATCAGCTTCTGCATCTGTATCTGCATGTGCATCAGCTATGCCTCTGTATCAGCTACTGCATCTGTATCTGCATGTGCATCAGCTATGCCTCTGTATCAGCAACTGCATCAGCTTCTGCATCTGTATCTGCATGTGCATCCGCTCTGCCTCTGTATCAGCTACTGCATCTGTATCTGCATGTGCATCAGCTCTGCCCCTGTATCAGCAACTGCATCAGCTTCTGCCTCAGTATCTGCACCTGTGTCAGCCTCTGCATCAGCTTCTGCATCTGTATCTGCATGTGCAGCAGCTCTGCCCCTGTATCAGCTACTGCATCTGTATCTGCATGTGCATCAGCTATGCCTCTGTATCAGCTACTGCATCTGTATCTGCATGTGCAGCAGCTCTGCCCCTGTATCAGCTACTGCATCTGTATCTGCATGTGCAGCAGCTCTGCCCCGTATCAGCTACTGCATCAGCTTCTGCATCTGTATCTGCATGTGCATCAGCTATGCCTCTGTATCAGCTACTGCATCTGTATCTGCATGTGCAGCAGCTCTGCCCCGTATCAGCTACTGCATCTGTATCTGCATGTGCAGCAGCTCTGCCCCGTATCAGCTACTGCATCAGCTTCTGCATCTGTATCTGCATCTGCGCCATCCGCATCTGCATCGACTGTGCGTGAACGAGCCTGCTAGGATGCCAGCAGACATGATAAGTAAGTATATTAAAGGGTGGCAAGTACTGCAGCAAGAAAGAAAAACTGGAGCCGGGGAAGAGACGGAGGTGTGTCACAATGTTAAATAAGGTAAGTTTTATTGAAAGGTGACATTTAAGCACAGATTTGAAGGAGATGAGAAAGCGAGTCGTGCAGGTGTCTAGGGAAAGAACACTCCAGGCTGAAAGGACAGTGCACAAGCGTCCTCAGGCGGGAGTGTGCCTGGCGTGGTGGAGGCACAGTGGGGAGGCCAACGAGGCCCAGGCAGAGTAAGTGGGAAGGGGGAGGGGAGCAGACACACAGGATCTCATGGCCGCTGTAGGGTCTTTGGCTTTTCCTCTGAGTGCAGTGGAGAGCCACGGACGTGCTGCACAGAGGACTCTCGCACTCTTTGTGGCCACTTTGCTGAGAAGAGACTGCAGAGGGCAGGGATGGAGGCAGAGAGACTGTCAGGAGACAGGCTAGAAACCCAGGGGAGACTCATGGACTCTGAATGGATTCTGAAGGCAGAGCCGGGAGAGCGCCTGACAGATGGGAAGTGGGGTGAGAGAAAGAGACGTCAAGGATGGCACCCCGGTTTCTGGCTCGAGTGACCGGAAAGAAGGGGCTGGTTAAGAGCGAGGGAGGACGGGGATCAAGAATTCATTTTCAGACTTGGTGGGTGTTCAACATGTTGAATAGGCAGCTGGTATACAAGTTTGGAGTCGGGGAGAGAAGTTTGGGAGTCATTGGCATATAGCTGACATTTAAAGTCAGGAACATGCACTGTTTATCAGATAGATGCTCTAAGCCCGTTGATGTGAACTGAAGCCTTTTAGTGAAGTCACGATGATTATTCTTATTTTGTGGATACGGAAACTGAGGCTTGGAGAAGAAGTGACTTGCTCCAAGTCTCACAGAGCTGAATTCACACCCGATTACCTGACTGAGGGTCTGCTCCTGGCCCCTTGACTTACAGTGTCCCCCTTATGGCATGGCATTATGAGACATGGGTAGAATTTGGTTTGAGATTTGGGCAATACAGAGAAGACGACAGGAGCAGCAAAGCAAGTCACATAGTGAGGAAACTGAATAGACAGGGACAGACCAAAGGACGAAGGGGCTTAAAGACTGGCCTGGTGAGCGGTTCTTAATGAGAGCCCCCCTGGAGGAAGAGCCATCAGAGGCAGGCAGGCGTGCAGGTGGGGGCGGGGGTGGGGGGGCGTGTCAGGCGGGACCACGGGAGAGGGAGGAAAGTTGTTGAGATCCCGCCTGGGCATGAAGGATCTGGGCTGAGCCGGTGAGAAGGAGGGGGGAGCGAGGAAGCTGGGTGTCACCCAGTGGAAGGCATCAATGAGCACAGTCTGGGCTTTGTGGAGGCTGTAGCGAGGAATGAGTCAGGGCGAAGTTCCATACCCAGACTGGTGGGACGGATGAGGAGGCGCAGAATGACGCTGGCCTGAACAGAAAAAAGGGAAGTTGGTTGCTTGCCACGGAAGTTGGTCTAGCCTCTCTTGTTCTTGGGACTGAGTGAACCATGAGGGAGCAGTTTCGGCTCCTCAGGAGCCCATAGTCCAGCATGGGTGACAGTGTGCCCAGCGCTGGCTAGGCCGTAAGATAGAGAGAGCTAAGTCATCCTCCACTACAGGCAAGCGGAGGCCAGAGGAGGAGGTCAGGTCCAGGGGGCTGTGTTTGATCAGTCACTAGTCAGGGCTGGGGACAGAGATTTAGGAAGTGTCCATCTGAAGGCCAAGGGGCTGAGTGGATGACATCGGGAAGGGAGAGATGGTTGACTGAAGAAAAGACAAAACCCTAGGGCAGAGCTGCAGGCAAATTTCTGCCTCTTTCTAGCTCTGTGTGTCCTTGTGGACAATAGTTCTTACTGCCCAGGGCTGTTGGGAGGACGGTGGAAACCCACAGCGGCAGCTGCTGACAAGCCCGCCCGCCCGGGCTGCGGGCTCAGGGAGGTGACTGAGAAGAGAGACCTGCAGCCCGTTCCCCTGGAAAAGAACCATGTCCCAGATCCTGGGGGCAGGACTGTCAAGAAGGGAAATGGTCCCAGTGATGACAGAGAGATTCACTGAACCAGCGGGACACCTGGAACTCTACAGACATCATCTCAGTTCATTCTCTCAGCAATTCCATGAGGGGGCATCTACCAACGTGCCCATTTTACAGATGAGGAGAGGGAGGGGCATAGACTTGTCCTTGGCCACACAACCAGGATCAGGTAGAAGAAGGACTGGGACCACAGCTGTAGATAACGCTTCCAGCACATCTGCTGGTAACCTCTGCCCTTTGTGAGGGAATGGCAAGTTCAAGGAGTGGCCGTGGGAGGTTGACAGGTCTGGAAAGGGTGGTGTCCCCAGAGCTGCAGGGCCAGAAGCCACATTACTAAGACTCAAAGCACAAGTGGCAGAGAGGAAACAGTAGCGGGAGGTGCAGGCTACATAACAGAGAAGCTTGGTCATGAACGAAAGGAGAAGCAGGAGGGCATGTTGGGTGTTAGGAGGAAGGCGTGCTGGGGTCAAAGAGCCGCGCTGTGGCGACAGAGAGGCTGTATTACATCATCCGCAAAGGGGAAGGGGGCACGGGATGGGAGGGCGTGTAGAGCCAAGACGTAGGCATGTAACGAAGGGGAGGAGGCCCTTTGGGGATGGAGGAGGAAAGAGGCCACAGAGGAGAGTGGGGGCTGGAGAGGGAAGAGGCTGTGAGCAGCAACCTGACGAAGGATGGGCGTGAAAAGCCACAGCTGGCACAATTTGGATTCTGCAGAAGGCGGGCGCAGACACAACCCACGAGGAGGTTGTGAGCTAGATGGGAAAGGACTCAGAGTGCCTCCTCCAGGACAGGGGGATTCAGGTGTGTCACGTGAACTGGCGGGACACACTGGATCAAAACTAATTTGTACTGGGGTGAAGGCACTCCTCGGATAGAACACAAGCTGGGTTGTTGTAGTTCAGAAACTTATAAGTGTCCATGCATCAGTCAATCAATTCATCATCCATCCACCCATCCATCCAATCACCAACCTCTTCATCCATTAAATAAACATATTTTTATTGAGTACCAACTGGGTGCTAAGTCCTGTTGGTACAAGTTGGCACATAAAAGAGATCCCGTTTTCTAGGCGTTCACAGCTATGAACCAGTGACCACAGTGCAATGTGAAGGGAGCATGATGGGGAAGTGTGTGACCTGGGACGATACACAGGACAGCGGGGGAGGAAGTGAGGGCTTCAGCCGAAATCTGAAGGAGGGTGGAAATGGAAGGAAGTGGGGTGGGAGGGAGCAGGAGAGGGTCCTAGACAGGAAGAACAGTCAGTACACAGGCTTGGCCATCGGTGAGAGCCTAGCATTTTCCAGGAACCGAAAGCAGATTGAAAGGCTAGAGCAAAGCGATATGGTGGGTGGTGGAACTGGCGGCAAAGGGTGAGGCTGGACAGGTTGGCAGCACCCTGGACTTCACCCTGAGAGCAATGGGCGCGCGGGGGGGGGGGCAGCACCCTGGACTTCACCCTGAGAGCAATGGGCAGGGGGGGGGGGATTGAAGGAGCTTTGAGAGTGCTGAGCCTTGCTCAGATTTGTGTTTTGGGGAGATCACTGGACTTTAGGGAGGAGGACAATCTAGAGGAGCAAGGCTGGAAGCAGGGAGATGAATGTAGGGCCGTGGTCCAGCAGAGAGATGGGGAGGGTGGCCATGTGGATGCTGAGAAGGAGATGGATTACGTCCAGGCGGCCGACTCAACAGGTCTTGCTGGTTGCACATGGGAGAGGGGAGATAACCCTTCCCGTTTCTGACCTGAGGAATCAGACCAACAACCTGTCAGGGATGACTGACTCATCAGAGAGCACATCAGGCCTTTGGGACAGGGAGCGGGACATACTTTGGGATTGGGGGATGGGCAAAACACTTGGGACCTTGACATCTCAGCCCCCATGGGCAGGGTCTAGCTGCAGCTGTCAGAGTATGGAGCTGAGTAGACAAAAGACCAGATCTTTATCGAGATGCTACGTGAGACCCGGGGCAAGTCACTGCACCTCTTGAAGCTTCAGCTGACATGGGAGTGACCTGGGGTGACAACTTTTGCTATCCCAGTGACACTGTCCTGTGCAATTTGCCTCGGAAGATGACAAA
The DNA here is from genome assembly GCA_037038555.1 of Rhynchonycteris naso. Classification (NCBI taxonomy): domain Eukaryota; kingdom Metazoa; phylum Chordata; class Mammalia; order Chiroptera; family Emballonuridae; genus Rhynchonycteris; species Rhynchonycteris naso. The sequence goes on from CM073001.1 coordinate 9,348,877, forward strand.
TCACCTCTACCCCAGTGAGCTGTCCCCTGCTCTGTAACCTAGGGCTAAGTTCTTGGTGTTGAGACAACAACACCCCTGGTCCCACGCCAGGACACAGTAGAGCCAGGGCCACGCAGGAACCCTCCTCACTCCCTTCCTTGCAAGGACCCAGAGCCCGGCTGGTCCCGCCCCTGCAGGCGGAAGGAGGGTGCTGCGTAGGTGGGGTGTCGATTCCCTCCATCTGGTTCTACCCCAAGGGGACTCCCCGTGGCAGGGGTGGGAGGCATGGCAGGTGCACAGGCTGGCTCCAGTCAGAGGTGTTGAGCCAGGGAGTCACCATTGCTATTTCCTCCCACTCAGATCCAATTTCCCTGTGACTGTTTTCTAACGGGCCCATGTCTGGCTCGTCTCCGTCCGTACCCTCCTCCGTCCTCCAGCGGGAGCTGCCTGCCCTGCGACCCCTCCATGGAGCTCTGCCTCTCTGCTGCCTCCACCAGGGAGCAGTTCTGATTCCCCTGATGGGCCTCCGAGTCGCAGAGTCCACACTGCACCGTACAGGTCTCGAGGTCCTTATCACAGGCCCGGGCTCCAGGACATTCCATCTGGAAGGTCCCTTAGAATCCGCTTCATAGCTGGGAAAAGCGAGATCGGATAAATTGGTTAATCCCTGGTGAGGAAACCACCTGAAAAATATCCCTGGTCTCTGTGGCCTTCCAAGTAAGGCCAAGGGGCGCACTCGGCCCTCCGCGGTGTCTCTGCGGTCCCTGCTCAGTCTCACCTCCTTGCCCTGCAGTCACTCTGCCAAGCCTCCTAGAAAGCCCAGTGTGCTGGGCACTGTGCTTGGAGCTGGGGTACACGTGAACGTGTGCAAAGCAGACATGCACCTGTCCTCATGAAGCTCGCTCTCTCAGAGTCACCGCTAGTCCTTTTCATCCACCAGCATTTCCTGCTGTTTCCCTCATGTATCTCTGCATAGTCCCTCCCCTGCACCTTTGCTAAGCGATTCCCTCTTGTGGAATGTCTGCCTCTCCTCTTGATATGAATCCTCCTACCCGCAAGGCCCAGCTTACTGGCCACTGCCTCCAGGCAGCCTTCCAAGTTAGCCAGTAGCATCCTCTCCCCATCTGGGCCCTGCGGTCCTTTATCTCACCTGCACATCCCTATGTGGAGCCAGGCCGTGTTCATCCAGACCCACTAGCTTTGAAGTCCCCCAAGGGCAGGGGCTGCATCTGACCTCTGCCGCCCACAGCCCAGCACAGACAGGCACACAGCAGGCACGCACCGCTCACTGTCTGCTCCGTTCCCCTCCCTCCCCAGACAGCGGAGCAGCCTGCACCTGCCCCACCCGGGGCTAGTCCAGGCCTTCTGTTCCTGCTGTTGTCATGTTCCTTAGAAGGGACAGGGGAATTTGGGTCCTTCTAGAGAAAAGTTCTGAGGCTGTGACAGATCAGGGGGGACTTGAAACCCACTCGGGAGTTTCCCCAGCAGTAGGCATTGGGGCCTCACCATTACCAAACTGCTACTCATCATCCTAACAGTCCCCTGTTGTCCTGCACAGAGCATTTGGGGACCTCTGTGGCAGGTGGAGAAGCCACAGGTGGTGGGCAGAAGCCACTGGGGAGAGGTTATGGGAAACAGAGAGGTCAGGAGACATTCCATCCGAGAGGGTCAGCATCAGCAGACTCCTTCCCCCTGCCTCCTCCTTGGACCCAGGCCCTCTCAGGGACCTCTGGGCTTCCGTGTCTCCTCTGGGCCCCAGGTTCTGCCTCCAGCCGGAGCTTCCCTCTCTCCAGCCAGGGTCTGCGGGGCACCAGCACCCCTTCGCCCACTCAGCCTGGCCTCCTGGCCTCAGCAGGTCGGAGAGTGCTGGGTGCTCCTATTGGAGTGGAGGCTGGCCGGACCTCTGCAGGAAGCTGGTGTCAAACGTGGTCCACAGGCAGGAGGACCCTACTCCCCGCCCCTTCACAGCATGTGAATGTGGAAGGCTTCCTGGGGGACAGAGGGCACGATCCAGCCAGGTGGGCTGGGGCAGCAAGTGAGCCCAGGCTCTGGCTTGAGGACGGGGTGGGGCTAGGGGTCTCTGGCAGTTGATGTGACCCTAAGAGAAGCAAAGAAATGCTGGTGTGAGGTCTGCTAAAGGAGGACCCTCTTTTCCTCAGGTCTATCATCTTGGTGGGGGCCCTGGGACAGTCCAAATGTCCCTCTGAAGGTGATGCAACTGAGGCCCAGAGTGGGTTTGTGAGCTGCCCGAGGTCACGCAGCGGGGTGGTGAGAGAGGCTCCTGTCCACAGGGAGGTTCTCCCATGGGCAGGGCGACTCCCTGTGCCCAGGGACTGAAGCAGCTGCAGCCCCCGAAGGCGGCCCTGTGAGGGGAGGAGGAGGAGCGCCTGGCTTGTCCCTCCCACAGTCTAGTCCAGTGTCGTGGTTTCCTTTCTCAGGTTCACTGTCAGGTTATGGTCTGAACACTTGCTCCTGGTAGAGGCAGGTTTCACCAACTAGCCCCTGCTATAGCTGTCATCACAGGTGATGACAATGTAATAACGGCTCTCTGACGAACAGAGCTGACCGTGGGAGGGCAAATGCACCTGGCTCCATGCTATTGGGGGGGGGGGTCATTCTGAGCTGCCACAGTCCCACAGTCACCCAGGGACAGGGCAGAGCCAGGCCTGGGTCCCGTGGGTCAGAATCAAAGTCCAGAGCTGCCCTGTGGAGACTCCCATCTAATTACGGACCTCTTATGATCTGGCCCAGGGGAGCCCTAAGCAGATGACTGGTCATTTTCTCTGGAGACCGGGGGATTGAGTGGATGCAGTGGTACTGTGGCCCATGGGCTCATGGGAAGTCTGCTCAGGGCCTGGCTCGGGCTGGCTCCTGACCACGCTGGAGTCTGCTGGGAGAGCCAGAGGCATCACGGTTCACGGATCCCTTCATTCTGTCCTTCAACCTGGCGTAAGATGCTGCGTCGAGCAAATGTGGCAGCCCAATTTAGACAAATGCACATTTTGACTAAATGATGATTTAAAACTGTCAGGTTTGGGCCTTCTGTGCCTCAGGGGAAGACCCTGAACTTGAACTTGTGGAAGGACCCACAACCAAAGTTGTCTGGGCCTCAGGCCTTTCCAGAATGAGATGGGAGCAGTGGCCCTCCGTGCAGGGAGATGCCCGTGTGCCCACGCAGCCAGCTCCGTAAGGAGAGGACTTTCCTGTACCCTGAGCCCCTGTGGGCCAAGTTAAGTAGCCTCTTTTGGCCCCTGCCTGGCTATCCCCACTCCCGGGGAAACCGTGCACAAAGGAGGCTCAAAGCAGGACGAGCCCAGTTTAGGATAAAACTTTTTTTGTTCTTCTAATAGAGGAACCAAGAAAATATCCCTGCAAAAGGAGAAGTGTGTTGTTATGGTCCCCAGGACACATACCCCACCTCTGTCCCCAACTGAGTGTGCCCACTCTCTGAAAAGCCACAAACATTCCAACACTGGACTTCTAATGAATCATCTCAAATTCTCCGAACTCCACTGGTCTAGGGAAGGATGGGAAAACAAGGTGACAGAAGGCGGGGCAAGATCCCCAAGAGGTTAAATAGGTCACCTCCACCCTCGGCTCTCATCCCCTCTCTGAGCAGAGGGACCGACACGCAGAAACCATCGCCTGGGCTCCTGGTGCCATGACCCCGTTGAAGGTGCTGTCCCTGATCACCCTCCTCCTGGGGGCTTTTCTGCAGGAAACCCGTGCAGGTGAGAACAGAGGAGCAGAGGGGGTGTGCACTGAGGCCACAACAGCCGCACACACGTGTTTGTGTATTAGCTGCGCCTCGTTGATTCCGGTAAAGATGAGCGAGGTTGGCAGCAATAGGGTTTTGAGGGAGGCAGTCGGAGGCACATAATGATGAGGATGATAAAGGTGATGAAGTTGATGAGGAGGGGGAGGAAGAGGAGGCCCCAGCACCTGGGGGCTGGCATGGGGAGGAACACGTGCTCCCACACCTCGAACTCCAACAGGTGTGAGGCAGTGACTGGGGCTGCGTTTTGACAGCGAAAAATGAAAAATTCTCAAAAATATTTGTCAGTGTATGTGTTATGAATGGGTCTTCATATCGTCATATCCTTTCCCAGAGAATGTGAAAAAAGCGACTTTCCCATTCAGCTGGGAAAGGAAGGCTGAAATCGGGCACAAAGCTGGGGAGTGCCCACCTGGCAACCCAAGGGCCATCTCTGAGGTCACCTTCTCAGCTGGGCCACCTTCACAGTGGGCTGCATGTTTGCTCTCGCTCCTGGCGACGGTGGGCCCACTCAGCTCCGAGAGTGAGACAGACCAGGTGACAGCCCCCAGGCGGCCAGAGGGCAGCCAGGGCTTTTTAGTAAACAGGCTAGCCTGTCTCCTGTTTGTCTTCTTGCAAGTGTTGGGTACCTGTTGCTGTGCGGAGATGAGGAAACTGAGCTGCGGAATAGTGTCTTGACACCGTGGACCTCTTTTATCATCTGTAAAATGGGTTGTGAAGGTCCCATCTCCTGGAGTGCCGTCAGGATTGCCAGCTGCTGCTGGGGAAGCCTCAGCCTGGGGCCCAGAGTGCACACGTGCTGATTCGGGGCGGTACTGAGTGTGCAGACACACACACACACACACAGACATATGAGTACACATTCATAGACACACACACACACACACACACACACACACACACACACACACACACACACACACACACAAGGCCTCCTAAAGCCCAGAGACATCAAGAGCACAAATGTGCACACGTCACAGACACACACGTGACACTCCCCACATGAAACACTCACAGATCCCTCCAAAAACACAAACACACACAGCCCCCACCCCAAACACGGGCCCACCCCATACGCACCATGAACATGCACGCGCAGACATACCACAGCCCCTCTCCAACACCTGCTCCTGTGTCTTCCTCCGTAGCCCGAGGGACTAATGTGGGCCAAGAGTGTTGCATGGAGTTCTTCGAAGGAGCCATTCCTTTAAAAAAGATAGTGACATGGTACTGGACCTCAGATGACTGCCCCAGGAGAGCCATTGTGTAAGTCTGCCCTTTCTTCCCCCACCCTGATCCTGGGGGCCGAGTGTGGGAGCGGGAGGACCTGGGGCTCCCAGCTGGACCACTGGCAAGAGAGAACATGCCTTCCATCACCCTGGCCCTGCTCCTGTACCCCACTCTGCAATGCCCAAAGGCCCAGGCTCTTACGTCCACCCTCTTCATTGATTTATGGGAACACTGAAGCCCTGAGATGGAACAGCCCCGTGTCCCACGGGCAGTCACTTCCCCTGGCCTGGGCCTGAGCCCGCCCCAGAGGAGCTCCAAGCACCAGGTCTCTCCTGCGCACCCCTAGCTCCCAGGCTCTAGGTGGGCTGGCCAGAATGAGGTGGATGGGGGCAGAAAGTTCTAGGGCCCTGGTATCTGGGAGGGTCAGGAGTCACGGAGGACAAAGTCTGATGTCCCAGATTTCCCACGGAGGCCATGTGACTTCATCCTGGTTGGTGCAGAACAAGGCTCCCAGGGCTCTGCAGGGCCTTCCCACGCTGATGCCCCCGACGGTCTTCTCCCTCTGTGTAGGATTCTCACGGTCAAGGGCAGGTCCGTCTGCACAAACCCCATGGACACCTGGGTCCAGAAGGCAGTCAAATACTTGCAACCATGAGGTCTTGAGATCTCCCTGGATCATCTGGAAACTTCTGATGGCCTCAGTGTTGGCTACTCCAACCCCCAGCTGCCCAGGTCCAGTGGAAGCCCCACAGAGGAGCACTGTCCCCATTTCCGAACTGGAACCACGGCATAGAAAGTCCCCTATTAAAGTCTCTCTTCCTCAGTCTGGGTCAGCATGCTCTGTCCACCCCAGGTAGTCACACTGGAGGGGCCCTCGGAGAACATCTGGCCCTGCCCTGTCCGGGTCAGAAAGGGAACCAAGCTTTAGAGGGGATGTGGGCAGGCCCTGGTGGGAAGCCCAGGCAGGGTGGGCCCGAGGGGGTCTATGGGAAGAGCACAGCATGGCTGGGCAAAAAGCTGACGCTACCAGGTGTAACTGTCCAAACCAATCCCCCAACTGTGCAGGTTCCTACCCGGCAGGCCGGGCCGTACCTTCACCAGCACCTGGTACCGGTTCCGAGTAGCCTCCCCTCCCCACACACAACTGACCGCTGGCTGGATAGTCACAAAGCCTCCTTTTGCACAACCAAGGTGCGTGCTTCCTGCAGGGCGGCCCCTCTGTGGGGCTCTTCCTCCAGCCAGTCAGCCCGTGCACCTGGAAACCATGTTGCAATGGAGGGCGGGGTCTTGCTGGGCTGCTCTCACCATGCACTCGGTTCAGGTTTGTTCTCTGGGAGCAGGGCTGACGGCCCTCTTCCTCTTCAATGGTCACTGAGGTTTGCTCTCGGCTCCCAGAGGTTACTTGCAGTTCTGTGTCCGTGGACCCCCAACACAGCAGCCAGAGAAAGCCACTGAGAAATTCTCGGTTCTCCAGGGGCCAACGCTTATATCAGGCCCGCTCAGGATGATCTCCCTTTTCACTGAAGGTCTGTTAGGAACCCACATCTGCAAAGTCCCTCACTTCTGCCACATAATGTAACCTAACCAGTGGTGAGGTCCCATCGTGCTCACAGGTCCTGCTCAAATGCAAGGAAGGGCATTCTGCAAGGGCACAGGGCTCTGGGGCTCATCTTAGAACTGACCACAGGGCCTTTGCAGTCAAACTAGAGTCTAGCCACGCCCATAACTGAAATACAGCAGCAGGGACCAAGATAGCAAAAGTAAACAGACAGCCACTTTCCCAAAACTAAGACCACAGAACACTTTTATTTATGGGTAACATAAAAATCCAGGTCTCTCAGGTCCACACTATCTCATCATCTCTTGGTAAGATCTACCCCGAGTCTGTGTGGGTGGGTAACAAGAGCCAAGGGGCTCCTGGTCAGAGATGTACTGTGGGTTCACACTTCTGTCCTGCTTCCTCCACATTCTCATCAACCTGGACTCTTGTGAAGTAGATGGAGGGAGGCCCTGGTCCCTAAGTGCAGCACTGGCCCCATCTGTGTGTGACGTAGGTCTCCCCAAGAGAAAGTCCTGTGGTCCAAGTGAGCTTGGATGGCTGTCAGACATCACACGCACACACATCCCATCTCCACAACTGACACACGGAAGCACACAGGTTTAATAACTGCAGATGAAGAGAACACAGGTGCAACACGCTAGAACACGGGTGGGGGTGGGTGGAAGGGGTAGAGGGACTCTGGCTGTGATCACTGCAACCCACAGTGGCTCCTGTGGTACCCTGACATCACGAGACACTTAACTCATGTCACCAGGAACTGCATGCTGGGTAAACCACCAGCTCTGGATGCCGAGCAGTGGCACTTGCAGAGTGCAGAGTTAGGGCCGGGCCGTCTGTCCCAGAGTGTAACACGCAAGGAGTCCACGCTCGGAGTGTGATGGTCAGCACTTCGACAGCGGGAGAGAGACCTCTTCAGGACATGTTCCATTTCCCTAACACTGGGTGAAGAAACCGGCCCCGCCAGGGTGGCAGTGCCCCATGACACCCCTGCCTTTTGATCCACAGCATCACTGCACAGCCCTGCACCCTACGGCCAGTGTCCCTCTGCCCACTAGGCACCCTCCCTGCAAAGGGCGCTCCAGCAGAGGGAGCAAATCCAGAGACGGGACCTGAGGGCGGGAGTGGGCCACGATGCAGGTGTCCCGGGCAGGGCTCCCTAGGCATCATTGAGATTGCTATGGCTCAGGAGCACCTGCTCCCCAGGTTTGAAGGCTGGCATCCCGAGGTAGGGGCAGCTGGCACAGCGGAAAGCATCGCCCAGGTAGCACTGTTGAGAGAACAATCACACCGGGAAGCTTAGCGCAGAGGCAGAGGCTGAAGAACGGGATCCCTAACTTCATACGGCCACACTGGCCCGAGGAAATGGCTGGGCACACCTGTAGGACCAATGAGGACCCAAACACTAAGTTTTTAAGATCTGGTTCCAGGAAAATAGTGAGGCTCCTTGGAAGGCCCTACTTCTATCTTCTCAGCAGTTCAACTCACAGTCGGGCTTAGCTAGACAGAATAGCCTCAGGTCCACAGCAAGTAGGAAGACGGGGACAAAAATAGGGTACGAGAGCCACCGCCTGGGCATGAGCATGCCCACCCACATCCGCATGCTCACGTATCCACCTGTTATTAAAATACGGGGCAGTAAGTTCCTCGCAGCTGGAGCTAGCCTGTGTGTAGTGCTGGGTGACGCCCGATACCCCGGGGGTGTGGGACACTGGGTAAGATACTTACGTTCCCACAAGCCGACTTGGGCTGGGAGCTCATCTGTTCCTTGGACTTCTCTTTTTCCAGTTCTTCGGCAAGGCCACACGTGCTGGGGGAAATCAGTAGCTGGTGAGTGAGGCTGGCCACCAGAAACTCCCAATTCTGGACAGTGCAGAAACGTGCTCAGAGACATTTCTCTTTACACGGGGGTGTCTTCGCCCCAACGCCTACGGGCCAGGTGGGAAACACAAATGCACGAGGCCATTCCCAGAGGAGCCAGACCCGGAGGCCCTGTCCGTCCAATCTTCCCGGGGAGCCTTCATGGACGTGGAGTATCGATCCTTCCTTGCCTAGTCAGGTTGGGGCTTGCTAGTCAGTTCTTCCCAGCTACACGATCCACATGTAGGTGGTTACACCATCAGAAACGCTGGGAATGATTAACACAAAGTTGGGATGGTGACGCCTGGCTGGGAAGGGGGAGAGGCAGCCAAGGAAGCACACGGCGGAGATGCTAAGGGACCAGAAACGTCCTGACTCCTAACCCGGGGCCCGTGCCCGCTGTCCACTTGATTACGTGACTATCGCACGTGTGACCCGTTTCTCAGTGAGACACGTGTTGTCACTGCAGCAGAGCACGGCGGCGCCCGGGAGCCGAGGCCTCTGGGAGCAGCGTGCCGCTGCGCTCGCAGCACTCACCAGTTCTTGCAGGCCTTCCTCTTCTTCCCCTCTCCACAGGAAGGAGCCCGCAGGGAAGCCGGGTCGGGCTTCTCCCAGTCTTCCGGATCCAGCAGCTCGTCGGAGTCGATGAGGTCCTGGAGAGTGTGGGAGCAGTTAGGGACACAGTCCTGGTCTGTGCTCGTGAAGAGCTGAGGCGGTCACGGGCAGAGGTGGCCGGTCTATGCCGTCGTGGAAGGAGGGCGCCCACCATCCTCCTTTGGGTTGATCCTTGTGTTCAAGCTGAGCACCACGGGAAACTACGTGCGCACAGAAGAGGCTCCGGGTTGAAAGGGGACTAGGAACTGGTTTACAATGAATACGGTTTGTGTATGGGGGCAGGGGACAGGAACAGCAAAGAGAAGTTTCACAGGGGGGCAAACGTAGGTTTATAGCTGTGAGTACATGAAAGTTTATTCTTGTACTATTATTAATTATTGCATTATTTTCCACGTGAACAACTGTAAATCTATGTTTGCTCCATCCTGTATATGAAGGACTGTCAGGAGAAAAGGGGAATATTTTCTCTAGAATTCCAGAGAAAAGGGCCATTTGTGTAACTTTGATGAACGTGTGAACAATTAAGCTGCAAGTTCTATGAGGGCACGACCCATGACCTGTTTTGCTCGCCACTATGAATTTGACAGTTGTGGAAAAGAAAAACTTTATTATCGAAGCATTGATCAAAGATAAAAAGAGTATTGGTTTTTATAAGTGAGTGTCAATGACTTGCCCAAAGGAACCAATAAAAATATTTCCACTGACAAACTCTCTTCGAGTTTACACATGCCCATGAGTCTCTCATAGATCACGTGAAGTAAGAACAAGAAAATCTGGGGGGAAAGAGATGCTGAAAAGGAATTGAAAAGGCCACTCGTGGGGAGGTGCCTTCTTATTCAAGAATGCTGGTGACAGGCACAGCCACAATGCTGGGTTTGAAATACTCCTACACCTCCAAGTCCGGAGGCCGCCCCAAAGCACACACACTCACACCCAGCGTGGGGCCTCAGGATGGCAGGCCAGCGACCGCAGTGCCGACTCACCGTGCTCTCGTCCTCCATGTCATTGGCAGACAGGGTCCAGAGTCGGGCGGCTGCCGGGTCCACAGCAGGCTTCGCTGAGTCCGACCAACAAAAGAAAAAGAGCTCTGCAAAGGAGCCTTACACAAACTAAAGCAGACAGGCGCTTTCTACCGAGACTCTGAGTGGGGGACAAACTGGACTGAGTGAGAGTCAAAAGGCCTGCGTTCAAGGCCCAGCTCTACCACAAACAAAAGGCATGACCTTGGGCCAGTACCTATGATAGTGACAGAAGCCACCATCTGTTAAGCACTTGCTTTGTACCAGGTACCATATGGAGCATTTTACCTACATCATCTAACTCAATCCTGCTAATAACCTTATGGAGGAAGTATCTGGCATCCTAATTTCAAAGATGAGAAAACAGGTTTAGATATTCAGGCCAGTTACACAAAGCCACAGATGCCATTCTGTCTAATGCTCTCACTTCCACTCCACATTGCTTTCTCCTCCTTATCTTAGTTTCCATCCCAGAACATGGGGCGAGCGGTATTCCCTCCACCTACTGCAGGGGACTGAAGATTAAATGGGAGACTGTCAGAAAGCATCGTGAAGAGCAGTGTGAGCCTCACGTAAACCTGTTACATACATGAAGAAAAGCTCCAAGGGCCCTGGGTGGCAGTGTAACACCAACCTCACACCCCGAGTTCCTTTATAGGCCAGGAGATGGCTGGGAAGGGCTGGAAGGGGCTGACAGCCCCATTCAATGTGGGGCTGGTCCTCAAATGGGCCTGGGGTAAGACCACCCCCTGGTGATCACTTTCAGAACTGCATGCTCAGATCTTGCCCAGGGCAAACCTCTCACATAACTATTCCCACCCATCCTGGATATGAACCCAAAGGTTTGGACTGCAAAGGATTTCTTGAATGTAGGCTGGACATTCAAAACAGAGCAGTGTGAACGGACCTATGAATTTTTGCACACCTCACAGCTGGGATAATTTTCTCAATTCAGGCATTAAAAAACTAATTGGAAACATAAAGCGGAATGGGAGAGTGCAATTTTCTGAGCAGAAGAAATATTTTTACAAGTGTCTTAGGATCCTCAAAGAAAAGCTGACTTTACTGGCATAAAAGTAGAGGACACGTGGGAAGAAGAGCAGGGTATTCTTATCTACCATGACCATGACCGTGACCAGGAGGTCTTCTGAGGATAAATGTCAAAATTTTGGGGCCTGAAAAGACTTCATTAACTAAACCATTGACTCAGGCGTCTAAGAGCTGGAGGCCGCAGCATCTCCCAGTGCAGAGGGGCTAAACTAGACAGTATCTGGGCATTATTTCAGTTTGGGACTGGAAAATGCCCAGGACAACAGTATTAAACATTCTTCCCTTTGGAAATGATAGTCATGAAGGAATGACTAGTCTTCTAAATATACTACCACCACCCCCATCCAGATCTCTGGCTCTATTTCTTATGTGTCCTTCCACATCTACTGAGACAGACGAATGTCCAGTCTTACCAGGAGAAGACTTCTTGGCAATAGAAAACTTAAGTTGACTAGAAGAACCCACTTCAAAGTTGGGTTTTTTGCCTGTGATTTGCACAGAGAGCAAGCTGTCACTATGGTAACCCAGGTGTTCTTGGACAGACTGTATCTCCTCAGGGCTCAAGGACTCCCTCTGCAGCTGGAATTCAAGACATCAAAAGAATCAGGCCACACTCTTTCTACAAAATGATGTTCTATGCCACCTAGATTGGCATCAAGTACTCATTTGTTTTTTTGTTTTGTTTTATATTTTTCCAGAGTGAGAAGCAGGAGAGGCAGACAGACTCCTGTATGCACCTGACCGGGATCCACCCGGACCAGGATCCACCTGGCATGCCCACTGGGGGGCGATGCTCTGCCCATCTAGGGTGTCGCTCCGCTGCAACTGGAGCCATTCTAGCGCCTGAGGTGGAGGCCATGGAGCCATCCTCAGCACCCGGGCCAACTCTGCTCCAATGGAACCTTAGCTGCAGCAGGAGAAGAGATAGACAGAAAGGAGAGGGGAAAGGGTGGAGAAGCAGATGGGCGCTTCTCCTGTGTGTCCTGGCCTGGAATGGAACCCAGGACTTCCATACGCCAGGCCAACGCTCTACCGCTGACCAGGGCCTCATTTCTGTATTTGAAGTACACAGAATGGTGGGATGTGATGACACAGAGGACAGCAGCAGGCAGTAACAGAAATCACCTCATGCCTCACATCCTATTCTCATTGATCAGAACCCTACAGCCTGACCTGTGCTGGCGCAGTGGATAAAGCATGGACCTGGAATGCTGAATTTGCTGGTTCGAAACCCTGGGCTTGCCCGGTCAAGGGACAGGAGTTGATGCTTCCTGTCCCCCCCTTCTATCTCTCTCTCCCCTCTCTAAAATGAATAAAGTCTTAAAAAATAAGAATCCTACAGTATAACTTTTGCCTATGTTTTACTTTGAGCCTATCCTTTGGAAGGTTTTAAAACATTTATTAAATATCTGTCTATTAGGCATACGGCCCTGTGTGAGTCACTGTGGGGTTGTGGTGATTATTAGATAGATGAATCAGACACGGTCCTGTTGAACAGGACTCAGGCCTACATAGGGGAAGCATGACCACTGTCAAGAGAGTAAAGTTCACATCCTAGGAGGAAAGAACCATAGAGGGAGGGAAATGCTTTCTATGTTCCTCGGGCAGCAGCCGCGGACAGTAGAACAGGTGGGGGTGCTGTATCACTAAAACAGTAATGACCTCGCCTGACCGGGTGGTGGTGCAGGGTGGTGGTGCAGTGGATAGAGCGTCGGACTGCGATGCGGAAGACCCCGGTTCAAGACCCCCGAGGTCGCCAGGTTGAGTGCGGGCCCATCTGGCTAGAGCAAAAAGCTCACCAGCTCCAAGGTCGCTGGCTCCAGCAAGGGGTTGCTCGGTCTGCTGAGGGCCCGTGGTCAAGGCACATGTGAGAAAGCAATCAATGAACAACTAAGGTGTCGCAACGGCAACGAAAAACTAATGATTGATGCTTCTCACCTCTCTCCATTCCTGTCTGTCTGTCCCTATCTATCCCTCTCTCTGACTCTCTCTCTGCCCCTGTTATAAAAACCAAAAAAACCAGTAACGATCTATGTGTCTATTATAGACCAGCTAATAAATCATGGCCCACCCACAGCACCAAATATTGTGTTTTTCCCCCATTTTTAAACAATTTTTATTTTATATTAGTTTCAGGTGTACACCCCAGCAATTACACATGACATAACTTACTAAGTGAGCATCCCAATAATTCCTGCGCCCGTCTGACACGACCCACAGGTACTGAATGCACTGACTACACCCCCTGTGCTGTACTTCCCATCCCCATAACTATTCTGTAACTGCCAATCTGTACTTCTTTCTCCCTTCGCTTTTCACCCATCTCCCCAACGCCCTCCCATCTGGCATCCGTCTGTTTCTGTTCTGCAGATTCATTTATTTTTTAGATTCAATTGTTGAGCCTGACCAGGTGGTGGCACACTGGATAGAAAGTCAACCTGGGACACTGAGGACCCAGATTCAAAACCCCAAGATCACTGGCTTGAGCACAGGCTCACACGCTTGAGTGCGGGATCATAGACATGACCCCTGGTCGCTGGCTTGAAGCCCAAGGTCCTGGCTTGAGCAAGGAGTCACTGACTCACCTGGAGCCTCCTGGTCAAGGCACATACGAGAAGCAATAAATGAACAACTAAGGTGCCGCAACTACAGGATGATGCTTCTCATCTCTCTCCCTTCCTGTCTGTCCCTGTCTGTCTCTCTCTCCTCTTGCTCTCTAAAAAAACTTCTAATGAATTGCCAAAAATGGATTTCCCCCTGCAGCCTACTCTAGGACTCCCACCAAATATCTGAGGGTGATGTGGGGGCCTGCCTTTCAGCTGGGCCTAGGACGTGCATCCATTAGGAGACCCGTGTCCTGCTCTGCCTGCCTCAGCGGTCACCACCACTAAACCAGGTCGGAGACCAGAATATGCCCCAACCCACTTAGGCCCCAGCCGCACCTCTTCAAAAGAGACTTATTCCCACCAGTTGTCCTCTGAGGCATGTCTTTCACATGCAATGCACTTCTCACCTTATTTCCTAGTCTTAGCAAACTCACCACCTCACCCTTAGGCCTGTCATTTCCCCGACTCTTTTTCTATCGTCTGACAAAGATACTGGGTATAGTGACCCAAGGTCTAAGTACCCAGCAAAGAAGGCCGTCTACCAACATACCTCTTTGAGTTCCACAAGGCCAGAGAGAGTCAAGGCCGAGCACAGTTTAGGGGCTGTCCTCACCTTGCTATCGTCAACTGCCAAGAGAAAAAACCCCAATCAATAGCTTTACAGGCAAAGCAGGGATTTAAACAACAATAATCTTTTTTGTTTAATGTATACATGTATTTTAGTGATATTTTAATTTGACTTGGTTATTCAAAATTCTCTTACCCATGCTCTCAAGTTTTATATAATAATTTTATTATTGTTCTTGGGGCTCTCTGCTTCTTGGAAATACCTGACCTTCCAGGGGTTGTTAGATAATGACTGAGAAAGAGGCTTAGAAACTCTACAGTAACAAGTAGTGTTTTCTCTCTTTATAGTTCTGCAAAAAGACACTGTGTTAGGCACCCAAGGTTTACATGTCCAGCAAAGAACACTGACAGCTGCCATACACATCACAGGCTATGTTTCCCCATCAACACCTTTATACATTTCAAAATACTTTCATTTCTATTATCTTACTGGATGAAATAAGCCATCACATTTTGATAGGAAGTCTAGTAAAAAATGCTAAAATTCAGAAACGAATAATTCTTTGATGCTTTCCCTTGAACAAAACAGAGGGTTTTATTTCTTGGATTTTATCATTAGTTTCCTATGAATCAATAATTACCTCATCACTCCCTGAATTCCAGTCACTATTTTTCAACCAAAACTATGGATGCAGAGGAAGTTAAAAAGTTCAGGGTGGTCTCAAGGACCCTTCTCCTCACTTTCCCCATGGTAACATCTTACACAGCTCTACTACAATACAAAGACCACAAAAACGGACATCGACGGTCCACAGAGCTTATCCCAATGTCACCAGTTTTACACACTTGTGTGTTTCTATGCACTCTTAGACACTCGTGTAAGACTGGTGCACCCACTGCCACAATCGGGATACTGAACGTTCCATTACCCCCTTCAGTCTCGGCCACCATCTCCCCCATAAGCATCAACTTGTTCTCCATCCTCTGCAACATTGTTATTTCAAGAATATTGCGGAGGAAAAAAAATGTTGTATGAACTAAATCAGCATGTAACCTTTTAAGAGTGGCTTTTGCACTCAGCGTGATTCCCCTGAGATTCATCCAAATTGCTGCACCTAAGAGGTTTGTTCCTTTTTATACTGTTGCATCGTTTTCTATGGTAGAGACTCAGCGAAGTTTAGCTGTTCACCTGTTGATGGACCCAGCCATTTTCAGATAGGCAGGTTCCTTTTATAATATTTTACTAACTAACAAGTCAAAGATCACAGTTTCTTCAGACGAGTTGCCTTACATTTTTACAATAACCTATCTGTAAGGAGAGGTTCGGCCCTAGGAATATTGCTTACTAAACGGTGTCTCCTGCTCAGAGAGATGCAGCACATACCTACGATTCAACTCTGTGGAAGACTTCCTTACCTACAGCTGTCTCTACCGGCTCCTTCAGAAACAGACACCCACCAGGCCGGAGGATCCGGGCCATCTCAGCCAAAATCTCAGCACTGTGCAGAGTGGTGCTTCCAGGAACGACACCTGATAAAATCGTGTCAAAGCTGGATTCTTTGTGGGCAGCTGAAAAGAAGGAAGATTCTATGAGCAATCACCTGAACCCCATAAGCAGTCTCCCACCCAATCCCCCAGGAAGGCTACATGCCTGGCCCTGTAGAATGCATACCCACCTATTCAGCAAACGCTATGAGGCCACCTTAACTAGCGAGAGGGGCAATGATGCTGCCATTCTGCTCTCCCTCAATCTTACTAATTTCATAGCCTTTAGTAAGCTCAGGGAAAGAAGAAAGGAGCTGGATAAAAAGTAAGCTTTTTAAAAAAAGGAAATTGTGGAGTATCTAATAAGAAATAAGAACATGCTTACGTAACACATCAGCTACACTACTGAGTCCATTATATCTCAACTGAGAAAAAAGAGTGACTGGCTCTACTGTCATGTGCCACCCAAAACAAACTCAGTTGTCAAGGACAGGAAAGCAGCACTCCGCTGAAACCGACCCGTCGCCCCAGCCCAGCCCACCCTGTCAATACAACCCTGGTAGGTACTTACATTGCAACAGCTGGTTGATGTTTTCTACAGACACTCGGCTCTCACTGCCAGTTAATGCCTGAATCTTATCCACCAGATCTTTCAGTGCCTCCACTGGGGAGGACTTATCCCAGACCACGGCCACGAGTTGGCCAGCTGTGATCCCAAAGTCTGCCATTCTGCCAGTGCTGCGGACCTAAAACCACAGGCCAAAATACAGTCAGGACCGAGTAGAGATGAAAACACAATTTCATCCACACGGCGCTACTGGGTATGGTTAGAATCACAACCTAATTCTGACCAGGGATTGCTGACCACATTCGAAATCTTACTGTCATTACGAGAGTCTGAATAAAGGAACCTATTATCCCAAGGTCCATAACCCCAACGTACCTGGACAAGGCTGGTGGCTTCCTTCCTGAGAATCCTGACTTGGCAGTCAAGTTAGGAGGTTGAAGGTAGAAAGATTACTTCCTCTTTGATGTGAGACAACTCGGCTTAGTCAGAGTATAAAACACACAGGACACTAGACAGAAATATGACTCCTCAAGGACGGCAAATAAATCAGCAGATATAACCCAACCACAGGCTTCTTTTTTGTTAAGATAAGTTATCAAATTTACCAAATTGAATATGTTTCCTTTCATCGAAACGATCAACGGTATCTTTCTTTAACATTTAATATTAGCCAAACTGTTCAGAAACACTTCACATACATTATCTCAATCGCACCTCAGAACAACCTTAAACTCGGCACCATTCCCCTTTTGCCATCAGAGGCCACTGACTTGACCGGTCACACAACTAGATGTTGTATGGATGAAGTAAGAGCCAGGGTTTCAATCAAAGACCCTAGGATTGTAAAGCCCATGTTTTTATCCTATGGAAATTTCCCCCCATGGGTCAACTTTCTCTTCCACTTGATACTCAGATGAATACAGAATGCGCTCACAGAGAGATTAGCTTAGGAGATAGCACTCTGCTCAGTTCCTCCTTAGTTTCTTAAACATTAACACTACGAAGTTTCCAACCTAAGAGCTCTCATAACAGACATCAACACAAGCTGTGGCGGGGACACCAAGCACGGGTCAGTCTTCTGCAGAGGTGGCTAACCAAGTGACAACTACACCACTCTAGACACTCTGGGACTGGCTTTAAGCCATGTCCACTACATTCTTCCTTAACAATGTGATAACTTCCTCTTCTGCCTACAGAACATGCCCGGGTGAGCCTGTCATCCTTCATTGCTCCTGTGCTTTGATGATGTTGCTCACTTCCTGAAGGAGGCACTAACTCAGTGGTTCTTAACCTTTCTTCAGGTACCGAACCCACCAGTTTCATATGCGCATTCACCGAACCCTTCTTTAGTGATAAATAAAATAGGATTTTTTCCCCCAAATTCAAGACATAGGTATGTTTTTTTACTGGTGCACAAAATGAGCCGTGCATGAACATCACTTTGCTCAAAGAACAAAACCAACAAAGTGCATGAACTCACAACAAATTACGGTATTACTTTATTCTGGCCTCCGCGGCAGAGGCTTCTCCGAACCCCTGAGACCAACTCATCGAGCCCCCAGGTTAAAAACCACTGCACTAACTGTTTTCTCTCCTAGAGCAAAATCAGAACTCCTTCATCGTCTGGATTCAGATCCTCCATATTCTGCTCCATGGTTATTTCCTACCTCTCCAAAGTGACTCCCTCCTTGTTATATGAAAACCCTCTGCATTTTCACTGTCATATCTTTTATGCAGCTCTTTCCATGTGGAATGCACACTCTTTATCATCCTGACCTGACCACAGGCCGCAGCACAAGGATGCCAAGTGTTAGCAGAAAATTAGGATTCCTGAGTCACTGAATTATGGCTTTCTTTTTTCTCTCTTCTTTTTTTATAGGGACAGAGAGAGGGATAGATAGGGACAGACAGGAATGGAAAGAGATGAGAAGCATCGATCATCAGTTTTTCGTTGCGGCACCTTAGTTGTTCATTGATTGCTTTCTCACATGTGCCTTGACCTCAGGCCTTCAGCAGACTGAGTGACCCCTTGCTCGAGCCAACGACCTTGGGTCCAAGCTGGTGAGCTTCTTTTTTTTCTCAAGCCAGATGGGCCCGCGCTCAAGCTGGCGACCTCAGGGTCTCAAACCTGGGTCCTCCGCGTCCCAGTCTCACGCTCTATCTACTGCGCCACCACCTGGTCAGGCAAATTATGGTTTTCGAAATCCTAAAATAAAAACTTTTAGGCTTTCTACTGTCACATGACACTGGGGAAACAGCCTTGCTAAATCCTTAAGGTGAGTGACTTGGGATCAATCTCCCATTTAAGGACCAGCCAGGGAAGATGGGAATATGAACAGCTGGATATTAAGTTATAAGAAACAAATGACCTGTTCCTAGAATAGCTGGCACACGTTACCCCTTGGGACACTAGAGACAAGCTCCCCGTCCAATAGCAACTACTACAACTGCACCGCACTCATGAAAGAACCGAGGGCCACAGGTTACCTATTAGCTGCAGAAAAACAAAAACCCAGACGTCTGGACCTTTTCAGCAATCTTTATGGAGGCAGAATTTTATAGAGCATAGGTTCTGAATACAGGTGAACTGGGTTCTAGCTACGAATAGATCTTCCAGTTCATAGCTACATGACATGGCCAGTTATTAGCCTCTCTCTTTCCTCATCAGTAAAGGAGGGATGGTGATTTCATACTTGCAAAGCTGCTATAAGCAATCAATGAGAAGATGAAAATGTGTAAGGCACTCAGCAGAGCCTGGCACACACAGCTCAATGACATAATGTTCTAAAACATCTCGGAGGCTCCACCTCTCGATGGCCAGGAGCACTGTGATGCTCCCTTTTCACTGCTGGAACTACCCAGTAGAAGGGCTGCACTTTCTGACATATTATACAGTATTCCAGTGGGCTGTGTCAGTAAAGGACAAGAATGTAAAATGCCTTGCATCCCATAGCCCCCTAAACCAATCTTCTATGGCAAGAGGGAGCTCGTAAAATACATTAACCCTCAAAAAACAGACACAGCCACCACTTTCGGTTAGCCTTTTCCTAATACTATGGGAGAGAATGTTCTTACATGACCTCATGGTCGCTAGCTTGAGCCCAAAGGTCGCTGGCTTGAGTGAGGGGTCAATCACTCTGCTGTAGCCCCCCACCTCAGTCCCCTGTCAAGGCACATATGACAAAGCAATTAACGAACAACTGAGGTGCTGCAATGAAGAACTGATGTTTCTCATCTCTCTCCTTTCCTGTCTGTCTGTCTGTCCCTATCTATCCCTCTCTCTGTCTCTGTCTAAAAAAAAATTGGAGAAAAAACAGTCCGGCACTTAAGTCAATATACTTAGAAGTATGACTCAGAGTCCAGTTTCCTAACTAAAAAGAGGTGGAGAAGTCACAGTCACGTCACTGTACTTGTCTGTTAAGTACACCTCTGCAGCACACTCATGCTCGTGGCTCTTCTAAGACGTCACTGGCAGGCGGTGACAACAGATGTCTGGCAATAACTTCTGGAAATGCATTTCTTTATTTTTAAGGTACCCAGTAGACATAAAATCTTGAGGCATCTGTCTCCTCTTAAGAACGAATGGGGCCAAAAGAAAAAACTAAAATGAAAGTTTGGGTATCAGTTCAAACCAAAAATCAATTCCTTTTAAGTCACGTGCATAAAAAAATTTTTGACAGTTATCAGAACAGGAAATTTTAATGAAAAGGAATGAACTGAAGTTCACGCAGGAACACACACACACAGGAAACGCAAAGGAAAAGAAATGAAAGACTGTCCCCAGGCAACTAGGTGTCAAGGGTTAAGGTTTCAAAACGGATATCCGAGTGCCAGAGTTTCCACAGCAAAGACTTATTGGAAGATAAGCGGACAGAAACCAGGGGTATAAAAACCTCATAAAGAGATCGGCAGGGCTTTATCGAAACCCAGAGACATGGATATGAAACTTTAACATTTGGGGAGATTTGGTTTAGGAGGGCTTCCCCCACAGTCACGCAGAGGAGAGCAAAGTGACTGGAAAGATTAGGGTTGGTAAGGGGTGTGCAAAACAGATATAAAGGTAAGGATCTAGCTCAGTGGTTCTTAACCTGGGTTCTATCGAACCCTAGGGGTTCAATGAGTCGGTCTCAGGGGTTCGGAGAAGCCTCTGCTGCGGAGGTAAAGACACACTTGTGTAAAGTCGTGATGACACGCCACACTTGGCCATCACTTGCTGCAGAGGATCACGTTACATTGCTTGGCCAACCAGTGCTGCGGGGAATTTAGTGCACGCAGTAGTCAACGGCTGTCGTAGTTTTACGTCGTGTTGTTTCCTTCTTAATATTTTAATCCATACTAAATATGTCAAGCAAAAAAAGAAAGTGGTCAGACGAATATGTACAACATGGATTCACATGTATCACGGAACGGGATGGGAGTCAGCGTCTTTTCTGCATGATATGCAATACCAAGTTGAGCAACTCTAGTCTCGCACCGGCAAAACTAAATTTGGGAAAAAAATCTTATTTTATTTATCACTAAAGAAGGGTTCGGTGAATGCGCACATGAAACTGGTGGGTTCAGTACCTCAGTTAGATCCGTAGCACTGACCTAGCTGCCGGCAAACACAAAATTTACAGAATGACATGCTTGGTTCCAGTCATCCCTAATCCCCAAACCATTTACGTCTTCCTACGAAAAGAAAGCCTTGTGGTATGACAAATGTCCCAGCGAGGCGCTCGGTATTTACATTTGTTAGAGTTTATGACCTTCCAGAGTCACCCACAACTTGGCACTCCAAGCCTGAATGAATGCTACCAGCCTTTTCCAAATCTGCAGATCTTACAAATCACCGGAGGGCACTTATTCAAATAAGATGCCTGGACTACACCCAAACGTACTGAGTAAACACAACAGGAGAAAGAGCTGAGTGTCTGACTTATTAATAAGCATCCTATGTGGTTCTCCCGATCTGGCAAGTTTAGGAAATACTTGATTATACCAACTCAACACCTTGGAGGCTCAGGAAAGTCACTGGCTCAAAATTACAACCTGCAGGTTCCCCCAACGACCAAAACTTCTGAAAAGAACTGAGGCCCAAGGTCACAACAGCTGGCTGGTGGCAGAACCGGATCTCAGACCCAGGTCTCCCGAACCCTAGTTCTGGGTTCTTCCTCCGGATCGCGCCGTCCCCGGGGCCTCAGACCCGGGCGGCAGCGCAGGTGACGAGGCAGGCCAGGAAGGACAAGGAGCCACAGCACCAAGAGCCCCGGGTACAAAACCCCGGCCCCTCACGCCGGCTTCTGAAGGCAAAAGCCCGCCATGGTCCTCAGGGAGGCAGCCAAGGCTAGGTTCCCACTAAGGGACGGAACTGGAGGTAGGAAAAGGGAAGTTGTGGGGACAAGGGTGGATCGGGAGGGGACCGGTGAGGGAGGGTAAGCTTTTGGGTCACCCGGACAGACTTACCTGGTAGCACTCGAGACTCGCTCTCCGTTTCTCTGCAGCAACTGGCTCCGCGCCACGCGCCTCTCGCGAGAGGAGGAGGCTCTCGCGGCGTGTTGAGGGCGGAAGTGGCCTGCTGTGCTCCTAGGGCTGCCCTTTGCGTCGCCGTGGGCGACGTGCCCGCTTCCAAGATGGCAGCGGCGGCGGCGGTGTCCGGCGCGCTCAGCCGGGCGGGCTGGAGGCTCCTGCAGCTGCGGTGCCTGCCCGGTGAGGGGGCTGCCGAGCTGGAGAGTGGGGTGGGAGAGGGAGGGACCGGGGGGCTGACCTGGGCTGGGTGCAGGGACGGAAGGGGCCGTGGTGGCGGCTCGCGAGCAAGGTGAGGTGAAGGACACGGGCGCGGAGGCGCGGGCGTCCCGGGATTGAACGGGCAGTCTGGCTGGCCTCTGCGCCCAGTCAACAGCTGTGATGGGACAGCGCGGGGAAGCAGGGCCTGTCACTCCCATTTAATGGACTTAACGGAGCCCCAGAGAGGGCTGTGGGTGCCCAAGGTCACACAGCTTGTGGGTTGCAGAACTCGGACCCAGTTTCCCAGTCCCGTGCCAAGTCCCTGGGCCAGGCACACTCGAGGAAAGGAGTTGGAGACAGCCACAGACAGCATCTTGTCCACTGTTTCCTGTCAGTCATTTCCCCACCACGTCAATAATTCAGTGATACCAGACAGTGGTGCAGTGGATAGAACGTGGAACTGGGACGCAGAGGACCCAGGTTCGAAACCCAGCTGCTCCTCAGCCTTGTGGTTCTCCTCCTCCTCCTCCTCCTCCTCCTCTTCCTCCCCCTCCTCCTCCCCTCCCCCTCCTCCTCGCCACCATATGTCAGTGTTGGGGTTTATATGATTGAGTTCTTAAAAGGATATATGTTTACTTAAAAGAGGAAACTTTGTATCACTACCATAAATGGAAAATCAGTGTCACTTTCCATGGATAGAATGTATACATTGACACATTAACAAAAATATATAGTTAATAAAATAATAAAAGTTCTCCTGTATTTCTCTAAAATTTTGTGAATTGCAGTGGATCCTCAGTCTTTCTTTGAAACCTCCTCTGTCCTTTTCAAAGTTTTATGAATATTTGCTCCATTTTTTTTCCTATGTGCACACTAAATTCTGATAATTTTACACATACTGTGCTGTGTTTCTTTTTAAAATCACTGTTCCCTGAGTTGGTCCATAGGTATTTTTTAAATGAGTACCCTTTTGCTTTTATATAAAACTCCAAATTAAGTATGTTTAGTAAAAATAATGCCTGTGACCCAGCAAGTGCACTCTTAAGTATTTACCCAAGAAAAACGAAAGCATATGTCCACAGAAAGGTTTGTGCCAGTATATTCATAGCAACTTTACTTATACTAGCCAACGCTGAAACAGCCTTTCTATCAACAGATTAGTGTTTCTTTTATTTTTATTTTTATTTTTTTTATTTTTTATTTATTCATTTTAGAGAGGAGACACAGAGTGAGAGACAGAGAGAGAGAGCGAAAGAGAGAAAGGGGGAAGGAGCTGGAAGCATCAACTCCCCATATGTGCCTTGACCAGACCAGTGCAGGGTTTTGAACTGGCGACCTCAGTGTTCCCAGGTCGGCGCTTTATCCACTGCGCCACCACAGGTCAGGCCAACAGATTAGTGTTTCTTAATGTAATACTATTTAGCAATAAAAAGTAAACAACCAATTTACACAAAATATATAACTCCTTAGAATATGTTAAACAAAAGAAATCTTACACAAAGAGGACATACTGTATGGTTGAATGTAGATGAAATTCTAGGAAGGCAAAACCAGAGTGAAAACTTCCCAACAGTGTGGGTAGGGAATGACTGGGAAGGAACATGAGGGGACTGACTGGGGTGGTGATAGTTTCTAGATAGGCGTTCAGGTTATGTAAGTGTATAGACATTTGTCAGAATTCCAAATTGACAACAAAGTTTAAGACTTGTATTTCACTGTAAATAACTCACCTCAATAAAGGAACAATAAATATATATTAAACTCGAGTTACTATAGGCATGCTGAAATGCTTAGAGGTGAATATACTGAGGTCTACAACAAAGGTTTCAAAAAACGAGATGAATTGATGGAGAGTGTGACAGTTAGATGTAGAGAATCTAGGTCAGGGGTCCCCAAACTAGGGCCAATGGGACGTGTGTGGCCCCCTGAGGCCATTTCTCTGGCCCGCCGCACTTCCAGAAGGGGCACCTCTGTCATTGGTGGTCAGTGGGAGGAGCACAGGATGCATCCGCACCCATAGTTCCCATTGAAATACTGGTCAGTTTGTTGATTTAGATTTACTTGTTCTTTATTTTAAATATTGTATTTGTCCCCGTTTTGTTTTTTTACTTTAAAATAAGATGTGCAGTGTGCATAGGGATTTGTTCATAGTTCTTTTTTTTTTTTTATCAAATTTTATTTTATTTTATTTTATTCATTTTAGAGAGGAGACACAGAGTGAGAGATAGAGAGAGAGAGAGAGAGAGAGAGAGAAAGAAAGAGAGAAAGGGGGGAGGAGCTGTAAGCATCAACTCCCATATGTGCCTTGACCAGACCAGTGCAGGGTTTTGAACTGGCGACCTCAGTGTCCCCAGGTCGACACTTTATCCACTGCACCACTACAGGCCAGGCTCATAGTTCTTTTTATAGGCTGGCCCTCCAACGGTCTGAGGGACAGTGAGCTGGCCCCTGTGTAAAAGTTTGGGGACCCCTGAGCTAGGTGGTGGATATACAGGTGTTCATGCCGTAGTTCTTTCAACCTGCCTGTATTTTTGCAGTTTTTATAATACAGTGTTGGGAAAGGAAAAAGTATTCTGAGCCTGGGCAAAAAGCCCTTTCCTAATGTGAATGAATGGGGTGTTGCAATACTGCAGGGGAAAAAGCAGACTGACTCTATGGAGTCAGTCTTCAAACCTTCTTGCTTCTAGTCCAGCGCCCTTGCTGTGTTATGTAAATATGAAACCTTCCAAGTCACTTTCGCTTTTTGTTTCAGCCTCACTCCTATTGAGCAAGTAGAGATTAGTACTCCTAATTTGCATGCTTTAAAGTCATGCTTGCTGGGATAAAATGGTTTGCCTGTTACCACACAACTAACAAATGATAGAAACAGGCTTAGAACCCAGGTTTTCTGTTTTCCTGTTCACACTTTTGTCTCCACGTCCTGTCTCGAGGTTGCCAGTTTTCCCATGATTTCTGCCTGAGACCCAGCACTTGGATAAGTGGTTCTGGAGGGGACTCCGCCCTGCTTTTCCTCTCCCCCATCCCTCATACCAGGGTCTCAAAGGGCCTTCCCTGGTAAGTGTCCCTGACTGACCAGTCCAGTTTCTGTTTCAGTGTCCCACTGCCGACCAGCCCTGGTGCCTCGTGCCTTCCATGCTTCCGCCCTGCAGCTGAGGTCTTCAGATGAGCAGAAACAGCAGCCACCCCCCTCTTTCTCTCAGCAGCATTCTGAGACGCAGGGGGAAGAAAAACCCAATCCTGAGTCTTCCCGTCCTCCACCCCCCAGGTAGGCACCAGTCCATCTGTTTCTGTCCACTTTGCATGCTTGGGTAGATCTGTTCTCCTTCCTCTCTCCTCTCTAGTCTTCTTCCACCTTTCATCATCTTCAAGACTGTCTTTGAAAGGAGCCTATTGTCTTTTAATGGAAATGGTACCTGTGCATTGCAAAACATCAAAAGTTCACAAAAATAAAGCAAAAATGACCAGAAATCACAAACCCAGAAATAACTCTGCTAGCGTTTTTGCTAATATCCTTTAAGATGTTTCTCTAAGTATATTTCACATATAAGCCTATGAATATAATAATAATTAATTACAGTATAGATGCTGTTCCAGAACTTAACGGTACATTTTTAATGTCTTCGCAGTCCATATTACTTTACTAATGGCTTGATATTACAGCAAGTGGCAGTACCAACATTTCTTTAACCTATCTTTTATTAATGGATATTTAGATTTCCTTCATTGGTATGAAAAATAAAGTGATTCTCTCAGCACTGGGAGCAGTGAGTCAAAGGATACGCATGAGTAGCATTTGTTACATATGTGGGTCAGAATGCCCTCCAGAAAGGTACTAATAATTTACATTTCCATTAGACATTTTTGTCTTCTTAATTGTACCACTGAGAAGTTCCTCTGGCTCTGACATTAGAGTATCCCCAGTCATTCTTCTGACCTCCTGATTAAAGTACTTTTCATTTCAGCTTAACAAATATTTTCTGAGGCCCTACTTTGTGCCAGGCCCTGTGAATAATATAATCATTGTTTCAGACCTCATGGAGTTACTGTTTGGTGCAAATACAGATAAAGAAACTGCTAAGGACTATAGGCAGGGAAATCCGGGGTCCTGCAGGACCACGTGGCTTCCTCTCGCGTGACTTCCTCGCTCGCTGCTGCCTTTCCCTGGTGACCACATGAGAGGGGAAGGATGCTGTAATTTTTACTGTGTTGGCATTGGCATTGCCACACCAATACTGACCCAAAAGTAAATATACTCCCAGAGGGGTCCCAGAGCTGTGGTTTCCGGTCAGGCTCATTTTACACGTGAGGCAGCTGGCCTTGAGATGAGGTCGCTGGGCTCTGTCCCCATGTCTCTCTTGGATCTGGGTCTCAGGTACACAGGCCAGGGCGGCGAGGAGGAGGAGGACCACGAGAGTGAGGAGCAGCTGCAGCACCGCATCCTGACGGCTGCCCTGGAGTTCGTGCCTGCCCACGGCTGGACGGCAGAGGCGATTGCAGAAGGGGCCCAGGTGTGTGTAGGTGAGGGCGGGCAGCCTGACCAGAATCAGCCAGGAGGGGCTACCTCAGCCAATGCAGAGGACCTCACGCATCTTCCCGCCGGGCCTGGAACCCCTCACCGCTATAGAGTTATCTGTTTCAGAGGGGTTTCTTTCCCAAGAAGGTAAAAATAGGGTAGTTTTTACTTTTTAAATATAAAAGAACATATGTTGGAGTTGGTTCTTGGGAGTTAGGTTCTAAAGAGCCCGTTAGGCGAGAACTGCCTGTGATAAAACCACTAAGATGCCGCCGCTGGTAAGCAGCAACATTGTTTTGTGCATCCCCCGGCAAAGGGGAAAAGGGAGGTGCGGCGGGTGAGCTGGGACGCATCGTCAGTTGCACAACTTGCACGCATGGTTTAAAATGGAAGCGTGCGCTGTAGACCTGGTGAAGTAAGGTACCTGAAGCCTCCCGCCGAGGCACCACTTGGGAGACCGCCGCACTTTGTCTCAGTAAGCCTGCCAGTCGGCGTCCCTCTGCATTGGAACAGGCTGCTGCTGTAGACGAAGCAGTAGGCTCGTGTAGGCCGCGCTGTACAGAACCATCAAGCCTGGCCTGTGCCGTCCCGCCAGCGGTCTGTGGGAACGGAGACCGGTGGGATTGCAGACTCGGGTCTTCCGTCCCAAGCTTGCTGCGGGACGTCTGCTCAGGAAAGAGGGTGACTTAACGGCTCTCTTGTCTCTCACTCTATCCCAAGAGCACGCATGGTAACAGAAGTCGTGTAAATGAGATGTATGTACCATATGACCCCACTGTGTGCTCCTTGTGAAGACTTTGAACCATACAGATATAGAAAAGAATTAGAAAATCATCTATGATACCCAGAATGCTACTATCCACATTGTAATGCCTATTCTTTCAAGTCTGAAAGAAATTTTCACTTATTAATCATCTGCCCTTTAAATCTTTATTGAGCAGATAGTGTGCACGAGACACTGAGCTAGGTCCTCGGGACGTCCTAATAGTCAAGATGCCTTTGTTGAGCTTCCGGGCTAGCGACATTAACCACATCTATATAGATATGTCCGTATAAAATGTGATGAGGGCTGTCAGGAAAAGGCTCCACTGAGACACAGAAAGGCAGGGCCTGACCGGGTGTGGGGAGAGGTGAGAAGGTGGTGAGGAAGGGCTCTTGAGCTGAGCTCCGAGGAGTGAGGTAGGCCTTACCTGGCTTGGTGGGGGTGAGGGATAGACAGGTGTAGGCAGAGACACAGCCCGTGCAGAGTGGAAAGGAGCCTGCCGCAGACCACCAGAGAAGCCCTGCGAAGAGGGAGGAGAGAGATGCCCTGTGTGAGGCTGGGGGGTCCCAACAGAGGCCAGATTCAGTGGGTCCTAAAGGTCACGTTTAGGAATTATGCTTTTTTTTTACTAAGAATAATGGAAGATCTGGGATGAAATTTGACCTTTAGGAATACTCATCTTGGCTGCTGGCTGAAAAGTGGATTGGAGGCAGAGAGAGTCATTGGCGGCTGCTTCCAGCCACCCAGGAGAAGGGGCTTTTCTGGCCTAGAGCAATGGCAGTGAACATGGAGACAAGTGGGTGGACTTGGAGATAGAAAGACATAGGATGGAGTGACAGATGGCACCAGAGTTGCCAGTTTGCCTGTGTGGGTACCTGTTGATGTCATTTTCTGAGATTAGGGCCACTGGAAAAGGACCAGGTTCGGGGAGGCATGGGTACAGTCTCGAGCTTTGTTGAGCACGAGTGGTCTTTGGCCAGCCAGTGGGAGACCTCACGCACGCACAGACGAGCTGCCTGGCAGAGGGTGTGTTGGGCATTATATGTGTATATGCGGTAACTAAACCACAGACACGACTGAGACTGCTAGGGCAACGTGCGTGTGTCTGGAGTGCAGTGTGAAAAGGGAGAAATGTGGGCCCTCAAGGGACTCTGCCATCGCAGGGGGGCTAGGACAGGGAGAGCTGGCAGGGACGACCAGGTGAGCGGCCTGATGTGGGAGGCAAAGCAGGACAGTGGGTCAGGTCACTAGACACTGGTTCCCGTAGCAGCACCGGTGGGGGGGCTGACAGGGTTGAGCAGTGAGGAGAAGGTAAGGAAGTGGAGAGGCATTGGCTGTGAAAGGTAAAAGAGGGCACGTGTACACCAACACCAAGCAGGGGAGATGGATGGAAGTCCGAGCGTGTCTGAACACTGACGGGAGAGCACAGACACAAAGGTGAGGCAAAGGAACAAGAGGAAGTGGCAGAGCCAGAAGTGTGAAGTCTCACGACACCTGCCGCCAGCACTGAGCTCCCCCTCTCCCCTTCTGCAGTCTCTGGGTCTCTCCAGCGCAGCAGCCAGCATGTTTGGGAATGATGGCAGTGAGCTGATCCTGCACTTCGTGACGCAGTGCAATGCTCGGCTCACCCAGGTGCTGGAAGAGGAGCAGAAGCTGGTACAGCTGAGCCAGGCAGAGTAAGTCCTGCAGCATTATTGCGCGGGGTGGCGGCTGCGGAGTGGGGAACTTGGCCCCACCAGCTCTCCGCAGGAGGCCAGTCCAGGCAGAGCCACAAGAGAGCAGCACCGAGCAGCCCCGCTGCCAGGTGGGATTGC
Organism: Rhynchonycteris naso; assembly: GCA_037038555.1. Taxonomy (NCBI): domain Eukaryota; kingdom Metazoa; phylum Chordata; class Mammalia; order Chiroptera; family Emballonuridae; genus Rhynchonycteris; species Rhynchonycteris naso. The sequence continues at coordinate 9,377,985 of CM073001.1, forward strand.
TAGGCGGCCGCCTAGCCCTGACCGCTGAGGTCAGGCCAGCCGGAGCTAGCCAGGCTCTCCTCCCTCGGCTTGGCACCCAGCCCGTGCCTTTGACCCAGAGACGCCTGTTTTCTTTTCCCTCTTCCAGGAAGAGGAAGACAGACCAGTTCCTGAGGGACGCAGTGGAAACCAGGCTGAGAATGCTGATCCCATACATTGAGCACTGGCCCCGGGTAAAGAGTCCATATCCAGGCCCCAGGGCAACAATGTATTCGGATTGATAACTGTCACTGGGACATGCACACTGCACTGTCAGCTGTGAGCGCCCTGAGCTCCAGAGAGCCAGGGAGGCTCTGTGCACTTGTCAGACCTAGGCTTCAGATTCGCGGCGGGGGGGCGGGGGGCACACAAAGAGAGTAACTTGGAGCCGTTGCTGTCCCCTTCCCTGGAGATGGCAGAGGCCTGGGTACTGGCTCACATCCCAGGTGGGGTCTTAGTGGCCCCAGTGTGCTGGCAGGTCTTCCCGGGGAGGACTCCGTGAAGGAGACTAGAAGAGTCAGCGGATTGTATTGGCCTTTGTCATTACAGGCCTGTTGTGTTCTAGATCTCCGAGGGCTGGACTGCTTTTCAAACTGTCAGTGTGGTGCTGGAGAATTGGAGTGTTCATTCCAAGGGCTTTTCTTCCCTTTTCTGAAGCTTCCTTTTTCCTTTTTCAAAGTGTGTCACAGAGTGGCGTTCTTTCAGTTAAGAAAGCAAAGTCAAAGCCCATCAGAAATGAGGAGCGCAGAGATCATCTGCTGTCCCCGCTCAGCCGGGACACTACTGAACATGTAGTTTCAGGCAGTGTGCTGACAGACGTGTGAATACCGCAGGCTGGCTGTGAAGGGAATGCACTGAGCGTTCAGTCTGTGTCCCTGCCTGTGCTGCCACACTTGATGTTCAGGCCCGTGGCCTTGCCTCAGCCCACCTCACAGTTCAAGCGACAAAATGTGTGCGTTAGGGCCCAGGCTGCCTCCGCATCCAGCATGTTTCCCTCTGGGCTCCTTCACTAAGAAGAGACATTCCAGCTAGTGCAGGACCTCTGTCCGAATCCCATAGGCCACAGCCAGAGACGTTACAGCTGAGAACGTGCGCAGACCTTACTATCAGGAGTTGATGTCTGCTAATGGAGGAGCCAGTGGGTGGTGCTATTGCTTGTATTAGGTAAAGGGTTTGGGTTTCAGGTAACAAATCATCTTGAGTTAAGCAAAATAAACAAACAAATAAGAAAAGGTCTGGGGAGGAATTATTGAGGCTGCAGTGGGATATCAAGGACAGGAATGTGACTGGGCCTTGGGAGGGGCTTAGAAGCTGGACCTAGAAACCACTCCCAGATTCCCCTCCTACCTCTGCTTCTTCCTCCATGTGTCTTCCTTGCTCTCAGTGCTCGGGGAGACCAGGTCAGACCCTCTGCTGTCCGCATTCCCACACCCACCTGCTGGGGACTGAGAAGCTGACTGGGCCAGGCGCAGAGGGTCGGCCCTGGGCCCCCAGTCGCCAGGGCAGGGTGGAGACAGGGCTCCAGGTGAGAGCCAGGCAGTCCCCCTCACATACCTCCATGGAGAGGTGAGGCACCAGCCACCTCTGAGCTGTTGTCCCCTGTGTGCTGTACCTATTCCTCGGTCATTCTCTCTGCAGGCCCTGAGCATCCTCATGCTCCCCCACAACATCCCAACCAGCCTGAGCCTGCTCACCAGCATGGTGGACGACATGTGGCATTACGCTGGGGACCAGTCCACTGACGTGAGTACCGTCTGCAGGCCCGCGGGGCATTGGGTAAAGCTTGGGTTAAGCATTTCTTCAGGAAGTTTGTGGAATCTCTCGGATCACAGATCCCGTCCAGGGGCCAGCCCCGTCCTCCCGTCGTGAGGAGAGGCTGAGGTATGAGGAAGGGCCCTCAGCAGCCTCAGTGGGGTCCACGTTGTCTTCATTTGGGGACTGGCACTCTAGCCACAAACCAGTGGTCATTCCTTCTGACCCATGGTGACATGAAGCGTCAAGAGGGTCTTGTGATTGGGCTGCCGTTTTATAATCCTTTCCCTCATTCCAGTCTCCTGAAATTTACATTCCGCAGCAGAATTGCGCAGTGTGTGACTTTCTTGAGACTGATTTTTTTTTAAAACAATGCCATGGAGACACCATTGCTTTAAAAAGAAACTCCCACCCCCAGCCCATCTTGGCCTGCTTTGCTAAGAGATCGATAAGCCTTTAAACAAGCACCAGGAAAGAATGTGACTTGTTAATGCTATTATATTTCTGTTAGGGAAAAAAATTTAAAGTATACCTTCATAAAATGAAATTAATAAGTGATGGTACTTTATGGAATCCAGGCTGGGGAGGCAAAGAGATAGTCCCACCACACTTCTAACAAAGTGCTTTAATCAACTTCCCCCCTGTGGGAATATACCACCAATAGCGATGGTAGGAAAATGAGATTAGAAAGCAAGGAAATTAAAGGAATAAAGCATGAAGCAGTTGATCTAGTGCTCTGAGGAGACACTACAGTCAGAGTTGCCAAAGGACTTGACCTCTCAGCTTTTCCTCAGTGTTCTTGTCATCTGTCTACGATTCAGTCTCAGCCCCCACTTTCCTAGTGGACACACAAAGGTATGATCATAACTAGCTGACCACAGACTGTCCCCAGGACTAACCTGTCCTAAGGCTTAATCTTTTCACCAGCAGTTCCAAAAAGGACTGGATGTAGCAAAATCACCAAGGATGCTTAGTAAACATTGACTCCTGGCACTTACTTTAGACCACTGACTCGAAACTCTTAAGAGGTTGGGCTCAGGAGCTTGCGTTTTTAATCTCCCAGGTAATTCTGATGCATAGGCACGTCTGGGAACAGTAGTGTTGTCCAGAGGGCCATATATATATATATATATCTGAGGGAAAGAAGAAATCAGGAGGAAGCCCATCATGCCTGTGGCTTTGGGTAGAAACCACCCCCGACAGCCCCCAGCCCACAGTGCTAATGGTGCCCACCTGCCTGGGTGGGTTTCTTTGTAGTTCAACTGGTATACCCGCCGAGCTGTGCTGGCTGGCATCTACAACACGACGGAGCTGGTGATGATGCAGGACTCCTCCCCAGACTTTGAGGACACTTGGCGCTTCTTGGAAAACCGGATTAATGACGCAATGAACATGGGCCACACTGTCAAGCAGGTAGTGTCCAGGGGCAGCCAATTGGGAAGCCTCCTCACAAGTCACACCGTCCTCCTTGGGTCACAGCTGAGCCCTGTCTGTTCTCTTGCTCCCATTGGGCATCAGCTGACAGCCCTGAGGGCCGTCCCAGGGAGCCGGGCTGGTTCATCCTCCTACCGGCCTGCTCCGAAGAGCCATACCTGGCCCATTTGTGGTTACGCTGTCCATAGGCTCTTCCTCCAGTACACAGGGCCCTCTGGACTCTGCTGTTGGAACTAATAGGTCTGCGGGTTTGCCCTTCCTGTCTCACGCTTGAGCTTATGCTGGGAACTTAAGACAACCCGACTCTGACTCCTTCTAGGTGACATCCACTGGAGAGGCGCTGGTGCAGGGACTCATGGGCGCAGCAGTGACAGTGAGTACTGCCCAGCCCAGCCCCCCAGCCCTGTGCGGCTGCTTTTATGTATCACTGGCCCCGAGCAGCCTTAAACTGGAAACTAGTAATGAGGCTGACTGACAGTGGCTCCGTCCCAGTCTCGTGATTCCAAATATCCCACGTCTTTATTGTTACTGGCTGACTGTGGGGACCGCAGTACGTCAGATCTCTGTATGCTAGCTGTGTGGGCTGCCTTGGAAACCCTGCCTTTTCCCATTGGAGTGCTGGGGTAGCGACAGGCCTCAGCACTCTCTGTTTACATCTCTTTATCAGCTCAAGAACCTGACTGGTCTGAACCAGCGCCGGTGAGCGAGAAGGGGTGTACGCTAGAGTGCCCAGAGGAAAACCTGCAGATATACTTAAAGGGCTTGAAAAACATGAAGTGCCATCCACGGGACAGGGTGTTAATGAGAAGATACTGAATGATTCCTGAGTCACCGCGACAGCCACCCAGAAACCACAGGGCACTTGTAGCCCGGGATTGGGCCAGTTCTTCCGTTCCTAATACCAGGCCTGGCCTCCTGATGCCTTTCTGCATTGCAGCTGTGTGATTGAAAAATGAGGCTCTCATCCAAGCATTCAAGCCACCACACCTCAGCTTATTACTGTCACGGTCTTACAGGCACCTGGACCCTATCCGAACCTCCTAGAAATGCTCTCTGGGACTCCCAAGTCAGAGTCAGGGTCTGAAGCTATCCCAAGTGGCAGGTGACCCACAGCACAGCACAGGCACGTGCGCCCAGAGGCGTGCGTCACAGCCCTTCTCCTCCAGCAGCCGGAGATACCACACCTGGGACACCCCCTCGGAAAGCTGCCCACTTGAGACAGGTGCCTGCTGGACAGTGGGCCACAACCTGGCCAGAGGTGTGATCCCAGGCCAGGTGTCACATTACGCCAGCGTGTGTGGCAGGATTGTTAGTGAACGTAGAGTCTGTAAAAATAAAAATAAATACGTTGGAATCTGTCTCCTGTTGTGCAGTTAGCTTTCGTACAGACCACAGCAGGTACCCCGAGAGCCCAGAGAGAGCAGTGTTGCGGGAAAGGCTTGAGACTAGCAGCCAGGAGACCTGCGTGCTGGCGCTGGGGCTGGCGCTGGCTAATCCTACTGGGCAATGTTCCCACTCTGCATCTTTAGGCTCAGGCTTCCCGTCAGTAAAACGTGAGTGACGGGGCCTTCTGCCCATTAGCTCAATTGGCTGCTCTGGCCCATTACTAACAATTTCAGTGATAACGTTCTTTAGCCTTAATAATTTCCTTGGCCTCTGCACTGGCTGGACCCCCTTTGCAACCCCTTGTATTGGTCTGCTTAGGCTGCTATAACAAAATACCACAGGATGGGTGGCTTAAATGTCACACGTTTATTTCTCACAGTTCTGGAGACTGGAAACTTCAAGGTGCCAGCCAGTTGGGTTCCTGCTAAGGGCATACATCCTGACTTGCAGATGATTGCCTTCTTTATGCTCTCACATGGCAGAGAAAGCATTGATGTCTCTTCCTAATATGAGGGTCCTACCCTCATGACCTCCCAAAGACCCCCATCTCCAAATGCCATCACAATAGGAGTTAGAGCTTCAACGTTTTGGGCAGACATAACTCAGTCCCTAGCATCTGTCTTCTGCTTTGCTGTCTCCTACCTTAGTTGATTGAATATTGTTGGGGGAAGTCACAAGCTAATAGGAATATACAATCTCTTGGTGGGTCTTCCACTGGTCCTTTTGGGCACCTCTCTAATTCTTTTTATCTCAACACCCTGTCAGGTTCCTTCAGTAGCGATTCCAAATTTCATTCCTTTCTCTCCTTTTCCTTCACGGCATCCCTTTCTCACGCAGCAGACGATGGCCTTCCTCTGTCTCAGGAAGAGGTGCTACTCTGCTAAGGCAAGCTCCTCTTCACCTCTGATTACTCCTCCTCTGCCCACTAAAGATCCCGCCAAGTTATATAGTAGGGCTTCTCTGTGGGAGCAGCTACGACCTTTTTGAAACCCATTCAGACCTCTCAAGACTGGTTACGGGACTTGGGTCATTACCCAGCATTCACCCAATGAGACGCACACTGGCAGATACTGAGGACGCAGAGGTGAAAACCCTGCTCCCACCCACTACCAGGACACAACTATAGAGGGTGCATCATAATGAGCAGTGAGTGTATCTTCCTGCAGGTTGAGAAATACATGACCAGGATTGAGGGTGGACAGGAAAGGATGCATACCTACCATTCAAGTATACTTTGCTAAAGTATACTTTTGTTTTTCCATAAATGTACAAACTTCTTTTTAAAGACATCATAGATTTGTTATGTTTGTGTATTTTACTAGGTTTCTCGATGGACAATGACTTTTTCTTTTGATGTTACAAACTGCTGCAGCGATCATCCTTGTAAAGGTACCTTTGCTTACAAGTTTAAGTATTTCTGCAGTATGAATTCCTGGATGTGTTATTGTTGAGTCAAGAGTGTATGGCCTGACCAGGCGGTGTCACAGTGGATAGAGCATCAGACTGGGATGAGGAAGGACCCAGGTTCGAGACCCTGAGCTCACCAGCTTGAACGCGGGCCCATCTCGCTTGAGCAAAAGCTCACCAGCTTGGACCCAAGGTTTCTGGCTCCAGCAAGGGGTGGCTCGGTCTGCTGAAGGCCCATGATCAAGGCACGTGTGAGAGCAATCAATGAACAACTATCGTGTCGCAACGGCAACAAAAGACTGGTGATTAATGCTTCTCATCTCTCTCCGTTCCTGTCTGTCTGTCCCTCTCTCTGACTCTCTCTCTCTCTGTCCCTGTAAAAAAGAAAAAAGTGTATGCATGTTTCGCCAAATCGCCTTCCAAGGTGGTCGAACTTGGTACCTTTAAACCACAGGTGGTGGGTAGAAAACAGCGGGTTCGGAGTAGTGCCGGCCTCCGAGCAGCAGGCGGCGCTGTAGGTGCCTCTGCAAGGAAGCGGCGAGGACCGCGCTGACCGACTTCCGGTAACTTCCGGTGCGGCGGCGCGCAGTGGGGCTGACGGCTGGCGGAGCGCGATGCCGTACGCCAACCAGCCTACCGTGCGGATCACGGAGCTCACCGACGAGAATGTCAAGTTCATTATCGAGAATACCGACCTAGCGTAAGGCTGCTGAGGGAAGCGGCTGGCGGCTTTGGAGCGTTGGAGACCCAACCCCGGGGGGTGGGGACGGCTCTGTGCCACGGCTTTCACTACTTTGGGAACCGGAGGCCGCGGGATCGGCATTGTCGAGGCTGCGGTGCCCTCACGCTGCTTGGTTTTCATCCCTCAGGGTGGCCAATTCTATTCGGAGGGTCTTCATCGCCGAGGTGCCGGTAATAGGTAAGCGACCCCGCCTCCTCGTTGCCAGGGCTACCAGCCCCCTCTGCCGACTCACCGCCACCCGCTGGTCACCCCACCGCACGCACCTGCGGCTTCTGCCTCCTCTCCCGGGTTTGGGCGGGGGCTGGGGCCGCTGAGAAAACAGCAGTGCTGGAGACTTGATCGGACTCTGTGCCCTTGGCCCAGGGCCTCTTCTGGCCACCTCCCTGGCTCCCACGGGCCACTTAGGTCCACTTAGGTCCACTTTTACGTTCGCGTTGGTAAAGAACATGAGTTCAGAAGTCTTCGAACTTGGGGTCGATACTGTTTTCACTTACTCTGGGTGTGAAACTTGGGATAGTTTTTAAACGGTGGGCTGTAGTGGCCTCTACCATTGGGATGTTAATTGTACTTAACCAGGGTATGCTCTGTCCGTTAAAGTATGTAGTTCTGTAAATATTGGTTGATTGAGTGATTAAAATAAAGTGTTAAATAGAGAGTAATAATGGTCACTATACCATAAAATGAGATAGGAACCATGAGTCTTTGTTACCTTTGTGAAGTTTTTCCCCAAGATTTAAGTACCCAAGTAGTTTGTGTTCTTGGATGTGGTGTTGGAATGAATAGCAGATGTAAGTGCTTCTCATGGAAATGTTCAGCTCAAAGAAACATGTTCCCGCAACTGGACTAGTCTCTAAGTCATTGTTTTTCTGTGTGGTACGGGGAACCCCTGCCTTAAATCCTCCTGGGCAGGGAAGCGGTGTGTGGTGCATGTTGAAATGCAGATTCCTGGACCCCATTCTAGAGCTGTGTGAATCAGCGCCCAGAAGCCAGGCCCAGGCCTCTGCAACTTATAAGCATCAGGTGACTCCTAAATCTTGAGAACCACTGCTCTTATTTAGGTGAATTTGGTGGCTAAGCCGCATGTCTGCTTCCTTCACTTTTTAGCCATTGACTGGGTTCAAATTGATGCCAATTCCTCCGTCCTTCATGATGAATTCATCGCTCACAGGCTTGGTGAGTACTTGGTTTTAGAAGGAGAAAGGGAGGGGGCTCTGCCTGGTGTCAGAGAGAGAGCCTTCTCACTCTCAGGGGGACTTCTAGGTTCTCCTATGGCTTGGCCTCTTGGCCTTCTTCAGAGTGCTTTTCTCTGTCTTCCAGGATTAATTCCCCTCACTAGTGATGACATTGTGGACAAGCTGCAGTATTCTCGGGTATGCTGGGTGACGCGGTGGAATGTGGGGCGGGGGAGGCGAGGGCCTTCAGTTCTCAGAAGGGTTTTCCTGACATCTTGTTTCTACCCTTTAGAAAGACAATATGGAGGTGTTGTCTGGAGCCCAAGGCAGGCATTGATCCTTGGATCTGATGGGCCTCGGATTGATTAGTCCCACAGGACATTAGGGAGTCTTTTCAGCCAGTCACACGTGAGGGGTATATGCTAGAATGCCCATTTATACCAAACGGGGGGTATTCCTTTTCAGAGTTTGCTCTGTTCAGGTTCTGCTTTCCCATGCATTTCTTCCCAGTGACAGGGGACTGTGAAGTTAAAAGGCATCAAAAGAAGGTTGAGGATGGGGCTGTGGGGAGGACAGGAGAGGGAGTGAGAACTGTCCCACAGAGCCGCACGTGAGGGACTGGAGTGCAGGTGTTTGCCAGATTTGTGACTCACCCTATAGGCGATGTAGTTGAACTTGGCCCCCTTCCTCCAGGGCTGTGTTTGCTCTCGGGTGATACGTTAGCAGACCTCGGACTAGGCAGAACGGGACAGGATTAGGTTACCTGCATCCCTTCCCCAGGACTACATTAGATAGGAGCTTGAGACTGTTCCTTTTTGAGGTTTGGGTGATCTTGAATGAGCTCATTTTCTAATTACCAAGGGCATGTCATTTTTGTGGTGTCTAATTTGGTATGTTCTGTAACTATATATACATATATATTTTATAAGAAACATTCAGTGAAGTGTGGAGCTAATATAACAGATACTTAGACTTCCACTCAACACCTTGTCATATTTTAACATTTTGCCATATTTGCTTCACATCTCCAGATTTTTGTTTTTAAGAATAAAACATCACCAATATTGGACAGGTATATAGCCAATTGAAGAGGGGTTTGGCAATATCTTGTATAAAGATATGCATGTCCTGTGACCTAGTAATTCCTTCCGTTAAATTTCTTCTAGTATTAACATTTACTGAAAGATGATATGGTGTAGTTCCACTTTTTAATTTTTTTAATTTTTTGAAAGTCTACAGAAAAGTTGGAGAAACAGAATGAGAAATATCCATTTTTCACCTTTAGTTACCAATTGTTAGTATTTTGCTACATTTGTTTATTTTATATATATTATACATGTATATATAATATATGTATGTGTATAATGTATATGAGTTGTGTGTATGTTACTGCTTTGCTGAACCATTTGAAAGAAAGTCCCAGGTACCCTGACACCTCTACCTACTTCAGCATGCATGTTCTAAGAGTAAAGATATTCTCCTGCACAACCACATGATTAGCATGCCTAAGAAAATTTATAATATCTGTGTCCAGTTCATAATCAAGATTTTCCTATTTGTCCTTCATTGTTTTGTGATTGAGGTCTGTGGTGCACAAGATTTATACATTGCATTTGGTGCTCTCTCTCTTTAGTCTCTCTCAATCTTGACCAGACTCCACCTGTCGTGCCTTTTTACTTTTCTTTTTAAAGTTGAGTGCCTTTTCCTGTCTTTATCTTCTGTTACATCTGGACTGTCGCATTTCATATCTCTGAGAGTGAGGACTGCAGGTCTAGCTTGCCTTCCCTCCTTACCTCTGTGGGACTGCAGACCGTCTGGCTGTGGCCTCTAGTCCTTCCTCATCTCTGAAACATAAAAAGTAGTTGCATTTTCCTCACTGGAGCGAGGCGACAACAGTTTGCTTGATTACATTCTAGTAACTTCTTGCCTGAAGTTAAACTGTAGCAGATAGTACCTGATGGAATAGTGTTTTATGAATGGCAAACTGTTGATAATTATTGAAGCTAAGGGATGATTACTTGGGTCTGTTATATTGATTTTTGTGAATGTATGCAATTTTCCATACTAGAAAGCAGGGTTTTTTTGTTTTATTTCTTGTATTTTTTCTAAGGTGAGAAATGGGCAGGCAGAGAGACAGACTCTCACATGCGCCTGACTGGAATCCACCCAGCACACCCACTAGGGGGCGATGCTCTGCCCATCTGGGGCATTGCTCCGTTGCGGCTAGAGCCATTCTAGTGCCTGAGGTGGAGGCCATGGAGCCGTCCTCAGCGCCCAGGCCAACTTTGCTCCATGGAGCCTTGGCTGCGGGAGGGGAAGAGAGAGAGAGAGAGGAAGGAGAGGGGGAGGGGTGAAGAACAGATGGGTGCTTCTCCTGTGTGCCCTGGCTGGGTGTTCTTTCTTTTTAAGAAAAGGTCAATAGCCTAGAACTTAAAAGGTACTTTTTTTTCTGTATTTTGCTTTACTTTATTTTAAATGAGGATTACATTCCCCAACTAGTCCAGTTAGTTCCTGGGCATGCTGAGATGTGAGCGGTGTCTGCTGGGGCAGCCTGGCCGCTGACGGGTGTGGGCGGAAGCCTGGGTGTCAACATGTGTGGGTTATCCCTAAACTGGGAAGTACCTGCCTTCAAGAAGGTCAGCAGATTGACACAGCTCCCAAGAGCCTGGAGACGTGTCTGCCCTTGTATAGATGAAGAAACGTGAGGAACTGGGTATCAGAAGCAGGGAGCTCAGGATCCTCCATCTCTTCGCGGACTCATTTCTGCTTGTCCTCCTGCCTCAGGACTGCACATGCGAAGAGTTCTGCCCCGAGTGCTCGGTGGAGTTCACGCTCGACGTGCGGTGCAACGAAGACCAGACGCGGCACGTCACGTCTCGAGACCTCATCTCCAACAGCCCCCGGGTCATTCCAGTCAGTGTCCCCAACCATTGCCCTCAGTGGGCCAGCTGGGGTAGATTCTTATAAGATACTCCTGGGGCTACTGACCCTCAGGCTTGGAAGGCTCTGCCATGGTGGGCAGAAGCGTCACTGGTGGGTGTGCCCTCTGTCACCCCAGGACCCCTTTGAAAGGCTGTCACAAAGTCATGAAGAAGAGGTTGGAGTACTGTCACTGGCACAGATTGGGCCCTGGTTTGGCAGGCTGCGATCTGGACAAGATGGAAAGCAGTAGTCAGGAATAGTAGTCACCAGGAGAGGTGACTGGGAGATGAAAGCTAATCAGTGTCTCTGTCTGGGCTCCTCCAGGTGACATCCCGGAACCGAGATAATGACCCCAATGACTACGTGGAGCAGGACGGTAAGGACTGGAGTGAGTGTGCCGATGTCCATGTGAGCTGTCACTTTGCCAAACAGCAGGGAGGCAGAGGCCAGATACCGCCTCGTGCTGCCCGGTCTTTTCCTCAGCCGTTTTCCAGATGTGTGTGGTCTTCCAGTGATACTCCCGGTCAGAAGCTGGGGAACCGTGCCTCTCCTGGCCCCTTGACTGACACCCACCTCTCCCACAGACATCCTCATCGTCAAGCTGCGGAAGGGCCAGGAGCTGAGACTTCACGCCTATGCCAAAAAGGGCTTCGGCAAGGAGCATGCTAAGTGGAACCCGACCGCAGGGGTGGCTTTTGAATATGACCCCGACAATGCCTTGAGGCACACGGTGTACCCCAAGCCGGAGGAATGGTAGGCTCCGACCCAGGATGGACCAGGTGGCAGGAGTGGGTGCGGTGGACACGGCCTCTGTGACTGACATGGGCAGGCTCACGATGGGCACAGGTGTTCTGAAAGTGGCAGTAGCAACCCCGTGCTGCCCTGTGTTTGTCCCCAGGCCAAAGAGTGAGTACTCTGAGCTGGACGAGGACGAGTCACAGGCGCCCTACGACCCTAACGGCAAGCCGGAGAGGTAAGAGCCTGCTCCGGCATGGGAAGGTAGGGTGTAAAGAGCATCCCATTCTGGCGCAGCTCTGAGTTAGGGAGCTCCTTACCCTCGTGTCCCAGCTACCATTAGCTGAGGACGGGCCAGAGACTGCTGAGCCCACATTGTGCAAACCCAGGGGCAGGTCCTGGTCCCCCGTTAGTCACTGTGAGAAAGCGGGGCCTCCAGCTAGCCATGCTGTTCCTATTCTGGTTTTCAGCCTCTAAAGAAAGGGCCTCTGCCTAGGGCCAGAAATCGACTGGAGCTTTCTGGTCTCGAGCACGCTGCTCCGCAGCCCTGCCTGTTTGTTCTCCACTTCTACTTAGTGTGGCGCATCCGCCCCAGCGTGTTGGAGGTGGCTGGAGCCTTTTTGAGGTCCTGTAATGACCACTGTCATAAGAGGATGGAGGCCATCCCTGCTGGGGACAGAGTCAAGACGGGGGAGGAAGGAGGGTGGCCATGGGTGAAGCTGGCCAGCCCCTATGGGGGAGCTCTCACGGACTCTGGCCTCAGGTTCTACTACAACGTGGAGTCCTGCGGTTCCCTGCGCCCCGAAACCATTGTCCTCTCTGCCCTATCTGGGCTGAAGAAGAAGCTGAGTGACCTGCAGACCCAGCTGAGCCATGAGATCCAGAGCGACGTCCTAACCATAAACTAGCTGCCGTTCACCTGCTTCGGCGAGAAGGGATCCGAGTGCAGTGGTGTTTCCGGCGACCCGAAATTGCTGGCTTCTGGGGCCTGGCAGCTGTTGCTTCCACCCTGCAAGCCGTCAGCACCAAGGAAGGTGGTAGTCAGGGAGTTGGCTCACTCAGCCTTGCTCAGTCGCAGATAGGTTAGCAGGGGTGCTGCTGGTATTGGAGGCGGGACAGTCAGCATCCCTGGCCCTGCCTGCTAACTGCCAGCAGTCTCTCCAAAACCCAAACCCCCCCACCCCCAATTTCCTAACCTGCCTGGAGGGGTCATACTGCCTCCCTGCTGAAAACCACTGAGCTGGACCCTCAGCTTTTGGTCATTTCGGCTCTTTCTGTCCAAAAGTTGCATTTCCCCAGTTGTAGCCTAGGTTTCCGTGTTAGGACTGAGTGCTCGAACTGTCATCCAAGCCCCCTACAAACCCAGTCCCTACAGTTGACACTTCTCTCAAATTCCCGTGTCACTAATGTGAGAACAGTGTTCGAGCCTGGCTGCCCCTCCCCCAAATAAACCCTGTGTTTCACTCTGCACCCTCAGTTGTGACCTCACTGCCAGTGACCTGAGTCTTCAGTTTGGCGGTGGGCAGGGGAGGGTGGCGAGCAGACCTGTAGGAAGGAGCGGACCAAAAGCAGTTAATTAGGCCGCCTGGCAGGAGTCGTGAGAAAACCAGAGGTACAGTATGGAAAGGAAGAGATATTTATTAACAGAGTTTTTATTTTTGGCAATAAAGAGCACAACATAATCTCCTTCATGCGTCATCGTGCCACTAGCTGAGCCAGCCAGCTCTGCCTCCCCCTCCGAGGCCCTGGCCTGGGCTCTTCCCGCTAGCTTATTCTGGGTGGTCATTCCCTGGCCAGGCTCAGAGCTGAGCCGGCTGTGGAGGGGCCTCTTGCTTTACCCCCCTTCTGCCGCAACTTGAACAGTGGTTATTTACATCAACATAACAAGGTCTGTTCCCACAAATCAAACTCCTAAAGTATTTAAAAAAACAAAACAAAACATACACGCAACCAAAGGTTTGATGCGGATAGAAAGATAGCCCTTCTGCCCAGTAGTCAATAAATACCAGCACTAGAAAATCAATTGCTTTAATTGCATTTCAGCGGGGAGCCTCAGCACCATGTGGGGAGGAGGAGATGGGAAGGGCTGGTTTCTGAGTGCTTTCTTGCCACAGGGTGGCCACGCACACAGAGAGGGACCCTCGGCTGGGGCCTGCCTACCCCAGGTCGGAGTGGGCGGTGGGGTGCTCCCACAGCATCCTGCTGGGAACTGGCCATCCCCCCCTGGTGGGGGCCACCGGCACCACCCACAGGGTACCTTCTCAGCCTGTAAAGCAGGTAGGGACCTGGGCAGCAATTTTCCTTTGCAAACCAGATTTTCACGTCAGGTGTCACCAAGTGGCACAGTGTAAGTGTGAATCCTTCCCGTGCCACTCTAGGCCCAGAGGACAGAGAGGCCACCTGCTGCCTTAGCCCTTGGCTGCCTGCAGAAAGTTCTGATTGTCTCCCTCTGGCCCAGCAGCAGGAGGGCTATACCATGGAGAACATTCAAAACCAGCCTGGACTGTGGCCTGGTCATTGGGTTACAAATGTGTATGTGGTGGCAAGGAGGGACAGAGGGGAGTCTCATTAATATAGAACATGTCATAAGCCGTATATATTAAAATCATTGACAGTATACAGTCCCATGGCAGCGCCAGCCCCTCACACATGCTCAGGTGGTGTGGCCAGCCCTGTGCCTTGGTCCAGCCTCACCCATGGGGGCAAGGAAGGGACAGCTTGTTCCTTTTCACCAGGCTCTTGACCGCCAGCCCCTGAGGCTGTGCACAGCGCACTGCAGTCAGCCCCACAGCGGGCAGCCCCAGTTATCACCAGTGGCCATCAGCCCTGCTGTCACTGGGCAGGGGCCTTGGCCTCACTGCTGTCCCCCTGGCTGGGCTTTGGCTTTAGCAGGATGAATCTGTTGAGGAGGTCCGTTTCTGAGCTGGCCTGTGCTGTCCCATACCCCTCACCTGTGGACACAGAGGCAGGCTCAGGACTCCGGTCCAGGTCGAAAGACCGTGTCTTCCACAGAGCCTCGTGGCAGGTGGCGGCGGGGCACTGCAGGGACTCACCGCCACAGCTGGGGGCCTCAGCCATGTTCTGGGAGCCAGTGATGTGGTGCCAGTAGGCACTGCGGGGCAGCATGGTGGTGGGTGTGCAGGGGTAGGAGTAATGTTCCGTGCCCTTGTTCAGCAGCTGTGGGCCAGAGGAGGGTCCTTCCCATTAGCCCAGGGGTGGTGATTTGTCCCCAAGCACCCCACACGAGACTGTTTGCCTGTACTGTGCGCACACTAAGTGGGGACACCTGGCACACGCCAGGCGCTCAGCCTGCCTGCCCACCTGCCTCCCCGCCCCCTGAGTCAGGATGCCCACCTGCCTCCCCCGTCCCCTGGGTCAGGACGCCACCGCCTCACCCTCACATTCTTCTCCATCTCTAGCAGGACCCGCTTGTGCTGCTCAGCGATGGCCAGGGTAGCACTGTGGACCCGCTGGTAAATCTGTTCCCCTTCCTGCGTCTGGAAAGTGTAGAGCCCTTCCCCAGCGTCACACATCCTGGGGACACAAGTGGCATGGAGAGCAAGGTGGTGGGAAGCCCACCAAACATGCACATGCTTGGCAGGGCCGTCTCCCAGGGGTCTGGCCACACAGCTTCTATGTGCTGAATGTTTCAGATGTGCCGGGTGGTGATTAAATGCTTTATAAGAATTAGCCCGTTCCGTTTTCTCTGCCACCCTCTGGTCTATGCACTAGCACAGTGTCCTCACTGTTAGGGGTTTTCTCAGGCCGCCTGACTACAAGGAAGCAAGCATACAGAAGGTTAAAGGACTACACAATTCAAGTCTAGGCAAGCTGGCTCCTGAGTCCACACTATGGGTCACACACTACTCAGCACAATTCCATGAGGTTAGGGACTTTTCTTATGCCCTATGTGACAGGTGAGGAAACTGAGGCTCAGGCCTACAATCCAAGAGCTAGTAAGTGCCAGTGCCAGCATCTGATTTGAGCCCAAGCAATTTCATTTTGGTAAACTGCCTCATTTGACCTGCTTGCCATGAGCTTCAATTTCTTCACCTGTATAATGGAAATATGGGTCCTGGCTGGGTGCCTTCGTGGACAGAGCGTCATCCCAGCATGCTGAGGTCAAGAGTTTGATCCCTGGTCAGGGCACGTATGAGAGGCAACCAATGAATGCACAACTAAATGAAACAACGAAGTGGCCTGACTGGGTGGTGGCGCAGTGGATAGAGCATCGGACTGGGATACAGAGGACCCAGGTTCAAGACTCCGAGGTCGCCAGCTTGAGCACGGGCTCATCTGGCTTGAGCCAAAAGCTCACCAGCTTGGACCCAAGGTCACTGGCTCGAGCAAAAGGTCACTCGATCTGCTGAAGGCCCGCGGTCAAGGCACATGTGAGAAAGCAATCAATGAACAACTAAGGTGTTGCAACAAAAAAAACCAAACAAACTGATGATTGATGCTTCTCATGTCTCTCCGTTCCTGTCTGTCCCTATCTGTCCCTCTCTCTGACTCTCTCTCTGTCCCTGTAAAGAAAAAAAAAAGTTAAAAAAAAAAAACAAAGTGGAACAATGAGTTGACGTTTCTCTCCCTCTTTTCTCAAATCAGTGGAAACATTTTAAAATAAAATGGGAGTATTATCTTTCCTTTTGGGTTGCTATGCCGATAAATAACTTGAGCCCCAGCACAGTGCCTGGCAGAAAGTGAACGGCAGCCCCTGTCATGACCGCGGTGGGACAGGGGAAGGAGGCAGGAGGGTCCTACCGGCCAGCCTCGAAGGTAAAGCGTGTGGCGTCCCGGCCATAGCGGCGCAGTGAGCAGAGGGGCCACGAGACGAGCTTCACGCGGGGGTTGTGAACGTCCCAGAGGTAGATGTTCTCGTGGGTGATCTGCAGCTTGCACTCGCCATACACATCCAGGTTAGGGCAGGGCAACAGGAAGACATTAAACCGGTCTAGAGGGGGAGAGAAGGTGCGGGCCTGCAGCTTCCTGTGGGGCGGGGGGGCTGCGCCCCCTCCCCCCCTCCCCTAGCACCAAGCCTCACCTGTCTGCTCACATTGCACCCCTGGGGCCAGGAGGTCTGGCTCTCCCAGGCGGATGTCGTTGAGCCGCGAGCCCAGACATTCCACAGACAGTGTCTTGTACCACTCCTCCGCCTCGAGCTCTGGAGAAAAGGGCACCTACCTCATCGTGCTGCCGGCTCGGGGTACCCCGGCAGCCCACCCCACCTACTCAGCCTGAGTTAGCCCACCATGCCAGGCAGGGAGGGCAGGGCTGGTGGACTGCCTGCCTGCCTGCCTGCCCCTCAGGTGGAGAGGTGCACTCAGAGGCACCCCAGCCACTGCTAGCCCGGCTCTGCTTTCTCCCAACCCGGCCCAGCCCCGTAACCACGACTGGCCAGGGGCGGCTGGCTGGCAGTCTGCAGCCCCAGCTCCTCACCGGAGTCACAGGTGAAGGTGCGGGCTGAGTCATCAGTGAAGATGATGGCCACCGCCTGCCTCTTGGTCTCCTTGGGGAGCCGCGTGACACACTTGACATTGCTGATCTCGGTCACCTGGGACAGCACCCACAAAACACTCAGCCAGGGTAGAGCACCTCCGTCTGCATTTCCCAGCCTGCCAACCCCGGGAGGGTGCTCGTAAGACCTCAGGACTCTTAAATCATCCTTGCTTACAGGTTAGGGGAGCTAGGACCCAGGCCCCCTAACCTTGGGGCAGCCTCGGAGGCACACCGACTTCTCGTCCGGATACTTCTCCAGCCGCTGAGGCCCCTTGCTGGAGGATTTCCGGAACACCAGCCAGCACCTACGGTAGATCTGCGGGGCAAGACCGGGAGGGGATCAGGCTTCCCTGGCCAGCTCGCTTGCCCAGCTGCTCCCACTACACACAGCCCTGCAGTTACCCCTGCCTACCACAGGGGGCAGTGCCACACAGCCTTCCCGGGAGGCCCCTGCCCAGG
Organism: Rhynchonycteris naso; assembly: GCA_037038555.1. Lineage (NCBI taxonomy): Eukaryota > Metazoa > Chordata > Mammalia > Chiroptera > Emballonuridae > Rhynchonycteris > Rhynchonycteris naso. Next base: position 9,395,508 of record CM073001.1, read on the forward strand.
AGAAAACCTGGGGACAGCAGACACCACCAGGATGACACCCACTGCGGGAGAGTTCCCTTCCACACATCGAAAGGGCAGTCATTTCTTGGCTGGCTCTGAATGGCTGTTCCACAAAGGGTGTTCTCCATGTGCTGTGAGCTCAGCTCTGAGTGTACAGTGGTCCCTTGAACCACACAGGTTTAAACCACACAGGAGGTCAGTCCACTTATACCTTGATTATTTTCAATATACAGGCAGCCTTCTGTATCCTGGGTTTCGTAGGATTGGTTACCTGTGGTTGGGACTGCGGGTATGGAGGGCCAACTGCACGCATTGTTCTATGCCATTTCATAGAAGGGACTTGAGAATACTGTGCGGGTTTTGGTATCTGGGGGTGGGGGGCCTGGAACCAATCTCCTGCAGATACTGGGAGACAGCTGAGGAGTCAGAAGCTTTTCTACTGGGCGGTGGTGGGGGCTCGGTGCCCCAACCTCCATATTGTTCCACTGTGATGTAAGTAGCCAACATTTATTGAGTGCCTCTTATTTGTTCTTAACACTCTGCACAATCTCAGGGTCACTCATGAACTTGATTTCATTATCTCCACTTTATAGGAAAGGAAACTGAGCACCACAAAGTTAAGTAACAGCTAATAAATGGTAGAGCTAGTTTTTAAAACAGGCTGTCCAGCTCCAGAACTAAGACCCGGAGCCCACAGCACACAAAGTTCTGCCCAGGGCTCCGGCAGCCTCGGCCACAACAGAGGGAGCGCCCTAGGGACAGGAACGAGACACAGACACTTTCCCATTCTGGGCCTGCACACCACCACAGCCCGTTCTCAGAGCCCAGGGAGGGCTTGATGTGGGTAACACCCCCTCCCCAGTTCAGGAACTCTCACTCACACTCTGTCATTCTCTAACCAACCCTGGGCTCTAGGGGGCCAGAGTTAGCTGCCTGTTACAGTTGCAAACCAGGGGCTCTCTCTCAAGGTAAAGATACAGAGCCAATGACCTGGGTTTAGCCCTGAGCACAGTGCCTTCCCCGGCCATGTTCCCTCCTTGTCCAGCCCCTGCACAACCTGTGCTTAAAACCACCCAAATTCTCTATAGCTTCTTGGACTCCTCCCCGGGGTCAAAGAGCCAGGGACAGAGCAGCGCATTCTCTCGGGCTACAGGGGCAAACTGGCTGATCAGACGATTTAAGGGGCGGCCCTAGGTACCTGCCCAGGTAGGCTGCTGAGTCTGTCTTCCATGGCCCCCTCCCTGCTGCCTCAGGCTCTCTTCTAGCCCAGAGTCTGGATGGGATGTACCTACTCTTTCAGTGGGCACTCCAGAAGCCTGTGGACCTCACTCTCCAGAAATCTCTGGTGCTCCTCACACTGGCAAACAGTAGGGAGACTGAGGAATGGCTCAGAGAAGAGCAGGTGAGGGGCTCTCTGAGCCTCAGCCCCAAGCCCCTGCACCCAACACCCTCCCAGCCCTGTTCTGCCTTGCAGGCACCAGACCCTTAGCAGGCAGTCCAACGGTCCATGGGGTCTAGGCAGCCCCCATCCCATGATCCTGGCTTGGTCGCTGGCCTGTCTACCTGAACCACAGCAGGTCTCACCTCTCAGCCTGGGAGCTCCTTTAGGGCAAACACTATTTTATTCTCAGAACCCTCACTCACATCCTGGTGGCCTCATTAACAGAGCTCTGAATGACCATATGACGGGACTGTGAATGAATAGATAGATGGATGCATGACCCAGATATGCCCTGCCAGCCTGGGCTCTGTGCAGCCTGCAGTGTCTGGGGCAAAAGGTGGGGGGGGGCTGAACACCCCGGTTGCTTGGTTACAGGGATACACACACACACACACACACACACACACTCACAGAGCCCCAGGGAGCCACTGTGCTCAAGAGCCCTCCTTCCCCACTTCTCATAGGTCTTTGATCAGTACTTCAAAAACATTGCCACAGCGCTGCTGGGAGGAAGGCCCCAGCAGGTAGAAGGGTGGGCTCCTGATCTTTCAGCCCCTCCCCCCTCACCTCTGTGGGCTGAAACCATAATGGCTGTCGTGGGGGTGACTGCCGTCTCTCATATCAGGTCAGCATTGGGAAGCTGAATTCCCTGAGTTGGGGGGGACCCCAGACTAATCCTAGCTATGCCCCGCTCCCAATACCCTGTGCCGCTGGCTGTGCCCACCTTGAGATTCCCAGTCTACCGGAACAGGCCTGATACTGAGTCCCAAGAGGCCTGCCTTCTGGGTAAGCTTTGTCCTGGGCAGGGCCTCGACCCAACTGGCCCCCAGGAACCGGCACAGTCTGGGCTCAGAGGAATGTGGGGCCACAGTAGAAGCAGGGGCCCACCGGCTGCGCCTCCCAGCTCAGCCCCAGCTTTCCTCTCAATTCTGTGTTCCGAGCGGGTCCAGCCCTCTCTCAGGGTGGAAGCAGAATGGCTGACAGCCACCAGAGCCCAGTCTCCCGGGCTGGGGCCCAGGATGGGACACAAAGCCAAATTCAGATAAGGCTGCAAACATGCTCACCAGCTCAGCTGCTGGACCGACATACCCCAACAGGGCCCTCAGGCAGGAGGGGGAACCCCTCTCCAAGGCCAGCGCTGCTCTGTCCTATACCAAGGGGTACCCAGGCAGGGGAGCTGGTAGAGAGCCCTGCTCCTCCCCCACCGCACTTGCACTCGGGCCAGCCAGGAAGCCTTGAGCAGTCGATCTCAACTCGGCCCCCCCAACCACATACACACACAAGGCCATGTGGGAGGGGAAGGAGGGACTAGAGACCCAGGTAAAACACTAGACGAGGACAACCTCAGTCACCAGGATCTCAGTCCTACTGGGAGCGGCCGAACCCCTCACCAGAGGTGGGGAGGGTGGGCAGAGGAATAGCGGCAACTCCGGGGTTATTCCATCAAGATCATTAAGTTGGTCCCTGGGGTCCCTGCTCCTGCCTTTTGGGGAGTCTTCTCCAGCAGGGGATGAGACAGGATGCAAGCCCAGGTGTGTCTGAGGTTTCATCTCCACGAACGCTCCAAGCCCCAGCTCCAGGCTGAACACCGAGCACACGGGGAGCAGCTTGAAACTCTGGGTCCCAAGTTCTCATTCATAAACCACATAAACACCGGCCTCTGCATCCCTCACACACCCCGCCCCCCACAACTAGCCACTCTCCTTTTCAAACACTTCTTTAACGGAAAAAGATAAACGACCAAAGGTAAATAAATAAATACCTGTACACAGAAAGCAATGGGAAGCAGGGGTCACGGAAATACTGAAAAGAAAAGAGGCCAGGAGAGAGGAGGGGAGAAGCAGGGAGGCGGCGGCAGCAGGAGGAGAGAGGGGAAGTGGGAAGACGGCCTCAGCTCAAACCCAGCCCGGGGCTTGCCAGTGCTCTGGGCCCCCGCGACAACTCCAACAATAGCCAAGGAGCTATCTGCCCGTCGGCTGCCACCGCCGGCCTAGCCGCTGGGATGACAGCCAGTCCTGCCGGGCGGGGGCTGCAGCAGGCAGGGCTGGGCCCCAGGCACATGCCAGCAGCCCACTGGCCAGAAGCCTGGAGACCACAAATGTGCGATACCGGGCTTCCAACCCCGACCCGCATCTGTGCCTGTCCCTCGGCAGGGCCCTCGGAGGGCAGCTCACCCCGAGCTTCCTGCTCTTCATCTTCACGTAGCCCTGCTTGACGATGTCGTTGAAATTGGTCGCCATGGTTTCCCCGCCGTCTCTTGGGCGCAGGGCCCGGCCAAGGTGGCGAGGGGAGGGTTGCCTAGGTGGCCTCAGTTTCCAGCTCCTCCCGATCACCTGTTTGAGACACTCCTCCGGGGCTTCCTTCCCTCCACACAGAGGCAGAGCCGGGCAGCTCCTCACCTCGCCCGCCTCAGCATTGTTCTAGCAGATCCTTCGCCCGGTGCCTGCTGAAAATAAAAAAGACAGGGAGATTAGACAGTGACATCTTTCTCTTCCCTGGCTGTCTCGCTCTTTTTCCCTTCCTCTTCCCACACTCCTCCCTCCCTTCCTCCCCCCTCTGCCCGCCCTCCTTCCTTCCCTTCCCTCCCCACCCCTGGACGACAGAACCATTCAGGAAAACCAAGGTGGAGGCAGCAGTGAGGAAAATGGTCCAGCCCAGTCCCCTCCCTCAAGGCGGGGGCTGTCAGTTAACCCGTTCCTAGGAGATCTGCGGACTCCACTGCAGAGGGAGGGGCAGAGGAAGAGGTGTCCCGGAGAGGGCGCTGCTGTCCAGCCCTACCTCCTGTTATAAGTTTGGGCCAGACTTAAGGCAACTTGCCCCCTCCATGCATAGGAGCCCGGGGGAGCCTTCCCAGAGATGAAGAGGTGCCCAGGAGATGGCAGTCTGGCGTCTGAGTGACCCCCACGCTCCCTGGTTAATTCAGTTTGTCTGGTCGGGCTCAGTGACCCCTGAATCCCTCTACCCCAACCCCTCCTATCTATACCTGCTCTCTCCAGCCCCAGGCAGGAGCTGAGAACCATCACCCAGCCCACTCAGACCTGGATCCCAGCCCCTGGAACACTTCAGCAGTTCCTCTGGGTGTTGCTTCCTGGGAGGGAGGGCAGAGTCCAGGGGGCGGGCCCCTGATAAGCCTGAGGAATGTGCTGGGTCTGCTGGAGGTGGCCACTGTGGGAGCAGATGCCTCCCTCTGGCCCTGGTGCTGGGAAGGGCCCGGTCTGGCCAGGCCATGCAGTGCCCCCATGTCCTGAGCACAGGCAGGAGTTGACTGTAGGAAAAACTAGCAGCGATCTGGGCCTGGGGCTGGGGACACAGCCAGATGACAGTGAGGGGTGCCAAGGGGAAGTCAATATGGGGCCACTCAGAATCAGATAATGAACCAACAGATAATGAACACTCAGACTGGGGAGCGGGAAAAGGAGGAGTCTCAGTGATGACCCAGTTCAACATCCATTTCACAGATGGGAAAATAAAGGTGCCCAGGGAGGCTAAGCAGCATGGCTAAGGTTACCCAGGAAGCCTGAGGCATAGCCAGGGACAAATAAGAAGTTTCAAAGTGGGTGATGGACGCAGGCCTAGGACAGGAATGCCCTGCGACCATCTCTGGCTGCTTGCCACCACCTAAGGCCTTTCTTCCATCCCGGCCCAGGGGCAGGACGGTGCCAGCAACATGCCCCCCATGTCTCCAGGATTGCTGGGTGGGAATGAGCAGCATTTCTGGGGTCAGCTGGGCACTTGAGCTGCCAGGACAGAGCCCGGGGCAGGCATGCTGCTGGATCTGCCGGCAGCTTGGCATTAATTACTCTCCCGGAGGCATGTCTGTTGAGTGCCTAACAAGGAAACAGATGGGACTGCCCAGTGGGCACATGCAAACAAGAAGGTGGGCGGTGGACAAAATAGGTAACATCCTCTTCAGTACCCTCTGAGGCTGCCTCTATCCCAGGACCTGGGGTCCAAGATCCATCCAAGTGGGACACCCAAGTGTCGGCGCTCCTCCTGTGAAGTCTGGTCTGGGGTCCCCTCCCTGGCACTAGCTCCCAACAGCCCCGCCACACCTGGGGTCTGGCAATCAGAGATGGGTCAATTTTCCCAGCCCTGCCTCCACTGCCTGCCGCTGGGGCTGCCTTGTCCCCATAACAAGGACCAGCTCCATAAAACTCCCCGCCAAGAGGACAGCAGGCTGGCCCTGGGCTGTGGGGCCACAGCCGAAGCTCCTTTCAGAACACACCCACAGGGAATCACTAGGCCCTTGGGTACATTCATGGCAGCCAGCCGGGATGGGGCGCAGCCGGGAGTGTGGGTCCCGCTGGCCGGGTCATCTGGGTAAGCCATTTAACAGCTCTGTGCCTCATTTTCCCCACCAGTAAAAAGAAAAACGAGGATAAGTCCACCTATTTTAAACGAGAAAATAAATCCATGAGGCACCTGCCTGCCCACTTTGGAACCAGAGCTTCTGCCTCAAAAACAAGGGCTGTTTTCATTGCAAGAGCTGCTGCCCCGCCAGAGGCTGTGAAACCACCAGAACCCAGCCGGAACTCACCTGCCCAGCACAGGCCTCGCCTTCCTGGCGCCACCAGCTACCTTCCCAGTGGCCTCCCCCCATGACTGTGACCACCAAACTCTCCGGAGCCACTGCCATGTCTGCCTATTGGCCCACACCCCTCCTGTACCCCAGACCCTAGAGTCAGAACCACAGACATGGACCAGCAGGAGATCAGCCTTCCCTGGGAAGCCTGGGCGGCAAAGAGCCTTTAGTCCCAGAAGTCCTGCCCACTCAGCTCCTAATGAAGTCTGCAAGAGCAGACCCAGCCTGGGGCCCAATATGGCACAGCACACGGGACTGGAAAGGAGAAGGGCGGGGGAGGGGCAATGGGATCAGTCAGTGTCGAGCTAGAGAGATGGCCGCAGGCTGAGCTGCGCAGGCCCAACAGGCACCGAGGAAAAGAGCTGGCTCGGCAGGCCAGGAGTCTGGCCGAGGTGCCCCAGCGCTGCCATCCCAGTGCCACTGTCCCCTTGGCTCCTGTGCCTCCACCAGCTCTGCCTCTCACCAGCCTGCAGCAGAGAAGAAGACCCCACTGATTCAGGAGGGCCTGAGCTCTCAGGCCTGTGAGCTCAACTCTGAGCACCCAGAGAAGCTAGGTAGGGTGACCAGCAGCCTCCTCCACACTGTAGGGGAAACAAGGGCCCCCCATTTTTCCTTCCAGCCTGGCATCCTCCCAGCTGAGAGGGTCAACCAGAGACAGTACCAGGCCAGCACAGGCTCCTTCTCAACGAGAGCAGGACTGAGCTGCCCCCATCCCCAGGAAAGGGCAGATGTCCTGTGAGGAGGGGGCAAGGGCTCCCTACTGCCTAGCACAGGGGAGAGGAGGGGAGAGGAATGGAGAGAAGGGGAGAGGAATGGAGAGAAGAGGAGGGGAGGGGAATGGGGTGGAGGGGAGGGGCTCCGCACCCCACCTGCCCCAAGGGGCAGCCTCCCTAAGCACTCCTTCCCAGCACCTGAATCCTGCCTGGAGGCTTTGGCTTCAGAACAAAAGCTACTCACTGCTGTTGGCAACCAATGATTGAGCAGGAGTGGCTGCCTGCCTGGCTGGGCCTCCCCGCCCCATGACAGATTGGATCTTATCAGGGCTTCAGGGACATCCCTACCTGGACACCTGGCTCCCTGTTGTCTGTCTCCACCCCACAGCAAAGATCCTATGGGCAGGATTCTCACCAGCACCAGTCATTCCCGGTCACCTGTGGTCTGGCCCTCTCTCCCCCAGTGTGATAGCTATCAGAGCCAGAAGGGTGCTCCTCCCCACCTCCCTCCGTGATGCAAATCCTCACCAGGAACCACCTACTGAACTGCTACAGGTCTCATCCAAGGTGGGTGGCAAAGGTATCAAATATCCTTTGATAACTGGACAGAGGAATGAGGAACATCTGAACAGTCCCTGTCCCCTGGGCCGTTCACTTAGAAAAGCAAGCGGCGCTGTGCCCCAACACCATTGCCACTCTGCTCTCTCCTGTCCCCACCCACCCAGGCCACACTGGCCTTTCTTCTTTTTCAACATGTCTAACTCCTCCCCACACAGACCCACGATGCTTTTCTTCACCAACAACTCTGTTCCCTCAGATGGTCCCAAGGTTCATTCTGCTGCTTCATTCCGGTCTCAACTCAGAGGTCACCTCCTCAGAAGTGACTACTACCCTGGCCGAAGGAGCCCGGCCATTCAGCCTCTAGTACCACATCCAGTTTCACTGTCCTCACCACGTGCAACGCTATAGGATTTTCTCATTCCTTCATCAGCCCCTTGGCTATTCAGCAGCTAGAACGCCCTGGAAATGTCGGCTCCCTGACTCTAGGCCTTGTCCATCTAGTTAAGCGCTCCGTCCTAGCACCTAGCGTGGTGCGCAGGGCAGAGTGGGAGCTCGATATTTGGGGGCTGAAAGCATAATTCCCTGCAGGACTTGTCCTCCTCATCCTTTCACTCACTCCCACCTGGCCGGACCCAGCTCAACTTCCAGAGGTGTAACTCTCAGAGGTGCGTGAGCAGCGGCAGAGTCCCACCTCCAGATCCCGGGCTGTTCCTGGTGCCGACCGTCAGGGACAGCAAACTGTACTTCCTGGGGGAGGGAACACTGCTGACACTGTGTCCAGGACCCGCCGGTGGCTCCCCCCTCTTCACCAGGGCTGCTGGGTGAGGTCATGCCCAACCCTGCTGCCCTGCCTGGGAAGGAAGGGCTAGAAGTAACCGGCTTCCAGACACAGAGAAGCAAGCAACTGGTCAGAAGGGGGCGCAGCTCCTGGGACCCGTCCCAGGTGGGGGCTGGGGGTGGGGATGGGAGGGTCGGGGGCAGGAATGGCCTGCACAGGAGCCACATCCCTCTGAAAGGTGCAAGGAAAGAATCCGTGCAGCCTCTAGTGGCTGCTGGGATCCTGCAGGCCCCTGGCCGCCCAGGGCTGCCAGATACCTACACCCCAAGCCTTCCATCCACATGTCCTGGCAACTGAAGCTTGGGACAGGCAGGCTGCACAGAGGCCCGCTCTGCTCACATCACCCAGGTGCCCAGATTCCATTCCTGCCCCTTTGCAGTGACAGAAAGCATGGACCCTGGGCAGGTAGGTGGGCAGGACCCCAGAGCCAGGGGAGAAGGGTTCAAGGACAGCAGGCAGGTTAAGTTGTAGGCGGGGAACCATTTGGGGGGGGTGTGGCGGAGAATAGCCTCTTGAAATTTGGGGGACATGAGAGAGCAGGAAAGTGGGGTTGCTTGGCTGGGTTATGGCCCTTGGGGATGGCAGGCCCCGGGGCAGGGGGCTCTGGGACCTGGGCTTCCCGGATGGGTGCGGTCATGTCCCGATGCGGGCCCCTCTGCTTAGGGGAGCTCAGGGGGTAGCATCTAGGACCTGGGTAGGTTCCCTAGTTCCCCTCCTCCCCCTAACCCCGAGCAGGAAGGACCTCCGGTCGGACTAGGGCCCCACCTCCCCGTCTCGCGCGCCCTACTTACCTGGGAGCCGTGGCCCCGGCCGGGGGCGCTGGCAGGGCGGGCGGCGGGCCAGACTCATGCCCGCGTCACGGAGGTGGCGGCGCCGGTCTCCGGGCGGGGACCGCGAGGGAGGCGCGCCCGCCGCGCTCCGACTCCGGCGGGGACTAGGGTGCGCGCGGCCCCGCCCCGTCCCGCCCCGCGCCGCCCAGTCCCCGCCGGATCCTTCAGAGCCTCGGGACGCGCGCTGCCGCCGCCGCCGGCCTCTCCCAGCGCATCCCAGCTCGGTACCTGGGCTCAGCCCCACCGCCCCTCCTCTGGGCCCCGAATTGCAGCCTCACATCGCCTCTCGGCCGCTGAAAGCTGGACCCCACATCAGCTCCCAGCCCCCTAATCTCAGCTCCCAGCTTCTTCAGGGATCACACCCCCATGGCTGCCCCGTCCCCTACAGAACTCCCAGGGCCGCAGAGCCCAGCCACCCTCAGAAGCCCCAGTGACCTCCCTAGCTCGGGTTTCGTGCCCACCGTCCCCCACCCCACTATGGTAGCGCATCAGTGCCTCCATCCCGGATGTCAGCTCCCATAAAAGTCTGCCAGCCTCTCCTTCCCTCCCCTGGCCTCCCCGCCCTCAGAACACCCCGAACTCCCATCCTGTGTCCCCCTGAGACTTTGCCCTCAGGTCCAAACCCCATTCTCTTTGGTGACCCCTAGCACACACACTCACCTTACTGCCCTCTCAGGCCCCTGCAGGTGCGGAGGCACTGCCCACCGGGGATCACACACCACAGGACTCTTCTGTGCCAGGCAGCACCGGGGAAGTCACCTAGGGCGTCTCCCCAGGGGGCAGTGCCCACCCTCTGGTTTTCATGCCTGCACCCTCTTAAGCCAGTGGTTCTCAAAGTGCCGTCAGAATCATTTGTCAGAAATGCAAACTCCCTAAACAAGAGAAAGGAAGAGAAATGCAAACAGGCGAACCCCCTGCCTCACCCCAGACCTGTGAAATCAGACTCTGGGAGGAGCACCCAAAATCGGTTTCTAAAGGTCACAGGCGTTTGGGACGCCCACTCACCACTGCTTCAGACCAAATATGCAGATCAAAACCAGTGTCCAGGTTTCTCAGAGACAGGCCTAATGCAGCCAGGGTCCAAGAACCTTAGCACTCACCCATGGGGTCCAGTCCCCTGTCTCCAAGACACTGGGCCTCGGCCTTGCCCAGGCTTGTCCAGGGAGCTTGTTCTTAGACTGTTGCTCCTCTTCCCCTGAAAATTTCTCTGATGGTCCCTGGATGGTCACAGTGACCCAAAGGGAGCCCCAGGGACTCCCTGGTGCTTCCTGCCCTGAGCCTGAGCTAACCAGCTCCAGACTACCCCGGAAGGAGGAGGTGGCTGCCCTAGTCTCTGCCTGGGTCTTGACCTCCTGACCTCCACATGCTTCTTCCAAACTTGACCCCTTCTGCTTTGCTTCAAACCACAGCCCATAAAGCCCCCAGCACTTGATCCATCAAAGCAAACTGTTTTCGCCACCAGAAACCTCTGGAGGACTTTTGCCCAACCAGAAAAATGTGTTCCCAATAAAAAGTAATCTCTAGAGTGGAGTTCCCCAAGCTTCTTCATTCTCGTATCATTGCTCAATCCATTCTCTGTCTGTACTATAATCACCTAAATATCTTTTTAAAATTAAAACTCTTTGAGATATTTATAGATTCCCCTGCAGTTTTAAGGTATAATACAGAGAGATTCTGTATACCCTTTCCAGTCCCTCCAATGGTCACATCTTGCAAAACTAGAGTATACTATCACAGTCCAGATACTGACATTGAAACGGTCAAGATATTGAACATTTCCATCACCACAAAGCTGCCTCCTGTTGTCCTTTTATATCCATACCCACTTCCCTCCCTCTTTCACCCCTCCTTCAACCCTGGCAACCACTAATCTGTTCTCCTATACTTTGGCCATTTGTAACATTTATTCGGTCACTGAAACATTTTTCCAGAATGTTATATAATTGGAATCATAAATGTGCAATCTTTGGGGATTAGCTTTTTTGCACTCCACGTAATTCTTTGAAGATTCATCCACGTTGTCACATGTATTAATTAGTTTGTTCCTTTCCTTGCAGAGGAGTATCCCATGGTGTGGATGTGCCACAGTGTATTTATTTATTTATTTAATTCGAGAGGAGGGGAAGCAGAGACAGAATCCCACCGTGCGCCCCAACTGGGATTCACCAGGTAAGCTCACCGGGGGCAATGTTCTTCCCATGTGGGGCATTGCTGAGCAACAGAGTTTTTCTTAGTGCCTGAGGTGAGGCCATGGAGCCATCCTCAGCATCTGGGGCCAACTCGCTCCAATAGAGCCATGGCTGCAGGAGAGAAGAGAGAGAGAGAGAGAGAGAGAGAGAGAGAGAGAGAGAGAGAGAAGCGAGATGGGGACGGGTGGAAAAGCAGATGGTCACTTCTCCTGTGTGCCCTGATCGGAACTGAACCTTGGGACATTCACATGCTGGGCCCGACACTCTACCCCTTGAGCCCAGGGCAATGTGTATTTATTTATATATATATATATATCTGTTGAAGGACATCAGGGTTGTTTCCAGTTTGGGGCTATTATGAGTATAGCTGCTATAAAAATTCATGTACAGATTTTTATGTGAACATAAGTCTTGATTGCTCTGGCATAAATGCCTGGGAATACAATTACGGGGTCATATGGTAATTGCATGTTCAGTTAAACAAAAAACTAAAAACTTCCTATTTTCCAGAGAGACTGTACCATTTTACATACCCACCAGCAATGTATGAGTGATCCAGTTTCTTCGCACCCTTGCCAGCATTTGTTATTGTCACAATTTAAAAAATTATTTTGATATGTGGTAATATCTCTTAGTGGTTTTAATAGGAGTATCCCTAATGGGCTAATGTCATGGACCACCTTTTCAGGTGCCAGTTTGCCATATGTGTATCTCCTTCAGGGAAATATTTCTTTATGTCTTTTATTCATGTTTGAATTCGATTGTTTGCTTTTTACCTATTGGGTTTTGAGAGTTCTTTCTATATTCTAGATACTAGCCCTTTTTTGAATATGTGGTTTACAAATATTTTCTCCCAGTCCACAGCTTGTCTTTTCATCCACTGAACAAGATCTCTCACAAAATAAAGTTTTTCATTTCAATGAACTCCAAATTATCCATTTTTCCTTTTATGGATTGCAATTTTGGTGCCCCATGTAGTAATTCTTTGCCTAGCCCTCAATCCTGAGGATTTTCTCCCACGTTTTACTCTAAAAGTTCCTTAGTTTTATGGTTTGCATTTAATTTCTGTGATCCATTTTGAAGTGTGAGACGCAGTGTGGTGTGTTTTTTGTTTGTTTTGCCTATGGGTGTGCAATTGTTCCAGCACTATGTGTTGAAAAGTCTCCCTATCTTCCACTGAGATGCTGTTGCTGCTTTGTCAGAAATGGTTGTCTGGTCTGTTGTGGGTCCTCTGTTCTGTTCCATTGATCTGTGTGTCTACCCCTCTGCCAGACGCACGTGATTCCTGCAACTGTAAGTCTTGAAAGGAGGCAAACTGATCCCTCCCATCTTATTATTTTTTCAAAATCATTTTAGCTATTTTAGTTCCTTTGCTTTTCCACATAAACTTGAGAAAAATCTTACTTGTAGCTGTAGAAGATCTTGGTAGGATTCTGATGGAAATTACATTAGACTTTTTTTTCGGTTTGGGGAGAATTGACAGTTTTACTCTGTTGAGTCCTTCCTTCCAAGAACACAGTCTGTCACCCCATTGATTTGGATCTTCAATTTCTTTCATTGGCATTGTGCCATTTCATGCAAGCCCTACACACGTTTTGTTAGAAGTATACCTAAGTATTTACAGGTATTGATCGACTTACGACCTATGCAACTTACGACCATTCGACTTTACGACCACAATCACTAGCCACGACTGCTCCGCGTCTGGAGCAGTTTTTGTATGCACCTGTATTTTTAATTTTGTATGTTTTGCAAATATTAAACCAGTTGTACTGGTAATGCGGTGTTTTACTTAAACCTGACGAATGTAAAAATAAGAAACAAAATGGTGTAGAGATGATACAAATGGCATAAAAAGGAACAAAGAAAATTATGATATATAACAATAATGAAAGAAAATTATGATAAAATATGACTTAATGGTTTGTGGGTTTTTTTAATTTTTTATTTTATTTTATTTTATTCATTTTAGAGAGGAGACACAGAGTGAGAGAGAGAGAGAGAGAGAGAGAGAGAAAGAGAGAAAGGGGGGAGGAGCTGGAAGCATCAACTCCCATATGTGCCTTGACCAGACCAGTACAGGGTTTTGAACTGGCGACCTCAGTGTTCCCAGGTCGACGTTTTATCCACTGCGCCACCACAGGTCAGGCAACTTAATGGTTTTTATAACATCATTTCCCAGTACTGTACAGATAGCCTACTCAATTTACGACCAAATCGTGTTACGATCGGTCTGTCGGAACCAATCGTGATCGTAAGTCGAGCACTAGCTGTAATTAATTTTGGCAATCTTTTTTTTTAAAAGATTTTATTTATTCATTTTAGAGAGGGCAGAGAGAGAGAGAGAGAAGGGGGGAGAAGCAGGAAGCATCAACTCTCATATGTGCCTTGACCAGGCAAGCCCAGGGCTTCAAACCAGCAACCTCAGCATTCCAGATTGGTGCTTTATCCACTGCGCCACCACAGGTCAGGGCCTCAGGAACAAACTACATAAACAAAATACCTTGAAAATAAAGTAAATGCATTACATGTATGCCGACTAACTCTCAGGCTGAAAAGCTAACTCGTGCCTGAAAAGCTCTCAGGCTTTTGTTAAGAAGGGTTAGGGAGATGCTACACCCACACTACTACCTGTCTGAGACTCTCTGTAACAATGGTCAGAGGATTTAAAAAAAACAACCTAGAAGGAGCTTGCTTTCTCATAGAGTGCCCATGTCAGTTAGGACTGTCTTGTGGAGTGTGACCCACATCATTCTAGTGAGGAAGCACCATTCTAGCCTATTGAACCTCACAGTAGCAAATCTGAGTTGGTATCATAATCCCCATTTTACAGGTAGAAAAACTGAGGCCAACAAGTAGAAAAATCTGTCCAAGATGATGCTATAACCATGCTGCACTTGAAGAGAAGACCGTGGAGTCTCTGTTCCTTGGGGACTTGATATAAGGGATCCTAGTCCATGTTGGTCCCCCAGGGGGCCTCCTGTAAGGTCCTTACTCCCCCACCTCCCCCATCTGCTCTTGGGAAAAGGGCAGGCTTGAAAGAGCCAGAGCCGGCAGGACCCCTGGCATCCCGGGTAAAGAATCCCACCACAGCCATCAGATTGGTGAATTCTTTTTGATTGTTGCTGGGGAGAAGCTGGCGTTTGGAGAGCCCAGGGCTGCTCTGCCCCGTGGGAACACTGAGAACTGACGCCCTGAACTGTCTCCTCTTCCCGTTCAACAGTGACACAAACCAGCCTCCCCAGGAACCTTCACATCAAAGGGACGGACCAGGTTGAGATGAGGAAGGAGGCGGGGCCCTCTTGCTCCCTCTGCTTCCTCCAAAGGAGGCTGGGAAACGGGAGATTTCTGATGGAGAGAGAGCAGCTCTCAGGAAGGAGGGGACATTCCAGCCCCACTTCCCTCCGCATGGCTCTCTCTGGGTGGGCACTTCTCTGCTGTCCCAAGCACAAGTGCAACATGCTGACAGCAGGTCTGCCAAGTGTGCCCGGGACAGGCATGCCAGCCAGCAGTGAGAGGATGCCCTGTGATGAACCAGCCTTCCCCCCTTTACTGATTTATTCATTCATTCAACAAACATCTGAACATCACTCTGTGTCAGGGGTTGGGCACTGAGGACACAGTGGCTGACGAGAGCAACCTGTGCTCTCAAGGAGTTCATGGTCTAGTGAAGGCAACAGGCACTGATCTAAGAACTCCACAGGTGCAGGTACAACGGTGAGAAGGGGAGCAGAGGTACCCCAGGTGCTGGAAGAGATCTGGGGCGACCTGACCTGTCTGGGAAGGCGTACTGAGGAAGTGACTCTTCAGGTGGAAGCAGAAGGGTGAGTTACCCAAGTGACGAGGGGACGGAGACTGTTCTGAGTTGGCAGAACTGCATGTGCCAAGGCCCTGCAGCAGAAAAGCCTGCTCCGTATACGAGCGTGGGAGGAGGCCAGAAGGACTGGATTGCAGAGGGAAGAGGGAGAGCGAAGTGCTCAGTGAGGCTGCCCACGAAGAGGTGTGAGGGCCAGTTCATGAGTCTGTCTCTATCTTAAGAGTAACGGGGAACTAAGAAACAAGGCTCTGGAACAGGAACTGCGAAAGAATCCAATGTATTTAAAGTATTTCTGGGTGCCCTTAGGGAATAGATAGAGGGCCTCAGTGGAACTGTGGCAAGCGAAAAGGTAAATCTTGCGGGAGAGAGCTGATGTGGCTTGAGTAGTGAGAGAGCTGATGACAGGGGACAGATCTAAGAAATCCTTGGAAAGTCAAGTGTCCCTGGCTCCTTGGTGATGGGCCACTGGGAGCCCGGAGTCAGGGATAAGAAAGAGGAAAGACAACAACCCTGAGACTAACACTATGGCTTCGACTCTTCCACGTGTATGGAGCCAAGCCGAGTCCACACCACGGGCACGATATTCAAATCTGATTTTTCCACTCCCTGGCTTCGGCACGATATTCAAATCTGATTTTCCACTCCCTGGCTTCGTAATTGCCGACTGCCCGACATCCCCCTGGGAAATGCACTGTCATTGATTTAACCAGCCCCAGCCACTGGCCATTTAGCAGTCTCTATTTTTGTTTTTGTAATGTAAACAATGCCACAATAAGCCCTTCTGTGGCTGAATATTTGGACCCACACTTATACATTACGTGTGCTTTGCAGACTTCCTTAGGACAGCTTTCTGCGTGACCTGGCTTTGCTTTTAGCTGTACTTTGCCAGGGTGCCGTGCAGGGGATTTCCACCCGTCTGCCCTCGGAGGAGATGCTTGGATGGAGAAAACCTTCCTAGAGCCCAGAAGGTCAAAGTAGTGCCCCTTTAATATCCGTTGCCTGAAAAAACACCGTATTGACCGAAGGCTGTTATGAACTCCACCAATCATTTAAATGAATTTGTGTCTCTTTTGTTCCGCGGTCTCCATGCTCCCACTTGACTCGAGTGGTTACCTATCTGGCGAAAATATATGGATTTGAGGACCTTCCTCTGAGCCTCCCCCGCCAACCCCGGTCTGAGATGCCTGGAGAAGTAAGACATCCCCCACTGCTCTGCTCACCCCCTGGAGGAAGCTGCATCAGGGTGGGGTGATGGGAGCCAGGCCAGTGGCTTCTGAGCTGGGGCACCTGGCTAAGGCCGGGAGGGCAAGGTGTAGGAAGGAGGCCTCCTCTGGGGAAACTGACCATGGCTAAAGACAGGGGCGCTGGCCTGGGGATCCAGCGAATGGCTACTTCCTGAAGCAGGTCTGTCCCCTGACAGCAAAACCAGCTTAATATGGGGTCTGGTATAAAATGAAAATTTGGGACCCGCTTTAAGAATTACTAATAATTTCAGGACAGCAACAACAGAGCGTTACCCCAAAGTGCAGAGCCCTTGGAAGTGCAGGACCGGTGTGACTGCACAGGCTTCACACCCAGGAAGCCCGCCCTGCTTGGCCAGTCTCTCCCTTCCAGAAAGGAGGCGTCTGGAGGGGCGGGTGGAGGAGCAGATGCAGCCAGACACCTGGCCGGCAGGTGCACACAGAACACGTCTGGGGCCACAAGCTTTGCAGCAGAGCATGGAGGCTGATCCCAAGCCAGAGGGAGGAGAAAGGAGGCGGCCAAGGTTGCACAGGGGTCGGAGGATGCGGAGGTATAGATTTTTAATTTTATTTTATTTTTATTTTTCATTTTTTTAGAGAGGAGACACAGAGTGAGAGAGAGAGAGAGAGAGAGAGAGAAAGAGAGAAAGGGGGGAGGAGCTGGAAGCATCAACTCCCATATGTGCCTTGACCAGACCAGTGCAGGGTTTTGAACTGGCGACCTCAGTGTTCCCAGGTCGACACTTTATCCACTGCGCCACCACAGGTCAGGCTGCGGAGGTATAGATTTGAGGGCTGCTGCAGAGCCAGAAGAAGGAGCCTAGACCCTGGCTCTGTACTCAAAGCCATCCCGGAGATAGAGGTCAGTGTGGCCTCCACTGGACAGATGAGGAAACAGAGGCCCAGAGAGGAAAGTGGCAGAACTTTCTCTGCCACTAGGTGCTGACTCCCTGACTCCCACTCACCTGTACTTCCTTGTCCACCTCTAGCCCCACTCTGATGGGGACAGATGGGAACAGAGACCTGGCGCAGTGAAGAACTGGCTGCTGGTGGCAAGGGAAAACCCTGGGGTCCCGACTCCCAGGGTGGGCGGGACTCCACCTCGTGATAGTTGCCCCGCACCCTTGTGGAACCCTCACCACTTGCTCTTCCAAACTTTGCAAAGGCTGCCCGCTGGGGCAGGTGTGCGTGTGTGTGTGCGTGTGTGTGTATGTGTGCACAATGCAGGGTCTTCCCCTCTTATCATTCTCAGAGCCAAGGACCAGCTCCGTGGCCATGTCACCTCTCCTGGTCGACCCCCAGATGTTTGTCCCTGGTGCCTTGATTACTGTTTTTGAAGCAGCCCTTCCATTCTATCTGGATTTGATTGTCCATAAAAAGAAAAATTAATGGTCCTTGTGAATAAAGAAGCATAACAGCAGAGGAAGGCTTTTTAGACAATCAATTAAAAGCCTAGGAGAGGGATTATCTCATTGAAATATCAATTTTTAATAGCACTGCATCTTTGAATTTCCTCTCAAAAAACTTTGCACAGTCCATTTGCCTGTCCTGGGTTATAACTTCATCTCTTGTTGCCTTTGACTGACCTGAGCCTCTGGGACTGGCCTTGGGGTACCCAAGAGAAAGCATGGAAGGTCATTCATCCATTTGTTCATCCACTCACTCACTCATTTATTCATTCATTCATCGAATGCTAGTGAGCTCCCACATATGGCAGGCACCGGTAGATGCTGGGGGCACCAAGGTGACTCAAAAGGACTGAATTCTTGCCTTCAGGGAACTCACAGGCTAGCAAGGGAATGGCAAGTCAGAACCAGCCAGGTGAACACATCGGTAATTACAAAAGGAGAAGCTATCTAGAAAAATCAATGTCAAGGGACTGAGATGGAGGCTGATGGGTGTGTTACATTCAAAGAGCAGGAGCCCCTGGCGCAGTGGCTACCAGCATCCGCTCAGATCTGCTTCTTAGCTGCTCTGAGACCTCACGATGCTGCCGAGTGTTTCAGCCTTGGTTTTCTCACCTGTAAGGTAGGGTTCTAATTGTGATCACCTCACTGGTCCGTCATGATCATCAAAAGAAAACGGGCAGACTGCCTGGCCTGGTGTCTCCTTTTCCTCTCTGACCCTATCGCCCTACCACCCATTGCTTGGTAGTTAGTTCTCTCAGTTTACCCTGCGGGACTGAGCAATCAGATAAACTTTATCTGATGAAGTATTCGCAGCAGCCAAATTCCCAAGGGATTTTGTTACAGACCAACTTATTTATCAGCCAATGGAGTGGGTTGGTGGGAGGGGATGGAGATCCAGGAACTGACAAAGGTGCCTTGACTCTTCCAGTGATGCCTCCGAAACCCCATTCCATCCTGGAATTAAGACACTAGGCACCAGGGCGAGTGAGCAAGTGGAGGGTTCTGATATTGGACTGAGAGCCGGGGGAGCTGAGTGGGACCGGGTGGAGTGGACCACGCAGGCAGAATTAGATCCTGGACAAAGCAGCCCCTTTCCTACCTGGACAACTGGTCTCCGACATAGACCTGGCAGGTGACCTTGGATAAAAGCAGAGAAACAATACTGCTGGGTGCTGAACTCCACGCTGTAGGCTTGACAAAGGTCATTTCTAATTCCCACGGCACCCTGTGTTACACCTGTGGAAACTGAGGCTCAAGGAGGCGGAGCTTCTTGTCTGGATAGGGGTGCAGGAGAATTCACTTCTGTTTGGCTGCTCTGTCTCTCTTTTTTTATTTTTATTTTCCCAAAGTTAGAAGCTGGAGGCAGTCAGACTTCTGCATGTGCCCGACTGGGATCCACCTGGTATGCCCACCAGGGGGCGATGCTCTGCCCATCTGGGGTGTTGCTCTGTTCTGGCTGGAGCCATTCTAGTGCCTGAGGTGGAGGCCATGGAGCCATCCTCAGCGCCTGGGCCAACTTTGCTCCCATGGAGCCTTGGCTGCTGGAGGGGAAGAGAGAGACAGAGAGAAAGGAGAGTGGGAAGGGTGGAGAAGCAGATGGGCGATTTTCCTGTGTGCCCTGGCTGGGAATTGAACCCGGGACTTTCACACTCTAGGATGACGCTCTACCACTGAACCAACGGGCCAGGGCCTGCTCTGTCTCTCTCTTGAGTTATAACAGAGGCCAAAGGAGTGAAGGACTAAGACTCTTTAAAGGGCCTGACCAGGCAGTGGCACAGTGGATAGAGCGTCAGACTGGGATGCGGAGGACCCAGGTTCGAGACCCCGAGGTCGCCAGCTTGAGCACGGGCTCATCTGACTTGAACAAAAAGCTCGCCAGCTTGGACCCAAGGTCGCTGGCTCAAGCAAAAGGTTACTCGATCTGCTGAAGGCCCGCGGTGAAGGCACATATGAGAAAGCAATTAATGAACAACTAAGGTGTCACAATAAAAAACTGATGATTTATGCTTCTCGTCTCTCTCCTGTCTGTCCCTACCTATTTCTCTCTGACTCTCTCTGTTCCTGAAAAAAAAAAAAAAGACTCTTGAAAGGATGTGGGAGGCTGGGACCCGGCCGCTGGGTGCCCTTGGATGAGCTGCGAGGCACACTGGATTTCAGTCTACTCATCTAGGAAATGGGGTTCCCACCCTAACCAGCCCAAGCCAGAGCCTCACATGGGCACTGCATAAAAGGGCCTCGCAGGACACAGGGAAGGGAAAAGGGGCGATGACAGCATTTCTCTCCATTGTCAGCTCGGTCCTCTCTCCCTCCCTTTGTCCTGTGAACATTGATGGAGCTCCTCTCCGAGCTGACTGAGACCTGGGCTGAGGGCTGTCGCAGAGAACACGTAGCCTTTGGAGTTGCCCAGATTTGATCCTGGCCCTGCCGCTTATTGGCTGGTCCCATTCCTCTCTGGGCCTCGGTCTCCTCTCACCTTGTCGCTGTCTACCTCCCGGGTTGTTGAGAAGAGTACAATGAAACGGGGCCGCAGAGGAGCTCTGAAGGATGTGCCCTTTCCTGGGGAGACCCAGGTTCCCAGAGGCAGCCCCCTGCCTCAGAGTCCGAGGTCCAGGCGCCAGTCACTGGGAAGCTGTCATCCAGTCTGATCGCTAGGCTGGTGCTCCGGCAGAGGCAGGTACCGGATGGTCTGCACTGTGCCCTGGATCAACAGGGACCTGAGGCCAAAGCCACTTGGGCAATGTGCTTAACAGCGAGCCTGGAGCACTCCATGTGCTGCATGTGGACGGAGACTTTATTTGCCCAGCAGCAGGAGCCACAACTAGTTCCTGGGTGGGGGAGGGGAGGCCAGGATGCTGCTCTGACGTGGGGGAAGCCTGGGAAATGGGAAACCCAGGAGGAAGGCTTCATGTTTACACCTTTTTCAGGCCCCCTCCCTGGGGGCGGGGGAGGGGAGTCTGGGTACCATGGAGAGCACCCCCAGCACAGCTGGGTCTAAGGGGCATGAGGGGGGCTGGGAGGCTTTCCAGGGAGCCTCTGTTCTTTTGGGAGGTGCCCGCCTGGGGCCTGGGAGGCAGCTGGCATCTCACAACCCTGCAATTAGCAGGCAGAAGAGGCTGGGTTGTGGTGGTGGTGGTAATGGGGGGGGGGGCGGCTGACAGCTACAGCTGGCACTGCCTCAGCCTCCAACACCCCCTCACACACACTGCCCCAGAGGGGTGCCTAGGGTGGCTGGTGGGGCCCCAGGCAGACAGGGCACTGGGGTCTTGAGAGGGGCTACAGAGCATAGAGAAAGCCGGAAAAATCATACTAAGAGTTAAAGTCACAGTATTGCATGTGGGTTTGGACCCAGCTGTTTTTGTTCCCACTTTACAGATCAGGAAATACAAGCCTAGAGAGGGGCAGGAGCTTGCAGAAGACACACAGCCAATCAGAAAGAAGCTGTGACTAGAAGAAACCAGGCTTGTTTGAGGGCTGGGTGCAAGGGGCGCACCCTTGGCTATGGATTTCAGGGCAGGGGACCCCCCCGGGTCTGCCTGGTAAGTCAGGCTGGGCAAACAGAATTCGGCCAGAGAGCTAGGGGAGGCCAGGCCCTTAGAGGAGAGATCGGGGGCGCAAGCTTCAGGCTGCAGGCACAGGAGGGGCCGGGTGAGCGCTGTCTGGCCCAGCCGGTTCGCCAGCCTGTCCAGCACTATGCAGAGGTGTGGCATGCTGCCCCTGGGCTGCTGGGGCTTTCTTGGGAGACTTAGCTGACCAGCAGAAAGACCGTATAGAACCAGTCGGGCAGGTACTGCAGTGGGACTGGAGTGGGGGGGCATGAGGTGGGGGTGGTTCTAGCTTTAGCTCTCTACCATCCCATCCCATTCATTCATCCACCCACCCACCCATCCTTCTTTCCTTCCTTCAAGGATGTCCACTAGGCCCGGGGCACTGTGCTGACTGCTGGACTGAGGAGACCCTGGTGGGGGAGGGGAAATTCTGGCTGACAGTGAGGGAGCTCAGCGTGGCTGGAGCTGCGGGGCCGGTGGAGTGGGCAGGGTCGCCGGACAATGGGGCCTTTTCTTGGAGGGGGTGTCATAGTCAGGAGTGTGGGTCTGGTCTCAGAACACCGGACCTGGAATGACGGTGTCACCACTAATGAGCTCTGTGGCCCTGGGATAGTTACTCGCTTCTGCATCCTCACCCTCAGTGTAAGCGAAGATGGCGGTAGAGCCTGTCTCAGAGGGCTGGGAAGCACACAGCTGCTCAGTACATTATCACAGCTGTCATCTATGTGGTGACGAGGAACCTTCTGGAATGCTGTGGTCACGCGTGACGTGTGAGTTTGGCTGGCTACACTTCACCGTGACTTTGGCCAGTACTTCCCCTTCTCACTCAGTCCCCTCACCTGTTCAAAGAGAGACTGGTCTAGGTCAGAGGAAAATCACTCATGTGCCCCTGTGGATGCAGGGTGAGGCTGCAGGGAGTGGTGGGACTGCGACCCACTGGGGTGCCTCTGGGCCCCATTGCCAGGAGCACCCACTGCTCGGCCCAGCAGCGTGTCCCTGCCGGTGTGAGCTCAGCATCATTCAAGTTGCTGCCTTCTCAAGAGAAAGAAAACCCCACTACTAATATTGCAAGTGCATTAAATAGTTTTGAAGACATCCTGTGAGCCAAAGCTGACACTTCTGCCGGCACATGCGGCTGCCACCAGGACCGCTGGGATGGAAGGGCCGTGAGCAGAGAGGCAGCCAGCACTCCAGGCCCGGCCTCCTTCCAGCCCCGTGTCTGCCGCTGGGCCTCCCCTCCTGAGACTGGGTTTTCCCTTGTAGAAAGAGGTGGGAGGTCAGACCCTCTCCTCTCTGACATTCTAAGGAGCAGCCCCGCCCACAGACAGGGGCTGTCATGGGGCCCCTGCTCAACACTATCTCGCTGGAGGTGCCAGGGAGTCTGGGGGAGCCAGCCAGCGGGTCTGCTCTCTGTCTGGGAATGGCAGGTCTGCCCCAGGGCCTGAGGAGGCGGCTGGCAGGGCTGCTGTCAGTGAAGGCCTGGCTTCTGGCTCCCACGAGGTCAAAGGGCAGCATTTTCAGACTCTTCTGGGGCCAAATTCCTGTTCAGGAGAGAAAACAGAAAGACCCTTGGCAGGAAATGGTCTTCTTCCTGCCGCCCCTTTTCCAATAGCCCTGGCTTGTGGGAAAAGGCCCATCGGGGGGATCCCCATGGCCAGGTGTCCTCAACTCCATCCTTTCCCTTTGGAGCCCCGCAGGGGACAGGGGTATCCTTGCCGTGACATCAAACCACACCTTACCAGCATCATTACTTTTGGCTTGGCAACAGGACAAATAATTCAGTGCCTATATTTACGAACCACTGGTGGGCTCCTGGCCCTGCTTCTCCCCACCTCAGTCCCCTGGTGTGGCCTCAGGGGTCCCTCAGACTGGGCCACAATAAGGAAGTCCTCGAGTGCTGCTCCCCATCCCAGGCAAGGAGCCTCTTTATCAACTGAATTTAACTCTGCTCTGATGCCAGTCCCTGCTCAGAACCCCAGCTTCTTCTTGCACACCCCTGAACATGGGGAGCTCACCACCTTCTACATGTTAGCACAATTCTGACAGTGCCTCCGCTTGTGGAAATCCAGCCCTGGTGCTTTACGTAAAGGGTCTCATCATGGCAGGTGTCTCAAACGGTACCTCGACTTGCAAAGATTCAAAAATGAATGCTACTGTTTTGTTTTTGGGACAGAGAGAGGGATAGATAGGGACAGACAGACAGGAACGGAGAGATGAGAAGCATCAATCATTAGTTTTTTGTTTTGACACCTTAGTTGTTCATTGATTGCTTTCTCACATGTGCCGTGACCGCGGGCCTTCAGCAGACCAAGTAACCCCTTGCTGGAGCCAGCGACCTTGGGTCCAAGCTGGCGAGCGTTTGCTCAAACCAGATGAGCCTGCACTCAAGCTGGCGACCTTAGTTAGGGTCTCGAACCTGGGCCCTTCCGCATCCCAGTCCGACGCTCTATCCACTGAGCAACCGCCTGGTCAGGCGATGCTACTGTTTTTTAATAACAGTTTCCACCAGATTTCATATAAATCTGTTGGTTATAGAAGACTTATAGAGATTATCAAAAACAAAATTAAAATGACCTGTAATTTCACTACCTATAGCAGGGCTGGTGTAAAGATGAAAGGACTTCTTATTTGTTGTGTTTATATCTACCTCTGGGTAAACTACCAGTTGTTTGAACTTCGTCCCTTGTGGCAGAGCCCAGCTGGCCAACCCCTCCCCTCCAGGGCATACCTTCAAGTATTTCAATAATAACTAACCTTAACCTCACTTAGTTCTCAGGACAGCTCTGTGAGACATCTAATTTATAGATGTGGAAATTGAGGCTCAGAAAGGGCAAGTTACCTCCCCGAAGTTGCACAGCCAGTCAAGGGCAGAGCTGAGATTTGAATCCATCTAGTGTCAGACTTAAATCTCCTCTTCTCCAGATAACACATGCACCATACTTTCTCCCTCCTCTCACAGCAGCTGGATGCCAGACCATTCAGCAGCTTGTACGTTCATTCCTTCATTCCTTCTCACACTCATTCATTTACTAAGTCACTTGAGATTTTTGAACTCAGGTTCGGTGCCAGGTGTAGGCTGATGCTGTCCCCACACCACCTGCCCCGATCTGCCACACTCTCAGGGCTCCATCTCAAGAACTTCCACTCATTTACTACAAAAGACTGGGTTTATCACATTGTACTACGACCAGCTCCTCCTGCCCAACCCCCACGGCTTAGAAAGGGCCTCCTGGGCTGGGGACCCAACAGACCTTTCTTGACATTGCTCTTCTTCGGCATGAAAGTCCTGTGTGGGTGGGGCGCCTAGACCAAGCCTTGGAGCAATACTGTGTTTACAACACCAGGAATAGATATAAAATATATATATATGTATAACACAGGCCGTGGCTGTCCTTCCACAGGGCACTGACACCCACCCGGGAGAGAAGGGGTTGTCCATGGTAGGGAGTGGGGTGGCTCCCAGAGTGAGTACAGGCGGCTGCATCAGCCTGGGACCCCAGGGGCCTGTGGTCTTGGGCCAGTCCTGCTAGCTGAGAGCTCTAGGCCACCTGGATCTGCAGGTCCTCGTCCTCGTCCAGGTCGCTGGCTCCGTCTCCGGCCTCCTCAGTGCCGAAGCGAGCACTGCGGATCTTCCCGAAGAGGGGGGCGTTCTGCTGCTGCCTGCGGAGCCTGTTGGGCAGGGTGCGAGCAGGGTCAGGGTGGGGCTCTCAGCTGGTGCTGACAGCAGCTCAGCCTACCCTAACGTGTTCACCTGCCCGCACCAGGCTGGGCCTCTTATAAACATTACCTCATCACATCATCCTCCCCGAAGTCCCTGGAATGACAGAGGTCCTACTGTCAGCCCCATTTTACAGACAAGCAACCTGAGGCACAAGGCAGCTGAGCAATGTGCCCGAAGTCCCACAGACAGCAGGGAGTGGGGGAGAGTGGGCTGGGTGGGGGCTTGGAGGTGAGTGGCTGCTCAAGGTCACGTGTTGCCGCGATTCAAACACAAGCCATTCTCCAGAGACCACAGGGAGAGAGCGTGGGAGGTGGGGGTCTGAGTCTCCTACACCTCGTGTCAGTGAGCAAGTGCTCCGCCCTGTCCCTCCCACGGTCAGGTTCCTGAAGCCCAAGTGTAGGAGGCTAACGTGGACCCTGCCCATCCCCCAGCACAGTGGCTGCCTGGCGGCATCTTACTGGAAGGCATGAATTATTAACACGGCAGGGAGGGGAGCAGGCAGGAGCCTCCATTACTGCGCTGTGATTTAGTGCGCTGTCCCCAGAACATTAAAGCACAAAAAGTTGGAAAAGAAAATGAGGCAGCGGTCCTGGGCGGCCGCGACCTCCCTGATGCAAGCACTTGAGAGGCTGGGCTGAGCCTGCCTGTCTAGTTTGGGAGTTTATGATTCCCAAAGAATGTGGCCAAGACAGGGATGGGGGGAGCCCTGGGGCTAGGGGCCCTTTCATGGGGTGTGTGCTGGGGCCTGGGGGAGGGGGAATGGGCAGAGCTGGTCACACACAGACCGACTTGGACCCCTGCCCAACACTTTATAGGTAACAGCACAGGCAGATGGGGAAACTGAGGCTTGACTGGCGGTGTCACACAGCTGTTAGGTCTCGCTCCATCACCTGTACTTCACAGCAACTCAGCGCACAGCAGTACGTAGTATGTGCTTAGTAAATAAGGGCTCAGGTGGCAGATGGACAACGGATGAGGGGCGATCTGGCCTGACCACCACCACTTCTTGTGCCTTAAGTTTCCTCATCTGCCAGCCTTCTAGAAAATAAAAATATCTTTCCCTTCCCTTCTTACAATATAACACGATTCTTGTAACACAGTGTCTGGCCCAAATATACTGCTCACAAAAATTAGGGATATTTCAAAATGAATATAAAGCTATAAAATATCCCAATTTTTGTGAGCAGTGTGTAAGTCCCTGCCCAGGGGCTATAGTAATAGCAGCAGCTGACAGTTTTCAGCATTTATGACAGGTACTTTTATAGACACATGCCAGCACACTTAATTCTCACAGCAACCAAGAGGCAGGAACTGTTATCCCTATTTTACAGATGAGAAAAGTCTGACACAGAGAAGTTAAGGAAGTGGCCCAAGACCACACAGCTATGAAGCATAAGCCAGGATTTCCACCATCCAGGCTCCCTCTGTTCCATGCAATAAGAGGATGGGAGTAACAGTCTGCCCAGGGCCCCGCTCAGGAAGTTGGTCAGTGCCATGACAGTGACCCCCCTTGGGCAGGGGCTTGGGAAGTGGGCTTGGACTTGATGTGTTCTGATGTCTCGTGGCTCCAAGGGGTGGCAGAGAGAGGGTGTAATTCACAGGGTGTTGGTCTGGGCAGGGGGACGAGGGAGAGATGCAGAGTGTGGGTTGCCTAGGGACCCTGTGGTCCTGAGGGCTCGGCCCTACCATTGGGTCAGTGTTCCTCCAATTCCTCTCATCACAGCTGGCCTGGGGTCAACCCAGCCCAGGGACTATTGGGCTGTTTGTCCTTCTCATCAGGGGCTCCCTAGGCCCATGGGTCCTACCTGTTGCCTCGTCTTGGCCCTGTCCTGTTTGGCCAGCCTTCCTGCTCTCTGACTACAGAAGACAATTCCAGGTTCCCAGCTCGTCTCGCTTCCTGCACTCCCCTTGCCTGGTTTCCTGGCCCTGGCCCTTCCTGCCCAGAGGAGACAAGATTTTGGCTCCAGGGAGCCTGGCCCTCTTCCTTCTCTGTCTTCCCCTCTAGCCTGAGCTCCAACCCAGCCCGGAAGGAGTGAGGTTTCCTTCAGCTGGAAGTCTCTCTGCCTTCTGTGCCCTGGCCAGGATCCTGTCCCCGCTGGACCTCGGTCTCCCCAGGGTGCACTTGGGGCCCACCTGGACTGCACATGCTCTAGCTGCACCTGCAGGTTCTCGCTCTGCTCCGTCTGCTCGTCCAGCGACCGCTGCAGCTTACGTGCCTGGTTGTGGGCCTCATCCAGCTGCGGGGGTGAGCAGGGCCAACAGCATGGGGTCACTTTGGGCTGGGCCAGCCTGGCCTGCCATCTGCCATCCATTGGTGGAAATGTCCTTCTGGAGAGCAGGCCCTGTCTCTCCTCTGAGGCCTAGACCAAGACCCATCTCCTCCAGGGGTGGGTTCCTCTCCATCCCTGCTGCCCCTCCCTTTTACCTACCCATCCGCCAGTGCTCCAAGCTACTGAGCCATCTGTCAGCCCACCTACACATCTACCCCCATCCCTCTGTCCATGTGGCCATCCATCCATGGCCATATGTGTCTGCCATGGGGACACCCACTTACCCACTCATCATTCGTGCTTCAGCCACCATTCACCCTGCCGGCCCACATGTCCTTCAGTCTCCGAGACACACCCACCCTTCCATCTATCCACCCTTCTGTCCGTTCCTTGTTCATTCAGTCTTCCGCCCCTGATTCAGTCAGTTGTCGATCCCTCTTCCCATTGTCCCCTCAGTCATCCGTCTTTCCATACACTCATCCCTCATCCATCTATCTACCCAATCACCCATCAGACATCCGTTGCCACATCTCATCCATCCATCCTTCGTCCTTCTCTCCCACCCATCTGTCCACACCTCATCCAGCTGTTCATCCATCTACAGAGTTATCCTTCCGTCCTTCCCCTTAGCCACCAATGCTTCTACCCACTCACCCACCCATTCATCTAGTGGACCTCTGGTCCACCTCGTCTGTCTGTTTTTCTTCCCACGCTCCTACCCACACACCTGTCTAGCACCCACCCATCACCCGCAGAGCCAGTCTACCCTGGGCACCCACTCATCCTGAGAGCCGGCTCGTGCCAGACCTGGGGCCAGCAGCATGCCCACCTCGTCCTCAGCCTGGGCCAGCTCCTTCTTTAGCTCCTCCACCCGCAGCCGCAGCTTCTTCACCTCAGCCTCGTGCTGCTCCACCCGCCGGCTGGCATGTGCCAACTCCGCCACCTTCTCCTGGAACTGTTTCTTTAGCTTGCCGTGCACATGCTTCAGGTCTGCCAGCTCCTGCAGGGGAGCAGAGATGAGGGGAGGGCTCAGGGTCAGAGGGCACCACACCAGAAAGCCCTGTGGTGCCAGGCAGTTCTAGGGTGTGCCGGTATCCTTTCTCCTCAGAATCTCTCCGCTTTTTGTCTGAAATACCCGTGCCAGAGGTTGGGTTGAGCAGCTGGAGGCTAGAGGCGCCATCAAGTGAGGTGAGAAACCTAGGGAGGGGAGGCGGTCAGTGAGGGGCGAGGATGGGGCGGATGGATTGGTGGCTCCATTTTGGACATGTAACTCTGAGGTGTCTACTGGAAATGACAGGGACATCCGGGAGGCTACTTGGGCCGAGTCAGGTGTTCTGAGGAGGTGTGAGGTCTGGAGTCTTTATCATACATGGATTCAAAGCCCTGGGTCTGGGGGTGAACTAAACTGGGAGTGGGTGTCAGAAGAAAAGAAATCAGAAGTCAGAGTGGCAGAGAAGAGGATGAGCACCCAGGAAAGGAGACACTCATTCCTGAGCTCTGGGATCTCTCTGAGCCTCAGTTTTCCAGTCTGTAAAATGGGGGTAGGCACTGCCTAAAGGTCTCTTGAATCCATCCTCTTAGTTCCATCTCCACCAACCTCAGCCGGGTCTAGGGCTCCATCACCTCTTGCTGCCCCAAGAAAAGGTGACAACCTCCCTCCTGGCCTGCCTCCCCATCTGCCCTCCACACAGCAGCCCGCGGGTGCTCAAAGCTGCAACCTGCTCACACCCACCTTGCTCTTTGAAGGCGGCCCACAGCACAGGTGGTGCTCCGTAAACATTTGTTGCACAAAAGGGCTGCTGAGGGGATTAAGTGATATAACAGAGAAAAAGTACTGGTGCAGAGCCACACAGTAGGCGCTCAATAAATGCAGGCTCTGCAGTGATCCCTGAGCCTGGCCAGAGTGGGTGCCCAAGGAGGAGCAGCTTCTAGGGCAAGCACCACCTCTGTCCTTAGTTGTTATTTCAGGGGTCCCCGGACACACAGTAGGCGCACTGCCCCACCTTGTTCTTCTCAAAGAGCGCCGCCTGGCTGGTCCGCAGGTCGCAGTCCAGCGCGCTGGCTGTCTGCCGCCGCCGCCGGGCCAGGGCCTCCTCCAGGTCCCCGACCTGCGCCCGCAGCTTCTTGTTCTCCCGCTCCAGGCCCAGCTTCTCGGTCTCCAGCCGCTCGCGGCGACCCCACTCGGCTGCGTTCTCCGCCTGCAGCCGCTCCATCTGCAACAGGGCAGGGCAGGGTGAGGGCTCCCAGGGGAGGAGGGTGGAGAAGGGGGTCTCTGAATGCTCCCTCTGTCCCACCTCCTCCTGGAACCATTTTTGGCTCCAGGAAGCAGGCCCAGCTGCAATGGCTATAATTAACCTGGGCTTATTTCATGTGTGCAGGATGTGAGGGCGCTTCTGGTCTTTGTGTGGGAGAGAGACTGTCTCCTGCAGATTGGGGTACCCCCTGGGGTATGGTTGGCCCCCCTCAGGGCACAGACCCCTTTCAAGCTGATAGATACAGAGCCTCTACTCCTCCCCTCCCCCCCCTCCCAGGTCCCGCCGTGGCCCCACCTCGCCCCGCAGCTCAGCCATCTTCCTGTCCATGCTGGACCGTGCACCCAGCTCGTCCTCCAGGTCTTCAGACATGCGGCCCAGCTCGTCCTGGTGAGCCTCTTTCAGGATGCTGAGCTGCAGGATAGAGCGCAGGCTGATTATGTGAGGACCACCTGGCTATACCCAGACCAACTCTGGGGGGTGGGCACTGGTGAGTACTCAGCAAGGAGATGGTAGCCAACTGGGCCACTAGGTGTCTAGAACTGACCTTGAATCTGACTACTTGTGCTGCTTTCAACACCCTTCGTTTCCTACCTCATTACAATCTAGCCTCCCAGTGTCCACTCTGAGTCCCTCACCAACCCATTTTCCACAATAGTAGCCTAGAGTGAGTTTTAAAATAATAAATCCAATCATGTCCCCGTCCGGGTTCCTCAGGGTAAAGACTGACTCCTCCCTATGGTCTCACAAAGTCCTCCCACCTCTTCCCCCTTAGTTCATTCTGCGGACTCTTTTCTAATCCTCAAATATATCCTGTCTACCCCAGGGCCTTTGCACATGCAGCTCCCTCTGTCTGGTACACTTTTTCTGAGGTATTTTGCAGCATAAATGCTTCTCATTCTCAGGCCTTGGCCTAAATGCCCCCTCCTCAGGGAGGCTGCTTCTGTCCTCTCCACCTGAAGGACATCGCACCCCCTACTAGAATAGGAACTTGGGAGGACAGAGAACTCGACTGTCTGTCCACCTTTTTGTAACCCCATATGGCCTTGGCACAGGGTAGCCTTCAATCTACACTGGCTGAACACATCCAGAGGATGTGAACACGGTCTGCATGTGGGTGTGGGGGTGGCCACATCAGAATCGCCTGGGGAGCTTTT
The DNA here is from genome assembly GCA_037038555.1 of Rhynchonycteris naso. Lineage (NCBI taxonomy): Eukaryota > Metazoa > Chordata > Mammalia > Chiroptera > Emballonuridae > Rhynchonycteris > Rhynchonycteris naso. The sequence goes on from CM073001.1 coordinate 9,426,074, forward strand.
GACATAGTGCAGAGTTGCTGTTGACACCACGAAAAATGAACCAACTACCGCTCCATGCAACAGGGATGGGCCTTAAATGTATATGTTGAGGGAAAGAAATCAGATACACAAGCCCTTTTTTGTTTTATTCACTTTTCTGCAAATGATTACACTTCACAATTTGAAAAAAATTAAAAGGACAGATTCCTAAACCCAAGCTCCAAAGATGATGATTCAGGAGTTGAGGGTGGGGTCTGGGAATCTATATTTCAGGATCTTCCCTAAGACCAGTGCCCAGCCCTTCCAGGGCAGTTTCAGGCTGAGATCTGTGTTCCTCCTGCCTTCTGGAAATGCAGCCAATCCAGCCAACTTTCTCTGGATGGTTGTGCCCCCTGGCGGCCATGCACAGGAGGTGATAAGGGCTGCCTAGCTTGACCCCTGCCAGCTCTGAGAACCCCACACTCTGGTAGTAAGGCGGAGTCCCTTTCTGCCAGACAGGGTCTCAGTTTTCTATGGGGCTTCAGTGAGATCTTACACACACTGGGCACCCAATGAATGCCACGTCCCAACTCCTTCCCTTCATCTTGGACTACAAAGCTCTCCTTGCAACCTCTTCCCTTCCTTACTACCCTCCAGCGAAACAGCATAGTGTTTTCTATACACATTAGGCTTGTTCTGACCTCAGGATCTTTGCATCTGCTGTGACTTCTGCTCGGAACTTTGTCCCCAAGTCTTCTCAATGGTGGCTTCTTCTAATCCTTTAGGTCATGCCTCAAATGTCACCTTCTTAGACAGGCCTTTCCTGACCTACCACCCCATCAGTCTTATACCATTTTGACTCCTTCGTAGCTTATGAATTTATCCACCTGGTGCCTGTTGGTCTTCCCCTCCTCCGCTCCCACAAGGTAAGCTCCCAAAGGCAGGGACGGTGGCCACCCCAGAACTCAGAACAGTGCGTGCCACATGGCTGGTGCTTGACAATGAATGAATTCCCTTCTTTCTTCCATTTCCACTGCTGAAATTCAGCAGCACAATGATGCTTCCTCCGGGAAGCCCCCCTGGTCTCTAAGACTCACTTGCTTGAGCATCTCCTGCTTGGTCTTGCTCAGCTCCTCATACTTGATCTTCCACTGGCTGAGTTCCCCCTCCAGCTTCTCAATGTTCCTGCTCAGTGCCAGTTTATCCCTGGGGAGGGGAGAAAGAGAGGCAGACACGGAGGTGAGCCCATCGGGGCCCTCTGCTCAGAGTCCCCCTGTGCAGTCTGTACCTGCAGAGCCCATGGCTACAGTCCTTGTCTCAGCATTCAAGGCCCACACTGCAGCAGGCACCCTGGTTTTACATTTCTCCTGGCGCTATACCCCTCCCACAGCTGCAGGTGCCCAGTTCATGGTGTGGGGAGGTGACCAGGCCTCCAGGGCACTGACCACCCTTGACAGGTGCTTCCACTCCCTGGGCCCCAGGATCATCTGCCCAATATGACCCGTGCTTCTGTTTCATATATTATGATTCCCTGTAAGGCTTGGTTTAAAAACAGTTCTACATTTAGAACGTGGAAAACACTGTCCAGTGCCTCTTGGACCCAAGGGTCCCATCTTGTCATCATCACTGGGTGGGATTCCCATGTTCTCTCATAACCCCCACCCTGAACATAAACGAGGTACCATGGGTAACAAGCACAGTGCCCGGCCCAGCACATAGTAAGTGCTCAACCATCAGCCCTCTAGCACGCTGCGCTCCCCGATCCACACCACGCCCGTCTCCCTTTGAGAGTCCAACATCTCACCCCTCTAAGTCAGGGTCCTTAAGGAGGTGCCCATCCGGGAATGATCCTGCATCCCGAGCACTGTGTACACGCCCCACTGAACATCCCCGGGAGTGAAAGTGATCTGAGCCTATTTACACATACGCAGCAAGTGCCTTTTGTACTAACACAGTTTTCCAGGCACAGAATCGCTGTATAAATTGAGGGAAGACACACTTTCCTTCATTCACAACTTTACCAAAGGCTGTTCTCTTCTCAGGAAACCTTGTCACTATAGTGACACCATCCATGTACCTGAGTTGCCAACCCTGTACGCCTGTACCTGCTGTGTTTCTAGCGGTTGGAGCAGGTGACCGAATGGGCAAACGTGCACAGAGCTTCAGCCTGTGTCCGGCTCGGAGCACATGCTACGTTAGTACTTGCGTGGGCAGGATCACTACCGTTCCACGTGAAGCCACCAGATTCTCACCACCGCATTATTCCTTTCAGTGACTGTGCCTGAGCATTTCTATGTCATAATACAGTTGACCTCTGAACAACATGGATTAGAACCGCCCAGGTCCACTTATACGCAAGATTTTTTTTTTAATAAAGTTGGCATTCTATATCCCTGCGCTTGGCAGTATTTTTGATTTGCAGTTGGGACTCTATGGATACAGAGGGCCAACTATAGGCATTGTTCTATGATATTTTATTTTATTTATTTAAAGATTTTACTTATTGATTTTTACAGAGAGAGAGGTGGGGAGCGGGAAGTATCATCTCAAAGTTGCTTCACTTTATTTGTTCACTGCTTGCTTGTTGCTCGTTGTATGCACCCTGACTGGGCAAGCCCAGGGTTTTGAGCAGGAGACCTCAGCATTCCAGGTTGATGCTGTACCCACTGTGCCACACAGGTCAGGGTATGACATTTTATATCAGGGACTTGAGCATTTGTAGATTTTGGTGTCCGTAGAGAGTTCTGGAACCAATCCCCCACTGATAACGAGGGACAACCATGGTTACGTTTTTGAAGAGTCAGAAGTTATACATGGATTTTTGACTGCAAGGGGTTTGGTACTCCTAACCTCCATGTTGTTTAAGGGTCAGCTGTGCATATATTTTACGGTAAGTTCTTTTCCTTTCTACTTTATATTTCAATTAGTACATTAGGTTGATTTTTGTTTGTTTAAATAGAACTTGATTGTCTTAGAGTTCTGGAGGCTAGAAGTCCAAGATCAAGGTGTGGGTGGGTTGGTTCCACCTGAAGGCTGTGAGACTGTCCTATGCTCACCCCTAGCTCTGGTGGTTTGCTGGCCATCGTTAGTGTTCCTGGTAGAAGCTTTACCCTGATATTTGCCTTCGTGGTTACATGGCAATATGTTAATTTTTTTAAAAATTATGTGTAGCGGCCTTGGCCGGTTGGCTCAGCACTAGAGTGTTGGCCTGGTGTGTGGAAGTCCCGGGTTCAATTCCTGGCCAGGACACATACCATTTGCTTCTTCACCCCTCCCCCTCTTCTTTCTCTCTACCTCTCTCTTCCCCTCCCGCAGCTAAGGCTCCATTAGAGCAAGTTAGCCCGGGGCGCTGAGGATGGCTCCATGGCCTCTGCCTCAGGCGCTGGAATGGCTCGTGCCATGGTGGAGTATTGCCCCCTGGTGGGCATGCCGGGTGGATCCCAGTCAGGCGTATGCAAGAATCTGTCTGATGCTTCCCCTCTTCTAGCCTCGGAAAAATACAAAAATACACACACACAAAAAAAATCATGTGTAGCTAGGTTATACTACCTCTGAATTTGATTTTTGGGCAAAAAGGGAGTGTTACAAAGTATTTGTTACAGTAATCAGGCTTGTGCCCTGATCAAGGTCACTGGTGATCTCTGCTTTCTAAAAGTATTGGTCCCTGCTCAGCCCTCTGCTTACTGAGCAGCTGATCACTCCCTCTGTAAACAGCTTGTCTCCTCGTGGTTTCCCTGCCCTGCACTGGCCCCTTCTCCCCCCTCCTCTGCTGCTTCCCTCTTACTCAGTTCTCTAAACTTGGTCGGCCCGGGGCTCGGTCCTTTGACCCCCTTCCCTATCAACTCTCCCTGGGCTCACACTCATGGCTTTCAATAGCATCTATTTGCTGGTGATGCTCACAGTTTCATCTCCAGCCCAGGCCTGCATCACCAACTGCAGACTCATTCACATACCCAGCTGACACCCTGCCATCTCAGACCCATCATGTCCAAAGTCAAATTCGCAGCTACAACCCCTCAACCTCTGTCCGCCCTTCCCTGCTTCTATTTTTGCCCACAGCACTCTCCCCACCAGGACGTAAGCTCCACAAAGGTGGGGATTTCCAGCCTCATCTCTGGCTGTACCCTCACAGCTGAGCTTAGTGCCTGCTTAGCAAAGAGCAGATGCCCAATGCATATTATTTGAATTAAGTTTTAAAAACTGGCATGGCATCCGCGGGTAGGAAACTATTGCTCTAACACTGCAAGACTCAAGCTCAAAAATGACTATTCCCCTTTAACGAGTCTCACGTTCTGTGACACATTTTCATTCTGTGACGCCGAGGGTGCCCTGGCTCACCCCTAACCCTCCCCCCCCTCCGACCCCTGCCTGCCTCCCAGGACTCACTCTCGTTCCTTGAGCAGCACCTTCTGGGACTCATCTAGCCGCAGCCGTAGGGCAGTCAACTTGGAGGCGTCCTCCTCGATGGTGGCTGTGTCCTCCCAGGGCAGCCGGCTGCGCTCTTGGCGGCCCGAGCTGCCCCGTGGGCCCCCGGCCCCCACACTGCGTGACTCCCAGCAGCCCTCGGGCTCCTCTGGTCTGCTCTTCAGCAGACTCTCCACAAGCTCCAGCTCCTGCGGGGAACAAGGTGGAAGCTGGACCATTGGCTGCTGAGCCCTTTTGGCCTCTCCCAGGTCCTGGGCCTGGAATCAGCTTGGTGGGTGACCCGGGGCAAGTCACACAGCCCTTCTGGGCCCCAGTTCCGTTTTATAGCCTGCCCTTCTATCCTAAAAGGGAGGCACACAGACTCTTCTGGGTCTCTCCCTTCTCCTCCTGGAACTGTACACAGGCAGCCACCAAGCTTCCTTGTATCATGGAAGATTTCCCAGGAGAGGTGGTGAGCTCCCTGTCACTGTAAGTATGCAAACATATGGTGGGACATTGGTGTGAATCAATGTAGAAGCGGGGGATTCCTACAATGAATAAGAACTAAATTCCTTCGAAAGGAATTCTGGCTCTAAGGTCCATGTTCAGGTGCAAACACTGAGGCACTAGGGGATAAATGACAAGGGAAAGACGAATGGCAAGCAGCCCTGTGAGCACAACCAGCTCCCAGACAGGACGCTGTGTGGGATTATTAACCCAGTGCCAAGCCCTCTGTGCCCTCTTGAGCCTCCCCCTCTCCTCTGCTCCTCTGACCTGCCCCTGTGCACCCCCAAAGCCTGTCCTGACCACAAGCCCCAGACATCCATGTCTTCTGTTCCAGCCTGGCTTCCGCAGGACCTTTCCTTCTGGTTCTCAGTTTCCCTGCCAGACTGGGACAGTGGCTCTGAAGGTTCCCTGAGGAGTGGATTCTACTCCGCCTGTATATCAGAGTCTGGGTGGCGGACTCAGGTGCCACTTGGTTCCAGCTTGGGAAACGGGGAAACAAGGAGGGAAGGGACTTGTTCTGGGTCACATAGCAAAGAAGTGGCTGAGCTGGAGCACAAACTCAGATGGCAAGCCCAGGGCTCTCAGTGAGGCACCTGCCACTTCCTGCACTGTGACTGACAACCGGAAGAGGGACAGGACAGGAATAGACCGTGAGGCTGGCTGACAGGGGCTGTCATGGACTGTCCCAAAGAGCAATGAATGCCACCTCCAAAACACCACATAGGCAATAGGAAGCTTGAGTTACCAGGAGGTAGCAGTGCCCACTGTAGCCTATAGGGGTGGAGGGAGCTGGGCAGGGGAGGGGAGGAGGAACCAAGAATCTTAGCTAGAGCTTTGGGATGAAGCTAGGAGCCACCTGAGCCTGGATTCTGCCCCTGGATGGCCTTCTGACTCAGGAAGGCTGCCCTTTGCAACCACCATTAATGCTCCAGTCATACCGATTATTATCAAGGACTCTGGAGTTCATCTGGGTTCAACTCCCCAGCAACTTGTCACTAGCTGGGACGCATTGGTACTCAACCTCTCTATGCCTCAGTGTGCTCCATAAAGCAAATACCTCCTGGGGTTACTGTGAGAATAAATTAGATAATGCACACACAGGGCTTAGTGCTGTGTGCAGGTGCCTACTGAATTATGGGATCTGTGATTACTAGTTCCCAAAATCACTGGGTGCTCTCTGCCTCGGGGTTTTTGCACAGGCCATTTCCATGCCTAGAGTGCTTGTCTGCACTTTTCACAGCTCATTCCTCTGCATCTTCCTAGTCTCAGCTTAAATGGGACCTCTAGCAGGGAAGCTTCTGTGTAGACCCCTCCCCAAAGCCTGCACCAGTGACCCCTCCACGCTCCTAGTGCCCTCATAGCCCCCATCCCTCAGCTTTAACTGATACTTGTTATAAAGGTTTATATCCCCCCCTTCCACTTAAGTTGAACGAAATGAATGAATGGATTCAACTCTGCTACTAATGGAAGCCTTCCAGGCAAGTACTTAGATCTTACTCCTGCTCAAAGGAGATCATACCCTGGTTCTGTTGACTACTCAGGTGTAGCAGTGGAGGAACCACCAGAACCCAGGACTCTCTGCCCTCGGGGTCTCCGGAAGGGAGGTGGGCTGGGGCCCCACCCGGTTGACCCAGAGGAGTAAAACTTCTTAGGGCACCAGGCCTTTAAAACCCCTTTGTGAACACCAGCAGCCTCCATCTCTGCCCATAAAAATTAGCCCCTCCCACCCTCGGACCCAAGAGTTAAGGCCCTGCCCAGCAGCCCCGCCTCCACACACCTGGCTGCTTTGAAGCCTCTCTGACCCAATGTCGCGCACCGGCTCGTGCTCCCGCTCAGGCTCCGTCTCGGGTCCATCCGGAGTCGGGTCAGCGGCTCCCCGAGCACCCCGCAGCCTTGCCAGCTCCCGGCCCCGCGCCTCGCACTCGCCCTGCACCTCCTGGCGCTCACGGCGGGCGCCGGCCAGCTCCTTGGTGAGCGCGTCCAGGCGCTGGCGCAGCTGGCGCACTTCTTCGCGCGCGCGATTCCGCTCTGCGCGCACCTTGCTCCACTTCTCACGCCAGTTGGCGGTGCAGTCTGACCACCAGCGCATGGTCTTCTCCATCTGAGCCGCCCGCGCGCGCGCCTCCTCCAGCTCCCGCAGCCGCAGCTCCTCGCGGCTCTCCCAGTCCCCGTCCGCTAGCAGAGCGGGCGCTGGCGGCAGCGGCAGGGCCGGGGGCGGCCCCGGGGACGGCGTGCCGCTGGGCGGTGTGGGTGGCAGCGAGTCTGCGGGCCCCATGCGCTCTGGTGACGGACTGCCTAGGATGGTCAGGAGGCTGCCTTTGGACAGCTGCGGGGACTCGGCCAGCCGGGGGCTCGGCCCGTGGCTCATGGTGCAAGCAGGCTAGAGGGGCCCTGGACTTGAACTTGCGCTGGGCTCAAGGGCGGCGAGGAGGACATTTGGCGGATGCAATATCTCTGTGCATGATGATGGATACCGTTACCCACTGCTCTCCTGGCCACTGGATAGGGATGCCTCCTGGGACCTGTGGGCGAGCACACTATTATTAGGCTACGGCCATTATCTGTCTATACTATATCCATAAAATCAGCCATGGGAACGGCATGGCCAAAGGCATGGATAGAGAAAACGGTCAGCTCCAGGAGAACTGCCTTGAGGTTGGAATGCACAATGCTTGCAACCGCTTCCTCACTGGCCTCCAGACTTCTCCTTCAGTTCCTTCAGTCTGCAGCAGCAGCAGCAGCTGATCTGCAATTTCCATTTGCTGTCCCTGATCCTGGGGTCCCATTTCACACACTGAATGACTACTATTCCATCTCCATCCTGAACATAGCATGCTTCCATGCTGGCTCTCCTGCCTTTTCCCACACTGGGCTAAGGCTTCTTGTCCTTAAAATTTATCTATCACCTCCTCCTAGAAGTCCTCCAGGACCATCTCAGGTCAGGTGGTCAACCTCTGACCTGTCTCCATCACTACACTAACCAACCTTGCTATACCGTTTATGTGAGCCCTTGTCTGCTCCCCATTCTCAACCCAGGCTGTGAGTTTGCTGAGGGCAAAAGCTGGTTCCTGGCCACTGTTTTAGTCTTAGTACATGAAAATGACAATGACATTTATGGAGGGCCGACTACAGGCCAGGTACCAAAACTCATGTGAATTGCTTCATTTACTTGTCTCAAAAGATGGGGAAAATGGCTGATATTTACTGAAGAGAGGAGGCTCAGCAAGGTTAAGACCCAAATATGGTGTCTAGGAGTCCAAATGCAAACACTGGGGAGTGTTTGGTGTATACACGCACGCAATGGAGTATGAGAGAAACAAACCCGCGTCTATTAGATGGGGGTACAATGAGGTGTTGGACTCTGCTATTCATGGGCCGCATCTCTTTTAACATAAATGAGACATATGTCCCTCTCTGTCCCTAACCTGCCACATTCTCCATGTGGCCTCATTCTGACCACCTCCAGCAGCCCAGAGACATCTTGACCTTCCTTCCCCACTCAGCTAGCCAGTCTTTCACACCCGCCCTTAAGGCTGCACCCTGTTCTCCCTCCCTTCCTTTTCCGAGTGACCAATCAGAGCACTGTCTCAACACTGGTTGGTCCCGGCACTGCCCTCTGTGTACCCTCTTCATCCCCTTCCAGTCTCTAACTCCCTTACTCTTGGCAGGTGATCTTCTGTCAGGGGTGGCAGTGAAAAGGTAAGTTGTTAGGTTGGCAATCGCTCCCTGTCCTGCCTCAAGGCCCTCTCTTCTCTGCCCCTAAGAGGACAGGTGTTTTGAATGCAGTCTCTGGGCCCAATCTCAGAGAGCCAAGTTCAGTAGATATGAGGCTGAGAATTGTATTTTAATAGTTCAAGTTTAGGACATTTGGGTATTTGGTGATGCCTTGTCACTAGTCATAATTCCATACACACAAATGCGTATGTCTCAGTCCCCTAAGACCCCATACACACAAAGTTATGCACACAGACAACCATACAGACGAAGGTTCCAGTTCCTAGAATACCAGTGACTCCCAAAAGGATCCCTGGCAAACTGAGTGCCCTCCCTGTGACTAGGTCTCTCCACCTGTGCAGTGAGGTAGCTGGCCTTGATCTCATGTACATTCACAGACACCTGTGCACACCCAGGCACACTTGCAGACACCCCCACCATCCCGTACACATAAACACAGATGCATAAAGACATAGGTGGGCACATGCATACTCAGAGATGGACCCAGGTCATATACAGGAAAATGCACACCTGTAGATACAGAGTCCCAGACACACCTGAAAGATACACACATGCCAAGAGGGATGGGTACACACAGACATACAAAGATCCTCATCGCTAAGCAAATGCACACACTCAAGCACACACACAAACATACACATGGACACTCACTCTCCTCTCCCCATTTTCCTGGCCAGGCTCCACATGGAGACGCTCTTGGAAAAGACAAACAATGTGAGAGCCTGTGGGGGAGGGGACGGAGGCAGGAAATCCGAGTGCCAGGCCGGCTGCCTGGGCTGTGCTAGGAATGAGGGGTGGTGAGGGGTTCCCGGCCCTGTCTGCTGGCCCTTCTTGCAGCCCCTAGACTGAGAGGGTGGCAGGGAGAGGGTCACGGCCACATCCTCTTTGCCTCTGGGAGCTGCCAGGCCTGGCATGGCCTCAGCAGGGAGGAGCTGGCCTGCTCCTTCCAGGAATCCTAAGCCTGTCCTGCAGGGACAGGGCCGGTCACCCAGGCCCCTAATGGCTTCCAGGCGCCCACGCTAAAGGCAGGGGTGGGTTCACCTTAGCTCCTACTCCCCTTCTTAGGAGCCTGGCCCGGCCCTTCCTGGGGGCTGGGGATGGAGGAGGGACAGCACTGGGGACAGAGGGGCTCTGAACAGCCCTCCTGCTCTTCCTCCTGCAGGCCCACAACCTGGAAGGTGTGCATGCGCACGTGCGGGGAGAAGTGGGGATGGGGGTTCCAACTGGTTTTCTGAAGAGGCCCAGCGCCCAGCACACCGGGAAACTCATCCTTCCCCACCCCTCTCACATAACACAGCCTTGGGGACAAATGCTCACACGTAACCCTGGTAACGCACACACTCACGGAGAGTCAGACACAACATAGCCCTAGCTGATTGATGATTATAGAGACAGGCTTCAGCTACCCTGCCCTACTGCCTTTACCCACGCAGGCTCAGAACCTTCTTCCCATCAGGTATGCCTACATGTGTGCAGGGTGGCTTCCAGATTCCCCCAGGGTGTCACCATCCCCCAAGGAGTACGTCCAGGAGGGACCAGCCACCACAGGCCCCAGGGACACTTCCTTACGCTACCCTACCCTCTCCTGCCCCCCACCAGCCAGATGGGTCTATTCCTGCTCTAACCCTCAGGGTTTCTGTTCAAGCTACTCTCCACAGCCCCAGGCTCTGAAGCCCCCACCCCCCACCTTCAAGCTCAGTTCCACCACCTCCAGGAAATGCCTTGATGGCCCCAGCCCCACCGCCTACCCAGGGAGCACAGCCCTACAACCTTGCATGGGCAGATCTGCCCAGCTGCCCTCTTCACGCGATGCAGGGTTCCACCTATCCAGGCGGGACTCTTGTGCCACCCAGAGCTTCTGGGACAGGCCCTGCATAGGGGGTTTGCTTCACTCTGTCTGGTGAGGTAGAGAGCAGAGGCTGAACTGTGACCTGTACCCCCGAACCCCCTTAGCTGGGCAGCAGGGCTGAGTAGGACACAGAGCCCCGAACCCCAGGCCCACAGCCATCCTCACTGCTCCAGACAGCTGCTGGCCCACTCCAGGACAGAAACAAGAATGTTCTGACACGATACTTGCCTCAGGCTAGGCCCTCATCAGCTTTGTCCACAGAACGTGATCAGTGGTTCCTGCTGCTTGTGGACCAGTCTGGACTATCTCTCTCCTCTTTCTCCATCAGCAAACGCCTACACATGCCTCAAACTCACCTTCAGTTTCCCTTCCTCTGGGCTGCCTTCCCTGACCTCGCACACAGATGATGTTACTGCTGCCAGAGGACTGGTACCTCCCTATTCCCCATCAATGGCCACGCTGTGAAATCCACAAGGGCCCCTTGGTCTCGCTGGCTGCTAGCACAGGGCCCAGCATATAGCAGATGCTACATAAATGCTTCCCAGGCTATGGGTGAAAGATGGACAGACAGGGGTCCCCTTGTGACCAGGGAGGGTTGAGCCATCCTAAGGATCAGGAGACTCTGTCACCAGGCTCTGAGACAGAGAGATGTCTGAGGCTGCCTGAAGACAAGGTCAGGGTCAGAGGTCATCTCATGGCCAGGTCAGTGGCCAGGCTTCTTACCTGAGGAAGCCTAATGGGCCCATAGGGGCAACATTGTGTTTAGTGCTAAGCATGTTTAGATGACTCTCAATATCCAATGAGAGGAGCGAGCAATGCTGAAACCTGGGTGAAGGCCAGCTGAGGGGGTTAGGGGTGTTCCTGGGGACCCAGCTCCTCCCTCCAATTCAGAACCCCCCGCATCCCACCCAGAACCTTTCAGGTGGGGCTGTGGGGCTGGCCCGTGGCCACAGGCCTAGCTGTGGGCAGGGAGCAGAGCCCAGCAGGAAACCACAGAGGATAGCCTGATTGGATAAGTGCAGGGTCCACGGCTGGTCAGCCCACAAACTGTGGGCACCTGTCCCTCTGACCTGCTGCCTGGTCTCCAGCCTCTGGAACTCCAGAAGACAGAGGGAGGGAGGGTGACAAGCTGAACCTGCAGGCTGGATCTGAGCTCTGGGGAGGGGTTCGGCACCCCTGAGCTGTCCCAGATACCCCATCTCAGACGGAAGAGCCACAAAATGGCCTGGATTACTGGTTAGAACTCCTTTCTTTACAAATAGCTCAGCTGAGGTCCGGGAGCAGCTGCTTGTCCATATGGACAGAGAGGACCAGCAGCAAAATGGGGGTTGGAGGGGTTAGGGAAGCTGGAGTGCTGGGATTGGATGTTTCTCCTCCTGGGTCATGTCTACTTCAGGGGCACCTCCAGGAGGGGGTCCTCAGGTATCTGGTCAAGTGGCCAAGCATAGCCAATGTGGGAGAGAGAGATGCCGGGAGCCTTTCCTGGGGACGGACCCCAGCCCGGGGCCTCTCAGCAACTCCTCAATCTATTTAGTCTTACAGCGCAGCCCTCGCACTAGTCCCAGCTCTGCCACTGTTATGCTCTGTGATATGTGCAAGTGCCTGCCCTCTCTGGGCAGGTTTCCTTTACCTGTACGATGGGGACAGGCACTAACTAACACGATACCTAAAAGCTCTACCAAGGGGGCAGGCCTTGTGCCAACCAGAACCAATCCAACGCTACAGCCCTGAACAACCCCCATTTAAGATAGAGAAACTTAAGTCCCGGGTGGGCAGCAGTCTTCCTAGACATCACCCGTTGGCACAATCAGAACGGTGGGCAACTGGGGCCCACTCCTTTTTCCTCGCACTCAGCCGTCGCTCCACCTGCCCCAAGTTTTTCCAGAAAATCGCTGTTCTTCTAAGGCCTGAGCTGCCTTAGTCCCCCTTCTTTGCTCCTTCCAGCGTCGCCGGATTCCACCGAGTCGCCCCGCACCCCCTAGCGGCCGGTGGAGAGCCGCGGAGGCTCTCGGGTCCGCGCTGCCCTGTTCAGCCCACCACACCGCGCGGCCCCCATTGGTGACCCAGCGGGCCTGGGGAGGTGGCCCCGTGCTCCCATTGGCCCGCGCCGCCCGTCCATCCCGCACTCGCCATGGTGACTACGTCGGGTCCCCCGGGAGAGTTCCAAATTCCGCCCCCGCCCGATGCCCCCTCCCGTCCGGCCCCGGCCCACCGCATTCCGGAGGCGGCCGGGTCTCCTCCACCCCCCCACCCCCAGCAGCGCAACCCATCCGCACCTGAGGCCCAGGGGCCCGGGAGGTGGGGGCGCCCCGGGAGGGAGCTAGGAAGTTCTGCTCAGAGTTTGGGGGTTGCTGCAGACGCGGGAACCCCCCACTGCTCCCCTCTCTCCAGCACGCATCCCCGGCTTAACCCCTTCCCTCCTGCGAAAGATTCGTGGCCTGGAGGGAGTTCCCAGGACGCGGTGGCTTTCCGTCCCGGGCACTGCAGTCCCCGCTCACCTCGGCCGGGGACCCGCGGGCTCCGGACGTCCGACCCGCCGCGGCTGGGCGGAGCGGGCACGGGGCTGGCTGCGGCCGTTGCCGGGAGGGCCGAGGGAGGGCCGCGGAGTCTCCTCCTCCCTCCCAGGGGGAGGGGAGGGAGAGAGAAGACACGGTGGGGCGGGGGCGGGGGACGCCCGCCGAGCTGCGGCGGGGCTGTGACCCCGGGCCACTGAGATGCTGGGGTGGGGCCACCCACCCACCTAACTTGGTAGCGCGGGCCTGGGCGGCGGGCTCTGCTACAGAGCGAGCGGGACCCAGACAGAGGCCCCACCCCTGTGTGAGGGCCGTGGGTAGGGGAACCGAGGCAGGGCTGGGCACCCCGCGAGGCTTTGCTTTCCCGCATCAGGTTTCTCGGGCGCCAACGAAGTACTAGGCACCCCGCAGCAGAAGCGGGCACCTCCTGTCCCGCGCTCAGCACGTGGAGCGTGCTTACCGATCTGTTCACTTTTAATTGCTCTCTGCCGACTGCCGGGTCTGCTACCAACAGGACGTGGAGCAGCAAGTCTCTGCCTAGCTAATGTCCTGACGCTTTGGGATTTCCTGCCTTGGGAGTAGGGGGGTCTGCGGTTTCGGCAGGAGGGGCCGGCGCAGACTCTGGGAGGACCTCTCACCAACTACAGTACATCCTGTGCCCTGTAGGGTAGACTGAGGTGAATCCATCCAGAGGACCAGAAATTCACAGAGATAATAGAGGGAGACCTGGACGGGTTGGAACTTTCCCTCGAAAAATAAGCCCAAAAAATAGTGAAGATAAGTTAATTTTAACACATGGTTAACAATTTTTAGATTGTGATTGCAATCATGCATGCATTAGAATGATGGAAGAATCGGTTCTTTGAGGCAAAAGGGTCATTTTGCAAAAATATTTCAGGGTTTCAAACCCAAAGGTTACTCTGAAACCTAGAATGGTCCTCTTTGGAAGGTCGCGGTTATTTCTATTACAGAAGTCTCTTCCTCTGTGGTCAGTTGCCGATCCATTTCTCTGGTATTACTTCCACCAACTTCATGAAATCCCACACTTTTTGCAAGATTTGCAGTTTCACTGTTTTTCACCATGCTTTGAATTTCCATGGTGAGCCATTGATAGCACCTGACAACTAGAGACAGATGTTGGTGGGGATACGTGATGTTTGAAGGGAACTCATCTATAAATGTTGCTGCCTGGGTTCCAAGGGTAACTTAGGGTGCACCGGGGACCTCTGAGATTCAGAGAGAGAGGACACACAGGGCTGGGATGTCCCATTTTAAAGCTGGGGAAATATTTACTCAGGGAAGCTGTTGGCTCAGACATACATACCCCAAGTCCTACAGCCACTAATGACAGCTCTGAACTAAGAGCCCAGAGTTCCTTCCGAAGTTTGCAGAGGTGAGGTAGGGAGGAGGTGGAGCAGGATGAGTCCACAGTGAGCCTAAGCTCTAATTATAACACCATTGTAACAGTTCAGCCCTCTCTAAGAGAGGAAGCAAAAATACTTGTCCTACGGGGTGGCTCTTTCAGGATGTGGGGTGGGAGGAACCACCCACTTCTGGAACTAAGATAGTCTTGACAGTTCACATGAATTATCTGTTTTATACCCACCCTATGAAGTAAGTGTGAACACCGTTTCACCGGGAGAAAAGTGAGGATTGGAAGGAAGTCGAGTGGTAGCCCTAGTTACACAGCTGGGAAGGCTCAGAGCCCAGATGTGACTCAATTTACCATTTCCACTCTTGTTCCTAAAACCACACCTCCAAGCAGCCCTCAGGATGAAGGGCTAATCTAGTGTCAGCCTCCCTGCATTCACCCCTCAGGGGTTTCTGTTCCCAGCTGGGTTTTTGATTGAAGCTTGTGCTGAGATTTCCCATACTTTAGCAGTTCTCTGTCGTCTATCTCTGCCACCATTTTTGCTATTGACACTTATGTCATTACAGGGGGTCCTTGGGTTACGACAGTCTTGACATATGACGTTCGAGTTTACAACACTCACTCCCATAAAAACTTTAAAAAATTGAGCCTGACCTGTGGTGGCGCGGTGGATAAAGCGTTGACCTGGGAACACTGAGGTCGCCAGTTCAAAACCCTGTACTAGTCTGGTCAAGGCACATATGGGAGTTGATGCTTCCAGTTCCTCCCCCCTTTCTCTCTTTCTCTCTCTCTCTCTCTCTCTCTCTCTCTCTCTCTCTCACTCTGTGTTTCCTCTCTAAAATGAATTTTAAAAAAAATTTAAAAAAAAAACTTTAAAAAATTGAGATGTGTTTTGGCCTACTTACAGACTATGTGGGTGAACTATGTAGTTTGGGTGTGCATAGGGGAAGAATACACAGTAACACGCCTGTGACTGAGGGAGTTGACGTCCCCCAGTATGCTTACGTCATTTTGGACTGCTAAAAGCGCAAGTGTTTCATTTGTATTAGGCTAGGGGTGTGTTTCAACTTACACCAAAATTCGGGTTACGTCACTGTTGTAGGAACGTAACTGTGTCGTAACCGGAGGGCCCCCTGTATTTACTTAGCGGGTTTTTTTTTTAATCATTTTACTTTTTAGAACATACATGTATTTTGGGACTAGGGAATTTGTTTCAGCTGGCATAAATAGAAGAAAATAATAAAAAAAGATATCATGTCAACAAACATATTTAATCTAACTAGAAACTTTTTCTTTGTTAGAAAGGGGCATAATATGTACACCCATGTCTATAGCAGCATTATTCAGAATTGCCAAAAGTTAGAAGCAACCCCAGTGTCTGTTGGACAGATGGATAGATACAATGTGGCCTGTACATTCAAAGGAATATTACTCAACCTTAAAAAGGAAGGAAATTCTGAGTCATGCTACAGCATGGATGAACAAAGAAATATGCTAAATGAAATGAGCCACAAATAGACAAATGCTGTGTAATTTATGCGAGGTACCTAGAGTACTTAAATCCATAGAGACAGAAA
This sequence comes from Rhynchonycteris naso, assembly GCA_037038555.1. Classification (NCBI taxonomy): domain Eukaryota; kingdom Metazoa; phylum Chordata; class Mammalia; order Chiroptera; family Emballonuridae; genus Rhynchonycteris; species Rhynchonycteris naso. The sequence goes on from CM073001.1 coordinate 9,441,989, forward strand.
ATAGAATGGTGGTAGCGGGGGTGAAGGGACTGGAGGAGGGGAATGAAGAGTTTGTGTTTAATGGGGACAGAGGGACAGAGTTTCAGTGTGGGAGGATGGAAACGTTCTGGAGACGGATAGTGGTGATGGTTGCACAGCAACGAGAACATGCTTAATGCCAGTGAACTGGAGACTTAAAAATGGTTACAGTGGCAAACCTTATTATGTATATTTTGCCACAATAAAAGAAATCATTAAAAATAAGATGTTTTCTAGGTCCAATAAAAGGTTGAAGAATGGGGATGGGGAGGCATAAGGCAGTGGTAGAAAAGGGTTAGAAACAATTTAGGTCTCAACGGGTGCTTCTCCTGAATGTCAGCAGGAGTGAGAAAAGTATATGGCTTTTCCAAGGTGTGACTCAGTTTATCTAATGTTCTGTTGGGGATCCCACTTCCTGTCCTCTCACAGATCACCCATGTGAGTAGTACCATGTGGAGAGACACTTCATAGGGACGGTGTATGGCTGGCTCTCCCAAGGTGGGGTATGGGAGGGGGCCTGCCCTCTTCCCTGCCCTGGGCACTGAACAGGGGACTGGCATGCCTCCTAAAGCTGGAGCATTGGGATGTTTTATAGAGGAGATGGAGGTAGGGCAGCCTTCCTAGAGGAGGCAGGAGCCCTAAGGGATGGAGAGGAGCTGACGTACCACCCAGGTACAGTGAGAATCACAGCTGGGACAGAGCAGGGAGGGGGGTCTGAATGTGGTAGGCACACCCAGATCCAGATGGCAGTAGAAGTTAGATGGGGCTAGACCATGAAGGCAGTAGGGAGCCACTGCTGGCTTTTGAGAGGGGGAGTATCTTGGCAAAGATTTCCAGGACTTGGAGTGCAGGGCTAGGTAATCAGCAGCCCCACCTGAGGTGAGGCCCAGGGAAGCTGACACAGTCCCGAATAGAAAACAGAATGGCTTGCCATGGCCGGGTAGCTCAGTTGGTTAGAGCGTCCTCCCGACATGCTGAGGTTGTAGGTTCAATCCCCAGTCAAATCACAAATGAGAACCTCAGAGAGAAAGGACCTAGAAGTCAAAGTCAGGGTAGCGGTCACAGAAAACCTATATCCAGGGCCAGTGCGAGTGTGGTCAGGACACAGGAACATTGGGGACCCTGCACAGCATTTGCACTGCACCTGGGATTGGGGAGCTGTGCTCCCCTGAAATCCCCCTGCCCTCCAAGGAGCATCTCCCTTCCCCCTTCCCCCAGAGGCCGTCAGCTCTGTGTGGGCTGTGCTTAGACTGATGCTGGAAGATCCCCGGGCTGGGGGCAGAAAAGAGACCATGTTGGGACCTGTCCTCTGCTGCCACCCCCACCCAGTGGGTAGTACAGCACATCCCTGAGTGAGAATTTTCCCAGGAAGTTTGGATGGGGTCTAGACAACAGAAAGCTGTGTGTCCCCACCAAAACACACAGACACCTTTCCCTGTTCCTTAGGGTCCTCTGGAGCAAGCGGCGGGTATAGGACGGGCTTGTCAGGACCCCTGGCTCAAGGAGAAACTGCCCACCTTCCAGCCTCACTGTTCTGGCCTGTTTTCTGAGCTCTGCTCCCAGTGACTCCCTTCGCAGCAGGGCTCTGTGCCTGGGTGACTGGTCCCAGCCCTTGTCTTCTTCCGGCCTCAGGCTCCCCGTCTGTGAGACCTGGAGGGCTCTACAGAGACCTTGTAGCATCGCCTTTTATAAGTCCCCCCTGCACCCCCCGTGGGGTAGCACTGCCATTATCTCCACGCTACCAAGGGGAAGCTGAGGTTGCAGTATCAGGGGCCCACAGTCATCCAGCCTGTAAGTGGTGGGCCTGGTGCTCGAACCCAGGAAGTCCCACCCAACCCTTGCCCGAGGTCCTCACCATCATCAGTCTCATCGACCATCAAGTCAGGCAGAGGTCATTCTCCCTTTCCTACAGAGGGGGTAAACTGAGACCCAGAGAGGCAACACCCCTTGCCCAAAGGCTCAGAGCTGAGGTGCGTCCTGAACCCTGGAGGGTGCCATGCCACCCAGCCTTTCTCCCCCTCTCCACCGACTCCAAGCACCCCATCGGCTCGAGACCCCTGAGTGAGCAGGGCACGGCTGTCGGCGCAGAGGAAGTGAACGGCCTCTGTCAGAGAAAGAAGAAGTGAAGTGAGAGTGTGGTGTGTGGCCCGGGGTGAAGAGAGCAGAGAGAAGTGAGAAGGCGCGTGGGTCGGTCGTGGGGTGAACAGAGCGGAGATTCCCACTTCCTCTTCTCCCTGCAGACAGCAGCGGGACTGGACGGCAGGCGGACAGCAGCACCTTCGCAGGTCAGCCCCTCCTGTAGACCTCTCTGTCCCCCCCACTCTGTCCCTCCCTGCGGGTTCCCCAGCAGGCACTGGGCATGCCCTTCCCAGCTGCCACCAGGCTGGCTACTTCCCAGCAGCTGCACGCTGGGCACCCATCTTCATTCCATTCACCAGTTTCTGGGCTCCTAGTGGCAACTTCAAATTGTGAGGAATGTCAAGATCTGTGATTTTGAAAAAAGGCAGTTTAAATTAAGGGGTGGTTAGGTACTGGGTTCAAATCTTAACTCCTTCCATGTGGCCCGGGGCAAGTTATTGGACCTTTCTTTTCTGGACCTCAGTTTCCTCATCTGTAAAATAGGGCTCAGGTGACAGGAGCAAGCGCCAGGCATAGAGTTTGTGCTGGGCAAATTGGAACAGGGACAGTTCTGGTCAGAGTGACCTGGACAGGAGGCTGAGGACAGAGTGTCTCAGGGAAACACTGTCTCGGGTGCTGGTTCTGTCTCAGACTCTCTGTTGGGCTTTGGCATGGCCTTGATTTCCTTACCTGTGAAATAGACTACTAAGAGCAGCTATCAGGGCTTTTCTGCAGAGACCATGGGGTCAGTCTTCACCAAGTCCAGGGAGAGGCAGGGGAGGGGGGTGAGGGTACTCCAGCCTGTGGTTGGCAGGAGCTGCCATTTGGAAGGGGCAGGTGAGACCACATACAGGAGCATGGCTGGCGCAGCAGACCCTGGTGCTGATGGAAAGAGGGCGAACTGCGTGGACCCCAAGTTGGGGGCTCTGATGCATTCCTAGCCAGGGACTTTGGGTTAGGCCCCAATTCACAGGGCTGTGGGTCCTAGAAATGGTTGGTTGAGTCTCTCTGGTGAGAAAACCCGATATAAATAGGTCAAGTGACTTGCCCAGCATCACAGCTGGGCCCTGAACACCAGAACTGGTTATCAAGTTTGCATCCTTCATAGGCTTCGTTCTACAGTTCAAAGGGCTCTTCACTTCCTATTGCTTAGATAGGGTCTTACTCGTCCACACGGTAGCACAGCCACTCAGTCAGCCACCTTTGGAAGGCTGCCATGCAGCAGGGACAGCATCTGGCTCAGAGTCTGGAGCCCTGGGCTTGAGCCCCAGCTTGCCCCCTGGGCTGCTGTAGAAGCCTAGGCCCACTGCTGTGTGGTCTTCAGTCTCCCCGTGGTCAGTTGGAACCATTTTGGAAGGCAGGTCAGGGATATCTGTTTCCAAGGGCTCTATCTCATGAATTGCAGGGTGATGGATTCGTGGAGTCGACCAATGGTGTAGGGTAACTAACGGTGGGTGGTGACCTCCGGATGGATGGAAACAGGGATGTGGGCAGCTGCGAGCCAAAGAGAAGGTGTCGCTTGCTCCTGGGAAAGGGAGTGGAGACCACGGCTTCTCTTTGGAGTGCCTGGGGAGGTGTCACTTCTGCTTTCGTCTGCTTCGCCCAGCTGGGTCGTGAGGTTAGCCTCTGCTTTCCCCTGTGTCTGCTTGGGATCTGGCCTTACGGTTCAGACCCGGAGGTCAAATCTTTACCACTGTCTGGACCTCAGTTTCCCCATTCATACCGTGAGAGGGTGGACAAGATGGCCCAAGGTCTTTTCTACATGATCAGGTCCTCAGCTTACGCACCGGAAACATTTCAAACCTGCCAGTGCTTTATTTCAGTGTCTCTTCTCCTTATCTCTTCTCCGAAGTTCTGAGATGGTAAGTGAATTGCCCAAGGTAACACAGCAAACCAATGAGAACCCAACACTCCATACCTCTAAAGTCTCTATTTTCTTTTAAAATAAGCACATATGTTAATAAATAATGTGAAGGCAAGTGGGTAATGGGCAGAAAAAAATGACAGAATCCGTATCTCATGCTATATATAGCACAGGAGCAAAGCAAATGGCCGGAGATTCCAACATAAGTAATAAAACCTTAAAAGTACTAGCAGAAACTTGGGAGAATTCCTTCATAATGTTAGTGTGGGGGAGGCCTTTCTAGCTATGATTCAAAATTGAGATGCCCAAACCGAAAAGACTGGTAATTTTTATTACATGAATATTATATACACTTCCACATGGCAAAATGACCATTTGTAATCTCATAAAGGCAAATGACAAACAGGAAAAATCTTAGCAATTCAAAAAATGAAAAAAAGCTAATTTTCCTGTTGGGTAAAGATTTGCTAAGAGTTGTGAAAGAAAGGTCTAACCCAATATAAAAATAGGCAGATGGACTTGGACATACAGGAAATTATTCAAGTACAGCTGCTCTGTCTGTCAGAGCCAGACTAAAACCGAAACGTGGCTCTTAACAGGGGACTGGGTAAATCCATCATGGTTTAGCCCCACGACACTCGACCAGGTACTGTTATGGAAGTCTCTCCAAGTTGTATTTTCAATTGAAAAAAAGCAAAGTACAGAATAGTGTATAGAATATGCTACTTAAAAAAAAAAATAAGACGGGTCCTGGCTGTGTAACTCAGAGCATTGTCGCTGATACATACACCAAGGCTGCAGGTTTGATCCCCGGTCAGGGCACACACAAGAAGTAACCAATGAATGCACAACTAAGTGAAACAACAAATTGATGTCTCTCTCTCTTTCTCTCCCCCCTTTCTCTCTTTCTCTAAAATCAATAAATAAAAAATAAAAACAATGAAGTGGGGGACATCATATTTGTATGAAGAAACTTGGGAAGATGCATAACACATTATTAGCCGTGGTTACCTGGGGGTGAATAATTGGGAACAAGTGGCTGGGTGACCAGGAGTCATGGATACTTGTCATTTTATACATTTTTGAATATTTTTTAAAATTTTATTCATTTTTAGAGAGAAAGAGAGAGAGAGAGGAGAGGGGGAGGAGCAGGAAACATCAACTCTTGTATGTGCCTTGACCAGGCAAGCCCAGGGTGTTGAACCTGCAACCTCAGTGTTCCAGGTTGATACTTTATCCACTGTGCCACTGCAGGTCAGGTAACATTTTTGTATATTTATTTAGTTCTTCTCTTTGAAATTTTATTCATTTGAATGGTTAGCATTTTAGGTTCAACATAGAAAATCATGTAAAAATAGGTTTCCTGTGATTGATGTGATTTCGAACTTAAATTTTTTTATCTCTTTCTTCTATGTATTTATTGTTTTATTTGAAAGATATAAATTTCTAAACTGTCTGAAAACTAAATAAAAATTGGGAGGGGTGTAACTATAATGTACAGAGTAACGCTAGATAACATAGACCAGCAAAACTAATGGGCTCATAGTCTCACCCCCAGAAGTGACCACTGCGCGTGCCTTGATGTCCATCCAGATTTTGTACATATAAATATAGGATTTTTTAGAATTCATTTTGAGAGAGAGAGAGAGAAAGAAAGGAGAAGGAGCAGGAAGCATCAACTCCCACATGCACCTTGACCAGGCAAGCCCAGGGTTTTGAACTGGCAACCTCAGGGTTCCAAATTGACGCTTGATCCACTGTGCCACCACAGATCGGGCTAAACATAGGATTTTTAATAAGCATTGAATTCCATTGTTTTGTAACCTGCTTTTTGTGTTTTGAAGCAAAATGTCACTATTATTTTTTGTACAATGATAGTCACTTGTGGCATTTAAAAAGAAACCTAAGCATTAAGACAATGTTTTTTTCTGTTGTGAAAGCTATACACATTTGCTGTCAAAAATTCAACCTGTAAAAAGACCTCTCCTTGCAAATAACATTATTAACATTTTGGCTACCATTTTTTCTAGATGTCCTCATAGGCTTACACATGCAGAGCAACATAATTTTCCAGAAGTGTGGTTATATTATGTGTGCTATTTTCAACCTGTTCTTTCTGCTCAGTGATACGGTGCATTTCTCTTCTACGTGGCTACCCACGTCACAATTTGTAATATAAAATGCAGGCTGCTGTATTGTATTTCTTTTTTTACTTTTGAAGAAAAATGATGAGTTCCCAGGAGGTTGCAAAAAAAGAAAAAACGGTATAGAAACGTTTCATGTATGCTTCACCCAATTTTATTTAATTGGTAATACCTTACATACTTATAGTACAATATCAAAACCAGGAAATTTACGGACTTTAAGATTTCTTCAGTTTTACATGCACTTATTTGCATGTGTGTGTGTGTGTAGTTCTAGGCAATGTGATGTCATGTAATTCTTGTAACCAAAACCACAATCAAGATACAAAGCTATTTCTTCACTTCAAGGCTTCCTGGTACTGCCCCTTGACTGATACATATACCCTTCAAACCTCCCTAACCCTCAGCAACCACTGACCTGTTCTCCGTCTCTCTAATTTTCTTATTTCAAGAAAGCTGTCTAACTGGAATCAAACAGCATACACCATTTTGAGATTGGCTCTTTGGGGGGAGAGTCATCATAATTCTGTGGCGACCCATCCACATTGTATCAATTGTCCCCCCCCCCCCCCCCCGGTTGCTGAGTTGTATTTTGTGGCATGGATGGACCCCAGTTCGTTTAACCACTCCCCTATTAAAGGTTCATTGGGATTGGTTCCAATTTAGTGTTATTGCGAACAAAGCTGCTATGAAGTTTGTATTGTGTGAGCATGGTTTTTTTTTCTCTGGGAAAATGCCCGGAAGTGCAATAGCAGGGTCATATGGTTGGTGCATGCTTAGTTTTATAAGAAACTGCCAAGCTGTTTTCCAAAGTGGCATTGAACTGTCGATTAACTATTTCTCTATGGATAGAATTTACATAGTTTCCATTTTTCTTTATGATTAAAGATGGTATTATACATATTGCTCTATGTGTATATTCTTGGCTTGCCCTGTTGTTTCCATAGGTTAAATTCATAAAAATGGGCTCCTGGGTCAGAGGATAATCTGAATGAAAAGTTTGTATGTGTCACCAATCGATTCCCTTCGAGGGGTTCGACTCTGTTTGCACTTTCTTAAGGACTCCTCTTGGGGAGGGCAGTGTGCTTGTCTCTCACTGGGTGTTACCATATTTCAGATCACTGCAAATTCAATGGTGGAAAAATTAAAGCCCGTGCTTTTAACTACTTTCCCTCTGCCATCACCCTCAAATAGGTGTTTGAGTTTTGTGGTTCTCCCTCCTTGAAGCCCTGGGAGTGTTTTTGGTTTTGTTTTTTTTTTTTTGTAAATTCCTACTCCACAAGAGGAGCATTAGCTTTCCTGTCCTTGTGCTCTCAGTATGTTTTTGGTGTGACTTTCTAAAGTCTGGTATATAGAAGTATAAATTTACATACCATAAAACTCATCCTTTTGGAGAGTAGTTGGATGAGTTTTGACAAACGGATATGGTCATGTATTTATACATACTTGTGTATCATAATCAAAATAAAGAATGTTTCTTATCATTCTGAAGAATTGCCTTGTGTCTTTTTGTAATCAATACGTTCTCCCTTCCCCCCTGCAAATACTGGTCTGTGCTCTAACACTGTAGTTTTGAGTTTTCTGGAAGATCATATAAGTGAGTCACAGTGTTCTTTGTGTCTGGGTTCTTTTACTTAGCACAATGATTTTGAGAGTCATCCAGGTTTTGCCTATATCAGCGGCTCATTATTTTCTTTTAAAAAAATTTATTGATTGATTTTAGAGAGAGAGAGAAAAGGAAAGAGAGACAGAAACATTGATCTGTTCCTATACGTGCCCTGACCTCATTCTTTTTTTTTATTGCTGAATAGTATTCTACCGAATAAAGTTTTTTTATATATATATATATATATATATATATTTAATTTAACTTATTAATTTTTTTACAAGGACAGAGAGAGACTCAGAGAGATAGACAGGGACAGACAGACAGGAACGGAGAGAGATGAGAAGAAGCATCAATCATCAGTTTTTCATTGCGACACCTTAGTTGTTCATTGATTGCTTTCTCACATGTGCCTTGACTGCGGGCCTTCAGCAGACCAAGTTACCCCTTACTGGAGCCAGCGACCTTGGGTCCAAGCTGGAGAGCTTTTGCTCAAGCCAGTGGGCCCGCACTCAAGCTGGCGACCTTGGGGTCTCGAACTTGGGTCCTCCGTGTCCCAGTTTGACGCTCTATCCACTGTGCCACCGCCTGGTCAGGCCCAAATAAAGTTTTTTTAAAAATTGTTTTTTGCCTGACCTGTGGTGGTGCAGTGGATAAAGCGTCGACCTGGGAACACTGAGGTCGCCAGTTCAAAACCCTGCACTGGTCTGGTCAAGGCACATATGGGAGTTGATGCTTCCAGCTCTTTCCCCCTTTCTCTCTTTCTCTCTCTCTCTCTCTCTCTCACTCTGTGTCTCCTCTCTAAAATGAATAAAATAAAAAAAAAATTTTTAAAAATTGTTTTTTTAAATTTTTTATTAATTTTAATTTATTGTGTTTACATGGGTTCAAGTGTCCCAACGAATATAACTCCCTCACCCCCGTGTCCCCCTTTATACCCCTTTTTCCCCCCTCCCCTCACCACCCTCCCCCCTTCCCTCTAGGATTTGCTGTCCTGCTTAGATTAAAGTTTAACCACAGTTTATCTTTCACCGTTTGATGGATATTTGTATTGTTTCCAGTTTTGGCTATTGTGAATAAAGTTACTGTGAACATTTGCATATAGGCTTTTGTATGGACAGATGTTTTCATTTTTCTTGGGAAAATATCTTGCAGTAGAATTGCTGGTTGTATGGGCGTATCGTTAACTTTATAAATAACTGCCAAACTGTTTTCAAAGTGGCTGCCTCATTGTGCATTCCCTCCAGCATTGTATAGAGTTCCAGCTCCTCTGTAGCCTCAGCGACAGTTGGTATTACCAGCCATTTTTAATTTAGTTAGCTGTTCTAAAATGTGGGCACTGATCTTTCATTGTGGTTTTTATTTGCATTTTCATAATCATCAACTAATAATGGCGAGCACCTTTTTATGCACTTATTTTCCATCTATATATCTTTTAGGTATAATGACTATTCAAGTCATTTTCCATTTTTTTTATAAGGTTGTCTTCTTATTTAGTTGTTAAAGTTCTTAATATAGTCCAGATACAAGAAAAAAAAATCAGATATATGTTTGTAGGTACTTTTTCCCCAGTCTATGACTTGTATTTACAATGACCTTCAAAGATCAGACGCTTACATTTTTTTATCAAAGCCAATTTATCAAAATTTTTATTTTATGGATTGTGATTGTGATTTGGGTGTTATTTCAAAAAGTCTCTCCCTAACCCAAAGTCAGAAATATTTTCTCCTTTTTTTTTTGTAGAAATTTTGTAGTTTGTTTTGACACTTCAATCTATGACCTACTATATGAGTTAAATTTTGTATATGCAGCAAAGTATGGATCTAAGTTCCTTTTATTTATTTATTTGTTTATTTATATTTTTGAGAGTAACAGGGAGAGAGAGACAGAGAGACAGGAACATCGAGCTGCTCTTGTATGTGCGCTGACTGGGGATCAAAGTTCCTTTAATTTTTTTTGGCATGGACTATCCAGTTGTTACAGAACCACTAATTGGAAAAACTATCTTATCTCCATCCAGTTACCTTTGCATCTTTGTCAAAAATCAATTTGTCAGATGCCTTTCTGTATACTTTTGGACTCACTATTCTGTTTCATTCATCTGTATGTCTGTTCTATGCCAGTAACACACTATCTTGATTACTGTAGCTTTATCATAAGCCTTGAAATCAGTAGTGTGAGTCTTCCAACTTCGTTGTTCTTTTTCAAAATTGTTTTGGCTGTCTGGGTCTTTTGCTTTGCCATGTACATTTCAGAACCAGCTTGTCAATCTCCAAAAAATAATATTCTGCAGGGATTTTGTTTTGCTTTCATTTATATTCATGAGGGATATTGGTCTGTAGTTTCCTCATATTGTCTGTGGCTGTTTTTGGCAGTACAATAATATTGGCACAAAATGAGTTTGGAAGCATTCCTGCCTCCTTTATTTTCTGAAGGGATATGTTTAGGATCTTATTTCTCTTTGTATTTTATTTTTTGGAAAAGTTTTTGTAGACTTGGTATTATTATTTTCTTAATTGTTTAGAAGTATTAAGCAGTGAAGCCATTTAAGCCAAATTTTTTTTTGTAGGAATGTTTACTTTCATCTATCTATCTATCTATCTATCTATCTATTATTTATTTATTTATTTTAGGTGAGAGGAGGGGAGATAGTGAGGCAGACTCCCACATGTGCCCTGACTGGGACCCACCTGGCAACTCCATCTGGGGCCAATGCTTTAGTATGGAGCTACTTTTAGTGCCTGAGGCTGAGCACCTGGGGCTACACTTGAACCAGTTGAGCCACTGGCTGTGGAAGAGAAAGAGGGAGAGAAGGGGGTAAGGGAGGAGAAGCAGATGGTTGCTACTCCTGTGTGCCCTGACTGGAAATCAAACCCGGGATGTTCATATGCCAGGCTGACACTCTATCCACTGAGCCACTAGCCAGAACTGTATTTTTATTTTTCAATTACAGTTGACATGCAATATTATATTAGTTTCATGTGTAAAACATAGTGGTTAGACATTTATATAATTTATGAAGTGTTCCTCCAATAAGTCTAACACTGTTATGGCACCATACCTAGTTATTACAATATTATTGACTATATTTCCTATGCTGTACTTTATATCCTTGTGTGGGAAGGTGTTTAAACTAAAAATTCAATTTCTTTAATAAATAAATTACTCTTAGTAGTCTCTATTTCTTCTTAAGCTTTGGTACTTTGTACCTTCCTAGGGATTTTTCCATTTCATCTAAGTTATATAATTTATTAGCCTAAATTATTAATATTATTCCCTTATCTTTTTTAATGTCAGTAGGTTCTGAGACAGCCTCTTTTTTCCTGTTGATTTTAGTAATTGTGCTTTCTTTCTTTTCTTGATCATTCTGTCTGGATATTTATTGACATTATCTCTTTATGATGGGTCTTTTCTTTTTCTTGATTTTATATATGTGTGCTAATCTTTGATTGAACATCAGGCATTCAATCAAAAAGTCATAAAAGAACAATAGTGAGTGAGGTAAATGATACTCACCCCTAGAAATGGGCATATTTCTTATGTTGAGGCTTTGGTGTAGCCCATCGAGTCAATCTAGTCTATAGCTGAACTGGGTTTAACTTTGTTGTTGCCATAGTTACCCTCTATGCACCAGGAGCTTCACATTTCTCCAGTGAGGGACTGCCCTGCTTAGTGTTTAGCAGGGGTGGATTTAACGGCGGGCACACCGGGCATGCGCCCTGGGCCCCGACTTCTGAAAGGACCTGCAAAACCCAACTTTATACTTTTTTCCAATGACACAAAATTTGGTTTCATATGTCCAATTTTAACATTAATAGTACATAATATTTTTTATTTATTTAAAAATATGGTTGCCTGACCTGTGGTGGCGCAGTGGATAAAGTGTCGACCTGGGAACACTGAGGTCGTCAGTTCAAAACCCTGCACTGGTCTGGTCAAGGCACATATGGGAGTTGATGCTTCCAGCTCCTCCCCCCTTTCTCTCTTTCTCTCTCTCTCTCTCTCTCACTCTGTACCTCCTCTCTAAAATGAATTTAAAAAAATATGGTTAACATGTATTCTTATTTTCCTTGCCTCTCTCTCTTTTTTTTAAGGGGCCCAGTATTTTCTTCTGCGCCCGGGGCCTCAACTGACCTTAATCCACCTCTGCTGTTAGTGTGGGGCCTTGAGTCCCACAGGGGTTTTCTCAGTATTCCTGCTCACTGTTCAGCTTTGCAGGTGTGCAGTGTAACGGGAAGCTTACTTTGTGTTCTAGCCCCTCTGGCAGCGGTAGACTGCTGTTACTTGCTCCCTGGTGCAAGGCTTGTAGTAGAGGTTGTGGATTCTTGGTCCTCTTGCTCTAACCTCAATCTCAGGCAGCCTTGAACCTGAGCCCAGGAGTGAGACTTTCTTAGCTTTTCTGATTTTCCTCCAGTGACTGACAACCTCTGCCTCTTACTCAGAGCAGGTGCTAGATGCAGGCAGACTTCCTGTGCTCCCCCCTCCTCCATGGGAACCGAACTCTGCCTTATATTGGTGGAGGGGTCTCGGGTGTGAGCGAGGTTCCTGCTTTTTCCGCAGCAGCAGCAGCAGCAACAACAGCAGGAACAGCAGCAGCAGAAGCAGCAACAACAGCAGGAACAGCAGCAGCAGCAGAAGCAGCAACAACAGCAGGAACAGCAGCAGCAGCAGAAACAGCAGCAGCCACAGCAGCCCTTTGCTTTTTATCAGTGCAAAGTCCTGACACGTGTTGGTTTCCTGCTCCTTGCCAGTGACAGATGGCTTTGGCTTAGTGTCAGTGCAGGGGCCGAAGTAGGTAGGTTTCTCATCTTGTCTATAATGGGTTTTTCTCCACCAGAGGCAGCAGCCCTTTGCCTGGTAGCAGGTCAGGGACCTATGGGACGAGGGTCTCACATCAGAGGAAGACCAGGGTGCTGATGTCTGTCTCTAGCTGTAGCCAATCACCGCCTGGCACTCATGCATGGCCCAGCACTCAGGTGGCTTCTCCGGGGACTGCTGTTCCACTCTCAAACCTTGGCAGGTCCTTCCTGCCTGTGTCATCCTAGGAGTTCTTTCGGGTCTCTGCCCCGCCCCAGTCGGTCTCCTGAGCACCTAGTAGAAACCAGTAAGAAAAAATGGACCTTTCTTATGTCTGGGGCTCCCGGGGGTTCTAAGCTACTGCTCCAGTTCACAGTCTTTAAGAATTTATTAAGATAACAGTTGTTTTCTTCTGCTTTTGTGGCAACTTCCCCTCCCTCCTGTGTTTTGTAAAAGGTGAAACAGCTCGCCCTTGAAGGGCTTATTGGCCATCGGAAATCAGTTACTTGGTGACCTTGTGACTGCAGCTCTCTAAAGGGCTCCAAAATGAATTTTGTACATTATTTGGCTTTTTCCATTGTCACAATGACAGCGATGTTCTCTTGTGGCTCTCTACATGGTAACTGGAAGTTGGAATCATTTTAATAGGGTTTTTACACAATTAAAAAAATAAATCTCCTGTTCCACGTTTTCATTATGGCTATCTACATTTTATCCTCGACTAAGTCAATTTGTGTCACAGGATTTCATTTTCTTTCTTGCACAACTTTTTTTTTTTCCTGAAATTAATGGCTTGTTTTTATTTTTCATTAATATGCTTTTTATAGGGTATTTCTCAAAATAAATCGTTTTTTAGATATTCAAACCTGCCAGATACTCTGTATATTCTATTCTTCCCTCCCTCCTGGAGCCTTCTTGGCCTCTGCTGCTTTCTGGACAGGATGTGCCATCTTCCTGCTGTCCCACCATCAGTCTGGGCCTTCTTTTCACCCGTTCTCTGAGGAGAAGCCTCACTGCCCCTCTGGTAAGGTCTCCTGTACCCTATGTCTTCTTTCATGATTTACTCCCTCATTTTGCTGGAGCACATCCTCCAGCAGCTTCTGAAGAGAGTGGATACACGATATGTTTTAAAACACCCCGTGATCCGTGGCTGACCATTCATCCTTAAGACCGGAGCATGAACAACTTAACTGCTTGGCAGGGCTTGGTGTTTGGTAAAGCTTCACCATAGGTTTGGTCTCGCCCATTTTATCGAGGAACACCAAAACATCAGTGACTATAGGATACTGCCCTTGGAATGATCTGTGCTTCAGAGAAGAATTCTCTCCTGCCTTGAGGCATCATCCTTGCAGCCGCTGCTGTCTTCTGGAAGCTGAGTACAGGAGGTGGGGTGGGGATATGGTTGCATTTTCCCTGTACTGGAATGGCGTCCCGCCCTTGCCTTCAGATTCTCTCCGAGCGCCATCTCCATGGAGAGGACGTGTGTTGGGGTGGGGTTGAGGACGGCGGTATGCAGAGGAAGGCTCCTGGACGACTCAGAGGCCATCTGGGGACCAAGGTGGTCGTTTTAAAGACTCACAAGCAGCAATCCCACTTTCAGCCTTAACCCCCTTCACTCCGTCGGAGGTTCCTGCCGCCTCTGCTGTTCAAGTGCTTCCGAGGTTGTGAGGCTTGAGCTACCTGGCTTCTCACGGTCCTTTTCCCCCCAGCCTTCCACACTTCTCCCCACTGCAGGCACTTGGGTTCAACATTTTAGGGTCTGCTAAATTCATCACCTGCGCTGTAGCCTCCTAAGTTTTGCCGACATCACTGGTCTGCCGTTGTCTTCTTTCCCGCTGTTGTGTCTCTGTGGCTCGCGGTCTATTTCATTTGTTCGATCTCCTGTTCAGGGCGCTTCAGGGGATAGTTGTAAATTTGCTGCCTTTAAGCAGAAGTTTATTAGTTCATTTGAAAACCTAGGAAAATGAGGACAGAGAGGGCCAGATTCCCGCTCAAAGTCACGTGGTGGCTTAACGACAAGGTTGGATAAGGTTACATGCTTCTTGCTCTCAAGCAACTTCCCCCAGGATGAGGTCAGGGTAGAGAGAAAAGCCCCTAGAAAGACCAGTTTTTAGGAGGGTGGAGTGACTCGGGCAGAACTGCTAATGGCAGCCATTACCACATGGTCATGGATGCTGGATTCACAGAGACCTGGCTTCAGGCTGCATTGAGCAAAGCAACACCTCCAGCTCTCTGAGACTCAGTTTCTCATCTGTGAAATGCAAGAGTAATGAGGATCAAATAACATGTTGTGAACACTTGGGACATGCCAGACACCAAGAAGTTAGAGGTCATTCTTTGACCTGGGCGATGACAGTATGTCCCCTTTCCAGGGCAGAAGCTGGATCGTGGAGAAGACCTGGCTCAAAACATGGATTGCTACACGGCCCTCTTCCTCTGCCTGTGTCTCGTGACTTCTCAGGGCCGTGCGGCAGGTAAGGGGGCACTGCTGAGCCGCAGGGTCAATCCAAACCCGGACTCTGGGCTGTGACGGGAAAGGGGGCGGCCTCAAACCAAGAGACATTGAGAGGGGCACTTAGGCCCCCTGGGGCAGCTGCGTGGTGAACCAGCAGTCTGAGGGGTGGAAGACCCCAGGCCTTGGGGATGGGGGGGCAGCTCCAGACAGAGGTTGAGGTGGGGGTCTGACTTGCTCCCCACAGAAGAACCCCTGAATCTGATGAACAGGTTGGAGAGGATGCCCGGGAAATCGGCCTTGACCAATTTTTCTCAGTGAGTTGTGTGTCTCTCCGTCCCTAACAAGGGTCAGCAGTACTTCCCAGCCCCAGCTTGCACCTTGAATCAGTGGTCCAGAGTTGGTCTAGTGTAGACCATTAACTCTTTTATCCAACATGCATTTACTGAGTACCTACTACACGCCTGACACCAGGCTCTGGAGATGCAGGATTGGCATGTCTCTCCGCCCTCAAGTTTACTGTCTGGTTGACGACCCTTAACCAAAGGTATCATGAAACCAGCTGCAGAATCATGGGTCTCTGTGCATATTTCTGGGAAAGGCTCCCAAACTTAGCTGGGCTTTCCAGTGTTTGTGACCCAAAGGCTGAGCAGCTCTGGGTGAGAGGCCCGTGCTGGTGACTGGCCAGGGAAGCTGGGGACCATGGAGCACTTCAATCCGTCAACAGGGAGCAGCTGCAAAAGGCCTCCTAGAGAAGATGTCAACAAACTGGGACCTGACCAAGAGTTAATCAGGAGAAGGGGATGGGTAGGGTGGGGAGGAAAGAGTAAGCCAGGGACACTGTGTATGCAAAGGCCTGGCGGTGGGAGAGACAAGAGCGTGGGGTGGGTCAGCCCTGCCCTGCCAGGCTGTCTGGACCTCCCTCACCCATCCCCACTCCCAGATCTGGTCACCTCTCTCACCCTCAGCTTAATCCATGGTCTGGAGCAGAGCCTACTGGATATCAACTTCAGTGGCTTCAACCTCACCCTGGAGACTACCACCATTCAGACGCTGGTCTTCAAGCTGGGCTGCAACTTTGCTGGCCTCTCGCTGAACAGCAATGCTCTGGAGCGTGTCTCCAAGGTCAGAGATGGCCATGAGATGGTATGTGGGGATGGTGTGTGGGGGAGAGCCTCTACCTCAGAAATCCTCCTGGGCTTTAAGGTCTGAACTTCCCCCAGGATTCATCCATCCCTCCTCCTCACCACTGGCCTGTCCTAACCTCTATGAGTTGCCTTTTCTGTAAAAGACAGCTGATGTTCCTCATGTAAATGGCAGAGATGAGGGTGCAATGTGGGCCCTCGAAGTCAGCGTCCTCTTTCTGCTTTTGCAGGTCTGGTGGGAGTGGGGGCAGTGGCAGCGTTGGGCAAGACCAGGGGATCTGGGTCTGGTGTGATTCCAGCCGAATGCCCGGGTGCTGAGGGGGAGGGGCGGGAGACGCTGCATGGGTGGGGTGTGTGTGTGTGTCCAGTAACCAAACTCAAGGGGAGCAGCCTGGAGGGAAGGCCTGGATCTCGGGAAGTTTGGGAGCAGGTGCAGCCAGGGTGGGGGGTTCTGCAGATGGATGCTCCAGGGGTAGAAATGTGGGGATGAGGTTGGAGGACTTCCCAGGGACTGGGGGCCGGGGAGGGGACTGGGCAAGTCTGGAGGCCTCGGACACCAGGCTCAGCCTGTCTTTGGCTCTCTGCAGACCTGGAGCCGGCATGCCATGCGGTTCCCGACTGAGCTGACCCGGAAGGCCTGCGAGAGGCGCCCCAAGGACCTGCGTCTCATCTGTATCTACTTCTCCACCACCCACTTCTTCCAGGTTCGTACTCTGGTGGCCTGGGAGGGTGGGCACATGCCCTTTCCTCGGGGCACTGCAGACAACCATGCCACAGCCTGAGCCCTGCCTGGGGACCAGCTCAGTGAGCCGCCATTGCCCCTCTGGGCCTCAGTTTTAGCAGTGGTGGGAGGTGCAATTATCACGTGCAGAGGAGACCTAAGAAGCCTACTTATACATATGCATGTCCGTAGGCGGGAGACAGACAACAAGATCACAAGATCCCTGTCCTCAGAGAATTCTCTAGCTTGACAAATAGATTAGGACTTCAGAGACTTTATTTTAGCTCACGGTTGATTTTAACCATAGAGATACAAGGTGATGTGTGAGTCAGGGTGGGGTCAGGGTTGTTCCCAATGAGAAATCCAGGAGGGCTTCTGGAGAAGGTGTCTTTTAACCTTGGCTCTGAGATTGAGTTAGGATAGTGGTGAAGTCGAGGAACCAAGGCTGGACTGCATTAAACAGAGGGAAGGTGGAGCAGGAAGGTGGTGAGAAAACAGCTCTCCAGGTGGAGGGAGCAGCATGTGCAAAGGCCGGGAGGTTGGTCCATATTTATACATATGAAAGGCATGCTGCTTCTCTTATCCAGGAGAAGGGCTTGGGGAAGGGGGGATCTGGGATCATGTCCAGGTCTCCTCATGTCCCCTCCAGTGAGCCCTGCTTCTGTTGCCCTTCCAGAATGACAACTTATCTCTGCTCAACAACTATGTCCTAGGGGCCCAGCTGGGCCATGGACACGTGAACAACCTCAAGGAGTCGATCAACATCAGCTTCTGGCACAACCAAAGCCTGGTACTGTGGGGACGCCCTCTTCCCACCCATTCCTGGGCGCGTAAGACTGTCCTGTTGAAAACTGGTTTGACAAAACTCAAACCTGAGGAACCATCTTGGAAACAAACTGTTTTAAATCCAACACACTTTGAGAATTCCTGCCAAAGAAATAAGAGAGGAGTGTTTACTCATGACATTAGTCAGGAATCTCTGAGTTGCAAGTGATAGAAAACCAACTCCAGCCAGTGTAAGCACAAAAGGGAATTTATTGACTCATGTAAACGAAATGTCCAGGGCTGGTCTAGCTTCAGGCATGGTAGATCCAGGGGCTACTATGATGCCATAAAGGCTCAGTCTCTCTCCATCTCTCAGCAATGGTTTCCTGCGTTCGCTTTCCACACTGTGAAAAGGTAGCAGCTGAAGTGTTGGACTTTCTTCCCCTCTTCTTAGCAGGGTCTTTCTTGCCAGGGCACCAGGGTCCCAGGATGGAGTCCTAAAGGTCCCGCTGGGTCACATGTCCAACCCTGAACCATCACTGTGCCCAGGAGGATGGAATGTGTGGATTGGCCTGGCCTGGATCACAGGGCTCAGGAACAGGGCTAGATTCATTGGCCTGCCCTTGTGGGAGGGGTGGGTCCTCAGGAGATGAGCAGCTGCTGATATAGGAAGCAGGAAGTAGGGTTGTGGGGTGGGAAAGCCCCCTGATACCTCTGCTCTTCTGTCTCTGGCATTTCTGAAAGCCTGGAACCTTTGCACTCTGGCCCTTTCTTCCCATCAGCCTCTTCTCTGCCTCTCACTTTCACCTTCATCCTTCCCATTCATTCCTCTGGGCCTTGGCCCAGCAGTTTCCTTCACCCAGAATATTCTTGCTCCGTTTTTGTTGCAACCCAACGTGTCCTCCAAGGCCTCAGTGTTCCAGTTGTCCCTTTCTCAGGGCTCCTCTGCCCCTTCTTCTGTGGTTTCCCATGGCACTGCCTGTGTCATGTCCCCCACCCCTCCACCCACGTGGCTTGGTGTCAGGGTTGTCTGTGGACGAATCTCTCTCCCCTACTGGGAAGGGTCTGGACCATCGTTCACCACAGGGAGGAGACGGAAACAGACAGCTGCTTATGGAGCACCTACTGTGTGGGCCAGAGCTGAGCACTCAAGATTCTCATTCCACTATCCTTAAGACTTGATATAAATGAACCCATTTTGCAGATGAGTGAATTGAGGTTCAGAGAATCTGTGCACTAGCCCAAGTCACTTTCAGAGTCCGTAATGGAGGTGGGGCTAGAATGTGGGTCTGCCTCATGGCAAAGCCCAGACAGTGCCTAGTAAAATGTTGACAAGGGTACCATTGAGTCACCTTTGGTCCCTGTGATTTCTGGACCTTGATCCCTTCCCTGTACCCCTTGGATGCACTCAACTCCAACATCTTCCCTTAGGAAAGCCACACGATGACCTGTGTCTACTGGAAGGAAGGAGCCAGCAAGCGCTACTGGGGGGTCTGGAGCCCTGAAGGCTGTCACACAGAGCATCCTTCACCTTCCCAGGTGCTCTGCCGCTGCAACCACCTCAGCTACTTTGCTGTTCTCATGGTATGTGTGCGCCCAGACTGGGTGAGGGTGGTCAGAGCTGCCGAAGGCCCCCACAGGACAGAGAAGCAGGGCAAAGGCTGCTGTAAGGAACAGAACATCCAACTCAAATGGTTGTGTGTGGGGGGGGGGGAGAAACGGGTTTATGTTCCTGAAAAGTGTGGGTTAGGCTTCAGGCATGGCTTCATCCAGGGGCTCAATATCACCAAGACAGGCTTCATGTTATACTAGCTTTTGGGCCAGTAGAATGAGAGCTTCTCTTACCCAATTCTGCCAGCCAAAGTCTTGTGACTTGGTCCCTCACACCAGCCTACATCAATCACTGTGGGCAGGAGCAGGGAGGGCTCTGACAGGCCAGGAATGGTGCACCTGTCCACACACAATGGGAGAAGTGACGGGTCCACCCGTGTGCATAGACAGTGAGGGGAGGGAGGGTCTCACAGAGGAAGGGGAGATGGGAGTCGAGAGGGGTAAAGCCACTGTGTCTTCCATGGCCTTCCTTCAAGCCAGGACCATGGTGAGGATTGTGGGGCAGGGGACTTAGAGCTAGGATCTTGGCAGGTGTCTCTGGTTGAGGCTGGGGGAGGCATTTCCATGCGTCTGGCCTGCAGTCCCCCTTCTCTCTCACAGCAACTCTCTCCAGCCCCGCTCCCTGTGGAGCTGCTGGCGCCTCTCACGTACATCTCCCTGGTGGGCTGCAGCGTCTCCATTGTGGCTTCCCTGCTCACTCTGCTGCTGCACTTCCACACCAGGTGTGCCCTGCTCGGGGCCAGGCCTGCCCACCCAGAGCTACTCAGGGCTCCTCCTTCTCTCTCACCGGGTCCCCAGCGTGGGATGGGCTTCTCCAGGGGGTGGAGACCACAAGGCAGGAGGCCAGCCTCACTGTGTGGCTGCCGTTGGCTCCCTACACTCCGACCTGTGTGTGTCCCTGTCAGTGCGTGTCTACAAGCCCTGAGGATGGTGCTGTCTGGGAAATGTCCTCAGGCCACCAAGGGCCCTGCTCCCACCCACAGGAAGCAGAGTGACTCCATAACATGCATCCACATGAACCTGCATGCCTCTGTACTGCTCCTGAATGTCACCTTCCTGCTGAGCCCCACGCTGGCCAAGCCCTCTGTGCCCGGGTCAGCATGCATGACACTGGCCGCCATCCTGCACTATGCACTGCTCAGCTGCCTCACCTGGATGGCCATTGAGGGCTTCAACCTCTACCTTCTCCTGGGGTGTGTCTACAACATCTACATCCGAAGATACGTGCTCAAGCTCTGCGCAGTGGGCTGGGGTAAGCCCAGCCTCCTTCTCCTTTTGCTTCCTGAGACTTCCAGCTGGACTGGCCATCTGCCCCTGCCCACCCTTCTCTTCCTCTTTCTCCTCAACATAGTGAGCACTGCTATGGCCACCGGACATCATCCCTGCAACACCTGACCTGCTTCCGGCATTACTATCTTATCACTGCCACCTCTGCCTCTGCCACCTCTACCTCCAAACCTCATCACCTCCATCACCTTCACCTCCATCACCACCACCTCCACCACATTCACCTCCACCACCTTCACCTCCATCACCTTCACCTCCATCACCACCACCTTCACCACGTTCACCTCCATCACCTTCACCTCCACCACATTCACCTCCATCACCTTTACCTCCATCACCTTCACCTCCATCACCTTCACCTCCATCACCTTCACCTCCATCACCTTCACCTCCATCACCACCACCTCCACCACCTTCACCTCCATCACCACCACCTCCACCACCACCACCTCCACCACCACCACCTCCACCACCACCACCTCCATCACCTTCACCTCCATCGCCACCACCTCCACCACCACCTCCACCATCTTCACCTCCATCACCTTCACCTCCATCACCACCACGTCCACCACGTTCACCTCCATCACCTTCACCTCCACCACGTTCACCTCCATCACCTTCACCTCCATCACCTTCACTTCCACCACCTTCACCTCCATCACCTTCACCTCCATCACCACCACCTCCATCACCTTCACCTCCATCACCTTCACCTCCATCACCACCACCTCCATCACCACCACCTCCACCACCACCACCTCCACCACCACCACCTCCATCACCACCACCTCCATCACCTTCACCTCCATCACCTTCACCTCCATCACCACCACCTCCATCACCACCACCTCCACCACCTTCACCTCCATCACCACCACCTCCACCACCACCACCTCCACCACCACCACCTCCATCACCACCACCTCCATCACCTTCACCTCCATCACCACCACCTCCACCACGTTCACCTCCATCACCTTCACCTCCATCACCACCACCTCCATCACCTTCACCTCCATCACCTTCACCTCCATCACCACCACCTCCATCACCACCACCTCCACCACCACCACCTCCACCACCAC
The DNA here is from genome assembly GCA_037038555.1 of Rhynchonycteris naso. NCBI lineage: Eukaryota > Metazoa > Chordata > Mammalia > Chiroptera > Emballonuridae > Rhynchonycteris > Rhynchonycteris naso. The sequence goes on from CM073001.1 coordinate 9,463,605, forward strand.
CACCTCCATCACCACCACCTCCATCACCTTCACCTCCATCACCTTCACCTCCATCACCACCACCTCCATCACCTTCACCTCCATCACCTTCACCTCCATCACCACCACCTCCATCACCACCACCTCCACCACCACCACCTCCACCACCACCACCTCCATCACCACCACCTCCATCACCTTCACCTCCATCACCTTCACCTCCATCACCTTCACCTCCATCACCACCACCTCCACCACGTTCACCTCCACCACCTTCACCTCCACCACGTTCACCTCCATCACCTTCACCTCCATCACCACCACGTCCACCACGTTCACCTCCATCACCTTCACCTCCACCACGTTCACCTCCATCACCTTCACCTCCATCACCACCACCTCCATCACCTTCACCTCCATCACCTTCACCTCCATCACCACCACCTCCATCACCACCACCTCCACCACCACCACCTCCACCACCACCACCTCCATCACCACCACCTCCATCACCTTCACCTCCATCACCTTCACCTCCATCACCACCACCTCCATCACCACCACCTCCACCACCTTCACCTCCATCACCACCACCTCCACCACCACCACCTCCACCACCACCACCTCCATCACCACCACCTCCATCACCTTCACCTCCATCACCACCACCTCCACCACCACCTCCACCATCTTCACCTCCATCACCTTCACCTCCATCACCACCACCTCCACCACGTTCACCTCCATCACCTTCACCTCCACCACGTTCACCTCCATCACCTTCACCTCCATCACCACCACGTCCACCACGTTCACCTCCATCACCTTCACCTCCACCACGTTCACCTCCATCACCTTCACCTCCATCACCTTCACTTCCACCACCTTCACCTCCACCACGTTCACCTCCATCACCTTCACCTCCATCACCACCACCTCCATCACCTTCACCTCCATCACCTTCACCTCCATCACCACCACCTCCACCACCACCACCTCCACCACCACCACCTCCACCACCACCACCTCCATCACCTTCACCTCCATCACCTTCACCTCCATCACCACCACCTCCATCACCACCACCTCCACCACCACCACCTCCACCACCACCACCTCCATCACCACCACCTCCATCACCTTCACCTCCATCACCACCACCTCCACCACCTTCACCTCCATCACCACCACCTCCACCACCACCACCTCCATCACCACCACCTCCATCACCTTCACCTCCATCACCACCACCTCCACCACCACCTCCACCATCTTCACCTCCATCACCTTCACCTCCATCACCACCACCTCCACCACGTTCACCTCCATCACCTTCATCTCCACCACGTTCACCTCCATCACCACCACCTTTACCACGTTCACCTCCATCACCTTCACCTCCACCACCTTCACCTCCATCACCACCACCTCCACCACGTTCACCTCCATCACCACCACCTCCACCACGTTCACCTCCATCACCACCACCTCCACCACGTTCACCTCCATCACCACCACCTTCACCACGTTCACCTCCATCACCTTCACCTCCACCACCTTCACCTCCATCACCACCACCTCCACCACCTTCACCTCCATCACCTTCACCTCCATCACCTTCACTTCCACCACCTTCACCTCCACCACGTTCACCTCCATCACCTTCACCTCCATCACCACCACCTCCATCACCTTACCTCCATCACCTTCACTTCCACCACCTTAACCTCCACCACGTTCACCTCCATCACCTTCACCTCCATCACCTTCACCTCTACCACCTTCACCTCCATCACCTTCACCTCCACCACGTTCACCTCCATCACCTTCACCTCCATCACCTTCACTTCCACCACCTTCACCTCCACCACGTTCACCTCCATCACCTTCACCTCCATCACCTTCACTTCCACCACCTTCACCTCCATCACCTTCACCTCCATCACCACCACCTCCATCACCACCACCTCCATCACCACCACCTCCACCATCTTCACGTCCACCACCTTCACTTCCAAAACAACCACCACCTCTAATCATCACCGCCATCCTCCTTGTTTTCACTATCTTTGCAACAGTCGTCATCTCCAGCTCCATCCTAGCCCCTCTTTATTCTCTGTTCCTCATCTGCTCCCCTGTCCTCTCTCCCATTAGCTCCCAGCCACCACCACCCCCTGTGACCACTGCTGCTGCCACTATATCCCGTCCTAGAGCCCTCACTCCAGTCACCTTGGAGAAGGGCCTTCTCTAAGGCTGACTGCTCTGCAGCTGGCCCCCATGACAGGGGCTGGGGCTGGAACAGTCTCTGTCCCTATCCCTCCTCCCCTGGTGGAGTTGTTTCGGCAGCCCCAGGGACCCACAGCCAGCCTGTCCCCGGGGTCTCCTGACAGATGCCCAGCCTCTGTCCTCTACTCCCCAGGTGTCCCAGCCTTCCTGGTGCTGTTCCTCCTTGCCATCAAGAGCTCCGTTTACGGCCCCCGCGCGATCCCACTTTCTGACAGCCGGGGGAATGGCACGGGCGTCCGGAACATGTCCATGTGAGTGCACACCAGCTGTGGCAGGCTCCCGGGCCCTGGTGGAGGGACCAGGCCCTGGCGCTCGCTCGGAACAGGGAGTCCTGCAGGCAGGGCACTGGCTGTGGAGCAAGGAGGGGCCACTGCTTAGACAAGGGCTGGTTTCCAGGGGCCTTTGTTGTACTCTCTGCTGGATCCCCGAGGTTTCCTGCAGGGCAGGCTCAGGTTCTACGCCAGCTAATTCTAGGAAGCTGTGGCCCGGACTGCAGCACCCACTCACCACCTCCAGGGCCTCGGCCTCCCAGCCCCTGCCAGCTCGCTCCCAGGCCCTGCAGTGGGCTCACCTGAGCCTGAGTGTGCTGCTGTCCCAGCCCCTCACTGCAGGCTCTGGCTCCTCCTGACCTGTGCCTGTGTGGCACTGCCAGGACTCAGGGCAGGACATCCCAGGGACTGGGCTTGAGCACGTGCAGGGGGAGGGGGCAAGGAGAGGCAGTGGACATTGAGGGTCTGGGGGACAGATTCTGCTGCCTCTTCTGCGCCCTAGGACATTAACCTTGCAGCCAACATAGAGAATAGCTCCCCAAACCCTGTAGACCCATCGCTAGCAGTGGGTCACCTGGCCTCTTTTCCTTGCTCAGCTGAAACAAGAGGGCCAAGGGCTGACTCTGGCAGGCCTTGTGTATTAGCTTGGTAATTCTCATGACAAAAACAGAGGTCTACTGTCAGCCCTTGTTTACACTGAGGGAAACCGAGGCACAACATCAGTGCCCAAGGACATCCAGCCGGTCAGTGGCAGAGCTGGTCCCCAACCACTGTCCCTCTTGGGCCCCTGGAGGTGAGGGCTCTGGGGCCGAGGAGGGACTGATTCCTTCACTGTGAGGGTCAGGTTGTCTGCTCAGAGGACGTGTGACTTAGGACTCTTTAATAACCTTGTATTTTAGTATGTAATATGTGATGTGGACAAAAGAACTAAAGTCACACTTCCATGGGACAGGAAGCACATTAACGTGGGGCCGTTAGAGAACTCCCACCGTAAGAATTAGCTTCTCTCCCGTCTTCCTTGCCACTTCCCTTCCTTTCTTACCCTGGATTCTGTGACTTTCAATCTCCCGCATTTAAAAAACTCTTACTACATATATTGGCATTCTTTACATTATATTTAAATTTTAGTGTCATTTTTTTTCGATTGAGATATAATTGACATATGACATTATATTAGTTTCAGGTGTACAACATAATGATTCAATATTCGTCTGTGTCGCAAAATGATCACCACAATAAGTCCAGTTAACATCCGTGATCATACTTATACTTTTTTCCTTGTGATAAAAACTTTTAAGATTTATTCTCTTAGCAACCTTCAAATATGCAGACAGCATTATTAACTGTTGTCACCGTGTTGTACACCACATCCCCATGTCTTACTTACTTTGTGACAGTAAGTTTGTCCCTTCTGGCCTCTTCCACCCATTTCTCCCGCCCATCACCCCCTGCCTCTGGCTGCCACCAATCTGTTCTCTGTATCTATGAACTTGATTTTATTTTTTTGACAATTCCACACCTAAGTAAAATCACTTGATATTTGCCTGAGTTATTTCACTAAGCATAATGCTCCATATGCCCTCCTGGGCCACCCATGTTGTTGCGAATGGCAAGATTTCATTCTTCTTTTTTTTATGGCCAAATAATATTCCATTGTATGTGTACAGTTGACCCTTAAACAATGTGGGTTCAAACTACGTGGACCCCCTCAGATTTTTTTTCCAATCAATATTGTAAATACATTTTATTTTTCTTATAATTGGTTGATTGTAAGAATACAGTGCCTGACCTATGCTGGCACAGTGGATAAAACGTCGACCTGGAAAGCTGAGGTCTCTGTTCGAATCCCTGGGCTTGCCTGGTCAAGGCACATATGGGAGTTGATGTTTCCTGCTCCTCCCCACCTTGTCTTTCTCTCTCTTTAAAATGAATAAATAAAGTCTTTAAAAAAAGAATACAGTATGTAATACATATACAAAATATGTGTTCATCAGCCAGGCTTCTGGCGAGAAGCAGGCTATCAATAGTTAAGGGGAGTTTTCGGCCACACAGGGAGTTGGTGCCCTAAGCCCCATGAATTCAAGGGTCAACCGCACAACACATGTTATTTATGCGTTCATCTATTGATGGACTGTTGTTTCCACACCTTAGCTATTTTGAGTAATGCTGCAGTGAACATGCAGATAGACCTTTTCCAATTAGTGTTTTCTTTTCTTTTCTTTTTTTTCACAAATACCCAGACGTGGATTCTGGACCATAAAGTAGTTCTATTTTTTATTGTTTGAGGAACCTCCCTACTGTTCCCACGGTGGCTGCACCAATTTACAACCCATGAACATTGCACGAAGGTTCCCTTTTCTTCACATCGTCGCTTGCACTTGTTATTTCTTGTCTTTTTAATAATAGCCATTCTAACAGGTATATATGGTTTCCTAAACACAAACAGCAATTTAAAAAACTCTTGAAAATAACTCCAATGACCAATGACCAGACACTGGATTAATAAATATGGTGTTATCTGCCAGTAAAGAGGAATGATCCATGACCACACTAATGAACTTGGATGAAACCCGAAAATAATGTTCAAGGACCCTTGTGACTGCCATAGCAGGAGCCAGAGCAGATGATTGTGACAGTTAGGGACACAGGCCCTGGGATCAGACCATGGGGTTTCAAGTGCCATCTTTTCCTCTTACTAGTGTGTGTTCCTAAGCCAGGGCCTCAGTTTCCTCATCTGTAGGATGGGGATGATGACATACTTGCTTCATAGGGTCATGTGATTTGAATGGGTTAACCTACCAAAAGTGTAACTGGAGAAAAGGCAGCACCTGTGTCACGGAGGTGTCTTGGGGAGGCAGAGGGCTGGAAGGAAGTCCCGTGGAGGCGGCAGGCAGGGGCCAAGGTGGCAGGTGGTTCCTGTCGTGGTGGCCTGGCTGGAAAGCCGGGCCCAGGACTTCACCCCACGTGCAGTCAGGCAAGAAACTATAGGTCTGAGCCGGGAGTCCAGACCAGGTTCAAGAGGCAGTCCTGAGTCCCCCAGCCTTGAGAGCCACATCCACCCTGACACTTCACCCCTCCTCTGCAGATGCTGGGTGCAGAGCCCTGGGGTGCACGGTGTCCTGGTCATGGGCTACGGTGGCCTCACATCCCTCTTCAACCTGGTGGTGCTGGCCTGGGCGATGTGGGTCCTGCGCAGACTGAAGGCCAGGGAGAAGGCACCGGGCACCCGGGCCTGCAGGGACACCATCACCGTGCTGGGCCTCACCGTGCTGCTGGGCACCACCTGGGCCTTGGCCTTCTTCTCCTTCGGGGTCTTCCTGCTGCCCCAGCTCTTCCTCTTCACCATCTTCAACTCGCTCTACGGTGGGTCCTGTGGGTGGCCTAGAGGAAGCCCTGGGGGGCGGTGCACACCTGGTATGTGCGTACTGCTGGGAGGCTCAGGTCCAGGGGGCGAGTCTGGGCTGAAATCCAGCCCCCTGACAAGCTGATTAGGGGCTACATCCTCCCAGAGGAAGGGGCACTGCCTTGTAATCTTCACAGAGGCACCTTCCAGGCTAGCAGCAGCCGGGTCCTCCTGCTCCTCTGCTCCACCCCTCTGGCCCCCAACAGTAAGAAATCCTGAGAATTACTCCTCGCTCCTGCCAAGGAGGGCCCTGGGTTCTGGGAGAGGCCCCATGAGGCTCCCACGAAGCCCTCACCGACCAGCCTTCTGTTTGCAGGTTTCTTCCTCTTCCTGTGGTTCTGCTCCCAGAGGTGTCACTCAGAGGCGCAGGCGGAGGCAAAGATGGAGACATTCAGCTCCTCCCAGACCATGCAGTAGTCTGGACGTCTTGGCCTGAAACCCACAGCCTCTCTGACTACCTGCCCCTTGTGGCCCTGGTTTCCATCAGAGAAGGTGGCGGGCCAGCTGCCGTACACCAGAAGCCCTGTGCCCTCTAGGGAGGCTTTTCACCTCCGTGGCTTCTCTGGACCCAGAAAGAAATGCCCAGAATGTCCTTGGCGCAGTTGCAGAGAATCACCATTGCCCTCCATCTGTCAGACCCAGTGGGAAACTCATGGAGCCAGAGCCTTTTTCAGGCTGCACACCAGGGGGCGCTGTTGGCCTGTACGCAGAAGCTATCGGCACCAAAGCGGGTCTGGATGGAAATGTTGCCGTCACCCGTCTGCCGACATGACTTCACACCAGAGGTAGCAGTCCTGCCTCCATCCAGGGACAGCACCTGCTGAGTGACCAGAAGGAGAAATGTCAGTGCTGTTCACAGAGCCATTTCTCTCTTTACCCAACACAGCTGTCCCCCTAGCTCTTGGGGCCTTGTGTTTTGGGCATAGCACAGTGGGCTGGGAGAGGCTCTCTGGGCCCTGACCCAGGCCATCGGACAGATTTCAATGACTTTGAATGGCACCAGGAAGGAAATGAGGCTGGATCCCTTTTTTTATGCCCTCTGTTCATTTCTTGATGCAAATAGCCTGTGCTGAGTGCTGCAAGCTGTGGAGCCGGACTGTCTGAGCTCAGATGCTGGCTCTGCTGCTTGTTAACTGACTGTGGACAAGCCGCTCAACCTCTTTGTACCTTAGTTTTCCTACCTGTAAATAAGGACAATAATAGTAGGACTTATTTTGAAGGTTAGAGGCTTAGCACAAGGTAAATACTCAATAAATGGATATTATTGTTATCATTAATATTTTTGTTATTATTTTATTAAGTGTTAGCAGAGTCTGAGGCCAACCTGTCTAAGCCCCAGCCCCAGGTCAGCTCAACGTCGCAGGCCCAGGTCCTCACTGGGCACATTCTGTGGCTCCTTGGCTTGGCCACCTGCTCTCCCTTTCCCCAGAGTGGTCTCTGCTCCAGCCTTACTGGCCTTTTGCTATTTTAAGACATTCCCCACACATTGCAGCGTCCAGGCTGTTGCTGCCTGCCCCTCCACCCTTCAATTCCCCAATCCTCTGTTCCATTTAAATTCCTGATGGCACTTACCACTTCTTCTGTGACATTTCTCCAAGTGCCCTACAGAGAAAAGTGTCTTTCCACTCCGACCCCGAGCAGAAAGTACCTCTACCTCTAGCAGGGTGATGTGAGCTCCCGGTAGGGCCCCCCTGGTGTAGCCCACCCTTGACCTGTACAAGGCCCCCCAGACCTTGTGGTGGCTCCTATGCTAATTAGGGTGCTCAGGGAGCGTGAAACCTCCGGCTCCACTTGGGCAGCTCTGTAAAGCAGTGAGTGACCCAGGCTTGGTTGGTAGCCCGGTGAAGTGGGGCCTGCCTGGGACCCCAGCCCAACCCGGGCCTCTTAGATCCTGCCAGGGTTCTAACGCCAGGGCTGCCCAAGAGAGGATGTGGCCACAGTGACACAGAATGGTTCTAGTGGTTACAGGAAATAGTCTCAGGCATGTGATCCCTATTGGGGTCCAGGCTCTAGGCTGGGACCACTTCCTGGAAATGTCCCACCAGATGTGGGGGCAGGAATGGGTGGCTTTTATTGTGAGTACCTTTACTTCAATACAATGAACTTTAAAAAAAAGATAGACTAAAGAGAAACTGACAAAACTTCCATCAACATGAGATATTTCAAATGCTTCTCTTAATTATTGATAGTGATGCTGGAAAAAATTGTACCAGATATAGAAGATTTGAACAACATGAGTACAAAGCTTGATCTAATGGGCAGTAATTGAATTCTGTGTCCCACATCAGCCTGTTCTCAAGCACTCATGTACCATTAAAAAAAAATTGATTCCACACCTCCCTGCCCTGGAGAGAGAAACATCCTGACATTTAAAGGGACCATTTCCTCACTTTTGATAGTTTTACCAACTGAATCTGCATCGCTAAACAATAGAGTTCTGGTTTAGCCTGTTTTGGAAGGTTGTATAAACAGAATCCACCTTCCCTCAACTCAGCATTGGTCGTCGAAGTCATCTCGGTAGTTGTGTGTAGATATCGTGTATCTGTGTCCATTGCTGTATGCTATTTCAGCGAGGACCACACTACAAGTTGTGAGCCCATTCTCCTGCTGATGGATGTCTGGGACATTTGTGGTTGGGTTATTATTGTAAGCAATGCTCTGTGATCATTCTCATAAGTTGTGGTAATATATATATATATATATATATATATATATATATATATATATATATATATATATATATATATATATATTGGAAGCAGAATTTCTGGGCTACAGGTCGTAGGCATCTCCAACTTTACTGGAAAATGCCAGTTTTCTGAAGTGGTTAACCAAAGTGAAAGTCCCACGCAGTCGTTGGTACTGCTAATTTGCTAATTTTTGGTAATCTGCTGAGTGCGTAGTGGTATCGCATTGCTATTGTAAGTTGCATTTCCAAGGCAACTGATGAGATAGAGCACCTTTGAATATTAAGGGCCGGTTGGATTTCTTCTTCTCTTTTTTTTTTTGAGAGTGTCTTTTTTTTTTTTTTTTAAGTGTCAAACCTTTTGCCTGTTTTCTGTTGGTTTACTTGTCTTTGTGACAGATGCCTGCGGTGCCAGCGTCACTCTGATTTCAGTGTGTGGTGGGCACACTTGCCATTTTCAGAGAACCAGGTTTTCCCTACTTCGCCTCAGGGTCTTCTCTAACACTATGGAAAGACTGAGAACGGGGGATGCTAGCTGATGGAAAGATACTCCAGCCTCCTGACCTTCATAGCAGCAACTGTAGAGCTCCTCAGAGGTCATGGAGGCTCACTGCCTTCAGCAGCAGCCTAGTTCATGCCTTTGTATTGGGACGTCTGCCTACCTGTTGCACTGTCCCCACCCCTCCCTGCTGCCTGGCAGTTTCTTCTAGATACACTGCTACACCCGAGCACTTCAGGCTTGCTTTGCATCTTTTTCTTTTTGAATTGTAGCATATATTAAGATATTCTGGATACTACTCCTTCGTATGATATATTACTGCAAATATATTCTCCCCCAATATTTGTTTTTTTTCATTTTTCTCCATGACCTTTTGTTGATCATAAATCCTTCAGTTTAATATAGTCTAATTGACTAAACCTTTTCTTTACAGTTAGTGCTTTTGTATTTTAGAAATCCTTCCCTGTTTCAAAGTCAGGAAGACATCTTTTCTTATGCTGTTGCCCAGAAGTTTTATAGCTTTTCACAGTCAGATCTGCCATTCATTTGCGATTGACTTTCATGACTACTATGTGCTAGGGTCAAGTTTTGTCTTTCCCCTATGGATACCCAATGGTCCTGGCACCATTTATTGGAAAGTCATCTTTTTTCTTAATGCTCAGAAATGCCACCTCAGCCATAGAGCAGGCAGCTGCTGATGTCTGGGGCTGTTGGTGAGTGCTCTAGTCTATTTCTGCTCTCCCAAATAAGTTTTAGAATCTTATCTGTGTTTTCCACATTTCTGGTTTGATTTATTTTTAGTTATTTGCCAGATTTTAAAGTACTGTATTGTCAATGATAGTTGTAATAGTTACCTATTGTCATGTGACAAATTACTCCAAAACTTAGCAGCTAAAACAACAAATACTTATCTCAGGTTTCTGCAGGTCAGGCACCTGGATGGGCAGTCAAGTTGATGGCCAGGGCTGTGGTTTCACCTGAAGGCTTGACTTGTGGAGGGGACTCACAGGGCTGCCTCATGACATGGCATCTAGCTTCCCCCAGAGCAAGGGATCTGAGAGAGCAGGAGATAGAGGACCCAAGACAGAAGCCCGAATCTTTTAATATCCTAATATCAGAAATGACACTTACGGTTTCTGCCATATTTTATTCATTAGAAGTTACTAAATACAGTTCACGCAAGGGGCAGGGTAGTCACAATGACCAGAATACGGGGGGCATTTGGGAACATCTTATAGAGAATAGGGCTCTTTTCAATAATTTAATTTTTTTTTTAATTTTCTAATTGGGGCTATTTTGTATTGCATAATGATGGGGTTTTTTGTCTTTTTTTAAATTTTATTTTATTTCAGAGACAGAGAGAGAGAGTCAGAGAGAGGGATAGATAGGGACAGATAGACAGGAATGGAGAGAGGTGAGAAGCATCAATTATTAGTTTTTTGTTGCCCTTGCGACACCTTAGTTGTTCATTGATTGCTTTCTCACATGTGCCTTGACCGCGGGCCTTCAGCAGACCAAGTTACCCCTTGCTGGAGCCAGCGACCTTGGGTCCAAGCTGGCGAGTTTTTGCTCAAGCCAGATGGGCCCGCGCTCAAGCTGGCAAGCTCGGGGTCTCGAACCTGGGTCTTCCGCATCCCAGTCCGACACTCTATCCACTGCGCCACCACCTGGTCAAGCGCATAATGATGTTTTCATGCTGATTTTTGTACCCAACCCCAGTAAACTTTAATTAATTCTAATGGTTTATCTGTAATTTTTTGTTTTATGTACTCATTTGAGGAAGTTCGTTTTTTCTTTCCAATTCTTGTATGTTTTATTTCTTCTCCTTTATTTATTGTACAGGTTAGGTCTTATATAACAATATAAAACAGCTGTAATAAAAGCAGGCTTTCTTATCTTGCTACCCATTTCAAAGGGAAAGTTTTTGACAGTTTCACCTTAAAGTATAATATTTGGTATAGCGTCTTTTAAATATTCTTTTATTTCTTAACTATAGCGTCTTTTAAACAAAAAACAAAAAGCCAACGTACACACCCTTGGTACAGCGCCCGAGCCCGGTAGGAGGTGCTTCAAGGTGACCATGGTATGACACTGCCGGCTGGGAGCAGGTGGTTGGTGAGCCGGTCCCACGCTCCGCTGAAAACCGCGGAATTCCTCTCCCAGCCCAGGCAGCACCTGGAGCTAGTCCTGCTGGGCCAACACCCTTGGAAGACCTCGCATCCCTATTCTCCAACCCAACGCGAGTCCAGGGAAGTCTGGTTCACCTTTGATGGCAGCCTGCAGAGACTAGTCCCGCCAGAAGAACCTTGAAGGGTAGAGGATAACTTTTCCTTCCCAGCATCTGGATGGACCACAATTTTAGTATCCATTCACCTATTGAAGGACATCTTAATAGCTTCCAAGTTTTGGTGATTATGAATAAAGCTGCTATAAACATCCCTTACTCTTGAGAACCTGCTGCTTCCCTTATAGTTGGAGTGCAACAAGGCATTCAATTTCATCCCATCTGTTTTCTTTACTCCTGCACAAAAGGATTTGGGTCCCTAGATTTTTCTCCAAATGATGAAAAAGGAGGAAGGAAGGTAAAAACAAAGGAAGACGTTACATGACGTTGCCAAAAGGACTTTGCAGGTGTAATTACAGTTACAGACTTTTACATAGGAATATCATCCAGGATTATCTATGTGGGTGCCCAGTCTAATCACATGAGCACTTTAAAAAGCACAGCCTTCCCCCAACTGGCGTGAGAGATACATTGAGAAGAATTTGACCCGCTGGTACTGGAGGGGCCGCATGGAAAGCATGAAGAGGGACGAGTCAGCCTCTAGGAGTAGAGACCAGCGCTAGATGAGAGCCAGCAAGAAAACCGGACCCTAGTCTTACAACCAACCAAGCAGAATTGGATTCAGCCGAGAGCTTGGATGTAGACTTGTTCCCAGGCCCTCCAGAAAGCCGCTCACCACTGCTGAGGGGTCACGTGATTTCAATCTAGGCAGAGAGCCAGCTGAGACATCCTGAGCCCATTCCACCTCCAGAACTGTGAGATAATATGTAGATGGGTGTTGTCTGAAGCCATTAAATTGTGGTAATTCTTAGGGCAGCAGAAGAAAACAAATACACTGTGTATGTGTGAAATAAAGGCTGGTGCCCACTCAAAAATCAAAATACATCCTTCATCAAATTTAGGAAGTTCCTTTCCATTTCTAGTTTGCTAAGAGTATTTTTTTTCTTTTTAAATCATGAGTGGATATTGACTTTTGCTGAGCATTTCTTTTATGTATATTTTCATGATCATTAAAATATTCACCTTGGACCTATTAATGTGAATTACATTTTTTTTCTAATGTTAAATCTACCTTGCAAAAGTCAATTTTGATTTTTGTTGACTGTCTTAAATATATATTTGCTTTCTGTTTTATTAATTTGTACTATTTTGTTTATAATTTTTGCCTTATTTTGTAAGGTTTAATTTACTTTTTTTTCCTCTAACTCCTTGAGATGGATGCTTACCTAATTAAGGCTAAACCTTTATTCTTTGCTAATATATATTGTATATTTCCTTATCAGTATTACTTTAGAAAAATCTACCACTGGTTTTGATAGGTGCTATTTCAATATTGCTCTGTTAGAAATGTTTTTATTTTTTTAATTGCAATTTCTTCTTTGACCCATATATTATTAAAAAGTGTGACTTTAAATTTTTAAAAATATATGGGGATTTCCTAGTTTTTATTTAATTTAATTTAATTTATTTTTTAAAAATTGATTTCTAGCTTAATTACATTGTGGTGAGAGGAAAATTATCTCAATGATTTCAATCCCTTGAAATGTATTGAGATTTGCTTTATGGCCCAGAAGAGAGGCCATATTTATAAATGTCTGGATGTGCTTGAAATGTGTTTTACAGTTGTTGTGGAAAGGGTTCTGTCCATATTTATTAAGTCTAGTTTATTAACTGAATTTAAATCTTCTATATCCTTGTCTCCTTTCTCTATGAAATTGATAAAAGTGCCTTAAAATTTCCTCTTATGACTGCTGGTCAGGGCACATATGAGAAGCAATCAATGGCACAACTAAGTGGAGCAAGGAGCTGATGCTTTTCTCTCTCTCTTTAAAAATAAGTAAATAAATAAAGTAAAAGTTTTCTTTGGTTGTTTTTGTAATTTTTTTTTTATTCAGTGAGAGGAGAGGAAGCAGAGACAGACTCCTACATGTGCTCCATCCAGGATCCACCTGGCAAGCCCACATGGAGTGATGCTCTGCCCATCTGGGGCGTTGCTCTGTTGCTCAGCACCCAAGTCCTTCTTAGCATCTGAGGTGGAGGTCATGGAGCCATCTTCAGTGCCTGGGGCCACTTGCTCCAATTGAGCTATGGCTTCAGGAAGGGGGGACAGAGAGAGAGAGAGAGAGAAGCAAGAAGAGAAGGGTGGAGAAGCAGATGGGCACTTCTCCCATGTGCCCTGACTGGGAATCAAACTTGGGACATCCATATGCCAGGTCAATGCTCTACCATGGAGCCAACTGGCCAGGGCTCTTTTAAAAATATGCCATGCCATGCCCTTTTTTTTTTTTTTTTTTTTTTCAGAGAGAGGGAGAGTGAGAAGCATCAACTCACAGTTGCTTCACTTTAGTTGTGCCTTGATGCTTCTAGTATGTGCCACGACTAGGGATCAGACCAGTGACCTTGGACTCAAGTTGATCCAGTGACCCCTTGCTCAAGCCAGTGGCCTTGGCCTCAAGCTAGTGACCTTGGGCTCAAGCCAGTAACCTTTATGCTCAAGCCATTGACCTGGGGCTCATGTTGATGATCGTGTGCTCAAGAAGGCAAGCTTGAGCTCAAACCAGTGACCTTGGGTTTCACTGGTGACCTCAGCATTCTGGGTCAACACTCCATCCATTGCATCACCACTGGTCAGGCCTGCCATGCCACTTTTTGTACTTCGCTATTCCCTGCAAATATTTTCAGCTTGTGGTTCACTATTTTTATTATTATTATTATTATTTTTAACAGGGACAGAGAGAGAGTCAGAGAGAGGAATAGATAGGGACAAACAGACAGGAATGAAGAGAGATGAGAAGCATCAATCATTAGTTTTTTATTGCGACACCTTAGTTGTTCATTGATTGCTTTCTCATATATGCCTTGACCGCGGGCCTTCAGCTGACTGAGTAACCCCTTGCTCGAGCCAGCAACCTTGGGTCCAAGCTGGTGAGCTTTTTGCTCAAGTCAAATGAACCTGCGCTCAAGCTGGCGACCTTGGGGTCTTGAACCTGGGTCCTCTGCATCCCAGTCCAACGCCTATCCACTGTGCCACTGCCTGGTCAGGCTGTGGTTCACTTTTGTAAGATAGTAAGAATAGTTATTGTATCCTCTTTATCCGATGGTTATAATATTTGCAACAGCCATGGATAGACTTCTGCTGGCCCTGGCTTGCATCCCCTTCTTGTCTTTGTTTACTTTGTCAACTTTGACCTTGTCATGGTAATTGGCTATGAAAAATTATTTGTGGGGCTTCCCCCCATGACTGGAAAGGATGTGGTTCCCTTCAGCATTGCTTTTGTTTCTGATAAGCAGTTGGGACACATATTAGTAGAAACATTTCAGGCCAAACTCAAGTTTCCTGCTTGAGGTTCTTGGTCTGTCTCAGACCATTGTACTTGAGGGGGCAAAGTGCATGAGTGTCAGTCTGTAGGGACCAGTTCTCAGAATGGGCTTCTTACCCTTCCTCTTTGCTCCTCTTCTTCCCAAATCACTTTCTGGGGCCAGAGAGAGGGACTTGATTTAGTTCTGGTTTATCCTTTTCCTGAGGTGGAGGTCTCAACCTACATGGAGAGGCTTTGCTTCAAGACTGTCCTCCCGTGGCTGACCCTTGGCCTTCACTCCCATCCTGCTCACCCTGAAAGCCCCCAAACCTAGGCCCAAGCGTGTGGCACCTGTAAATACCCTTAATACAGAAGTCACTTTGGTGGTTTCGTTATTTGGCTTACATCTCTGGGTTGATATTTTCTCCTTGAATTTAGCCTACTGTTTCCCTGGGGTCTCTTTAACTCTTCAACACTGTAAAATATGTCACTCAGCACGTTAAACTGTGTTCTGTAGGCAAAGCGAATCTGCTATCACCAGCAATGGAAATCTCAAGATCAGTTATAGGTGAACTAAGGTTGAGGGCCTAAGGGGACACTTTCGTCAAGTGGTCATATCATGTTGGGTTGCATGAAAGAAAATACTATTGTTTTAGTGCTAGTTTCTACACCTGTCCAACCTACAACTTGTCTCCATTGTTAGGAACCTGTGTCCTCTGATTGGCGTGAGCAGAAGTGAGTTGGATACAGTGGGCAGAACTCAGCAAAGATCAGATGACTTCCTTTCCTTTGGAGGGGGGGCAGATAAGTGGAGCCCAACTCCCCAGATACTAGTACATTTCTCAGGGACGTCTCCTATGTCCATCTGTCCCCATACAGTTCCCCTAAGAACCTTCTTCCTCCTCGTCCATGGATGGTTTATGAAATGTGGGCAGTGTAGTGGGCTGGTAAGCACGTGGACTCTGAAGCCAGGCCAGCTGGGTAGAAATCCCAGCTCTCTCATGCAGGCATTGTGCTACCCCTGGGAAGTTACCTAACCTTTCCAGACCTCAGTTTCCAGATCTGCAATATGAGGACAATCATGATAGTAACTACTTCATAAAGATGGTAGGAGAAGAGAGTTAGTTAATCATTGCAATGCCCTTAAGAGAATGCCTGGTGTATAAAGAAAAACTGTTTTAAAAAATGGGATTGAAACACTGTCCATGCTCCTCTCCAAGTCAACTGAAATAATGGGCACACTATTGCTGTTGTGCTTGGCCTTTTTAATCTGGTGCAATCCTTTCAGTTTATAGGTGAGAAACAGATGCAAAGACTCAGGGGAACTCAGCCCAAGCCGCCCAGCAGGCCACTGGCTCCCTGACCTGGAGAGCAGTACTCCAAGGTTCTAGTTCTGGCTCTACCACCACCGACTGGCTGTGTGGCAGTGGCCTGCCTGATCTGGTTCTTCTCTGGGCCTCGGTTTCCCCACTGGTGAACCAAGAGGAAGGGCCTGTCATTTCTCTGTCTGCCTCTAGCTCCATCTGACCTTTGAGGGCAGAGGTGCTATGGCCAAGTGCCAAGATCTGTATGGGGAGGTTGAGGAGTCTTGGTTGCTAAGGTATCTTCAGAAGGGCCTGGGAACATGCAGTGAAGCTGTCAGATGAACCCACAAGCTTGAGGACTGCGAAGCTCCAAACCAACTGCCATCTCCCTTCAGAAAGGTGTTACCCAACAGCTGGCTTTGCATATGCAGCTTCTTACAGAGGAGTGAGCAACAGCTGGGGTGGGGGAAAATCCGCTGCAGCCCCGTGGCTGGGTGGCGGCAGGCGGGCCAGCCTCCTTCTCCGGGCCTCTGAGCGGAGGCAGGGTCTGGCTTCCAACACTGTACTTTATTTAAGCCAGTGTCTGCCCAATTCTGGGCCCCAGTCCCCCAGCAGTGAAATGGCGTGGGAGACGGTGTGGATAAGTGTCAAGGGCCCCACCTGATCTGCCCGTCCAGAAAGTGTGTGATCAGAAAGTGTGTAGTGTCCCTTCTAGGATGTCAACTGGACCTCCCCCTCCCGCACTGCAGTGAAAAGGCAGCACGGATGGCTAGCACGGGGACGCCAGCCCCAACCGCCTACTATTTGTTCTCTGAGCGTCGGTGGTTCTCCCTGTGCGTGGAGAAGCCCGCAGCACCCACACGCAGGGCTGGTAAGATTGCATGAGCTACCCACAGGGGGCCTCGCACAGCGGAAGTGCTCAGTAATGTGAAAAGGAACTCCCACCCACCAAGGCCTTCTCCAGGACCCTGCGGGGTCTCAGGGGCTGGAGGCAGCTCCCAGGCCCTTCCTGGTCCCGGGTCTCTTACCTCCACAGGGACTCTTGGCTGTGATGATTTCAGAAGAGGTGTCACAGTCCCTCCTCTGTGGCCAAGGGCTTCCACACACCCAAATCCTGCCCTGCCTCCAAGCCAGAGCCCCAATTAGTTATCATTGAGTGAGGGCCACCAGCCTGCAGGCAGTTAATTGCTCCTCTTAGCAATATAGAAAGACTTTAATAAGCAATTAATTAATAAAACTGGAACTGGGCTGCAGAACCACTTCTTTTAGCATGGACTGACTTTATTAACTACTCTGTCCCTCGGACAAAGGCTGGTCTCTGTGGTCTGTGTCCTCCAAGGTCCCAGGGGAAAGAAAAGGTAACTAACTGGCTGTCATTTACAGGGAGCCACGACTGTGTCAAGTGCTGTGGTTTACAAACCCCATTTCACCTGGTCCTTCCAATCAGGCATCATTCTGCCCGTTTTGCAGGTGAGGAAATAAAGGCTCGGAAAGGTTGTTTTCTTCCCCAAGGACCCAGAACTAAGTACAAATGGATCCTGGTCTGTCTGATTCCAAAGATATTTTCCCCTTGATAGGTGCCTCAAATACTCCTGAATCCTTTTATGGATGGAAGGCCGCAGAGCCTGTGAACTAAGGGGCTATTGCAGGAAAGGGCTGTGTGGATTTAGTTTGGTTCCCAAAGTAATGCCACTGAAGGAGGCCCCAGGCCCTCAGATTCTCTGAGACTGACCTGTCCCCTCCAGCTGCTCTCCTGCTCCTCAAGGCAGAAGGCTCCATCTTTTTGTTCTGGATGCTTCCTCTGCTGTTCACTTACCTCTCCCATATCTGCGGTTCTGCTCATGAGGCTGTATCAACATGATCTTAGATGATGACACAGGGAGATTAACTTCAAAGTTTAGTTTCATTAATAGTCTGGTTAATTATCGCATGTGACCCCTGTTATTTAACACGGGGGCATCATGTTTTCTTTTGAAAAGCAGTCATTTTGCATTCAATTAAAAAAGATCCGTAGGTCTAAAAGAATGTATTAATTCAATATTTGGCAGATTTGATTTGTAGACTTGGAAAAGAATGTGAGAAGGAACTTGCTTGCCTGAAGTTGGAGAGACCTGGCTTGGGTTACCCGTGCTTTGTTAACCAAACCAGTCTAGGGAGGTAGGTGTGTGTCAGCCCCAAAACAGAAGTCCTTCTCTGAAGGGGAAGTTGGCCTTCCTTCCCAGCCAACGGGCTCACGCTGCAGCTGGGTTATTTACTCCTCTGAAAATGTTATCACTGCACTACATGCACACAGTTTAAAAAAAAATTATAGTTGCCTGGGGCGGGGGTGGAGGGGAGGTTGACAGCAAAGGGGCCCAAAAGAACATTTTGTAAAGAGGAAAATGCTCTCTATCTGGATTGGGGTGTTTGTTACACAAGGGTACACATTTGTCAAGTCATCAACTTATATACTGAAAATGTAGAAGTCCTATTGTAGGTCTATAAAGCTGATTTGAAGACAAAATCAAAGCCAAAGCCATAAATATTTATTTATGTCAGGAGCCATTCAGATTCATTGTGGGTTCTGAGTTCTGAGACCCATGCTTTACTGCCCGATAGTATATACAAGTTCCCACTTATGTGTCATTTCAGCTTCTCCCGAAGTCAGCATTTGTAGTTCTGCTATGTGCTGGTCACAACAAAAATGATTAAAATGTCAGAGAGTTACATTTGGCAAAGGGACATCACAAGTCATCAGGAAAATAGTGGATTGATTAATAAAATAGGAGGAAATACAGTTAGATCCCTACCTCACATCCTATACATATATGTAAATGTTCTGGATGAATTAAATGTTAAACAAAAACTATAAAAGTATTAAAAGAAAATATAAGAGAATATTTTAAATCAATTCCAACCAGAGAAAACTAAGCCACAAAAACCAACACTCATAAAGGAATGTGACATTTGTCTATATGACAGTGCAAAATACTTATGACCAAAGACACCAAAATGTTTTCTCTAAAAGGCGTGCAGTAGACTACTGGAAAATACTGCCTCATTTGTATTTAAAAATTAAGGATTTTAATATGAAAAGAGGTCCTATAAACCAGTAAGAATTTGAATAACTCAGCGGCAAAAAAGCCAAATTAAAAATGGCTCAAGGATTGCCTGACCTGTGGTGGCGCAGTGGATAAAGCGCCGACCTGGGAACACTGAGGTCGCCGGTTCAAAACCCTGCACTGGTCTGGTCAAGGCACATATGGGAGTTGATGCTTCCAGCTCCTCCCTCCCTTCCTCTCTTTCTCTCTCTCTCTCTCTCTCACTCTGTGTCTCCTCTCTAAAATGAATAAAATAAAAAGAAATTAAAATAAAAATGGCTCAAGGATCAAAACAGTTATTTCACACAAGAAGAAACAATAACGGACAATGAAGTTATGAAAAGGTGTTTGGTCTCCTTTACAATGATAACAGGCACTTTGAACCAATGACACCACTCCTCTGTGGATTAGCAAGGGTTAACAATCAGTAGTATGGGTATGAGAAAACGGGGAACTTTTGTCCAGTACTGGTGGGCATCTCAACTGGTACCCCTTTTTTAAGGAGGGCAATTGAGCAATATCTATAAAAGTTTCAATTACATGAACTCTGACCCAGCAATCCCCGTCTTAGGAATATATCCTTCATACATAGCCATACATGTGCCCAAAAATATATGTTTATTGCTGAGAAGTATATTGTACTAAAAATTGGGAACTGCCTCCATCTCCTTCAATAGAAGGTTATGGGTAGGTCAATTTTACATCCTGTGCAGTGGAATTCTTGCATCAATCAGAATGAAACAGAACTCTGTGTTCTGATCTGGAACAATAGCCATAATATCTTGGCAAGAAGAAGGAGGGCAAATAGCACGAACTATGCATAGCTGAATAACCCTATTTTTGTAAAACAATTGCACGTATGAGTTAAAGGTATACTGAATAATGTCTCACAGTTATACATGCTAGCACGAGGGAGCTATTATTATTCCTATTCTGTAGATGAAGAAACTGAAGCCCAGAGTGGCTAAGTAACTTGCCCCAGGTGGCACAGCTCCTGAGTTGCAGAGCAGGGATTTGAACCTCAGCAACCTGACTCCGGAACTGGAACATTTGACCTTATTTTGGCTTCATAGTTTCAAAATACTTCTGTTAACTGTGGTGGCCACTCAAAACAATACTGGAGAGGCTGAAGTTGCTTTTTGATAAATACTTTTAAATAAAGATATATTAATAAACTTGAACTGGTAAAAAGGATCTTATCAAAAGACCCAGTTTCCTGCAAACTGAGAGGCAACCATTTCAGCAGTTGTAGTTCATGTGGTGGCTATCTTCAGAGCAATAAATAACACAGCTATATTACTATTTCCTGATTTATTAACCTTGGACCTTCTCCATTGACTTCTGTAAGCTCTGGGAAAAAAAATCAGCTTAGCCTGTTTTTTTTTTGTTTTTTTTTTTCTTTTCCTGTTATGGTGCTGTTTGCTGTTCTGACTTGAGGCTGGACCCTGAGCTAGGCACTGTACCATTGTGTTGCTAGGATTAGGCCCACTGAGGCTCAGAGTTGCAAAGAGACATACCCAAGGTCACTGCCAGTCGGTGAGGGAAAGGCGGCTGGACCCTTGGTCTGTGTGTCTCCAGGGATGGGCAGTTTTTGTTTCTGATACCTTGTGGCCCACCTTTCTCACTGTGGCGGAGGCTCAGCGTGGCGGGGGCGGGGTGGCCCTGGCCAAGCGCCCACGGGAGGCCGGTCTGGGGCCTTCTGCTCCTTGGAAGCCACGGCAGGCTGTTTGCGGAGCTGCTGAGACAGCCTCACGGCGTTTGGCCAGCCAAAGGGTTTCATTCTCCATGGCTGACGGGCCCAGACTTTGACCCTCTGGGGGCTCTGCCTTCCAGATCACTGCCCTGTTGGGCCCTCCACCTCCAGGGGAAAAGCAGAGAACTCACTGAGGCCCGTGGAGAGGTGGGCGCCTGACACCCAAGAGCCTTGGAAAGAAAGCCCCACCCTCTGCATTTCCTGACTCTGGAGTCACCTGGAGGGAGAAGCTTAAAAACAAATGACCAAAGCTGGCCACCATCCCTAATCAATTAAATCAGAAACTGCAGGGGAGGCTGTGGGTCTCCAGAGAGGACAGTGGTTTGCTGGGGACCTCACAGCAACCGTGAGATGAGTACACAGGAGTCTGGGCCCAAAGGCCTGCTCAGTGTGGGGAGAGCAGGCTGGGGTGGGGGTGGGGGGTGACGAGGAAATGCAGGGTGGTGGAGGCTTCACCTCTGTGGGGACAAGGTGGGAGAGGCAGCCCTCTGGAGGGAATGGCATGTGAAGGTGACAGAGCTGTGGGCCCGGTCTGTGGGTTGTGGGGATGGCCTTCCTAGCAGAAGCTAGCACGACAAAGACAGGAGGGGAGTGGGCAGGGACAGACGTGTGAGGTCCACGTGGACCGTGCTCCAGCTAAGCCCTGCCTCAGGTGACTTAATCCTCAGCCAGAGCTGCCTGGGTGGCATGGGGAGCTGCCCCTCGTCCGGGATGTGGGTGGGCTTCTGCAAGGCAAGGCGGAGTCCTGGGCAGGAATCCAAGGGAAGGCATGGAGGAGGCAGTGGGCATGTCAGGGGTGCAAGGGGTGATGGGAAAAACGTGGCAACACAGCCCCAAACCTCGGTGGAATCCCTCCCCCTGAACCAGAGTTTGAGAGGGCTCTGCTCCCCCGGCCCCAACAGGGGCAGCTCTGTGGACCCCTCCTGACTCACAACAGTTGGGACATCAGGTGAGCAAGCCTGGCAGCCGGGAGACCAGGGCCCCAGGGAACAGGCAGATGGCAGGTGGGGAGTCGTGGTTGGCACAAAGGGGCCTCTCAAACGCGGTGGGGTCCTGGCTGGGCTGTGCCTCCTAGGCTGGCCCTCTCCCTATCTGGTCCTCATGCCCCACCTGGAGGTCCTGAGGTTCCAGGGAGCCCTGCAGATTCTGGGTTCAGGCCTGGGCTGCTGGGCAAAGGGGCCACAGGTGGGGGAGGAGCTTGGAACACACAATGTCTGACCCCTGCTCAGTTCCAGCCGGCCCCATGGCAGGTAGGCTGAGGCACCTCCCAGGCCCCTCAAGCCCCAGGCTTTCCCTAGTTCCCTGGTGGTCCGGCCTGGGCTAGAACAACCCTTCCCTGCCCTCAGAGCCTGTCGGGCCCAGCTCAGTGCTTTGCATGAGCCTTTATTCCTGGAGGCAGGTGTCGTGCTGAGCCACTTAGAGACGAGGACACTGAGGTGTGGGTGACCTGTCGTGTTTGTGGCTCCGAGTCGGTGCTCTTGTCCAGCGAGCCCTCGTGTCCCCTCCATGGAGGGGGCTCCTCGGTCAGGCCAGGCTCTGTGCTGGGTACCCCTGTCTGGAACCGCATCATTGCTGCTGCCCAAATCCTCTAGGACCCACAGAGAGAACAAGGCCACTTTCCTGGTCAGAACCCTGGCTTTCCTGTCTGGCTGTGTGAACTTGGGCGTCTGCCTCAGTTTCCTCCTCTGGAAAAGTGGATAGCAATAGTATCTATCTGCCGCTCTGCTGCAGGCCTGTCGTGAGGTGCTGAGAATGGCCCCTGCCTGTACAAACGTTAGCCTCGCCCTATCTGCCTTTGGGCAGATGGGCCACTTGGTCATGGGGCTGCACGTAGTTGCAAAAGAAATCAAGGCATGATGTCTCTGTTTGGGGGCGGGGACTATGAGCCCAGCTAGAACCTGAGGTTCTAGTCCTCTAGAAGAAATGAATATGGGGGTGCCCCTGAAGCATTTGGTCTGGCTCCAGAGATTGCCAGCTGGAGGCCCAGGGTGGTATTTGAGCCTACATAGGCTTGAATAGATTCTTAAAGGGTTTTAAATCTATTTGAATTCATTCCCAACTTTTAACAGTTTAGATGGTCACGTAAACATCAGATTTCTGGCTTCTCTTCTAAAACTGAAGATCAGGCCACACTGGGCTCAAATCCCCTCAAGTGACAGTTGACCAGAGCTAGATAGTGCTCCCCAAGGATGGCACGTGCTCCCCAGTCCCCCCTTAAGGCCTCCCGCCCACTCCCGCCTCCCACTTCTCTCTTGCTTTCACCAGCTCGGCCTGCCTGGCCCCAGTGGGTGCTGCAGTTTGTAACTTCTGCTCTAGAACAGCCGTCAGCTTCCACAGACAGGGAAACCGAGGCACGGAGAAAAGAAGGAATATGGGCGAGGTCACCTGGTGGACTAGAGTTGGGACCCCAGCTCTAGCTGGTGATCTCAGCTGTGTTCCTTCTGCCACACCAGCCACACGAGGGTCAGCAGGTATCCATGTGTCCAGGGGAGATGGGTGGTCAGTGGTCAAGACAGTGAGTGAGCACTGGAGCCTGACAGGCCTGGGTTTAAATCTTGGCCCTGCCACTTTCCAGGGCAAGTGATATCTGCCTCTGGGTCTTGTGCTTTGCTTTGTTTTGACTGTGAGAAGGGATAACAACAGAGCCTGCCCCAGAGAGCCACAGAGATTTAAGTGAGGTGCAGGGCCCTTGGCACCCGTCCGCGAGCACCTCTTTAAATTTTGCACCCAGGGTGCCTCCTCTGAGCCCGCACAAGGCATTCTCATCCCTGGGAGGGGAGCTCACCCTTCACAGGACATTCTCATCCCTGGGAGGGGAGCTCAGAGACAGGTGGGAGGCTGGTCGGGAGGGCGTGGCTGCCCCTTGTGTGCGAAGGGGCTGACTTTCTTTCCTTGGGCTGTGGCAGGGGAGGGTGAATGAGGAGGGGACAGAATCTGTGGTAGGCCAGAGAGGTGGGCCTGAGTCATGCCCATGCTGGGCTGCTCTGGAAACACAGACACCCTCTCTGACTCAGGAGCCAGGCCTGCCCGCCTCCTGTTTCCTCAGCTGGAGCTCTGGCTCGGGTCTTAGTTCGAATATGAGTGGGCAGAATGTCAGAGGGCGTCCCACTCGGTCGGTCTCCTGTCGGCCCTTCTGAAGATCCGGCTCACAGGATGGCATGCTCCTGGGCGAGCCGCAGCAGCAGCGTCCGGGAGCAGTCCTGGCCACATCCCCCGACCACAAGCCTACACTGGGTTCCAGGTTCTATTTATACACATTACCTGCACAGAGACTTAGGGCTTCTGCTTTGTTTTGTTTTTAGTGTACCAATGACATTAGAAAAGCCAGAATGGCAACAATTCTAAAATGGAAAGAGGCACCCACGGTCCCACCAGCTGGCTTTGCTTTCTAATAGCATTGATTAAGTGCTTGTTACACAAAACCAGGCGCTCTGCTTTTCTGAGGCTGACCACACCCCTCCCCCCACCCCGGATGAGGTGGGAACAGGTGACAGCTTGGGAAACTGAAGCACAGAGCTGTCAGGTCACCTCTTCAAGGTCACACAGCTAGTGTGTGGTAGAGCTAGGACTTGAACAGCCTCTAGTGTCCACGCTTACCCACTGCTCAGGATGGCCTCTTCTGTCCCGTCACCCCCGCCACCTTTAGGCCTGGCCCAGAGAAACCATGTGTATAGCGTTGTGCATGCTCTGTAGAGCATTTGTCAGTGACCCCTGCGTAACCAGCCCTGTTTCAGAGCGGAGAAACTGACTCTGGGGACATGTGGACATGTAGAGACAACACCTTTGTTCACTGCTTATTATCACTGAATTTAGTGTTTCTGATTTTATGGGTTGGGGGGTGGAGAAGAATCAACTCATAGTTGCTTTACTTTAGTTGTTCTTTGGTTGTTTGTCGTATGTGCCTTGACCAGGCAAGCCCAGGGTTTCAAACTGGTGACCTCAGCATTCCAGGTTGACACTTTATCTACTGCGCCACCACCCGCCAGGCTAGTGTTTATAAACATTTCTTTATCATGACCATATCACCAGGAGGTGCAGGTGGCCTACTCTCCCTCTTTGCCAGCTAAGGAGGCACTTCCTGGGACCCAGAACTTTCAGTGGTAAAGCAGGGACAGTCTCAGGCAAATGGGTCACCCTAGGTGGGCAGAGCTTGACAGTGCTTTCTGGCCATTTCCTGGTGCTCGGCACTTGGGCTGTCGCCAGCTCTGGGCTGGGCAGTCTGGGTGGGTCTGTGACTCAGTTTATCATTGGAGCATCCTGTTCTTGGGAACCAGGGAGGAGGGGACCAGGCTTTTGGGGTTCCTCAGAGGAGCTGTACAAGACTACACCCCAGTTTTCTTGACTGACCTGTCCCTCATCTGAGCTGGGGACAGCCTAAGTGCTGAGCTGGGGACTTGGAACAGGGTTGAGGGGGACGAGGTCCATCGTGTGTTGGAACCTGCTTTTACTGGCTCTTGAGAGCTGGTTCATACTTGCTGAACTGCATTTCATTATTTTAAGAATGAAAGTTATATATACTTAAAATTCAATTATATTTTTTAAAATGGTAAATACTCTAAATATGTTACTTTCTAACTGCTAATGTCACACTTAAAAGGCTATTATCTATCGTTATGGTTGAATTGTATCTCACTCGCCACCCCCAGTTGATAGACTGAAATCTTAACCCCCAGTGCCTTAGAATGTGACCTTATTTGGAAATGGAAGTCTTTACAGATGTAATTAAGTTAAGATAAGCTCATTAGGGTGGGCCTTAATCCAATATGACAAGTGTCCTTATAAAAGCAGACTTTTGAACATAGACACACTCAGGAAGAATGTGATGGAAAGAGGAAAGCAGAGAACAGGGTGACGCTTCTACGAGGGAAAGGCTGCTAGAGATTGCCAGCAACCCACTGGAAGACAGAAAAGAGGCCCAGACAAAATTCCCTCTCACAAGCCTCAGAAAGAACCAATCCTACTGAGTCCTTGATCTTGGACTTCCAGCCTCCAGAACTGCGAGACGATAACATTCTGTTGTTTAAGCCACCAGTCTGTGGTCCTTAGCTACAGCAGCCCTAACACACCAGTCCTCTGTGCCCTCGAGGTTATTGACATCTACTGTGTTGGTGTAATGGAAACAGCATAGACTGGTGAGCTGGGCACATTTTTTTTTCTCAATTTCACATTCAATACATGCATCCTGAAATCAACAATGGTGGGAGTATTTACACCATGGAAATCGGCAAATGCTACATGACAGGCCTTCATTTTTATGGTTTTGCTGGTTGTCTAGATAAACGTAAGGAAGTGGTGGAGAAAACGTTAAGAAGGCACATTCAAGCCAGTGTGTCATGTCTGTGGTGGTTACATCAAGAATAGCACACACACAAAAAGGGAAACTATTGTCCTATTCAGCAATGTATTCAAGAGCTCTTATCTGAGTCAGCAAGGATTCCAGCATGTGAGGGCTTATATCCAATTCAGCAAAAGATTGCTCACATCACTGATGAACAAGTGAAGTCCCAATGTATGTCTTTGTCATTTTTCATTTTTATCTCACTTGTCAATGTAAATGAGAGTGTCAATCAGTAGTCACATGTGCACAAACAATACTCAGTGAGCCCTTTGTAACCATATAGCAGCTCATGACTGCTAAGGGACAAGGGAGGCCAGCTCTGGCCTCCTCTGGACCAAGGGGCTCAAGCCTGTGGAGGGTCGGCCAGTGGATGGACAGACAGACTGCCTGAAGGATGGGTGGATGCCTGTCTTCCAGTTCTGTGGGAACCAGGTACTGTGGCTAGCTAGACTAGAGTGTCTCTCCACTGGAGGGGATGGGAGGCTGGCCTGCTTGGTGCCTGGTTAAGTTCCCTTTGCCTAGGGGACCCGGTGGTGGTAACAGCCGATTTCCTGACCAGACCTGGCCCGTGATGCAGGACAGGCAGCTTGAGCCAGCCTCGGCCAATAGCTACACTTCCCAGCTGCCTGTTTCTTCAGCACTCGGAGCACGTTCCCCTCTCTCAGTCCTTGGATATGCTGTTTCTTCTGCCTGGCGGGCTGTGCCCGAGGCAAACTTTTTCCGAGTGTGATTCCTCCTCTTCCATCAGGATCTTGTTATAAATGCCGTCTCCTTCCAGAAGGCTTCCCTGATTACCTGGCTAAGTAAGGCAGGTTTTCTATTGCTTGCCTCCTTCATTATATGTAATTATTTGTCTTTATACTTACTGAATCACCTGATGAATTAATAACCTCATTGACTTTTGTGTATCCCTCACCTTATCAAGCTATAAGCTCCATGAAGGCAGGGGTGGTATCTGTCTCACAGAGCCCAGCGTGAGGCCTGGCACTTGGTGGGCACTTGGGAAATGTTGAGTCAGCCAAAGCAATACATTTACTGCATAACAGAGAGATAAATCTTTCAACAGAGGTGTGGGTTCCAATCCTGCCTGTGGCACTTACCGGCCATGCACTCTGGGGTAGGTTACTAAATCTCTTTGGGTCTCAGTCTCCTTGTCTGTAACAATAGCAGCCCTTCCTAGGATTGCTACAGGGATGAAACGAATCAATCCATGCAGAGTTTCAGGAAAGGGCCTGGTACACAAGGAGGTACCCAAGAGACTTAGTATTCTCGTCGGTAAAGACCTGCAGGACTTGAGGTTCAGAGGTTCAGAAGATGAGACATTTGAACTCGGCTCTACGTGGGGGTGGCTGGAATTTCTCTAGGCACAGATGGGGGTGGGGAGATCATAAGAAAGGGGGCGCACCTGGCCCTAGGAAGACACCTGGGGTGCTGGTCAGGACTGCACCGGGCTGTGACGCGATGCTCTTGGTTCTTCTCTCTGTTCTAGGCCAGCAGCCTCCTGTACCCGGGTTTCTGCCCATTTCTGTTCCTGTGTTTGGCTGCTAACTGCAGTACTGACTCAGGAGACACGGGGAGATTAGAATTGGCTGGAAATGTCCCCGAAAGAGGCCACTCAGTTGCACTGATCCCAACCCTTATAGAACTCAGTTGACTCGACATGGGACAAACATGGAGGTGTCCCCTGGAACTGCACAAGGCCAGCTCCCGCAGTGTCACGGAATGCTAAGGATGTGGCCAGATGCCACTGACCCCTGTGGGCTTGGGCAAGGCTCGCTGACTCTCTGGGTTGCCCTCCTCGTCTGTGAAACGGCGAAAGGCACCTCTGAGCTGTTGGGATGGTGAGATAAATCCTTCGGCACGGCACACCTATGGTGGTTCCCTGCCCCTCCTCTCCTCACGTGGTTCACTTGAAAACCTGGCAGCATGGGTCCTCTTCTTATCCCTATTTCACAGATGGGAAACTCTGAGGCTCAGAGAAGAGCC
Source organism: Rhynchonycteris naso (assembly GCA_037038555.1). Lineage (NCBI taxonomy): Eukaryota > Metazoa > Chordata > Mammalia > Chiroptera > Emballonuridae > Rhynchonycteris > Rhynchonycteris naso. The sequence continues at coordinate 9,491,771 of CM073001.1, forward strand.
CTGACCTGCTCAGCACCACACAGCCAGTGAGTGGCAGACCCAAGACTGGGAGCTGGTCTCCTGATCCCCAGACAGGGTACAGATGAACCATCAGATATGGACAGAACCTAGAAGGTGAGTGTGACCAAGTATGCCGATGATGGAGAGTGAACTCACTGAGGGAAGCAGGGTAATGCCTTTGGCTAGCTCTCCTCCTCTTTTTTAAGGAGAGGAAGCCCATCCCAGCACAGTGAGGATGGTGGGGCTGATCTTAGGGCTGGTTCCGGAGCTGTGAGCTTGTATACCCAATCCACATTTAGCCATGGACATCACCTTCTTCCAGATGTGGCCCAAATAAGGGAAAGTTTTCCTATTGTTCTAATGGAAGGAGCAGAGGCCAGTTCCATTCAATAGAGAGGCAACACCGAAGGCCAGAGGAGCTTTGAAAGATCAGTGGTTTGAATCCCCCTCTGCACTTGGGCATGGCAAGTGCTTACTGGGTCCCTACCACGTGCCCGCCTCCGCTGGAAACACTTAACCTCATCTAACCTCACATCGTCATGGGTAGATACACTATCACCCCCATTTTTCAAAAAAGCAAGCCCAGGTTAAGGGAGGTAAACTGGCAAGGGGCTGGGATCCCAACGCCCTCTGCTGTCTGCCCCGTGGGCAATTTTTTTTTTTTTAAATACAAAGTCCTGACAGCTGGTACTAAGTTGTTCTGCAAATATCAGTTTAATGAACCAATACATGAATTAGTAAAACAAATGGCTCACATGTACAGAAAATGATTTTAGAATGCATTTAGTCTTCCCTGTGAATGTGGCAGGTGCCTTCTCAATCCCGAGGTTGTCAGTCTGTGCTCTGGCTGAGCACCTCCTTGGTTTCCCTTAGAAACAGGGAGCTTCCTTCCTAACTTTGTGGGCAGCACTAGCTCTCAAAGGAGCTTGGAGACTGAGATGGAGGTCCTACTAGAGCAGAGGTCCCCAAACTACGGCCAGCGGGCCAAATTGAGGCCACCTGAGGTCATTTATCCGGCCCCTGCCGCACTTCCGGAAGGGGCACCTCTTTCATTGGTGGTCAGTGTATGGAGTACTGTATGTGGCGGCCCTCCAATGGTCTGAGGGACAGTGAACTGGCCCCCTGTGTAAATAGTTTGGGGACCCCTGTGCTAGAGCATGAGATGAGGGCCCTTCGGGTCCCTCCACATGTCCCTCATACTCAGAAAAGAAGGGGGGTCTGCATTTTCTGAAGTCCCCCACTGCATGGGGGTGGGGGTGAGTAGAGGAGGCTGGGCTTACCCAGGATGAGAAAGCGCTAGAGGTCTGGATCAGACTGCCTGCGTATGACCTCAGATGTGTTACTTAACATTCCCCATCCCTCCCAAAATCTCGCCCCCCCACGAGTACCAGAAAACCCCGCGTTAAAAAGTGGCTCATGCCTCATAGGGTGTATTGAGGAGTCGAGGTCCTGGATGAGGGGACCTAGAAACCAAGCTCCCAGCCCCACAAATGCTCGTCAGAGACGTACTCTGGTAGGGCACTTTCCTGACCCCGTCCTGTCCCTATTTCTCCCTTTGCCTCTAAAAGGTAAGCAGGGCAAAGGCATGTGTTTGTTAATTTAATAGATGACCTGAGGGGCAGAGAGATTAAGCAACCTTCCCAAGTGCAGGCAGCAAGTGAGGGCTTGAGCGGAGGGCTCCGGCCTCAGCCCCCACTGCTTGCTTGGCAGGGCTGGGTGATTGCATCACATGCTAGGGGCCCTGAGGGCAGAATGTGTTGTGGTTGGAAGGGTGGAGTGTGGTTGTCAGAAGTGGGGTAATTACTACTGGGTCCCTGGGACTCCCCTTGGTGTCCTTATCAGGGTGGGTGGCATCTCTGGGGAAACTCCGGGGCTTTAGGAGGCAGGCTGTCTTCCCACAGGCCCCTTTTGCCCTTAGACACACGGTCTCTCCTGGTGCCCCCTCATTCGTGCTCAGCCTGTGGAGGTGGGGGGGGCACACAGCTTCCTGCTGAGCAGAGAAGAGCAGAGCAGAGGTATGATCGGCTGTTGAAAATTTGTCAGGAGGAAGAGGAGTGAAGAGTTGATGCAGAGATTAGGAACTCCAGTGAATGTGTATAGCTTTCATGTGTGGATCTGAGCTGTGGCCAATAGACTACACACTCAGGATAGGAGCTCTCCAACACATCACCAGACCTGGGTATACCTTTACTTCCATTTGCCTATCTGTCCATCTATCCTTCCTTCACCTCCTTGGTCTCATCTCTACCTCAACTCCTTCATTCACCTATGTCTGCTTCCTCCTTGTTCCTTGAACACACCAAGCACCTTCCTACCACAGGGCCTTTACACATGCCACTCCTGCTACCTGGAATATTCTTACTCCAGACATTCCAAGTCTACCTACCTTGCCACATTCAGTCTGTGCTCAAGTGTCACTTTTCCAAGAGGATCTACATCAACGTCGACCCTCCATCATTCTTTTCCTCCCCTTGCTTTATTTTGCTCCCTAGTTCTTACCACTAAATAGATTTCATATTTATTTGCTTATTAATTTGTTATCTGTTTTTGCCCAACTCTAAGAGGGCAGAAATGTTTGTGTTTTGTTCACTGCTGAGTCCCCAGTGCCTAGAGCAGTACCTGGCACAGAGCAGACCCTTAATAAACACTTGCTAAATGCATCTACTGGTACATCCATCCATCCATTCATCCATCATCCATTCCTTCATCCTACATTTCCTCCTTTACCCACCAGTCACCCAGAGTTTCTCTGCAGCAGGCCCTGTGCTGGGGCTTGGGTTTGGTGATCTGGTTGGGCACAGAGAGAAGGAAGAAAGAAACTGGCACTGGGGGATGGACCCCAAGTGAGAGGAGCCCAGGGAGCTGCCGGAGGCAGATGGGGCAGTTTCCCAGAAGGCACAGACACTCAATGCCTTGCTGGGGCCAGTACCTGCCTGACACAGGCTTTGTTGAATGAATCAACAGCTTTTTAGAAGAAATGGAGGCTCAGTTCTCAATATTGGGAACACTGGGGGTAGAGGTGGACATCAGGAGCCCCCTGGGGGAGGAGGAGACTGGGTGTAAGAATTCTGAAAAGCTTCCTGGGCCTGACCGCTGGTGGTACAATGGATAGAGTGTCAACCTGGAACGCCGAGGTCCCCGGTTTGAAATCCCAAGATTGTCAGCTTGAGCACAGGCTCATCAGCTTGAGCATAGGATCAACAACGCAATCACATGGTCGCTGCCTTGAGCCCAAAGTCGCCGGCTTGAGCAAGGGGTCACTGACTCAGCTGGAGCCTCCCCTACCCCTGTCAAGGCACATAAAGTGAAGCAACTATGAGTTAATGTTTCTCATTTCTCTCCTCTTTGCTTTTCCTCTCTCTCTCTCTTTCTCTCTCTCAAAGAAAGGAAGAAAGGAAGAAAGATAGGAAGAAAGAAAGAAAGAAAGAAAGAAAGAAAGAAAGAAAGAAAGAAAGAAAGAAAGAAAGAGAAACAAAAGCTTCTCCTGGAGAAGTGCTGGTTAGTAGAGGCTTGAAGGGTGGCACCGGACTGGACAGGCATGGCTGGGAGCCAGTGGTCTAGGAGGAGGCTGGGAGAGGTGTGGCCTGCGTCTCAGGGGAACTCTTGGGTGTGGCAGAGCCTGTCTGGACCACTCCCCCGGGATGTGGGGACGTTGTGCCCCCTGGGTTGCCGGGAGCAGTTGGCCCAGTCCTTACCTCCACTTGTGTCTCTGTTTTTGCTTTGTGCCCTGCAGAAGGCTGGATATTCTGAGAGCCCTGTGCCCTCTCCCAGTCCCCACTTCCATGAAACCCCATGCCTCCTGTATCCAGTCAGCGTGGGTTGTTGCCTTGTTTTTATTGCAGGCGGTGCGTCTGGGCCCAGACTCTAGGTGGGGCTTGAACTTGGAGGAGGCAGGAGTGAACTCGCAGTGTTGCAGTGTTTGTAATTACATATGGGAAGCAGCACTCCCTCCAACTGCCCTGAGGGTGCTACCGAGGCTCAGAGATACTCAATGACCCCCAGCTGCACACTGATCCAGGGGGCATGGATTGGCCCAGAGCCCGTGTGTCCCTGGGTAGAGACGGCAAAGCCCATGGAGGCTGAGGTGAGGGGCCGGGGGTGCTCAGCACTCAGGGGGCCAAGTCAGCTTCTGCACGGAAACCCAGGAATGAGAGAGGGAGGCGGCTGTTGCTGCTGCAGGGCCGGCCGGAAATGGTGCAAGACGGACAGGCGGAGCCTCGCCCGCAGCCACCTGCCCGGACAAGCTCAGACTGGGAGCCAGGAGCCCTGGGAGGAGGTGGAAAGGGAGGAGGCAGCCTGTGCAGAGTCCGGCCGGCTGGGGGCCTGCTTAGACACGAAGGTAAGAAGCTGTTGCTCAGGGTGGGGGACCAGGTGGGAAAGGTCATTAGGGTGTGACTGGCCTTCTTGAACTTGGCTGGCCCAAGGTCTTGTTCAATGACCTGAAGGCAGGTGTGAGGCCTAGCTCTGAGCCTGCTCAGGCTTCTGGGCTGATCTGGAGACCTTGGCTATCTTAGGGCTGCCCCTTGCTGCTCCAGGGGTGAGCTGGGTATGCTCACGTGGTGGTCATCCTGGCCCAGGGAAGCGGGCAGGGTGGGGGTTGTGCCCCCAGTGCCCAAGTGAAGAGACTGGGAATCCTGGTGTTTGGATGGGCAGGCAGAGCCTGTGCTCACAGCATGTTTCCTGCTGGATCCCATGATAAACCGGTTTGGGAGCAGGTTGGCCTGGGTTGTCTCACAGGACAGGGAGTGGGAAGGCAGCCCCCCCCCCCCCCCCCCCCCCGTGAGCTGAGTAGAAGGGGCAGGGTCCTCAGCCTGTCTCCAGCCCCCTCACCAGGCAGCATGGCTCTTCCCGCCCTGGCTTCGAAGGACAGCCAGGGAGAGTCAAATTGCTTCCCACTGGCCGCTTGCCCTCTTTGGGCCACGCTGTTGTGATGAGACTCCGAAAAGGTGACCAAGGACAGGGAGCCATCATGGAGGGAAAGCCCGGCTCCTGCCAGTGCCTTCTGTGGGACCCGGGCCAAGCTCTGCTTTACTGGGCTGCTTCCTCATCTACCTGGGGGAGGTGGGCAGGGGCAGCGGTCCCCGCAACCCAGGGCCCAGCCTCCCCTGCGGCCCCTACCGTGCAAACTGGGTCTCCTGGCCCCACATGTCAGCCTGACAGACGGGAGGGGTTGGCTGGCGTTGGTGGGGCCCTGGCGCCTGGCCAGCTCTGCCCACACAGTGTAGCTCCCTGGGGTGCAGAGGCAGCAAAATGGGCCCCCCCGCATTCCCTCCGTTAATTAGCCCCCCCCCCCCCCCCCCCGCTAATGAGTAGCTGTCATCCTTTCTCCATTATGCCTCCTGAGCCATCTGTGCCGCAGCACTTAGTGGGAGACCCGGGGGCACCCTGGCTGCCGGGGCACAGGCGTGTGCAGAAGGCAGTGCTCCTGGCGGCACGGGAGGGGTGTGTGTGTGTGTGTGCCTTTCTGAGCAAGGCTTTCCACCAAGGACATCCCACTCCAACTCTTTATTTACTGAAAGAGGAATGGGGGCAGCCTGGTTTTTAGGTGAGGAAACTGAGGCGCCCTCTTTAGACGCCCCCTCCACCCCCCGGTGATCTCCGACAGCCTACACCTTAACACAGTTTGTTCTTTGCTGGGCACCAGTTGGTGCATGTACAGGTAGGTGTAGGAGTGGGGCACACGGGGAGGTCAAAGTCAAGATTGTGGGCCCTGCAGACCCTATGGCAGTCAAGTGAGATGGCATACGGTCACCCTCACATCAAAGCGAAGGCTGCTGTTCCTGCCCATGCGGGGCTGCCCTGTGGGTAGGCACTAAACCTCTCTGGGCCTCACTTGTCAACCTTGGCAGGAGAGTGACAACGCCTTACTTCCCTACCAAAGACATCTGGACCAAGTCTTGGGCATCAGAGCAGCTGCCCCACAAACCTCATAGGCCAGGGCCCAGGGAGACACTGACAAGAGCCGCTAACAGGGACAAAACCATGGCGACACCAACTGCGGCTGGGATGGCCTATCTGGACACAGGTCCAGGAAGGGAGGTTCCTATGGAGAAACCAGAAGCCGCTTCCACTTCCTGTACTGGGGGAATTTGCATTTAAAAGAGATCCTGGGATAGTGGTCAGTGCCTGTTATTGTTTGACCTGCCAGACAGGTCTGCTGTCTCCACTTTACACCTGTGGATACTGAGGCACGGGCGGCTCAGATCTGGACAGTTTGATGCCGGGTCCCAAGCTGTGCTATTTTAAGGGCTTTGGGGCAATGCTGGGAGGAGTCTAAGTGGGGTGAGGGGCGGTTTGGAGCCTCCCAATCACCAGGTCTCCCTTAGACCTGACCAGGGTGTCAAGGGTCCCCCTTGGGAAGACTAGTCCGGCCATAATCGCTCTCCAAGGAGTGGCTGCACTTCTGTCTGCAGAGGATGAACCCACACAGCTCCAATCTCCTGAGCTGCAAAGGGGGCCTCGACGGGTCTATGGCTAGGGTCTCACCTGAGAAACCCAGGCCTCTGGGTGCATGGCCCGGCACCTGCTCCCCATGGCTGATCTGCATGGGAATGGGGAGAGTGCTTGACCCATCTTTGGTGCACCCATCCTTGTCCTGGTCTCAGGGACTTTGGAAGGCTGGGAGGAAAAAGTATGACCACAAATGACCTTTCAGGCCTGTTCTGGCTGGATCCAGCCCCCCTCCTAAGTGTGTGTGGGGGCTGGGCTGAGGGCAGACATTCCGTCATGCTGAGTTAGAGGGGGCAGCTGCCCTGTCTACCTTCTATCTCGGGCAGCGAGGCACCCAGGCGTGCCCACCTCCTGGGAAGGTCAGCAGAGGTGGCCTTGGGAGGCTTAGCCTGCCTGAACTCTATCTAAGGACCTGTATTCTCTAGTGCCCCTCCTTCCAGCAGGACAGGAATAGGGTGATTATTGTGGGGGTGATGTCTGTCTGCCTGCCTGCCTGGGCTGGGCCCAAGGTCACTTCTTGTTGGCAAGTGGTCAAGATGCCATTGAAGCCAGGAAGGGGGAGGCAACCAGCCTTCAAGTCAGATCTTAACTCAAATCCTGTGTGACCTTGGGCTGGTACACCACCCTCTCTGAGCCTGTCTCCTCCTCCAGCAGATACGACAAAGCTTCCCTCTTGACTTCCACACAATCAGTGCTCAATAGGGACACATGGGTTCTGGGTTTGAAAGCTTCAGGAGAGGGGCAGACAGAGGTCAGTGTTGGGGACACTTGTGTGGACACAGGAGTCTGGCTGGCATCAGGGAATGACTTGTCCTGCACAAGCCACAGAGTTTTGAAACCTGATCCAGGTAAATGTGGGCGGGACCCCTTCCTGAGCTGCATCCCAGAGGGAGCCAATGAGGTTGAGTCTGTCCTTGGAACTCCAAATAAGGTCTCAGAGACAGGCTTGTACCTGGGCCTTTCTTTCTATCATCAGAGCTGCACCAATCTTTTGGACCCCAAACCTGGGCTTGAATCTCCATTAGATTTATCTCACTTTAATGGCTGACAGTTCCTCCCGCTCTCCCCACATCATGGATTTGTCAGTCTCTCTGTTTCTTCTCCAGCTGGGAGATGAGTGGAGGGTGGGGGAGGCAAGCCTTGGGCACAGGGCACACAGCTCCCTTTGTGACTGTGGCTGAGTCACATAGGCAATGCCATCCCCCTGGGCCCTGGGGCGGTGTGATGGGAGATGGCGTTATTGTGGGTCTGTGGCCGCCCCATGCCTGTGGCTGGGAACCGTTCCCACGGGAATGAATGTGGAGGAGGCTGGGAGCATTGGCTGAAAGCATGTGGTCTGAGATCCCGGGACCTGGGTTCAAGTGCTGACTCTGCTGATGATATACTGTGAAGCTTTGGGAAGGTTGTCTCGCCAAGCCTCGGTTCCCATTTTTGTGAAATGGTAACAATCATCATTGTTTTGTGGAAGAGCTACTGGACATGAAAGGGCTTTGTAAACTGCGGAGTGCTAGGCTTTTTGGCATTCGTGTTGACTTTATGATAATCATAATGACATTGGCCCAATGTTTGTTGAGCACCTACCATGTGCCAGGCATGGTGCTTAATGATTTACAAGGCCACTCAGGTTGCAAAGAGAGAAGCCAGGACTTGAGCTGCTCTTGTCTAGTAGAAACTCACCGCCAAGCAGGCAGTGGTTGCTGGTGACCCTTCCTACAGGTAGCCCAGCTCTGCCTTGTTTGCCGGGCTGGCTCACACGCCGCTGGCTGGGGGCCTAGAGATAAAGAAGGGTTAAGGCTCCAGAAACAAGGCTGTGTCCTCCCACTTGCCTGGGCTTCTGTCACAATGGGCGCCATGATCGCCTGTCCTCTTATCCCTGTCCTGGGGTCCACACATGCCCCCAGCTCTTCTTCCTCCCTGGTGGCCTTTGCATTTCTGTCTCCTTTGCAGATTGCTCTGAACAGTAAGATTCTTGCAGATGCATCAGGGGTGCCCATTCGTGCCTGGGCAGTGAGTTTTTCGTATGTAGCCTTGTTTATTATTACCGATGGTGCTGTTATTGTCCCCAGTTGAGTCACCCAGCTGGCAGAGCTAGGAGTAGAAGCCACTTGGCCTGAGTCCAGAGTCTGGGCTTCCGACCTCTCAGCGGCAGCACAGACTCCTCTCCATCCTTTACAGTGAAGGCCTTTCTGCATTCCCCACCTTGTCTCTGGCCACTGTCACCTCCAGTAATGTTTACCACCTGCTCTGGTCCTGGGGGACCTAAGCCCTTCACCCCAAGCCCAGCAATGTGCTTCTAGCTGCCTGTCAGGAGGCTACCCCACATGTCAGAGGCGTGCACTGAGCCTGAGGGCAGCCTCTTCCAGGCCTCCACCATGCTTCAGGGCGATTTCTGACACCTTTTCCGCTTATCGGCACATGTGTGGTGGGGCAAGTGGTCAAGATGCCATTGGAACCAGGAAGGGGGAGGTAACCAGCCTTCAAATCAGATCTTGACTCAAATCCTGTGTGACCTTGGGCTGGTACACCACTCTCTCTGCTTTTTTATACCAAAGCTTGCTCTCCAGCATCTTCCTCCACTTCCATATTTTCCAGTGGCCCGGCTGGACACCCATCCAACCTCACCATTGCTGCTACATGCCTCTGGAGTCCAGATCAGGGCATCCCCTGAAATCTCCGGGGCATCTTATCCAAATGCATACTCTCACTCAGCAGGTCTGGCGCACCCTGAGATCCTGGGTCTCCAACGAGTCCTTGGGCCATGCTGCAGATCGGTTGCTCACATTTTGCATGCTGATCACACACCCCTCCTCCACCAAACACCTTCCCTGGTTTCCCAGTGCCTTGGATAAAACCCCATTAAATGCAAACTCCACGTTTTCAAAGTCTTCCAGAACCTGCCCCTTACTCCCTTATTAGATCCCATTTCCTTCCAAGAATGGCTCCCAGGTCCCATTTCTCTTTTCCACCTCCACGGATGCTGTTCCCTCCATCAGGATGCCCTTCAGATTGGTCTCTGTTTATCGAAACACCTCCTTCAAGACCCAGCTGGGACTCTGGGGACAGTATACTTGGTTTAAACCCTGGCTCTATCCCTCACCCTCTCTGTGCTTCTGTTCTTCGTCTGTGAAGCGGGGATGTGACTGCTGTGAGAACCAGAGGTGGCGACTTCATGTGAGAACCACATGAAGAAGCTGAAGGATTTGGCACCTAATGGGTGCTGGTTGGCACCCACACATCAGGGGGCCCAGCGCATACCAACTGCACGTCCTTGGCTGTGTTACTTTGTTTCTAACATGCCAGTGGGACTCGGCCACCGGGGTGGCAGGATGGAATGAGAATGGCCCACGCAAAGCTGAGTGTCTTACACAGTGACCCCGATGGACGCAACGGCTATTCTCAGTCCTGTTAGTGGGACTGATGACAGGCGGTATTGTGATTGACAAGAATTTATTTGAATTCTCTCCTTGGACTCCCAGAGGCTTCTGGATGCTCTCTGATGCTAAAACTCACTCCCTGGTATCACCCCGATGTGAGTCAGACTTAGAGCTGGGGCCTGCTTCCTCTCCCCGCCCTGGAACTTAGCACGGTGGCCAGCACATAGTAGGTCTCTGAGAAGCCCGATGGTGGAAGAGCAGCCAGAGCTTGGTAACCCAACTCCTGCCCTGGCCAGGCTGCCTCATAGGCCTTTCCTATGTGTCCAGAGTGGCAGCTGGCTCCAGGTCTCTGCGTCCCTTGCTTGTGCACGCAGCTTGGCAGGACCCTGCCATGTGCAGACAGCAGTGTCTCCAAGTCTCTGTCTGTGCCCTGCTGGCCAGCACCCTCCGGGGTGTGTGCGGTTGGGGGGATGGCTGCCCTGCTGGCCTGGACCTAAGGGCACAGCTGGGATTTTAGCAGGAGGCCCAACCCTGAAGGACAGACCTTGGGGAAACTGAGGCTTAGAGGTGGTGACGTGCCTGGGACATGACATGTAAGGGTCCCCCATCCTTTTCTGGATAACTCACTTCTGCTCCCTTATGTCCTGGCCCCTCAGTGTGCGCCAGCCCCTCCCACCCTGATATGAGGGAGACCCGCTGTGGCCATAGGAGAGAGCGGCAGGCCAACTGTCCACACTGCCTGCCTGCCCGGGGCATCAGCCACAGTCTGGACAGCGCGCTGACCATGTGGAGAGCACCACACTGCTCTCTGGAAGCTCTGCCCTGGGGGCCTCCCTGCACCCCAGGGGATAGCTTTACTGTGATTCTTCCTCCCTGCAGCTTGGTCCCCCGGCCCCCTGGGCTGCCTAAACAGTTCCATTTATGCCGCGACAGGTGACTTTTCCCTTCTTAGAGGAGGGACCTACAGTGCCCTGAGCACCTGCTGTGTCCAGGCCCCACTCCTGAGGTCAGGGGAGGCTGGCTTTGTGAGTGACCAGGAGAGCCACTGGGAAGCCAGACCACCCGGGCTCCTGTCTCAACTCTGCCACTTGTAGCTGTGTGACCTTAGAGAAGTTAATTCCCTTCTCTGGGCCTCATTTCTCTGTGCTGTGCTCTCCCTGCCTCATCACCACATTCACAGCAAATACTTCTGGAGGGCTCAGTAAGCACCAGGCACAGGTCTGAGAAGCACATCCACACATGCCTTGTGGTGCGATGGCAAGGGCGGGAGGGAAAGGTCTGGAATGTAGTAAATGATCAGTGAGTGTAATCATCATTATTATCTTGTTATCGTCATCACTTAGCCTCATAATGTGGTGACATCCTTACAGCATTGGAGACTTGGCAACCATTCATCCATGCTGTAGGGATGAGGGGAGGCCGGGAGTCCCCAGCCCGCAGGACAGCCCTGAGCTGTCGGAAGCCTCTGACTCCCAGAACCTCAGCATGGGGACGGGCTGCTGACAGGCCCAGCACCAGAAAGCGGGTGGGAGCATCGGCCCGTTTCCAAGTTTCTCTCTGAGCTTTTGCAGACACTGGGGCCTTAGCTTCCTCTTGGGCCCAGCGGATGGACTAAAGAATGCTGTTTCCAGAAGCCTCTGGGGTCTCAGAACCCAGAACTTGAGTCTTGGGATGTTGAAACTGTGTGTGCTTGGTCAGCATCGAGATGGGTCCCTTTGCTGAGAGGACTGAATTCAGTGAAGACTCAAGTTCAGGTGGCCAGTTGTGCGTGGACTGTGTTCCAGGTACTTGATGCCCTCCCCTCCTGTGCCCTACCCAGTGCCTTCTGCTCTGCTGGTCAGCACCGGCTCCTGCCTGCTGCCAAGGAGGCTGGACACTCCTTCAGGAAGAGGCAGTTGTCCCCTGGACCTGGGGGTGGGGGCAGCATCAAAGTGGCTTGTTGCCATAGCAACCCTGGCCACTGTGGGAACTTTGGGGAGCAGAGTCCTAGGGAAGTGACAGATGGAGGGCGAGGAAGCAGGGTTATTCCTGGCCAGCGTCTGTCCGTCCATCTGTCCGTGAAGTCCGGCACCTGTCTGCCTGCATGACGGGTGAAACTGATGCGCCCCCTTTTCCAAGGCTGAGTCATAGGTATCCCCAGCTGAGGCATGGGTATCCCTCAGCTCACAGACCTGCCCCCTCTCATCCTCCGTCTGAGAAATCCATGAGTCACTTATGGTCCGTCATCCCCAGCCCGGCTATGGAGGAGGGAGGAGTCCATCTGGGGCAGGAGGAGGCATCCCCCCACCAAACACAACCCAGCACTTCCCCCGGCTCCTCCTCCGCGCTGGCTGCCTGCCCGCCCCCCGCCCGCCTGCCTGCCTGCCTGCCTGCCTGCCTGCCTGCGCAGCACAGGGGCAGGAGCCTTCCTCAGGCTTTCCCTCAGCAAGTGCTGCTGGCGGGGTAAGCCTCAGAGGTGACTCGTGAACAGCAGATCAGCTCCCTGAACCTACTCAGAACTCTCCCCCTGGCACCAGGTACCAGATCATGGAGCGAGGAGGGAAGGGGTGTGTGTGACAGAGAGGGGTGGGGGAGAATGGGGAGTTGGGAGGTCTTTGTACCTCTGTGGGAGCTAGCCCAGAGGAGCTTTGCTATAGTGGGAGGGGTCTCGAGAGTTGGGGGCAGATGGACAGGTCGGTAGATGCCTAGGAAGGGAACAGGGCTCAAGAGGATGACACCTTTCAGAACCGCTAGTCATTCGTTAGCCGGGGAGACTGAGTCTCAGAGTGGTACAGTCACTGGGCACAGTAAGCTGGTGTCTGCTCTGACGGCGGCGGTGAGATTACTGTTCACTCCTGCTCCCAGTGCACAGATGGGGGAACCAGAGCTCTGAGAGGTCAGGTGGCTTACCTAAGGTCACATAAGAAGCCTGGGTCCAGCCTTGGAGACAGGAGGCTGTGGCAGGAGCTGGGCACCGGGCACTTGAGGGCAGCTTCTCCTGCAGCTGCGGGGGGCTGGGGCTGAGCTCCCAAGTAAGCCAGGGGCAATGGGCCCTTTGTTATACAGCACCCTTGGGGAGGACCTGGTCTTGGCTGTGGGGTTTGAACATGGGGATCTGGGGCAGCAGAATGTCCTGGGACCTGGGCAGATAGATGGGCTGCTGGCTGAAGAGCATGGTGCTGGTCCCTAACCACTAGACCCAGAGCTCCCACCTGCTGGGTACTGATAGGGACCTTCCGGGGGGGGGGGGCTACCCTGTTCCACCCTGGGGAAACTGCTGGTTCCTGTCCTCTCCGCCTGCCCCACCAGCCTCCTTCCTGTGTTGCTGAGTTGGGGTCTTCCAGGGCCCCACGGGCAGGGCTTGTAATCATTATACTGAGGAACGTTGGAGGAGGCATGAGTCCAGAACAGCCCCGCTCACCCCCACCATGCCCGGAGCAGCTCTGGCCTGGGGGTGAGGGTGAGTAGAAATCGCCTTATTAGCCTTGCTGGCTCCAGAGGGCTAAGGAAGCTATACATATAAACATGTATTGAACACCTACTGTGTGCCAGGCCCTGTCCTAGAGGTGGGGGACATGGCAGTGAATGGTGTCTGAGGACTCGTGGTCCAGACCCAGACCCAAGTCCTCAACCCCACCTACCCCTACACCCACCCCCGTGGGTACCCCGAGGGCAGAGGGTTGGTTCATTGGGGTGGAGACTGAGTGGGAAGAAGTATATCCAGTCAGTGAGGTTCCCAGGGCTCGGACGAGGCCAAGATCCGGAGAGGGGCTGGGCTGGGAGTCCAGGGATGGGACTAGCTCCTGGGGCCAGATCTGACCCCTCTCTGCTGCCGGACTCTGAGATACAGACCCACATGCCTTGCTTCCCTCTCTGGGTCGTACTTGCCCGGATGCTAAATGGGTGTGTGACGTGGTAATAGCTGCCCTGCGTCCCGTGGTCCTGGGGCCGGCTCCTGGCTCCCGGCTCCCGGGAGTGTCAGGACACAGAGGACATTCCTGCAGGCGTGGTCTCCGAGGGAGAGATCTTGCATGGCAGCCTGCACTGTTGTTGCCCTAGGCCACTGGGCAGGAGCTGGCCTGAGACATTCAAATCTTGTCAGGGACACAAACAAACAAGACAGTTGGGATCTGAGGCTGGGCAGTGAGATGAGCTTGCTGGTGGAGGCGGAGAGAACTTTCTGACCTTGGAGGACTGGGATGCTCAGTGGAGGACATCTAGGCTGGGCTTGGGGACTGGTAAGGAGGGCGAGGAGGGTTTGAGCACGCATGCGTGCGTGTGTGTGTGTGGTGGGGGGGCGGATAGGGTGTGTGGGGCATTCCTGGCAGAGGAAACGCATGGGAAAAGGTTTGGGAATGGTGAGAGCCTGGGGGGTGGGGCAGGTGATGGCACTGGAGACCTGCCATGGGTCATTTCATGGGGACTTAAGTGCCAGGTCTGGAGGTTCTAATCTACTTGGGGGAGGGGGAGAAGGGATGGTAGAATGACTTTGGCAGCACGGTAGGCAGAGGTAGGCTGGGAGCCCAGCAGAATGGGGAGGGCAGGGTTTCTGGTATGAGGCTCCAGGCTCGTGCTTGGGGAACAGTGTGTGGGTGGTGGGAGCCTGTGCTTCAGGGATGTGGGTGGGCTTCTACATGGCAGGAGTGAAGAGTGATGGGCAGAGCTGCTGGGGGAGTGAGGGGAATGTGGCAGCATAGTCTCAAACCCCAGTGCCACCGCCCTCAGAGCTTGAGCGGGCTCTGCTCCCTAAGCCCCAACAGGGGCAGCTCTGTGGACCCCTCCTGACTCATAACAGATGGGACATCACGTGAGCAAGCCTGGCAGTCGGGAGACCAGGGCCCCAGGGAACAGGCAGATGGCAGGTGGGGGTCGTGGTTGGCACAAAGGGGCCTCTCAAATGCAGTGGAGTGGGGTCCTGGCTGGGCTGTGCCTCCTGGGCTGGCCCTCTGCCTGTCTGATCCTCATGCCCTACCTGGAGGTCCTGAGGTTCCGGGGATCCCTGCAGATTCTGGGTTCAGGCCTGGGCTGCTGGGCAGAGGGGCCACGGGTGGGGGAGGAGCTTGGAACACACAATGTCTGACCCCTGCTCAGTTCCAGCCGGCCCCATGGTGGGTAGGCTGAGGCACCTCCCAGGCCCCTCAAGCCCCAGGCTTTCCCTAGTTCCCTGGTGGTCTGGCCTGGGCTAGAACAACCCTTCCCTGCCCTCAGAGCCTGTCGGGCCCAGCTCAGTGCTTTGCATGAGCCTTTATTCCTGGAGGCAGGTGTCGTGCTGAGCCCACTTAGAGACGAGGACACTGAGGTGTGGGTGACCTGTCGTGTTTGTGGCTCCGAGTCGGTGCTCTTGTCCAGCGAGCCCTCGTGTCCCCTCCATGGAGGGGGCTCCTCGGTCAGGCCAGGCTCTGTGCTGGGTACCCCTGTCTGGAACCGCATCATTGCTGCTGCCCAAATCCTCTAGGACCCACAGAGAGAACAAGGCCACTTTCCTGGTCAGAACCCTGGCTTTGTGCCTGTCTGGTTGTGTGAACTTGGGCGTCTGCCTCAGTTTCCTCCTCTGGAAAAAGTTGATCCCGACAGTATCTATGTCAGGGTCTGCTGTGAGGGTGAGGGGTTACTGTACTGAAGCTGTTAGACCAGCCCTGCCCTGTATAAATATTAGCCTTATCATGATCTCCCCACTGGGCAGATGGGCGCACTGAGGCATATCTTGGAACAGCGTGGGGCACTTCCTCCAGCGCCCCCACCCCGGGCTCTGGGAAAAGCCCTGTCCTAGCCTGACTTGTGCAGCAGTGGGGGCCTGCGGGGTGGGCCTGCCAGAGCTCCTGGGCTGATACCAGCTCAGGCAGTTTGTGGTGAGTCCCAACTCTCCAGGCAGGAGGAGATCAAAGCCGAGGCCTGGAGGGGCTGGCACAGCTTCCAGGAATGAGGGGACCGGCCTCTGCATTAGCGCGAGATGGCCTGGGGGTGGGTGCCTCACTGTCCGGAAGCCGGCCCAGCTCCAGCCCCCTAAAAGGCTGTAGGTTGTGCAGCTAATGGCTCCATTGTGGCTCCCCAGGCTCAGGGCCACTTAACCCAACTCCAAAACAGCAGCAGTGAGAGACTAGAGTGGCCTGTGCTATCCCTTAGTCCCCTCCCTCCTGCCCTCAGGCAGAGCTCTGCCGTCCTTCTCCCAGAAACCCTCGCCTCATCACGCTGGGGAAAGCGGCGCTCCTAGCCTGCTGTCCAGCAGCGTCCCAGCCTCCTGGACCTCAGTGCCCTTACCTACACGCGGAGAGGACAGCATCACCCCTGGCAGGGCTATTGCTGGAATTTGGGGCAATTGATCTCTGCAAAGAGCGGGCTGACTTAGCGCACTTGTGCACTGCTGAGAGGTCTTCCCTAAACCTCAGCTGAAGGGTTCGTCTTCAGGGCCGTGGGGTGGTTGAGTTAGAACGAAGTTCCAACCCTTGAAAAGTGATCTTGAGCGAGTAGCTTAAACCCTCTAAGCCTCATTACTTAGGCTGTGAAATGGGGATGAAGATGAGAACCTGTGGGGATTAACTCAGACAGCCATGTGCTGTGGGGGCCCATGGGCAGGGAGAGCCTTCCCCAAGCTGTCCCGAATCTCTGCTGCCCTATCGCCCAGCTCGGCTGTTCCCTGGGAGAGGCAGCACAAGGTGGGCAGAGCTCTGGGGTTGCTTGGCTCTGCCCCAGCTCCACCTGCTGTGTGAACTTGGACAGGTGTCTTAGCCTCTCTGTGCCTCGTTTTCCTCGCCAGTAAGATGAGAATGGTAACGTCACTGTGAGAAGGTTCAGTGAGCCATCAAATCTTAAGTGCTGAGTATAGTGCCTGGCACACTGTAGGTGATGTTGTCATTGTCACTGTTCTGGGTCAGCCCCCAAGCCCTTCTGTTAGAGAGCAGCAGTGAGTTTATCCCCAAGCAATGGCCCTGTCCTCCCATGATGTGACTGGGAAAGGCACCAGAGCACCTGCTGCCATGAACAGTCTCATCCCATGGGGTCTTGATCCGCTGGCCTGAGTTGGTATCCAAGCCTGGGACTTCCTCCTGCTTCCTGAGACCCAAGGCCTGCCCGGCCTGGCCACTATCCCGGGCCTGAAGGTCAGACCTGAGTTCAAGTTGGGCTAGTTTCCTAGGGCAGCACACTGTGGTCACTTCTCTGCTGGGACGAGTCCCCTTGGACCCTAATGGCCGACCCCTTCTGGGTCCCTGGTCAAGTCTGACCCTCAGGGTGTGGCTCTGTGGCTGGTATCTTGGGTCTCTGACTCTGTGGCAGGGGCAACAACTGCCCAGACCCACCTGCTTCGTTGGTAACAAATGCATGGGGTGAACCCCAGGGGCTGTTTGGGGCAGCTGAGTCATGCTTGGCCCAGTGCCCTCTGCCCACTGCGTCTCTGGCTGTGTCACCATCTGGACATGAGTCTCACCCTTGGGGCAACTCATAACCCAAGTGCCTACCCCTGGTGCTACTGCGCCACTGCCGACAGAGACCCTCGTTCAGTCCCAGCTGCTGTTAGTCCTCAGGGATTTAAATTCTTCTCCTTATTTCACAGATGAGGAAGCATGTCCCAGGTGCCCAGTTCAGCTGGAGGCCCTGGGAGCCTGAATCTGGGTTTCCTTCCTTTGAGCTGGGACCTTTTCCCCGTGACACCGAGATGGTATTCTCAATTGCAGTAATGAGTTCACCGTCTCTGCAGGTGTTTGAGTTTTGCAGGGGAGTTGTAGAGGGAACTTGGGCATCATGTGGGGTTCTTCAGAGCTCCTTCCAGCCCTGAGCTTCTCTGGCCCCGGGGGAGAGGGACACCCAGCTCCCACATTCTTGACAGGGTTCAAGCCCTGGACAGCGCATTGGTCACTGGGGCAGCATCAGGTGGTGGTTGTGGGCAGGTGGTCTAGAAACCCTCTCTGTAACGTTGCCTCTCACCATGCCTGGGGTTCCACCATTATTGCCACCCAATTGCATCTCCGGGGGATCCTTCTAGCCTGCTAATAGCTCGGAGAGCTGGTGGGAAACGGAGGGAGAGGGGGCCTCAGGGGAGTGGGACTGGGATGGAGCTGGAGGATGTGGGGAAGGGTGGGGAAGGGGACACTCACCTCCTGCCTCATCACCACGGAGCTCTCCCTGACCCAACGCGTCTGTGCCTGGGTGGGGGCGACCCTCACCTTGAGCCACTTCCTCTCCCACCCCCTTGCATGTGACATCGCCTTGGAGAGCCATGGCCGTGGGCAGGGCCGGAAGGAATTCTCGTGTGGTTTTCTCAAAGCTGTACTTATCCGATGTCCCTGATGGTGCCTGTCGCACCCTCCCCGGCTCCGCCACCTGTGTCCACACCCCAAACCAGATGGGCAGGGTCTGGGCTGCAGTTCCTGTCTGGGAGTCGAGTGTGCCCAGGTCCTGGTGCCCGGACTGGGTAGGGGCAGCCGGGCCCGGGTGCAGCCTCCCCCTCCCCCCTCCCCCGTCGCCAGCTGTGGTGGAGGTAGGGGACAGCAATACCTCCCCTTGGAAACCCTGCGGCAGGAGCCCACACGCCTTGGAGTCCCGCCTCTGCTCCGCCAGCTAGCTTTGGGGAACCAGAGTGGGGGTCTGCAGTAACTGCCATCCAGGCAGAATGGGGACCTGCATGTCCACCTCCCGGAGGACAGAAAGAAGGCTGGCATGCTGGAGTCGGTGAATGCACAGAAGGCTGGGGTGGCCGGAGGTGGAAGGACTGCAGTGGGGTCACCAGCGTGTTACCTTGGTGGTCGTGCTGCCCCCAAGCCCGTTATATGACTTATCAAACGAGCCTCTTTGTTTTGTCCCCCACGTCCACTCTGGTCAGCAGTGTGCTGGTTGTTAAGTGAGGACCGTCAGTCTCTCTGGCAGAGGCTTGGCTCTGGGCAGCAATGAGCTACATGCTAATGTAGGTACTTTTGTTATCACAAGGGCTTAGTGACTGTGGGTGAGGCCCGGGACGACGCGCCTCTCTCTGTTTCTCTCTGTGTTGCTGCCATTGGCGAGCACCAAGTGTGTGTAAAAGGCCGGGGTGCCCCATCTGTGCCCTCCCCGGGCTCTCCTGAGCCGCAGCCCCCTGCCAGCCCCTGTTAAGCACAGACTCTCTTAATCCGCCAGCAACTGCCTTCTCTAACCCAGCAGCCCTGGGATCTTTTCCAGGACAAGGTTCTACTGAGAGCAGCAACTCCTTTCTTTGCTTTCTCTTCCGCTTCCTCCGGGGCCAAAAATAGTGCCTGAATGGGACACAGCTCTGGGCCAGCAGCAAGACAATAGCCACCTCCTGACTGAGGCAGGCCTCCTGGCTCTGGTCCATCAGTGGGGGGCGGAGGTGTGGCGGTGCATGGGCACTCGGGCCCCATGGCCACCAGCTCCTGCTGTCTTTCCCATGACCTCTGCCAGAAACCATCCCAAATTCCCTCCGGCGTGTGATGGCCCTACTTGTTCTGGGAAAGTGCTCGTAGCTGCTTGGCTGAGACCCTGGGCCCTGAGCCCCCTCACCAGCCCACACTGTCTCCCGATCTGTTGCTGGTCTGCAGCCGAAGGCCTTGATGAGGTTCCCACCCTGGTTCTCTTCTGTGCCCTGTCGGGCACGTGGAGGCCACCCCATGGCTCTGATTTTCTTTTCCTTTTGACTCAGTGGGACTTTTTAGAGGTCAGAGGGATGTGCCCTCTGGAAAGGAATGAGTTCCCTGTCACAGAGGTGATCGGATTAAGTTTGGCTGTACCTCGGATGGGGGCCAGCGTTAGTCAAGCGTCAGATGGACATTTGGTCTCAAAGTCTTCATGTCTCAGAGAAGATCTTGGTTTGAATTCCATATCCCCTCTCTTACAGGGGGGTGGACTTTCCCTGAACCTCTTTTTTCCCCATCTGGAAGATGGGTTCAACAGGGCTAACTTCTTAGTGATGGACCTCCAAAATGCTCAGTATAGTGCCTGGCGCACAGGTGCGGTTTCAGAAGCTTGGCCTCTATTCTTCTCCCTCCCGGACTCACACTTACTCTGGGACATGAGAGAAAGGTCTGACCTAGTCTTGGCCTCCAAGGAGGTCTGAAAAAAAACCCAACACCAACAAAAAACAAGGGGAATCATCAGCCCCAGGGACCATTCAGAAGCAAGATTCCTGGTGGGCTGTGGCAATCTAAGCAGGCTTCCTGGAGGAGGAGGCTCCTTAAGAAGCTTCCAGGGCCCAGGCCGGATAGCTCGGTTGGTTAGAGCATCTGCAGCTAGCAAATGCAGAGGTTGCTGGTTTGATCCCCAGTCAGAGCACATACAGGAACAGATGTTCTCGTCTCTCTCCTGCTCTCTCCCTTCCTCGCTCTGAAAATCAATAAAATAAACATTAAAAATAATAAAGTAACAATAAAAAAAAGAAGAAGCTTCCAGGAAAGTATGATGCACATTCTGCATTCATGGAAGCCAATGGTGGGGATTAGAGAAGAGTGCAGCCTGGGCTGAGGTCAAGGCCACAGTCTGGCAGCCTCTAGAGGCAAGTGCAGCTGACAATTGGCATTTTTGGGTCACCGGGTTAGCCCCCCAGTGGGTTCTAAAGAGATTTGGGTTCCAAGTTAATGGTGACAAACTTAAGCAAGCGCTTCCCATAACCCGCAGTCTTAAACCCTGCCCTCCATCCTGCCAGAGCCCAGCCTGGCCTGGCCAGCATCCCAGTCAGGGGACTTGGGTAGGGACAAGTTAAGGGGACTGAACTGTGTTGGGTCGGAGCCGGGCAGTGACGTAGTTTCTGAAGCTGCCAACGGTTGCCAGGGGAACAGTTGCCAAGGGCTGCTGTCACCTGCGCCCCTTCTCCCGCGCTGGCTGGCGGGCTGGCGGGCTGGCCCATCTTCCCTGCTACCCCCTTTGTCTGAAGCTCCGTGAGGGGAGGGGGCAGGGGCTGAGGGGGCTGGGCTTCAAAGTCCCCCTCTGGCCTCTTGCACTGGGGGGAAACTGACCAGCACCCCAGCGGCTGCAGACAAGGTGAGCCCTGTGCCCCATCTCCCACGCAGCCCACCTTCCCTGCTACCCCCTTTGTCTGAAGCTCCATGAGGGGAGGGGGCAGGGACTGAGGGGGCTGGGTTTAAAAGTCCCCCTCTGGCCTCTCGCACTGGGGGGAAACTGACCAGCACCCCAGCGGCTGCAGCCGTCAGACAGCGTGAGCCTTGGCTCAGCTCGCTCGTTCAAGCTCTTTCTGTGTTTATAGTCCACTTGATTCCATGGACAAGGAGTCCAGGTATGATCCTTCCCCGCAGTCCGCCTCTCCTCCTCCCTCCATCCTGCTCAGTTCTGGTCCTGCTCCTCGTCCCCCCTCTCTTTCCATTCCCTTCTTTCTTCTCCCCTCTCCTCCCCTCCCGTCTGTCTTTCTCCTCTCCTTCCTCTTCCCTCCATTTCTCCATTTCCCCCCCACACTCCCGCTCCCTCTCTCTTCCCTCCTCCCTCATCTCAACACTGATGGTGTAGCTGATGGGTGAGCTGGCCATGGGGCGGGGTGACATGGGACCCTGGGGGAGTCATAGATGCTACTGTAGGGGAATCGGTTTATTAACCAGCCCCAAGAATAGCGTGGAAGTGGTTTGGGGTGAGATCCTCACATCAGACACCCTTCCCTTCCAGTTGAAATTATTTTCTGTACCGCAATGGTCAAAGACAAGCCTCTGAGGGTCCAGGTCCCTCAGAGGACAGCGCACAGAAACTGAGCTAGGATGAGGTCCCCTGGGGGGTTCTGATGGTCCCTAGGATCAGGGCCCTGGGGGAATATTCAGCTAACCCCAAGGGAGTGCAGTTTTTGAAGCAACTTTTATTGTGAATTTTACTCCAGTAATGTAAGGTCAATGGGAAACAAGGGCATGAGTTCTAGAGCCGTGGGGATGCGGTGTGTGGGGGGTGGACCTCGGGTCGCATCTCAGCTCCACCTCTTGTTAGCTGTGTGTGACCTCCAGCAGGTAACTGACCTGCTGGGGCCCTGCTGGGGCCTCAGTTATTTGTTATTGTCTCGTGAGTGTTGGGGAGGATTAAATGTGTTAGCCTGCACAAAGAGCTTAGAACCAAGTCTTACATTTCCCAAGAACTTAATTAATGTTGGAGGTAGTGAGCACCCGGCCCATGGGGTGTGCAAACAGCGGTGGACCCGGTGAGGCTGTGCCGCGGGCTCAGTGAGCAGGATGGGATCTTGGTCTGCCCTTTCCTGGAGGGGGCTCCGGGCACGGTGTGCCTAGACTTGAGCCTTGAGCCCTAGTCTGGCCCAGGCCTGAGCCCTTGTAGGGGAGGATGCCTGGCTGTGTGTCCAGTCTGCCCCTCAGCCAGGGACCAGGGGCCTGGAGGAGGAGGAAAGAAAGGCAGGGTTGGTGGAGGACCTTGGGAAAGAACGCTAAGGGTCCTGCACTCCCAAGACAGGTGTTCTGCCTCAGGCACAGGCGCTGGGCAGCCGAACTGCGACCCCCAGAAAGCAAGTGGGGAGGTAACTGGGCTGACCCTGTGGGCCTGCCATTAGCCTCGGGCAGTGCGGGCGGCGCACAGATGGGGAAGGGGAACTTTAGCCAGACAGCTGAGGTCCGACTGTGGTTTGACAGAGAAGGGAGTCCGGCCTGGAGGGAGGGGGATGACCTGTACTCTCTGACTTGGCTGCCAGCAGGGAGGCAAGCCTGTGGCAAGCCCTGCCCTTCCCTGTAAGCCCCCGGAGGCCCTGGGCTACTGAGAGGGCAGGCAGGGGACAGGGATCATAGTTACTAACTTCACAGAAGAGGAAAATGAGGCCCAGACAGAAGACAGACAGGCCCGAAGGCCAGGAACAGTTAGCTGCTGAGCTGGCTCTGGACCTTGTGTGTCTAAGTCCCGCCACCTCAGCTGCGTGCGGGTGCAGGCAGTCCTGGGCAGGTGCTGACTGGTGTGTGCCCTGGGGTTGGGGACTGCGCTGTGGGCGACTTGGCCGGGCTGCCGACTGGCCTAAAGTGTGGAGCTGACCAGGGCTGGCAACCAGTCCCAGGACTGCTCATGCAAAACCCCGGTGCCGAACCCTACCCCTGGCTCAGCTAGATCTGGGACCCCTCCTAGGGACCCCCCTGGGATTCCTCCTCCTCCCTTAGGGTCTATGTTGCCTCAATCCACTCTATAATTTATTATTTATTTATTTTTTTGTATTTTTCTGAAGTGAGAAGCAGGGGGGAGGCAGACAGACAGACTGACTCCCGCATGCGCCCAACTGGGATTCACCTGGCATGCCCACCAGGGGGCGATGCTCTGCCCATTTGGGGCATTGCTCCACTGTGACCAGAGCTGCTCTAGTGCCTGAGGTGGAAGCCATGGAGCCGTACTCAGTGCCCGGGCCAACATTGTTTCAGTGGAGCCTTGGCTGTGGGAGAGGAAGAGAGAGAGATAGAGAGAAAGGAGAGGGGAAAGGGTGAAGAAGCCAATGGGTGCTTCTCCTGTGTGTCCCTGCCGAAGATCAAACCCGGGACTTCCACACACCGGGCCAGTGATCTACCATTGAGCCAATTGGCCAGGGCCACTCTAGAATTCTAAGAGACTTTGATTCTCAGCTCCTAACAGCTCCTGCATCCTCATATTCTCTCTTTCTCATTTCCTCCTTCTCTCCCTCTCTCCTTCCCTCCGTTTTCCCCTCCCTCTCTCCCTCTTTTCCTCCCTCTCAGATCCAACATTCTAAGTGTCCCAGGTGCTTGAGGCAAGGCTGAGGGCCCAGCCAACCTGGAGACAGGGCTGGCAGTGCCCTTTCCCCAAGAGCTGGTGATGCTGGCCGAAGGGAGGTCGGGTGGGGCTGAGTATACCCTAGGCTCCCCGGGGCCTCTTGCCTGGAAGTGTCAAGGATGATGATGAGGTGCCCTGGGGACCATCACTGCCTAAATGGCTCCTGCAGCCCATCTTGTGCTAGCTAATGGCCTCTGGGACAGCTCAGAGGGCAGGGGAGGGGGCTAGAGGCTGGGAGGGGGGAGGCCGACAGGCTTTATGTCTATGTGGTGTCAAGATTTCTGAGAGCTTTATTTTCATGTTGGTCATGGCTGTCCGTACAAAAGGAAGGATACACCACCACGTCGGGCTGGGAAACTGAGGCCAGACACACTCTGTGGGTTTTCTTCCTGTAGGACTTGTCAGAACCTGTGATGTGCTAATACACAAGACCAAGTAGGGCCTCCAGGACTTCTCTAACTTGGGAAATAGTCCCTCTGAGAAAGTGCTCTGGCGACTTACCTCATGGGAAGCTCCGGGAGGCAGTCCCGAAGAAGGGAAGGGACTCGGAGACCACAGTGGCTAACGGCATGGGCTTCAAGGTGGGATGGACTTGGACTTGAGTCCTGGTTGGGCTACTTACTTGCTGTGAGATCTTGGGTATCACTCAACCTTTTTAAACTTTAGTCTCCTCATCTTTAAAGTAGGGATATAACAGCATTTGCTTCATGGAGTTATGATGAGGATTAAATGATAGTTTGTGCAGATGCAGATTAAGGTCAGTTGAGGCCCCAGGTGCAGAAGAAAATATTGGGCCCCTTACATTAGAAAAAAGTGTAAAGTTGGGGGTTTCCGGGGCCCTTCAGAAGTCGGGGCCCAGGGCACACACCCAGTGCACCCACTGTTAATTCCGCCTCTGAGTTTGTGCTTTGCATGGCGCCAGGTCTGAATGAAGCATTTACCCAGTGGGACCTGCTTCCCCCTCCTCCGCTGGGATTCCAGGGTCCTTTCACAGTGCCAGAGAGACCTTCCGTGTTCTGTCCGGCACCATGTGGCTGGAGGACGGAGGTGGTCAGATGAGGATGTGGACTGTTCAGTAGGGCGTGGGGACCCGCACAGACAGACGTGTCCTGAGGCTGGTTTCCCAGGGTGTGTGAAGGCCTGGAGGTGGGAACACTCAAGCCCAGGCTGCTCTCTGGTTGGCTGACTATATGCTGGCCTGTCTGGGGTATCTTAAGCAAATGCTCCTGTTCCGGATGGAGCAAGCCACAGGGTGGGGGCAGCTCTGGGTAATGGGCTCTTGGGAGAACTGAGTCTTCACAGGGGCAGGCCCCTTCTCTCCTTTACCTTCCTTGTCTCCCACAGCGCCGGGGCCCATCTGGCCACGCAGGGGAGTCAGGGCCCTAGGACTTGGCTGGGCCAGAAGTAGGAAGTGCAGGAGGGGCGGGCAGGCTGGCAGGAGCAGCCCCCCAACAGGTCTGGAGCAGGAATGTGAGACTCACCCTGGGCAGTGAGTGCGCAGGGCTTCCCGCCAGCCCGGGGGAAGGCTGCTTGCTTAATTTTTACTTTCCTTTATTGTCAAGAAATTCCTGAAAACTGAAGTCATGCTGTTTCCCCAGCCATGCAGGATCACCCTTCCTGGGAGGGGGCGGGGGTATGCTATGCATTCACCTAGCTCCGGCCTCAGTCTTTGCAAGGTCACCTAGCTTGAGCCTCAGCTACTTTGCAAGTAGCTCAAGCCTACTTGCAAGCGAGAATGGAGGGAGGAGAGAGAGGCCCAGTGTTTGCAAGCTGTATTCCCAGGAGCCCTGGGCTGGGGGCTTAGCCGGGAGGGGGGTGGCCCTGGGTCCCACGGGTCCCACTGGGGTGACAGGGCGGGGCACCTCCTCTGACTTGCTGGGTACAGATGTTTCTAAGTCAGATTGACTTTTATAAAATAGTTTGGAAACTGCTGGCAGAGGGGTCCTCTCAGCCCCGCCCCCCCCCCCCCCCCGAGGAAACACCTGCAGGACTAACTGCCATCCCCTGTCTGAACGACCTCTGTTCCCCCTCCTCAGAGCCCACCTGCCCTGCCCCCTGCACTCCCCTGCGCACTCCGCATCCGCGTGGGTACACACAACCGTGCTCACACTCACATGCAGCCTTCTAGTCTCAAGGCTTCATCCTTGCCCTCACGCATCCCTCTCCTGTCCCTGTCCTGGGCCAAACCCCTCCTTCCCAGGGCCTCTGCCCAGGGCTCAAGGGGTTCACCAGCTGCTTGATACCCTCCCACTCTTCCCGGAGAGCAGCTTAGGACCAGGGCTGAAGCAGGAAAGCTGAGCGGCTCCTCTCCCTTGGTCCCTACGCCCCTGGGGGCAAGGCCCAGCTCATACTGAAGATCCCCGGGGGTTCCTCCTTCCATGGTTTCCTCCTCACCACCCTCACCCTCCTTTTGCCAGCTGTCTTTAGGGAGGCCTGTCATAGGTTCCAGAAAGCGTGACACATCGTGGCCACTGGGTTGAGAAGAGGTTCTGCCTGGTCTCAGGCTGCTTGCTCCCCCCCCCCCCCGCCCCCCCATTCCAGGCTCTGCCATTTACCAGTTGAGTGATCTCGGGCCAAGCCCCTCCCTTCTCTGACTCTCTCTGTGAAACAGGGCTGCTGGTTTTATCCCAGGTTTGTCACCCAGTGGTCCCTAAGCCTGCGGAGTGTCACTCAAAGGGACGCTTGCTAAAACCAGCTCCCCATCCCCCCCCCCCAGACCTGTTGTGTCTACCCCTCAGAGAGCTGGGGAGAAGCTGGGAAAGTGCATGTCAGCTCCCTTGGGGGCGGTCTAGCGGCACCTCTATGACAATGAGCAGGGCCACACAGGGTTGGGTGTGGGCCATGGTAACCCTCGCCTCAAGAATTCAGAAGTTTATTCTGATGGGGGATGGGAGGTTAGGTAGAGCTTCAAGGAGGAGTGTCTTCACCAGGTGTCACTGGGATAGGGAAGGGACACTGGAGGTGGGGAGTGACCCACAGTGTGTGTGAAGGGAAGAGGAAGGAAAGAAGTGGGCACCAGGCCCCGGGCATCTTCCTGGAGAGGTGCCTGCCCAGAAAAGGGTTAAGCCCAGAACCGCCCAGGTCCGGTACACTCAACTTCCACCTCCATCCTCTGAGGAAATGGGTTTTCCAGGAGCCTGGACTGGGTCAGCAGTGACTCGTGGTAGGACACGGTTGGCAGAGGAAATGATTCAGGCCCCCAGGGGAGAAAGTGAGGTGTGGGTCTCCTGTCCATTGCCCCCTCCCCCACCACGAGGATGGGCAAGGCTGGACCTGAGCTGGGGCCAGAGCCCCTTCTCCTGGGCCCAGACAAGCCCTGCCTACCCTCCGTGCTGTCTGGATCCTTGGGGACCCTGTGGTGGTGGCCCCCGTTGTGTCAAGCTGTGTCCTCTTGTGTGTTTACGGAAAGCCTGAGGTCAAGGGCAGCTGCTGTGGAAGGGGAGCTTGGAGGTCGAGCGCTGCTGGGGTGCGGCCCCCAAACCCTCTCTCCCCAAGCCCCCAGCCTGGGCTGCCCTCCATTTTTCTCTCCTTTTCTTTGGGGATCCCTCAAGCCAGGGGAGCATGTGTCTCCGGGGGCTTCACTGGCATCAGGTCTGCGAGGAGTTCTCCAACCCGTGGTGACTGTGGAACAGATAGCCCATTCCTAGCCTCAGTTTCCCCATCTGTGCAATGGGAAAGCATTGAGCCTGGTGGGAGGCTCGGGGAACGTTATGTGATAGTGTAGACGGGCTACTGGAGTTATCCCGCTGCTGCTGTGAGAGCCGCCCCTGAGCCTGTCCGCGGCTCCGGC
Organism: Rhynchonycteris naso; assembly: GCA_037038555.1. Classification (NCBI taxonomy): domain Eukaryota; kingdom Metazoa; phylum Chordata; class Mammalia; order Chiroptera; family Emballonuridae; genus Rhynchonycteris; species Rhynchonycteris naso. Next base: position 9,519,044 of record CM073001.1, read on the forward strand.
CACTGCTGCGCCAGGTTAGACGAGGGTCTGGCCTGGGGGCCAGTGGTTCGCTCTAAGGGTATTTGATGGCCAAGGCCCATCCAGCTCTGTGAGTCCACAGCTCCAGAGATCAGGGGCAAGGTTCTGGCCACGTGCGTGGTCTGTGTGGAGGCTCACGAATGAGGGTCAGCCTTCAGAGCCCGGGCCCCCTCCCTCATTCCTGGCTGAGCCAGGTAGGGGCACCCCGAGTGGTATTCTGCAGCCCTGCCGCGGGGGCTGGGAGTATGTGACCAACCTCCGCGTGGATGCTGACTGCACCCTCTGAGTGGACTGCCTGGGGCAGCTGGTGAGACGGGCAGTGGGAAGGGCTGTAGTGCGGGGTGGGGGTGGGAGAAGTGCCTTCCCCCTGCCCAGCTGGGTTGGAACCTTCTGTTCCCAGGTCCACTCTCCTGTCCCTTGGACGGCTCTGCGGACAGCGTCAGGTCCGGGCCGCCAGGAGGGAACTTTTCTGGGTGGGGTGTCAGTCTTCCCATGACACTCCCGGAAAGGAAGTTCCAGGCTCTGAGAATTCCCTGGCAAGGTGCGATGAAGGTCGAGCTGGCCGTGGAGGCCACGAGGGCGGGCAGGGGGTGCAGTGAGACAGCAAGGCCCTCAGGCCTGGGGGTTGCATGAGGGCCTGGCATGAGCTGGTCAGAAAGTACACGGAGATATTTAGCTGACACCAACGGTCCCTACCACGCGCACGGCTCTGTTTGAAGTCCTTTATGACTATTGGTTCATTCCATTCCCACAATGACCGTTGACTTGATTTTTAGCCCTATTTACAGATGAAGAAAGGGAGACCCAGAGCGGATGAGGGACTAGCCCAAGCACACAGCTAGTGTCTGGGGGGGATGTGGGGGGGCTGGGATGTGACCCCAGTCTGACTCCACAGTCTACTCTACTAAAGGTGGATTAAAGGAAGCCAGGCAGCCCCTGCCCCCTCAAATCCCAAGAAAGTCAATGGGGACCGAGTTGTCCGCCATGGAGTGGCTGCTCAAACAGCCAGGGTAGGGTGGGGATGAGCCAGGAAGCGTCAGGGTCATGAAGTTGGTCCCTTCCTCATCTGTGTGCGAATCCCACTCGTGGCGCACCGTGGTCGTATAGCCTCTCTTGTGCTCCTCAGGCGATGGGGAACTCACTCTCTGTCTCTGCCTTTTTGCTCTCAAAGGCCAATCCAGGAAGGCGGATGCAAAGTGGGTAATTCTACCCTTTCTTGGGGTCTTGTCTGCTGACAGCAGTAACTTTGGAGGTCAGTGTGCCAGAGAAATCCAGCCAGCCAGCCAGCTCCATCCTTGCTTGCTGTGTGATGTCAGGAAGTCGTTGCCACTCTCTAGGCCTCAAATCTCAAAGCCATTACATAGAGACTTTGGGCCAAATTCTCAAAGTGACTTGTGAAATATGAGTTTACTAGTGTAGAGCAGTGGTCACAGCAAGGGGAGCTGCCTGGAAGAGGTGCCATTTGGACTGGGGGCAGGTAGGAAGTGACACAGACTGTAAGAAAGGAAAGATGGGGTCCAGGAGGGATGTTTCTGTCCCGATGCTGGGTTTCCTTCTGCTGGTCTGGGGTGGCAGAAGGCAGTTTCAAAAGGAGCCAAAATGCTTAGAGAAGCAACGGAGTGAAACCTTAAAAATCACAACCTGGAAACAGCGGCTCTTCCCTAAAACACTTTCACATCCTTCTTCTAAGGGGTCTGTGATGCCACCAGAGCAGGAGAATGAGTCCAACTGACAAGTTGTTAGAATGATGAAGCCCAAGAAATGAGGGCTCCATTACACATGGTAGGACATAGGAAACTGGCTCTAACTTGAGAGGGCCACGTTTGTTCGAGGAAGGCCTGGCTCAAGCAGGAGACAACAAGCTTTTTCCTGGGCCATCCCTCCCTTTAACATTACCTTCAAATAGGCCATCCCAAAGCCATCTCTTCCTGGAAGCCCTCCTTGGTTTCTCCTGAACTCAGACTCCTCGCATGCCCGTAAATTACCAGGCTTCCCTTCCTCTGGCTTGTGGTAGATGTTTGCATCTGTCATCACAGCCATATGTGGTTCCTCACAGGATGAGGATGCCTCTCTGTGTCTGTCACCACCCAACTTGGTCACAGGGCCAGATGGCAGTGGGGAGGACCAAGCCACTTGGTATCACTCTATGAGTGCCAGGCATGCAGGTTCCCTGCCAGGCAGGAAAAACTCCTGGCTTCTAGAGTAATCTTGGACGAGTCATTTAAACTCTTGGATTTTAGTATGTCCCTCTCCACAGGATTGAAGCAAAGATTAATACAGGCACGAGGGTGGGGTGGGTCACCACAGGCTGGCCGATAGTAGGCGCTCAGCTAATAGAGGCCATAATGTGTCAGAAGTGCCCCCTCTACACTGCGGTGGAGGTGGAGGTGAGGGTAGCTGGGCCTGGTGAATTATCTCTCTGCCTGGTTGGGAGGTCCCACTACGGGTCCCAGCTGCCCAGAGCCCTGGAAACTGGCTCCTCCTGGTGGTCAAGACAGGAAGCACAGTTCCCTCCGGCCCCTGTAGAGGGCGCCGTGGGCACGCTGATCCTTCACTCCTCTTCACATGTTCACTCACCTAGCCTCGGTCTAGCACCCTCTCTGCACTGGGCCCTGTCCACAGAGATGGATCAGAACGGAGCTCCCAGGCTGGCTGAGGAGGGCATGCACTATTCTGCACCTCCCTGGAGGCTCACAGAGAGTGCCCTGGCCAGTGGTGGGAACCAAAGGCGGCCAGGACTGCCAGCAGAGGGAGCTGAGGAAGGCTTCCAGAAGGAGGTGTTCTCTGAGCTGGGTCTCACGGATGGTGCTGGGTCCAGAGGAAGGCACTATTATTGGCTCCATTTTCCGTGACTTATACAGGGTTATGTGCAAGCAAGACATGGAGCCAGGACTTGAAGTTGGCCAGGCTTGAATAGCCACAGCCCCTAGATGCTCAGCTTCTGGCAGGTCGGGGGCGGCCCACGGGCTGTTTCCACACTTGCCTTCCCTCCTTGCATCCTGCATGCTACACTGGCATCCCCCGCTGCAGGACTGGCTGGCCACCTGTGGGTCAGCCCTTGGCTAACACTCATCCCTGGTGTCTTTCAGGCAGTGACTTCTCAGGGTGACTTCTAAGGAGAAAGATGGCTGCCCAAGTGCCAGGGCAGACAGTGCTGCTCCTGCTGAGCCTGCTCTTTCTGGTTCAAGGTAGGTTTTACGGGGACGGGTGTGACTTACGTTAAAATGCCCCTGTGTCTAGGACAGCTGTCAGTACACCCAATCACCGCTTTGGGCAGGCATGGGCCTTGCAGCTTAGCAAGTGGATGTTCCCTTGGAGCAAAGAAAAAGATGCCCCTTACTGTCCGGCAGGGGCCGTCCCGCAGGGCCCAGCTGGCACTTGGGGACTGGGTTTGGCCCTCCTCACGCCAGAAGCCTGCACAGTTGTCTGTGGCAGGCGTGACCTCATTAAATACCCCATTGCCATTTAAATGTGCTTGCCTTTGACATTATTATTAATTTTGAGTTTGTTCTCTTCATATGCTGAAACCAATCATTCTTGAACAGGGTAGACTCACATTTTTTTGTAGGCCCTTTTAGGTATAGGCCTTTGAAATGTGTGAGGGTCTCAGGCACTGGGCTCCTGTGTCCTGGGCCCAGGGCCTGTCACCTCCCATGGCCCTGGCCCCAGAGTCTCATCTGCTGTCTCTGCCTCCTCAGGTGCCCGCGGTGGGGGCTTCCGGGAGGACTTCCGCTTCTGCGGCCAGCGGAACCAGACCCAGAAGAGCAGCCTCCATTACCAGCAGTCGACACAGCTGCGCATCTCCATCGAGAACTCCGAGGAGGCCCTCACCATCCATGCCCCCTTCCCTGCAGTCTCCTCTGTTTCCCAAGTCTTCCCTGACCCGAGGGGCCTCTACCATTTCTGCCTCTACTGGAACCGCCATGCTGGGAAATTGCACCTTCGTTACGGCAAGAATGACTTCTTGCTGAGTGACCAAGCCTCTGGCCTCCTGTGCTTCGGGCACCAGGAGAGCCTGGTCCAGGGAAACCTGATGCTCGCTACCTCTGTCAGCTCCTGGTGGAGCCCCCAAAACAGCAGCCTGCCCAATGCTGCCAACTTCACCTTCTTCTTCCACAGTAAGCCAGGCATTGGGAACAGCTTGGGCAAAGGCCCTGTGGCAGGGAGAGCAGAAGAATGCCAGGCAGACTTGAAAGTGGACAGAGTCTTACAGTCCATTCATGGAGCTTGGGCTTTGTTCACAGGCAATGGGAGATTTGAAGGTGTCGGAGGGGGAGGGAGAATGTGATCCAAAGTGTGCTTTGAAAGTTTGTGGGAGGGAGGGGTTGAGGGTGGCGGGAGCCAAGTCCCATCCAGAGGCTGCAGGAAGCGTCAGGTGAAGGAAGGTGGAGTCTGAATGGGGTGGAAGCAAAGAGAATGGGGAGAGGGGCTGGCGGTCAGGGGCCAGAGGGAAAATTTTGCTTCATCAGCATCAACACAGGTGGTTTGTCCCCATTTCACAGAGGGGAAAACTGAGGCACAGAGAGGCACAAAGTTGCACAGTTAGTAAGTGAGGGAGCCAAGATGTGGGCCCAGCGGCTGACTGGCATGGGCGTGGGGTTGGGAAGAGCAAGAGAAGTCAAATTTCAGGAAAACCGTGAGGCTGGCTCTGGGGGGCAGGCTGTGTGTGCTGCTTGAGTGTGACAGGTGCTGGGTGGAGGGTAGTGAAGGGGGAAGGTGGCCAGAGGAACTGGAGGCTTTATTGGGGGGGGGGTGTCTAGGATTTCCCTGACTCTGTTCCTTCCAGGCAGCTCCAGTTTGGGGTGGGAGGCTCCTAGGGGTCGGGGCTGGAGGGCACAGCATGTTGAATACTTAGCAGCTCCAAGCCCACGAAGATGCTGCCCAGTAGTCAGTGAGATTCTGGGATTCTGGCCCCGCCTGAGAGGGTTTAGGACCAAGTCAGGCCCAGCTGCCAATCAGCATCCCGAAGAGCAGATTTGGCCTGTCTTATTTGGCCTATAAAGAATTGAAAAACAAAACAAAAAACCCAGGAGCCATAGGTTTCAAATCACTGAAAAATTAGGCCTTCTTCTTATAAATTCAAATGTAGCTACCCAGGGCCCGCCTTCCTTCATGGCACGGGCATGCCCCACACGCCCAGCGTGTTCCTGCGCCCCGTCTGAGTCCTGTCTGAGCCCTAGAGGCCCCCTGAGGTGCAGGGTACCCAGATGGAGGAACTGGCACCTGGGGTCAGGACGGCTAGCCCTATGGAGTCCCCAGAACCACCACATGGGCCTCTCCCATTCCTCTAGAAGAGAGTGCGGCTGGGCAGAGCCCTGGCACGGGCCCTCCCAGCTCCCGTGTGTGCAGTCAGGGGGCACCTGGGGGAAGGTGTCCCATCGCACCCTGCCGAGGCTGCTGGTGCGGGAGGTTCCATGAGACAGAGCCCCTGTCAGGCTGGCTGCATCTCTGAGTGACTTTGGGGAGTCTACCCCACCTTGTGGAGCCTCAGTGTCCTCCTGAGGACTGAGTGGGACGTGGACCTCAGCCGACAGCCTCAGGTGGGTCTGCCTGTCCCCCCAGGTCCTCCCCAGAAGGCGTCCCACGACGACTCGGTGGGTATGTGTGAGCTGAAACGGGACCTGCAGCTGCTCAGCCAGCTTCTCAAGCCTCCCCGGAAGAACTCGAGGAGGCCCTCACACCCCCCGGCTGCCGGCCAGTGAGTGTGCCTCTGGGCCTGGGGGTCGGGGAGGGGCAGCCCCCGGAACTGGACCTGGGTGCTGGGGACCTGGAGGGGAAGGCCGGGGGACAGACCTCCCCTGGGGCTGGCACGGGCTTCTTGTCTTGCCCTCTCCTCTGGAGGAGTCAGGCTACGGCCTGCAGGCCAAGCCCCACACCTGCCCGAGTCAGTCCAGACAGATGCCACCGCTGCTGTGCCCGGACAGTGTGCCCAAGCCCTCTCCCCAGCAGTAAAGGAGAAGTGATGGGCCCATTGTATAGTTTGGCAGACTGTAGCCCAGATGAGGGCTGCCCATGGCCGCAGAGTGGGTCAGCCCAGGTAGAATTGGGCCCAGGACAGCCTCTGCCCTCTCCTTTCCTGTTTGCCTGGATATTCCTGCTTTCTCCCTCCTGCAGGTCTCTCTCTGCCCCACACTCACCGGGCTGTTTTCCTCTCCTGCCCCACCCTCCTCTTCCGACCCTCTTTCCCTCTCTCTGCCTCTTTCCTGCGTGTCTGCCCGAGTCTCTCCTCTCCCTTTGGCTCTCTGTTCACTGACCCGGATCCCCTCCCTCGTAGTGACTCCCTGTCTGTCCCCCTGCCAGGCAGCTGCAGAGCCTGGAGTCTAAGCTGAGCTCCCTGAGGTTCACAGGGGACACGGTGTCCTTCGAGGAGGATCGGGTCAATGCCACAGTGTGGAAGCTCCCACCCACAGCCGGCCTCCAGGACCTGCACATCCACTCCGGGGAGGAGGTCAGGGCTCAGGATGTGGCGGGCCGGGGCAGGAAGCAGATGTGGGGGTCAGGAGCCCGCCCCTCCCCAGGACTGCTAGAGCCAGATGTGTGCTGACGAGGAAGGAGCCAGGCCCAAGAAATCTCCTCAGTCAGTGGCTACCGTGTGGTCTGAGAACCCTTCCTGGCCCAGTGATGGGGACGGAGGGGTTGGGGGACCTGCTCCCTGCACGAGGGGCTCCTGTGGCACTCCTACATGCACAGAAGACCAACCCCCAAATGCCTGGGCACACACCCCAGTCTTGAGACTGCGAGTGAGCCAGGTTAGCCGGGGGCCATCCATACCCCACCTCACCAGGATGCCATAGGCAGAGTTGGTGTCTGAAGCCCAGATGACAGGATACCATGTGGCTTTCCCAGGCCTGTTTGCCCCCGGGGCCCTGGGCTCTAACCACAACACTCCCCAGCTAACACTGGTGCCAAACGAAGGAGGGGGTGCGAAGGGCGGTTGTGAGTCAGGCGTGGCTGCCTGAAGGAGGTGTGCTTAGAGATGGCAGCATCCAGGACGGTGTGTGGCAGGGGAGGCAGGGGGCAGGTTGTCCGGGACCTCTCCCTGGCGGAGCCTAATGGCACTCTGTCTGCAGGAGGAGCAGAGTGAGGTCCTGGCATACTCGGTGCTGCTGCCCCGTGTGCTCTTCCGGACCAAAGGCCGGAGGGGCACCGCCGCCAAGAGACTCCTCCTGGTGGACTTCAGCAGTCAGGCTCTGTTCCAGGTATGGGGCCTACACCCTGGTGCCCTCCCCCAGGAAAAGTAGTGTCTGTCTGATGGAAAGATGGAAGGAATGCATGGAGCCCAGCCCCTCCTCCAAGACGCAGGGCCTTTCCCTGGTAAAGTCAGAAATTGGACTGCAATATGCAAATCTCCCCAGGGCAAGGTCTAAATGGTATTGTTCTCACTACAGTGTAAATGACTACACGTGCAATAATTATTTCTAGAGGGAGATCCAGCATCTCAGAGACAGGAGCTTAGAGAGCCTAGGGGACTTCTGGGCCTTTCTTTTTAGCACTGAGCCCTCTTTTTACTCTTTCCCCCAACCCCATATGTCTAGGACAAGAATTCTAGCCAAGTCTTGGGTGAGAAGGTCTTGGGTGTTGTTCTGCCAGACACCACAATAGCCAACCTCTCAGAACCTGTGGTGCTGACCTTCCAGCACCAGCCACAGCCGGTGAGTGTGAGTACACCCATCAAGGAGAGGAAGGTCCCCTTTGGGCCACATTTTTCTTTTCTTCTCCTCTCTTCTGAATCACTTGTCTTTAACAAAATGATTGACTGGCTGAGGGCACCAGACAGTTGGGCCCAAATGGAGTGGTGGCCTAGCAGTGACTTCCTGAGTCAGGCCCACAAAGGGGTGGACTGTAATGGGATCCCCTCTCCTTTCTTGTCCCTACAGAAGAACATGACTCTACAATGTGTATTCTGGGTTGAAAACTCGGCATGTGAGTGTGGGGGGGTCCCTGCACTGGGAAGGTATCTGGAGGAGGAAGGGGTCCTGGAGGATGGGGTAGATGGGGTTAATCAGGAGGACTTCCTGGGAAAGGTGGGCTTTTAGGAGGGAGCAATGGCAGATGAGAGATCTGCCAAGTGGACCATAGGCTCAGAAGAGTGATACCATCATGCATTTGGGGGTGCAGTGAGGTCCTGGGGGACTGGGCTTGATCAGAAACCTGTGCTGTCCCCTCTTCAGTGAGTAGCCCCGGGAGCTGGAGCAGCGCCGGGTGTGAGACTGTCAGGAGAGAGTCACAGACGTCCTGCCTCTGCAACCACCTGACCTACTTTGCAGTTCTGATGGTGAGTGTCCCCTCCTGCCCTGCAGCCGTACTGCAGGCTGTATGCCAGCCGCCTGTCAGACACTAGGATGTCTGTTTCTCACGACAACACCCGAGGTGGCTCTTGTTGTCGCCTTTTATAGATTATGAGACTGAGGCTCAGGGAGGTTAAGCAATTCACCCAAGATCACACAGCTAATGAGTAAAAGAGCTGGTCTCTAAAGCCCTTGCTGTTTATTGCCAAGTTTTGGTCCATGGTGAGAACACAGATTCTTGGCCCTAATCTAGAATTCTGATTCCGCAGGTCAGGTGTGTGTTTCTAATGAGCCCTTGAGAGGGGACTGGGGCCCAGTGTGGGGTCCTTGAGGTGGGCATCAGTGCCCCCAAGATCTCAGAAGCTTTGTGTCCAAGGTTCACATTCCTAAAATCTTAGGACCCAGCAGCTAAGGGACCAGAGCGGCCCTTAGCTCTTCCAGGGGGCAGTACTTTCTCCCTCACAGGAAGCTTGACCCTGTGTTGAATGTTGTAGAAAAGTAAGTGGTGCCAGGACTGACGAGGGTTAGCTGCTGAGGGTTCTTGACTTTTGTGGGCCAGGGATCCTCTGGAGGATGTGATGAAAGTGATGTCCCCCCAGAAAAATTCACTCTTGGGGGCATAGTCTGCGCAGTTTGGGGAGGTGGTTCACAGACTCTCGAGGCTCACCCAGGGACCACAGGTTTGCCCCTCTTCTGGGGCCAACCATGACCTGTCTCCTGGACCCAGGTGGCCTCTGTGGAAGTGGACGCCGTGCACAAGCACTACCTGACCCTTCTCTCCTATGTGGGCTGTGTCATCTCTGCCCTGGCTTGCGTTTTCACCATCGCCGCCTACCTCTGTTCCAGGTATGACCTGACAGGGGGTGGCAGAGGGGAAGGCAGGGAGACCCTCCACTCCAGACCCCCAGGCGGGGACCCACTGCCATGGAGACCTGCTCTGCGGACCGGCCTGCCTGACCTGGAAGGAGTGCGTGGTTGTGGGTGCTGTGGGGGGGGGGTCCCAGCAGCTTCCCTCTGGGGGCTGCGTTTCCTCCTCAGCTCTGTGGTGTTTGAATAATAGCATTTACCAATTTATTAACTGCAAATATTGAAGATTAGGAGAATTGACACAAAAATCTAGACTTCTGCCCTTTGCATGATCAGATGTGATACTGCTGGGGTCACATTTAATAAAGGGATAATAATGGTCCTAGCTGACACATCAAGCTGCCCACGCACCATGCACTAGTATTGCACGGGTGGCCTGTATTCTCCAAGCCAACAAAAAGTCCAGAGTTTCTCCCCTCTGGCTTTGGGAGCATTTGGTTGACTGTGGTGGCGGTGTGTCTGTTTTGCTATCTGGCTAAGGCTGCTGTTCAGTGCACATCCAGTGGCAGAGCCCGTGGGTGCTGGGCACATAGCAGGTACCCAGGGACAAGTGGGGATCCTCCTGGCTGCAGCCATAGGATTGTGTGTGTGTAGCCTGGGAAGGCTGCCTGGAGGAGGAGGAGCAGGTACCCCCACACACCTCCCCACGCTGGTCACAGGGTAACCCGCCCCTTCCCCCCACCGCAGGAGGAAGACTCGGGATTACACCATCAAGGTGCACATGAACCTGCTGCTGGCCGTCTTCCTGCTGGACGTGAGCTTCCTGCTCAGCGAGCCGGTGGCTCTGACAGGCTCTGAGGCCGGCTGCCGTGCCAGCGCCATCTTTCTGCACTTCTCCCTGCTTGCCTGCCTCTCCTGGATGGGCCTCGAGGGCTACAACCTCTACCGACTGGTAGTCGAGGTCTTCGGCACCTATGTTCCCAGCTATCTGCTCAAGCTGAGCACTGTGGGCTGGGGTAAGTTGGTGGTCCCCCAGACCTGCCTTGGCTTCTGGCCAAACACAGGCACCTAGTTACGCTTCTCTACCTACCTTTCTGTCCGCCTCCTCACTGCCTCCTTTATCCCGGCCCCAACCTCAGGGGTTCTTTCCCTCTGCTGGGCCAGGGTCCCCTGTAGGAAGATGAGGTGATGAGCCCTGTCCCCATGAAACACTAATACATTCTCCGCATCTCTCCTTTAAAGGGGAGTGTGCAGACAGTGAGCACGTACGGAGGGGCTGGTTGTGCACTGCTCAGAGGCACCCCGATGGGGGGTGGGGGGGCTGTAATCCAGTCCTCCACACACCTGACTCACCCAGGCCGGCGGCGGCCCTGCCTATGGATACCCTCAAACCTCAGGTGACAGATTCTGTGTCTCTGGCATTTTTGTCCTTGGCCAATGACAATCCGATTCACCCATGACCCAGGTGTTGGTGGGGAGCTCTCAATCTCCATCCACCTCATGGACAAGGTGAAGGCCCAGTGCGGACATCCCCTGGGGACAGAATTCCAGACGTCCCCTTTGACTGTCTCCTATCCCACCAATGTCCTGTTTGTTCCTCTCGTTTTCCTTGTGACATATAAAATACTTTCTCGTCAGGGCCCCAAGGATGGTGAGGGGGCAGGGGTAAGGTCAGGAGAGATGGGCTCCCTCTATGGAAAACCCAAACTGCAAGGGAGAAGGGGGGGGTCCAAGCTTGGACACTGACCCCAGACAGGACTGGGTGGGCCCTGGGTGCATAGGCCCGAGAGCAGGTCTCACCAGAGGGCAGCAGAAGGGTGAGCCTCACAGGGTGGGAGATGTAGCTCCGTGCATGACTGTCCACAGGCTTCCCCATCTTCCTGGTGACATTGGTGGCTCTGGTGGACATAAACAACTATGGCTCCATCATTCTGTCCGTGCACAGGACTCCAGAGAGCGTCATCTATCCTTCCATGTGAGTGGCTGTGTGTGTTGGGAATGGGAATTTGGGCCTTTGGGGGCTTCACCTTGGTACCATCTATATTAGTACTTGCTTAATGTTTTTCTTTAAATTATCTAACTTGTTAGCCTAAATATATTTTTACAATTTATCATATCAACTATAAATAGGAAGCAAGCATACTGTCAGAAACAGTGAGTAATCATAAAAATGAACACAGAGGCAAGGAGACTCTGGTTCTAACTGTTGGCTGAAGGCTATGAACATGAGGCCGGCTATGTGTTGAAAAGAGAGACTAGGAAGTGTTCGGGGCGTTAAAGACACATTAGAACCAAACCGAGCCTTTCATCTGACCACAGAGCAGGAATAACGGGAAATGGAGAAGAGAGGGACTTTTTCACCCCATGAACCCATGGTGTTTAAAGCAGTTCCCCTAAACTCACTGTGCCAGCCCAGCCACACATTCTCTGGGCCCTTGTGCCCTGGTCCGCAGGTGCTGGATCCGGGACTCCCTGGTCAGCCACATCACCAACCTGGGCCTCTTCAGCCTGGTGTTTCTGTTCAACACGGCCATGCTGGGCACAATGGTGGTGCAGATCCTGCGGCTGCAGCCGCACACCCAGAAGTGGCCCCATGTGCTGACACTGCTGGGCCTCAGCCTGGTCCTTGGCCTGCCCTGGGCCTTGGTCTTCTTCTCCTTTGCTTCCGGCACCTTCCAGCTTGTGGTCCTCTACTTCTTCAGCATCATCACCTCCTTCCAAGGTAGGCATGGAGAAGAGAACCCTAGCCCCAGCCTGGGCAGGCAACCTGAAGGCATCCCTTCTCTGGGTCTTAGTTTCCCCATTCATAAAGTGGGGGCATCCAGGCCCCCGGTCAACAAGTCTTTATTGAGTACCTACTATGGGCAGGCCCTATGCTATGCCCTGGGGCTACAGTTATGAACTGGTTCAGAGAGGGCCTCGACTGACTGATTGATTGATTGAATAAGCAGATGCACTTTGGAACCCAACCACTGCCGTTGGACTCCTGGCTCAGCCAAGTCCCCGTACTGCCCCGGTCTCAGTTTCTGTGTTTGTAGCACAGCATAGTGCTGGCTGGGCCTGACCTCACAGGAACATCAGAACACAGTGAGACGGCACACAGTGAATTGCACAGGGCCTGGCACGTTGTAGGTGACTGCAAGGTCACATCAGTGCCAGTCTCCTGTGTCATGAGGAAGGCAGTGGCGGGGGTTGGGGACTCTGGAGGGAGAAGCTGGGGCAGGTGACGCCACCCTGCTGAGCCCATGCCCCTCGCTGCCTGCAGGCTTCCTCATCTTCCTCTGGTACTGGTCCATGCGGCTGCAGGCCCAGACCGGGCCCACCCCTCTGAAGAGCAGCTCGGACAGCAGCAGGCTGCCCATCAACTCAGGCAGCACCTCGTCCAGCTGCATCTAGGATGCCCGGACCCGCGTGAGGAAGGAGAGACGTGTGTGGCCTCTTCTCACCACTGACCGCCTCCCCGGCTGGGCCCAAGACTCGAGAAGGCCCAAGGACCTCAGTGGGCTGGAGCTGTCGCCATGGCGGCTGGACCCCCAGGCTGGGCCTTCTGTATTGGGCTACGGACTGCTCAGCTTATGGGTTCAGTTCACAGGGGGCGCAGGAGTGGGACTGTGCTCCTGGCCATTCTAACCCGGGGCTGAAGGCCAGTCTTAACTCATCTGCACTGGGCTTAGCCCTCGTGGCTGGGGTTTAGGAGCCCGCAAGCCCCAGAGTTGGGTCCAGGACCATGGAGGCCGGGTGGCATCTTCGGCCCTGTGCCCCCACCCAGGACAGAAATGTGCCATAGCTGTTCTGTTTCTGGTGACCGCCAGGAGGGTACTTTGCAGCCCCCATTATTTTAACCCAAGGGTGGCACCCATGGCAAGAGGTGTTGGGCCGAGCTTTAGACCCCTGAAGGAGGAGAGTGACCCCGCCCCCAGCGTACGGAGCAGCTGCCCTGCCTCTCAGCTCAGGGCTTCAGCCACCATCAGCCTCCCCAGCCTGGGGTCCCCAGTTTCAATGGTGTATTTTGGGTGGTGGTCCCCAAGAGCTGCCTGGTGCCTGCTGTAACCCTTTATCTACTGCACGGGCCTTGCTGGCCTCTGACTCAGGCTTAGTATATATGTTCTGGGCTAGGTCCACTGTCCATCTGGGTCTCTCTATAACCTGCTCACCACTGCCAAGCCTATACCTCTCAGGGGACCTCAGCCTCTCCTAAACCCTCTGGTGGCAAGAACCATAGAGCATAGCAGACTGACTTTGTTTCCACTCAAGCACTCTGAAGACTGAGACATATCTGCCATGGTGACACTGGTCTAGAACCCAGCACCATTAATTCAGCTAGACACAGGTGGTGAGACTGGTGGCTCCCCCTGCAAGCTCTCAGTCTAGTGTGTGAGGCGTGTACAGGACAAGAGCTCCTGGAGCTACAGGTATGGGGTTGGGGGAGCTATTCTCCTGGCTGGGAATCCAGGAAGACTTCCTGCTAGAGGCAGCATGTGATCTGGATCTCAGCCTTAAAGATGGGGAAGGTTTTCTTTTTTTAGTTACTAATTCTATTTGTCTTTGATTGTGAAAAGAAGCACATGTTCATTGTAAATAATTTGGAAACTGTAGAATAGTGTCCTGAAGAAAATAAAAATCAGTTGTTGTCATCACCAAATGAACCAATGTCAACATCTTGGAGCATTGCCTTCTGGGTTTTATTCTGTTTCTATTATAGTCACTGATTGGGACATGTGAATGAGAGAAGAGGGCCATGTGTGAAGTTTCCTGGTAGAAACTTTATCAGGACAAGGGGAAGGTATAGGGCAACTTGATTCAGCATTGGGGAGGCAATAGGGAGCAGTGCGGTCTGCGGTGAACTGGAAATGACAAACGCACACTGAGGGAGCTGCTGCAACTCATGTCCAGCCAGTCACTGTCTTACTGAATGGGGGTCCCTGGAGCCAGATCACCTGCCTTTTATGAGAAATGAGAAATCTAGATTGGGCTAGAGTCAAATTCCTTCATTTAAAAATTTTGGCTAATCCAAACAAATTCGCTGGTCTAAGAAGTCACATTGGAGGGCTGAATTCAGCTCTTGGCTGGTCATGTGACGCGTGTAACCAGTTCTGGGCCAGTGTGAGGTAGGTGGGCTGCTAGAACGGAGTGACTGGGCTATTCTCCCATCACTGCTCTCAGCCACATTCGGTCAAATCTCCCCTCCCTATCCCGTGACACAGGTGAGGCAGACCAAGTACACTTCCGCCCCATGGTGTTACAATAGCAGGCATGTTTGATCATTGCTGTTCATGTTCAGGTCTTAAAGGCCAGTGCAGGTCCGTCGTGGTCCACACCTGGGCTTTCTGCCCTCCACGGTTGCCTCCCTCTGCCCCGGGTGCCCTGGGGAGCCGACGGGTGAGTGTCTCAGTTATGTCATTCTTGAACACTCTTCAACATGTAGCTTCTGTTTTCGAGGCCAGCTCCAGTAGTGGGGAGGGTGTCCCAAGTTGTATCTTCTCACGAGCGGCCCTGGATGTACCACGCAACAGCTCTGTGACTCTCCTTGGCCTTGGTGGTTCTTATCATTGCACTTCCCTGGGCTGTGGGGCCTCAGACAACAGGACCACTGTTCTCACTGGGACATGATCAGGTTTGTGTTTGGAAATATCCCTTTGGTGTGGGAGCTGGATGGGAACAGCCAGAGGGATGAGTGCTGGTTGAGCCCACCCAGAGGATTGGAGGTCTTGGCTCTGGAAACAGGACCATTCAGACAAGCTGGTGTGGGAGGTGGCAGAAGGGGAAGCTATAGTTCTGTTTGTTCTGGGATTTGAGGGTGGGGAGGCTGGCGGACTGATGGGTGGGGAGGAGGAGCAGACCATGGTTCCCATCTGTACTTCCTGCCTTTCCTGCAGAGGATGTGCCGAGGGCCCCACGCCAAATCCCTGCCTGCTACCCACACCCCATGAGTGACCCCACCATTCTGTCTCCCTCTCCTCAGGTGCAGAGGGTCCAGCAGGGGACCGAATCCTGACTAGACACTGGGTGGGAGGAAAGGGAAATAGTGGCTATTCAGGGCTGGGCAGGTCCCCATTAGGCCCCCAAAGCAGAGCAGATCTAGCTCTGGCTGAGCTCAAGGGGGGACACTAGTGAAACATACCTCTTAGCAGGGTGCCCTGTACCCTCTGATCTCAAAATGACGGTGAAACCGTGCCAAGGGCCCTGGCCTCATCCACAGGCTCCCTTGGGGCCCCCAGTGTTGGAACCTAAGTGGCTAGCCCCTCCCTTTGCTTTACCCCATGTGTGTTTGCTGCCCCTACTTCCTGTCTGGGCCACTGTGATCAGCTGGGCCATGATGACAATGATTTCACAGTAGTGATAATCATAAAATGATCATAATAATGTCCATGCACATTGACTGAGCAATTCCACAGGCCTCATCTCGTGTGTTCTCCACATGCCCTGTGAGAGGGTCAGAGTAAGGACAGCTCAGGAAAGCTGGTCCAGCCCAGAAGTGGCCAGGATAGACGTCAGCCTGGGCCTGACCAATCGCCAGCGCCCATGCTCTTATTCCCGCCTGTGGGGCAGCGCCAGGGCCCCTGGGCTGGCGCCTCCTCTTCTCCCGAGCCCCCAGTAGTCATGGAGTGGAGCCTGGCCTTGTTCAGATCATAAGCGTGAGCAAGGGTCTCATCCACATCTTCATCCTTATCCCTATAGCTGGGCTGTGTGTCCACATGTTATGGGTGCCCTCAACTCCGACCCGGTCATGGGAGGCAGCTCATGTCTGTGTGCTTTACCGAGGAGGAAACAGGCTCAGAGAGGCTCCCGCTTGTGAGAGGAAGGTCTGAGCTAGGAGTTCTTGGCTCCAAAACCTGTGCTTATCACCACTCCCCAGAGGTCTGCCCCTGTGCAGAGAGGCCTCTGTGGCCGCTGGACCACTGGTCGCCAGCCCCATGGTCACCAGCCCCACTGCATCCTCCCAAGTGGGGCCCTGGAGCAGGTCCCTGGGTGGGTTCTGTGGCTCCGTCTGCAGGCGGCCACAGGATGGGGCGAGATGAGGAGCACTGCCCAGTTCCCCACACCTTTCACAACCCAACTGATGGCGCCATGGAGCAGGAAGAGTGACAAAGAGGCCACAGGAAGCTCTGACGCTGCAGGGGAGGGGGGCAGGAGGGCCCTGCAGAGCCAGGACCAGCGGACACACAGCCACAAGGCTTCTGCCTGCGTGGGAAAGGCTGGCCGAGAATGGTGATGCCCAGGGCCCTGGGGGTCCTGCTTCTCCTGCCCCTTCTACTCCTGACCTCAGGTGAGCAGCTGTTCCTCATCCTCTCCTGCTGAGCCTGGGAGACCCAGTGACAGGGACAAGGATGGGGTTGGGAGAGGGGTCCAAGGAGCTCACCCTGAAGGTCTGAGTACCTTCTCTAACCTTGAACTTGAGTTAGATGTCATCACGATAAACTTTGGTCCATGTGAGCCTCCGATCCCCTTTGCTTCCCCACAGAGCCCTGCAGATGGAGGGAGCGTGGAGAGGACTCCCACTCCCCCACCTGCACTGTGTCCTGGCAGGCCTGGCCCTGGGGCACAGGTGGGCCCTCAACGAGCTCTTC
Source organism: Rhynchonycteris naso (assembly GCA_037038555.1). Lineage (NCBI taxonomy): Eukaryota > Metazoa > Chordata > Mammalia > Chiroptera > Emballonuridae > Rhynchonycteris > Rhynchonycteris naso. Next base: position 9,535,725 of record CM073001.1, read on the forward strand.
TTCAGCTGGCTTCTGAGCTCCTGGGGGAAGGAGCTGGGCAGGTCCCGGGGATGAGGCCTGACAGATGGGCAGATGGGGCTTGCACTGCCTTCCCCTGCCCGCACCACCCACCGGCTCCCCTCTCCCTGACCCCACAATGGCCTCATAGTTCTCAGTCACCCAAGCCCAGAAGTGAAGGATCTTCTTCCCCCTTCACTCTCGGCCTTGTACACATGTGGCCATTCTCCAGGGCCTTGTACTTGCTGTCCCCTCTGCCAGGAACGCTGTCCTCTTGCCTCACCCATCTGGCCAGCTCTCTGTCCCCTTCCTGCTGCTCTGGGACGCCTGCCGTGGCCCCTCTGGCGGAGGGGGTGCTCCCTGCTCACTGTTGTTGGCTCAGCGCCTTGCTGGCTCCCAGTGAGTGGGCTGCATGCCTGTCCCCCATGTGTCTGTTCACATAGGGTCGTGTGGCCTTGGGCACGTGGATTAAGCACTTTGAGCTTTAAAGAACCCTCTCCTTTTCAAATGTCTGGAGATGCAAAGAAATTCAAAGTTTAGTCTCTGGCCCCCCCCAAAAACGTGAAAAATGACAGTGCTGTCCTTCTGGTGGCTGGAGGGGGGGTGCGATGCAGAGCGGGCCGTCAGGCAACACCTGATGGATCAATTAACTTAATAAGCAATGGTGGCTGTCCCATGGTCTCACTGGGAACCCTGAGGACTCTGGGCCCTTCACAAAAGCTGTAATTCACTGGCTGGACCTTCAAGGCTCTCTGAGTGGCCAAGTTCACCCTGTGGTGACGTGCGGGCTCTGGTTCAGGGAAACTGCCAGCCATTGAACAGCATGAGGGGTCACGGGAGGTTCATCCCTGAAGGTGAGACTCTGTCCTTTGTGTGTATTTGTAGCTTAGTGCCCATTCATGAAGCACGATGGTGCCCTCTGCGCAATGCCTGGTCCTGTGTGGGTACAGCACGTGTCCCTGCCCTCAGTGGGCTCACCGTCTAGCAGTGACGGGATAAGGTTTCAAAGGAATCCAGGGCGGGGCTAGGGGGAGCCCAGCAGGAGGCAGACACACTCTAATAAAGGAACACTCTACAAAGGTGTGGGCAGGGGCAGGGGAGCCAAGAAGAGGGTTACAGGTTAGGGAGGCTGTGGGTACGGAAGAGAAAAACAGGTCACTGGTGGAGAGCCCTGGGAAAGGCTGTGTGGGCAGGAGGAGCGGCAAGTGCCCTGCCCTCCTGTCCCTGACTTCCATCCAGCAGCCCCCCATCTGAATCGAGACTGAGGCGGTCCTCAGAGTTCGTCCTCTGGGGCAGAGCGGAATAGTAGAAGCGTAGGGATGACCTGCAGGGAGATGACACTCTCCGCACACAGGCCTGGTTCACGGTCTCCCTGTCTGGGCTAAATGCTCCCAGCGTCCTCCAGAAATAATCACAAAAATGGTATTTCATAATCTTCTCTGCACGATGTTCTTGTCCACCTCCTCACATACATGATTGAGATAATACTTATGGCCGCCAAGTGGGAGACTCTTTAACACCCATCATAGCAGCTGTCCTTGAACCTCCCAGCCACACAGCGGGCTCATATAGAGCGCGGTGTCTCCCCCTCGAGTTGATGATTTCCTCCCCTCCCCTCTTTTCCCCTCCTTTCCCCTCACTTTCCCTTGTCATCCCTCCTTCTTTCTTGTCCTCTTTTATTTAAAAAGCAAATGTGGATTGTATTATATGCACACTCATCTTCTATGTGCTTTTTCTCATTAAACAATGCACCATACATATCATTAACGTCTAAAAGCAATTTAAAATCTTTTCTTTCTTTCTTCCTTCCTTCCTTCCTTCCTTCCTTCCTTCCTTCCTTCCTTCCTTCCTTCCTTCCTTTCTTTCTCTTAATAAGTGAGAGGTGGGGAGGTAGAGAGACAGACTCCCACATGTGCCCTGACCAGGATCCACCCGGCAAGCCCACTAGGGGGTGATGCTCTGCTCATCTGGGGCATTGCTCTGTTGCTCAGCAACTGAGCTATTTTAGTGCCTGAGGCAAGGCTATGGTGCCACCCTCAGTGTCTGGGCCAACTTGCTCAAATGAGCCATGGCTGCAGGAGGGGGAAAAGGGGGAGAAGGAGGAGGGGTAGGGAAGCAGATGAGCATTTCTCCTGTGTGCCCTGACCCAGAATCAAACCCAGGATTCCAACACACCAGGTGGACACTCTACTGCTGAGCCAACCGGCCAGGGCCTTAAAGCTTTTTTATAACGATATGTACCCTTGTCTCACACAGAGTTTGTCATTATAAAATTCACTCTAAAATGTCATTTTTAACATTACGTGTACTCTAACTTTAGTCTGTTGGTATCTTTACCATCTATTTTATTTTTCTCTTTAAAATTAAATAGTTTTCTTTTTATTGTGAAAGTCATCATGTGCATGATTTAAGAAAAAAAAAATCAACCCTAGAGAAGGGAATAAAAAAACTGTCTCCTTGGCCACCTGAGCCCAGCACTGTACCCTCCCAGAGGTAGCCCCCCCAATAGTTACTGGTGTGCTGGGGTAGGTGAAAATATACAGATTGTCAAGACCCCCCTCAAAGTGGGTGAAGGATTTGACAATGCTGTTCATGGGAAAAGACTTAATAATAGATGCTCAAACCCCTCCTAAGTAAAAAAGGAAAGTTCAGTTTCACCCTTCAGTGGCAAAGATTTGAAAGTTTGGTAAAGTCTAGGATTCTGAGAAATTTAGTATTTCTCATAGTCATGCTTGCCCACTTTGGGAGTCAGTGAAAGCTACAACCCTTTTAGAAGGATGTTTAATAATACCGAGCAGTTTTTAAAGACACATATGTTTTGACACAGAAATTCCTATGGTAGAAATATTTTCTATGAATTCTTAACACCAGCTGACAAAGGTGTAAGCAGTATTGTTCAAAATAGAAAAACAACAACTTAAATGTTCACCAGCAGAGGAACCATTGAATTAGTGTCGCAACACCCGATGAAATAGCTCGCATATATTATATATAAAATGATGCATATACATGCTGATCCCCTCCATGTAAATTTTGAAATAATTTACATATAAATATTTGCACAGAAAATTTCCGGAAAGTTGTGCAATAAACTGTTACAGTTGGTGAGCTCTGGAGGGTAACTTGGGAGCAGTGGGGACTGTTACTTTTCATTTTATGTCCTTGGGTAAGGTTTAATTTTTTTAACACTGTGTATGTATTACATTTGTTGAGTGATAGATAAATATGTAGACACATCCATTCATCCAGCACAAATACAAAAAGATACAAACAGCCAGTTTTCCAAAGAAGTTCTCACCTCCCTGAGTAAACACAACTGGCTTATTGAACACCTGCACTGAGCTATGTTCTTTGTGCTGTGATTGCTAACCCTCCTCCGAGCTCTCAAGGGGGCCTCATTAGCCTCATTTGTCTGATAAGAAGATTGAGCAGTTAGAGACTTGAAATAACTTGTCGGGGGTCACACAGCTCCTAAGTGACCCAAAGCTTCCTCTTCATCCCCTGTACCCGGGGAAAGGGAACTAAACTGAAAGTTATGAGAGCTGGTCTCTTGTCCTGGAGCCAGCTTCACCTAGCTGATGACCTTGCCCAGTCACCATGCTCAAGGGCTCTCAGTTTGCTGTCTTCCCTACTCACCTCAGGAGATAGCCCTGAGGGTTGTAATGGGAATGTGGGAGAATGAGGGAAACCGAGACCAACACTTCCATGGATGATACCATGAGGCCAGAGCTACAAAGGCTTTGGAAAGTCTCGTAGAAAAACTGCAAAAAAGCCAGGCAGACTCCCTGGAGGAGGTGGTAAAGGGTGCTACCACTAATATATTAGCCCTTTTATTTACAGAGTCACATACCCAAGTCCTTCATACACACTTTCTCCAAAACATCCCCCTGGCCTGGTAAAATGGGAGTAGTATCTCCTTTCACTTTGGACCCAAGGCCCAGGGAAGGTAGGAGTCCGGCTCAAGTGCACACAGTTAGTGTGGATGGACGGACCTGGGGTTCCAGCCCACACTGCGAGACTCTGGGGTCCTTGCTGCCCCTCCCCACGCAGCCCATTCACACTCTGCCTTCCTCCCTTAGGTGCCGAGGAGCCAAGAAATGTCTGCCTGGGGCTCATCAATAAGGGCCATTTCGGGGACTTCGAACTTGGGGGGACTGCTCAATGCTTCACGAAGTGCAGCCAGTCGGGGAATGAAGCCTGTGATCTGAGAAACTTGCAGAGGTAATGGGGCCCCCTGAGCTGGAGCAGCAATCTGGGGTTCCTGCAGGGGTGGGGAAGAGGGAAGGGATAGAGCTATCAACCCCCATGATCCCAGAAAATGCTGCTCCCCTCTCTCCCTTCCACCTTGTTGTTTGACACCCACATTCTCCCTGGCCCACCCACCGAGACCCCTTTGATTCAGTGAATACAAAGATAAATCACTTGTCCCTGCCCATTGGAAGTTGTGGAGGGACAGATACAAACCCAAACGATGATGACTCTAGAGCAGTGGTTCTCAAACTTTTTGAAGTCAGGGCACATTTAAAATCCTACAAATAATTCTAGGTGCACTATAAACAAATTTCTGAGAAATATGTTATAATAATTAAGTCAAATAATAAAGAAAAAATATATAAAGTCTAAGCGTGCTTTTATGGTAAACGAAATAAATACGACAAAATTAAATTTATTCTGACATTAAAAAACATTTTTATGTTACATTTTTTGAGTTATGCTTTTTAGAATTCATAAGAAAGAGAGGTTAAAAATAAAAAATGACAAAAAAGTTATCTTATATATATATATATACATTCTCAGTAAGATTTAGTAAATTTGGCAGGTCCCAGCGTGAATGTGTTACGTTTCTTCATTCTTGTGTTTATGAGAAACATGAGCCTGATGTGTCCTAGTGATTTCTTCAATGTTTGGGCATATATTTGAAAGACAAACTCTCATTTCCTCATCAATACATTGAAGAATTCCTCTCTTTTTACTCTTAATTGTGTTGAGGGTAGAAAATCCTAATTCACATAAATAAGATGTTGAAAATTGTAGTAAAATGTTCAAAGCTTTTTTAGATATTGCCACATATTCTTCTTTTATAGAAATCCAAAAGGCTTCAAGAGACAATTTCTTATGTTTAATCATCAATCCACAATCAGTGGATATAGCTGCCAGTTCTTCTTCTTCTGTTAACGTTAAACCAAAATCACTTGAAGCTTCCATGAATGGGTTTCTAATCCAATCATATTGTTCAGTGTTAAGTGATAAAAATGCTATAAATTAAATTCTGCCTTCAAGTCCTATTTTATTTACACTTAACTTTTGCTCACTTTCAGAATTGGATTCTTTAATATCGTGCTTCTTTTTGAGAAATATATCCATTTTATTTGAGTGTATTTATCTAAAAATAATATAATGATGTGTTAATAATAAATATAATTATGATGTGTTAACAAAAAGAGCGGTATTTTCATACTGAAATAGTATAATAGAGTAACTGTATTTATTTTTATATCTGGGCACATGCCACGAACCAGCGCAGCTAGTAATTTCAGGTCCCAAGTGGGAACGGTGAGGAATTAAGAAAATACATGGAATTAAGAAAATACGGGGTCAGGAGGGCCCTGTAATTGCTGCTGGCAAGAACAAAGAGCACCCAAAAACTGCATCTTGCTTTGTTTATAGGGCAAAGTGAGTCCATTAGCAAATCTTAACTTTACACCAAACAAAGGATAGAAGAAACCTGCCTCCAGTCTTTCCAGGGAACATAGGGGGTAGTGTAAACAATCCAGCACCACAGCTTAACAGCCTTTTGCAACCTAATCAGGCAAGTGAAGTTGGGGGTTGGACAGACTGTCAGCTTACAGCCAATTCCCCACACCTCTGTCCCCCAAAAATCTAAACTCCAAAAACCCTGTTGGTGTTTTGGTCCCCAACAGGCACATATTTCTCTGGAATACCATAGGGTGCACCTGGAAATCTTCTAGGGTGCACCAGTGTGCCCTGGCGCACACTTTGAGAACCACACTCTAGAGTGTGGTCATACACAAGTGGAGACAAGGTACCAGGTTAGCTCAAAAGAAACAAGTCTGCCAAGGCTTCACAGAGGAGGGATATCATTAAAACATTTTTAAGATTGCATAGGAGTTTTCTAGTTGAATTTAAGCAATGTTATGAGGTACAGGCAGCAGTACTTCAGGGAGTATTGGGGAACTGAAAATATAATAGGACGCAAAGCGTGAAGGGTTGTGTAAGCTACACAATGTGGGAGGGGGCGGAACAATGATATATTTTACACAGAAGCAGGCTCCAGGAAAGGATACAAAGGTGGTGACACAGGCTGAGCCATGACTGGGTAGGATGGAAGTGCTGTAGTCTGGGTAAGAGTGAGAGATGGACCACCAGCAGCACCACCACCACCAACGGGGACTGTGCCCCTAGAAAGGAGGGATGGGTTAGAGAGCTTGTATGATGTAGAATCAATAAGACCAAGAAACCAAGAGCTATTGGATTGAGGGAGAGGAAAGAGCTTAGAATAAGTGGCTTCTTAGCTCCAAGAAGCTGTGCCCTGTGCCACCTTATGGTGGGGGCAGCACTTTGGGAAAAGCATGGTTTCTGGGATCAGAAGATGTCGGTTCTGTTTTCAGCTCTATCACTTAACAGTTACCTCCTTTGTTGTCACAATCCTAGTGAGGTAGGTTCTGTTATCAACCCATTCTTCAGATAAGAAAAGCAAGGCTCCAAAAGGTTAAATAACTTGGCCATAGTTACCCAGCAGGTAAGTAGCAAAGTCAAATATGAACCTCTGTGTGGAGGGTGGCAGTGGGGGAGGTGTGCGCAGTACTAATACAGACTGGGGTCACACTGCCGGTGCTCATAAGGGGCCTTAAACTTTGGGCAGGTTGCCTTCCTCTTTCCCCATCTGTCAAATGGAGCTGAAATAACACCTACCTTGTAGAATGATCACAAGCATTGAATACCTAACTCAGACAGGCGAGCGGTTATCATGGTCTCATCATCAGTGTGGTCATTTTACTACCATTCCAAAGCCTTCGTTCTTGATCTCTTTGCCTTACTTTGCTCGTGGTGTTGAGATTACATGAGATAATACATTGTAAGTCTTGTTAGCAAATAGCAGGATCTCAATAAAGTTGAGTGTTCTTTATTGTCATAATCATTTCTGGTTATAAGGGTAATCCATACTTATTACAAAATATTTGGAAAATAGCTGTAGAAGGGAAATGAAAATTTCCTCTTTTTACTCTCCACAGATAACCATTATTTCCATTTTGGTGTATTTTGTTTTAGTGTTTCATGATTTATATAATATGTAAACCATAACTCATTTATCCATTTTTTTTGTTGTTGATGGATGTTTAAGCGGTCTCCAGTTTCTGGCTTATACAAATAGTGGTGCTATGAATGTTCCTGTCCATGTCTTTTGGTGAACATGTTTTTCTGTAAGGAGTGCTTCTAGGAGGGGAATTGGTGTCACAGGACAGACATGTGATTAGCTTTAGTAGAATCTGTCGAACAGTTTTCCAAAGTGCTTTGACCAAATTTCACACCCATGATCAGTAGATAGTTCTAGTTGCTTCCCATCCTTGTCAACACTCGGTCTTGTCTGCGTTTTCATTTTAGTCATTCTGGCAGGTATGTGCTGTAGTATAAATAATTTTCATTCCATTTCCCTGCTGACCATTGAAGTGAAACACCTTGTTTCTATTTATTGGACATTGTGATATCCTCTTTGTGAAATGCCTTTTTTAAGTGTTTTGATTGTTGTTCTACGGGGTTGTTTGAACTCTTTTAGTGAGTTTTACAGATTCTTTATATATTCTGGATATATGTCTTAGCGCATGTGTGTGTATGTGTGTGTGTGTGTGTGTGTGTGTATGTATATATATATATATATATATATATATATATATATATATATATATATATATCACATGAATATATTCTCCCTAACTGTGAGGAGGGCGGCATTTCATTAAAAAGCTAAGTGGAAGCTCCTGGACTGTCTTCTCCTAAGATAGTAAACCAGAAACAAAACTACACCCCTGCAGAGATTAGTGCCACCATGAAAGATCTGAAAGATGCAGAGGTGGTAACACCTATCCCAACTCCATTTAACTCAGCAGAAGTCAGGTGGGTCTTGGAGAATGACTGTGGACCATCATTACTTTGATCATATATTGAGTCCAATTCCAGCTGCTGTCTCAGACAAACATGTTTACTTGAATCAGTCAACATAGCCCCTGGTCATTGGTATGCAGCTATTACATGTCTGATACTCTTTTCTCCACACCAATTTTCAGGGACTACCAGATGCAGTTTGTTTTGACTTGGCAGAGCCAATGGTATTCTATCACAGCGTTTCCTTGGGTCTGTGCCAATTCTCCTCGTCGCTGTCATAACATAGTTCACAGGGACTGGATTAACCTTGACATTCCACAAAGCATCACTAGCCCACCATATTGACAGCATCATACTGACTAGATTTGATGAGCAGGAAAGTGGCACATACTTAAGGTGCCCTAGGAAGACCCTGGGAATTAAAGGGTGGAAGATAAACCCCACAAGAGTTCAGGGCCCATCACCTAATTGAATATTCTGGGCATTCAGATGTAATGTCAAGATATCTCCTCCAAGGTAGAAGACAAATTGTTGAATATCACACCATTTGCCATGAAAACAAAACAAAACCAAAAAAGCTAAAAACAAAGCAGGCACAATGTGGAAAGATATGTATTAGACAAACATGAACCAAAAGAAATCTGGGTGTCTATAATTAATATCAGACAAGGATATTAATATCAGATAAGGATGCTTAAATGGTGTCAATGCTGTTTTAAACTTTAAAAATGTGTGCTATTTCACAACTAAAACATTTTTTAAAAATGATCTGAGGACCAAATAAAACAATTTGTCCTTGAGAAAGTAAATTGGGCTGTTTTATGAAGCCAAGAAATTTTTTAAGTGCATGAGGTAAAATATATATTATTTATTATATCTATTATATATATATAAAATAGGATTTACAATTTTATTTGGTAACAATGACAATCACAATACTTGCCCGCTTAGGTTTTTATTTATTTTCATTTTTATTTTTATTGTTTTTTTGATTAGATTTTTAAAAGGTAAATAAAAGCTATACTAAATTGGTGTAACTCAATCAATGGGTTTGGACAACGCCACCCCACTGCTTCTGGCTTGATGGTGTTCTAATTGCCTGCTCCACCCAAGTATATTTGCACATATTTGCATGGTTTGCTCTTTATATTGTGCAATATTTTTCCTGTGGTTTCCTTGGGCTTTTTTTTTTTTTTTTTTTTTTACCTTGGTAATGGTGAGTGTTCAAAACTGATGTCAAAATAAAAGCCTCCTTTTGTCTCCCTGGAAAGCCCTCCATAGCTACCCTTTTCCAACAGCCTTGATCTGATTGAATCTGCTTTTTGCTCCCACTGCTATTTGAGCCCTAACTAACCCGGGCAGCGCATGTTAGGACTCCAGGTTTAGGAAAAGAAACCCTGGCGCACGGAGGTTTCAGTACCACGGAGAGCGCTACGGGTTCGCCTCACCCTAATATTTTAGCTGAGGTAAGAGGGAGCTGCGGTAAAATAAATACCAATTACTTTCTATGTTCTGTGTGGTTTCAACAACAGCTCGATTCCCATAAGTCAGTTTCCACACAGTTCGGTCTCCAAAGACTGAATTCCCAGTATGCAGTTAGCACTCAATAAATGTGATGATGTGCTCGCATGCCACACAATTATGATCCCACAGTTTAAAATACTCAGAGGAATTTCTCCAAAGAAGATATACAAAGACCAGCAGACCTATTGAAATATGCACAGCATTATTTCCCATTAGGGAAATATACATTAAAACCACTTTGAGATACCACTTTACACCCACTAAGATGGCTGTGATTAAAAACAAAATAAAAAATGAGTATTGGCAAGTATATGAAGAAATTAAAATGTACATTGTTGGTGGGGATGTATCATGGCACAGGCGGTGAGGAAAACAGCTGGACAATTCCCCAAGAATTTAAATGCAGAATTCTGCTATGACCCAGCAATTTCACTCCTAGGTATATCCCCTAAAGAATTGAAAACAAATCTTCAAGACCATGGCTGGGTAGCTGAGTTGGTTAGTGTTGTCCCGATATGCCAAGGTTGTGGGTTCAATCCCTGGTCAGGGCACATACAAGAATCAACCAATGAATGCATAAGTAAGTGGAACAACAAATTGATGTTCCAGTTCCTCTCTAAAAATCAATAAAATAAGTTAAAATTTAAAGAGAAAGTCTAGCAAAAGTTTGTATGTGAAGTTCATAGCAACCCTGTTCACAATGGCCCTAACATTGGGAAATAACCCAAATGTCCGTCAATAGCTGAATGGATAAACACACTGTGATGTATCCATACAATGGAATGTAATTCATCCATAAAAACAAATGAAATACTTATACATGCTGCAACATAGATGAACCTTGAAAACATGCTAAGTAAAAGAAGCCAGGCACAAAAGACCAGGTGTCATATAATTCCATTTATGGGAAGTATTCAGAAGAAGCAAATTATGGAAGCCAGAAGGCAGATTAGCAGTTGCCAAGGTCTAGGGGAAGAGAGACAGGAGTGACTGCTTAATGGGCACAGGGTTTCCTTCTGGGATGATGAATTGTACACTTTAAAGTGGTTAAAATTTATGTTATATGGATTGTATCACAAAAAGACAAGAACATAAAATATTAAAAGGGACTGCTGGCTGGAATCCCTCAGGACAAGCTTGGATTGTCCCCACACCTCCCTTCTTTCCCTAGGTGATCACAGGGCCTTTCCTCTGATATTCTGGGTCACCCCTCCTGTCCCAAGAGCCTGATGATTATTTCCCATGGTCTCTCTTCTATCATTCAGGCTGGGGACCAGGAGAGTGGGTAACCCAGCTTGCTTGCAAGGCCCTACATTGCCCCTGAGCCCTGACCCCTTGCAGATACTGGCTGGACTACGAGACCCATCTCGTGGAGGAGAGTCTGACAGACACAGTGAATTTACCTTTCCTGAAGACTTCTGTCATGAACTTCAGCACCAACGTCTCGGAAGACCTGCACTTCTCTCTGAATCCCTCTGAGGTGAAGACTGCCCCATCCTTGTTGGCTGGCTCTGGCCTGTTTTCCTCAGGCATATGTTTCAGAATTTTGAGAGTCATGGTCTGTGTTTGGTGTCCATTAAAGCCCCTCCCCTATGTCCCTTTCCGTAGGGCTCTGCCAACTTGCTAGTGAGTTCATTGGATGCGTAGATGCTGATAAATGATTGTCCAGATTTCTAAGATGAGACGTTTGGAAGATCACTGGATTGAGCATGAAGGAATAAGTTCTAGTCCTTGATGCCCCACTACCTCACAAGAGCTAGAATCCCTTCTGCTCCAGGCCTCTGGAGCCCTATCTGTAATATGAGTTCTCCGGCTCCTCCAAAGTCTGAAGTTCCCATGAGCTCTCCTACCCAGGGGCAAATCTGAGACCAGGAAAGCCACACTTAGTGGTCTTGCAAAGGGCTGACTGGCGGTCTCTGAATTTACATTAATTTAGACTCATATTCCAGCTCTGCCCCTTACCAGCTATTGCGACCTTGGGAAAATTGCTTAACTTTTCTTTCTTTTTTTTTTTTTTACAGGAACAGAGAGAGAGTCAGAGAGAGGGATAGATAGGGACAGACAGACAGGAACGAAGAGAGATGAGAAGCATCAATCATCAGTTTTTCACTGTGACACCTTAATTGTTCATTGATTGTTTCTCACATGTGCCTTGACCACGGGCCTTCAGCAGACCGAGCAACCCCTTGCTCAAGCCAGTGACCTTGGGTCCAAGCTGGCTAGCTTTAGCTCAAGCCAGATGGGCCTGCGCTCAAGCTGGCGAGCTCGGGGTCTCGAACCTGTGTTTTCCGCATCCCAGTCCGACGCTCTATCCACTGCGCCACTGCCTGGTCAGGCTGCTTAACTTTTCTTAGTGTCAGTTTCCCCACCTGGAACATGATGGTATTTGCCCAGTTTCAAGGTTATCAGGGGAGCAGATGAGATAATTCCCAGGGATGCTTGGCATGGCAAGGATGTGGGCTCCATAAGGAATGAAGCTGAGGGCAGAGAGTCAGGCAACAGGCAAGAGGAAATTCCGAGTCTGCCTGCAGAAGGGGAGACAGATGGATGGGCCTTTTGCACTCTTTATTAGAGCACCCAGTGAGCTGAGCCCTCTGCATGGGGCATGCAGTGGCTCCAGAAATCACCCACATGTCCTGTTGACAAGGGTCTGGCCTGGGAAGGAGAAAGCTGGAGCCCTGAGCTCCAGTCCTTCGTTCCCTGGCTCCTCTGCCCATGGGATGTTTTGAGGCAGGACCAGGCTGCAGCCCAGGGAACAGTGAGGCTAGAGAATGAACAAGATATGCTGTGCAGTTACCCATGGACGTTATTTTATTATTGGAGCATTCTTAGCTTTTACAGAATTTGTTTTCTGGGAGCAAGGGTAGAAATCACGCTCAGTGTGAATTCTTGTCCTCCCTATCTGCCCTCATTATCTCCCTTCCTGATGGCCTTATTCTTTCTACTTGTTCCCGAGTCAGAAGCCAGATGCTATGGCTATAACGACCTGGGAGCCACAGGGTTGTCAGGACCCTGGCCACAGAGCACCACAGCTGAGCCTCCCTCACATGCCTGCCACCTGAGCTTGTCCAGAGGTCATCCCTTCACAGCTCACATCCAGCCTTGCAGGTGGCCCTGGGGGTCATTCTGCATATTAGGAAGACTGAGGCTCTGTGAGTGTCGTGATTTCCGGGACTTCACAGCCTGGACAGAGCAGAGCTTGGGCTGTACCCCCAGATGTCCTGTCTCTCAGAGCTAAGGTCCTCAGGTGCTGCCCTCCCAGGTGTGCCTCAGTTTCCCTTCCCCACAGGGGAGTGACAGGACCTGTGTTGGGGGATGGGATCCCTGGGTAAAGAAGGAGCCCCTGGGTTTCTGTTTACAGATTCCGGTGCAAGTGATGGAGGACACGTACAAATTCCCTGACCGAGTGCGGCTGCCCCGGAGCCTGTTTGCATCCCTGCAGGACGGCAGGTCGGCGGTCCGCTTGGCCATCACTATCCTGGACATCGGGCCGGGGCGTGTCTTCAAGGTGAGGAGGCTCTGAGGTTCCCCAGGCAATGCTTGCTCACGTGGAGTCTTCCCTGAGGAATCCGTGGGGATGGAGGAGGGATAAACCTCTGGAGAACGTTTCTTAAGCAGCCCGCGGTTATCCCGGAACCCAGTCTCTAGGGTCTGTGGACTTCAAACTTACACTGGTCACCCACACTCAGGTGTTTGGACTGCAGACACCAGTGCCCTTGGACTTGTATGTGTATCCCAAGGGTGCCCATGTCCCCATGGGTCCCCGTGCATGCACACACACGCATACCCTTTCCTATTCCTGGTGCACATATAATCCACATGAGCAAGTGTGCCCATGCTCTTGCAGGTGTGTCCCATGTGTCCCCAGAGGCATATACCTGATCACATGCAGGCAGGTGTGTGCCTTCGTGCTGATGTGCTCAGTTAGTTGTTTACGTGGTCAGACGCTCACCCCGTACACACCTGCTGCCCTCCATTTCCGGGCTGATTGTCCTTCTGGCCCTGCGAGGCAAAGGAGCTGTGGAGGCCAGTGATGGACAGCTGTCCAGTGCATGGCTTTGTGACCAGTGTGCCTGGAGTGTGGGGCCTACCTTAGCCCTGCCCAAACAGGAGACTACAGGGAGCAGCAGGGAGTATGTCACCTACAGCCCCTTGGTCCCCTGGCCCCCTGATCTGAGACTTTGCCCTCCAGGCGGGGACCACAGGTCCTGGAGGATCCCAGGAACCCCTGCCACAGTTGAGGTGGGACAGCCCCTCCTGCAACCTGGCCTCCCCCATCTCCCTCCACAGGGTTCCCAGCTCAGCCTGGAGAACGAGGGCAGGGTGTTGAACAACCGCCTGGTGGGCTTGAGTGTGGGCCGTATGCGTGTCACTGGGCTGGCAGAGCCTTTGGAGATCACCTTCTCCCACCAGCGCCAGCCTCCTGTGAGTCCCCCACCCACGCCCGGCAGTTTCGGGGGCATACAGGTGGGTGGGCACCTCTGGACAACGGACAGACATGCACAGGATTCTGCATCGCACGCCCTCCAAATCCACCCAGGACAACCATTAGGACCGCACACACAGTTGTGCCAGGGACACGTGCCCGCCCTGTGCACATATGTCTACACGCTCCCCGGGACCCCCCGCTCCTGTGCTCCCAGAGGCACTCATGAGGCCTGGCGGAGCCGCACGCATGCGCACGGTCCACAGACATGCCACACACCCACTCACTGCCTGTCACCACACCCACACTCCTCACCCGTTGATCCAGCGGCCATCAAATGGTGCGGTTTATGTTCCTACGTGACCATGGGGTGAGCCTCGCTCTCTACCCGATGCACACACGCGTGCCACAACAGAGGAGCATCCTGCCCTCTGCTCCTCCCCTCCCACTGTCTTTTCTTCCCTCTCTCCACCTCCCCCTGCCTCTCCCCTGACTCCCATTTTCTGGTTTCAGAACATGACCCTCACCTGTGTATTCTGGGATGTGACTAAAGGTAGGGCCCGGAGTACCTTCTCTGTATAAGGCAGGTTGCGGGGAGGGTGTGGGCTCCCTGAGGTGTGCAGGCCCCTCCTCTGTCTTCCCTCCTCGTCATTCCCCTCCTCTCCTCTCTGGTCCCTTCTCTTCCTTTATTCCTCCCTGTCCTCCCCTCCAGGATCAACAGGAGACTGGTCTTCGGAGGGCTGCACCACAGAGCTCGGGGCCAAGGGGACGCTTTGCCGCTGTGACCACCTGACCTTTTTCGCCCTGCTGCTGGTAACAGCCCACCCCCCTGGTCCTTGCACATCTGGAGTGCCCAGACTCCTGTCCTGGGGGGGAGCTTCCTGGCAGGGGCCCGAGCCTTTGGGGGTAGGTGGGCCTGGCCTCCGACTGATAGGGTCCTGGCTGGGGGCGTTGCCTACAGAGGCCGATCTTGGACAAGGTCACCGTGCAGGCCCTCACAACAATTTCCCAGGCTGGCTGTGGATCCTCCATGATTTTCCTGGTCTTCACCGTTGTCTTCTACACTGTCCTGAGGTGGGTGACCTATCCCTGCTCCCTGCTGTCCTCAAAGGCTGCAGCGGTGCAGGGTCGAAGGCACCCTGGCTGTGCAAACTCATACCGATACTCTCTCCACGCCTTCGTTTCCTCACTTATGGCATGGGTTAGAAGTTGAAATGTGTTGGGGCCATTTCAGTTACAAGTTGCAGAAACTCAACTCAAATCGACTTAAACAAAATTAGGAATGTATGGGTCACATAAGTGAAAAACTCAAGGTGATCTCATTCAGGTACGGTTGGATCCAGGACCACATCCCCAGGACTTAGTCTCCCCCTGCCTCTCATAACCTTGCTCTCTTCCTCATCAGTCATGTCAGGCAGCTTCTCCATGCTCAGGGGCCTTGGGCAGCCCCATGCTTGCCCACAGCCTCTTAGCTGCCCAGACAGTTAATATCCTAAGCTGAGTCCCAGAATTGAAGTTTTAAAATTTTTTTTATTTTGAAATAATTGTAGACTAAGAGGAAGTGGTGAAAATAGTACAGAACCCCACGTTTTCTTCATCCAACTTTCCCCAAAATGATATTTTCTATAACTCTAGTACAATATGAAAACTAGGAAATTGACATTGGTACAGGGACACTAACTAGAACACAGACCTCACTGAGTTTTCACCATTGTTTACGTGTGTGTGTGTGTGTGTGTGTTCAATGGAGTTTTATCCAGTGTATACTAGAGCCAAGTATTACTGATCTAACCTGGACCACCTGCCCATGACTGCACAGGGCACTGTGGTCAAAGGAACAGACTACACTGATTGGCCAGGCCAGGCCATGTGCCTGCTGATTGGTTTGAGCTAACAAAGGGCCAGCTCCACCCAAACTTCAAGGCTGAGAGTGGAGAAGGGTGCTTCTCAGGGAATCCTGGGGCTGTTTCTGGGAGGAGGAGGAGTAAGCAAAGGACGGGTAGGGACAGCAGAGTCTCTGCAGCCTGTGCCCAGGCTCTCTCAGGTGGGGGCCATGGCTGACGGACACACAGGAACACCCCGCTTGTCCCATCCTCTGACCTCCTCACCCATAACTATCCTGGAGCAGGGCTTGGGTCTCCTGACTCCCAGTCCAGGGCTCTCCTACTGACCCCGCCCACTCCATGTCAGACCCAACCACGGGTGTAAGTGGTGCCACCCCTATGACTCTCTCCCAAACCCTGGCCTAGGACACCAGCCCACTCTCAACAGGCTGAGCGTGACTTGGCGGCTGACTGCATTGTTGGGCCCTGTGATCTGGCTTGGAGAACCAGGCAGAAATGCCCCCAGCTCCCAGGGCTGGTGCCTGGCATCTCAGTTGAGGTAGATGCCCCTTCCAAGCAGACCTGGGCACACTGGGAGAAAGCACTGGCCCGGAGCCTGGAGCCCGTGCTCTGCTCGGTGAGCCCCACTCTGCCAGCACTTCCTGTGTTTCACGCGTCCATGCCGTCTGTTCACTGTCCAACCAGGCCATCCAGGCCCCCTCCTGCCTCCTGTGCTAGGCCCCAGGTCACAGCGTGGGGAGACAGTGACAAGGGGAAGGTAAACAGCCGGAGTAAGGGGAGTCAGATATAGCCTCTCCAGAAAGAAGCACCCCACGAGAGTGTCGAAGACAGAGTACGGACAGGCACTGAGGGCAGAAGGAACAGTATGAGCCAAGCCTGGGAGGTATGGAAGAGCAGAACACATCCAGGGTTTGGCTATAGCAGGGGTCCCCAAACTATGGCCCCGAAGGTCGCATGCGGCCCCCGCAGCACTTCCGGAAGGGCACCTCTTTTATTGGTGGTCAGTGAGAGGAGCACAGGATGCATCCGCACCCATAGTTCCCATTGAAATACTGGTCAGTTTGTTGATTTAAATTTACTTGTTCTTTATTTTAAATATTGTATTTGTTCCCGTTTTGATTTTTTATTTTAAAATAAGGTATGTGCAGTGTGCATAGGGATTTGTCCGTAGTTTTTTTATAGTCCAGCCCTCCAACGGTCTGAGGGACAGTGAACTGGCCCCCTGTGTAAAAAGTTTGGGGACCCCTGGGCTAGAGCATCCAGCTGAGAGATGAGGCCAGCAGGAGCTGGGGGCCATGGGAGGGCTCCTAGACCTAAACCTGAGGGCATTCACTCCCGCTGCGGCAGGGTTAGGTGGGGTGGAGAGGCCCCTGGAGACTGTGGCTGCTGGAAGCCTCTCACTGGCCCTTCTCCGCACAGGTTCTCCCGAAAAAGGTTCAAGTCAGAAGATGCTCCCAAGATCCACATGGCCCTGAGCATTAGCTTGTTCCTCCTGAATCTAACCTTCTTCATCAATGTGGGGCGTGGCCCAAATGGGTCCTCTATCGCCTGCTGGGCCCAGGGGGCCATCTTCCACTACTTTCTGCTCTGTGTCTTCACCTGGATGGTCCTGGAAGCCCTCCACCTGTACATGCTTGTCATCAGGGTCTTTAACACCTACTTCAGGCACTACTTCCTGAAGCTGAGCCTGGTGGGCTGGGGTAGGTGCCGCCGGGATGCGCAGAGGGGACGGCTGGCCCTGAAGGGTCAGGGAGGGGAGCCGCCCAGGGGCGAGAGGTGGCTCCCTGTCTCAGACAGGCTCGGTTTTGTTTTGTTTTTTGTTTTTACAGGGACAGAGAGAGTCAGAGAGAGGGATAGATAGGGACAGACAGACAGGAACGGGGAGAGGTGAGAAGCATCAATCATCAGTTTTTTGTTGCGACACCTTAGTTGTTCATTGATTGCTTTCTCACATGTGCCTTGACCGTGGGCCTTCAGCAGACCGAGTAACCCCTTGCTTGAACCAGCGACCTTGGGTCCAAGCTGGTGAGCTTTTGCTCAAACCAGGTGAGCCTGCGCTCAAACTGGTGACCTCGGGGTCTTGAACCTGGGCCCCTCTGCATCCCAGTCCGGCGCTCTATCCACTGCGCACTGCCTGGTCAGGCCAGGCTCAGGGTTTGAGGGATGGGCCGCTGGAGAGGGTCTTGGAGGAGGACAGGCCACAGGAGTGCCAGCAATGCCACATCTCCTTCTCCCGCCCAGGCCTGCCAGCCGTCATGGTCATCGGCACTGGGAGTGCCAACAGCTATGGCCTGTACACTATCCGGGACAAAGAGAACAGGACCACACTGGAGCTGTGAGTGGCGTCTGGGCGAGCAGGAGAGGCGTCAGGTCCCTGGCTGCATGTATCGAGGCCAGAGGGAGGTGGGGCAGGGAGAGAGCCCTGGGAGGAGAGACCGGGTAAGTCAAGGCAAAGGATCTTCAGACCCAGCTAGTTCATAACCTGCAGAGGTAAACCGAGGCCTAGAGAGAGGAGATGCGATGAGCGAGGGGTCCAGCGAAGGAGGAGAGAGAACCGGACCAGGAGGCAGAATGTCGTGCTCTAGCCTGGCTTACCACCAGCCCGGGTGGTACTTAGGGACAAATAATTTTTCATGCTCCCCACGCCCACCCCCACCATGCCATGCCAGACGCTCAGCTGAATTTCAGCCCCCGCCTGCCGCCTCAGCCAGGTGCCTGGTGCAGGGCACAGCCTGCCCAACCATTCCCATCAGCCCTGGTCCGATCTGGGCTCTACCTCTGAGTTGCCGTGTGACTTTGGGCAAGCCCGTCTTCTCACTGGGCCTCAGTCTTCCCATCTGTACAATGTCTGTGCATGGGGGTGGCTGATAGACATGCTTGTTTGGGCTTTTCACCCCTGCAGTGCAGGGAGCTGTGGGGCAGAGCTCATGTCCTCCCAGGGTGCCTGTCCTTGGTCCTGTCCTCATGGCCTCAAATGCAGGGGCCACAGGGTTCCTGTTAATAGTAACACCAGTGCAGGTGGTGGCCCAGGTGGGGACGGCAGTAGACTGGCAGTCACACAGCCATCTACTGGGCAGCTGCCAGATGTGTGATTTTACAATAGACACAGAGATCTGGGTGTTTATGCCAAACCTCCTACTTTTTAAAGGGTGGTCATTAAATTTTTTACAACACACTGTGGGTCAAACAAAATATGTCTTTGGGGCCAAATTGACCCTTTTGTACCCACTGGTCTAAAGAAACAGCAAAAGAGAGCCCCTGCCCCAGGAGAGCAGCAATTGATGGGAAGGGATGAGAAAAAGCATCTTTTTGGCCACTTGAAGGTTAGTCAGGGGGGAGACTTCCCAGAGCTTGCTGATCAGGGGGTACCTGGCCCAGTCCCAATGGCCACTCATGTCTACCAGGTGCTGGTTCCATGAGAAAACTGGTGTCTC
This sequence comes from Rhynchonycteris naso, assembly GCA_037038555.1. Classification (NCBI taxonomy): domain Eukaryota; kingdom Metazoa; phylum Chordata; class Mammalia; order Chiroptera; family Emballonuridae; genus Rhynchonycteris; species Rhynchonycteris naso. The sequence goes on from CM073001.1 coordinate 9,555,071, forward strand.
TGCCCTCTACTTCACCGTCCATGGCTACTTCCTTATCACCTTCCTCTTCAGTATTGTGGTCCTGGGCCTGGTGGCCTGGAAGATCTTCAGTCTGTCAACTGCCAAGGCAAGCAACGAGCAGCAGCAGACCTGGAAGGGGGTCCTCACTGTGCTGGGCCTCTCCAGCCTGGTGGGCATGACATGGGGGCTGGCCATCCTCACGCCCCTGGGCCTGTCCACCGTCTACATCTTTGCCCTGTTCAACTCCTTCCAAGGTGAGGCTCCTGGGCCTTGTCTGCACCAGGGGGCGCTGGGAGGTGGGGAGGGAATTGTTGGCAAGGAGCAGGTTTCCCCTCGGGCCAGCTCACATCAAGGCTGCTGGTCTTACACACCCAAGGCTCTCCCAGGAACCTTGGGGCAGAAAGGCTGGTTGGCCTCACGGAGCTGACGTCAGGTGAAGGCAAAGCCACCCAAAGCAAAGCAGACACTTTCTCCATCTTTTTCCCGGGAGCCACTTATAGCCTCTCCCCTTTCTCTCTCTGCCAAAACTTCCTCATTCTTCTCTCTTCACCGCCCCCTTCCTACCCACGGCCCCCAAATGGCTGTCTAATAGGGTCACCTCAACCCTATATGACCTTCTAAGTCTAGTGAAAATGTCAGATTCAGTCTCTTCTATATTCTTAAGAGAATCAAAGATCTGATTGGGCCATCTTAGCTGGGTGTTCCATCTCTGGTCTAATCTGCTGTGACCAGGAGGGCAAGGTGATGTGATGTGGAAGCAGGAAGGAAGTGACTAGTGGAGGAAATGATTGATACATCTGCTCCCTGCCCCTATGGGGTCCTTCCTCTGATGTCCCAGCAAAGTAGCCGGTGCCTAGGGTATGGGTCAAGGTTTCCCTGCGTGCACCTGTCCTCTTTGGTCCTCACATCCCCGTTTTATGCACACTGCTTAAAGAAGCCTCTCAGCCTGCCTGTGAGGAAAACAGCCCCTACCCAAGCTTTGGTTCACAGTCTCATCCCGTTCAGGGGAGCCCCTGGAAACCCCCCTGTCCTGGATCCAGCAGGTGCAAGTCCCCAGTGCCTCATGAAACTACGTGGCATCACGGCAGGGAGCACTGAGGACAGGCAGTCCTGGGTGCAAACCCCTCTCCACTCATGACCCCAGCAAGTCACTCAGCTCCTCGGAGCCTGGCATCTGCAGTTGGGATATTCCCACACTTACCTCACCAGATTCCAGGATGAGTAACTGAGGTAATGCGTTTGGGGAACATAGGAAGCCTTCAGTATGTCTGCGACAACAGTAGTCTCCCCTTATCCTCAGGGGGTGCCTTCCAAGACACCCCCTGGGGATGCCTGAAACCGCAGACAGTACAAACCCTATATAGACTATGTCTTTTACAATATGTGCCAATCAATAATAAAGTTCGATGTATAAATTAGGCACGATGAGAAAGTAGCAACAATAACTAAATAATAAAAATCATGACAACGTCCAGAAATAAGTTATGTGAATGTTCTCTCTCTCTCTCTCTCTCAAAATATCTGTTGTACTGCGCTCACCCTTCTTGGGCTGCTGTGAGGTGGCCCCGTGTCTGTGGGATGCGATGAGGTGAGTGGCGGTGAATGACGTGGGCACCGTGATGCGGCGCTAGGCTATTAACCTGACAGCGGGTCAGCAGGACTATAATCCTGGATCATGCAGCCATGGTGATTGGCTGCGGGAAACAGAAACCGCAGAGTGAAACTGCAAATAAGGGGGCTGCTGTATATGTTTTCAAGGACTCCCAGATTCCTATTTGACCCCGGTTCAGTGTACATTTTGTTTTTGCCTGATTTTCTCGTACGTTCCTGAACTTTTACTGCGGGGCTATATATCCATCCGCTGGGCCAGCCGGCCGCCCGCTCCCAGGCGGGTCCAGGTTCACCCGGCCCTCTCCTCCCTGCAGGTGTCTTCATGTTCTGCTGGTTCATCGTGCTCTACTTCCCCAGCCAGGGCACCGAATCCTCTTCTGGCACCGTCCGCATGGAGCAGACTCACACTGTGTCACATGAATAGGGGGCCATCCCTGTGCTCTGGTTTCAGCTCTGACCCACGGTGTGACCTTGGACAGCTCCCGGCTTCCCTCCAGGCCTCAGTTTCCCTGTTTTGTACAGTGTGGCTGGGGAGGGAGGGCATGGGGACCAGGTTGGACCACGTGACCTTGAAGGTCTCATCCAGATTCATTTATGTCCTGGGAGTCTACGGTTCCTACAATCCTCAGTCCTAAGACCCCTGCCAGCACAGTGACACCCTTGCCCTGGCCGCTATGCCCACCTCCTGCCTTGCCCTCACCCACCTTCTGGTCTCAGTAAGGGCCTGAGCCCAAACAGGGGAGTCTGTTGTTGGCATGTCCCCTCAAAGGAGCCCCAGCCTCTCCCTTCCTCCCCCTTGTCCCAGCCTCTCCACCCTCTGGCTGCCTGCAGTTAGGGGCATTCAGGAGGTGTGCTCCCCTCAGGCACCAGGGTAGTTGTGAACTGGGTGTTTGTTTGCGGGGGTTTGGTCCTCCCAGCCCCCCTGTCCCTAGTCCCAGCAAGTCCCACCAGTTAGGGGACTGCCAGCCCTCCAGGTGTCCAGGAATCTGAATTTCAGAGAATGCCACTCAGTGGGTGTGCTGTCATGGTGGGCTGGAGACCCAAGGGGCCAGGTGGGGAGGGGGCTGGGCTGAGCAGAGAGAGGGAGGAGTTTGCCCCCTGGAATCGGAGCTCCTGAAGAGCAGACACTTGGAAACCTTCACTGACCCATTCAGCCCAGCCCAGTTGTGTCGGGGCCCTGAATAAATATTTGCTGGTCTAGTAAATGGATGTGTGAGTCTGGCACCAGCCTGACAGGGCCGTGAGCCAGGGGAGCGTCTGAGCACAGACCCCATTTCCAGTGGCTGGACCTCGTGTGGGCAACCATGTACTGGTTTCCATGGTAGGAAACAAAGAGAGACTAGAGATCCAGGAAAAGATACAGAGATAGACAGATAAAGAGAGAGAATTAAGAGACAAGCTGACACAGAGGAAGAAAACAGAGAGAGAGACAGACAGACAGACGCAGAAAGACAGCCACCCCCCCCAGCCTGCCGGACTAGGAGGGCAGAATACTGGGCTCGGTCCGCTCCCCAAACCCCACTTCCACATTCATGTTCCCACACTAGGGAATCTCAGCCCCTACCCAGCCCCCAACCTCTCCAGTGGGCTTTGGAGATGGTCAAGCACCTTCTACAGATGAGACATTATCATTAGACCCTCCCATAGCTGCTGAGCTGCCAGCCCGATACCGCCCCGACACCAAGTCCTGATATGGACGGGAACAGCAAACAGACTGAAAGACAGGGAGGCCAGGATCCCTGTTTTAAGCGAGCCAGTCCATTCCTGGAAGGGAAATCCTAGGGTGTAAACATTCCATCAGTTGCACCACGTTATTTGTTTTTGTGCACACACTCTGTGGGGTAGGAGACTTATCTTCCCAGTCCAGTGTTTCTTACACCGAAGAGCTCAGCCTCCTTACTCCAGCGTCTCAGAATTACTGTCCAATGCTCCAGAAGAACAGACAGACAACAGTGTCTGAGAGGCCTGGGTTCAAATCCTGGCTCTGCTATGTAGGGCTATGTGACCCGGGCCAAATCACTGCCTCTCACTGAGCCTCAGTTTCCCACTCTGTGAAATTGAGATCGAGTCCTTGCCTTGTCCTAAGAGCATTAAGTGAGGTGACGGAGGTAAAGTGCCCAGCACGACTCAGTGGCACTTAATTGGCTCCCTGATCTTCCCTTCCTTGGCTCAAAGAAACCCCGGGGGCGGGGGGGCTTGTGTAAAACACAACCCTCCACAACCTGTATGTAAACTTGGGAGGCAGTGAAGCTCCTTTGCAGGTTTATTCCACAGCTCTGCCAAGTGGACAGGCCTGTGTGGGGACAAGGCATTGTGGCCCCAAGAGGTCCAGCAACTGGTGCAAGATCACTCTGAGAGCTGGGGCGACCCGGTTCACTCAGAGCATTCCCTGGTTGGACGATTATCACCTCATCCCCAACCCTCTAAACCTGGGCTGCGGTTTTTCCAGACACGCTCAGTGGGAATCACAAGCCCCAGCGAGCGGGTTTCCCCAGCGCAGTGCGGATGGAGAAGGCAGGGGAGGCGTAGTTAACGATGGGGGTGTGCTCTCATTGCCTGGGCTCACTGTAAAACCAGCAAGTGCCAAGCTGGACATGCGCTAAGTCCAGGCGGGACCATGGCGGAAATGCACCCCAAGGCCCAGCACAAATGAACCATCACAGTGTTAACCTAGGAGGGGGACAGCACCATGATTAGGAGGCAGCCTGGCCGGGTCCTAATTCTGCACCCACAAGCTGCCATGGATCAATTCCTCACCTACTGAGCCTGGACGGCAGGGCTGGCAGCCGCTGCCCTGCAGGGCTGATGAAGGAATAAATGAGATACTGGCTGAGAGCTGGCTGAGAGGGCAGCCCAGGCCCTGGCCTGCCTGGCCCAGCAGGAATGTGACTGAGCCTGAGCTTTGCCTTGGCCACCATCTGATCTGACCCTGGGCTGCAGTCATCCCTGATGTGTGCAGGAAAGGTCCCCCGACCCCCACCATGGCTCCCTGGTTCCCTCTGCTCGACCCCAGTTTCTTCACTCTTAGTATTTTCTATTACAATATAACAAATAGACAGGAAATAAAGCCCACTTTCTGTTATTTCAGATGGATACTATCAGAAGATAAAAATTCTTCACAAATTAACCTATGAATACAATGCAATTTTAATAAAGATTCCGAATGATTTTTTTTAGACTTTCCAAAAAATACTTTAGAATTAATATGGAGGCATCAAGGCCTCAAATAGCTAAGTCAGCCTCAATGAATGAGAGCGCAGAAGGGAGACTTGATCTACAGATTCTTTAAGAAGTGTTATTACAAGACAATAATGATAAATCCAACATGGGTTTGTGCAAGGATAGGCATGAAGACCAGTGGAACAGAATAGAGGGATTGGTGGCAGACTTGTGTACAGCCAGGAAACTTAATATATGACAAGAGTGTCATCGCTAAGAAGGATAAATGCTTGATAATGGTGTTAGAAAATTGGTTCATTATATGTAGGAAAATAAAGCAAGATCCCTACCAGACCTCTCATATAGAGATGGGCTCCAGGAAAATTTAAAGGTTTAAATGGGATGCCAGAACTATGAAGTTAATGTAAGAAAATATTTTGCAACCTCTGGGCAAAGAAGGACTTCTCAAACAAAAATTCATAAGCACAAAACATCAGGCTCAAACCTGGCATATTTCATTACATCAAAATTAAGCTTTTTCTGTTTAATGAAGAACACCCAGAGGTATATTAGCAGACATGTGACAGAATACAGGAAGACACTTGCAACATTGAAAACCTGTGACTAACATCGGGAAGTCCTGCCAATCAAAATAAGGACACGTTCCCAGAAGAGAGGAAAGGGCTAGGTTTTTAAAAGACAATTCAAGAGAAGAAAACACCTAAAACTAACACATTAGCACACGAAGACACATTTAATAGCATGAGTGATCAGAGAGATGAACATTTAATAGGGATACAATGAAATTGGCAAATGTTAGGCGGCCACTGTGGAAGGTGGGGAGAGAGTAGGCTTCAGTGCCTACAGTAAAATGGGGAGCTGCTGCTGACCCATCTATCCTGCTCCTGGTTATTCACCCCAAAGGAACACTCTTACGGGTCTAAAAGGGACAAGGCCAATGACGTGTGTGGCATTGTCTGTCACGGAGGGAGTTGGTGCTAGAGGAGCATGTCCATCCCTGGGAGAGTATGAAAGTTATTAGTATAGATATTTGTTGTAGACACACACAGATGGATTTTAAAAATACAGTTCTGAGTGAAAATAAAAGAAACAGATCTGAACACAGTATCAATTACACAAATTAAAAACATCATCATTTGTCTGGATGAAGACCACTTTGACCTTGTCTGGGGCAGGGGCAGTGATGTCCTGGTAAATGTCAAACAACTACTCAATGAGAGAAAACGGCCTATTCTGTAGCAATTACCCATTCCCATTGTGTAAATGATGCCGTGGCCAATTTTAAGTTAGTTTTTATCAGTGTGACATCACTAAACAGAAGTTGGGGAAAGATGCAGAGAAGCTCATCATTATATAATACTTTATTTTACAGATCCAACAAGCATGAATAACCTCTAGAGCTTAGATAACACTGGGGAACAATTTTTTTTTTCATTTTCTGTTGCATGAGGTTTTAGAACTGTCTCTATATATTTCTGCATCGCTAATTTCAAATATGAAATCTGTTTTGTGGTGCATGCTCTAGTTTTCATGCAATTTTAATTTACTTTTGTTACAGTTAATGGCATGCATTGGTTTTTAAATTGGAGTTAAAGGGCAACGACTCTTGGATTGAACATAAGTGCAAGGCAATTAATGTTTTACAAACATTACTTTTACATAGTTGTAGTTGTTTTTAAATGAAAAACTTATTATCTGATAAAAACACCCTCTTATTTTGTTTTAAGATTGAATCATGGTTTCTTCGAGTAGGTGTAAATGTAAGAATAGTCCTGACACCTTCTGTTATATTTGTGACTGTTACACACTTCAATGTCAAAGACGCAATATCTCATCATTTGTGACACGTGCATATATGGCCTATTTTCAAGTTCCCTTGGCGATCAAGACAGGAGTTGGGCCTCTCATATTTTGTATGTCATAATTGTGAGGAAATGCTTTGTGACTGGACAAAAGGAAAATGCAAAAGAATGCCTTTTGGTATTCCCATGGTTTGGTGTGAACCTAAGGACCACAGCAGTGACTGTTATTTCTGTCTGATCCATACAAAGGACATCAGCAAGAAAAAACTGCGCCTGACCTGTGGTGGCGCAGGGGATAAAGCATCCACCTGGGAACACTGAGGTCACCAGTTCAAAACCTTGCACTGGTCTGATCAAGGCACATATGGGAGTTGATGCTTCTAGCTCCTCCCCCTTTTCTCTCTCTCTCTCTCTCTTTTTCACTCTGTGTCTCCTCTCTAAAAATAACTAAACAGAAAGAAATAATAAACACGTTCACACTTTGAAAAAAAAAAAGAAAGAAAAAACGGCATATGATTGCATATCCTAATATTCCTTCAGCAATACGACCTATCCCACACTCTGAGACACTCCCGGTTCCAGTTTTCAATGGTTTTATTTCTTCTAAGGACGAAGAAAGTGAACATGGTGATCAAATGTATTTTGATAAGATGCATGAGGAAATGGTTGTAAAATCTGAAGGGTCTTCTTCTGATGCCAAGCAGTCATTAACCCCTCAGCTGTTTACCCAACCTGAACTGAATGACTTAGTAAGAGATTTGGGCCTATCAAAGAAAGCAGCTGAGTCTCCAGGCTTCAAGAAAAGAATGTACTTCACCAGTCAGCTAAAGTATCCCATTTCAGGAAGCGTGAACAAATTTTTGTGGACTTTATTTCCGAAGACAAACACTTAGTTTAATGTCATGATATCAGGAGTCTTCTCAGCCAGCTAGGTGTTACCACTTACAGTCCAACAGAATGGCGGCTATTTCTTGACAGCTCTAAACAACGACAGACTACTGCTGGAGCATCAAATGAGATTGTCCTCAACAAGTACACAAATTCAAGAGCTACAAACGCAAATTTTTGCCTGAATAGAATTTAAATAAGTTTCGTGCAAATTTTATGATTAAAATAAGTGTTTTAATATGTTATATTTCAAAATTGTAGACAAATTCTGATGTAATCATATCTTTTAATGGTATTAGTGTATTTACTGCATTATATAAATTATTATATTTTCACAAAGATAATGCCCAAGAAGACATTCTACTTCATTATGTTAAACTAAATGTTGAAAATTTTACAATAAGATGAAAACCTAAAATCTTGAATTTCAACAAAACTGTAGCTTACAGAGAAAAACTAATGTCAAATTTGAGATCAGCACACTTGAATTAGGTAAGAGCAAGTGTTTTTGTGGATGCAACAAAAATTTTGCTCCCCAGTGTAATAGTACAATGTAGTAAAACAATTAAGAAGGGAAGCATTTTGGGTATTTATTGCCTTTGTTTTTAATATAACTTATTTACTTGTACGTTTTTATAATTTAATTTTTAACAATGGCTATGTTTGTCAACTGGCTCACCAACATTCCTGAAATGTTAACAGTCAGCTCTTGAAAACTGGCGTAAACCAGTTGCAGCCCATCACTGGCCAAGGGACCTGCAGCCCAGACATGGAGAGTGACTGAAGACTACGTTTCCCAGAAGCCTCCTCTTCCAGGGCAGCCCTCAGCTTCTGAAAGCTGTTACTATAGAGACACACTAACAGATGGTACAGGCTGTCATCAGAGAGGTGAGAGGGGAAGAGGGGACTGAGGCTGGCTGAACCAAGCCTGGCATAGGAAGGGGAAGGGTGCTGGTGGCAAGGAGGCTTCTCCCTGGGAACTTCCAACCCCGACTTTCTGGGGTAGTTTTCACGGTGTGTGTTCGGGAAGAAGAGGTGGCTTCTAGGGAGGAGGGGGCAGAAAATGGCCTGTGGGGCGGGGATCGCCTCTGGGCCTCTGGGCAGGGTCCAGGGAACTTTGAGGCCATAGCACCTTCCCCAAACTGCGCAACAGCTGAAGGGGCAGCCTGATGTAGGGCAGGAAGTGCTGTGGGTTCTGGTCCAGCGCCGTCACTGATGACAGTGTTCTGTGACCTTGGGCTCCGGGGCCGCCTCAGTGCCTGCCCCAGCTGTAAGCCTCTGCTGCCCACTGACACCTGGACTCTCTTCCCAGCCTACATCTTTTTTTTTTTTTTTTTTTAATTTGTGTATTGTAGAGAAAGAGGAAGAAAGAGAAATAGAAACAATCTGTTTCTGTACATGCCCTGACCGGGGATCGAACTGGCAATCTGCATATCCGGACGATGCTCGAACTAACTGAGCTATCTGGCCAGGGCATCCTACTTTGTTTTTTTCCTTCCCCCGCCATCCTTCTGGGTCTTCCCCTTCTCATTAAGCCCTTAAGTGCGTGGAGCACAGTAGCTGTTCAGTGAACTGTAAGCGCCTTATAACGGTTATTCAGTCCTCACTTTGCCCCTCACAGCACGTGCATTGGTGTGGTTTTTCTCCTCGTTAGACATTTGCCCTGCTTGTTGTAAAAAAAAAAAAAAAAGAAAAAGAAAAAGATATTTGAGGTGGGGTAACGGAAAGATAGGAGCTGGGAGGCAGGAGGCTGTTGGATCAGCTGAGATGGTGTCACAGGAACCTGCCTACCAGAGTTTCCTCCTGTGACAGTGGAAATGAGGCCTCCCCAGCACCTCTTGGGATAATGGTTCCCCCTGTGTCTTCACTCTGCTGTCCTTAATAGGCAGCTTGGTCCTCATCAGCGGTTGTTATCCTATGGTCGGTCACGCATTGGCTGTCCTACCTCCTGCTTTGAGTCCTTGTCCCAGGCAGGAAGAGGAGAAGAGTAAAGGGCCTATGCCAGCTGGGCTCATCTCTTTCACATGTAACAACATCGACTCACATCTCAGCAGCCAACACTGGGTCCAAATCACTGAGCTGCAAGGGAGACGAGAAAGCTTTAGCAGTCCACCTCACTGAAGTTTGGCTATGCCAAGGCTTTCCTAGGGCACACATATGGCATCTTCGCGTGGCTCCCAAATGACCACACCTTGTGGGCTGACATAGGGCTTGGCCGGGACAGTGCAAGTTGTATCAGCTCCCCCCCCACACACCTGCCCCTGGTCCAGGTGCATTGGTGGCAACCCTGCTTTTTCCCCCACTGTGTCTCAGTTTCAACTCTGGTGATGTTTCCTTTATTATTATTTTTTTAATCCTATTCTGTATTACCACCTTACTGTTATGAATAATTTTTGTTAAGCCAATGTACTTATTGGGCTTAATGAATATATTTAAATAGAAAATTTTATAGTACTAAGTAACCCCTTTAGCATCACATCAGTTGCCGTAAAGAGAAGACAGGGTTATAATAAACGTAGGAGAAGACAAGCAGTGTTAGTAGGTTCGGGATACCCTCTCCTTTCCCGACAATGGTTCTCAACCTGTGGCCTGCTGGTTGATTTGTGGGTGCTAGAAAGGGTGTTAGACAGGTTAGCACCGAGCAGAGGCTTTCTGCTAGATGGAAAGGAAGTTTGAGGGAGACCCACAGCCTCCCTCTGCAATCTAACCCACCGAGAACCACCACCCAGGGACACAAGTGGACTCGGTGGACCCTTCTGGGTCTGAAGTCGGCCATTCTGAGTGCATTGATCCCTGCTGCAGAGACTCCATCTCTAGACAGCCAGAGACGCGCCAGAATGGAGGTCCTGACGGAGAAGGTAGAGGAGGAGGAGGCGGCTGAGCGGGAGGAGGTGGCTCAGCGGGCAGAGAAGGGGGAGAAGACAGTGAGGCGGTCGACAGTGCGGAAGGAAGAAATCCCCATGACGCAGGAGATGCTCAGAGATCTGGAGAAGAAGCTGTCGGAGATCACGGTCAACATCCCGGAGAAGCCCTTGTGAGTGGCAGGGTGGGGCCTTCAGGCCTACAAGCCCTGGAGAGGGTCAGAGCAGGGCTGGGCCAAGTAGGCCTGGCAGAAGGAAGGCACCTGGGCTGGGAGGTAGGACCAGGACATAGGAGGAGACCATTAAGAGTGAGGGCTCTGCTTTCAGACTGCCTGGGCCAAGTCCCCACCCTGTCCCCGCACTAGCTGTGTGACCCTGGGCAAGTCACTCAGCCTCTCTGTGCCTCGGTTCCCTTATGTGTTTACAAGGGCTGATGCTCATAATGATGCTTCCTTCCTAGGTAGCTGTGAGGATTAAACAAGGAAGGGACAGAGCCCATGGCAGCTAAGGTGAATTGAGTGTTCTTGTGTCCAGGCCGAGCCTCGTGCAGACTGACTAATGCCATCCTCTTATGGACACAGGGTCACTACCAAGGAGACTATTGATATCTCCAGTCTGCCCCTTTCCTACCGAAGCAACATGCCCAAGGAGGAGCACCTGCTGCAAGTGGCAGACAACTTCTCCCGCCAATACAGCCACCTGTGCCCGGACCGCATGCCCCTCTTCCTGTACCCGCTGAATGAGTGCGAAGTGCCCGTAAGGCCACGTTGTGGAGGGTGGGAAGGGAGTTTGATGGCAGAGGGTAGGGAGAGGTGAGCCCATGCACAGCCCTGTCTTGCATCAGAGCTTATAGATAGGGAAGGGCAGAGAGAAATAAAACAAAATGACCAGGACGGGCTCTAGAACTCAAGCACTGGACTCCCTCCTTCTAGTCCCGTGACGCAGGGCCCATCCCTGAGTCTCTTCGGGCTTTGGTTTCCCCATCTGTAGATGGAATATAAGGGGATGGATCCAAAGGCTGTAAAACGGCAATCCACAGGCTGGCAGAGATGCTCAGACTCTGTTACGGTGACGGAGGGGGTGCCGATTCATCCCTGGCACTGGGGGACATCACTATCTTATTCTGGAGCTGGCTGAAAGGCTTTGAGAAATCCCTTTTACCAACTCCCAAGGCACAGGGGAGGAGGCTGAGCCCAGGGTCTCTGGCTTCCTGGGAACGTGGTGGCCTCCATCCGGGAGGAATGCCTTCCCAGGACCTTCAATCTCTCCCTCCACCTTTCTTTGCTTTCTTGGTCTCTCCCTTGCAGAAGTTTGTGAGCACAACCCTCCGGCCCACGCTGATGCCCTACCCCGAGCTCTACAACTGGGACACCTGTGCCCAGTTTGTGGCCGACTTCCTCTCCATGGAGCCCCTGCCCGACCCTCTCAAGCCGGTAAGTGCTGCTCTGGGCTGCGTCCTCACCAGCCTACCATGGGAAGCTAGGCAAGTGTGGTGAGAAAGGCTCAGCCCATGAATCTGTTTAGGGAGGGTGGGGGAACAGGCCCAGAGAGAGGCAGCCATTTACGGAAGGTCACACAGCAAGCCCGGTCTTCCAGTTCCCACCTCTTTGTCTCTTTCTGCTTTTAGCATCTTCCTTTCACGACTTCAGGGAGTGGGGAAAGGAAAGAGAGGAGGTCCCTGCTCATGACTCACAGCCTCATCTTTCAGCTTCCGCCATTGAGAAATGAGGGAGGGAGGAGGGAAGGGACACATCCCCCAGCGAGAACCGAGGAAAGGATGAGAAGGAAGGCACAGGGGACTTGGTGAGGGGAACTTTGGAATCAAACCATACAATTGCCCACCAGAGCACATCAGACCACAAGCTTCTGCGGCCCACAGGTCTTTCCCATCAGGAAACCCACAGTCCCTGAAAATGCTAGGCAAATGCGATGGCTCTTTCTGGACACGGGTCAGATAGGTCCCCCAATCTGACAAAGATGAGGAGCCCTGTTGGGGTCCCACCTGCATGGGCACTAGCGCCCAGCCCTGAGGTGTGGGGAGGGCAGGCCAGGCGCAGCGGGCCTGCCAGTGCTGACCAACCGGCCATGGCCAGCCCTCGCACCTGTTCTCCTCGACCACGGTGCTCAAGTACCAGAAGGGCAACTGCTTCGACTTCAGCGTGCTGCTCTGCTCCATGCTCATCGGCGCGGGATACGACGCCTACTGCATCAACGGCTACGGCTCGCGGGAGCTGTGCTTCATGGACCTAACCCGGGAGGTGTGCCCGCTCACAGTGAAGCCCAAGGAGGTAGGCGGCTCGAGAGGCAGCGTCCTCAGAGCTGCGCGTTGCTCAGGCTCCTCCCCTGCCCGGGCCCCAGCCTCGCGTACAGTTCCATCGCTGCGCGGAGTTCGCATTTCAAACCACAGGCGGTTTCTCTGACCTCCGCATCAGAACACGTGCGGCCCAGGTCCCCACACTGGCTGTCCTTCTCCCCTGGTCATAACTCAGTTTCAGCTTCTGTGTTCCCCACGAGGCAAATTCCGTGAATGCCACACGCCTTGTGCTTCAAAATTACTCTGCACATTTGATAAAGTCCATCCCATCGTTTTCCTCTAAGGAGCAGGCAGACAAATGGACAGTCATTTAGTTCTTTTTATTTTTCCCCTCGCCAGGTAAAAAGGCCCCCTTTTACAGAAAAAAAAAAAAAAAAAAAAAAGGCACTCACCCTTCAGCTGGTGGTGGTTGTATTTTTCTGTTGACTTAGATGCTGTAATGACCAGAGGCTACTGTGAGCACAAGAAACACTCTTAAGTGGATTTCATTTTAGGAAACATAAAGCATCTCATTGCCTTTGGAAAAGAGCCACACAACAGGCAGAAGATGCTATCCATGAACTGGGTTGATTCCACAGCTCAGTGATCAGGGTCAACCCCCTGTGGGGGTCTGCAGCTTCAGGCTGGGGATCAGGACCCTGCATCTGTTACTCCTAGGCAAGCACCTGGGGGCCCCGGGAGGCACCGGCTGAGAGCCTAGCTCTCTCAGGCCCTCCTCAGGGAAAATAAAACCGCTATCATTGCTTATGGCTCCAAAGGCCTGTGAGCTCACACACGGGCCTCTTCTCTCAGCCAAAACTGTCATTATTAAAATAATACCGATAGCTAACAAGGGCAGAGAACTTTCCAGTGGATGAGCTGCCCTCATGCCCACTGACTTGGTTGTTCCTCACAATGGCGCTGAGTGGTAGGCGTCATTGCTTGGTTTTACACATTGCCTAAGTCACCGGGCTGGTAAATGAAGACTCAGGGACAGAGGCCCCATCTGTCTGACTCTGAATCATGGAGATTCACTATTTCTCCCTCCTTTCACCAGCCCATTTCTGTGGCCTCTGCAGGGTTTTCTCCTGGGTATTTTTCTTGCCACCTAGCGTTCTCTCTCTCTCTCTCTCTCTCTCTCTCACACACACACACACACACACACACACACACACACACACACGCTTCTTCCCCAGCAAACTCTTACCTTACATATAAAACCCTCCAATGACAAAATCTGGAAAGTCTGAGTCCCAATCGTTTACCCGCACTTCGCATCAGATCCAGAGCCTAGCCCTGGTGGGCACCTCCCAGGGGCGCTTTCCTGTCTTCCCTCCTCCAAACAGGCCTGGGAGAAGGTTCTCATTATTCGCATTCCAGTTTACAGAGGAGCCTGCGGTGAGGGAAGAGGGAGGACTTGCCCGAGGTCACGGCGCCCCAAGGGCCAGAAAGCCCAGTGGCTTCAGGAGCAGCTGTGACCTGGTCTGAGGTCCGGGATCCATGGCTGCTGACTTTCTCTTGTTGGGTGGCAGACAGTCCAGGAGAAGAAAGTGGTGCCCCCTAAGAAGTACACTGTCAAGCCCCCCAGGGACCTGACCAGCAAGTTTGAGCAGGAGCAGGAGATGAAAAAGCAAGAAGCCATCAGAGCTCAGGAGGAGTCGCAGCAGAACGAGGAGGAGCATCTCCAGGTGGGACCACCATCCTCAGCCCTCAACCCCTGAGCTCAGCTCTCGGGGAGGGGTTAGGGAGGGGAAAAAGACACGGGTCATAAAAAACATGTATTTATGGACCTCCAATCCAAATCCCCTCCTCTACCTCTCAGCGACCCCCATCTCTGCCTGGCCATGTGGGACTCTCCCACTGGTGGTCAGCCAGCTTCTGGGGATACATTTCTCAGGGCAGAGAGCTCTGATGCCCAAGGTGACCCATTTTATGTCGGGAAGTTCTGGTGTCCTCTCCATTCCAGACTCCTTCACTGAAGGCCTACCTACATGCATTCTCCCAGCCTTCCCAACCATCCCCTCAGCTCTCCTTTCAACACCCGTCCCCCCAGCTTTTCATCCATCCATCCATCATCCTTCCATCCATCCATTCATTTTTCCATCCGTCCATCCATCCATCCATCCATCCATCCATCCATCCATCATCTTCCATCCATCCATTCATCTTTCCATCCATCCATCCATCCATCATCCTTCCATCCATCTATTCATCTTTCCATCCATCCATCCATCATCCTTCCATCCTTCCATCCATCCATCTTTCCTTCCATCCATCCATATTTCCATCCATCATCTTCCATCCCTCCATTCATCTTTCCATCCATCCATCCATCCATCCATCCATCCATCATCTTTCCATCCATCCATCCATCATCTTTCCATCCTTCCTTCTACCCACCCACTTTTCCTTCCTTCTTTCCTTCCTTCTTCCCTGTCATTCTCTTTTCCTCCCTTTCTTCTTTCCCTTCCTTCCATATGGATTTTACTGAGCATCTCCTCTGGTCCAGGCACAAAAGATACAATAATGAACATGACACAATCATCCTTCTCCCAGAGGGAGGCAGACAAGAAAGCCATCTAGTGTCCCACTACCTTTATTTGAATGAAATCTTACTCAGAATAACAACACAGAAAGCCAGTAAATCCCAGTTACCCTGGAGTCCCAAAGGGCTCTCAGTTTATAAACCCTAAATTGAGTCGGTCCTTCCCATTTTATTGTTAAGAAAACAGGCTCTGAAGTGGGGTGATGTTCTCAAGGTCATGCAGCCAGCCAGTGGTGCAGCCTGGATCAGAACTCAGCTCTCCTGCCTCTTCCGCTGACCCTGAGAAGGTGGTTGGGCACCTGATTCCCCCTTCCCCACCCATGTGGCTCATGGTCACCCCCCTTTTCTGTGCAGGAGATGGAGAAGGCAAACACTGACCCCCTGCATGGCATGCGGGTGCACTCCTGGGTGCTGGTGTTGGTGGGGAAGCGCGAGGTGCCTGAGACCTTTTTCATTGACCCGTTCACGGCACACAGCTACAGCCCCCAGGACGAGCACTTCCTGGGCATCGAGAGCCTCTGGAACCACAAGAACTACTGGATCAACATGCAGGACTGTTGGAACTACTGCAAGGTACTGACTGGGCGGGGACCTGCGTGGGTGTGGCAGTTCGAGTGGGGGAGGGCGAGCGACCTGAGTGGAAAGCTGGCCACTGGGCCATGAGGGCTTCAGACTGTCACCATAGCTCAGTTTCCATAGCCCATAAAACAACATTCTGATGTGATTGTCTCTTTTTTGATTTGTGCATCCTGTGAAATGTGGGTTGTTAGTTTGTATGAATGACTTTTAAAAACATTGTCTTGAAATGTAACCTATATGCAGAAACGTGCACCCATCCTAAGTGTACAGCTCAATGGATTTCCATAAATTTATATGTATAAAAACTCAGAGCCACTTACCTAAGTTAAAAACACACGTACACATTTGCAAGAAGGTCATAACTGGACACAGGGTGAATTTTGAGGGCTGTGGGCAATGCTCTGCTTCTTGATCTGAGTGCAAAACACCAAGGTGTGTCCAATTTGTGGAAATTCATTGAGCTATGCACAGATCAGAAGAGAGACAGGCTCCAGGATCCAAGTTCTGTGTTTTTTTGTTTCTTCCAAGTTTCTCCATTTTCAACCAGGCCAGTTTCCCAAAGGCAGATCCTGGGCCCTTTACCCTCTATTCCAAAGGGAGCCAGCCTGTCCAAGGGACCGCTGTGGCCCCTGCGGGAGAGAGATGGGCAGAGCTGCAGAGGCACTTCAACGCGGGTCAGTGTGCGTACAGGTCAGATGTTCCAATGTGGACATCTATGTTATACCTTCAATGAAAGAGGAATACCCCCCACCCCCTTGGCCTCCTAGCTTCTGAGTTCAGGGTTGCTCAGCCCTCTCCGACTTCACAGGGTTGTGGGAAATAACACTGAGTAGGTGCTTAGAATAGTCAGTCCCTGGGCAGTCAATAAGTGTTAGCTATTGCTACTCTTATGTTAAAGAAAGAACGTCTCCCACACCACACAGATGGGGCAGAGCCTAGACGGCCCTTCCCCAGAACCCTGGCTCATGACTGCCATAGTGGTCCATGCCCTCTGAAGAGGAACAGCCCTTGAGAGGCCGTGACAGTCCTCCTTTGTCCCTGTTTCTGGCTGAAGAGCCTGTCCTCAGCCTCCCCTCAGAGCACACAGACTAATGGCAGGCGGAGGGAATTTATGGCAGAAATCACCGAAGTGATGAGATGGAGGGGTAACCCAGTGGGAAAGTGAGGCCAGAGGGTTAGTACTGCATCCCCAGTGAGGGCAGGGAGGAAGAGATAGATCATGGCTTTGGCTGCCACTTTTCCTGCCCAATGAGCAGGGAAGCAGCTGCTTTGTTCGTTCAAAGAAACCTGAAATGTCGCTGGGGGTAAGGAGCCGTGGCGAGGCCCCTATCCAGAGACAGCAAGACACCCCAGGCTCACAGGACACGGTGGCTGTCCATTCAGTTATGCTTTTCCTATAGAAATAGACACTTGAATAGCAAACATCCAACTTTTTCTTACTCCTTATAAAAGTGACAGAATGACTGACAGAAATGCCCACATCTGTACAATCCGGTTCCTCTCCTCCGAGCCCTGACTCTCTGCAATCGCTATAACATCTACACGCGGTTCTCCCTCCTCCACCATGTTCCCTCCCTGCTGTCCCCCCCCCCCCCAGCTGGAGTGGAGAGACACGCAGGAGCTCATTAGAACTTAGATAGGACAGTGAAGACTGGGATTAGGCTGGTTTCAGGACAGCTTCATGTGGAAAGCCCTCATGGGGCAGCTGTTCTTAAGCCTTTGCCTTCCCTCTGGGACACTGATTCTGGGGGTGGCATGCCACCCTGGGGAGGCAGACTGGCATGTGGGGTACGTCCCACCTGCTGGGATGAAAAGAGGTGGAGGACCCATGCCATGGAGGAGAACCCCATCTGCCTCCGCTGTCCAATTCCACGTGTGCCTGCCTAGTCCTCCTCCTTGGCAAGAGGAAACACTGAAGAGGCCTTTTGCCAAACCTGCCCTCTCCCTCTCCCATGAAGTCTCTCTGGCTTGTGTTCGCTCCGAACACTGCCTGGGACGCCCCCCTGACAAGGCAGCGTGACCCCAGGTCCAGGCCTATCTCAGGCTGGAGTTTCCAAGTCTTCCACAGAGACTAATGGTGGGTTCCAGCCCCCTTGGGGCCTCAGTTTCCCTGCTGAAATGAGGCTGGGTGGGATCCACGGAGGCTGCCTGAGCCCACATGCTGCCCTGGGCCCGCGGCCTGGGGTCCTTCTCTGCCCTGGGAGCAGCTGCTTCCACCACCCTGTGGAGCAGGAGGGAGGCGTGAGGGCCGTGGGGTGTGCTCAGCTGGTCCCCTCCCCCGTCAGGACTTGATCTTTGACCTGGGAGACCCTGTGAAGTGGGAGTACATGCTGTTGGGGACCAATAAGCCTTACTTGTCCATGACTGAGGAAGAAGATGAGGGACTGAACGATGACGATGACTTAGAAAATCTGGTGAGTCTCACCCACCTGTGGGATGGGGGGGGGGGCTTCACACCCTGTCTTTGTGTATGAGAGAGGACAGTCCAGATAGACCAATTAGATTCCTCAAAATAGAGGGGATTAGACTGTGCCCTCATTTTATAGGTGGGCAAACAAGCCCAGGTGTGCAAGACCCACCACCCCCCACCCCCAGTGGGATAGGGGAGAGCTGGGACTTCCGTTCAGGTCTCCTGTCCCACACACAGTCCGTCCGGGGCGGAGAGTATGCCCCTGGAAGCAGGGTACTCAGACCCTCTCCACAGGCCTGGGGAGTCCCAGGGCTGGTCATTCTCACTTCCAGGACTTCCTACAGAGCCACTGCTATTTCCCCCAAACACTTGGCCTTTCTTGTCCATTTTGTTAGCCCTTCTAAAGGTCACTGACCTGGGGGGCCTTCCCCAAGTTGTCAGCGTCCCTTCTCTGACCTCACGGTCTTCCAGACAGGTCTACAGGAAGCCTGTGTGTGCAGGGCAGAGGCCCAGGGGCCAAAGGCATTGGCCGTGACAACATTGGGCAAACTCCCTAATCCCTGGAAGCTTCAGTTTCATCATCTGTATGTAAAATAGAGGAGTAGGGTCAATTGTAGTCATAGAACTAATAATTATAACAGGTGCATGCATTTGCTAGGGTTGCCATGACAAAGTACCACAGGCTGGGGGGCTTAACATGCAGACATTTATTTTGTCACAGTTTGGGAGGCTGGAAGTCCAAGACCAAGGTGTCAGCAGGGTTGGTTTCTTCTGAGGCCTCTTTCTTTGGCTTGTAGATGGTGTCTCCTCCCTATGTCATGACATGGGCATTTCCTCCTTGTTATGTCTATATCCTAACCTCCTCCTCTAAACGGACACCAGTTATGTTCGATTACGGCCCAGCCTAATGACCTCATTTTAACTTATTTACCTCTTTAAAGAGCATATCCCCAAATATTGTAACCTTCTGAGGTACTGGGGGTTAGTTCATGTGAATTTTGGGAGACACAATTCAGCCCCTAACAATAGGTGACACTCATTGTTACTAAGTGCCCTTACTAAGTGCCTGTAGGAACTTAACCTGAATTGTCTAAATCTTCACAACCACCGAGTGAGGTGGGTACTAGTATTATCACCCATGATTATTATCATCTCATTTTACAAATACAAGACCTTACACACAGAGGGGTGAAGTAATTTACCCAAAGTTTCACAGCCAGTAAGTAACGGAGCTGGGATTTGAACCTGGGATTTGACCATCTCTGGCTCCATAGTCTGGGTTCTCAACAGCAACTCTGTTCTACATGCTGGGACTGCTCGCGGACAAAACTAGGCCATTGGTGTGATGTGCTAGGCACGGCAGTGCCTACATGCCTGGAAATTGTATCCAGGTAGGGTCCTCAGCTCTTAGAGACTGGCCTGTAAATCCAGGTGCACGGTGCCCCCTGCTGGGCACGATGGGGACCGATTAAATGAGCAGGCGGCAGAGGGTCTGAGCAATGTTTGTGGGAGAAAAGTTTTAAATTGTGAAAATCCTTCTCAAGTTTCTGTGGTCACCTAGCTGAAGGACCACTTGTCTAGCTCAGGCCTTATTTTACAGTTGGGGAAAACTAAGGCTCAGAGACAAAACAACAAACCAATAAGGACAGCCCGGCCGTGTCCCCGGCCCTTTATGTACCTTCCGTCAGTGAACCCTCCCAAGGACTCTCGTTCACAGCTGGGAAACTAAGGCTCACAGTAGTTAAGGGACTTTCCCAGGCCCCCTTAGCTGATGTTCTAGGGAGGGTGGGGGTTGGGTCCACATGACTCCAGAAGCCCCTCTCTTAACCAAGGGCCTGTGGCCGTGTCTGATGCCTCTGCCAACCAAGGGAAGATGAGGTGTGCAGGGCAGGGGTGCAGCTGTCCAGGCCGGGAGGGTGCAGGGGAGGTCCCCACCTGCCAGGAGCAGACTCCTCCTCTTCCTCCCTGTCTTGGGTCACACCGAGCCCTTTCATAACTGCTTGTGACTTCTGGTGCCCCTCGGGGAGCTGGCAAACCACCCGGCTTGGCGCTGGTGGGGGAAGACAGAGGCTCTGCCTGTCACTTGTCATCAGAACCAGAACACCCCACCCCCTCCCAACAGGACAAGGAGGAAGAGGACAAGAGCTTCGACATGCCGTGCTCTTGGGTGGAGCAGATCGAGATCTCCCCAGAAGGTACGTACATGCCATGTTCACTCCCCCTCCCCAGGAGCTGGGGAGGTCTCAGGCAAGAGACCTGTGGTCCCATCCTCGTCTTTGCTTCCTGCCACGCACACTCAGCTCTGCTGTCAAGGGCCTGACGCCAGTCTGGTATACAGGAGGGCGTCTCAGTTAAACGCGCGCTGGATGACGAAGTTGGGAGGCGATGGAGGACCAAGGATCGGGACAGTCATCCCTCTCCCTCGCCCCACCCTGCCAGGAGGAGGCTGTGCACAGTGCTCAAATGGCACAGGGAAGTGGAGGGGTCAGGACCAGGGAGGGGCAGGCAGAGAAAGCAGAAAGACAGGAACCCTTATTCCCCAGGCCAACATCTACTGATGGCTGAGGTTCCCCTCTAGGAAGGCCTGGACCCAAAGGGATGGCACAGACTGTACGCTATTCCTACAGAATGGGAAGGGCCAGAGAAGATGTCATGAGAACCCAGCGGAGGACACCGAGCTAAGCCTCGGGGTTGGGCCTGGAGGGTGGGGAGAAAGGGCTTCCAGGAGGAAGGGCCACCTGAGCTAAGCTGTGAAGCATCAGAAGTCAGGGCAGGGCAGGAGAGGACAGTGTTTCTGGCAGGGAAGCCCGCACTGGCAAAGACCTGACCATGAGTGTGCGGTGTGGCTCTGATTGGAGAGCTCCTGCAGGGTAAGAGCTCCCCCTGGTGTCCATTCTCCTCCACCTCCCTGGAGTGGGCTTGGAGCCTGGAGGGGCTCAGCGGAGAGCTCAGGGGACAGCAGCTGGATGAGTGGCAGTGTGCTGTTGGTCCCCCACCCCTGTTCCCCTGCTCTGGGGAGGTCCGCCCCCCAGCCCACTCTGTGTCTGCAGCGTTCGAGACCCGCTGCCCAGATGGGAAGAAGGTGATACAGTACAAGAAGGCCAAGCTGGAGAAGTGGGCCCCATACCTCAACAGTGATGGCCTCATGTCCCGCCTCAGCACCTACGAGGACAACGAGTGTAAGGGGGGCAGCCTGGGAGCGGGGAGCAGGTCCGCCGACATGCTGTGTGATGTTGGGCACACTCTCTCGGTGTAAGTGTGGGCCCAGCTGGCCTCCGTGTCCTGGGAACGGAGGGACAGAGGCTGGGGCAGCTGACCTGGCTGCAGCCTGCTCCAATCGGGCCCACAGGTACCAAGATCTTGGAGGTAAAGGAGTGGTACCAGAATCGGGAGGACATGCTAGAGCTGAAGCACATAAACAAGGTCACCGGCCTGAACACAGACTACTTCAAGCCGGGCCACTCCCAGGCTCTGCGTGGTGAGTGGACCCCATCGCAGGGCCAGCTGGGGTCCCAGCGGGGCCTTCCACACTCCTTAGGACAGCCCCTACGTGATTGGCAGGTGGTGGAAAGAACCAGTATCCGTTTATCGACAGGGTTCTTTGAGTGGCAAGCAACGAAAACAGCCCCCGCCTCCGTAAGCAAACCAGATCTGAGAGGTCAGGGGAAGCGCAGAAAACCCAAGAAAATGTGACAGATGTTCTCCCAGGAAAGTGAAAGCCAAGGCCACGTGCCGATTCTGTGGTGGGGATCAGACACACAGTGGGGGCCACATCTACAGAGGGGCCAGGACGCTGAGCAATCCAACAACAAAAGCCCTGCCCGGCAAGGGCGGTGCAGAGCGCAGAAGGTGTGGAGGTTGTGGACCTGACCACGAGTCCTGGGAAGGGAGGGGACCGTGTGTCTTAGAAGAGCCAAAAAGTCACAAAAGGAAGTATAGGGTCAATATTCCATCAAAAACAAAAAAGTCAGCCTCACTTGATTGTTGAAATAATACAAATAAATAATACTAGATCAGTGAGGGACCACCTTACAGTCCTCACGTTATCAAAGATGAAATATGGTCCTACAGGCAGTGAGCAAGTATGCAAAGCAGCACACAGCCTCCTCCGTCACTGCTGGCAGGACAGAAAATCGGGGCAACTTTTCCGGACAGCAGCTGGGCACAGTAATCAATACGCGCCTTCAAATACTTATGCTTTGTGACCAGCAGTTTGACAGCTGAAAATTTGTCCTCAGCAAATAATGGGAAAGATTTTTTTTTTTTTTTAATGCATGATACAGGTATTCATCATGGTGTCATTTACAGTAAGGAAAAAAAAAAAAAAAAAAACCAAACTGGAAACGGCTTAACTAGCCAGCTCATCCATGAGCAGCCACGGAGGTGCCTTCTCCCTGGGGCCTGAGGTCAGAGTTGGGTTATCCAGCCAGTGGCCAGGGCTCCTGGTGCTGACTCAGCTGCCTCCCTGGCCCCCACCTCCCACCGCAGTGCACTCATACAAGTCCATGCAACCTGAGATGGACCGCGTTATGGAGTTCTACCAGACGGCCCGTGTGGACGGCCTGATAAAAAGGGAGGAGACGCCTGACACGATGACTGAATACTATCAAGGACGGCCTGACTTCCTCTCCTACCGCCAGGTCAATTTCGGGCCCAGGGTTAAGAGGTTAATGATGAAGAGCGCAGATTCAAACCCCCGGCCCATGGTGGTGAGTGCTTGCCGGGCCTGGGATGGTGTGCTTGTCCGTTCTGGCGGACGGGGTTACCCCAGATGGGGAGAACCCTGACTCTAGAGGCTTCTTTCCCGGGCAACCTGTCCAGTTTGTGCCCTCGGCCACTAGGCCAGGGAGGTATCATTTCCTTACTATTCTAAGAAGTGTACACTAAGACTAAACATTTAGAGTATATGGGGGGAAAATATAAAAATATATAGAGAAAAAAATAAAGAGAAAAGAATAAAAAAATAGCTCAGAGTGGCATCTCTTTGATCTCAGTACATAATATAGGTTTTGAGTCTTTTCTAACTTAATCGAGGTCTTTGTGTAGGTAGAATCCCTGTATCACCCACTTAACATTAAATTGTGCATTTTTTCTCTATATCATTACAAATTATTTGATGACTGAGTTTAATGGCTGCATACAAAAAAAGAAAAAGAAAAAAACAAAAAACACCCCTTTCTAGCAGTAAGGGATGTCTAGTGCTAGAGAAGAATGCTTGGAAAGGTAGTGAGCTTCCCATCTCTGGAGGTAAGCAAGCAGAGTCTTGTGAAGGAAGCCAGAGAAGAAATCCAGCACCACACTGGGCTGGAATGGCTTGGCATTAGGAACCCATGGGGCCACGAGAACCATCGTCTGGCTACAAGAGGCTGCTCCACACCAACCCCCAAACAACCCCAGAACCCAGTGTCCTTGAGTGTCCTTTGCTCCTGCCCTCAGGGACACACACAGAATTTCCCTTTCTCAGCGCCCATCGCATGCTTGTTCTGGCCTTCCAGAAAATCACGGAGCGGTTCTTCCGCAATCCGGCGAAGCCTGCGGATGAGGACGTGGTGGAGCGCGTGTTTCTGCTCGCGGAGGAGCGCATTCAGCTGCTCTACCACTGCCGCGAGGACCACATCACGGCCTCCAAGCGCGAGTTCCTGTGGCGCAGCGAGGTGGACAACAAGGGAAACAAGATCGTCATGACACCTGACATGTGTGTCAGCTTTGAGGTGGGCCTGCGGGACGTGGCGGGCGGAGTGGGTGCGGAGCAGAAACTGGGGTCCCCGATCCGATCCCAGCAGCTTGGGAAAAGTGGAATGGCAATTCCAGGTTCCCAGCCGGGAAGTCCGCCTCTGTTCCTGGGAAAATCAAGAGCTCTCATTCCGGACACTTCTCTTTGCAGCTCTTCTGAAAATCTTCCCCTTTCCACCAAGAAAGACAACCTAACAGGCCAAGACTACTCTGCATTGTCCCTATGCCCCGTCCCACCATCCTGGGCAGAGCAGACCCCAGATCCTGAGACCAACACCAGGGGAGACGACCCTCTCTCCTCCACGGGGCTGGCTTTCCCACTTCAAATCCTCCCTCTGCCGTCACATTCTTCTGAGTCTCTAGTTTCTCTTTGATTATTGCCTGTGTTTTTATAGATGAGGAAACTGGGGTTCAGAGAGGTTAGCGACTTGCTTGAGGTCACACAGCTAGAAAATGGCAGGGGAAGAAGTTGAACCCCTGTGGTCGGGCTCCAGAGTGTGTCCACGACCCCAGCCATTGCCACCTCTCGGTGTCGCTGTGATCGCTGTTCCAGGTGGAGCCCATGGAAAACACCAAGAAGCTGCTCTTCCAGTACGAGGCCATGATGCAGCTGAAGAAGGAGGAGAAACTGTCCAGACATCAGGCCTGGGAATCGGAGCTGGAGGTGGGGTCCCACGGGAAAGTGGGCAGGTGGGAGGTGGCAGGGGCGAGGGGGCGTGCCTTAACCGTACCCTCCCCCTCTTTCCAATGCAGGTGCTGGAGATCCTGAAGCTTCGAGAGGAAGAGGAGGAGGCGCACAAGCTGACTGTCTCCATCTACGACACCAAACGCAATGAGAAGAGCAAGGAGCACCGGGAGACAGCGGTGAGCCTCGCCTCCTGACCCTGGCCCCCGACTTTTTCTGGCCCCCCTGGAACTCCAGGGCGATGAGGATGATCAGGGATTCTGCTGGAAAGCCCTTTACAGGGGATGACGTCGTTGTGGTCATCCTTGCTGCTGAGCTGACCGTTTCTACATATCACCCCAAAGAGCACTCAAGAGCCAGAACAGCCTCCCCCGCCTGCAGGGGCTGTGGCCAACCCAAGGTCTCTATGCACGGGGAAAGAATGAAACCCACACCCACCTCCACCTGGGGCTCCTTCCAAGGTGGAGCCCTGGCTGGTAGCCCCAGCGAGCTAACTCTGGTTGAGAGTGTTCAGGTTGCAGGACCCTGGTTGGTTCCGAAGCCAGCTCCTAAATCTCCTTCACCAACCAACTAGAAATTTCTAAAAATAGTTTGAGGTTGGAGAAGCAGGACTGGTTCTCAGGCTCCCAGGGGTGGGCATCAGTCCCTACCTCTCCAACGGCCCTGGCCTTTGTCTGCCAACACAAGACATAAGGTTCCAGGGTGAAAGAGAAAAACAGGGAGAGTTACTAGCAATTTTTGATTTCACATCATTAATAATAGCCATTTCTTACTATTTACTGAGCAAGAGTCTACTGAGCATCAGGCATGTGCAGCGGCTCCGGTAGAGACATGAATTCACGGAAGACCGAGAGTTAGCTGTTACCAATGACCACAGATACAAGAGACAGCACCCAGGCTCCTTCTGAGACCTCTGTCCCAGAGACGCCAAACACTAGGGTCTGGATTTGACACCTGGTTTCGTGCGGTCACACGTGGATGCAGAGCTGTCCAGGAGCTCTCTCTGCAGCCCCTGGGCTCCTGCTGACCGCCAACTTCTACCTCCACAGGAGCGCGTGATGCACGAGGAGCACTTGCAGCAGGTGGAGGCCCAGCTGGACTACCTGGCCCCATTCCTGGCACAGCTGCCCCCAGGAGAGAAGATGACTCGCTGGCAGGCCACGTGCCTCAAGGAAGATTGCCTCAGTGACTTCAAGCAGCGGCTCATTGACAAGGCCAACCTTATCCAGGCCCGTTTCGAGAGGGTACGTGTCGTATGTAATGTCTCCTTCTTTAATGATATGTGTCATATTAAAATTATTATTTGAATTAAATCCTGATGGTAGCCTTGGGTTATTTTTTGGTGGTGAATAATATGGTTTTCTGTTAAAAAGTGTATTTGTTTTAGATGTCATGCTAATTGTTATGTTTTCTATTTTATTCCGTTGCTTCTATTTTGTCTGATTGTATTTCTTCATAATCTTCATTATTTCATAATCTTTATGATCTGTGTTATCATCTGATGCTGGTTGATCCCAAAAATACATCAGATGATTCATAAGTGGTACGTAATTTCTTGATGCTCTTCGTATGCATGTCGAATTTTCTCTGATTATGTATGGGCCTATGTCATACGTTGGCAGAACTGGTAGTGTTGCATTTGTAAATGCATTATTAATGGGGTCCTTTATAACTTCATGTGGCTCAATTGGGGGTTCCAATAATTCTAGGTCTACAATTGGTGTAGATTTTAGTCTTAAATGTTGTTGGAACCATTTTTGTTTTAGGCATGTGTCTAGTGTAGTATCCTATCTAACTCTTAGTGAAAATTGGTATTCTATTAAAAATTCATATTTGCAATATGCTTTACTTAGGTATGTTGGACATAACACGTATGGGCTTGTATAAAAAATATCTCTTGTTAAGCTGCCTGTATGTGTGTTGCTGTCAAGCATATAATAAAAATATGAATTGTTACTTGTTATTATATGTGGTAGATGAAAAATTAGATATTATTTTTGTGAATATTGTGTAAGGTTAAGTTTATGTGCAGTTAGTACATTAGGAAATTGAAAGGTAGTAACAATAGCAGTAGCAGTAACAGCATTGTTACTCTTGTTAGTATTATTAGCATTACACCCTAATATTACATTGACAACCAGGATGAACCACCTCATGTTCATATTGGATGATTTCATTCTGGTTTGACCAGCTGCTAGGTCGTCTCCCATGCACTCTATACAGGTGTTATTTCACTTTCCTCTGGCTCTGAAGCAGATTCCTCTGTATTATAGGGAGTAATGTTTTCCCTAGGCTGCTTATAATCGTGATAATCTTCAGAATTTAAAAATGCTAGGGTATCTGAATGAATTCCCTGGGGTGGATTTTCTAAATCTCTGTAAATTGGCTGTCTATGCGGGTTATAAATAGCAGTCTTAGCCAAATCCAGGTAGTACTGTATATATACCAATCGTCGTTCTAGGGGTCCTCCGCTTGGTAGATGTTCTACCATTGATTGGATGCCATCAAGGGTACAATGCATTTGCTCCCTGCAGGCCCCAGTCGGCATTTGTGGCCAAGCCTTTTCTGCATTCAAATTCTGATAATTTTCATGCAGGAGGTACCAGGGGGTATGGATTGGTTCTGGATAATACCGATAGGTTTTCCACCAATGTGGAGCAATCAAAGCTGGACTTACTTGTTTTTCCTTATGTTGTGCCCTATGGGCGTCTTCGGTGGTGAGGGTAAATCCTCTAGATCTGAATCTCCACTTTTTGGAGTTTCCTCTGTCACTGATAGCAATTCTGATTCAAAATGTAAATTGGTATGAAATGGTTACCTAGATTGTGGCAATCTTTCTTGTGTACCTTCTTTCATTAATTTAAATTCATATTTTTCAAATGTTGTTGGTGACAATGGCTTATCAGAGTCCTAGTTTCCTGTGAAGTCTGATTTAAAATCTGGGGATTCGGGTTCTCCGTTCAAAAAAAAAAAAAAAATTTAATCTTGTCTTTGTTTTGGTTGTTCTGGGTTCATTTGTATACGAATATCTTCCCAGTGGAAATCAAAGTCTCCCATTAGATATGAGTCCCATAAATATTTTCTAATTTTGTCCTTTAGTTTGGTGGTCCTGCTGCCAGGATGTCTACTATTTGTTCTCCTACTGTTTTCCCCAGAATGTTCCATGGTCTAAAATGCAGAGAGTATTATTATTAATTTGAGAGCAGCAGAATACCTGTGTTCCGTTGCTCAGGCAACTTCTATTAGCACACCATGTTATATGTAGAATTATAATTGTATAAGGTACGATTATAAGGAGTACCAGGATCCAGATTAAGAATTTTACTAAATTATACATTTTCAGTCATTTGATGTAAGGTTATCTACTTTGCTCTGTTGTATTTGTCCCGGTTTATTTACTGTCCACACGGTGTTGTATCCTGCATTGCAGATTATTTCCTGTTGGGAAGGAGATGCATCCTTAGGGGATTTTACTATTATTTTATAGGGTGGATTTTTCTTAATTTTAGGTACACTTCCCACTCTAATTTCTGCTTGTTCTAAATGGGGTTTAACCAGTTAGTTCTTCCAGGGGAGAACTTCTGTTTACTCTTGGTCTACTATTTAGGGCAAAGCATGCTTCATTAAGAAGTGCTTGTAAATTGTTAAATTTTCTATCTATTAATAATGTATAACATTTGGCTTTTAATAGCCCATTATGTCTCTCTATTATTCCTGATGCTGTTGGGTTATATGGCATATGAAAATTCCAATCTATATTATTTATAGCAGCAAAAGATTGTACTCGGCTGACTGTAAAATGGGTTCCTTGATCTGAATCTATGATTTTAGGAATTCCAAAGATTGTTTTCCACAAATTTAATGTCTTAATTGTAGTGGCTGCTGATGGGTGTTTTGCTGCCAAGGCGAACATTATTCCTGTATGTACGTCAGCCATCGTACATGCATACTTTTGTTGGAAAGGCCATGACAAGGGTCCAATAAAATCAATCTGGGCTTGAAAATTTGGTATTTGGGGTCTATCTAACCTTGGTGGCTATGTTGTCCGGAATGTATATACATTTTTACAGGTTATACATCTATTAATGCCTCTCTTTATGTCTTCTATTTTTGCCTTTAAATTTCTAGTTCTAGACCATTCTATTATTGCTGTTTGTCCTGGATGTCCTAATTGGATATAAATTTCCTTTATAAACTCCGGCGAGAAATCTAAGTATTCCTCTTGTATTTTATATTTCTCCTCCTTCCTTTTTAACTTGATTGTAGGTATTGGGGGTATTTTATATTCTCCTTTATCTTCATTTTTTTGTAACCTTAACTTTATCCTATATGTTTTTGTTGTATCCCTAATATTAATTTCTTCATCTACCTTAATTCCTCTTGCTAGCTTATCTGCTATTTGATTCCCTAGTGTGGTTGGAGAATTATCTGTGACATGAGCTGATATATAGGTTACATAGAGCTTTATGTGTGATGTGAATTCATCTAGTTTTTCCCAGTGTTCAATGGACCAGAGGTCCCTTCCATTAATTTGCCAAATTATTTTGTTTCCATTTTCCTGACCATTCTGTTATTCCCTTATATACTGCCATGAGTCAGTAAAAACATATATTTTGGGAAGCTCCTTTCCCGTAGCATATTCCACTGCCAGAAGGACTCCTGTTAGCTCTGCGTGTTGAGCCGAGTCAGTCCTGCTTTCCTTCGTGAGCGCTGTATTTGTCGCCGGATTGAAAGCTGCTGCTCTCCATTTGGTCGAGTCGCCGACTACGGGGGCTGATCCGTCTGTAAACCAGGCAGTTTTCAGGGAGGGTCTATATTCAGGCCCCACCGCCCCTGGATTCTCAGGCACCCTTTGGTTCTCACAACCTGACTTGGGGGGTCCATCTCCAGTTTGGAGACCTCCTCTGTGAGAGGGGCTGGTTCACCAGTGCTCGTTATTTCTCTGGAGTTTATGTACCACTTCCATGCCAGCACTTTCTTCTCAATTTGGGTACCTGCCAATTCCTCCGCTGACATTTTAAGCCATGCTTTGAGGTGTAGTAAGGATCTGACTATTACTGGTGTTTGTCCTGTTAGTGGCTCTGTATGGAGAAGCGCTGCATATAGTACCCATATGTTTTCCATAGGGTGAATATTTATTGTGGCAGGATGGGAATCTTTGGGACCGGAAACCTCCTGGTGTTCTTTGTTTACCATTGGTCCTTTTTATATAGGCCCCAACATCCGTGAGTGCCAGTGAATATTATGTCTAATGTGATTGTGTCTCCTGGTTTTGGTGCCGCTAATTTTTGATGGTGTTCTAAATATTCTTTTAAAATTTCTTTTTATTGTATTCATTTTAGAGAGGAGACACAGAGTGAGAGAGAGAGAGAGAGAGAGAGAGAGAGAGAAAGAGAGAAAGGGGGGAGGAGCTGGAAGCATCAACTCCCATATGTGCCTTGACCAGACCATCGCAGGGTTTTGAACTGGCGACCTCAGTGTTCCCAGGTCGGCGCTTTATCCACTGCGCCACCACAGGTCAGGCTAAATATTCTTTTAATTGTTCTAAGGCTTCTTGTGGCTCTTTCCCCCATGTCAAATCTGTTGTCTTCCTAGTTACTTTATATATGGGCTCTGCTAACCCTGATAAGTATGGGATGTGATTTCTCCAGTATGCAAATAATCCCATTAACTGTTGGGCTTCCTTTTTATTGCTGGGGGCCTTAATGCTAAGTATTTTGTGTACTACCTTTTCTGGTATTTTTCTACCATCTAAGCTCCATTGAATTCCTAAAAATTATACTTCTGTTCCTGGGTGTTGTATTTTTTCTGGATTTATTGTCCATCCTACTCCTTTCAATTGTTCTACTAATTTGTTTAAATCTTTCTGAAGGTTTTCTTTGCTTTCACTATATATTATTATATCATCAATATATGTAATAATTTTGGATTGGTAATCCTTTGGATTTATGCTAGATGCCAATACATTACGTACAATTGCTGGTGAATTTTTATATCCCTGTGGCAGTCTTTTCAATTGATACTGCTTTCCTTGCCACATGAAGGTTGTAATTGGTCTGGAATCCTCAGGAACGGGTATTGCGAAAAACATATTCGAGAGATCAATTGCTGCCATCGATTTTGGATTGTCCTTTTGTAAAATGTTAATTACTTCCTGTGCATCAGGTAAGGTTCCATCTATACTAGGAGAATTTTTGTTGATATTTCTATAGTCTATGGTAATTCTATAGGTTCCATTTGGCTTTTTTACTGGCCACGCTGGACTATTATATATAAGTGATCTTCCTACCTCAATTATATCTTCATCTATTAATTTATTTATGGCCTCTGTCACCTCTTGATGTCCACCTTTTAATGGATATTGTGGGGTAAAAGAGGCTTTTAAAGGTTCTGGTAAAAATATAGGTTTTACTTGCAACTGTGCTAAATTTGTTTGAAATTTATGTAATCTTGGTGTATATATTTTTAATTCTAATAAATACGGTAATATATCTATTCCTATAATATTTTGAAAATTTGGGTTTACATAAAAGGTTACTTCCTTTGTTAATCCTTTATAATATATAATTCCATCTCTTGCTGTTGCTATTAGTGAAACTCCTGTTATTCCTTCAACTCCAGTTAATCTTTTTGAATTATATATTCCCCTTAATAAGGAGACTTGGGAACCTGTATCTATTGTGTTTGAAATTTTTTACCACTATCTGGAAATTTTACTTCAAGGGTAATATAAGGTCTGTTATCTCCTGGTTTATGTATAATTGTACTGCTTAATTTCTTTGCCATGGCTTGTATTTGTCCCCCTTGTTGTTCCTTGGGGGGCCATTCCAGTTTTTTGCCTGTTTTTGCTGGAATGGGTTATTTATATTTTCATTTTGATCAGAGAAAGGATTATTCTTATTTCTCCAATTTTGTTTTTGATTTCCCTGTTGTTCCCTAAATTTGAAAGGTTTATTTTGATTTTGTTGATTAAATGGATTATTTCTTTTCCAATAAGTGCCTTGGTTTTTTAAATAGTTGGTGTTTCCCTATTTAATAGGGCCCCTGTATGATGATTTAAACTTTTTATTTTTATTATTTATTTTCTTATGTTGGAACCTATTTGTGGTTCTTCTCCCTAGGTTTGGCATGGTTGTGTAATATGTAAATTACTTTTTCCCATTTAAGTCCTCATGTAATTGTATCCTTTCTCTAATGTCCTCTGCATCTGTGGATGCCCCTTGTAACAAGTTTTGTAAAGGTATTTTATAATTTTCGGGGGCTCCATGTATGAGTGCTCTGATAACCCCTGAGGTATTTTTATTTTCCCATTGGTTCTCTAAATCTTCCTCATATATACTTAGTAAATGTACTGGCTTTCTTAACTGTATCTTTAAATCTCCTTACATAAATTTGTTTGAAATTTATGTAATCTTGGTGTATATATTTTTAATTCTAATAAATACGGTAATATATCTATTCTGTTCATCTAGCTGTTATTGCTCCTGATGTTAGGTCTATTGTAGGGTATGATGTTTTCCATGCTTCCCTAATCCAGTTCCATAATGATGCTCGTCTGTCCTTATTTTTATCTATTAGCAGTCCAAGTTGGTGTTTAATTTTTGGGTTTTCAATTGCATCTATAACTGCTTTTAATTCATCTGTAGACAGGAGGGTTGTACGTCCTCCCTGTTCGTAAATTTTCATTAGCCAGTCTACATCTGTATTATTTCCTTGAATTAATGTTTTTCTTAAATCTGCTAGCTCTGTTCGGGTATATGGATTAAATTCAATAGTTTTCTCATTATTAGCATCTTCTTGTTTAATAGTTTTCTTTCTTATTACTGCTGGGTCTGCTTTGACTCTTGCTAATACTTTCCCGGCTAATTCCTTGCCTTTGTGTCTATCTGCATCTATCTGTTCGATGGTTTGGATGTTCCTGTAATTTCCTTTTCTTCTGCCCTCTCTATAATGAGGTTTAAGTTGTTTGGGTTTTTAAGGTCGCATGAGATATTTTCTGCGACTGGAACCTTAAACCTTTTCCTTAGGGAGTCCTCTGTCATCCTCCAAGGACTTTCTGAAGTGGTGTTATGGGGTTTCTTTTCTTTCTTAAAGATTTTTCTAAAGGAAGTTCTAATCTTTTCCATTTTCTTTCTATTTTTTTTCCAATGAAATATTTTTCTTTATTATTAATTTTAATGGGGTGACATTAATAAATCAGGATACATATGTTCAAAGAAAACATCTCCAGGTTATCTTATAATTCAATTATGTTGCATACCCATCACCCAAAGTTAAATTGTCCTCTGTCACCTTCTATCTGGTTTTCTTTGTGCCCCTCCCCTCCCCCCTCTCCCACCCTCTCCTCCCTCCCCCCACCCCGTAACCACCACTCTCTTGTCCATGTCTCATAGTCTCACTTTTATGTCCCACCTATGTATGAAATCTCCATTTTCCTTCTTAATGCTAATTCCTACTCCGTATTTTCCAAATGGGTGAAACTTCTTTGGATTAGTATGTGGATATCTGAAACTAGTTTCTACTCTGTACTTCCTCCAGCATTTTCTTAGGCCTTTAGTTAGTTTCAGCTTTAAGCAATATAATATATTCATGAATTTGCTCTGGAGCTTATTTTGTAGGTCCTCTTTCTTATATTTTTTATAATTTGTGGGCTTTAGAACGGTTTTCTCAGAGTTGTCTATTCAAGAGTGACAACCATCTGCTGAGTCCACCTTGGAATATTCGCTCTCCTTAGTGTAGGCCGGTGAGTATACACCCCTGACTGGGTCGGACCTGGAGATGGAAGAGGTTGCCCTCAGCTTCCAGCGGACTGCCACTAAACCATATGGAATTTACGAATATTCCTTCACTTCTGCTCTCTGGTTTTAAGCCAGAAATTTCCAACTGACACTGCCTATTTAAGGCTGAGTGCCGACTACGCCAGTTGTCCCAGTAGAGCCCAAGCTCTACGTCGATCAAGCATCCCTGATTTGACTTCCCCATGCAGTGAGACGGACCCTCCTGCTTATCAGCAGGGCTGGCAGCCTCTTCAAGACTACTCTTGAGGCGGCTATGAGGATGCTACTGTTAAGTGCCACCGGAGGAAAGACGCGACCAAGACACAAATTAGTTGCAATAATCACACAGGCAATTTATTACTCACAAATCCTTTTGGCGTGCCTGGATACAGTTTAAGGAGACCCCGTCGGTGTGCTCCTCTCAGCTGGCTTTGGTCAGAGCTCAGTTTGGTCACCCAGACTCCACATCAACGTTGGAGTCTGGGTGACTACTGCAGCAGGGGGCCCCTCAGCCTTAGTACCTTTTCTGGCCAACGCCTTCTAACAGGTGTCAATCCACAGGATTATCACCTCAAACCACCTTTTTGGGAGTTCCTCACAGGGAATCCCCCGTCATTCTACTGAAATGTTTACATTAAACCACTTTTTAAGATATTCTTATTTTCATTAATTTACAAAGTTAATGTAAATAACACCAAGCCACTTCTTATCTATGTAGAACTTCACACACATACTAACTGGGCTCTGCTTGTAAGTCAGAGTCTGTTTATCACATTACAGAGTATGGCACTAAGCCTCTATATTAATTCATATCCAAATGGCATAACTTTATTTAATTTTAATAATTATTTTAATATCCTTTTAATTACTTTTATATATCTTCCATATTTTTATATTTCTATATATTTAATTGCTATAACCTTATATTACTTCAACAGTATGATCAGGGCCCAGGTGGAGGAGAGGACCCTGGCATCCTCATTTTAAAAATGGGCTCAGGCCTGTTTGCCCACCATGTCACAGACTTGTGAGGGACTGATTGCTTGGCCTTCCCAAATGACCAAGTTGTCCTTCCTTACTCTTATTCGTTGGGAGGAAGGGTGGATGGAGGGATGGATGGGTGGGTGAGTAGTGAATGAATGGATAGATGGTGGATAAATAAGAGGATGAATGAATGGGTAGATGGAGGGATGGGTAATGAATGAACGGATGTGGGTCAGTGGATGGTTGGATAAATGGGTAGAGGGATAGCTGGATGGTGCATTGTAACAACTCTTAATCGTTGGTGCATTTCTGTTAGTTGGATGTGAACCATGCAACTGCTGTGCAGTATCTCATTTAATCTTCACCAAGACCTCTATGGTGGTGGTGGTGGTGGGCGTGTATGATGACTCTCATTTGGCTGTCAGAAAAATTGGAAGCTCTGAAAACGTGATTTTCCCCCAGCCTCATGGCTATCTCCGTCTTGAACACTGCTCAGACCTCATGGACATGCTACCCTAAACACAGCCCCAGTGGCTTCCAGTCAACGTTTTGTGGTCCTGCCTCTGCTGCTCTGGTTTCTGTGGGTGAGGGTGGTGGAGTCACCCTCATGGGCTGTCTGGTGACCAGAGGGTCTCAGCCTGGGTGAGGGTCATTCCCCATCTACCTCCCGCTCTCTCCTCCCCGTGCCTGCAGGAGACCCAGGAGCTGCAGAAGAAGAAGCAGTGGTACCAGGAGAACCAGGTGACCTTGACGGCTGAGGACGAAGACTATTACCTGAGTTACTGCTCTCAGGCCATGTTCCGCATCCGCATCCTGGAACAGCGGCTCAGTCGGTAAGGGGCCAGGGGAGCCTGAGGGGGACCTTCTCGGAGGCTTGATGACCCGCTTTGTAACCACCCCCACCTCTCTCTCCCTCTGACTTCAGACACAAGGAGCAGGCCCCACTGAAGTACTTGGCTCTGGAGGAAAAGCTCTGCAAGGACCCCCGGCTGATCGCCCAGTCGCTATTGTTTGATGTCCCTCCTGGGGCCTCCAGCTAAGCTGCCAGAGAAGGAAACCGCCCTACAGCCCCGCCCCGTGTTTCCTACCCCTAGCTAACTAATGTTCCTGGATTCAGGTGCCTGGCCTCTCTACCTCCCTACCTCCCTGCAGCTCCATCTCATCCTGCTTTTCATGCTTTCCCTGTTTGTTAACAGGGAAATTAAAAAAAAAAAAAAAAAGCCTCTCATGCTTTCCCTGTTTATTTACTCTTAATTTATGATTTATACCTTCTATTTCACAAGCTCTAGCCCGGCCTCTCTCTCCTTCCCTTCATCTTTAGCCTGGGACCACCCCTTTCTACCCACCTTGGCCACCTTCCTCATTGACTTCCCGTTCTTCTTTCCATTGGGATGTTGAGCCTTTGCGGCACCTATCTGCAGACAGTCTCAAAGATTATCTAGCCTAAAATGTCCGTAGGACTGAGAAACCCTGCTCAGGCTCAGTGGGAGCAAACAAACTACGACCACATGCATGGCATGGTTGGATTTTCCGAAAATAATACCAATTCCAGATACAAAAACGTAGGTACTGCACGATTCCATTTCTATCAAGAACAAACAAAAAGTAAACTCAATCAATAGTCTCAGAAGTCAGGGCTGTGGTCACTCTTGGGGTGAGGGTTAGTGAACGGAAGGGAGCAGCAGGGGAACTTCTGGGGTGCTGGTCATCTTCCTGATTCAAATATGTTCAGATAGTGAAAGTTCATTGACCTAGTACACTTACAGTATATGGAGTATGTGTTTTATACTTCCATGTAAAGTGTTTCAAATGGCAATCGAGCTTTAAGTTCCACTTAACAAGAAATTCAGGGGGGAAAGGAACAAGATAAATGACATTAGAAGGAAAAAGCCAGACAAAATTATAATGTGGGGCTGGCTACAAGGCTAATGGCCCAATCCCTCTGAAAGATCAATGTCATAAAAGAAGAAAAAGGGAGGAATTGAAACTTAAAAGGGCTAAATGTACTGAATCTTGGATTGTTTTCTAGTTAGGAAAAAAGCTATTAAAAATATTTGGGGATGGTGTCTACAACTTTCAAATGGTTCTGAAAACACACAGGGATAAAGCAAACACAGTCGCGTGTTAGGAAGTACTGACATCCACACCGTGAGTATATGCCTCATCGTTACATCATTCAAGTTATCATACGTTATACAGTAGTATTCTTTTAAGTTTTCTCTTTTCCATTTATTAATTTATTAACCAAGGGCCTTAATAAGGCATGTATTACATTTTAGACACTATTCCAGGTACCACGAATATATAGATAAAAACAGGGCCCCGTTGTTAAAGAGCTTGCCCGTTTCGCTATGAAGTTTTCATATAAAAAGTTGAGAAACACAGGGTGGACAGCTTGGATCCTATTTTATTCCATTCATCTAGTTCTTTTTTGACAGTGCCTATATGCCTCTCCAGCCGGTTTCCCAAAGTACAATGTGGTGATGGGTGGGCCCTCTACCTTGTCTGGCAGAGAGGGCGCACTACATGGACAATAAACCCACCCCACCCACAAATCACAAATGAAGTCTGCGTTTCTCGTATTCCTGGTCCGGGCGCCCCTTAAGGAAGCGGTCCCACGCCTCACTCGGATGCGGAACCAGTCTCCGTTTTCCTCTAGGTCTCCTGTGGGGGATTCAAGCCGGTGTTCAAGTTCAAGAAGAGGGAAAAGTCCCCGAACCACCGCAGAACCTCCAACACAGGTGAAGCGTAAAAGCAGGAACCCCAGCAAAATGCTGACTAAGTAAACACTCCTCTCCACTTCGCCCCACTCCAAGATGGAGCGTCCGCGGCTTCGCGCTCCTCCAGACCTCCCCTCCCCATTGGCTATCTTGGATTTGGTTTTCCAATAATGTGAACGCTGATTGGTCGAACTGGGACAGTTGCTGAAGCGATTGGTGCAGCCTGCATTGGAGGGCATCTCGCAAATTTTTCAAAAGCAAACTAGGTTCGAGGAAGAGACGGCAGAGTGGGGAAAAGGAAGAGTTTGAGGCGGAGGAGGGACCAAGGAAACGGCAGCTCGCATTGGTTCATTAGAGACCGGAGGGCGGCTCTTCAACTCTTCTTCCTTGTGATTTGTCCAGTTCAGGAAAGGAGGGCGGGTATTTAGGAAAAGCGGCAGAAGTCCCCGCTTCGATTGGTCAAACCTAGCAAGAGGCGGGGCATCCGCGGCGGCTGATTGGTGTGGGAGATGAAGAGGGCGGGGCTCTGAACCGGAGGTTTTGTTGTGAGGGTCGGTTGTCAAGCAGCGGCCAATCAGGGCAGGGGATGGAGGCAAGTAGGGGTCGTCTCTGGATCGGAGCCTCGGCCTCGGGAGCTGCAGCTGCAGGAGGAGTTGGTAAGGAGGCGACGAGACGAGGGACGTAGGGTGGGCCTTGGACCGGGCCGAGCCAGGCGGGGCGGGGCCGGGCAGCGGCGGAGAGGGCTCCGGGCGCGGGGAGGTTGGAGTACGTCTCCGAAGGCCGAGAGGAGTGGGAGGATTAGGGGAGGCCAGGGACTAGCCCTAACCTCGGGAGGGGCGGGGCCGGCGTGGCGGCCTGAGGGCAAAACCGGGAAGGCCGGAAGCGGAGCCTGGGGTCTGCGGGACAATGGGTGATGGATAGGTACACTAGCTAGAAGCAGGAGAGTGAATGAATGGGGATACCGGTACCAGAGGGGAAAGTGGAGCTAAGGGCGTTTGGCCAGGCAGGGGCCAAGTTAGGGAGCTCAGAAGATAGGATGTGTATGAATGGGGGACACGGGAGACAGGGAGAAGGAATGGAGGGCTAGAGAGGCAGAACTGGGAATCCAGGAGAAAGTGGCTGGAAAGGAGAGGTTTCATAGGAACACGGCTTGGAAGAAGCGGGTAGGAGACACCACAAGGTGGCCTTTTAGTGTTAAAGAGTCATACCGACTCATGCCCAGTTGGGGATCTAGTTCCCAGCACTGTCCTTGGGAATTTCAGGATCCAGGAGTAGTTCCCTTGCCACAGACCGGGGTGGGGGGTAATTCGGTGAATCCAGGGCCCTGTTAGACGTTCTTCGCAGAGAAAGCTTAAGAACCTGTCCCACAGGTGCCTCTCGTGATCCCCTAAGCTTAGCCTTGACTCCACCCCCTTTCCATGTATCAGACAAAACAGTGACTCCCGGCAATCTGTCTGAACTGCAGATGTGTGCTCTTCCGTGCCTCACCGCAGCTCATGCGCCCTCCTGGAGTAGGGCCTCCTCCCATCGGCCTCTGGGAGGACCTTCTTTTTACCTCTGTTCCAAGTCACTCTGTCTTGAGGTGACCCTTCTCTTGATTCTCAAACCCAATTTGCAGTGCGGCTCCTGGCTCTGGTGGCTTTGATGGATGTCTGTCTTTATCAAGTGGCCTCGGTGATCCAGGGAGCTGCCGCTGCAGAATGCAATTTGGTCCCCTTGAGCTCCCAGCAGGTGTTTCCTAACAAGCCATTGCTTCTGTTTACGTTCCAGTGTCGAGCTGAGATGGCTCAAGCCTGACATTCCATGATCCGAGATCCCGACAGGCGTGCACAGGCTGCTGCTGAGGCTGCTGTGGATGGCTTACCGCTGAGAGTCGGGCCAGAGCCAGGAGAAAGGCATTCCCTCTGCCTGGATGTGTGGGAGGTCCCTGCCAACTTGATTGGCCGATCTGGGGGGGATTCACCCCCACCCCTTGAGGAAAGCAGTCTGTTTTGTGGTGGGTGGAGCTTCAGGTGACAGACAGCTGAAGGATGGCCACGCATGTGGTCACGAAGACAGCCTGGAAGTTGCGTGAGTGGTTGTGTTTTTTTTTCCTTTCTCACCCCATTTACCCTGTGTAGCTGCTGTTTGTTGCTGGGGTGGCCTGAACCCTCAACTCTGTCTTCTATTCTTGGCACAACGGGAGACTCCCAGGCCTTTGAATAAGATAGAGCAAGATGTAAATCATGATGACTTTGGCACTTAGCTGGGAACATAGGTCAGGTGATTTAACCTCTGGGAGGCTTAGTTTCCTGTCTGTACAGAGAGATAATCACACCTGTATTCTAGAGTTGCTGCGAGTTTCAGGTGAGAAAATTGAGTATAATAAAGCACTTCGTGCAGGATTTCTAGTTAGACTGACAGGCGGGATAGGGCGAAAAATCCTGAAAGATGTTTTTCTTGTCTTTAAACACCTCACAAGTTAAACTTTCCCCATCAGATGAGGGCATCTTGGGGCGGGGCCAGGGTGAGAGGGTAGCAGAGGCCTCTCGAGCATAACTGAGTGTGGGCACAACCCACTCCTTTCATTACTCCACATAGCACTTCCAAACTCTTCGATCTGAAGGCCTCGTTATACTCTTAAAAATTACTGAAGACCCCAAAGAGTTTTGTTTGTGGGAGTTATACGTATCATTATTTACCATGTTGACAATACTAAGACATTTTCAAACAAGAATACACAGTCAAACAGGCCATTGAAGATGATGTCATCACATGTGATGTATGTCCTGGAAAACTCTACTACATTCTTATGAGCAAATGAGAACATAAAAGTCAGGTACCATCTTAGTATTATTATAAAAATAGTTTTGTTTTCGTGGGCGCTCTGCAAGGCTCTTGAGGATCCCAAGGTTCCCCAGTTATATGTTGAGGACTACGGCCCTATTCATTGGTGCCTCGTGGGCCACTCCACCTATAGGACTAATTGGCATAAATTTGGTGTGCCCAAACTGGTCACCCTGGGCTGTGAGTTGTCCCTGGGCTGTTTTCAGAAGCTCGGCAAGGCTCCTTCAATTTTTAACTCTGGGAACTTGGACAAAGCTCTTTGCTTGGCCTCAGTGTCCTCGTTTGTTAAATGAGCAGTTTGGGCCATTTGCAAATAGTTTCCCTAAGCCCGAGGCTTCTGCGATGATCCTGTTAAGGTCTCCCAAGGCAGGTACACATAGGACAGGGTGACTTTTTTTTTTTTTTACAGGGACAGAGAGAGAGTCAGAGAAAGGGGTAGATAGGGACAGACAGACAGGAACAGAGAGAGGTGAGAAGCATCAATCATCAGTTTTTCGTTGCTATTGCAACACCTTAGTTGTTCATTGATTGCTTTCTCATGTGTGCCTTGACTGCGGGCCTTCAGCAGACCAAGTAACCCCTTGCTGGAGCCAGCGACCTTGGGTCCAAGCTGGTGAGCTTTTTGCTCAAGCCAGATGAGCCCGCGCTCAAGCTGGCGACCTCAGGGTCTCGAACCTGGGTCCTCCGCATCCCAGTCCGACACTCTATCCACTGTGCCACCGCCTGGTCAGGCTACAGTTGATCTTTTCTGAGCATAAAGCAGGCACTAGGGAGGCAGTTGAGGACAGGATAGACAAGGTCCCTGTGAATTGGGGTGCAGAGCCTAGGGAGAGCAACAGGCAGGAATTAGATGACCACACCCCTCCATCTCTCCTTGAATTCTAAGCTGGGACATGTACTTTGAATCAGTTAACTGGATGAAGGAGAGGGGGGAGAACGTATTGTACAGGCTGCCTGAATTGCATGTATAAAGGTCCTGAGGCAGGAAGTTTAGTGCACTGGAAGAACTCCCAGGAGGCCATGGGCTACTGCATAGCACTGGGGAGAATATAGTGCCACAGAGGCTGGTGAGGACCCCAGCCCTCCTGAGACTTTGCTTTACCTGAAAGGCAAGGCTGAGCTATGAAATTGTTCAAGTGGGAGGTAATGTGTTCAGGCACATGACAGCATTTCAGCTCTCTGAACAATGCTGGTGACCTTTGGCTCCTTGTGGCTCTAGTGTCTCTGAGGATCAGAGGGTGCTTGGCCAGCACGTGGCCACTGAAGCCCAGTTCTTTGCCAGCCCTTACTGTCTCTAGTCAGAATGTGGTGTTCCCAGCTCTGGCTGGGACATAGGGCCCAGGTGGTGCCACCTGTGCTTGAGAAACTGGTGTGAGTCTCTGCCACAGGGCAGAGCAGCAGCCGCCAGCCTGGTGTGCCTGTAGAGTCTATAAGCTCTTCATTTATTTGAAATTCAGTACCCAGGCCCGGGCCTTTGGTGGGTATGTCCTTCAGGCCAGAGGGGAGCTCTTGGTCCAGTGCCCTGGGGT
This sequence comes from Rhynchonycteris naso, assembly GCA_037038555.1. Lineage (NCBI taxonomy): Eukaryota > Metazoa > Chordata > Mammalia > Chiroptera > Emballonuridae > Rhynchonycteris > Rhynchonycteris naso. The sequence continues at coordinate 9,596,494 of CM073001.1, forward strand.
GTGTCCCCCCCCCATCTCTCTAGTCCGTGGTCAGGCTGCGAAGGGGGGAGTGGTCTGAGCCCTCCTAGAAGGGCCCCACCTCCAGATCCTTTCCACCATAGTATGTGGTGGTTTCAGCTGCCTGCCCTGTCCCAGGAACCATCTGAGCAGGCTGCAGCGTGAAGACAGGAGCTTTATCACCACTCTCATTCCCCGTCTTCCCAGTGCTGGGCCTGGAACAGGCCTCCTGTATATTCCAAAGTAATGGTTGTCTCCTGGGGCAGTAGTCCCGAGACCCAGAGAGGGTAGCAGTGTGCCCAAGGATGCCCAGTGAGTTGGGCCCAGCCAGAACTTTCCCTGGAAAGTGTGAGATCCGGGGTGGACACTCAGGCCTGTGGGTGGGTCACAGGTGGGAGGCAGGGTATGCACGGCATGTCATCAGAGAAGGGAGAGGGCCTGAGGCTCAGAACCAAATGCTCAGGGAGAAGGTGGTTCTCCCTCTGTCTGGGTTGGGCAGTACTTTGGCCCAGCAGAAGCTCTTGAACAGACAGGTGTCTGTGACTAGAGCCCCAGAGTAGCCCAGGCTACTGTGCCCCTACAGTGTCCACAGGACAGAGGCTCCTGGGTTGCAGACTATAGACGGATTGGGTCCCTGAGGCCCTGGCTGACATTTGGGCTGCAGGGGACTCTTGCCCTGGCTGGTCTGAGTGCCGCCTGTGCCCAGCTCTGGCCAGGTGCCGAGGTCAAGCAGTTTGATAGCCCCTCTGAGCCGGGCTGCCAGGCAAGCAGCCTTCCTGGGCTCAGTTTCCTACATCCCTGTGCTCAGAAGCCCACATCACAGAGACCTCCCTAGGCAGGGTGGAAGCTATCACCCTAGCCAGCTCTCCAGTCGCCTCCTGGCTTCCTCAGGGCATCTGCACGGTGGGGTTTTCCCTCTCCCCGAGTGGGGAGCCCTGTCTTATCTACTCCTTCCTACCAGGAGGGGCTCACCAGGACTGAGTTCGGAGACTTGGGCTGCCTCTTGGTTCCTTGCCTGTGTTTTGTTCCCTTTGGAACACTGATGCCCCCTGGGGGCCCAGCCTTGTCAGCCAGTGTTAGGAGGAGTGTCTGCAGGGACAGAGCCCTCATGAGGGGCTTCTGGTGGCCAGGCAGGGCCAGGCCCACGCCCGCTCCATGCGGCCCATCACACCCCCTGACTGCCTCTTCCTCTCCCTTTCCTGTGTAGAGGAGATTGTCGCCCACTCCAGCAACGTGTCCTCCCTGGTGCTGGGTAAGGGCTCCGGGCGGCTGCTGGCGACAGGCGGGGATGACTGCCGTGTCAACCTGTGGTCCATCAACAAGCCCAACTGCATCATGGTGAGCCTCGCCGGCCAGCAGGGGCAGGAACAAGGGGCAGGAGGAGTGTGGGCAGGGCGGGGTTGGAAGCAGGAGCGGGCACCCTGTCCTCTGGGTGCCCATCCCAAGGGTAGGGGAACAGAGCACAACATCCATGCCTTCCCCAGCTGTCTGCTCAGGAAGGGCCAAGACGACCCGGCTGGCAGGGACAGTGGCCCGTCCTGGGGACGTGACCTGGCTGTAGGACAGCACTCCAGGGAGCTGTATGAGAAGGCTAAAATGAGTATGAGCCTGCCCTGCACTGCATAGGGCCCATCTGCCCACCCGTCAGCTCTGTGCGGGGGTGACTGACACGTTCCCTCCCTTATTCCACTGAAGGGATTTCAGGGCATCTTGCTGGAGCTGGGCAGAGGGCTGGTTCTTTGACAGCACTTTTCCCAGCCACACAGCCACGCTCAGTGCCAAGGACTTTTCCAAAACAGGAAGTCATAAAGGAGGAAAAACAATACAAAGAGGAATTATATATCATCCCACTATCCAAAGACCACTGTGCCTCATAAGTGCTGATATTGATACACAGATAGGAACACGCATGCGTGTGCAGACTTGTGCACGTATGTACGCGTACACATGTGCACACACAGAAATATGTAACAGTATATTTCCAGAACAAAATCTCACTCTTCTCAGGCCTGCTTTAGTATTTTTATTTATTTTTAATATTTTTTATTGAATTTATTGGGGTGGCATCGGTTAATAAATTATATAGGTTTGTGGTGTACAGTTTTATACTACATCACCTGCATAGTGTAGTGTGTGTTCACCACCCCAGGTTGGCCCGGTGTTTAAAAAATAACAATATGTGAGCATTTTCCTGTGTCAACAAATATCCTTTAATGACGTGATTTCTTTTTAGTTCTACGACATGATTTTTAATGGCTCTGTGGTGTGCCGCTCTGGGGATTAGCTGGAATTAGTTTAGTCCCGCCCTGCTCCCCACACAGATGTCACCTGCAGCCACAGGGAACGTCCTCATCCCTCAGCCTCTGAACAGATCTGTGATCACTGCTTTAAATCCGAGGCTGTGCGCTTTTTAAAAAGCTTTCAAAACACGTTGCCAAGTTGCCCTCCAGAAATCAACATACATTCCCATCGGGGGCGGGGAACCTCGCTCGCTCTCCCCACATGGCCTTGCAGTACAGGGTGCTGCCATGCTTTTGACTCTTGGCCAAGGAAGGATTGAGACCCAATAGGGTGTGGGGGTGATATTTCTTAGTAGAGATTTAATCAACTCATTGATTTGGGGAGATTCAGCAGAGACCGGAGATCTGACCCAAGCCACGGCCAACCAAACAATGGAAATTGAGTTCAGAATAGAACTGAAATGGTTTTGTTTCTCTTTGCTTTTAAGGTTTAAATGTGTTTAGCCCCTGAGATGCCAAAGTAATAGACATAATTTGAAAAACTCAACAAAGACCGACAAAAAATGTACACGAAGTGACCATAGGCCCTTGGCTGCAGAGATGCATAGTGGACAGTTTGGGTCTGGCCTCTAGATTTACCTTCCCACACCAGATGCCACCTCAGGCAGGCACGGGCCTCGGCTGAGCCCTCCCCCCAGCCACCCACAGGCCAGGCCTTTCTGGGCCTCCAACTTGCCAGTTTCTTTCTCACCTGCTACTCAGGTGTCCACTCTTACTCCTTTTTGTATATTTTTAAGTATGTGTGGACTCCTATAGACGCAGTTCCTGGGTAACAAACAAGATAGGTTCTGTGGGTTTGAAACCGTTTATTTATATGCTCAGAAAAGGAAAAACACTAAGACAAACATCTAAGCTGCATTCAATAGGTAAATGTACCTGTCCCAACTTACATACAAATTCAACTTAAGAACAAACCTACAGAATCTTGTTTGTAACCTGGTATAGGCCAACATCCAGATGGTACGCGGTCAGCGGGGAAAGTCTGTCTTCCTCCCTGGCTGCCGATGAGCCAGGCCCCAGGCCCGCTGTGCTTTCCTCTCCCGAGGGGCGTGGGCCCGGCGGAGAGTGGAGATGGGGCAGAGCCTAGGTGGGTGCCAGTTTGGACTCGAGACTAAGGGTCAGCTGCCCCCCCTGGAAAAATGGCCCAGGGCCATTTCTGCAGGTGTTGTCTGTGTGAGGAGCACACTGAGCAGTGGACGGGGCCAGAGCACAACTGGGGTCTGGCCCACATTTAGCCCCGGCTCTGAGGCCGAGAGAAGCGGCTGCTTGGCCCTCTGTAGGAGAGCTGGGGCGTGGCTCTGTCCTTGGGCCACTTCTCGCTGACGCACTTCCTGGGGACCCATAACTTGTGGCAGCAGCCGGAGGTCTGGGCACGAACTACACTGAAGCTGCCGCTCTCTCCCCACAGAGCCTGACAGGTCACACGTCCCCAGTGGAGAGTGTCCGCCTCAACACCCCTGAGGAACTCATTGTCGCCGGCTCCCAGTCGGGCTCCATCCGCGTCTGGGACCTAGAAGCTGCCAAAAGTAGGCGTCTGCACTTGCCTTCCCCATGCCCCTGCGGTCCTGCTGTCTCGTGTTCTGCTGTAGGGTCACTTCCTCCAGGAAGCCTGCCCTGACTAGGTTGGGTACTTCCCTCCTAGAGCACTGACCAGACAGCGTGGTGACACTCCCCCCACCCTGGCCCATTAGCCCAGCAGCAGTGACGTGTACTCCTGTCTCTGAACGCTGGCACCAAGGAGGGCCTAGTAAATGTCCGAGTGGACAGCTGTGTGGATTCAGAACCTGGGGGGTATCAGGTGCCACCAGGACCCACACAGGACACGTGAAGGGGTGAGGTGGCTGTGCCCCGACTTGAGGGCGTCCCCACTCAGCTTTGGCTGACTGTTGCCTGCAGGAATGGGGCTGAGTGGCCAGTCCTTTGGTTTCCTTGTGCTTTGTCCTAAATGATTGTCACCTACAAAGGTGACAGTGAAACCCAGTAGTTCTACAGGTACTCAGACTTGAAAGGAAATGTTGCCCACTCCTTCCATTCTCAACCTCGACCTTCCGTCCTTTGACATTCTTCTGCTCATTCCTTTCGTCTTTCTGAACAGCATGGCTGTACCACACTTTCTTGCTGAAAACATTCTGTATGTTAACACAGAGCACTGTGTAGGCCAACGCTGGGAGGTCCGAGCGACACCTCTGTGCTCACTGACTGCCAGCCTCTAGTCTGCACCCTCCAGCATGCCGGCAGGTGGCCGCCCGTGACCTGGAGGACGGGAGGGAAGTGGCATGGTTTTGCCAAAGCTGCGTTTCCCAGAAGAGAGTCCCCTGCCTGCCAATCTAACAGGGCTCTGGGCCTCCGCTGGGCTGCATGCTCTGCCTCTGCCCTGCCCACCCCGTGGCCAGACTCCTGCTGTCCAAGAACAGTGGTCTTCTTGGCTAGATGGCCCCCAAGAATGACGGCATCTTGGATGATGCTTGCCCACCTGGTGGCAGGCTGCTTAAGCAAGACAGACCCCAGGATCTCTTAGATGAAAACAGGCTGCATGCTTAGTGTCTCAGCACCCAGTCCTGCTGCCTGGCCACACGCAGCACCCAGGGCATCTGCTGGGCATTGTCGGACTCGCGGTCAGGGCAGAACAGGCCCGTTGGCTGGGCTCCAGCTGGGAAAGCAGAGAGGCTCGGGCAGAAGACCTATCCCCACCTGGGAAGCCTCAGCCTGGCCCTGAATCCCACTGGACGGCACCAGCCATTCGCCATGCACCGAGGAGCAAGGGAAGAAAAAGCAACAAAGGCGCCATGTGTTCTCGGCCACGGCCATTTCATGCAGAAGGGAAATGGGAGAATTCCTTACAGTGGGCACAGGATGAAAACTGAAGACTCCGTCTGCGACTCCTGGGTGCTGGGCTCCGCGGCGGGTGCTCTCCAGCTTGCTGCAAACACGTGGCCCAGATCCTGCTCCCAGGAAGCATGACTCGGATGTGCAGTCGGCCCAGACTCAGGCTGCCGGGTGGTTCTGGTGTAGAGCCAGGCTGGTAGGGTCCCTTATTTGTGAGGACCCTGTAGCGTGGAGTGGTAGAAGCTGGGACTCAAACCCTGGTGCTCCTATCCCAGTGCTCCACCGTCATTTGCTGTCTTGAGTCTGATGGAAGAGAAACAGGTCCTCAGCAGCCTCGTCAGGAAGAACCAAGACCTCAGGGCCATGACCACCCTTACCCACCACGGCATGAGTGAAAGTGACAGGCTCAGTGGCAGCCCAGGCACAGCACGGGCTCTGGAATCGCTCACTGTCACATCGGTTACTCTGAAAGGCAGCCCACATTGGTTATTTTGCAAGGAGGGTCCAGGCAGAGGATGGCAGCTACTTGGCTGGTGGGGCTTGGAGGTTCCCGCATGGGGCACACCCCCCAGAGGACCTCTCATCTGCAGCTCCCAGATCCGGTAACTGAGGCTTCCTGAAGGACCTCCTGGGACAGAAGAGCAAAGGCAGAAGTCACACCAGAAGAATGTGGCCCTGCCTGCTTTCCACGGCACAGCCAGAGGGCGAGGCTGTCAGCCCGGATCCCGCAGGAACATGGCCTGCGCTTCATGAAGCCAGCCCACGCAGGGTGGGACTTGCCATATCTTCTCGGGGTGGGGAAGGATTTTGGAAACCTTGCTGTAGGATTCAGAGCCAGTGGGCCCGAGCAGGAGCCAACATGAGTCTGCCCGCTCCAGGCCCTGGACTGGGCAGCGTGTGCCCGAGGCCACCAGAAGCACAGTGCTGAGCTCCCAGTGGCCTGTGACATCTGGAGCCAGTGAGGAGAGGCAGCCTCTCAGGTGTTAGTGCAGTTGAGTTAGACATTCAGTGGACAGGCGTGGCAGATGCCTGGTCCTGCTCTGTGAAGGATGTGAAGGCAGCCTGTCCCCAGCTCAGTGCTTGAATGGATCTGTGCAGAGGGGCACCTGGTGGACTTTGTCCTCAAGGTGATGACAGCCAGAGTAGCTCACTTTCCTGCTGTCAGCTGTGCCTGGCCTGTCTTAGGAGCTGTCGACAAATGTAACCCAGGTAGAGGGTCACACGGTAAAGGAAACTGCTCCAGAGTAAGATGTCAGGTTTAACCCTGGCTCTGCACCCCGCTGCTCAGCCTTAAGTGGGCTGCTTCCCCCCTGAGCCTCACCTCCTGACGTTGTTGGGAGGTGAGGCTCACGCTCAGCAGTCACTCAGCCTGTTCTGGGAATACTGGAAGCACTCCGCACATGTCCTGGGGCTGCCCGAAAGGCCGTCACACGGAGTAGTGTGTCATTGGGGCCAGAAGACAGGGAAGCAGGACAGGTGTTCCGAGGCCTGGGGAGGAGAGAGCATCCAGCTTGGGAGACAGAGCAGAAAGGATGCAGGCAGGTCTTGTGCAGGAAGAAGTTCCAATGAGAATTATTACAATGAGAAGTTACAGTGAGAATTGTTAATAGCCAGCATTTATGGAGCCCTTACCACGTGTCAGGCCCATGCTAAAAGCTTTATGTCCCAATATTACGAATTCTGACCATGACCCGATAGACTCAGAGAGGGTAAGAGAGTTCCCAGGGTCACACAGCAAGCCAGAAGCAGAGCCAGGACTCTTCTCAGTTCTGCTGGCTCCAAGAGCCCAGGACCTGGACCCGAGAGATGCCAACAGTCATAGAGTTTCTTGTTTAACTCAGTACCTGGAGCTGGACTCTCTGGTCCCTAAAGCATTATGTCTGCAGTCTGCTTGAACACTTCCTTCCACGGAGAGCTCCCTACCTCTCTCAGGCACCCCGTTTCACCTTGCTCAAACCTAAGCATGGCGGACTCCTCTACCACTTGGCCCAGTACTCATGGGGTGATCTGTTTCATTGTCTGTGAAATTATAAAGCTTTTAAAAAGCAAGACATAGGAGGCCAGAAAGAGGCAGCAAATTGGATTGGTAGCAGAGACAGAAACAGTTTGCCTGTAGGCCAAGCTTGCTGGGCTGTGGAGCTGCCCTCAGAGCCTCCAAGGATGGAGGTATGGTTTCCTGGTAAAGCAGGGGGCGATCGCCCCCACCCCTGGGGCTCTGAGGCCCCAGGCATGTCCTCCCTGTGTCCTCAGTTCTCACAGCCTGTCCTCGCAGCCAGCCTCAACTCAGGATCCCTGGGGCAGGGGACCAGTGTGAGCACCAGGACCACCCAGGCTCGCCCTCCGCCATCCCCCTTGGGGCCGTGGCTCACCACTTCCCCCTGCCTGACATCCTCCCTCCGCCCTTGCTCTCACCCAGAACCGCTGGGATGAGCCCAGAGGCGCAAGCCAGGGGTGCTGTGTGGTGTTTTCTGGGGCTCAGGCCATAACAGAAATGGTTGTTGTCTCTGTGTTACTTTTCAGTTAACATTAAAGCCCACACACACAGCGGTCTTGTTTGCCCCTCACGCCTCGCCTCCACTTTCTTTCCTGTTAGTTCTTCGCACACTCATGGGACACAAAGCCAACATCTGCAGCCTGGATTTCCACCCATATGGCGAGTTTGTGGCCTCGGGTTCCCAAGACACGAACATCAAGGTGAGGTGCCGCTCCGAGCCGTGTCTCACACTGGGCTGGCAGTGGGACTGTCCACATGTCCTGCGTGAGGGGTGGGTTTCTGGCTTTTCATGGGGGTGTCTTCTCCCTGGCGGCGTTCACAACCTCCTAGGTGGAGGTGTCTGCTATTTCTGCTTGGAATTCCCAGCTTTAGTGAGCAGTTTCTAGTCCCCTGTCATTTCGGGGTGTTATGACTTGGGGTGCCCAGAGGCCTTCTCTGCTCTCAGCCACGCCCTGCCCTCCGACCCAGGCGATAGGCTTCCCTCGCCCAAGCCCGCCCTTGGTTGTGACCTGTCCTGACTCTGCCCCTCCCCCCTCTCCTCACAGCTCTGGGACATCAGGAGGAAAGGCTGTGTCTTCCGGTACCGGGTAAGGCGGGCACCTCTGCTGGGCATTCCACAAACACAGGGCATGGGCCATGGTGGTACCCAGACTGGCAGGGCTGGAGGGCAGGACTGTCCAACAGGAAGGTGAGAGATGAGAGTCCCAATGAGTGCCCAAATCTGGAGTGGGGCAGGAGTGCTGTGGGTGGTCCGCCTAGACCCCAGTGGTCCATGGGCCCCTCAGAACCGTGTTTACCAGGCTGCACTCTGTGCTCTGGTCTTACATTCATATGATTTTGGAAGCACCGAGTTTAACATGTGATTATTTTTAGAGGTTTTTAGACTCTTTGACATTAAGAGAGGGTGTTTAACTCCGAAAAGAGGCGTAGGACTATGTGACCATGCCATCATGATTTCTTGGACCATCCTGCAGGACTGGAAGTCCATGATCACATCTGGAGAAGTGGCCCTCTGTGGCACCTCCCACACATGTGTCCCCTCGTTGCCTGCTACCCAGGGGAGCACTGCTTATGGAAGGCAGGGATGGGGGGGTATGGGGAAGGAAGCCCCCAGGCCAGGCCCCCAGAGCAAGCCTGCTGCTCTGTCCTCTCCTCAGGGGCACAGCCAGGCCGTGCGCTGTCTCCGGTTCAGCCCTGACGGGAAGTGGTTGGCATCGGCTGCAGATGACCACACAGTGAAGGTAGCTCCCGGCCTGCCTGGGCCCTCACCTCCCCGCAATCGGGCTTGATGTCCAAGCCTGCCCAGACTGGAAGGTGGTGTGAGGCGGGAATAGAGGGAGAGCCCGGCTGGTCCTGACCCCCGCCCCGCCCAGAGTGGAAGGTGGTGTGAGGCGGGAATAGAGGGAGAGCCCGGCTGGCCCTGACCCCCGCCCTGCCCAGAGTGGAAGGTGGTGTGAGGCGGGAATAGAGGGAGAGCCCGGCTGGCCCTGACCCCCGCCCTGCCCAGAGTGGAAGGTGGTGTGAGGCGGGAATAGAGGGAGAGCCCGGCTGGCCCTGACCCCCACCCCGCCCAGAGTGGAAGGTGGTGTGAGGCGGGAATAGAGGGAGAGCCCGGCTGGCCCTGACCCCCGCCCTGCCCAGAGTGGAAGGTGGTGTGAGGCGGGAATAGAGGGAGAGCCCAGCTGGCCCTGACCCCCGCCCCGCCCCAGCTCTGGGATCTGACTGCTGGCAAGATGATGTCCGAGTTCACTGGCCACACTGGGCCTGTCAGTGTGGTGGAGTTTCATCCCAACGAGTACCTCTTGGCTTCTGGCAGCTCTGACAGGTAAAAAGGAGAGTCAGGGCTGTTGCCTGTGACTGCCATTCCCCACATCCCTCTGCATGTGTGTCTGTCTGTCTCCAGTCTGTCACATGCCTGATGAGCCTGTGTAGACTGAATGAACTGCCAGCCAAGCCAGGATGGGATCCTGGTTCCATCTCTCCCCTGATTTTGGTTCCTGGCCCCAGTGTCTTGGGTCTTTTAGGCATATCCAGATCCAAGGCCTATGTTCACCTCCTACCCACGGAGCCCCATCCCCCTGGCCCAGCCCCTGGCCCAAGGCATTGCTATTACTGCCCTGAGGGGGGGAGTGGGGGGAGAGAAGCTGGTGCCCCAGCCAGGGCCTGTGTGGAGGCCAGAGGGGGTCTGGCCTCCTGGCACAACCTGGCTGCCTTCGCAGAACCATTCGTTTCTGGGATCTGGAGAAATTCCAGGTGGTGAGCTGCATCGAAGGGGAGCCAGGGCCCGTCAGGTAGGCAGACAGCCAGGCGGTGGGCCTAGCCCTTCTCCTGGGGCAGTGGGATGTGGGTGCGGTGGGCTTCTCCCGATCTGTGCTTCTGCTCCTCCTGTCCCGGGTGCCTGCAGCCTCCCGGGTCCCTTGGGACCCACGGCCCACTCTTGCCTGGCCCAGGAGCATCCTCTTCAACCCCGACGGCTGCTGCCTGTACAGCGGCTGCCAGGACTCGCTGCGTGTCTACGGCTGGGAGCCCGAGCGCTGCTTTGATGTGGTCCTAGTCAACTGGGGCAAGGTGGCTGACCTGGCCATCTGCAGCAACCAGCTGGTGAGAGAGCCACCGCCAGCCTCCACAGGCTCATTGGGCCTCCACCTGGCCCTGTGGGGGTCCTGGTCAACATCCCCTAGCGACTGCTGGGAGCGGTCCCACCCCAGCTCTGCCACTTCCTGCAGATAGGCGTGGCCTTCTCCCAGAGCAACGTCTCCTCGTATGTAGTGGACCTGACAAGGGTCACCAGGACAGGCACGGTGGCCCCGGACCCTGTGCAGGACAGCCGACCCCTGGAGCAGCAGCCGCCCCTCCCCACTGCCCCTCTTCGGCGCATCTATGAGCGGCCCAGCACAACCTGCAGCAAGCCTCAGAGGTGGGCGCTGGGGGCCTGGGCGGGCCTGTCCCTGGGAAGGTTTCTGGCGCCCCGCCCAGCCTCACTGGCCCCGCCTCCTCGGCTCACAGGGTGAAGCAGAACTCCGAGAGCGAACGCCGCAGCCCCAGCAGCGAGGATGATCGGGATGAGCGGGAGTCTCGGGCCGAGATCCAGAACGCGGAGGACTACAATGAAATCTTCCAGCCCAAGAACAGCATCAGTGAGGCCTGGGGAGGGCGGCCCTGCAGCTCCCTTCTCTCCTAACCCACCCTGGGCCAGGCTCTGTGCCCAGGTCCTCTGGCCCCAGCAGAGCCTGGCAGCCATCGGGGGGCACGTGGGTGGGAAGGGGCAGTCTGAGGGTTTGTGGGCCGCTCAGGGTCACAGGTCTACAGCTGCATACCTGGGAACCACCTTCCAGCCCCCGTGTCCTGGAGGGGCCTGGGTCCCAGGCCACCCCAGCCCTAGTGGCTCAGATAGGAGCCCTGGGAAACCAACATGAGTCCTCAACCACCTCTACAGGTCGGACACCACCCCGAATAAGTGAGCCCTTCCCAGCACCCCCAGAAGATGGTGAGTCAGGGCGTGGGGCAGAGCTGGCCACCCAGTTCCCTAGTCGTGTCCCCTCTGAGCCCCACCCTCCCCTGGTCCCCTCTGTGGCACAGCCTCAGCCTCTGCCCCGCTGGCCCAAGAGCACCTATTATGGGCCGGCCCCGGGCTAGGTCCAGAGGTTGAGCGTGAACAAGGCAGCCAGGCGCTCCCCTCATGAGCCCACACCTGGTTGAGGAGGGCAGGCAGACAGACAACCACACAGATGGCTCCAGAAATAGGACATGTGCTGCAGAGGGACTAGCTGGGCCTGCTTGGCGAGGTCCCTTGGGCCCACTGTCGATGGGGGCCTTGAGGCTCCTCACTTCCCACTCACCACCTGCACCTCCCATCACAAACATTCCTACTGGGGGGGGGCAGATCACCGCTCCCTGGGTCCCCTCCACACACAGTGCTAAGTGTCCGCTTTCTGCTAGGCCCGGCCGGGATGGAGCAGGTGGAAAGCGGGGGAAACCCAGCCCCTGCCTCAGGGCTCCCCAGGACCCACACTGCTGCCTTCTCCCTCCCCAGCTGCCCGCTGGCTCTGGCCCTGTCCCCTCAGTTACAGATGCTTTCAGGGTCCCGCCCGAGTCCTGCCTTCTTCCTGACCCTGAGATCTTTTCCTTTGGCCTCCAGATGTGGCCACAACCAAGGAGGCAGGAAAGCCAAGCCCAGCTGTGGACACGCAGCTCCCGGTGCCAAACGTATGTCTAGGTAGAGGGACATGGTGTGAGGCTCGGCCTGGAGCCTGAACCAGGGTTGGGGGCTTCCTGTCGGGGCAGGCCACCCGCCCGCTAAGCTCCGTGCCCCTCCAGCCCGAGGTCCTGCCCTGGTCCCAGGTCATCACTTCCACCCCTGCACCCAAGGCCGAGCCTGCCATCATCCCAGCCACCCGCAACGAGCCCATTGGGCTGAAGGCCTCCGACTTCCTGCCTGTGAGTGGGGGTCCAGCCCAAGGGTCGGGGGAGGCCTGTGTGTGGGGTGAGGGCGGAGCTTTGCTGCTAGCGTCTGGGCCCTGCCCGCCAGGCTGTAAAGATCCCTCAGCAGACGGAGCTGGTCGATGAGGATGCCATGTCGCAGATCCGCAAAGGCCATGACACCATGTGCGTGGTGCTCACCAGCCGCCACAAGAACCTGGACACTGTGCGGGCCGTGTGGACCACAGGCGACGTCAAGGCAAGTGCTGCCCCTGCCAGCCCTGTCACCACACTGGTTGACTTCATCTTTATTTCCGACCTCATCGTCACACGTTGCCATTTACTGAGCACCTGTTTATGGGCCAGGTGTTGCACTCGTAATTTAGGTGGTCTTACTTAATACCCCACAGTGAACCCCATCGTCACACCACACCCAGGCAGGGCCCACTCTGTCCCCAGTTCTCTGTGACAGGTCTCTGTTTGCAGACATCAGTGGACTCGGCTGTGGCCATCAATGACCTCTCGGTGGTGGTAGACCTCCTTAACATCGTCAACCAAAAAGCGTAAGTGGCGCAGCGGGCGCAGCGGGTGGAGCAGGCAGGGAGGGCTAGGTGCTGAGGGCACGTTCCGGGCCTCTCCCCAGCTCCCTGTGGAAGCTGGACCTGTGCACTACGGTTCTGCCACAGATCGAGAAACTTCTGCAGAGCAAGTATGAGAGGTACCTGTGGGGAAGCCCCGCCTGCCTCATGGTGGGGGTGGGCAGAGAGGCTCCTACAGGGACTGTAGGAAAGACCCCCAGGGGTGGTGCCCACGTGAGGTGGCGGTGCAGCCTTGCTGTCCCCTCCAAGTTCCAGAGAGGCCAGAGAGGAAACAAGCCCGTGCTGCCTCTGATCCTCTGTCTGCCTTGCTCTTTGTCTGTGGCTCCCTCCACCGTCTGCCTCTGAAGCTACGTGCAGACAGGCTGCACCTCCTTGAAGCTGATCCTGCAGCGCTTTCTGCCCCTGATCACTGACATCCTGGCAGCCCCGCCCTCTGTGGGCGTGGACATCAGTCGGGAGGAGAGGTGAGGGGCCCCCAGTGTGCCTGTGTTTGGGCCAGGGGTGCCACGCCTGCTGAGGGCACACAGGCCTGAGGACCCAGTCTGCTCGATGTTCCGGCTGAAACAGCTCCTGGAGGAGGTCACCGTGCCTAGGACAGAGTTCTGCCCCGGGGTCTGGGGTATGAGTAGCCAGAGCCTGGGTTCCTCCATGGCCTGGCTCTGCCCCGAGCCCTGGGCTGGCCTGGGGGCAGGGGGAAGGAGTGGTGAGGACAGGAAAAGCCCGGGTCAGGTGGGGTCACGGTGTCTGTGCAGCCCACCGCCTGAAGCGCTACCCCCCACCCACAGGCTACACAAGTGCCGGCTCTGCTATAAGCAGCTCAAGAGCATCAGCGGCTTCGTCAAGAGCAAGTCGGGCCTGAGTGGCCGCCACGGCAGTGCCTTCCGGGAGCTGCACCTGCTCATGGCCAGTTTGGACTGAGGAATCCACTTGATGGGGCACCTGGAAGCCCTTGGGGCCTGACCTCAGCCCCTACTCCTGTTTCTTGTGGGCCCACCAGCCCATGAGTGTCTGTCCCGCCCCCACTGCTGCCCTGTGGCCATCCTGGAGGCGGCAGCGCTGGCCCACTGGCCACCTCCACAGCCCAAACTCTCACACTTCTGTCCAGCAATGGCTGCCCAGCTTTGCCCAACTCTTGCTTCCTGAGGCAGCCGACCAAGCCCTGGGGCTGCTGCTGTAATTTATAAGGCAAACTTAATTAAATTTGTAAGTACTCCCTGATTTTCTTGCCATGATGGGCATATCTGGCCAGCAGGGGGCAGCAGAGTGCCAGGCCAAGGGGAAAGGGCCAATTCACACATTCTTGGGGAGATGAAGGGGGAGGCAGCATCTCATCCTGGGAGACAGGTGGGTCCCACGATGTTCTGTGGATGCCTCCAGGGCCAACAGCTGTATACTGAAGGATGCCAGGACCCCAGCCTCACAGGCATGGCCCCACTGCTGACCCAGACCAGCATGCTCTGAGCCCCCAGGAGGCCTTCAGAACTGGAAGGGCAGTTCTCCCATCCTCCTATGAGAGCTCTGGACAGACTTCACTTCCTGCAGGAGTCCGCAGTGTGGGCAGCGAACTCATTAGTCAACAGAGCCAAAAATCAACAGGACGATTAAAATTTGAGAGCCAATTTTTAAAAACTATATAGGAAGGTACATTCCTTATCGAGGTAGCGCCTGCACGTGGTATTTTGTGGAAGAGCCGCACTCAAGGGACCAAAGAGCCGCATGTGGCTCGCGAGCGGCGGTTTGCTGACCAGGGGGGCTAGCCAGACAAGCTGCCCAACCCAGTGGGCATCCCTTCTGCTCCTGAGGCAGCAGCTGGCAGCGGTTTGGCACCAGTTGGAGGGAGGACCCCACTGAACACAGGCTCCCCCAAGGCTGGGACTGAATACAGGCCAATACAGCCCCATGGCATGGGTGGGGAGTTGTCCTGTCCTGGTGGTTGGGGTCCTTTAGACCCCGGGAAGAGGGTGGCACTCACCTGCAGCCAAGCCCGGAGGAGCCTTCATTTCCAATCTATAAGACAGAGGTCACAGCACTGATTGTGGGTCGGTCAGCCATGAGAAGGGGGAGGCACCAGCCTTCCCCGTCGCAGGTGCTCAGAACGCCGAGCCTTACAGGGCAGGTCTGGGGGGCTGGGGGTGACCAGCCCGCAGCAGGGAACTGATAGCACGTGCCGACACCCTGCTCCTGATGACCAGGGGCTCACAAGACTCACTCTTTCAGACTACACTTGTGTAAAAAGGCTTTTATTAAGTAAAAATGGCTAAGCTTCCAAAAATTCTTAAATAGGATTTCAGAGGGAGGAAAATGTCAAGAGGCTGGTGAGCGAGGGAGCCTGGTGCCAGGCAGATGGAGGAGCAGCTAAGTCCCCGCCCCTGGCCTCCTGCCAGCTATAAATACAGCCCGCCCGCCCACGGCAGGCAGGGCCGGGCCCTCTGTACACCCACGTACGCTATGTACACACCCAGGGTGCTGGTCCCCTTGGAGGACTCCCCCCACCCTGGGAACCAGCCCGTCCCCACCATCCCTGTGCCTCCCAGGGGCTCCTCAGCCATCCACCTTGGAGGGCACCCTGCAGGCTGAGAGCTGGGCCAGCCCGAGCGAGGGCCAGCCTCCCAACACTGCCGCTTTCCCCGCGAGGGACCCCTCTGAGGGGCCACACCTGCCTTTCCAGCCCATGTCCTTTGCACCAAGAGCCACAGACAAGAGACACCATTTCTCATTCTGAATGTGTTTCTCATCTCAGAAACGAGAGGAGCCTTCACTCTGGCCTCCGCCTCCCCAGCCTTACAGAGGGAGCAGGCCAGTGCGGCCCCGGGACCCAGCCCCTGGCACGGCAGGGTGGACACGTCCATCAGTCCATCACACAGGCAACGGCCTCGACTTCCCTGCAGGGGGGAGGGGTTCATTAGTCTATGTTCAAGAGCAAGAGGGAGCCAGGCAGAAGCACGCAGACAGCAGGCGGCAGAAAGCCCCAGCCCTGAGCAGCAGGTCCCCGGCACAGCCCTGCAGCCCGTGGCGGGGGGTCAGGTGGCAGGCAGCCCTGGGCCACTGGCCCCACACTCACCTGGAGACTCTGCAGCCCCAGCCTCAGGCTGAAATCAAAGCAACAGGCATCTCACTGGGGGGCCTGCCTCAGGCCAGGACCCGTCAGGACCCTGCTGTCCCTATGTCTTTGTACTCCAAGCACTTGTAGGGCTGTTCTGTGAGTGGGGCCAGGTTTGGGGGCTGGAAGCCTGGATTCCAGTCCTATGACCAGGCTCACTCCTCATCTGCAACATGGGGTGAGCCCTGCCCTTCCCACCCCCAGAGCTAAGGCCTGGAGCTGGTGACGCCAGACCTGCTTTGGAGAGCATGTTGCAAGAGCATGTCCAGCCTAGCCTGGGATACTCATGTCCCGGGCAACAGGTCACCAGCCCAGCTAGGAGCCCTTGGAGAGGGGGTCTTCAATTTCCCATCTGTATAATGGCCTCAGCACTAATTTCCAGGGCCAAGGAAGGTTTGTGAAAAAGGTTCTGGAGAAGTTCTACAGCTTGTTATTTTGAAAGAAAGAAAAGATAAAACCCATCCAAGTACAGGCTGCCCAGTGGCTGTGGCTGACCCATGGGGGAGGCTCTCCTACCAACATGCCCAGCTCACTCCCTGAAGGCTCACCCGAGGGCTGCAGCCTCCTCCGCATGGAGCCGGGGCGGCTGCTGGGTCCAGAACTGGGGGCCGAATGGGCTCGCGCTGAGGGCTGTGGCGTCTGGCAGGCTGGCTCCCACTGTGGGCAGGGGTGAGCGGGTGGGTGAGGACCGTGCTGCACTGTTCCCCACCACCACTACGCTTCCCTTCACTCCCTCCCAGCCTCCTGAAACTTTCCTCATCTGTAAAACGGGCACGATGCTGCTCCACTTCAGTTATTGCAAGAGTTAAAGTAAGATAATATATGTAAGGAAGTAGTTATTACTAAGCACCTGTGTGCCAACCTGTGACTCACCCACCCCCACCAGCTGATGAACCCACAGGCACCTCTAAGGCCAAGAGATACAAGGCTACTACTACTGGGTTTGGGTTCAAGTTCTGGCTCCAGCCTCTGGATCTCTCCCCACCCCCGACACACCAGGCTGTCCCCCTCCCAGACCCACCCTCCTGCCCTTGACCCAGAAGTCTGACCCAGCGTTCCTGAGATAAGCCTGTGCCATCCCCCTACCTCCAGATGCTCCTGGCTGGACCAGGACCCCAGCTCTGCCCTGCGGGACCCAGGGCCCAGCTCCACCGAGCGGACCCTCTCAGCAAACTTGAGGGAGTAGAGGGTCTCGCTGGTGTTCTTCTCCACGGGGGACACCTGAGGATACAGGGGCTCACTACACAGCCAAGCCAGCCACCCCCACAGAACTGGAGGGGCCCGTGCTCACCAGGGGTGCTCACGGACAAGGGACTCCAGCCAAAACAAAGGAATTTATGAGGCCCACGCGCGTGGCCAGGTCTGTTGGGGAGGCTGGAGGGGTGCATGTCACTGACTTTGGAGCTGCACAGCTGGGGTACCCGGAAGGGGTCCCTGGGCTTGGCGCTGGCCAAGACCACCTGAGGCCCTCACCTGCACCACCATGAGGGTCTTGCTGTCCCCACTGAGCGAGTCCTGTAGGAGGTAGGTGAGCTTGGAGTTGCGGAAGGGCACGTGGCCCTGGCGGGAGCGCAAAGCCGCGATGACGTCCCCCAGGGCCGACAGCGACTTGTTGATGTGCTGCGCCTCCCGCAGGCGGCTGCCCTCAGCCCCGGACTTGCCCACGCGCTCTGAGCCGGCCAAGTCCACCAGGTTCAGCTTCCCTGCGGGGAGGCGCTGGGCAGGTCAAGGGCGCCTCCGGGGCGGGTGCCGGGGTGTTCAGGACAGGCTGCCCGTTGCCCCCTCTCACCGGTGGTGCGGAGGCCGGTGCTGGCGTCCACGCCTCGCACAGTCACAATGAGCAGGGCGTGTGAGCGGGAGCTGTGTTCGTTCAGGTTGGTGAACTCCGTTGTGCGGTTGGTGTGGCCAGACTCAAACACCTGGGGGCGGGGGCGGGGCACGCAGAGGCACGGGGTTCAGAGTGGGGTCTTGCAATTGCCCTATCCCCGAGTACCCCTGGGAGGGGGGTCACCCTCTGCCTTGTACAGAGAAGGAAACTGAGGCTCAGAGAGGTGTGGGGACCTGGCAGAGCCAGAGCAGCTCAGGGTCTCCCCACGTTTCCCGCTCCCGACCCCCAGCCCCACACCTTGTTGATGTCGTCCACGCTCTGCACCTGGAACTCAGTCAGCCCTGGCACGTACAGCTGCCCGCTGCCGTCTGGGCACAGCCGGATCTCCAGTTTCTCCTGGGGCTCCTGCCCCAGCAGGTCCCTGGGTGGGGGAGGGGACAGTCACTCCCTGCTCCCACATCTGCCTCTGCTTGTACTGCACCTTCCCCAAGCCTGGAATGTTCCCCGACCCAACCATCACACCCTCAAGAAGCCTTCCTGGACCACCGGGCTGAGCCCTTCCTCCTCCTCCTCCAGCTCCTCCCCTGTACTCAAGTCTGCAGAAGATGGAGGCCAACTGTTCCCCAGAAGGCCTGTAGTGGTGCTACTCTGGGCCCCACAATGCACTGGCCCCTGACTCTCACTTATCACCTGGTCCAGCCTGAAGGTATGGTGGGGACACTTCCAGGGGAAAAGCAGCAGCTCACTCTGGGCCTCCCAGGGGGACTCAGACAGTGCCTGCTGGTCAGGGGAGGGGCCCAGGACCAGAAGACCCCCTGACATACAGCCCCCAACTCTCTTCTTCAAGGAGGCTCCACTTCCCGTCCCACGTGGCTCCCCATGGTCCTTGCCGGGAAGGAATGTGCCCACGCCACACCAGGGCCGCCTGCCTCAGATTCTCAAAGCTGAGGGCCTCCACCTGAGCACCTCAAACCCGAGCGCCTCCCACCTGAGGACCTCGTTGTAGATCTCGGCCGCGCTGACAGTGATGGTGTACTCCCAGTCGGACGCCTTCTCCTGAACCTCCGAGAAGAGCAGCTGCAGGGCCCGCTGGTTGATGCCTGGGTTCTCAGGGGTCCCCTGGGGGCGGAAACACGGCCCCAGTAAGCTAGGCCCTTTCGCACCATGAGGGTGTCTGTGACCCGCACCACAGTCTACCTACCCCTTCCTTGCAGGCCACTCTCCCAGCTCGGAGTTCCCATCTACTTTCTGGTCTGCCCCAAACCCCCTCCACCAGCTGCAAACGACTTCATTCATCTCCTCGGGCCTCAGTTCCCCACCTTTAAAATGGCACCACCCTGCTAGAACTGCCCTAAGACTTAAATCGAAACACCCAGCTGAAACGTCTGGGCGGGGGGACTGCAGACAGGGGCTGCTGAGCACCAGGTGGGTACCTGGTCCCAGTGATTTCCCTGCCACGGCTCACACAGAGGCCCAGGGTCAGGGAGGCCATGGTTAGCTCTGTGGGTGGTGGAGGGAAGGCACAGGTGGGAACCGCAGGTGCCCTGGGGCCCGATGAGCTGCCTGGCCTTTGAAAGGAAATCTCAGCTGAGCTCTTCCCCGGTAACAGCATCTCCCACCAGAGGGCCTCTCACTCTCCTTGTCTGGACCCAGGACACCTGCCCTCCTCCTCTACCCAGGGAACCCCATAGCACCCCCTTAAGATCCAGGGAAATGCTAACGAACCAAAGACACCCAGGGACCAGCCTTCCCTTTTTATCTAGTCAAGATTCTTCCTCCTCTAGACACCCAGCTCCCTGTGGACAGCCACAAGCAGGGAGACGAAGGCCGGCCTGGCAGTGAGAGCTGGGCATCCCATGACAGTCTTCACCAGCCTGCCACCAGTCCCTCCCACTGCCTGGCAAATCCTCTAGGGCAGAGAGCTGCCCTCGTTCATGCAGAGAGCCCTGGGACCCCGCGCGAGGCAGCCATTCAGCAGGAGCCCAATAAATGCGTGGGGTGAATCAAGGACGGCCGGTCCTGACAGACCAACTCTGACTCACTCCAGGTCAAGCTCCTTCTGCTGCTGGTTTGTTGTGGTCACACCTGCCTCTCCTAACCACTGTGGGACCATCATAGGGCACTTGGGCAAGGTGACTGAAGGCCTGGTGCCTTGGGGGTTGTGAAGACCAAGTAAGGCACAACACATGCCACGCAGAACCCTGAGACCAATGAGGGCAGCCCTATCAGTGGCAGCAAGGGGGTGGTCCTCACTGCCTGCACCCCTGCCCCATCCAGTGGGCACCCACCTCCATCGTGTATGTTTTGCCAGCACCCGTCTGGCCGTAGGCGAAGATGCAGACATTGAAGCCATCAATGCAGGAGGTGATCAGGGCCTGCACCTCCTGGAACACCTAAGGAGGGGACATGGGATGAAGGGTTGGGGCTGCCCACCTGCTCCAAGTCCAGCCACCTCCCCCCGCCCAGTCTCTCCTTTAGGATGGACAGGCGGCTCACACTGGAGGCATTCGCGGCTAATAAGGCACTTACACTAGAGGCCAGGGGTGACCTGGTTGCTGACAAAGGGAAGGCAGGGCAGTGCTTACTGACAGCCACACCTGAGGAAAGGGCCACCCAGCCCTGGGGCATAGGGGACCCTCCCCCACCCCCAGAGGGAGCAGCAAAATGAAGGCAGAGGCCAGTCACATGCATGGCACCTCCTCTGCCCACCTGCCTAACAGTGGGCAGAGGTCGGGGACAAAGGTGAAGCCCAGTGCAGAGTTAGTAGAGCACAGGCAAGACAGGCCTGGCAGGCTGGCCCTGGCAGAGACCACATGCCTCTCACAGGCTGGAGGGACCAGACGCAATGCTGGCCAGAGTCCTGTGGATTGCAGGGGCCACCTGGGTGGGTGGGGCTTTGAGGATGGGAGGGACCACATGGGTGAGTGGGGTTTCAAGGTGGGAGGGGCCGCATGGGTGGGTGGGGTTTTGAGGATGGGAGGGACCACATGGGTGGGTGGGGTTTCAAGGTGGGAGGGACCACATGGGTGGGTGGGGTTTCAAGGTGGGAGGGGCCGCATGGGTGGGTGGGGTTTCAAGGCGGGAGGGGCCGCATGGGTGGGTGGGGTTTCAAGGTGGGAGGGGCTGCATGGGTGGGTGGGGTTTTGAGGATGGGAGGGACCACATGGGTGGGTGGGGTTTCAAGGTGGGAGGGGCCACATGGGTGGGTGGGGTTTTGAGGATGGGAGGGACCACATGGGTGGGTGGGGTTTCAAGGTGGGAGGGGCCGCATGGGTGGGTGGGGTTTTGAGGATGGGAGGGACCACATGGGTGGGTGGGGTTTCAAGGTGGGAGGGGCCGCATGGGTGGGTGGGAGGGGCCGCATGGGTGGGTGGAGCTTTAAGGGTGAGAGGGGCCACACGGAGGGAAAGGGCTTTGCATGGATCTCTCTTTCTCAGCTGAGGCTTCTATGGCCCTCAGTCTTAGCTCCTTCTATCCAAGGGGCCCAATGACACCCAGACTCCTCTACCCTGCCTTGCCCCACTCTCACACTTCTGTCCATGCCTCCCACTATCTCTCTCTTTCCTGCGAGTCTCTCTGTGCCCCCTCTCTCCACTGTTCTCTGTCCCTAAACCCCACCCCACCCGAGAGCCACACTCACGTCCTGCTGTGAGGCCTTTGGGGAGAAGACCTTGTCCAGCTCGAAGGATACAGGCTTTCCCTTGTGCATCAGGTGGATGACGGAGTCATCGTCAGAATCGAAGGTCACTGCATTGGTCGCCTCAGGTCCTTCCCCGTCCTCTTTGGTGATTGGCCTAACACGAGCGATCACCCGGATGTTCCCTGGATTGGGTAGGGGAGGAGAGAAGGGTACAGGCCGGGTCAAGACCAGACTGCTTCCATGCTGGTGTCCACTGGTGTCCTAAGCAGGCTAGTGGCTCAGGGGGCCTTCCTGCCTTCTCAGCAAGGCCCCCCAGGGCCACAAAGCTGTCACCAGTCATTCCTACTATTGGGTGAATTCACTAATTGGTATAGTTCCTTCCTCAGCAAACCAGTGGAGGGTGGGAGCTTCTGCTTGGGGACCGGGAGGAGAGGTAAACTGTGGGGGTTGTGTGGATGAGAGGAGGGGTTGCCCACCTGGTTGAGGTACCAAAATGCACACTCTCTTTACATCTCTGTACTTCCGTTTCCTTCCTCATTTACACAACGAGGGACTGGGTCCCAGGAAGCCAAGAGGCTTGTTCTATCATACAGAAAGGGCACAGTAATGCCTGGATGGGGCGTGGGAATCGGAGGGGCAAACAGGACTAGACAGCCGGTGGACTGGCAGCACACAGAATGGGCACTGGCAACCTGGGCAGCCCCAGAGGCGTGTGGAGGCACAGAGCTGATCGCACCAGCCCTTGCTTCAAGCCCTTCAGGGGGACCCCAGAATGAAGAGAAAGCTCCCCACCACAGCCAGCACGGGCACACCTGCCCCCTTCACCTGTCCACTCTACCTCACAGCCCAGGTCTCAGGTCCAACTTTGCCTCCTCCAGGGAACTCCCCAACAGCCCCTATGGCCAGATACGTGGGGGGCTGTGGGAGCTCCTCCCCAGCCCTGGTAACAAAGTCCCTGCCGGGGTTCTCCGGCTGATCCCTGCCTGCTCTCCCAGAAGTGAGCGCCGTGAGGGCAGGGACGGCAGCCACAGGGCCCAGAGCCCTATCTCAATGTCTGGGGCAGCACAGAGTGAGCCTAGACCTTTGTGCAGGGAACAGGTGGAATCTCAAGCTTGACCTGGTCCTAGGTCAGGACAGGGGGCATTCCAGCCACTCAGCACCCAGTTTCAATACCTGACCACCGGGGCCTGCGAGTAGCCTGCTATGGGCATGGAGCAAGGGCTTCTGAGTCAGATCCCCGTCCCCGCCCTCTCTGTTTTTGCTGCCTTATCCTCAGAGAGGAAATAACAATAGCTCCTCAATGACAGGGCACAGCTCCACCGGGTGGTGTCAGGGCTGTGGGGAAAGGCAGCATCACCTCCGAGCCAGGTCGAGGGGCCCCGTGCCGGGCGTGCCCCCGGCCCCCAGGTCGAAGGGCCCGTGCCGGGCGTGTCACCGGCCCCCAGCCCCCAGGTCAAGGGGCCCCGTGCCGGGCGTACCCCGGGCCCCCAGCCCCCAGGTCGAGGGGCCCCGTGCCGGGAGTGCCCCCAGCCCCCAGCCCCCAGGTCGAGGGGCCCCGTGCCGGGCGTGCCCCCAGCCCCCAGCCCCAGGTCGAGGGGCCCCGTGCTGGCCGGGCGTGCCCCGGCCCCCAGCAGTCACCTTTCAGCCGCACAAGCTCGTTGTGGCATTTCTTGCGCAGCTGCAGCTCGCGGCGGTACTTGCGCAGCAGCTCCTGGTTGCTGCTGTTCACCTCCTCGATGGCCTGGCCAATCTGGCGGGGGACACACAGCATCGTCAGGGTGTCAGCGCCATGAACTGCCTGCCCCCAGGCAGGCTGAGCACTGTCCCCGGCCCTGGGCTGAGTCCTTGACAAGTGTGGTCACGTGTCAAATCTTCCCGGAAGCCCTGTGGGTAGGTACTGCTGCCAGGTCCCTGTGAAGAAACTGAGCCCCAGAGAGGCTTAGCCAGTAGCTCAAGGTTGCCCTGCTAAATAAGCAAAGGGCTAGGACTCAGCCTCACCCCACAGCACTCGCCCTTGAGTCCAGATTCCACTGTACCCAGACCCCAGCTCTACCCTGGGTAGCTGGGGACCTGAGGCGACAGGCTCAGTGTCTTCAAGCCTCCACTTTCTCATCTGTCAAATGGGGATAATGCCATCTGACTTGTGGATCTGTAGGAGCTGGTTGGTAGAGATCTCCAAGTTGCATTGCACAGGGGGAAGAAGCAAGATGCAGACCAGCTGTCCCTACATTACCCTTGTGGGTAAGAGGGCACAGACAACAAACAGTGCATTTCTCACACTCAGAACGCCCTGGGGGGTGGTGCTGGGGGAGAGGCCGCCTTTGGGGTGAGCGGTGGCAGGGAGAGCCCTTTCCTTTTTATCTGATGCCCTTCGGCAGGGTCTGAACTTTCTACCACATCCACGTATTACCGACAGAATATTTTTAAAAAGAACTATTTCCTACTCCTAAATACATCGGTGTCTCTACCCTGCAGCGCCGCCGAACAGATCCAAGGAGCCGAGGGTTATAAAAGGCTCAGCATGTAGGAGACACTTAAGAGACGTTGGCTATTCTCATATGGAACAAGCACAGCTTGAAAAAATTCAATTAAACAGAACAGATGTAAGAATAGATGTAGGATGTTTGAGGTGTAAGGATTTCAGTAATATGTTTGGGTTTGAGTCAGAGTAAGACAAATGAGCAAATACCTACCCCAACCAGACTTTTTCAAACAAAGTCCAGGGTGGCTATGTGTATGCGGGGAAAAGCTATTGTCCGGGTGCCTTTGTCAGCATTTTGGAAGAGAGCCATGGGTGGATGCTGCCCCTGCCCAAGGGCTCTGGGGCCTCCCCCACCCCCACCCCCAGGGCCTCTACTCACCTCAGCCTTGACGCTCTTGAGAGCCTCTTGTAGCAGCAGGGGGAAGCCTCGCACCTGTCGCTTGAGCCCATTGTAGTCATTGGTGAGGGTCCGCAGTGCTGGCTGCAGCGTCAGCAGGTTGGTCCGGACACCTACGGGGACAACAGGGGGGTGAGTAGGATGGGGTGAGGGGCCGCAGCTGGGGGTAGGCCAGGGCTCAGGTGGACAGCTCACCTGCCAGGTTCTCGTGCACGGCCTTCATCTCCACCTGGGCTCTGGCAAAGGCCTCCTCAATGGCCCGGTTCTTGTCCTCCTCCAGGGTCTGCATCTCCTCCAGCATCTGCCCATGGGCCCGCTCCAGCTCCGACTCATACATGGCGATCTGGGGGCCAAGGCCAGAAGCTCAATACATGGGGCTCGGGAGGGAGGGCGGGAGTGCCAGAGAGAAGCCCTGCCTCTTCTTACCCCTGCACGCACCCGAATACACACACACACATGAAAGCACACGCACAGGAGAGGGGCGGGTGGCCCTTTCTGTCCCCATGGGCTCTGAGCTCCATGCAGCTACTTCCCTGCACTGCCTCGCCCCATCCTGGATCCTGGCACATAACAGGTGCACAAGCCCCAGAAATCAGGAAGAGCATGTGTTATGATAACCCACTAGAGACCTTTCCAAGAGCACGTGTGCTGAGCCCTGAGGGAAGAGCCCCTTGCAAGTCTGTTCCTGAGCCCCTCTGTGCGGTGGGCTCTGTGATCACATCATTTTTTTAGATGAGGAAATAGAGACTCAGACAAAACTGGCCGTTGGTCACACGGTCAGCGGGAGGAGGACAGACCAGATCCTGGCTCTGCTGCGCTGTACCCGAGAGGGGCCACTGCCGCATTCACACGCTCCCCGATGGCCACGCGCACCCCCATGTGGCCTGCGCACCTGGGCCCGGAGCTGTGTGGTCAGCTGGTGCGAGCTCTGCAGCTGCTGCTCCATCTCCTTCAGCACCTGCCTCTGCATGGCCACCTGCTCCTGCAGGTGCTGGTTCCGGGTCTGGGTCTCAGTGAGGGCCTGCTTGGTCTTGGATGACTCCACCTCCACGGTTCTGATGACATACTGCGAGGCAGGAGAGAAATGAGCGCATGCGAGGTGCCGGGCACCTTGACCTCCTCACTCCGGGCCCTTAGACACGGCTGGCCCGGAGAGGGGACCCTCAGGGACACCCACCAGGTGATGGGATATCCCTGGAAAAAAACTAGAAATGTCATTAAGGTCCTGGCTTTCCAGAATGCTTCAAGGGCCTCCTGGCATCTTCTCATCTTAATGAGCCCACAGTGAGCCTGGCTGTGGACCCTGCCCGGGCACAGAACAGAGAAGAGTAAGGATGAGGGCAGGATCCAGTGATGCCCTATGTCCATGCCTGGCCTGCGGTGGGCACCTCAAGCATCGCTTATCGGATGCCTCCCACGTGCCTGGCCTCAGACAGCAGAAGGGGAGAGGCCAGACCAACCGCGGACCTGGGACGCTAACTTCAACCGCTTACACCTACTTCTCCATGCCAACCCGGCCAGCCCTGGGCAGCCATGGCCAAGCGCTGAGGCACAGCCCAGGCTCCTGTGGGCACTGCACAGGGCCGCAGGCCGAGGCCCACCTTGATGGGCGGCGACTGGGCCCGCAGGCTGGCGATGGTCTCGTGGCTGTCGCGCAGGCGCCGGCTGAGCCGCTCCTCCTCCTGCGCCTTCTCCGCCAGGCAGTCCTTGAGCCGCAGCTCCACCTCGGCCAGCCGGTCGGTCTTCTGCTGCACCTCCAGGTTCAGCTCCGACAGCATGCTTTTGTTCTCCGCCACCTCCAGCTGGAGCTGTGACAGCCTGTCCCGGAGCTGGGCGCTCTCCTGCGGACGGCAGGTGTGAGGCCGGCGGCCCAGCAGGCGGGGCCCCCTGCGAGGGGCTGGGGTCGCTGTCAGGAAGGGGGGCTCTGGGACCCCCGGGCCCCGCGCTCACCTGGCTGTGCTCGCAGCCCGTGCAGGGCGCCAGCGGCTTTGCGCGCAGCTCCTGCAGCTCAGCCTCGCAGCGCCGCATCTCCTGCCGCAAACGCTCGTTCTCCACCATCAGCAGGTCCCGGTGCTTCTCCAAGTCCGTGCCTCCCTGCCGGGCCGTGTGGCCAGGGCACATCATGGGGAGGCCGGAGGGGTGGGGCAGAGAGTGCAAGAGCAGGGGAGAAGGGGGAGAAGTGGGAGAAAGACGGAGAAAAGAGAACGAAAGGCGAGTGAGGGAGAGAAGAGAGAAATAAAGGTGAAGACAGAGGAGAGAAAAATCGAGAAGGGTGATGAGACCGGAGCTGCTCCCAGCGGCACCCTAACCCCTTCATCCTATTTTCCCGAGTGTGAAAGTAACAAGAGAAGTCATATTTATGCAGAGTTCACCGCCCTCCCCGTGGGGGTCACGTGGCCTCTGGGGACAAAATGACTGGGGATGAGTAGTACTACAGGAGCATTTCCCAAGCGGGACACAGCCCCCCCTTGGGCCACATGGGGTCACCCCGCCCCCATCTGGACGGGCCAGTCAGCACAGGTCCCGCCAGCCCCCCTCTGCCCCATGCAGGACACACAACGTGCCACCGGCCTCACCAGCTCTGATCGGAGGCGGCTCACTTCCTGGGCCTGGCTGATGAGCTTCTCCTTCAGGTTTTCCACCTGCCGGCACAAAGCCAGGGTCACAGTGCGCCTTGCTCCAGACCTCCTGCCCACACCCAGGTGTCAACCCTAGCCCTCCCTGTGTTCGAGCATCAGGCCACACCTGGGGCTCCAGGTGAGAGACACCTGGCCTGGTCCTGGCGGCCTTCAGCACCCTCTCCCACCGCAGGACCCAGCCAGCCTGGGGAGAAGTGCAACAGAGGTCACCCCTGCGCCATCACGGGCTCATGCCATGGGCAGCTCACTGGGGGAATGCGGGAGGCTGACCCTCAGGATGCTGCCTTGCACAGGCCCCTGACAAGACCTATACCTATTTTTGTATAGGTATAACGGTATATTCTTTTTTCTTAAAAGGGATCCCAAGTTGTATAAACTACAGCCACTACGAAACCTGTGGGAAGGTTTCTACTTTGAGTGGTTCCTCGTGAGGCCGCCTTTGGAGACAGATGGACCTGTGTCCATCCCAGCTCACAGTCTGCCTTGTAGGAGAGGCAGATAACCAAGAAAAGATGGTGTGCACCCCATCAGAAGGCAAGGGTGACCTGGCTCAGCCGGAGCCCTGCGCGGGGAAACTAGCCCCCTGAGCGGATCCCAGGATGGAGACCCTCCCTGGAGGCCACAGGGAAGGGGTCAGCTCTCCCACAGGCCACAGACCCTGCTTCCCCATCAGGACCCTCTCCTTGGAAAATAATCCAAAATGCAGACAAAGGCTTGAGCATAAGCATGAGCACAGGGCCTGCCAGCCTTCCTCTGCCCCTTGCAGGACGCAGGACGCGCCACTGGCCTCACCAGCATGAGCATGTTTGAGATTTTTCCTGCAGAACATTCTGTGATGACCACCCCACACCTTGAAAAAGGATCAGTGAGTCAGACTCTCCCTGTGGAGGTTTAAGAGGTGCTATTTACACAGCAGGCCACAAAACACAGGGCTCTTATTTCGAAACAGCAGGTGACAAAGTCCACTGCCAACAGGGGCCAGCCAGGTAAGGCAGGTGAGGGGCAGTGCTGGACTGGACTCCCAAAATGCACCTGAAGGAGGCAGCCACCATGCACCCCCTGAGGACTGGGGCCAGGGCCACACGGGCTCAGTGTTGCCAAACTTCCGACCTTCCAAGGTAGGCTAGACTTTGAGATTTCTGGGGAGTGTATGGGGAATCCCCTGACTTTAAGGGCTGAGATCCCATCAACAGTCTGTGGGCAGCACAGACTGGAGCTCACTGTCTTCTGGGGCTGGAAAAGGTGGTTGAACCACAAGTCAGGCCTCTTTCTCTGAGCAGGTCTGAGGAGGAAGCTGGCCACGGGCTCCACCCCACCTCTGAGGCGGTGACAACACCAGCGCTGTTCACTCCTGTTTGGGGTCAAGGATACCAAGACCCAGACCCAGACCCAGACCCAGACCCAGAGAGGGGCTGAGAGGCCCAAGCTGGCTGCCCAAGTCCTCCTGGTGGAAAAGCAGGTGGCCTAAGGGCACAGCCAGTTGAGCACAGGACCAAGGTGGCCCCGGAGAGCTCCATTCCTAACAGCCCTCCTAGCAACGGGCCTGGCCATGGGCCACGCAGGGTAGCGAAGCTCACACCATTCTCTGCACATCCCCAGTGTCCCCAATACCTTCTTCTGTTAAGAGCCTGATGGGAGGGGTGCTCAGTTCCTTGGCCCCGAGGGGCATGAGGGACAATTTTCACAAGGCAGAATTTCATTGTTAGACACAAAGTTGGGAATCGCCTGAACAACAAACCCCAGGGGAAGGGTCAGGTACATTCTGGTAGATGCACACATAGAATATTGCGTAGTTATTAGCTGTGTTTATCAGGAGTTTTCAGTGACACGAGGAAAAGGTCCTCAACGTAGAAAAACCCTAGAACAAAATTGTGCAAGCAATACCAAAAAGTAGGGGTTTCTGGACTATGTAATTATATTTGACCACTTCTTAATGCTTTTCAGTAACTTTTAAGCCTCAGAGAATATGTACTCCCTTCAGCCTGAAATAGGCAGGTCTGTCTCCTCTTGAAAGGTTGGGACGCCCCACCCATTGCCTTCCCCCAGAAATTACCTCAGGATAGTACATTTGCTCAGAGCTGGCACCCAAAACAGGCTCAGTACGGGCGGGGTACGCTCTGATCTCACTTGTCCCCAGTGCAGTGCCTGGCACTTGGACCCCGATGCAATGAAAGTGGGTTCTCTAGTGTTTTCTTGGGGGGTCAGGATGCCCACCTGCACCTGCCTGCAGCCCAGGCTCCTGCTGTCTTCTTGCATCACAATCGGAACCCTGGGTGCTCCGGGGCTCTGCCCACAGGGAGGTGCCTACCAAGGGGGTGGAGAGTGTGGGCGGCCAGTTGAGGGAGAGGCTGTAAAAGCCCCCTTTGGTCAGATGTCCGACATTTAGTCACCTCCTGGCTTATGTAGGGCAGCAGGGGGACACAGTTCCACACGGACAGGTGGCCTGTCAGGCACAAACCACTACGTGGTGCACGGTAACCGTGCCCTGGGCAGGCCAGATTCTTTGGGGGACTATGGAATTGGAACCTGTGCTGCCCAGGAATGGGACCCTTGCCCCCTGCCCAGAGGGGTCTGCTTCGAGAGGGCTTGGGGGAGCAGGGAGCCAGGGCCTGACGTTACATCTCTTGGCAGAAGCGGCTCCGCGGAGCTGGGGCTGCCCCATGCAGGTCTGTCTTCTCGGCTGCCTGCTTTCAATGCAGACAACCCGCTGTCCACCTCCTGCCATGCTGGGCCACCGTGGGCAGCTGTCTCCTAGGGGAAAGAGGGCGCTCCTTTGGGCCTCAAGGAAACAGCCCAGAAGCCAGAGGGACTGCCCCAGGGAGGACCTGGCTCCTGACTACATGACCACTGCCCGGGCCTGGCCCGGTCCATTGGCCCTGCCTCCACTGCCGAGTTCCTACATTTGTGTCCTTCTGCCACTGAAGGGCAGCTGGAAAACATGGCCTCCCAGGCCAGAGCGCCCAGGTCCTACTACAGGCGTCACCATTCCCTCCAGGTCACCATGCCCCTCGTTGTCCTCATCTGTATAATGGGGCCACAGCTCCAGGGACATCCACAAGAGGGGGCAGCTGGGAGCCACCGGGACATCACTTGGGGCTGTTGTTGCTAATGTCCAGAGAGGACCATCCAAACTAGTCACAGCCTCCCTTAGTGGCCAGACCAAGACCAGTGGCCTCTGTGGCCTGGGTCAGCTGGGTCTGAGGTGACCTTTGACCCGAGTCCTCCCCACAAGGAGCACGAAGGGCTCCCCATAAACACAAGTCTCCATCTGACACTTAGCAGTGGGATGCCTGAGAAGTCTCCTCACAAACCCGGGTTCCAACGACAATGGCAGCCTCGTTCACTGAGTCAGCCTCGCTGGCAAGGCAGGGGGTGTTCATAAGCCAACACTTTGAAACCTCCAATCTGCTCAGGTAGGTTCTATTATCACCCCCATTTTACAGGAAGAAAAACTGAGGTTTCAAGAGATTAAACCTTGGTTAAGCAACTTGCTCAAGGTCACCTGGCCACTAAGTGGTGGACCGAGGACTATAGCTCGGGTCCCCCAGGGTGACCCCTGCAGACCTTACTCTTCACACGGCCTTTCAGGAAGAGCGACACAGGAGAGCAGCCACGTTCAGGTAAGGCTGGGCAAGGTGGGAACAAGGCAGTGTGAGAACCGCGTGCAGAGGACCCCACAGGGGCTCTCCTTAGCGAATGGACATCCTGAAGACCAGTAAGGGCCATGAGTGTCACACCACAGTGAAGCTGACAGGAGACCGGGGCACGCAGGAGTGACCCTCACGGGGCAGCACTTCACAGTTTACCATCCATTTTTCTATCACGATTGATCTGCCCAATGACCATGAAACAACACTTACAACCCCAGTTTAGAGTCTGGGAAATGCAGGCTCAGACAGGAAGTGACTCCCTGCAGGTACACAGCCAGCAGCCAACGAGTGGCAAAGCCAGGACCAGAACCCTGCCCCCGGGTCATTCCAAATCCCAAACTCTCCCCAGTACCGATGGTGGTGACCGCAGCATCACCAGTACCCCTGGATCATCTCATCGGGTCCCGTTATTATGTCCATTGTACAGATGAGGAAATGGAGGTGCAGAGTGAGGATTAACCAGCCCAAGGTCACAGAGCTAATGGGTCAAAGTGCCAAAGTAGGATTTGAACCCAGCTCCCGGCCGGCACGGTTGGCCACGGCTCCACGGGTGGGGTGCTCCGCTGAGGAACGATCGGAAAAGAGCTGGCAGTCCAAATGTCCGAGGATAAGCCAAAGCAAGCAAAGACCAGGCGCAATCCCGAACTCTCCAAAGCCTCCAGCGGGGCGGGGGAGGGGAGGGCGAGGGGAGCCAGGGGTGGGGCCCGGAGTACAGGGGCTCAGAGACACCAAAAAGGCTGTGACGCTTCACGTTCAACTTTCCCTCTAAGGAGTAAGTGGATTTTGCTAATTAAGGGAGGAAACTATTTTTTAAAATAGTTGTAGATTTTGCTAGTTAAGGGAAAAAAATGTTTGTTTTCTTTTTTAAAAAGCCCTGTGTAAAGTCACAGGAGGCCACATATTATGATTTCATTTACATGAAATGTTCCCTAAAAGGCAAATCCATAAAACAGAAGGCAGACCAGCGGCTGCCAGGCACTGTGGGGAGGGCGAGCGACTTAATAGATTTTTCCAGGGTGATGAAAATGTTCTGAAATTAGACAGTGGTGGCGTTTGCATCACCATCTTAATATATTTGAAACCATTAAGCTGTGCGTCTATAAAGGGGTGAATTATATCTCAGTAAAGTGCTTTGAAAATGAACCGTCTTTGAAACCTGGACGGTCCAAGCTAGGGAAGGTCATGGAAGGAATTGCTGCTGGGAGCTGTCGCTTTGGGCCAGACACGTGTCCTACAGGGTGGGCCCCGTGCCAGCCCCACACCCCATGGGCAGTGCCTCGTCCCATGCTCCCCACACAGGCCCTGGTTCCTCCCTTACACAGCTTGCCCTCCGTATCCTCGGGTTCCACATCCTCACAGTCAACCACCCTCAGATTAAAAATATTAGGAAAAAACCCCAGAGAACTGATCCCTAAACAAGACAGTATGACAACTATCTACACGGCATTTGTATCAGGAGGAGAGGAAGTGTGTAAGTTATTTGCAAATACTAAGCCGTTTTAAAGAAGACTTGAACATAGGCTATTGGTATCCCGGGGGGGGGGGGTCCTAGAACCAGCCCCCAGTGGATACTCATCTTGCTCCTTCTGCCACAGTCCCTTTGCATTGATTGACTTGTTCTCCCAGCTCAGAGCACATTTCCTCTGCTCAGCTGCAGTGTCACTTTCTCAAGGAAGCCATCCCTGACCTCCCAAGCAGGACCTGACCTCCTGGACAATGCTCCTTGTTACTCTTCCCACTTGACACTGGTGCATGTAACTAAGGGCGGTCCTCCCCCAGCTGCCGCCCCCACAGGTGAGGGCGTGCCTGTCTCCCTGGGCATCCCCGCCGCTCAGCTTGGTGCCTGTACATACAGGGCACCCAGCAAACATTCGAGGGAGAAAGGCAGGTGGGCACCGCAGGAGCCAATGGTGGTGCAAAGCTACTGTGTATCATTCTGCCTCGAGGACCCCGTTTGCGGGGCAGACGGGCCCAGAAGCATCAAACAATGGGGTCGGCAGATAAGAGAGAGAGACAGGCACTAGGGAGGCCCCAAGGAGGGCAACCCAACACAGCAAGCGGCTGCTAGTGATCAGGAGAGAGTTCTTGAGAACAGAACGCACCTGTGAGCTGGGGAAACATACTGCCTTTTTTTTTATTTTTTTTATTTTTTTTATTGTTTTTTATTTTATTTTATTCATTTTTAGAGAGAAGACACATAGTGAGAGAGAGAGAGAGAGAGAGAGAGAGAGAGAGAGAGAGAGAGAGAAAGAGAAAGGGGGGAGGAGCTGGAAGCATCAACTCCCATATGTGCCTTGACCAGACCAGTGCAGGGTTTTGAACTGGCGACCTCAGTGTTCCCAGGTCGACGCTTTATCCACTGCGCCACCACAGGTCAGGCGGAAACATGCTGCCTTTTAAAAAGTGCATGAAAAGAACCTACTGCCCTCTGGGGCTGAGAACAAGTCACCCAGTTTCCAGCCATGTTCAGTCAAGAGAAGGGTTACGCGCGGGGTGGTCACAGAGAAAGAACTTGGCTCCACCCAGAGGCGAGGCTTTCCACAAACCAGGCCCAGATCTAGTGCAGAAATGACCCGGCAGACAGTGTTGGGGACCCTGGGGAATCACGGAGGGTCAGACACAGGCAGAAGAGACAGACGTGACAATTGGAATGGGGAGCTGAGCCCCAGGAAAGGGGCCTTGGGGCCCACGTATGGGGAAGGAGAAGAGAACGCAGCAGCTGGGCACCCGGAGGAGGGCCAGTGACCAGCCCCACGGGCGTGCAGCACAAGGGCTGAGTCCCCAGGTACCCTCCTGGCCAGCAGAGGAAGATGAGCATGCTCACAGCACGAGCCTTCAGCTTCCCCACTCCCCGGCCTCCAGAGGTTTGAGGACACCCCGCTCCCCCTTGCACTCACACAGGCCTCTCCTTTCCTGCCAGCTTTCTACGGGGTGACCTCTGCAGTGACTGCTGGCCACTCAGGCTGCTGAGCAGATGGGGTAGACAGGAGGCAGGAAGTGTCCCTGCACCTTCCTGTTCCTCTCATGTCTACAGGTGCTGCCTGTCACTCTGAAGAGGTAGGTCCTGGCCTGCGGGAACCATGAGGAATAGGGCACGAGAATGACCGGAATGCGAGGTCCAGGCCTCTGACTCTCGTCACCTTGTCCTCTCATGCATTTCCGAGCCAGGAGAGGAGACCCCACCTGTCCATTATGCCAGTGGCCTGGTGGGTTGCAGGTGACCCAGGTGGTAACCTCCAACCTGCTCCAGGTGGGCAGTGGCCTCTGCCCACCCCATGCTCCCCAGGTACCTGGTTCTGCAGCTGGGTGGATGTGGTTCGCTGGTCACTGTCTCGGAGGGCCAGCCTCTCCTGGAGGGCTGCCAGCTCCTCCTGCAGCCGGGCTTTCTCCTCCTGCAGCTGGGACATGGCCTCCACCATCCTATGCACCATGGGGGCCGCACCTGGCGGCCCCGACAGGCTCGAGCACCTCCCGCTGCCAAAGAGCCGCCCACCTATGAGCAAAGTAGCAGCCGGTCAGCGGGGTAGCTGAGGTCCCACCCTGGCTGAGGAGAGGGGCCAGCATGGCAGGGCTGACCAGATTATTGGGGACAGGAAGGGAATGCAGGCAGAGGGGAGGGGGCAGGACAAGAGCTGGGTAGAGCAGCGGCGTGGGTGAGCTGCGGGACCCCAGGCCTGCCTCAGAGGAAGCCACTTCAGTGCGCAGCTTCTGGGGGACACGACGGCCCAGACTGGGACTCAGGAGAGCAACCTTCACTGAATACTCCCTTCAAAGCATGGCTTCTAGGTCGGATGGGCGATACCCTCTCCATGGCCTGCCTACAAGTCATCGTGGCTGAGAAAGACACGCCTTCTGGCAGCAGCTGAGAAGGAGTCGGGGTTACCTCCCCAGAAAACACTATTCTTGGGAGGACATGATTTCTTTAAACCCCAAACCCTCTCCAGAGCAGAGAAGGGGGGGCTCCCCAGCCTGCGCCCTGGCCCTCCGCAGAGAGAGAGCGAGAGCAGGTGGAAGGGTGTGCATGTGCCAACAACGGAGAGACCAGGACACAGAGACACACACAGCACGTGGACGGGGACACAGACAGGCCCATGCCGGGGCAGACATCTGCGCTTGCTGGGATTGAGCACATGGACCGAACAGGCAGGAGGACGTGTTAATACCAGGGTGACTGTCCTCCTTAGTCCTCCTCCTGCCACAAACTTCCCCTGTCCTGCCATCAGGAGCAGGAGAGAGACGGATGGGTGGAAGGACAAAGACACAAAGTCAAGGCCCGTGACCTAGGAGGCTTGGCAGAGCTCGCTCTTGGGGCACCAAGAATGGCCATGGTCTCTGCTGGCAGGGAGCAGGCAGGGAACTGGGGAGGAGGACAGGGTCAAAGGTCACGGGATTTGCCTCTTCCCTCTAGCACCCCAATCTGGGCCCTGGCCAAAGCCACCAGAGACAGACTGAAGTGTCCGGGAACAAAGTGTCTGAGAAGGAAGTGGAGGAGCAGCCCCCGCTGGCCACGAACCTACACTTGACCTCAGAGCCCCAGGGCTTTGGGGCTTCCCCACAAGAGCTTCTGGAACCACATCTCTGTGAGTGGGACTGGGGTGAGCAAAGCCACCTGCACCTGAGGTCACACACCTCACTGGCAGCTTCGACCCAGGGGAAGCAGCAAGTTGCTCACTAAGACTGCGGAGAAGCCACAGCGCAGCTTGTGTACTGGGCTGGAGCGGGGACCAGAGTGGAGCAGGTCCCTGACTGGGTTCCCCGTCAGCACTACCCCCAGGAGGGGCAGACAGTGAAGTCCCTGCTCCCACTCGAAAGGGAGCAGGCAGAGCACACACAGGCTGCCTTTCCCCTTCCTCCCAACCCCCTGGGACAGCTTCCACTTATGACCCTGTGGACTAGAGAGCTGCCGCAGGGCAGTCGCTGGCTGGCTAGGGGCCCTGGCCGTGTGGCCTGCATGTGACACAGCACGCATGTCGCAGACAGTTGGCCAAGCTCCTGCTCTCTGTTCTAGAGAGACTGAGGTCAGACAGATGCTTCCAGGCCTGCACACAGGGCTGCCAGGGGCAGCATGTGACTGGCATGGCCCTCAGCCCTTTGCAGACGGCCGTCCGTCGGGTGCGAGGGGTGCACTGGACTCCGGGGCCAAGAGCTGCTTCCACCCCGCAGGGTCTTCCTTTGTGAACTGGGGACGATGGCCCTTGCCCAAAGGAGCCGGGACACCATGAGGGATTAGCAGGTGTGGGCGGGTAGAACCCAACACGGAGTGTAACAGCCCTTCTTGTCTAAGACACTGCTCGTATCACAGGAGGCCCTGAGACAGCCTCAGAGCCCATGCTGCTGGGGCTCAGTGCACATGTGCCGGGGCGCTGCGAGGGGGCCTGGAGAGCGCTTGCTGGGGGAGAAAGGCCCTTGGAGAAGCTAAGGGATAGCAGAGGATCAAAGGGGCACTCAGGGATGAGCTAGTGAACGGACCCTTGCACGGAGGAGGCTACAGACCTCTTAGTAGGTCCATTTTCAGGGCAAGTTCTCAAAACAGACTGTGCCTCATAGACCCTGCCTGGGCACTGCCCCTCGCAGGCACCCAGGCTCTGGGAGATCAGGGCCCCACTCTGGCCCCACCCCAGTGACAAGTCAGTCCTCTCTGTTGACTAGAACTGACCTCTATCTTCTCAGCTAACAGGAGAGCCCACCTGATAGGCTGGATGGTGCCCCCCTTCCCAAGGCTCGTCTGCCCGACCCCGGCCAGACCCCAGCACACGCCAGAGCACACCAGAGGGCCTGGCCTGACAGGCGGGTGTGGCTCTGTCACAGGCTCAGAGGCGGAATTAGCTGCTTCCACTGCAGGGCAAGTTCAGACACACATCACCCCCTGGTGACAGGGCGAGGAACACGCTCTCGGCCTCCGCCTTGGCTTCCTGGAGGAAGTTACCGCTGGGCTCAGGCTTCCCTCTGGGGAATCCCACAAAGGGGCCCCATAGAATCTTTCCAGAACCAGTCAGCCTTGCCAGAGGAAAGTGGAGACACCAGCCCCTCTTTCCTGGTCTTAAAGCAGCAAAGTGAGGCCCTGTCCTAGGGTCTCTGGGTCCCTGGTGGACCCGCGGGTACAGGGGGATCCAGTCAGGCCCCTTGCCGGAGGGGGTGGCATCTTTGAGGTTGCCACCGTTGCCCTGCTTTTGACAGGCACTGGGGAAAAGACAAAAAGTGGGGAAATTCAACTCCATGCTAACCAAAGCCTCTTATCACCGAGGGGGTCCCCAGAGGCACTGGGAGGAGGGTGTCCCAGGAGGAGCGATGGCCAGGCTGGGGTCTAGGAGCTACACGTCAAGGTGTCCAGGATGTGGATGGGCCACCTCCAGGTAAGAAGGACAGTGTGTGGGGACAGCTCAGACGCCACAAGAGCCTCCCCTCTTGCGCCTGCTTTAGCAGGGGCTGTTCCAGGCCAGCGGGCAAACCTCCTTTACCTGTTTTCTCTACATTCATGGTGCCACCGGCTTCCTGGGCATCCCGGTCCTGCCCGGGGGCCGGCGCCTGCCGCTTCGGGGGCTTCTCTTCTCTTGTCCCCTGACTCTTGCTCTTGCACCCCTTGTCCTGCAGAGCCTGCTGCCGAGACACAACCAGAATCCTCGCGTGAAGGGGCTGTGTGGGGAGGGGCCCGCGGGCGCCCAGCAGGTCCATCCGTCCCTGCACGGGGCAGAGGGGACAAGGAGGCTTGGGGCCCCGGAGAAAACGGGCCCAGATCCTACGCCAAGACAGCGGCAGTGTGCTCCCCTGGCCCCATCGGCCGTTGGCCCTGTCCTCCGGCAAAGACCCAAGGAACCTTTTAGGTTCTTGGGCACGTAGACATCCTCCAGTAACGTCCACTTGGTCCTGCGGGACAGGAGTCCGCAGCGCAGCAGCCCGCTTGATACAGGCCCACAGCCTCCCTGGCACACGGTCCTTGCAAGGCAACGCCCCCTGTGACGTCAACTCCCCCCCCCCCCCCCCCGGTCTCCAGATGGCACCAGCCCGGGGCTGCTGAGGACGGGGCACACGGGTCCATACAAGCAAGCCTGCCCCACCATGGCTATCTAAGTACCACAGGACCCTGTCTCCTGGTCAAGGAGGAGCCAGGCAAAGAAGGCTGGGTAGAACAACCACAGGGCAGGCAGGACCACAGGGGGGCAGAAAGTCTTTCCTCCAGAGAAAAGCCCCTGCTGCTCACACAGAAAGATGCCATTTGAGGGTAATCGAGATAAACTCTACCTCAAGGAAAACGTCAGGAAACAGAAAGAGAGGTTCTCTCCGGGAGGTCAGGTGAGAGGGAGAAACATGCACCGGTTAACCCAGTGGTTCTCCAAGTGTGCTCCCTAGAAGATTTCCAGGTGCGCCCTATGGTATTCCAGAGAAATACGTGCCTGTTGGGGACCAAAACGCCAACAGGGTTTTTGGAGTTTGGATTTTTCTTCCCTCTTTTTTACGAATTCTAAAAAGTGTAACAAAAAAGGTAACATGAAAATGTTTTTAATGTCAGAATAAATTTAATTT
Organism: Rhynchonycteris naso; assembly: GCA_037038555.1. Classification (NCBI taxonomy): domain Eukaryota; kingdom Metazoa; phylum Chordata; class Mammalia; order Chiroptera; family Emballonuridae; genus Rhynchonycteris; species Rhynchonycteris naso. The sequence goes on from CM073001.1 coordinate 9,634,386, forward strand.
TGTTGTATTTATTTTGTTTAATTACCATAAAAGCACGCTTGGACTTTATCTTTTTTCTTTAATATTTGACTTAATTATTATAACATATTTCTCAGAAATTGGTATATAGTGCGCCTACAATTATATGTAGGATTTTAAATGCGCCCCGACTTCAAAAAGTTGGAGAACCACTGGTTTAAACATTTTTGAGAATAAAAAGAAACAGAGAGTGTGTGGTAAGGACAGAAGGGGGGCTGTACATCTCATTTTGAACCTTGTTGGCATTTGCATTTTTAACCTTATAAACATCTACAGTGTTCTGTTTCTCCTTTTTTCTTTTTTTTTTTTTTTTGGTTTTTAAAACATCAACAGAAGTTATCTGGGAAGAGAGACTCCAGACATGTTTTGTGTATTTCTGTGCCCACTATTTTCCAAAGAGACAAGTGCTATGTTTTTTAAAATGCTCCGAGAGTGAGTCGAAAGGGTCTGACTGGCTTTCTGCCTCTTGTGAGCTGTGTAGTTCTGGGCAAGTCACTTTCCTTCCCTGAAGTTTCATTTGCCCTGTTCTTTAAAATAGAAAAGATGATGACTGCCCACCTCAGGGAGCTGGTGTAAAAAGTCACTGTGACACCTAGGCACATACTCAGAGTGTCTGACACCCAGTGAGAGCCCCACACCAAGTGGCATTATGTTATTTCTGTAGTCTTCAAATTGTATACTTTTGTCACCAAAAAGCCAATGAAGAGACTTGAAGAAAAGCAAAATATGACATCAGCAGGTTGGTCATTTCTCAATCTGCTCCCTCCCTCCCTTGACGCTGCATTCTACTTGGGGGTGGGGGGGGGGGACACGGTAGAGAGGCTTTCTCTCATATTTAGAAAAATGCTGCCAACTTTGTTTTGTCTCCACCCTTTGACCAACTGCCACACCATCATGAGCAGGCCTGTCAGCGGTGGTGCCAATGGACGGCAGCTGGAAGTTTCCATCGGCAGACCAGAGCAAAGGTTACACTATTTCTGGCCTGTTGGCCAATCTACAGGAAGGGCAGACAGGTCCCCAAGGGGATTGGGAATTTCTATTGTGACTCCATAGGGACAGTCTCAGGTTTTAGCTGTTTGAGAGGCTGGCAGAGAGGGTCACTAAGCCGATAGCTCCCTGTGCCTGGGTCCCTACTTCAGCCCCACATACTGGATCTTGAAGCACCTATGAATATAATAACCCAGCTTTGAGGGACCCAGAGGACAGGATCGTGGAAACTGGTTGCTGGCTGGAGCTCCTCAGAGATGCTCAGAAGATCTGCTGACCCTAGGCCTCGGCTGCAACCACAGTACAACACCCCATAATCAAAATTCAAGAACAGAGCCACCGCCCAGTGCAAGGCAGCCAGTTTCTGACCACCTTCCGATTTAACATCAGAGAGAAAGAAAGAAAAAGGGTTCTCTAGTTTCTTTAACTGTTCTTGTACCAGACCTGCTTTTCTCACAGAACTTACTGGGAACAGGATCATTGGGTTCTGTTTTCAGATGAACCACACAAGAAAGACAGAAAGAAATCTTGAAGCCCAAGACTATCACTGAAGTAAAATCAAGCTCTGGGCCCATGTTCAGATTAAGACTTGGGACCAGACGCCGCCCGGGACCACAGGACATTTGTCTGCACGAGGGAGGACATGCTCAAAGGGCACGTGCATTTCCCACACCCCATTCTGTCTTCCATTTATGCATGTCCCTTCAAGGGGTACGCTCCTGTGCACCAGCCTTTCCTGGGGTGCGGGGACCTTGCCGACTTACCCAGATAACTCTGGTCCTTCCCCTCCGCCTCTGCAGCCCTGTGCCCTGCCCGGTTTGCATTCGTACATTTGTGATCGTTTGCTTACTCCGCAGCACCTCCACCCGACTGTCAGATCTACACCACATCTTTGCTGAGTGTCAGCAGCTAGCATGGCACCTGGTGCGGCGTATGTACTTCATAAACACGTGTTCACAAACGCATCCATTGAAAAAGTGAAGAGCCTGCGCAGGCCTGAAATTATTCAGCACTACAGGCGCGTGAATATGGAGATATTTAAGGTGCTCACTGCCATCAGAAATCATACAGGGGGTCAGCTAGAAAATGCAAGGTAAACCCTGAAGTAGGAGATTATGCGACGGTTTAAAAGAATGAGGTAAAATGAAATAAAATTTTTAAAAATGAGGTAGTTCTCTAGATACTGACATGCATGAAAATAATCACCAAGATTACTGTAAAAGGAAAGAGCTAGCCACAGAATAGTATGTGAAAAATCAATTAAAAAAAAAAAAGTATAGTAGACTGGCCAGGCGGTGGTGCAGTGGATAGAGCGTCGGACTGGGACGTGGAGGACCCAGGTTCAAGACCCCAAGGTCGCCAGCTTGAGCATGAGCTCATCTGGTTTGAGCAAGGCTCACCAGCTTGAGCCCAAGGTCGCTGGCTTGAGCAAGGGGTCACTCAGTCTGCTGTAGCCCCCGCTGGTCAAGGCACATTTGAGAAAGCAATCAATGAACAACTAAGGAACCGCAACAAAGAATCGATGTTTCCCATCTCTCTCCATTCTTGTCTGTCTGTTTCTATCTGTACCTCTCTCTTTCTCTCTCTCTCCCCCCCAAAAAAAAAGTATAACCTATCATTAAGTGACTGTGTGGGAAAGACAAACACTAAACTCGTAATAGTGGATTTCTCAAAGATACAGGACTACTGGGAGCATTCAGTTTCTAGGTATTATTACATTTCTGCCCTGTGCAAATTCTTTACATCATATGTTATAAAGCTTGGCATATTTAGTGGTTCAGATCCCAGATTGCTGTGTGACCTGTAGGAAGTTACTTAACCTCTCTGAAACCTCCATTATTTTATAAAACAGTAACTGTGTCTTAAGACTGTTATGAGGACTGACGTGAGATATATAATACGTGGGACAGAGCCTGACACAGTTAGTATTCAATAAATAGCAGCTATTATTACTGCAACCATTCTGTATTATTTTCACAACCAAACATACATATCTATGTCAAGTTTGTGTTTTGAAAGTCACTTGGTGATAACTGCAAGAGAAAAGGACCCAAGTTTTGGCGAAGCCCTCTGTCTGCTTTGGATGCCCACTTTAAATAAGGAGATACAAGTATGGCCCCAGGGACTCACACGTCCTAGTGGGAATGAGCAGCTCCCCTAAAACCTGCCCCTCTTCCTACTAGCTTCTCAGAGAAGGCCCCTCATTTCCCACTTTCACACCTCAGCCAGGGTGTGGCGGAGCAGCCTGTCTTCTCCAGCGATCTCCCCCGAGATAACCGAATAGAGCAAATTGCTCCATCTACGCTCACAGACAGATGTGCTGTGCGGGGTTTGGCAAAGAGGCACAAGGCCCCAGCTCTCCCTTGCTCCTTCCCCAGTAGGCACCCAGCTTCCTTCCCCGGTAGGCACCCAGCTGCTGAAGCTCAGAGTGCCAAGTCACACCTGCCTGGCTGAACCCATCACGTTGTGGAAGCCGCCAGCGCTTACCTGCACGCTCAGGTAGAGCCTGCGGGGACTCCCGGGGCCTGTGCAGTCTGTGCTGAGGGCTCGGCACTGAGCTAGAGCTGGGCGAGCTGCACTTCGGGCACCAGAGTCCTCATCACCGCCGGCCGGTGTGTCTTTTCCACGCCCTGTCCCAGGATGGAAAAGATAGGTGAGACACTCTGATTGCTGGTCATGGACCACTGGACAGGGCCATGGCTGAGCCTGGCTTGCACACGCTCCAGCCAACCCAGGTGCAGGGAGGAGGGACACACATGCTCTCACACGCCTGCCCTGTGCGGAGGGGAGCCTGGCACCGGGCAGGGGCTGCGCTCCTTTCTTACCAAAGCCACTGCAAGATTCTCTGCAGGAGGGCATGTAAGACCCTGCAGGGCTCCCCTCCCTCCGGGGTGGCTTTGATGCTCACGCTTGCTCACAGGCACCCTCTGCAGAGAGCGGCAGAAGAAAGCCACACCAACCTGGCTGTGCCACTCATCAGAGGAGGTGCGTCCCAGGACCCTGGCTTTATTACCCAGGCCGCCTCTAGGTGGCAATTTCTCCCCTGCCTTCATAAAGACCAACCCCATGCTGGGTGGCTGGTCCCTGCAGCCTCCAAAAGCAGAGTCAGGATCAGCTAAAGCACATCCCTGTGCCTCGGACACATTGCCTCCCTCACCGGATGGACAGGGGACAGGGCTGATTATCGCATCAACACCCATCCACCCCACCTCAACCCCCATCACAGCCTGTGGGGCCAGGCAGGGTGGGAGGGCGCTTGCCCCACAGGGCAAACTGCAGCACCACCACCCTGGGCCATGATGAGATCCTCAGTTTCCTTGTCAATAAAATGGGGATAAAAAACCAAATTCAGTCCTGTGATAAGGACAAAGTGTTCACACGGCTCCAGGTACCCAGAAAGTTATGGGCTGAGGGGCAACCAAGTTGGCTGAGACCCTACGCAGAGGTAGGCACTAGGCTTAGCATTTCATACACAGGATTTCACTGGACCTTTGTCTCAAATTTTAAAAGTGGATAAAAGACTACATAGTCACATAATCCTCATAACACTCATTTGATAGAACTATATGCATACACGCATGCACATGTGCACACGTAAGACTGGGAGGAACTATATTAAATATTTGGTGACAAACTTACAGTGGCATCGTATTATCATGCTTTGCTTTACGGTGTTCCACAGGTACTGTGTTTTTTACAAATTGAAGGCAGGACCCCTACCAGCAAAGATTATGACTTGTTTTATTGCAATACTCCCTTTGCTGCAGGGGCCTAGAACCCAACCCACAATATCTCCAAAGGATGCCTGTAGGTGATTTTTATTTTCTTTTATACTTTGCTTTTCATTTGGGTTTTTTTTTTGGGGGGGGGGATGTTTGTTTGTTTTAGTTTTTTAAGGGCATATGTTTTTGTTTTCTGCTTCTTGCTTTTCTTTAATCAGAAAGTAATACTTGTTCCTATTCCATTTATAATCCTTGGGACAGTCTTGTGGGGGTACAGACCGTGATCAGTCCCTTCCAGACAACTGGGGGTACCTAATCCCAAAGCCCAAGGTTTTCCTGGAGGTCCCCAGGGTCATCCCAGGCTCACTGTCCCCTATAGCGAGCCCTCGGAGGACATTGCTCTGGCTGCCACTGATGGCACAAATGAGAGAAGGGAACCAAAGAGGAGTTCGCTGGGTGCCCTATTTGGGCCTCAGTTTCCCTATCTTTACATGGATGGGCTTGGAACTGATGGCAGTGAAGGATCCTGCTAGCTCAGACCGGCTGTGATTTGAACCCCTTTCCCTGTAGGTCAAGAGCAACAGACAGCAAAAACCCAAGGCTTCTTGCCTGAAGACACCTCTGTCCCCTGACCCCTCCAGGAAGACCTGCCCAAGCCTAACCTGGGAGAGGGTCAAGGGCTGCTCCCCAGCCCTGACAATCCAGACAGTCCAGCCCCAACCCAGAATCAGAGTTGCCACTCACTTTTTGACGTTGGAGGCACCAGGGGACATGACCCAGAAAGGAGAGCCCGGTGTTGACAGCTCCCCCACGGGGCCCAGATTCGGGGACTCCTTTCCTGTCCATCTGCTGTCGGGGCCCTTACCAAAGCCACCTGTATGACACCTAAAACCCAGCGCACAGCACCCAAATCCCTCCAGGTCCCCCATCCGAGCAGCCTCCGTCCACTCCTCCCGACATCTGTGGGCCAGCCAGGGCAGGATCAAGTGTCAGCGACGCGCAGGGAGCCGGCAGCCACCTCACCTACCTTGTTTACCAGCCGCGGACAGGGGCCAGAGGGAGACCCCGAGTGCTCCGCCAAGGACAGGCGGACCGCAGAGCTCCCGGGACCTGGCTGGGCCGGGACCGCGTGGCGGCTGGCAGCGTTCTCCCGCTGCCCTGGGGACTGCGTTCAAGTTTAACTCGGCGCCTGCGACTTCTGCGCGCAGACAGCTCAGGGCAGCAGCCCCAGCGCGACTGACGCCCTGACTCCACGCCCGGCCAGGCTCATGGGCTGCGGGACCCTGTAATTTACCTGACAGCTCTGTCTGAGTCTAGGAACTTGCGAGAAACCTCGCTCTCATCTCTAGTATCTGGCGGAAGGAAGGGAAATAAAGAAGCATTTTAAAAATGCGGACTCACCAGTTCTCAGCCTCCCCGGGCCGGTGTGTGGGAAAGGGCGGGCAGCCGGGCTGGCTGGGGCGGGGCGAGCCATCCCGGGCAAGGGCTCCGGGGCCCAGCCCACTCTCCACAGGCCGCGCAGCGAAGGCGTGGCTCCCAGGTTCCAGGTCCGGCGAGACTGGACCATGGCCTGGGGCTCAGCAGCCTCCTCCCGGCGCCCCGCTGCCTACAGAAAGAAAGCAAAGGGAGACTAGATTGAGACCTCTGGCCGCAGCCGGGATCGAGAGGGTATGGGCCAACTCGCGTGTCCCCCAAGGACCCGGGGGCTCACAGGAAGAAATGGGGCCTGTCACCAGTCGGGGTAGGGAGGCTCAGAACAGGGCAAGCAGCCCATCAGGTGAGTCTGCGGCACAATGTGGAGATCCCACATCTCTGTCCTCCCACTCCGACGGAGCCTGGCAGCTTGAAGACGTGCCAGGCCACACAGCCCCACATGGAGGAAGCATGCATGAGTCAATGGCAACTCTGTAAATCTAATCAGAAGGAACGCTGACCACTGCCAGTGACAAGTTAGGTTTAGATATCAAGTTCTGTTAAAGTCAGCTCATTCATGGATCTAAACTAGCCTTCACTCCATGCCTACAACGTGGCAGGCAACTGGCTAGGAGCTGAGATACAGAGATTCACTCATTCTTCATTTAATAATTATTTATTGAATGCCTGCTGTGTGCCAAGCACCTGCCAGAAGCCTTTGATGAGGAGAGACATGGCCTCAAAGCTCCCTGTGGGGAACAAACCTTCACAGCCACCACAGGTTGCAGGGAGGTACCAGGAGCTGTGGGACAATTGGGATGGGGTAGGGAGCACTGGTTTGGATGGAAATCTCCATAGTTCCCTTAGAAACTGAGCAAATGAACAGAACAGACTTCCCACATTCACTGCACAGTTTTTTATTGAATACCTATTGTGTGCAAAACAGCCTAGAGAGCATGCCAGGTGACCAGTCTAAGCCTCAGACTAGGACAAGTAGTGATGCCATTTACAGAAGAAGCTAGTCAGCTCAGAGAGGCAATGTGGGGGCTTGCTTATGGTTTTAAAATGGAGGCCTGACCTGTGGTGGCGCAGTGGATAAAGCGTCGACCTGGGAACACTGAGGTCACCAGTTCAAAACCCTGCACTGGTCTGGTCAAGGCACATATGGGAGTTGATGCTTCCAGCTCTTCCCCCTTTCTCTCTCTCTCTCTCTCTCTGTGTGTGTGTGTGTGTGTCTCCTCTCTGAAATGAATAAAATGAAAAAGAAAAGAAAAGAAAATGGAGTTGGAGATACCCGAGGCTTCCTAGTGGTTCTACTTGGGTTGAAGACTACTTTCCATGACTATGACTATGTTGACTGCTTTCTACCAGGCAGTAAAGATATCTGTTTGAAGAGTGCCCATCTCTCCGGACCCTCTGTGGCTTCCCAGGGCAGAGCTCACAGCATGTTAATCTTTGCATCCCGACAGCACCCAGCCTGGAGCTACAGCTACATCCACACCAAATAGCCAGTGATGGCTTCTTGGTTGGTTGAATTCCCTAAAAACATGCATGCAAAGGCTTGGGCTGAAGCCTGAGAGAGAGCAGGGCTGGCCTTGGAGGCTCAGAGCTGGGAGGCCACTGTGCCACAGGGGAGGATGCAATCACCGAAGGTTGTGCAAGACAAGAGGCAACCAGGGAGGACAGAGTTCACTTTGGGTGAGAAGGACAGCTAGAGAAGGAAGGTGGCAGGAGCACCAGGCAGGTGCAGAGTGCTCACAGGTGACCAGTGAGTGGGAAGGAGAGGATGGTTACTTTCCGATGAATCATCCACAGATCTCTTCTCAGCCCCAGCGAGTAACCTGGAAGAGAGCCCCTGGGGGGTCCTTAACAGAAAATGTCCATGGAGCAAGGTACAGGGACGACCATGGAGTGGGCAGGGGCCACAGGAAGCCACCACTTCCTTCTCTTTGGGGACGTTTGGCTAGGGTGGGAAGGAGAGGCTGAATCAAGAGGTAAAGAGGATGTGGTATTTAGGAGCCACGGGAACATGCCAGGTCGGCAGAGGGGCAAGAATGACTGAAGCATCAAGAGACAAAAGAAGTAAAAGTGAAGGCGCCAGGGCCCAGAGATATAGTGAACAATGTTCACAGAGGTGAAAGCTGGAAGAATGCCAGCTTCCCGGCCAGGGACTCGTAGTTTCTGCCGACCTTGGCTGAGGAAGACAAGTTGCAAGAAGAGGCTCCTAGGTGCAGTCTCACTGGGTTGGAAGCAGAACTGTGGGCCAGGAGATGGGACGGAGGCTAATCCAAGTATATGAGACGCTCACTGAAGAACTAGAGAAGGGCCAGTGTGGAGTGGAGGGGATCAGGGGGAACAGCCAGACATCCTCTTCTCCAGGCTGCTTGGCACAGAGCTGGGCACACAAGCAACTCTGATGCCCATTGGGAGAGAGGGCTCCATCTGCATGCAGAATAGGGCATTGAAGGTCAGTACCATGGTTGAGGGAAAACACTTTTATGGAGATCAGCTAAGTCTCAGGGGCAGGGACAGGAAGAGACAATATTCTGTGGCTTTCTGGAAAGGAAGTCAGGGAGGCAGCTAGGAAGATATCAGGAAGAAAGAGGAAGGGTGTGTGCAAGATCCTGAAGAGGAAAAAGCAGCTGAATTTAGCAGAGTGGGGGTGTGAAAGTAACAAATATCAAGGACTCAAATAAGCCCAAAACTAGGGCTGCTACCAACCCAGGACTCCCGGGGTGTGTCCATGGGGCTGTTATGTTAGAGTGGCCATGACCAAAAGGTGGTCCAGAACCTGGCTCTGCCATTTACTATCAATAAAAGTGTGACTTTGGGAAAATTATTTTGCCTCTCTGTGCCTCATTATTTTCGTCTGAAAATGGGGAGAACCCCATCATTTACACTTGGTATAAGGATTAGACAGTACATATATAAAGTATTCAAAACAATAATGGCATATACAAAGAACTCAAACATTTTATTTTTCAGTGATGTCTCCCTAGAGGTGGGTGAATGCGGAGAGGCTAGCTGCAGGAGAGAGGCACTGCCTCTCCCGGCTCAGGCCACAGCAGTAGAGCTGCTGCCACCCTCCCCCCAGACCAGGGATATTGCAATGACTGAGAGACAGACTTGACAATCGCCCAGAGACTTCTGCTGGAGAGGGCTTAGTCTCCCTGGGAGAGGGGGCAGAAGGTCAGAGAGGTTAGACAGGAACTAGGACCGCCCCTACACACAGGCACCCATCCTGGGTTTTCCAGGACAACCCAGGGTTCAAAACCTCTGCTCCTTTACTGTCCATAAGGGCAGCAGAACTCGTCACCCTATGTCTCCTCAAGTCCAGTCACTGAAAACACAGGACTCCATTCTGAAGCTGCATTCCTTGCAAATGACTCTCCCTGGCCAAGGAGACGGTTACTTTATCAAGGGCATGGGGAATATGCCTGAGCAAGGAGAGGTGCTCACCCACCCTGAACGGGGTGAGCCCGGGAATGTGAAATTCCAGGGGTGGCCACCACCCACAACATTGAGACACATGTGTTGGGGGATTGGGGGAGTACTTGAGTATTTAAACACAGCTTCCTCTTTAAAATCTCCCTGGGCCAGGCCCTTCACTGCGCCAGAGTTCTGCTCTAACTCACAACTGGGATTGAAGGAGGTGACTTCTGGCTTCCTCTCCCTACTGGAACCCCGCAGGCTGCCGCTGTCAATCGCTTGATCTCCCATTGCCCAGGAGGGGACCGGTCCAGGCCCTCATTACTAACCTCGGGGACCGGCCCGCACCCCTGGCCCTGTGAGGGGGGAAAGGAACAGCCCAGGGGACCCTACGTGGTGGGAGGGCCCAGAACTGCATGCAGCCTTCTAGGGAACCCTGGGGTGCGGGGGCATCCGCAAAGGAGAGGCGGCGCTGACGGCACACGCGGTTCCCGGTAGCGTCCGGCATTCCCGGGGCCAATGAAATCGAAACGGGGGTCCCGAGGCTGCTCTGATCCTAGGGGACATGCCGCCCCATGTCCTGCTCTGGACCAGCTCCTCGGCTCTGGCTGGAAGGGGGACGGTGTCGGGAAGACAGCGTAGGGCTGGTCTCCGGGGCCCGGTCCTCCCCGCGCCCCTTAGCGGGGCCGGGCAGGGGGATCCCGCAGGCAGGGTGGGCCCGGACGCGGCATCCGGCTCAGCAGACCGAGCGGACCCCTAGTGCCCAGCCCGCCCGCAGCCAGCCCGCCCCGGCTCCCCACTCACCGGCCTGGCGGAGGCAGAATTCCGGCTTCGCCGCAGCGCGGGGGGCTCGGCCCGGCCCGGCCAGCCAGCGGGAGGCAGCTCCACGCCGCCGCCTCTTCGGCCCGCCCCGCTCCGCCCCTCCCGCACACTTTCCACAGGAAATGATTAACTCGGGCCGCGGCACGTTTCCATGGCAACCAGCTTTCACCCGGCGGGGGGCGGTTGTGCGTGTGCGCGCGCTTCCGCACACTCGCACTGGCGCCCTCACACTCACACGCGGGGCAGCCCACTCCGTGACTACCCGTGCTCTGCCCAGACCATCCCCTGGGTGTCTACGTGGTGGGAGGGCCCAGAACAGCAGCCTCCTCGTGCCACACGCCTCCTACCCCGCACCCGCCGTGCACACGTGCGTACTCGCCCACCGGCGCACACTCATGTCATGCCTTCATGCACAGACTCACACACTGGTACATAGGTCCCTCACACACGCTCTAGTTAGTACACTCCCAAACTAGTTCGTACAGACATACTTTTGCACTTAAACTTACACTATAATATGCCCATCTTCAAACCCTAGTGCAAAACTTGCACACGCTCTAGTTGGTACACACACACACATTTACATGCTTTCTTGCTATCCTTCACATATTCACAAACTCTAGTATGCGGTTTTAGACATTCTAGCACACTTTCACATGCTCACACTTTACACATGCACCCACCTTTCCCCATAGATGCTTCCCACGTTCCTTAGTACACACGTACACTTCCACACACACACACGACCCCTAACACTCTAGTATACACATTCTTTTCAACCTGAGTACACACTTTCACGTGTGCTCTCACACACTAGTGAGTGCACACACACATGCACTTTCACACATGATCACACGTTTTCACACATGTGTTCTTACTAGCTCTAATAGGAACACAAGGAGGCCAGGCTGCCTCCCCTGCTATACACCCTCACAGCCTTCACCTCTCCCCAGGCTAGTTAATACCTCCCAGGGCAGGAAGGCTACTTGGGATTTTTTAAGGTAACATATTCCTTTAAGCCCCAGTGAAAACATGGTTCTGAGGGCTGCAGCTCCCAGGGTAGCCCCGGAAGGCCCTCTTCATAATATGTATGTCTGGGGGAGCCAAGGAGAGACAGCTGACCCGGAGGAGCCACTCTGTTCTTTGTCTCCCAAACAGAGGCGGCATTTTACTCCAGAGTCAGCAGCAAGATTCCCCTCCAGGGTGCGGAAGGAGGAGAAAGAAAGCAGCTCAGAAGCTAGCCCAGTGCAGGCTGATGGTCTGCAGATAAGGAGCGTGGGCACTCTGCCCCTTCCTGCTTGGCATGGGACGGCCCAGGAGAAGCAAAGAGGGGACTGAAGCGGGTCGTGTAGCCCCGGGAGATTCTGCCCCCTGCTGCTGCCCAGGCACTGGCTGGTGGTCAAGAATCTCAACCAGAGACAGAGCCAAGGTTCTGCGCCTGGCTGCTCTGGATGCCAGATGAGGACATTTACAATCTCCCTGCTGGAAGTGGGCTAGTGTGTGTTTATTTTCTGGCACAGATGCCCCATAGAAGATAAATGTCGCTTTCCTGGGATGGTTTTCTGGAGAGTTAGCGGTTTCCTGATAAGAACCCCAATAACCTTACAATGGGAGAGAAGGTCAGAATTTGAGAGGTGCCTTCTCTGGGTCCGCCCGTCTGCCCTCCAGACAGCAGTGGTCAGGGGACGGCGAGGTTGGATGAGGATGAAATTTCTCTAGACTCCTGACCAAGTATCACCCTTTGTTGAAGTTTCTATTATTTGATTGGGGGTGGGTAGCATCTCTGTTTAAAGTCCTGGTACAAAACTTGATGCCCTGTCTTACTTGCTGGCTTGTACACTGACATTAACTACAGGTTCCTCTCACCAGAGCCAAAACCAGATTTTTAAATTAATAATAACACTTCTTGTTCTTTATCTCAGATTACAAAAGTAATAGATGTTCATTGTAATCATAATCCCACCCACTAGAGATAAATGCTGCCAACATTTTAGGACAGTCCTTTTTTTTTTTCCTCTATGCACATAATAGCTACCATTTATTCAAAGCTAACACAGTGCCAGGCACGGCACTTAACTCTTTATAAACGAGATCCCTGTTAACCATGACCACCCGATGAGGTGGGTACCATCATATCCCCATTTTTCAGGAAAGGAAACAGTCTCCAAAAGATCGTTCACAAACAGTGTGTGATAGAGCTAAGATATAAACCCAACTGGGGTGTGTGTAATACATATGCGCAAACGTACAGAGCTATCCTATGTGTATAGGCGCAAGCATCTATTAAGACCAAAACACCAGTGAAGGAAAAAAGAAATTTGAGGCATTAGGAGGAGGCATCTTCATCAGCATTCTAGCAAAACTGAGACTTGAAATGTGAAAAGAATCCCTTTCTGGTGGTAAAAATTTAGTTTAAGAATGCACAATGTCGGCCTGACCTGTGGTGGCACAGTGGATAAAGCGTTGACCTGAGAACACTGAGGTCGCCAGTTCAAAACCCTGCACTGGTCTGGTCAAGGCACATATGGGAGTTGATGCTTCCAGCTCCTCCCCCCTTTCTCTCTTTCTCTCTCTCTCTCACACACACTCTGTGTCTCCTCTCTAAAATGAATAAAATTAAAAAAAAAAAAAAGAATGCACAATGTCACCATGAACTACATACCAATGACTTCAGGGTCATTTCTGTGTCAAACCTCACTGATGGTTTGGTGTAGAAACTGTCAACTCCCCACTGGCTATAAGGAGAGTGGAGGATTTGCCAGGTAGCCAGGAGCCCTAGAGTTCTGCTTAGAGCCATGTAAAGGGCAGGATTTTGCTCGATTTGATTCTCACAGTAAAACACAGGTAGGACTTACCATTTTCCAATTTGAGTGCTTTAACTTGCTACTCGATCACCATCAGGCCTCGGCAATGCTGTTCTCCCTCCCAGGAAGTATTCTCATCTTTACCCTGCTCCTACCTGCCTCCCCCACCTTTACCCGACCGACTCCTGCTTGTCCTTCAAGTCCTTCAAGCATAAAGGTCACCTTCCTTCACCATCGTAGGTCCAGAGTCACCCAACTATTCCCCTTTCTGCCACCCCCTCCCCACTGGGTTGTAGTGGTCATTAGCTCCTTGAGACCAGGGCTCTTTCCTGGCTTGACCCCAGTGCCTGGTATCACATATGTGTTTACTGCGTAAACAAATGGATCTGGTATAAGCCAGAAGGGAAGGACAGGGGACATGAAGCATATTCAAACAGACTTTCTTTCCGTGTAAATTCACAATAATTCTTATCAAAAAGGAAGTAAGAGATGAATCCTTAAAGCAGTTATTCTGATGTAGTCAGTAAGACGCGCCCTGCAGTTGTGAAAAGTATGTATCCTTGCATGATTCTGGGTAATAAACAGTTTCTTGAAGTTGGAGAACAACATTCTGGACTTACGAGTCACATATTAAGTAATCCTGATTCAATTAGAACCCACATCTTTCAATAACTCCAAAACAGTCCATCATGGCCAGTGCAGAAAGAGCTGGGGATGATCTGTGGAGGGAACAGGCAGGGCTCTGTACCCCATCCTTTGAGCATGAGTTTGATCCCCCCCAACCCCCCCACCCCGCTGCAAAATGTGGCATTCAACTCTGAGCGTAGTGGGTGGGCTGGCCCTTGGCTCACACCTGGTAGCTCGCAGGAAGCCATATTCCTCCTCCATGGACATGAAGGGGTGGGGTCTTGGCCAGCCCTTGGAGGCACTGTAAGCTCCTATCTCTCTCTGCTGCTACAAACTCGGCTCCTACAGGCACTAGGTGCTCCATTGATATTCGAACAAATGATACCCTTCTCCCCTCTCCCCTTCCTACTCCCTCTGTGCCCTCCCCGGCCCTGCCCAAGGGTGCCTAGTTTCTAAAAGCTGTGTCGACAGGAAAAAAGGTTCTCCCATTTCCAAAGGTCTCTGCAGAGAAACAAGGCAAACCCCCCCCCCCCAATAAAACCACCTTGCTTTTAAACCTCTAGACAGTGACTCCTTTCTGCATTTGCCAGGGAGGTTGGACTCAATGGTGCCTCCCCGGCTCTCAGGTGAGGGGAACCTAAAACCTCTTATGACTTGAGAAAGAATTTGGCAGAGATAACCCTCTCCTAGAGCTCCAGGGTGGAAAGCAAACAAAGATATCCCCCCCCCCTTATCATTTCCTGTAGTCTAAAAAATGAGAGGAATGCAAACACTGGGGAGATATGTACTTAAGCACTGGTGATGAAAAGATTTAGCAAGAATGAGAGGAGTGGGGATAGTCCTGCCCCCTTTCCTGTGTCTGCTCTTCTAAGACCCGTCCAGGAGCCGGCCGGGCTCCACCACCCAAATGCTCTCCGCTTCACTTCTGCTCCTAAATCATCCTTCCTCCCTGCTCTAAACCCAGGCATACATCATTAACTCGTTCCCGCTTCTATTTTCAACTTCCCCATTCATTCTCTCAATCTGCTGCAAATTCTAGGTGTTTTTCCCCCCCCTCCCCCCGGTACAAATAGAGTGGAAACCAAGAGAGGGAAAAGCCCCCAATCCCACTGCCCTTAATGTACGTCATTGGCCCAGATTTTTCTCTTTGGTGCTTGACTTTGAACAAATATCATTTCTGTGTTAAGGAGAAAACGCACAGGAGTGATAGTTAAAACTGGGTTTAGGGCCTGACCAGGCGGTGGTGCCGTAGATAGAGTGTCGGACTGGGATGCAGAGGACCCAGGTTCGAGACCCCGAGGTCACCAGCTTGAGCGTGGGCCCATCTGGCTTGAGCAAAAGCTCGCCAGCTTGGACCCAAGGTCGCTGGCTCCAGCAAGGGGTGGCTCGGTCTGCTGAAGGCCCACGGTCAAGGCACATGTGAGAAAGCAATGAACAACTAAGGTGTTGCAACAGCAACGAAAAACTAATGATTGATGCTTCTCACCTCTCTCCTTTCCTGTCTGTCTGTCCCTATCTATCCCTCTCTCTGACTCTCTCTCTCTCTGTCCCTGTAAAAAATAATAATAATAAAAAAGAAAAAGTATACTGAGTTCTTTCTTCAAAAAAAAACAAAAACTGGGTTTAGGGATATCAGGTCGTCCTGGGGTTGAAACCTGGCTCAGTCAATTCCTCTTTGCCTCAGTTTCCTCCTGTGACCATGGGCGTAATACCAGCACCTGACCCATTTAGGGACTAGTAACCAAATCAGATCAAGCGCATAAGACCAGTGGCCCAGCATCTGGCACACAGCTGGTGTTCCGGAGACACGAGCTAATTATAGTGGCAGTGCTCGTGCAATTCTCCTCTCTGCCTTTTCTCACTTAAATTCATATGATAAGCATTTTCCAAGTAATTTTTTTTCTACTATGGCCTGCTTTTTTCTGAACGTCAGGCCCCAGACCCCAGTCCCATTCTGAGGTGGGATCCCAATGTCTGGGGACATACTCAGAGTTCCATATAAAGGATTGGGAAAACAATTATTTTAAATGGTTGCATAATATTCTGTTGAACAGCTCTGCCTTGCGACCAAACTGGCCATTCCATGGGGTCAGATACGTGAGCAGCTGCCACTCTTCACTTTTATAAATAACATTGCTGTTGACGTCACCTTACCTCTCTCTCCACAGCCCGCCCAGAGTTCAATTCTCTGGACGAGGAGGTGGGGATGAGACTTGTTGATTTCATAAAACTTTCTGAATAAAGAGTCTGAGCATTTTTTTTTACACGTTCTAAACACATTGCCAGATCGCCAGCAGGAGGGCTGTCCCAAATGTACACTTTACACCGTGATGGGCAGCATGTTCGCAGAGAACTACTTTCCTCGCTAATTTACTAGGATCTGGAATTCTCGCCGGCTGGTTCCCCTGTGAGGCATGAGGCATATAAAAAGATGTCTGAGACCTGGCTGTCAAGAGAGGGGCGTGTCAGGTTCCTCTTCTGTGTTTCTGTCTGCTGGGCTGGGCAGGCTTGAGCACTGAGTCAGAGCACCCCTCCCTGTCTGTGCTTCTGACCCCAGTCACCTTCCCAGGTGGGTTCTGGGACATCCCTGCACCCTGGAAGGTTCTGTTCAAGGGGCCATCCGCATTACTGTTATCCATGCTCTGACACCACCTGACACTTCCTCCCGGCTTTCAATAAAAAGGTGCCTTCAAGAGGCTTTGACGTCCACAGCCAGCTCACGTTCCTGGCGGTGCAAGCAGGGATGTGCAGAGGTAGTGGCCAGGTAAGGGAAGCCGTGTGCTCCTGAGCACCTCACCAGCCTCTTGGCACTGCCAGCATCGTTGGGCCCCGTTCTGCGACGGCCCCAGGGCCTCTCCCCCAGCTCTGGTCCTCCTCCTCCTGGGGTGGCCTTTGTTTGCAAACAGTGGCGGGAATTTTTGACTCTGTTGATGAACCGGACTCCCACAGCTTTGGGTCCTTAGTCATCACAACAAGTCTCAACCTTCCGCCCGCCCTGTCGACATCACCAGCTTCCAGGCGGTGGGGAAGAAGTTACTAGGAGCTGGTAGTTTCAGCAGTTTCCATTCATCATTTTCTGTGGGGAGGCGAGAGAGCATCCACCCATCCCAAACAACTGGCACATGCAGGGTCTGGAATACCTGCGGGGTGAGACTTCTGTTCGATGTAGCGTGGGTCTGCTGAGGACTGGTATGTCCCAAAGCCCTGGGCTGAGCTCTTTACATACAGGATTGTCTTTGATATCATTTAATCCTCATAACATGTGCAGTAGATATTATCATTCCCATTGTACAGATGGAGAAACTGAGGCTTTATGCTATAAGGAATGGTTAGGGGAGGCCCATGAGTGAGTAGGAGGCAGCTGTGGGAAGACAGGGTGGGTACTCAGGGACAGTAGCTGTGTTCAAACCACTGCCTGACCTTGGGCAGACTTCTTCCCCTCGCTTGGTCTCCTGTCCCTCCTTGGGTACATGAGGGTGGGCTGGTGACCTTTCCAGTACTAAAGCTAGTTAGAAAGGATGACTGCAATTCTGAGATTGTGCTTGCTGAGGGCATGGTCTGAGGGAGGGGTCATTTCAGCTTGGTACCCTGGCCTCAGGCTTCACTATTTACATTGCTGCCCAAAAGAATGCCAGCACAGGAGGAGAGATCGGTGGTTGGGGAGGGGGTGCAGAGTGACTGCCCCTTGGGGCAGATGGCCCATCCTTAAGGGAACAAACAATGCTGCATTTTGGAGACTATGACTGCCTCCTGAGATTTCCAGCCCTAGGGTCAAACCCACGTGCCTGTCAACAGTTAGAACTTCACTCTGCTCTGAAGCCTTCCAACCTGGCATTCTGCTTGAGCCCAGCAACTCCTGGAAGCTGGGCACCATTCACCTGGGCGGGCTGATGTCCCCACAGCCTTTGCAGTGAAATTCTCTGGAGGGAAGAGACCTGGGGACTCAGGACACTCCAAGCAGCTAGGGAGTCACAGCCCAAAGACAGAGTCGAAAGGCTTTCCAGCCTAAAAGCCACACGATGCCTGGCAAACAGGCCAACTCTGGGCTGAGGATTCCTGCCTTCTTCCCTGTGCTGAGTGGTGCACATGCAGCTATTGGCCCTGCTCTGTGGACTTGAATCCAGGCAGGCGCTAGAGTCCAGGCCTTAAACCTCTGCACCAGACTACCTCTCAAGGGAACAGTCGGTGAGGTCCTTGTCACCCTGTGTCAGTCCTCAGCATGCATTGCAGGTTCTTTGCCATCTGCCTGCAGGTAAGGCGCCGAACCTCTCTGCACCTCAGTGTCCTCATAAATGGCAGCCTCGGTCATAACAGTTATTATTCTTGGTAATGTTTATTAAGCACTGACTATGTGTCAGGCACTCTATGCTAAGTTTTTTATCTACAAGATCTCATTTTATTCTCAGAGCATCCTAAGAGGTGGGTAATGTTATTATTATCTCATGTGACAGATGGAGAAACCATCATTGTTGTTAGGACTATTACCATTATTATCATTACTATTCTTTCTCCCACTACAAAGCCCAGCATGGAGTAGATACTCAGATCCTGTTTGTTAAATTCAGCTGGGAGGGGACTTGGGTCAGAAAAGAGTCCCAGAAACACCCTTGCACGCGCTCCAGAATGCTCAGGCCTAGCCCTGTCCTGGATGGGATGATACCATCTTTGGAGCCTTATGCCAGCAGTTGAGGCTGGGCACCTGGGGTGGCCTGCTTTCTCTTTTCCTATCAGCCCTGTCTGCACCATTGAAGCAGACTCTGCCCAAACCAGCCCTGCAATGCTCAGAGCCCCATGGCAAACGGGCCTCCTGGTAAATGGTGACCGAGTCCCTGCGGGCTGAGGTGGCTGACAAGGGACAGATTTTGTGCCCATTTGTAATAGAATAGCTTCAGGGTTGGCTTTGCAGCTCCAGGCCACAGGTACGGAATGCCTGTGTCTCTGTATTAACACGCTTCAGCCTGGGGGCCCGGCTTCCATTCCTATGATGGACTCAGCTGGGCTGCCCTGCCTTGCAGGCTTTTACAACCTGGAACTGCATTCAGGAGTCCTGTCCCTTTTCCCCCTGAGGCCTTCTCAGTGCGGATATAAATGAGTGGACAGAAAAAGAGGAGGGTATGGTCACTCTTTCCTGCTCCTCATGGTCAATGTACCTGGTGCTGCTGAGCACAGGGGAGAGAGGGGCCTCCCACTTATGATAGCTCCTCAGGTCCCCAAACACCCCATTTACAAATGGCCAGTCCCCCAAACACCCCATTTATAAGTGGCCAGTCCCCCAAACACCCCATTTACAAATGGTCAGTCCCCCAAACACCCCATTTATAAGTGGCCACTCCCCCAAACACCCCCATTTACAAGTGGTCAGTCCCCCAAACACCCCCATTTACAAGTGGCCACTCCCCCAAACACCCCCATTTATAAGTGGTCAGTCCCCCAAACATCCCCATTTACAAGTGGTCAGTCCCCCAAACACCCCATTTACAAGTGGTCAGTCCCCCAAACACCCCATTTACAAGTGGTCACTCCCCCAAACACCCCCATTTACAAGTGGTCAGTCCCCCAAACATCCCATTTACAAGTGGCCGGTTCAAGGAACATGCCAGAACCGGCTGCTCTGGGGCTGCTTCTCTCCACACACCCTCATTCTTACCTGGAACCCACACCATGACACCCCTAACCCCAACCCAGAAGTTGAGACAGGCCCCAGAGGAAGGCGGGAAGCAGATTCAGATCTGTTCAAGTGTCTGAAGGACCCTGAAGGCCTCTGTCTCCCTCCCTTCCTGCTGAGGAAGGCCCTAGAAGACCCGCCCCTGGTCAGAAGGCGAGGAGGGTTCTGCGGGGGGGGGGGGGGGGGGGGGGGGGTGAGGGCGAGGGGATGACTCCGCGCTCAGGACTATCAAAAGAGTTGCAGCTGCCTGACCTGTGGTGGCGCAGTGGATAAAGCGTCGACCTGGGAACACTGAGGTCGCCAGTTCAAAACCCTGCACTGGTCTGGTCAAGGCACATATGGGAGTTGATGCTTCCAGCTCCTCCCCCCTTTCTCTCTCTCTCTCTCTTTCTGTGTCTCCTCTCTAAAATGAATAAAATAAAAATAAGTTTTGAAAAAAAAAAAAAAAAGAGTTGCAGCTGACGTCCCTCATCTACATGTTACAAAACCACTGCGGGCTGTGGAGTGACAGCCAGCTGCTCCGGGTGTCCTGTGGGAGGAATGTTGCTGCCAGACAGGTTGGTGAGGCATCTGCTGAGATGGAATCCAGAAACCAGGCCTGGGCTTTGGCCATGCCAGGCAGCTCCCAGGAGGTTACAGACTTGGTGCAGGCATCAGCCCTCGTCCAACAGGGTCTCATGGAGACCTATGCCCCAAGGTGCAATCCCCCAGGTTCACGGGGGCCATCCACCACCCCGCAAGGCATTGTAAAGACCAGGCCTGGGCCTGACCTGTGGTGGTGCAGTGGATAAAACGTTGACCTGGGAACACTGAGGTCACCAGTTCAAAACCCTGTACTGGTCTGGTCAAGGCACATATGGGAGTTGATGCTTCCAGCTCCTCCCCCCTTTCTCTCTCTCTCTCTCTCTCTCTCTCTTTCTCACTCTGTGTCTCCTCTCTAAAATGAATAAATAAAAAGAAATTTAAAAAAAAAAAAAAAAAAAAAAAAGACCAGGCCTGGGCAGCCACAGCCACACCTTCCTTATCCCCGGGAAAGCTTGAGGCAGAGAGATCACATGGGCTCTCTCCCAACCACATCTGTAGCCATGACAACCTACCTTGAAACCATTACTAAGGATAATTATAGTCATATGTCAAGTAGCCATGTTTCAGCTACCAATGGACCATACATATGACCGTGGTCCCATAAAGTTATCCCAGGGGAAAGTGGAGGAGGGACGGAGAGGGTAAAGGAGGTCAAATATATGGCGACAGAAGGAGACAATACTTTGGGAGGCATGCACACAATACAGTATCCAGATATTGTGTTATAAAGATGTATACCTGAAACTTATTATTATTAACCAGTGTCACCTTAATACATTTAATTTAAAAATTTATAATGGAGTTGAACAATTCCCAGTGCCTAGTGACGTCATCGTTGTTGTCACATCGTTGCACAACTCATTATAGCACAGTAATGTCCCAGGTCTTCAGGTCCACTCCCCACTCCCTGACTTACCCAGAGCAACTTCCAGTCCTGCAAGCCCCAGTCATGGTGAGTGCCCTACAAAGGTGTGCCATTTTTTAATCTTTTATACCGTGTTTGTACTGCACCTTTGCTATGTTTAGATCAGTGGTTCTTAACCTGGGTTCTATCGAACCCTAGAGGTTCGATGAGTCGGTCTCAGTGGTTCGGAGAAGCCTCTGCCGTGGAGGCCAGAATAAAGTAATACTGTCATTTGTTGTGAGTTCATGCACTTTGTTGGTTTTGTTCTTTGAGCAAGGTGATGTTCGTGCACGGCTCATTTTGTGCACCAGTAAGAAAACACATACCTATGTCTTAAATTTGGAAACAAAAAAGTCATATTTATTTATCACTAAAGAAGGGTTCAGTGAATGTGCATATGACACCAGTGGGTTCGGTACCTCAGAAAAGGTTAAGAACCACTGGGTTAGATACACACACACTTGCTGTTTTGCTACAGTTGCCTACAGTATAGTAACATGCTACACAGGCTGGTAGCCTAGGAGCCGTAAGCTCTACCATAGAGCCTAGCTGTACCATCCGGATTTGTGTAAGTGCTTCTCTGACGTTTGCACAAAGACAAAACCACCTGATGATGAATCGCTCAGGACATATCTCCATTGTTAAGGAGCATAAGACTATATAAAAATGATGGCAACAGTACTGCGCTTACTACCTACCAGATACCGTGCTCGGCACTTTTTCTGGGTTATCACACATGGCAGGTTCCGGCGGCTGCTGTAACAAACTGGGTGGCTTAGAAAACAAAAATATATTCCCGACAGGTCTGGAGCCTGGGTTCTGAATTCAAGGTGGCGCAGGGCCGTGCTCCCTCTGAGGGTTTTAGGGAAGCCCCTTCCAGCTTCTGATGGCCTCTGGCAATCCTTGATGTTCTGTGGCTTGTAGGCGGATTGCTTCAATCTCTGTCTCCTTCTCCACGTGGCATTCTCTTTTCCGTGTGTCTGTGTCTCTGTCCAAATTTCCCTCTTCTTCTAAGGACACCAGTCATACTGGGTTAGGGCTCATTCTAATCTAGTAAGATTTCATCCTAATTTGATTATGTCTGCAAAGACCCTATTTCCAAATAAGATCATATTCATAGGATCCAAATGGACACGAATGTGTGGGAGGCACAATTCAACCCAGTATATAGCACATGTGATCCTCCCAGTATCACTGACAATGCTCTTACCCCCCCCCGACAAACTGAGGCACAGAGAGGTTAAGTAATTTGCCTGAGGTCACACAGTTGGGACTGGAACCTGGTTTCTCTAAGTCTAGAACCCATGCTATGTTGTACCAGACATCATCCTCATCACCATCCCCTCACAGGGGCCTAACGCTTCAACATTTGCAAAGTGGCTGGAATTGTCATATTTTCTTCCTGCCACCACAGCATTGAGGGGCCTGGTTTGTGGTTTACAAAGGAAGCAGGCTGTTAATTAACTTGGCCAAGGTCACACAGCTGAAGAGTGGCCAGGCTTCTGACCCCAGGTTCAGTACACCCCACTACATAGGCTCCAAATGAGGGTCTGAAAGGAACATTCCAAGCCTCTGCCAAGCCAGTGGGGGCAATTCACCAGTGTGCTCAATGGCCTTGCTGTGTTTACTGATAACACCCACTTCAGCTACACCTGCCAAGCTCATAAAAGCTATTGTAAATCTGTGGCTTAAATTCACCTGCTCAGGTTTCAGCCCCTTGTCCCTGACTTCCCCGCCAGGAGCAAGGCCAGCTGTTTGGGTAGTTAGAAGCAGAGAAAATCCAGGTCAAGAATCCACGTGGCTCACGGCTGAGTCACGGAACCTGGGCAACGCCAGGGATGCAGTGGGCACTGTTCCTCCCTTGCTCTGGGCCAAGAAAGGGTGAGACGCTGACAGCCCACTGCTGGCCTCGTGCCAGGCATGGCTCCAGGCACAGTCCAGCACTTTCTGTTGATCCTTACAAGCAACCCACAACGTAGGTCCGATTGGTACTCGTACATTGTCAAGAAGAGGAAACTGAGGCTCATTCAAGGTCAAGTTAGTGAATGAGTAAGCCAGGACTTGGTGCCAGGTCTTCCCAAGTCCAGAGCCCCAGTCTTGGTCTCTGTAGAAAGGGCCTTCAGGAAGGGCTGGAGGCTTTGAGAGTGGCTGTTGTGGTGGGAGCACCACAGAGCACTCGGGGACAGGGTGGGCTGGAGGGAGATGTGAGAAAGAGGGAACAGGACAGGGGACCAGGGGCCAGGGGCCAGCCGGGGCACTCTGGAGCCATGCAGGGCAAGAGGGAGGGTATAACTTGGTCCTGGCAGGAGGGTGGGGACCTTGGGCACCTCCTGACTGATCCGCTGCTAGAGAACCTATACCCTGCAAAGGAGGTCACATCACCTTCCAACTTTAAATGCCTCTGTGGCTTCCCACGAAGCTCACGACAAAATCCAGACTCTCTCATGTGGTCAGCAAGGCCCGTCAGGGCTGGGCCCATGACCTCCGTCAGCTCGGCTCAGGTCAGCCCCAGCCACACTGGCTGACCTCTTGTTCCCCAAACAGGTTTTTGCGCTTGCTGTTCCCTCTGCCTGGAATGCCATTCCCCAAACTCTGTGCCTGCTGGCTCCTCGTCTTTAGAATCTCAGTTCGCTGTCCCCTCCTCTGAGTGACCTTCCCTGGCATTGGTGACCCTGGTTATTCTATCTAATCCCCCTGTTTTCTGTCCTTCATAGCACTCACTGCACCTGAAGTTGCCCTGTTTACTCATTGTTTGCTCCTTAGTCAACTTCCTCCCACGAAGGCAAGGACTTTGCCTTGTTCCCTGCTGACCCAGCACCTAGCACAGTGCCTCGCAGAGCTCAGGGGCCATGTGTTGGTGAATAGGTGAATGCGTCTGACAGAAATACAGAGTCAGGAATAGATCGCCCAGAGAAAGGCTGGGAGAAGACTGGGCTGGCAGCTACGATATGATGAGAAGCAGCTCGAGAGCAGGGTCCGAGTGGCAGCTGCCAGAGAAACCCCGGGGGAAGAGAGGGGATGAGTGTGTAAGCCACAAGGATCCGCCTGGCCAAAAGCAGGGGCAGAAACAGACAGAAAGGAGGTGGATTTTTTGTTTGTTTGTTTGTTTTGAGAGCAGTACAGATGAGACCTTCTGGCCAACTAGTGGGCACATGAGGTGATAGAGAAGCTGGTAAGAGCTTAAAGTTACTGTCAGGGTGACAAGTGAAAGGTAGGACCCAAGGCATCCTAAGCCCATTCATTCATTCGTTCATTCATTCATAAGTCCCAAATAATTTTGTGTAGGAGGTGAGGAGGGATATTCTGAAGGGGGCACAGGTAGGGATGAAGACGGGGTAGAGGAAGTAGGACCTCAAGCTGGGAGGACTTCCTGGAGGAAGGTGATCAGACCCCATAAGAGGATGCTCTGCCTCAGGCTGCAGCTCTAGGCACAGGCTGGAGGCAGGAACAGGAGCCAGGTGACCACCTGTTGCTTCATCTATAGCCCTAGCCATAGGGACCAGCCCAGAGAGGGTTCCTTGATTTGTGTCCTGCTCTGCCCTATGACAGGGGCTCAGATCACGAGGCAGGTGGGTTTTTAGACTCAAAGTGAACTTTCATCCTTTGCACCCATTTGCTAGAAATCTCTCCAGGGCTCTGAAGGATAATTGTGACCTTATTTCTTGAAGACCTAGGGAAAGTACAAGAGTCAATAATCTTATCACTCTAGGTGCCTGGGGACAAATCTGGATAGGGAATGCCTGAGGACCTGGACAACATTCTCCTGACCTCAGGATTCTAAAGTTAAAAGAAGTAACACCTGCAAATAGAACACCTGACCAAGACACATGACCCGGTGGTTAGGAGCACAGACAAAACTGAACGACCTCAGACAAACCTCTTAACCTCCCTGAACCTGTTTCCTCCTTTGCAAAATGCGGATAATCATATCACTTGTCCTTCAAAGAGTTGTTGAAGAGAAGAATGAGATAATGTATGTGAAGAGCCTGGTACACAGTAGGCGCTCAATACACGGTAACACCCATTAGAAGCCAGTTATGTGCCGCACCCTGCAGGAGGGTCCTTCAGTCCACAGCATGACTGGCCTGTCCTCTTCAAAAAAGTGAGCATCATGAAATACAAAGGAAAACAAAGAACTGTCGCAGATGCAAGAAAGCTAAAGAGATGTGACAACCGAAAGCCACACCTGGCCTGGCACCTCCTTCTGCCACAAAGGGTATCATTGGGACAATTGATAAAATCCTGTTTGGTCTGTAGATGAGACAGTAGTATTGTTTCAACATCCATTTCAAGGCGAACCTGGTGGACGAATGTTGTGGGGTGCACAGTGAGCCTCTGCGGGCAAGTGAGTCTCCCTGTCATGGGGGCCCCCAGAGGCTGCGTCCTCGAGCCAGGGGCAGGGTTACCACAAGTGAACAGAATACAGGTTGGACATCTTGTCCCACCTAAGAGCCAGGCCAATGACTTACTGACAAAATAAGGTGTTCATCTCAAAGAGAACAGAATTTCCAAGTGGCCACGTGGCCCTTTGCCTGGATCACCATTGAGGCCACAGACTGGAATAAACTGATGGTGAGGCCAGCCCCGCCCAGCCTCTTGACCAGTTCCTCACGGGGCCTCAGGCAAATAGTTAACCTGCATCTGAAGCCTACCCAGCCACCACTGTGACAGGAACCCAAAGTGTGAAGGATGGATGGTCACTTCATGGTAGAGGAATGTGGCCCACAGCTCAACTCACCCCAGCCCAGCCTGCCTAACAGGTTGGCAGCTGCCAGGAGCTGGCCCCTGGGCAATCCCAGGCTGTTCTGTCACATGGATGACCTCCTGGGGACTTCCCTCCTGAGTGCGAGGGGCAAAGTCACCTCTGTCAGCCTTCGTGAGTCACTGTGCAGTCCCCTCCCTAACAGAGGCTACAGGCCCCCAGCCTTGAAAGGCTCAGAGGAGGGTAACTGGGGTTTGCACAAGCTTTGAGCTCCATCCATGAAAGCCTTAGACGCTGTGATTATGGCAAAGATACGAGCTTGCATGCGCCAGACTATTAAACACCGTGAAGGAGGACGCCACTCCGCTGAGCTCCCGCGACTGCTGCGGGCCAGCTGTGAGTCCGGCCTTGGCCGTGGCCGCCTACTTAATTTAGAGGCGCGCAGCTGCCCACCCAGATTAGCTGGCCCCTGCTCAGCCTCCGTCCCGCCATTCGCATGCCTCTCCCAGCTCAGGTTCTGTTGAGCATCGTGTTGGTATGTTGCCCTGTGGCATTGTTGTCTTGCTGGGCTATTTTTAAGCCACACAAGTTCATATGGTGCAAACTCAGGTGAAAGGAAGTCTCCACTCGCTCCTGACCTCTGTCCCCGCATTTGCGCACTCTGAGACAGTCATTGCGGCCAGTGGCTGGATGATTCCCAGAGATAGCCCCCATGTGGAAGCCCATGCTGAGCGATGCCACGTCCCCCCACAAATGTTATCACAGCTCACGTGCTGTGCTGAACTTTGCTTTGCTTGGTTCACGCTCTTGAAGAGCCCTCCACATCGCATCTTTTTGCAACCCCAAATGATGCTTCCAGAAATGTCTCTGTGAAGGCTCTTTAACTCTCCCTTACAACTAGTCATATGTGTTCCTAGATGTGGGATCGCTGGTGTTATTATTTTTAAATTTGGGGGAGGCACCACCAACCTCTTTGAGAATCGAATGAAAAGCAAAAATCATCTCTCCAGAACAAAAACCTATGCGATTATTTTGCATTTATTTTCTGGAGGGAGGCTCAGAGCTGCACATTAAGATGTCCTGCAATAGAGGAAAGAATATGTGTAAAACTATTTCCTCTGACCATCGCTTCTGTGCGTGTGTGTACGTGTGGGCTTTGACTCGCTTGTTATCTGGGAAGCAACCAGTTGGTTCCGCTGACAGCCCGCGCAGCTCAGTTCAAATTCCAGAAGTCAGATTCTATACCACATGCCATCCACCAGGGCACATACCTCTCACAGCCGTCGTGCCCCTTGACATCAGATCCCTAGGACGTGGTGGCGGAGCCGGAGTGCCGGGCCAGGGCTGCTTCTCACTGTGGCTCGGAAGTGCTGGGGCTCTGGGCCTGCTGGGGACCCTGCCTGCAGCTGCCGCCGGGGGACAGTGAAACCAGAGCCTGCACTGGAAAGGCTCCGGAGCTCACACGCTCAGCTAGGTATTAATATTTTATGCCTCAGCCAGTAAAGGACTCGGGCTAACGAAAGTTTTCTCTTCAGGAAAGCACTCTGTACAGAGAGCCCAGACTGCATCGTCTCTCATTCAGCGTCCACATCAGATGGCAGGGATTCCGCAAAAGAAAAGCTAAGAGGAAATGTCAGTGAATGTCCCGTGGCTGGTCCAAGTCTGGCATCAGGGAGTTCAGGGTCTGACTTCGGTGCCCTTGGGAGCCAGGAGCTTCCCTTGGGCCCTGGCCACAGGACATAGTGGTGTCAGCCAGCTCTAAGTCTGAGGGCACTGCCCACAGTGAACACATGGCTGACCACCTCCCCGGCCACCTGACAGCGCCTGATGCAGGGTCATCTCCATAAACCCAGAGCTGGGCCCAAGGGCCACTTGGTGCCTGGCACAGAAGAGACACTCCACACCTGTCATCCGCCCCTTTCCTTCCCGCTTTTCCCGCTTTCCCTCCATGTTCTTGGTGCTTAATTCCCTCCAGAGCCTCACGCTGCTCGTTCAACACCTCACAGGGGTTTTCAGGATGACAGCTCCCCCAGTAACATGGAAGAAGTCGTCAGCTTGGGTCTCAGTAACCACGAGGCCACGGGTGGTCAGGAACTTCCCCTGCTCCCTTAGCTACAAACCTGCCAGTGGGTAGAGAATGCGTTCCATACTTTGGAGAAGAGGGAACTGGGAACTCCTATTTCTGGAACCCCACGTGCATTCTAGAAGGTTCCATCCTAAAGGAGAAAGCCATTTTGCCATCTGTGGCTTGTGTACCAAGAAAAAAAAACCAAAACCTATTGGCTACTGTGCACTCATTACCTGGCAGGTAACACTGTAAGCATTTTCGAAGTGTTAACTTATTTATTTTATTCCTGCTAACAAGAACATGAGGTAAAGCCTAGGGTTATCCTGCCCGGATTCATGATGCCGGCAGCCCACCCCTTGGCCGTGGACCCTGTGGGCATTGGTTGGGGGGCAGCTCTGTGTCCCTCCTCTTCCTTACCGTCTTCATCCTCATGATGGATCCCCCACTCCCACCGAACGTGCCTGTCACTGAACAGGTGCTTTATCCAATGTCACCTTTGCACTTGGCCCCTGAGGTAGGAAGTACGGTCCTGTCCCCTTCCCAGGCGAGGAAGCCACATGAAGCAACCTGCCCACCGTCATAGTGGCAGAGCCAGGCTTCAGCCTGGGGCCGTGACATCTCCAGAGGCCAGGCCCTCACCAGCCACTGCACGTGGCAGCCCACACACAGACAGGGCCACATGGCAGCCCACATGCAGACGGGGCCGTGAGGAAGCAGAACGAGTGGGGGAGAGGCCAAGGACACAATGTGGGCATCAGGAGGGAGGGTTATGGCAAAGGCTTGTTATGTCTTTGCCAAGTAATTCTGCTCATTATTATCTCACTGAGGGTGGCACCCCTGCAGAGACAGCCTGAGGGAGGGCCCAGGGGCTCTCGGCTGGGGTCTGAGGCTTGGTTCTTGTTCCCAGCTCTGCCCTGATAGAACAGGTCTCTTCATGGGCCTGGGCAGAAAGCAGACTCTGCCCTTGCATGGGCTTTAACGCTATAAAATACAGGAGGGGAAGCAGGGCCATCAGCATAAATTCTCCCCAGAGTGGGCTTTCAAAGCACGCCAGAGTAGCAGCCCACTCTCGAGGGGGGCACTCACACCTCCTACAGCAATCCTCGGACCCCACCCCAGCAGAGGGCAGAGACGGCAGCAGCTCCATGGGGCTACCTCTATGCCAGCCACTGGCAAAGGATTACAGCAGACAGTGCCCCTATACCCAGTTTATAGATGAGGAAACTGAGGCTCTAGAAAGTCAACCACTTGTTCAAGGTTCTCACAAACCCAGTAAGCACAAGGCTAACTCATCCAGTAGATGCTCTAGGCACTGTGCCCAGGACCTATACAATACTTTTAGGGGCCCATGGAAATGTCTTAATTTCACTTAAAGTCAGAAGGAACATCAACTTTGGGGGCGAAGAGCAGCGTTTCCCCAATTGCATTGTGCACACGAATCACGTGAACTGTGATTTAAAATCTTTTAATATAAAAGTTATAACTTATATAATATAAATACAATGTATAAATAAATATAATTTGATATACTCATTTTAATTCCAATGGAGTGGTAAAATACTGTATATTTTTAGATTTTTCTTTTCAATGGAAGGAGGGGCCCACTAAGGCAGAAGTGACGGAAGCCCACGAATGTCATCATGCTGCCCTCCCTCAGTGAGCAGGACTTGAACTCAGATCTGTGCTCCTCTGAAGGCCAGGCTGTCAGAGAAACACCCAGGGCAGTCCTGGGAGTCAAGTGTGCACCTGTCCCTGGGAAGGCCACAGCCACTCAGCCGTGGACACTCGGCCTGCCGGCCACTATACTTGATGGACAAGCTGCATGGGCTCAACTGCCAACCTTCCGAGAGGCCAGTGGTTGGTGCAGAGGAGCCACATTTCAGGGTGTGAGTCATTCACAGGGAGAAGGTGAGGACGCTGGGGCCCTCCCCTGCAAGTGCCTGCGTGGGAGCATCAGAAGAACAATAGCAATCATGGGGGAACAGTCCAGCTTCTTCCTTCCTTCAAAAGAAAACAACAGGCGGCCTCCACCAACCAGGGGGGCATTCTGCCTTTGAAAGTCCTGGGTTGGCTGGAGTGGATAGAGAGCCCTGGCTTTGGCATCACACAGAACTGGCTTCAGGTCCTTACTCAGTCATTTAGTTTGCTGTGCGACCTTGAGAATATCACTTTACCTGTGTGACTCTATTTTCCTCTCTAGAAAATGGGGATAGTAAACACACACACACACACACACACACACACACACACACACACACACACACACACACGGGTTATAGTAAGAATGGCCAGAACTGAAATGCTTTCTCTATAGAAAAGCAGTTGCAATGGGTAAAAGCCAGAGAAATCTTCTTTCCTTTAGGGAAGAAAAAAAAATTGATCCCAACATCCCTTGGGCCTTGAGTAATCATTATGCTGCCTACTTCCCCGAGTCACTGATAAATTTGGCGAAGCCACCAAAGGCACCATCACAGAAGCCACATCGTGAAGTCAGCCTCCTTTTCCTTCCAAGTCTTTGAGGGAACAGTTGAGACAGGAAGTAGTGACCTCACTGATGGAAGGGGAGCGTCGCTTTTAATTAAGGCGTCACCGTGTTGGAAATGCACACGTGAGCGTGGCAAGTCCAGGATTACACAACCTGAGGCAGAAACCACAACATGAGACTGAGGCCTGAGGGATGGGCATTCCCGGGGTTCCTTCCAGGTGAGCAGCGCTGTCACCCAGCAGGTGAGCCGTCTACCGCCAGGCCAGGCCAGGCCAGGCTCAGCGGAGTGCCGTGATTACAACCATGTCTGCTCACACCAGGGAGGCTGGACCCTGGGAACCAAATAGGGAAGTTTCTCAGGGGGCTCCACATGCACTGGGCAGGAGGCAGCCTCCTCGGATGACAGCTCCCCCAGTCTCGCCCCCAGAGCAAGCCCCTCCCCCAGAACAATGTGTTTTCAACTGCACGTGTACATGTATTAGCTGGGATGTGGCTAAAATTCAGCTTTAAGATTCAGTGGCTGGCCTGACCAGGCACTGGCGCAGTGGATAGAGCATCGGACTGGGATGCAAAAGACCCAGGTTCAAGACCCCGAGCTCGCCAGCTTGAGCGCGGGCCCATCTGGCTTGAGCAAAAGCTCACCAGCTTGGACCCAAGGTCGCTGGCTCCAGCAAGGGGTGGCTCGGTCTGCTGAAGGCCCGCGGTCAAGGCACATGTGAGAAAGCAATCAATGAACAACTAAGGTGTTGTGACGGCAATGAAAAACTAATGATTGATGCTTCTAGCCTCTCTCTGTTCCCGTCTGTCTGTCCCTATCTATCCCTCTCTCTGACTCTCTCTCTGTCCCTGTAAAGAGAGAAAAAAAAAAAGATTCAGTGGCTGTTGGGATTCTGCATCTCTGACCAGAGCCCCGGTGACTGACGCTGATGCAGCTGGTGAGAAAAGGGAGCCAGTCGGTCCTCTGGTCCCACACGACACCTGGGGCTTCCGGTCACGGGGCAGACCAGGGAGCCCTGAGCATTTTGCAGGCCAGAGCTTACGTTTCTCGGACTCAAAAGCACTGCTATAAACTAGGTCCTTGTGGCTTATTTTGGGGGCAGTGGGAGAGACGGGGTACAAAATGAATTAAATGTAAACGTTTGTGGCACGACACTTACTGAAAGGCGAATTCCCTCCCCCAGCACCCCCACTTTCCCCATGCCCCTTGAGAGAGCTAGCAAGACTCTTTGGTGTTGTTTTGTCGCAGAGATCTTTAAATTACAACTAGTCGTAGAGGTCAGGTGCTGTCCTTTCGAAAACGGAAGGCTCTGGATAAAGTCGATTCTCCTCCCAACACCCCTTCTTTGAACCCTGGCCTTAGGACCTCCCTGCTCCTGCTTATGGAAAAGTACTTTAAAAGAGGGATTTTTGCAGAATTACCTTGGAGTGGCTCTTTTCTTGTATAAAAATACAAGCCCAGGAGCCCAGAATGGGGGAGGGGACGGTGACTCTGGCAGGTGTAGTGATAAAACAAAGGGAAGTAAGTCCCTTAGTCTCCCATGAACTCCACCGGCATCCCCTCCCCTAACTCTTGAACACAGACAGCTTCGCCGTAGCACTCTGGGGATGTGGGTCCAAGCACCCGAGGGGATTCCTGGCACTGGGGACAAGCCCTGCACTGGGAACCGGGGCCGTGATCAGGAATGAGGCAACCAGACAGGGCTGGACCTCAGAAAAGAACTTCCAGACACACCCCAGGCTCCTCATCCCAAGCCTGCCCCACCTAGAAGTGCCCCCATGGACACCCCCCACCCCCCACCCCAGGATGCAAAGGCTGGGGCACCCATAGGTCAGCATCAGAGTCTATGACACTGAAATGCAGAGACTCTATCCTTGGGGTCCCCTATCCTGGTGACAGCTGGAGTGGGAGGGGACCTAACATTATTGAAAAGGAATTTATGGCGAGCCCTCTGCAAGGAAACTTGGGGCCCGAACTAGAGAGCACCAACAGCCATTTTTAAAGTGGTGTCATACCCACTGCCTATAGTTTAGTGACAGTCACTGTTTAGGAAAGAACGCCTTTACCATTTTACTTTTAAAGTCATGCACGTGCTGTGGTCTAGGAACACATTATCAAGTCAATTGATAAAAATTGCTGAAGGTTTCCATCTGTTACAAAAATCTTAGTGGGGCTCTCCTTGTTTCACCCGTGCTTGGCCTAGGAGACGCCAGTTTCTCCCTGAGCAAACTGTGCTCCCTGACATTCCTTAAACACACCCACATACATACGCACGCACACATCTTGTGAAGGTTATACACATTACACAGTTCATTCGCTCTTCAATTCAATATCAACCTTGATCTTTCTTTTTTTTAAGTGTTAAAATTCTGAGATTTCTGTAAAATAACAATCCCTTGAGATGACTTCTCTAGAGGGGGTACCTCTCTGCCGCCCCCCGCTGTGCAGAGGTGGCAATGAGGAGCACTGCTCCTGCAGTCCTGCTAGCTGCTGTCCCTGCTGTCCCTCTCCTTCCCCAGGGGCACAGGTCTGGGGAACCCTGGGAGACACCTGTCTGAAATAGTAAAATTCGGAGCATTAAAAAAAAAAGCTTCCTTCTTCTCATTGCCTCTTTGCCAGGACTGTCTGGGCCGTGCAGGAACTTGCCCTGTGAGTAAGAACAGAGGGTGATGCCCGCTTTTGCCTGGGCCCTCCGTCATGGGAGAGCGACGACCTCTCCCCACAAAGGCACTTTCGCGCTGATATTGGAGTTGATGATGAACAATTTCACCATTAGGTTTTGGCAATAGAAAAAAAAAAAATAAAGAAAACTTTCAAAAACAAACTCACAGACACAGACAACAGAATGGTGGCTACCAGAGGGGTAGGAGGTGGCGGGAGGGCAAAATGGGTCAGGGGGTCAAATGGTTAGTCACAGGAGGCAACCGGACTTCGGGTGATGAGCACGCAATAGAGTACAGGTATGGAATGACCATGTTGTACACCGGAAATGTACACGATGCTGTTAGCCAATGTTACCTCCATGTAAAAAGAACTCGATACAAAAATGATTTTTAAAAAATAAACAAAATCGTAAAATAGCAAAATCAAATCAGCTCATTTCTCCGCTGGGAGGGGGTAAAATGAACGTGTGCTTATTGCAGCCCAGCCAGCTCGGAAAGATGAAGCTGGAACGCGTCCCAAAAAGCAGCGAAGACACGTGTGAGGCAAGTTCGAGCACATGTCTTCCAACCATGACAACCCGACAGCACAGGTTTCTTTTGTGGGTTCCCTGGGGTGACCAGCATGAATGTGATAGCAGCAGTCACCTCCCGGCTGCATCCTAAATCCCAGCGTTCCCCATGTCGTTCCAGCAAATTATCAGAACAGCCCGATGGGAGATTACTGTTCTTGTCCATCTCAGTTTCACGGACTAAGAGAGGAAATGTGTGATTCAAAGTTCCATGCCTAATAAAACTCGATTCCAACCTAGGCATCTGTCCCCCGACCCTTGTTCCTCCCCCCGCCACTCTGGACTCCAGAGTGAAACCCAGCCCAGACCTGTGTACCAGTCCCTGCTCTCAGGGAACCCCAAGGTGGCAGGCTTTTTCTCATGGGTCTTGATCAAACCCTAAAGAGCTAAACCTCCTGCTCAAGAAGTTGGAAAGCGTATTCAGGCTCAAAAAGGGTATTAATGGTACAATTTTCCTGGTCTTGGACTGAAAACCACACCTCATTGAACTACCCCCAAAAGGCGCCAAAATCCCCACAAAAATGTATACTCTTGCTCCAAAAGCATTCTCCCAGCTCTGTGTCAGCCCTTGAAAGATGCATCATCTGTTCTGTTAGTCTTTATAAACTAGTGAATACAGTGGTGAGTGCCTGGGTGTATGTGCATGCGTGTGTGCGTGTGTGCGTGTGTGCGAGTGTTTTAAAAGGGAAACAGAGTTGGGGAAGGAGGTAACACCTTAGGAATTCAATCAACTCCCATGGGGGGAGAAAAATGATTACAACGCTAAAAATGTAGCAGCAAACAGATCAGGTTGCCATAGCAACCATTTAATTGACATTTTCATTTTCCCAGCATTTGTTCTGGGCAGGTGTGGGCAGATAGTGTCCTTGGAAAAGAGTGAGGATGAGGGTGTGCCTATTTGCTGCAGTTCATAAGGGGGAGGGCTGGTGCTACCCCCAGATGAGGCCCTTGGAATTGGGGTATTGGACAGTCCGTGCCCAGAGAACCCTGGGTCTCCGAGCTCCTGTGCCAGGCAGAACATCATCACCATGTGACAGACCTAAGGGCAATGCTATTCTGAGCTTTCTCATTGCATGGGTGGGACGCTGAGGCTTAGGTGCAGGGTCACGTGGGACCACCGAATCCTGCTGGTTCCACACTGGCTTGTTAAACAAGGGTCAAGTAGGAGGGGCTGGGATGGGGGGAAATGAGGTAAGGAGGCAGCATAGCACAACTTAACTCCATCCGCAGAGCAGGGTCATTTTTTCTCTCCCTGAGGAGCAGTCCTGCTCTGCACCAACATACGCATTGCCAGCGAATCTGTCACCAGAGGACAGAGAACAGAGACCGGGTTGGGGTGGGGTGGAGGGGGGTGGGGGGCATCCTCCTCCTCTGCAGTGGATCACAGACGAAATCAGATGCACATTTACCCCGCAAGAGCAGCTGATGTTTTAACTAGGTGCCCGTCCACGTGGGCTCTGAGACTCAGTATCCGTGCGCCCTGGGCGCTGCTCTGCCCAGCAGTCCTGAGGCAGCCCTGGCTGGGTTCTTGCAGCCTGGATGCTCACGGAATGCTAAACACACCCCAGAGTTCCCAACACGGCCACGCCACCTGGTTACAGCCCTGCCCGCGCTTGTCTGCGGCAATTTCTCTCCAAGGCGAGGCTTCCTGCAAATCCATTCCTGTGCGGGGCGCGTGCAGCTCCCGGCAGGCCGGAAAATACGAGCCGTCAGCACCTCGTTGTCGCAAGGGGAGGAAAATCTTTAGATGGAAAATATTGTTTTGATGATTTCCCGGGAAGGAAAGAACAGGCTGAAATTGCTATGGGGCGGCAGCTTCCTTTTTTTTTTCTTTTTTTAAATAAAAGCATCATGCTGTCCATAAGCCCCCTACCCCGAGGTGAGACGGTATCAGGGCTTTGCGAGATTCATTTCTTCACTGGTTTGACATTGTCATCTCTGCTCTGGAATCACACCTGCACCTTATCGTAAGTCTCATCACAGGAAGATCTGTATCTTCTGTGAGCGTGAAAACCAGACAATGGGCACCAACCGGTGCAAATGCCTGAAGCTCTTGGTGGAAGGGCGACCTGGTTGAAATGGCCCCTGGGAAATGTGGGGGAGACCTGAACAGCACCGTGCAGGGGAAAAACTCAGCAGGCCTCTTCCTAAAAACTGAGCACAGCATTCTGGGAAATTACCCTTATTTGGGGTAGTAGCCCACCCCTACAATAGTAAATACTCTTTGTAATCGTCTCTGTAACTGAAAAGCCAAAAAATAAATTTAAATCCTACAAATTGGTCACCTCCCCCCTTGTCATTCTCTTCGTTTTATTTTAAATTTCATTGACATTTATATTAAAGCACTTTCTGTGACTTAAAAAGATAGGCTTTTTGGCTCATATTAACATTTTATGCTTTGTACTTAAATGTACATAAGTATCAGGCTTGTTTACCCAAACTTACTCAGGTATAGGTTTTTTGGATTATTTTCCCCCTAGATCTCAAGTTCACGATATTCGAACAATTTTGGTCTTTGCTGATTTGACTGTTTCTCTACTATGTTTAACACTTTCTTTTTCATCACCATTCTTTCCCACGGATGATGCCACTGTTAGCTGTCTGATAGACACCTCGAGTTGACTCAGACTGGATTGTCGCCTCCATGACTTGCTCCTCCCCAGATTTCCCAGTCGCAGTAAATGGTCACAGTGGCTCAAGCCAAAATCCTGGAGCGAGTGTCCTCCAGTCCTGGCCATCAGCAAGTCCAGTGGGCCCTCCATATAAGATGACATTGAACCGTCGAACCAGACCATCTCCCACCAGCCTCATCCTAGAGGGCTTCAGAAGTTACCTCTCTAGGCTCTCTGTGTCCCCAACCCTTCTTCCCTCCCTGAGGCAGTCAGAGGGACCTTGTGAAAGCACAGCCTACGACAGGTCACTCTATTAAAGTCTTGCACCCAGCAAATATTTGCACACTTTCTAGACCTGGAGTTCTTGTCAGGGAAAGGACCATCAACAGGCTTGAGGAATGACATGTACAGTGTCGAGAAACAGAGCCCAGAGAGGGAGTCCCCGCAGTGTGGTGAGTGGCGGAATTCTTTCCGGTTCTATAAATAGGAGGTCATGGGGTTGTAACTTTAGATACAGTGGTTGGGGAAAGACTCACTGAAGGGGCATCTGAGACCTGAAGGAGGTAGGAGAGTAATCCATCTAATACCTGGCGGGGGGGGGGGGCAGTCCTCCAATGGCTCCTTATCACACTGAAATAAAACTCAAGTTCCCTTCCATTCCCATCCAATCTGCGCCCTCGACCCCTCAGTTCTCCAGCCACGTGAGCCTCTTGTGGGTCACCATGCCACGCTCTTTCCCATTTCAGGGTGGTCCTCTGTCTGGGGTATACTGTTCACCCCTTCATACATACACACCCCTGTGAACGGATTTTAATCTGAAACAGAAGCAGTGGATATGAAATGGAAAATCTCACGCATGTGCCTTCAGGAAAACGGCATTTAGGATCCTGATTTCCTCTAAATGCCCTGTTTACAGAAGACCCAGACTTCTCTCCTGACCAATGAACATTCTTCGAGAACACCTCCCCATCTTCCAGCCAGTGAACTTACTGCTTGGACTCTGGCTGGACTTCCCCCATCTTAGCACCCTTTGCCCATAAATAGAGCCTGCCCCAAGCTCTGAAGGGGCTCTCATGTAGCTTGCTATATAGTGTGCTTCCCGAACTGCAATTCCTCTGCTATCCCTGAGTAAACTCACTTTCTGGTAATTCCAGTTTGCCTCAGTTTACCTCTTTATGTAGATTGACATCCCAACCCCCATCTTCCTTTTCTCAAGGCTGGTTCCTGTCCATCCTCGGATCTTAAAGATGTCCCTTCCTCCAAGAAGCCTTCCCTGGCCACCCCAAGCCTCCCATCACCTGCCCGCTTTCTGAGTTTTATTCTCAGCATGGCTCTTATCGCCATCTGAAATGCTCTCATTTTCTGCCTGCCTCCCCTCCCGGGAACGCAAATTCCAAGAGAGAGAACGGTGGGGACCTGTTCACAGCCTGGGGCAGGGCCTGGGACAGAGCATACAGTCGATACATATTTACTGAGTGAAGAAATTAATCAAGCAGAGCCAGATAATGAACTTGTAAATAATTAATGCAATGCAGGGCAGCAGAGAGGGAATCACTCAGAAATGAACCACTGCCCCCCCCCCCGGCCCCAATTTAGGTTCTTCCATTTTATCCACGATAAGAACAAGGACAACAATAGCAATTAAAAAAATTCAATCATAATTCAGTAATTTCATTGCATAATTCAACTCACTGAAACAGCTCGGTGATGCCATAACTTGGGCATTCATTTGAAGTCCTTGCTATTTACTATTTTTTTCCATCCTTGTGACAACACAAGGAGAGACGGTCCATTATTCCCACATTAATGGGTCCAACAACTGAGGTTTACTGGTGCTTTCTGACAGTCAATATGGCTCGGAGTCAGGACCCTAGCACAAGGCTACACTACTACATTACATTTAAATGCCTCTAGAACAGCATCATGGAGCACTCACGAATACAAGGAACTAGTGTAAGAAAGATTTTCAAACACAGATGATCACCCAGGCAAACTGGGAGGGTTCAGAGAAAAGAACTTTTGACGAATTCTGAACTACTTGAAAGAGGCCCCACCACAGTATCATTAAAATGTGAATACGAAGCGGCATCTGGTGAGCGCTCAGGGTCAGCCAGGTCCTGGCTACGCACTGTACACGTGTTACCTCATCGCCACGTATCATCATTCCCAGTTCACAAATGAGGGAACTGAGGCACGGGGTGATGAAGTAGCTTGCCCAAGGTCCCAAGGCCAGGAAGTGACAGAGCTGAGTACTGAACTCAGCCCTGGCTGCGCAGGTGCCCATCACAGGGCACACCTAGCACTCTGTGGGGTGGCTCTGGTCCATCGGCAGGAGCTTTTGGGAGTATAGAAAATACTAGAAATGTTTAATCTGGCAACCTTCAGCTATGTTTGCAGGCCTTGAAGGGAAACACCTATTCTCCATCCTGGAGAAGGTTCTGTCCTCTAAAGGCACTATGAACACCTTGGCAAGGTCTTCTCCTTCTGCCACTTACCTGGGAGCCATGGACCACTGTCTCAGAGACCAGGATGCTTCCTGGGGAAGGGGCTTCAGGTTGGGCTAGAACAGCTCCATTGGAGGTGCCGGGGCCAAGCCAGTGCCATCCGGGGGTCTCTTCCTGGCGTGTGCTAGGGTGTCTCTGCCACTCTCCCCTTTGTCCCCTCCACAGGGCCCAGCTGTTGGAGCTGAGCCGCACCAGGGCTGGGACCACAAGCATGGCAGCCGGGGCTCAGCTCACCCTGTCAGGCTGTGGGAACAGAATCTTCCCAACAGGAGCCTGGAATAGCCCGTGCCCTGGAATTTTCTGCTTGGTTCACCAATTCCTCACTGGACCAGCAGTGGCTTTGGTGTTGAACAAGGCAGCATTCAGCCTGCAGTCCAGCAATTAAAAGGCTTTGAGGGCAGGGTCCCCTTCAGTTTCCAGGGGATAAGATGGGTCGTAGGCAAGGGTCTTGAAATTGTGTCCTCTGAGGTTTCTAGCCAGCATGGGTCCACTGTGGTCCATACGGTCTTGAGAAGAATTCAAATTATGACAGCAGGGCTGGTGGGCGGCACAAAAATAAAGTTAATAGGCTCCTGACATTCAAGTCGGAATTCAAGATGTCCAAAATGGAACCCTGATTTTCATCTATCCCCTCCAAATCCTGCTTCACCCCCAGTCTTCTCACCCCAGCTAATAGCAACTGCTTCCTTCCCATCAATTAAGTGGAACCTCTGCAGGTATTTGGGTCTTTCTCTTCCATACCCCACATCCTACCACTAATAACTCCTTCAAATATTGTCCAGATTGTGACCTCTCTCACCACCTCCGCTGCGCCCACCAGCTCTGCATGGACGCCTGAAATAGTCCCTGACTAGTCTCCAGCTCCAGCCCCTGACTCACTATTGTCCCTTCGCAACTCAGTGGCCAGGGCATCCTGTTAAAATAAAAGTCAAAACATGTCACTCTCCAGCAAAGAGCCTCCGATGGCTCCACAGTGGCTCTGCATCAAAGCCCACATCCGACAGCAGCCTGCGAGACCTCCCAGCTTCTAACCTTCCGCTACTCTACGCTGTGCTCCTGACATCCACCAGGCACCCCCAGGGCCTTTGCACAGGTTGTGTCTTCTACCCAGAAGCTCTTTTTCCAGATAGCCACATGGCTCCCTCCCTCCCTGCCTTCACCCCCCACTCAGATGTCTTTTCCTCATGGAAGCTCGTGCTCATGTATTGAAAATGACACCTCCTTCCTCATCCCTCACCTCCTACCTCTGCCCCCAGCCCGCCGGATGCCAGCACCCTGCTCTGGTTTTTTGTTTTTCCTTCATAGCATGTAACACTTGTGACATGTAGTTATTCGTTGCACCTGTTGTTTACAGTTTGCTGTCCCCTGTGAAGGGAGAGGACATACAAAGGGAGTTGTTTGTCTTGTTTGCCGGTATATCTCGGGCAGCTATATGGGTCCAGCATGTGGAAGGGGCTCTGTAAAGGTCTGTGAAGTGAAGGGAAGGCCCTGCGAGGAATGGGCTTCCTGTCGAACAAAGGGGAGAAAGGGAACCAAGGACATGTTTTGGACTTTTCTGGTGCTAGGGAGATGAGATGGGGGAAGAGGGGTGAGGGAGGGGCTGGAGACCATGTAGGCACCCCCCCCCCAATGTCACATCCTTGACATCTAGGGGCTGGCGGCTGGGTGGAAGGAGAGCTCTACTCCTGTCCCCCACCCACTGGGTCCTCAGCTGCCCTGAGAGCACCTGGGACTGCTGGCTCCAGGCTGGGGGAAGTAGAGCTGAAGGACAGGTCTTTCCCTACCTGTGACCTCCCAGCAGCGTCCAATCTGGATGCGGGGCCTTCGGGGCACGCAGCTCCCTAGATACAAACATCGATCGCTGCAAGCGAACGATGGTAGAGAGTGATTCTAATAGGCGTGAGCTCGCAGAAGATGCCGGAATGTAGTGTCCTTCTGGGGAGCCGTGTCCCCCAGGCCGGGACTGTGGCTCTCCGCGCAGCCCTGGCCAGTGGGGATTCTCTCCTCAGACCATATCCATTAATGAATCTGGTCATGGACAGCCCGTCCTCCCTTCTCTCTCTCTCTCTCTCTCTCTCTCTCTCTCTCTCTCTCTCTCTCTCTCGGTGTTAACGGCTAAGCAGATTAGCAATGTCACCCCCGTGGCTCATTCAGAACCATCACCACCCACATTCATTCCCTTCCTTCCGACAGGTCCGATTTCCTTCCCCAAACAAATTGCTCAGGTTTGGGTTTTGAGAAACCTTCTACTTAAAGGAATTTCGTGAGCTGGACTGGGACCTGGGATAACTCTTTCAAGAGCAAGACAAGGAAATGACTGACAAAAAGGAGTTTGTTTCCCTTTGAGATTCCAAATAGTCTGTGTGTCGTACACACACAGGGTCACTCCATGTTCTGTGATAAGCCCCAGAGGCAGGTCTTGGAAGGGCACGTGTAGACAGATGCCAGGGGTGCCTGAGAGAATCCAGAGACTTCTTTCCCTTCGTGGTATTGCTCAGGAGTATATACTTTAGGTGCTAGAAACAATTTTAAAATACTCCAAAAAATTATTGTTGGAGCATCTTTTTTGTTAATTAAAAAAATAATAATAGTTCAGAAGCCAACGTTTTATCAAATCATCATTTTATATCTAATTCCTTGGAATCACCATACATTTTGGAGAGAAGCTTGTTTTGTCCAATCTGTTAGTATGATGCCCTTGGGAAGGAAGGCACCTGGCATGGGTGTTATTTACTCATTGTTTTCTTTCATGTGAAGTGGGAGGTAACAAGGAGTGATTCTCTGACTGAAGAAGGACCACACAGGAAGACATGTTATGAACCTCATTTCCAGCGTCCAGCCCACTGACGCAGCTCCTTCACGGAAGGGAAGCCCTAGAACGACAACATGACATTTTTAACAAAGACATACACCGGGTCTTAGGACCTTGTGCTTGTGAGACCTTCATGCAGACTTAGAGAAGAATGGCGGAGGTTTAGACATACTCTTTCAAGGTCAGACAAATTCTGTTTATTAAAAAAAAAAGGAAAAAAAACATTCAGTTCCCTGGAGGCAACTACCTGAAACTTGTTTTGTTTTCAAAGAAGAAAATATTCACATAAAATTAAGCTTTGTGAGAGAATTTCTATGATGATATAAAAATTTTGTCTCTCTTTTTCTCCCATTCACGAAAGGTTAATCCTAGAACCCTAAAAAAGTTCTCCCATTAGACATCATGATAAGTAACCCACTTCTCCTGTGCCTTTTCACAAGCAGAAAACAATAGCATCCTATGATCAGATGGCGCAGGGCTTAGCAGAGAGGTTAGCCATAAGCTTCAGAGGCTTATACCTGTCGTCTGAAATCCGGCCCCATTGTTGGAGACAAAAGTCCCGTTAACCGGTTCAAGGTGATTCCCATTAGCAGTGTCTTGGTAATTGGTGTTCTCTCTGTCAAAAGGGTCAGTGGCAGAGAAGCAGAGCAGTGAAACCCAGTTTTCACTCATCGATGTGTTCCCTACAGACCGGCTTAATTGAGATAAATTACCTTGTAGATAATGACAACACAAACTTACACACACCAGATCAATGAAGATAAACTTCCTTGGGTGTGTATCCGTGAAGGCATTTACTTTGTCATTACTGATAGACTAATTTCCAAGCACTTGTTAAAGTGCCCGAGCGCATGGTGGCACTTCTCCAAGAATCGGAAAGTCAGTATTGTTTTGTAAACTACAGAGTTGGCACCCTTTGGTTTGTGGAGGGAAGGACGTAAACTCACTGAAGCTGGATCAGAAAACATTAGGCAGAGGTGCTGGATGTTCATCACAGCATAATGTGGAGATTCAAAGGTCTTCCAGTGGGTCACTCTTGTTGGTAATGGGAATTCTTTTATTAAGTGAGAGGAGGGGAGATAGTGAGACAGACTCCCACATGCACCCAAACCAGGATCCACCTGGCAACCCCCATCTAGGACCGATGCTTGAATCAACAGAGCTATTTTTAGCACCTGAGGCTGATGTACTCGGACCAACCGAGCTATCCTCGGCACCTAGGGCTGATGCTCGAACCAATCAAACCACTGGCTGCGGGAGAAGAAGCAGAAGAGAAGGGGGAGAGGGAGGAGAAGAGGAGCAGATGGTTGCTTCTCTTGTGTGCCCTGAGTAGATATCAAACCCTGGATGTCCATACGTCAGGTCGATGCTCTATCCACTGAGCCAACCAGCCAGGGCAGGACATTTTTTAAAGGGGAAAACTTTATGAAGGGAAAGATAAACTGTTTTCTTCTTCACTTAGTGGTGAAAATCTCCAGTAAAACAGACTGTAAAAATACGTGGGCATAACCTGAGATGTGTGACTTTTTTGAGCAAGACATTTTTCATCTAGAACTTCATGTATGTCAGTTGTGAGGAATTCCCTCTGTTATTTTGTTGAAATTTTTTCTCCCCTCTATTTTCTGGGTTCTCTAGAATTTTCTTGGGTTTGTTTTTGAAATTCTTGATTTGAGCCACCTTGCTTTTCCTCTTCCATTTTTTTTTTAAGATATTATTTATTGATTTTTAGAGAGAAAGGGAGATAGGGGAGAGAAGCATCAACCCATCATTGCTTCACTTTTAATTGTTTACTGATTGTTTTTTGTATGTGCCTTGACTGAGCAAGCCCAGGGTTTCGAACAGGCGACCTCAGCGTTCCAGGTCTACGCTCTATCCACTGCGCCACCACAGGCCAGGATCCTCTTCTATTTTTCACCTCTTTCCTTTTGTTCTAGCTCCTGAGAAATTTCCTCAGCTTGATCTTCCAACCAGCCTACTGATTTTCCCTCTCACATGATATTTTTTTAATTCCCCAGAGATTTTTCTTGTTTTTGTTTTGTTTTGTTTTTGACCACTCATTTATCAAGAGCCTGACTGCATCTCATCTCTCTGTGACTATTAATTATAGGGTTTCTTTTTTTCCTCTTTCTCTTTTGTTGCCTGGATTGTCTGTTTTTTCTCTCTCTCTTTTTCCTGTATTTTAAACAATGTATTCAATTTATTTATTAATTTATTTATTTAATTTATTTTTTTACAGGGACAGAGAGATACTCAGAGAGAGGAATAGATAGGGACAGACAGACAGGAATGGAGAGAGATGAGAATCATCAATCATTAGTTTTTCGTTGCCATAGCAACACCTTAGTTGTTCATTGATTGCTTTCTCACATGTGCCTTGACCGCGGGCCTTCAGCAGACTGAGCCACCCCTTGCTGGAGCCAGCGACCTTGGGTTCAAGCTGGCGAGCTTTTGCTCAAGCTAGATGGGCCCATGTTCAAGCTGGCGACCTCGGGTTCTCAAACCTGGGTCCTTTGCATCCCAATCTGACACTCTATCCACTGTGCCACTGCCTGGTCAGGCTGTATTCAATTTATTTAAACTAAAGACACAAACAGTTCACTCATGTCTCCCACCCCCACCCCCACTTAGCATAATGACCTTGAGGTCCATCATTGTCATGGCCCAACCACAGTTTTTATTTTCATTTCCCTGACAGCTAATGAGGTTGATTATCTTTTCATATGTCTATGGGCCAATTTTCCTGTCTGTTTTGTTTTGGTCTCTACTTTTCCCTTAGAGACTTCCTGTTGGATTACTCTTGACTTTCTATTCATATGTAAGGGTGAGACACTACAAAGTTAGTCAATTGGAAACCGTAAGGATGGGTAGAGCTGCCGGGTGACGGAGTGAGGACCGGGACCTTTCACTTGGAGGGCCTCCGTTGCTAGATTTATTAGGTCTTTTCACGTGAGCTGGTCAATTTCCCCAGAAGTGAAGAGTCCCATCTCCCCCCTGGGTTGGGTATAATCCTGGCTGCCAATATTCTGAGACAGAAGAGAGGGAGGGGAGGAGGCTGGAGGTCTCCTTGTTCTGAGTCAGAGTTTCACATACATCCCTGTTCCAGGTTCCGTGCCTCGTTAGCCCAGATTTCTTAACGCCTTCTGTCTTCTGCCGTTTCTTCTT
The DNA here is from genome assembly GCA_037038555.1 of Rhynchonycteris naso. Lineage (NCBI taxonomy): Eukaryota > Metazoa > Chordata > Mammalia > Chiroptera > Emballonuridae > Rhynchonycteris > Rhynchonycteris naso. Next base: position 9,678,937 of record CM073001.1, read on the forward strand.
CTCGTACCTACATTCTTATGGGTTTTTACTTTTCAAATCCTGTACAGTCATTTCATTTGGGGTCAGGAATGGATGGAAATAAATCAGTGTGCTCCAGCCCCATGCTTAACTAGGGGGTCTCACGCATTCCTCTTTTACTGAGAGAGGTTTCGAACAAGGAACCCAACTCCTCATATGAGGCCAGCAGTGCCGATACCAATGAGCCTGACATGTTAATACTAGGAACACCAGTAACTGACCATGTATCATAAAATCTATCTGCTAAACATATGTCCAGGCTTCAGTTTAACAGCAGGGTGACACAGGTCACTTTCCCTTTGTGCTGTATGTCTTTCTAAGGATCTCCAGCAGCCTGAGATCTTTAGATGCTGGTGGTGCAGTGGATAAAGTGTCGACCTGGAACGCTAAGATTACCGGTTCAAAACCCTGCGCTTGCTGCCTGACCTGTGGTGGCGCAGTGGATGGGGCGTCGACCTGGGAACACTGAGGTCACCAGTTCAAGGCCCTGCACTGGTCTGGTCAAGGCGCATGTGGGGGTTGATGCTTCCGGCTCCTCCCCCCTTTCTCTCTCTCTCTCTCTCTCTCTTTCTCTCTCTCTCTCACTCTCTCTCTGTGTCTCCTCTCTAAAATGAATAAAATAAAAATAAAATAAAAATAAAATAAAAAAAACCCAAAAAAACCCTGGGCTTGCCTGTTCAAGGCACATATGGGAGTTGATGCTTCCTGCTCCTCCCCTTCTTCTCTCTCTCTCTCTCTCTCTCTCTTCCCTCTCTAAAATGAATAAATAAAAATCTTTAAGGATCTCCGGAAGAGAAGCATATTCTCCTGGCTGTTGCCAACCTTCCCCAGGAAACAGTGACCTTGGAGATCAGGCATTGCCACCCTTAAGATGCCAGCTCTTCCTCCTTGGCAAAGCCTGGCCTTGGATTCCCTGACTTCAGCCTGGCCTTCTGAGACTCTTCTCTCATTTTTCAAGCCCAGAGTCTCCTAGGACCCTCCCAAACTCCCTCTTTCTCCCTTTTCAAATTTCCTGACACTTTGTAAGCATAGATATTTCTCTTCTTTTAATCCCAGGACACCTCTTTGCACAAGCCAAAGGCCCATCAGTAGTCTCCCCGGGCGAAGGTTGGCTTGCCCCTCTCTGAAGCCTCCTCTGCCCCAGAATAGAGGCAGCCACAGCCAGCTTTAGGGTTTTGCTTTGTGTTATTTTTGCCTTTGGCTTCATTTGTTTTCATTTTTTTCTCCCTTCCTGTCACAGTTCAATAGTAGAAAGGCATGCAATGTAAGTTTCGTGTCCTACTCAGCCTGAAACAAAACACAGACCATGACAGCCAGCATTGTCTTCCTCTGGTGTTCTGTTCCATGTGTATAATTAAATGTCATTTATTTTCTATTTTTCACTAATTCACAAGCATGCCTTCATGCCTTCCTTTTTTTTTTTTACTCTTCCCGCCCTTAACGATTTAAATAAAACTACATCATGGAATTCTCAAAACAAATTTAACTCTGTGTGTATCAAGACACACGCATAGAGAACACTCTAGGAAGTGCCCTTTGGCCTCATGAGAAAGGAAGAGAAACAAGAAGACCCTTGCACCTTGCATGCTTAGAGTCTTAACAGAGGGAACCGTGGCCATCTCTCTGTTTCAGAAAAGTCTGAAAACAGTTTCTATTCTGGAGAAGCCCGAGTTAGATGTCCGGGAAGCCGGCTGCCCTACAACTCACCTCCCGCTGTGTGGGCAGCAAAGATCAGATGAAAGGCCTGAGCCCAAAGAGGCGAGGCAAAGCCCTTCCAGAAACGCCTATGCTAAAAACACATTTTCCATGCACCAAAAACCAGACATTTCACCCATGTGTCTCCTCCGCTTATTCCCCGTTCCCACTACCCAGTTTAAGGAAAGGCTGCATTTTCGTCCTCCCCAGCCCCACCCATTCCCCTGAATTTGGTTAGAGCAGCTCAAATGGCATGAATGACTTCAGCTGGGAGTATAGTGGGTGTTAGATACTAATTATAGCCGCTTCCAGAAACTCCACCAGGGGGCTCCCCCATTCCTCCTGAGCTGCCACGCATCCCAAGACTATGTTGTGGACATTGACCTTAGAAGCTTCCCTCACACAACTCTCCCCCACACCCCCAGACGACAGCTACAGTGGGGTGGGAGGGGCAGCTGGGTACCTAACTAAAAACTCCGAACTGTTGCTTTCATTTCAAAACACATTACATATAAAAATTTTTTTAAATAAAATAAAGTAAGCCTGACCTGTGGTGGCACAGTGGATAAAGCGTCGACCTGGAATGCTGAGGTCGCCAGTTCAAAACCCTGGGCTTGCCTGGTCAAGGCACATATGGAAGTTGATGCTTCCTGCTTCTCCCTCTTCTCTCTCTCTCTCTCTCTTTCTCTCTCCTCTCTAAAATGAATAAATAAAATCTAAAAAAAAAAAAACAAAAAAAAAAAACCCGAACAAACAAAAATAAATAAATAAAGCAAGGGTGGCAAATGAACATTTTTTTTTTTTTTTACTTTCAGGGTGATTTTTATTAGATAATTGTCTATTGCTGTGTAAAAAATTACCGCCAAACTTAGCTGCTTAAATCAATAACCATATATTAGCTCACCATCTCAGAAGGTCGAGAATCTGGAAGTAGAGTAGCTGGATGGTGCAGGCTCAGGGTCCTCACCAGTTTGCAAGATGTCAGCTGAAGGTGTGCCTGGGGCTTGAGGCTACACTTCCAGGTAAACTCACTCTCCGGGCTGTTGGCTGGAGGCCTGTTTCTCCTGGACAATGACTCCCCGTGCCCCCCCCCCCAGCAAGTTGTCCGAAGCTGCAGGAAGGAATGGCCTCAGCGTAGGTGACTAAGGGGGCGCTGGCCAGGTGAACGTCCCTCAGCCCCTATCGAGGACATTATAATAAAGGCCGAGTAAAATTTAGAAAACCAAACAGGGCGTGCCAATGAAATTAATTTACACTCCTTCACTCCTCACCGCTCTTAACTTTTATTCCCTCTAATTCTAATCTCCGTGAAATTTTAGAGCATTCGTTTGCTGATCCCATAAATCGAATGAGGTTGACCAGGGCAAACGACAGGCCTGGACGTTCATCAGGGACACATGGCAGGTGGACCAAGCAGCCGGTACTTTCCTCACAGACACTCATGACACAGGGTCCACCGTGGTACTGAGGGGCAGGAGGGCGGAAGGTGCTGTGTGATCAGAAGAAACTTTTCCTCCAGGTGAAGTATTTTCAAGCTCTCGGAGCAGGGGGTCCGATCTGTCAAGTATATGGGGCATTAAAGCTTGAGGACGAGCTTCCAGTGCAAGTCCGGGTGGGGCAGGCTTACTCAGAGCAGCCTGTGCCTGGGAGCTCCTCTGTTCCTTATATGATGGCTCATTCCCATCCTCCTTCAGGTCTCAGCTCAAGTGTCACCTGCTGAGAGGACTCCCATAACATGCCCATCACAACTAAGTACGGGATTTTTTGCTTCATAAGACGCATTATTTCCCCCAAAAGTGGAGGGGGAAATGCCGTGCGTCTTACAGAGCGAATGTTTGTTTGTTTTCTAGCTGCTGCGGGTTCCTGGACAACTAGAAGAGTATTGGAACATTAAAGTCTCATTTGTTAATAACAGTGCTACTGGTTGTTAATACTGCTGTTGAGTTTACATTGTTGAAATATTATTGTGGTATATTTTATTAAATATTTGAACACACCGTTTAGTTCAGAACATTTTTTTTTCTTATATTCCTCCTTAAAACCCTAGGTGCATCTTATGGTCTGGTGTGTCTTATGGAGCTAAAAATACGGTACTTACTTCATACACGCATCCATGAAGAAACAGGGCCCATGGCTTGAGTTGCAGTTTCCTGCTTTGTAACAGAGAGAGTCAATGCCCTCTGCAGACCTCCCCATGACGAGCTGGCACAGCGCGGGGCTCTGGAGGGGCAATGGGCAGCCAAGGAGGACAGCTGAGCCAAGCTTTCCTGGCAGGGGAGAATCCTAGAGGGCTGGAAGAAAATACTGAAACTGCCTGGCATGTCACTGAGTGGGAGCTTTTCATTACCTCTTAAAGAAACCCCACACTTGGAAATTTCTGCAGACGAAACAAAGACATTATCATGTGCTTAGAACATTTAAAGGGACCTCTCTTTACCCAGGACTTGGCGGTACCTCTTTGCACTCACAGTCCCCAGACATGTTTGCAATAGAATTCAGTGAGCCGAACTTGTCATGTGGGGTGCCAGGTGACACGAATAGCAATCGGATGCATAATTATTGCCCGAGTGGGACAAAAGGAAAACGGGATGGTTCTGAACTTGGGGATTCTTAAAAAGACAAGGTGCTCCAGGGGAAAGTGGCAGTTCAGAGGTGTTTCCCCAGCAGCCAGCCCACTTCTGCCTCCCCAGCTATAAGGAAAGACACCGTCTCCCCACCCAGAGGCCGCGTCAGGCTGCTCTTGGTGACTGCATCCAGGGGAGAAAAAGAATGTCCTCAGCCACCATCTGCGGTGGCAGCCAGAAGAAGAGGACTCTGGTAAACGCATCATTTGGACATTAGAAGGAAAACATCAGGGATACGTCCCAGAAGAAGAGGATGGGAAAGGTGCCAAGGAGAGGTCTGTTTCTTCCAAATCCCAAGCAGTCTGTGCTGAGGGCTGAGCATGGGGAGGTGGGTTGGAGAGCCCATGAGCAGGGTAGGGGTGGGATTCCTCTACCGGAAGGTTTTATCTACTTCGGCTTGGAACTTGAAACTACACTTTAAAAACAATTTCAAGGATGCTATCCAAGTAATCTGTGCATTTAAAAAAATTAAAACTTAATTTTTTCAGTGTTTTATAAGTAATTCAAGCGCTGGAATTGTAACAACCGTCTGAGGACATTGGTTACGTCCCAATCACTGTTTTTCAAAGAGAAGCCTGTTGCTTCCACTCTTTTTTTTTTTGGTGACAGAGAGAGACAGAAAGAGGGACAGATAGGGACAGACAGACAGAAAGGGAGAGAGATGAGAAGCATCAATTCTTTGTTGCAGCACCTTAGTTGTTCATAGATTGCTTTCTCATGTGTGCCTTGACCTGAGAGCTACAGCAGACCGAGTGACCCCTTGCTCAAGCCAGAGACCTTGGGCTCAACCAGATGAGCCCACGCTCAAGCTGGCAACCTCTGGATTTCAAACCTGGGTCCTCCGTGTCCCAGTCAGACGCTCTATCCACTGCGCCACCGCCTGGTCAGGGTGTTGCTTCCACCCTTGAAATCTCAGCCTGGTGCCTTCCTCTCCAGTCCCCGCTGCTGCACCACCCCCAAGTAGCACTGTTCTGTGACACTAGCCCCCAGCCAGAGCCTTCCTTGCCTCTGAGCCTCCACACAGTCACCAGGGTGCTGTCTCTAAAAGCCATCTATCTGTCCCTTCCATTCCTGAGCTGTAGTAGTTCTCGGGCTGTCCCAGGGCCTTTAGGATCAAGGGCAAATTCCTCAGGGGAACACTTCGGAGACCTTCACCGTTTTTGTTGTTGTTTTATTCATGGTTCCTAGCGCTGTGCATCAAAAAGTGCGTATTTAATAACTGTTTCTTGGATGGGTGGGTGGATGAATGGATGGATGGATGGTACCCTGCAACTTCCAGAGAGCTCTTACTGCAAAGCAGATCTGACTGCATCACTTTGAGCTGTAATCCATCTTGGGCTCCTTCTCAGATGCTGAGGTTACACTGGGAGCTATTAACAAACAAGATGAAAGAAGAAAGAGGAGGAGAAGGAAGAGTAAAGGGAGGAGGGGCAGGGGAGTGGGAGGAGGAGAGAGTTCTATGGAACGCTAACAAATTACTTAATTTCACTGAGTTTGTTTCCTTGTTTGTAAATCAAACGTGCTGCTCAGATGAGCTTTGAAGGGATCTTCCAGTTCCTAAATTCCAGTCCCTACGCTCCAGGAACACCGGTTTTCCTGAACCTCTCGTAGCTATAACCCGAGTCTTAGCGCCATCTAGTGGTAAACAGTCACAGCTGCCGGGGGGGGGGGGGGAAGGGGGGGGAGGCGGGAAAGGCAGGGAGCCGGGCAGGTCAAGAAGAGAAGAATTCCTTCTCCCCATAAACGTATCAGGAGGCCGGAGAAATTAGGTCAAATGTTAAGTTAAATCAAGAGGCCTAACTTCAGTGACTTTGAGTCCTTAAAATAACAAATGAACCTCAGAGAACATAAGAAGCAGCCAGGGAGGATGTCTGGAACAGGAAGAGGCAGCAACAATTCCTGTGTACTGTGTGTGGTCCTCTTGTTTTCTGATCAATTTACTGCTTGTTATCCAGATTAAGTATTTTCCTCTGGAGGAAATGCACTTTTGAGAGCCCATGGTATAGAACTTTAATAATCCAATAAAACCACAAATTAAGTACTTAATTAAGCATATGCGGTATGTGTATTTTTTTTAATCTTTAACCTTCATTAGACTATGATAAGAAACATTAAAAATCCATATATGGCCAATTAACATTATGGAAAAGATTAATGGCGATGCTGAGAGCAACAGCGAAATGGTCACAAAACACTCCTGTCCAAATAAGTTCCGTTAAAACTTACTGACCTAAAATTTTTATTAACCTGATAGTTGATTTCTAAATTACTTTTTTATTGCCAAAAATCAGAATCAGCCAATCAACAGAACAAATTTAAATTCTTTTTTTTTTAATTGAACATTCACTGAAGGAGAATGGACGCTGAGGCTTTGCTATGATCTGTCCCCGAAGGCCATGCTCCTGAGACTGTGGCAGGCAGTGAGACAGACATGAGCAGAGCAAGGGTCATAGGCCAGGTACAGAAGGCCCCCAGGGTAAAAAGCCCCGGGTGCCTATCAATGGGCAAAACTGGGAAAACAAGGACCCCACCTCGGGTTAACCCTTCCTCCCCTCACATGTCACTGGTCATGCAGTTTAGACCCCCTGACCTTTCGTAGTGCTGGTCGTGTGGGTTAGGCAGGCCCCTTTAGAGGGGAACGAACAAGGGTCATGGAGAACAGCCCTTAAGCATGAAGACCCCAGGACAACGAGGTTTTGACCCCCATCAAATACACTTAGGGCCTCAGTTGTGTTTCAGCTCCGAGCCCAGAAAAGCAGCAAATCTTGACAAGCAAAGCCACAGTGGCCTTCAGGATCAGTTGCGTTGACAAATGACCCTGGTGCCGACCAATCAGTGGAGACCACAACCTGGAAAGCTGATGGATCTCCTATTGAGATCCTCCGCTGGGACTTCCCCTGAAACCTCCACCACTAAAAGCCCTTAGGATGGAGGAGCCAGGGCGCTCTCCAGCCTGGGAGCACGCCCAAGCCTCCCCTTCCCATCCTCTTCCTCCCAGGCGGCCTCCTTTCCCTTCTCTCTCTCTAAACTCCAAGGGCTCCTCCTCTCGCCTCTGTAACTTGTTTCCTGAGCCCATGTCTTCTACCACTCACTCATGCTACCTCTGTGACTTTCTAAATAAACTTGCTCTTATCGTGTGAATCTTGGCTCTGAATTGTTTCTTAGCCAGAACTCCAGGGAAGTACCAAGGTGGCTGAAATGAGGTCCAGTCCGACTCCACCGGTGCCATTCTCGCTGACGACAAGATCACTTTCTTGACAAAGCAAACATTTCAAAGGGTGGATACTAAAAAGTCACTTAAGTAAACAGGGCCTTTGAGTGGGGAAAGGAGGCAAATCAATCCTACGTTAACACCCATCGTAGGGCTTAATTACGTTAGCAAGTAATAGCAACCTCTGTCTGCAGAGCACATGACCATTTAAACCTGTTCTTACACATCATAGCTCCTTGGAGCCTGATGGGATCTTGCTAACTATTTCTTTTTTTTTTTTTTCTTTTTTTTATTTTATTTTATTCATTTTAGAGAGGAGACACACAGAGAGAGAGAGAGAGAGAGAGAGAGAGAGAGAGAGAAAGAGGGGAGGAGCTGGAAGCATCGACTCCCATATGTGCCTTGACCAGACCAGTGCAGGGTTTTGAACTGGCGACCTCAGTGTTCCCAGGTCGACGCTTTATCCACTGCGCCACCACAGGTCAGACCGCTAACTATTTCTTGACTGATGCCTTACCTGTGCAGTCATCGTCACCGCGCAACCCCAGGAACTCATGTACCGTGACACTGAAACTGAACCATTTCACTGTGGTGACCGTGTTTTCCAAACCAAAACGAAGGCCACTTGTATGGACAAGAAGGCTCACAGAGAGACAAAGAGGAAATGGAGACTGCCAATATGTATCACCTCCAGGAGATCTCTTTCTGGGGAAATTTATAATCTAGACATGTTTGAAAATGGCAGGAACTACAGAAAGCAAAACAAATCAGCCTCTTTTTTTTTTTTTTTTTGCCCGGAATCAGAATCCAATGGGCAGGTTTTGGAGATGGCTTTGCAGGAAGGGGATGAGGCTGTGGGCGTCTCAGGCATTATCAACAACACTAAAGAATGTAGCCAGTTCTGAGAGATGGACTGAGGAGGCGGGTTTGGGCCTGATTTTTATATTCTACTTGACATTAAATATATGCCTCAACTTGTAAGCTTACTAAATGTACTGCTTTTATGCCTGATACAAGTTATATAAAGGAGGATCGGTTCTATTTTATCTGACAAAAAATTCAGAAAGAGTTTCCGACACACCGAGGCTGAAAAACAAAACAAACTTCTTTTTCATTAAATTCATTGGGGTGACATTGGCGAATAAGATCAGATAGGTTTCAAGTGTACATCTCTACGATACATGATCTGTATATTGCATTGTGTGCCCACGACCCAGAGGCAAATCATCTTCCATTACCCTATGTTTGGTTCCCTTTTCTTTATTAAACAAACTTTAAATAAAAATTTCAAATTCTAATAATGCTTACATAGGTCACCAAAGCACTTGGGAAGAAGGTCCATTAGCCCAGTGCCATGTAATCAGCTTCGTAATAAAAGCCAAACAAGGACACCTGCAATTAATTTCATGGTGATTTAAAATCTATTAGGTTATTGTGAAAAATTACCTACAGAATTGGCACCCATTGAAATGTAAATGTATTCTCTTCTCCAAACTCCCCCTCCCCGTTTTTTAAATTTTTTTTATTTGGTCTTGAAATTCCATTTGGAAATTCTGTGTATCCACCGATGTCAGTCATTACCTCTGTTTGGTTGATAAGTGGGCTCTGCTTAGCGGGTTTTCATAGTTATTTTTCCCATAATGAATGCTCAACCAAGGAAGCCTGTCTTTTCAGCTTGCTGGATGTGAGTGTCCCTTGATTAATGGACCTGTCAACTCGATGAGCTGATATGACACAACAAAGGCTCAGCTGAAATATGTCACTTCTTATCCTGGTTGTCCAAGCACTTCTGCTACATGAGCTTTGTGCACCTACCCATCCGATGTACCTAGTATTTCATTTTGGGTTTGGTTAATAATAAGAAAAGTTACTAGAAGGCAGATAATTGAATTCTTTAATTCAATAGGAATAATTTCTTCTGTTTAAACAATGTGCTTCAGAGGTGGAATTTTTCTCCTGTTTCTTTTTTTTTTACTCTGTCAGCTGAACTTCTCCCCAGCCACTGCAATCAATGTATAGATCAATATAAACGACATTAATTTTTTTTCCTAGGTTCTGCCTGGAGATAAAAGCCTGGCAAGAATAGAATTGTTTGAGAGGGGAAGGAAAAAAAAAAATTCGTAAGTGAAAATATTTTGCTTTAGTAAGTCAAAACACAGGATCCGTTAGATGTGAAGGCTGTATGCTTAGGTAGTCAATTTTGTGTATGTTTTTATGTTGTCAAATTCCAACTCAGTGGAAGAATACAAGGGCTCAGATTATAAATGCAGATAATTATAAGCTACTCGCAAGCTTTTAGATAGACTCTATTCTTGAAAAATGACATGAGCATTTGGGTAGGATATATCAAAGGGACTGTGAACACTAGTGGCCCCCAAAGATATAAAATAGTGGACTATTTCAAAAAAATGTATTGCACACAGTGAATAAAGGGACGTATCAAGTATTATATGTCCGGGGCACAAATCAAAGAAAGCAAGCAAAACATATATCAAAGAGAAAGAATGTAAGCCCACAGCCAAGAGAGCTAGACACAGCACGCAGTGGGAAGGATACGGAAGAGGGGTTTCCGGGGCTGGCAGAGGCCGACCAAGCCGGGAAATCTAGGTCACATATATACATACCAAATCGGAGCAATAGCAAGACTATAAAGGTCAAACACCCTACAGAACCGATGACAACATAGAGACACTGTGGATATCACTCGCAAACATTCTAGCGGCACTGAGAACGGCAGTCTTGTGCTCAGTACAAGTCATAAAAACACTCAGCTGCATGCAACACAAGAAAGTTCCTTGAAGATACCGCACGTATGCAGCTTCCTAGTCCGTGGAAGACGAGATCGAGACCGAAGCAAGCTTTCACTGGAAGCCAAAGTTTCACGATGAAACAAAACGCGAAAGGAAGGCACAAAGGCTCTGTAGCTGATCACTTCCTTCTTGTATTTTGTTTTAAAAGAGTCTCTTCTGAGTGAGAGTCTACAAACAACAAAAAGAAATTGCTCAGCAGGACAGCTCCGAGTCCCCACACAGAGCTTTGCGTGCTGTTGGTTGGTTCTGCCATGCAATGTCAGATCATCTGCTGACAGACTAAGAGAAATATTCTTATTTTCTTTCACATTAGCGCTCTCATGCTGGGTCCTGCTATTAAAGGGGGCCTGACCAGGCGGTGGCGCAGTGGATAGAGCGTCGGACTCGGATGCGGAAGACCCAGGTTCGAGACCCCGAGGGCGCCCGCTTGAGCGCGGGGCCCATCTGGCTTGAGCAAAAGCTTATCAGCTTGGACCCAAGGTTGCTGGCTCCAGCAAGGGGTGGCCCGGTCTGCTGAAGGCCCGCGGTCAAGGCACATGTGAGAAAGCAATCAATGAACAACTATGGTGTAGCAACGGCAACGAAAAACTAATGATTGATGCTTCTCACCTCTCTCCGTTCCCGACTCTCTGTCCCTATCTATCCCTCTCTCTGACTCTGTCCCTGTAAAACAAAACAAAACAAAAAAATGGTGGGTGGTGCCCTTTGAATTTCTTCTAAGGACATCTGAGAAAAATCTGTGATTCAACAACTATTATTCTTTGTTTCTGTCCTTTTAGGGACATTACTCATATTGGGAAGAATCACCCCAGCTCACAACGGATAATTCAAATCTGCATCATACAAAGTTTCTGATCTCCCTTTCTAGTCTTCAAAATCTCCTCCTCCGTAGTCATCATGTAATGTTGCTCAGGGGTCATTTTAAAAAGGACCTACCTACCTACATTCTCAATTTTATCCCTTCAAGTAAACGTAGATTGTGACAGAATGCAATGTGTTATCATCCAATATATTATTCTCCATGGATCGATCTGATTTTAAAACTGTTTGCTTACACTGAGCTTATATATGGACGTTTTCAGTATTACCTGAGTTATTCTTTTGGTCCTGTCTGGAAACACTTCAAGTCCTTTTTTCCCCTTTCTTTAAGGAGCAGAGCATTTTTGGTTTCAGAAATCTGGAAATGTGGTTCAACAGCAGTCTGTACGCACATTTTTATAGAGACCCATTCTGGGGGAACACGTGCCCCTGGGTTTCTCGGGGTTCCAGGGGAAAGCCCCACCTCCTGAGACTGCGGGACTGTGATAATTAGATTCGCAGCCATTTGTCTAGTTAATTGCTCTCCTCTGAGAGGCTCATCAAGTTCCTCTGATCTCAGGGAGAGGGCCAAATGGATGCAGAGGAGTTGGGGGCAGGTCTCTAAGTGAAGCCCCAAGGTGCCAGAAGACCCCAGCACTATCTTCACTGGTGTTTACATCAAAGGGAGCGAAGTTCCAGAACTCGGAGACTATGAGACAGTGATAGCCCAGACAACCGGGCTGTCTAGCTCCAGGAGAGATTATTTACACACCAAAGGGTGGGAGGGAGGTTTCAGGCCGCTTAGGTTTCCAAGGAGAGCCCTTCAAAAAGGAAGGGACACAGCTACCTCCTCCCTTTTTATGAGCAAACTATTTCCTGTCATCACTCACCTCTGGAGTATTTGGCTGCATGCACAGGACATTTGATCCTTGGTCTGGGCTTAGGCCTCAGGAATATGACAGTGGAGTGATGTACTTATTATTTACATTAAGGTAATTAATAAGAAATCTGTCTCTGATGCAGAACACCTTGTGTATGCATTCAGGATAAAGTTAATTATGAATATTAAAAACCAAACAACAACCAATAGACTGGGGAGTGTCCTTTCCCTCCTCCTCCGCCAATCATAACCAGCTCTGGAGACCGAGAGACCAGACATCCAATCAAAAGCCTTTATGGGCTGGGATGTGCTGGAACATGGCCATCCCAGCCCTGTGGAGGTGCCACACAATTTAGTGTGACTTTTGGATCAATAACAGATAATTTTTAGTATAGCTATATCCCAAATTGTGAACAGGCCATACTTATGCTTAAAAAGAAAAACCTTCCATTCACTGTTTATCTCAGGGGTTCTTAACCTTTTTTGAGGTACCGAACCCACCAGTTTCATATGCGCATTCACCGAACCCTTCTTTAGTGATAAATAAAATATGATTTTTTTTCCAAATTCAATACATAGGTATATGTTTTTTTACTGGTGCACAAAATGAGCCGTGCATGAACATCACCTTGCTCAAAGAACAAAACCAACAAAGTACATGAACTCACAACAAATTACGGTATTACTTTATTCTGGCCTCTGCGGCAGAGGCTTCTCCGAACCCCTGAGGCCGACTCATCGAACCCCTAGGGTTCCATAGAACCCAGGTTAAGAACCACTGGTTTATCTGAAATCGAGGCACATTGCATTTTTGTTTGCTAAATTCAGCACTCGACCGTGGTGACCAGTGAAAACCGCTTGGAGATGACACATCTCAGGCCTATTGAAAGAATAATATAGAAAGGGCACCCAGAACTTCTTCCTCTTCATTTCTGAAAGATCTCGAAGGAGACTGAAAGAGAACCAAGGTTTTTAAAGGAAGCAAGGGTCCTGTGGCTGGAAGACAGGAGACGGAGCCTGAGGATAAGAGACTCAGTTCTACCTCCCTCTCCCACTGGCCTTGGCAGAGAGCAGCTACAGAATTCACAGGGTCCAGTGCAGATAAAAACGCAAGACCTTAGTGTTCAAAAATTATGAAGAATTTAAAGACAGTGACAGCTCAGCATTCAACAAGCACAGGCTCTTCAGAGCGCAGGACCAAGCGCACCAGCCCGGGTCACACGCCCCCGAAGCCTGCCCTGGCCTTGCTCAGAGCAGACTGACTGAGCCAGGACAGTAAGCCTTGGTGAAGGTGTTTTAGGGTCTGGTTTTGTATGAAACTGGGTAAAGTGCATTCATGGATGGTGGGGAAAGCTGTGCTTTGTGTTATGATAATTCGTGTGTCCTTAGTCTAACGCTGAGTTAAAGAGCAAAGAAAGAGGTGATCACACCCTTTCTATGCATATAATCCAGGGCGAGGTAGAACTCGGAGAAGACAGAGGTCTGTAGGTGGGGGTTGGGGGGAGGTGCCATTCTACTCCAAGAGTAACAGAGGAAGGGGACAGAGGTCAGCTTTCGTCCTCAGGCCCACGCAGACTGGTGATGCCAGGCTATGACCCGGCCATCACAGTGGCCCTGTGCAGTGCGCTGTATTATCTCCACCTCATAGATGAGGGGTTCCGAGAGGTCCACAGTCATCTGCAGGGCATAGTCAAGGTGGGGTTGGAAGCCAGGCAGTCTGAACCCAGAGCCCGTGTTCATCAGCACCCTGCACCATTGAATAAGTCCAAGGGGGTTGGGGAACTGAGAAACAATTGTTTTGGTGAGACCAGATATAAAAGGGCTGGGTTTCTCTTGTGTGGGGGCGGGGGGGGCGGGGCGGAGGGGGTCTTAGAATCCCAGGGCCCAGGGGGGATTGATAAGGTACACCACAGGGATATCACTCAGCCACAGGAATGTGGGCGGAATGACAGCCCCAAAGATGTCAATGGGAGGAGAGCCAGGGGGCCTGAGCCAGGAAACAAAGGTAGTTTTTCTCACAAGTATTTGTTATACATGGTGAGTTTCTGAAATGAATCCACAATCCAGGAACATTTGTCTAAATACTTTTAATTAAAATGCACTACAGTAGGATGAAAGCCAGCTTGTAAAATGAGGTGTGCCCATTTACTAAGAAAACATGAAAAATGTTCCAGGTAGCTGAAGACACTGTGATAATGAAATTTCAAACCGCTTCTTAGTTTCAATTGCATTTTAAAATATTTATGGATTAAAAAAAAATAGCTTGCTCTTCATTTTCTACCAAAATGCAAAAAAATGCTGAGACATTTTAAATTAGTAGAGATGCAGCACATATAAATAAAGATCCTGATTCGGCTATAGCATTATAGTATTTGTGGGCTGTACTATCCAGACCTTGGCAGGCGACCCATCCAATTTTATTTGGAGAATAATGCCAGCCTCAAATTCAGTTTATCTAATATCCAAGTTCTGAGGGATCGTCCAGTTGGTTGAGAGAGCTCAGTGAAATTAAGACACTGGTTATCTCGTCTCAAAATCAATTTTCTTTCCAGGACAATTCTTAGGAACCTCAAAAATCTCTTGCTTTATATAATAAGCAGTATACATTCAAGGGGTTGGTTGATCTCTAAAAGAATAAGTACAATCATATTCTTTAAAAATTCCTTTTAACATAGGATCTCACAGTGAGGGTGTCCTTGAAACATTTCGCCATCTACTAACTGGCAATGTGCTGACTTCGTTGCCATATCTGAAAGAGTCGCTAAAGATGAAAGCATTCTCTATGCGTGGACCTTAGACCGTGTAGTGAAAATAAGAGAATGATCAATGAGGTGGGAAAGGGAAAAAAATGAGCCTAAACCTCCGGACTTCTATTTTAAAACAGTGTTTACCAGTGAAATCATGTCTGTGCGTGATTGTTTATTGCAGTGTTCTATCGAACAGCACACGATTGGAAATTCTGCAATGCAGGTTGATGGTAGAGCAGGTCAATGTTATGGTACTTTCATAACGGACTAGAGTGCAGTTATGAAAAAGGAAGCACGCCCTTTATGTACTGCAAGAGAAGACACTCCCAAATAAATCAAGTGAAAAATAACAGTGGCGCTAGCATGTTCCCATTTGTGTTAAAAAGGTGGGGGGGAGACAAGAATGAATGTACACATTTCCTTGTGAAAGCTCCGAATATCTCTGAAAGGATACACCAGAAACATAATAATCATGGTTGCTTCCAGGAAGGGGACGGGGAGGTAGGGCGCCAGAGGCATGAGGGAACACTTTTACTGCGTATCCTTCAGTACCCACATAAATATGTTAGTACCTATTAAAACAAATTAACAAAAGCTTTTTAAAAGGATAAAATAATGTCACTCATCATTGCATGCAAAGTGATGACGACTCAGATGGTGGGATATGTCATCAACTAGATAAATCTGTTCGTTACCCCTGGGACTTGGAGATGCTTAGACCTGCCTACAAATGTTTAATTTTCTTCTTTTTTTTTTTCCCACAAGAGGAAGGAAGGCTCTGTTTTTAGTTCGCTGGACAAATACAGACATTTGCAAGTCCTCAAAGGCCCCTTCAACAGTTCACAACGTTCCAGTAATTTTCTATAGAATGGACATTACCTACTGGAAATCAGGAAAATGAATTTGTGTTCATTGTCGGTGGAGACAAATAATCCAATACCAATTTTTTTTTTTTAAATCACCACTCCCCTCCCCCCGCCTGACCTGTGGTGGCGCAGTGGATAAAGCGTCGACCTGGGAACACTGAGGTTGCCAGTTCAAAACCCTGCACTGGTCTGGTCAAGGCACATATGGGAGTTGATGCTTCCAGCTCCTCCCCCCTTTCTCTCTCTCTCTCTCTCTCTCTCTCTCTCCCTCTTTCCCACTCTGTGTCTCCTCTCTAAAATGAATAAAATAAAAAAGTTTTAAAATCACCACTCCCCCAAGAGCCATCAGTATGCAAATAAAGTCCTCTCAATAAATATCTACAGATGGACTCATTCCCTCCCCCCTCCTTTATTTTGAATCATAAAAGCAGCATGATGTGATCTGGAGAGACTTCGGGAATTTCAGGGGCATCAGTTGGGAGAGTTTTAGGATTCAATGAAGTTGTTACCATCACCTGTACAAGCGAAGGTGTCAAAGGCATGTAGTAGATTAATCACTGCTAACGAGGGTTGGGTGACTGGCGGCGGCGGGGAGGGGGGTTTCTCACAAACCCTCACAGCATCTGGCCAATAAGTCCATTTCTACTTTATCTGATCTGAGATAACAGCATGGCAGGGGACTGAATATAGTCTGGGGCAGATAAGTGCTCAGTGCGCCAACGAGCACCGTGCTTCTAACGCGAGTGCCCAGCAATGAAGCCAGCGTCCGCCCTGGGTTGTGGTGGGTGTCTGAACAGACATGAGCAGCGCAAGCAGAGAGCCCCCTTCCCCGTGAACCAAAGGGACATCACAACTGCCCGCCCTTCTGCTGGACGTTTTCTGTCCTTGCAGTGTGGGAGACACGTTCCTGAAGAGAAACCCCAAACATTCAAAACCCTTGCGGTCTCCAGGGTGTCAAGCCCCTTTCTGTCCTCTGCCTATGAACTTCCGAAACAGAAAAAAAAAATTGTTCTTAAAAATAATAGTTAAGGAAAGTAGGGTGCTCAAGTGAAGGTGCGAACTTAGGGACACTAGGAAATTTCTTGATTTCAAGACCAGCCCCTGGAGAGGCTGATGTCAGAGCAGGAATGCTGGCCAGCAGTTAGCTGACCGCTGCGGACCAGCGTCTTGGCTGCTGGGCATGCGCAGTGCGGTGCACGCAGGGCGCGAGTTTGCGGGCGCACCTCACTCTGCCTCTTTCTTCTGCTCGGCGATCTCCACCGACAGTATCTGTTCATCAGGGTCCGGGTCCGGGCCCGGGCTCATGTGGATCCGCACCGACTGCTCCTCAGGACCCACTGCCCGTGTCTCCTCCTCCTCTGGGGAGGCAGATGGCAGAGAGCCTGGGGCTGGCTGTTCCTGCCGTTCCGGGGGCGCAGGCTGGTCGAGGGTGGCAGAGCCCACCTCTCTCGTGGCATCTTCTGAACTCTTGGCCTGGAATCCCAAAAGGGTGAGTGGTGAGGCAGAGAATGCCCAAGGGGACTTCTGTCCCTCCCTGCTCCCCTGTGGGACCTCCAAGGAAGAGCATGATGGAACGCTCAGCCAATGCGGCCTAAGGGACACAGGCCTGGGCCAAGCCGCCTCAGGGTTACTTGTGGAGACAATATATGTATTATGGGGTTAAAAATGAAGAGTCCTGGTTGGATTTAATGGAAGGAGATATTCTAGATCTCTGTGGAGTCCCAGGGCTGAGCCCCTCCCCCAAGCTATTGAAGGAAGAGAGAGAGGCTCCTGACCTTGACTGAGCACCTCCCTGCCCCCCCCCCCAGCTCTTGGGCTGTGTGCTGCTGGGCCAGTGAGGTACGCTCTAAACGAGGAAAAGGCTGATGTGAGCGGGAGCAGCTGTGGCCTGCCCATCTTTCTGGAAGGTCTCAGAGGTTGAGATCCCCAGGAAACATGGGCGTGAGGCTGGGCTGAGCCCCCATGTTTGGGGGACGTGGTGGGTTCCTCCAGCCTCCAGCCTGCGGGCTCCCCGTGGACGCTGGCCATGGTCTGTGTATCAGTGGGAAATTGGATGAAATGCTTTTGTGGGTACTCATGGCCCCTCCATCGCTACCTGGATGGACACGGGGGAGGCAGCAGCCCCCAGAGCAGGAGAACCCAGGGGTCCACAGATGTCCAAGACCCACTTGAAATGGTGGCGGTGGGTTAAAGTGAGAGTAGTAAGCATGCCTGTGAGGGGCAGAGACCCCTGAAGTTTGCTGGAGTCATAAGGTGTTGAAGAAAGGGAGTGGGGGTGGAGGACAAGATGCAGCTAGAACCCAAGGCACCTTGGGGGACTTGTCACTCCCTCTGTCCCACTGTTTCGGCATGTTTGTCACACCTATTCTATCCTCCCCTGTCCACTTTAAACTCTGACAACACTCTCCCAAGGCGGGATGCCCAGATGGTGCCCACTGTGGGACTTCCCAAAGCATCCTGCTGTAAACGGAACCAGAAGAATCATGGAAAGGTTGGTCAAGGGCTTCACCATGTTCAAAATGCTTTTATAAAAGGTATCCGAGGTGTCCTGGCCCATCTCTGCCAACCTGGGCAGTGACCGTGAGGCCTCAGGGCCTCAGAAGGCTTGAGGAGCTAACCAAGCCCCGGGTGGTGACAGAGCCGGGACTTAGACCTGTGTCTTTGGACGGCTATCTAAGAGTTCCTTGTCCTCTGACATTCTGCCCTGGTTCTGAATTGCAGGGGAAACGCCTTTTATCGGAACAGTTGTACAGATTTTAATTCACATCTCCAAACTGCCCCGGTAAAGAGCTCAGATGAGGAGCCCGTTTCAGATAAAGCCTGTCACTGTGCTGAGAACCCTCTTGGAGCTCATGTCCACTCAGCTGGCCCCAAAGACCCCAACTTGCCAGCTTGATGCCCTTGACAGTTTGTGAGCCAGACAGTCATGTCTGTCCTCAGTCTAGGGCCTTTGGTGACTATATCTGGAGAACTGGGACCCCAGGTGGCTTTGGTATCACTCCTCGGACTCCTGCTGTCACATGGCTTCTGATGGGTCCCCTGGACTCTGACACCAGCCTGGACTGAGCCTGAGTGCCCTGGGCTCCTCTGAATTGTCTCATGTAGGCTGCCTGTCCTCGAGCTCCTGCCTAAACCCATCCCCCCTTTCCTGGCAGCCTCCCTACAGGACAGTAATGAGCAGCCATAATTAACGCAATCATTCTAATTGGCATTCTTGGCATTAGTCACAGAAAAATGTCCCAGAACTAATTTTAAAATTCCCTTTAGATTTGTGGGGGTGGAGGCGGTTGGCACTGTGCTTGTCGCCCTTTCAAATCTTTTAAATGTTCACAGACACAACACTGACTGTGAGAACATCCCTTTTGTCTGGAGAGGGAGGGGCACTCCCTGTCCACACCAGGACTTTCCTTTGGGGAACCCACCCCACCCCATCCGCACAGGGTAGGGTGTGTGAGCCAAGCCTCAGCACAGCCCCCCATGGGATGGCTCAGGAATTAGCATGTGAGCCAATTCTGTCCAATGACAGTGAGCCCTGGGACGTTGGCTGGAATTACTGGGGAAAAGGCACTTTTTTTCTGTTGGAGTCGGTAAACCAGGAGCGTGTTGACCCTAGGGCACTTGGGCCCAGGGGGGGAATGGAGTCATCCCTGAGGACAGCAGAGATGAGAGACCAGCGCAGCTCGTCCTGTTAGCATCATTTGAGCTTTGGGATCCAGCCTTGCCCAAACTTTTAAATTACTCAACCCAATTAATTCCATTTTCTCAAGTTAATATGGGCTTGCACTGTCCCTTGAGTTTCGGTTACTTGCAACCACATGAGCCCTGACAGATAGATAGAAGGGCAGGAATTGCCTAAAATTAAATGTGTGGTCCACTCTCCAAGGTCCCCTCTTCCCGGCAGAGAGTGGAAAGGTGTGGGCCGCTGGGCCCCCAACCGTGGTACCTGTTCCAGCAGCTGCTGCTGTCTCGCGGCTGCCTCCAGCGCAGCCAGTTCTTTGAGTCGAGCCCTGAGGTGGGCCAGCTTGCCGCCCTTTGCCCCCTTGGCACCCATCTTCCCTGCCGCAGCCAGAGCAGCATTGAAGAGCTTGGGGGTGCCGGCCCGGGGAGGAAGGATGAGCACGCTCTTCTCCTTGGGCTTGTTGTTACTTTTCAGCATGCGCCTGAAAGAAAGCAGCATCCACTAATGTCACTGGCATGCTCTGGGACAGAAGAAAGGCTCATTTGTGTAGGACAGTGTGGTGTCAGTTGTGGGGTGAACCATTTTCAAGTGCATTTTCTGAGCCAAGCACAACGCTAAGTGCTTCATGCATAGCATCTCACTGAACGATCAAAACGACCGATGTGGGTCTCATTGTCCCTTATAGATGAGGAAACAGAGGCTCAGAGGGGTTGAGTGGCTTTTCTGAGGTCACACAGGAAATAACGAAGGGTACTTCAGTACATGGAATCAGAAATAAGATGCCCAGATACGTAAGGACCCAAAGCTTTTCACATCACTTTCTTTTGCTTCGTTGTAATTTCACTGTCAGCACCTACTGAGTGTCTATGTGTCAGGTCCTGAGCTTTGTCCTCCTTGGTGGCCTCTGTGAGTCCCCCTTCCTGGAGTTCATGCCTCTGTGTGGTCCCCCACCCCTTGAGGGTGAGTGGAACATGTGACTTACTTTCAACCGATAGAATACAGCAAAGGTGATCAAATGTCACATTTGGGACTGTGGCGCATAGGATTGTGATCTCTGTCTGGCCAGGACAAGCCAGCATCCACACTGGGGGAGGTGATGTGCCAGGAACCTGAGGGCAGCCACCAGCCAACAATTAGCCTGGAACGGAGGCCCCTGTCCTACAGACACGGGAACTGAATCAGGCCAACCACCATGGGACCTTGGAAACAGATCCTACCCCACTTGAACTTGAGATGAAGCCCAGCTCTGGCCAACACCACCCCACTACAACAGTCTTATAGTGAGCCCCTCTGCCGTCCCCAGAATTCTGACCCATAGAAACTCTAAGATAATAAATACGTGTGATTTTAAGCTACTAAATTTGCGGTAATATTGTTATGCTGCAAGATAACTGATAACACACTCTGTCAATCAAATCTCACAGTAACCCTCAGGTAGGTCCTATTATTTTCCCTCATTTCAAATGAGGATATGGAAGACCAGAGAGGGTGAGTAACTTTCCCAAGGCCACACAGCTGGGAAGTGGCAGGGCTTAAACTCAAATCCATGCCTCTGACCCCAGATCTCAATGATCACAAAGCAACGTCATGGTCATGCTCTTCTTGGATGTTGACAACACTCCTGGGACATGAAAAGGGCTGGGATTATTGTATCTATGAAAATAGGAAAACAGACTTAGAGACGGGGGAGTGACTTGCTTGAGGTTGCTAGGAAGTGTCAGAGACAGAACAGCAACCCAGACTAAATGCAGCATTTCACCCGGCTTCCCCAAATGAGGATGGAATTTTCCATCTAACACAGCCCCAGCCTTGTATCAAGAATTTTTCACGCATCCAAATTGTGATGAGTGGTTTGGCTCAAGAACAAATTAATTTCGCCTGCAATCTAGCAGGGCCTAGACAACTAATTGGCAGATTCATTCATCAGGGTTCCAGCAAAACTTGTTTGTTTAAAAACGAGGCCATTACTGGCTGCTTATCTAATCAGAGGCAATGGATTTAAATTGTGCATATTGATCTTAATTGCCCAAGACTTGCATTTTGTAGCTGGGGCTCCCCCAGGAGAACGCAGAATGATCATTCATCAGGGGCCTCTGACATGCCTAGCACAGTCTCCTGTGTTATTTGAGTCCATAATTCATAGCACACCAGCCTGCAAGAAGGCTCAGTGTGTTACTTAAATAACACAAAAGAACTATCTAGCCTGACCAGGCGGTGGTGCAGTGGATAGAGCGTCAGACTGGGATGCAGAAGACCCAGGTTTGAGACTCCGAGGTCGTCAGCTTGAGCACAGGCTCATCTGGCTTGAGCTAAAGCTCGCCAGCTTGGACCCGAGGTTGCTGGCTCCAGCAAGGGGTTACTCGGTCTGCTGAAGGCCCGCAGTCAAGGCACGTGTGAGAGAGCAATCAATGAACAACTATGGTGTTGCAACGAGAAACTGATGATTGATGCTTCTCATCTCTCTCCGTTCCTGTCTGTCTGTCTTGTCTATCCCTCTCTCTGACTCTCTCTCTGTCCCTGTAAAAAAAAAAAAGAACTATCTATAGCAGGGGTCCCCAAACCACAGCCCCCTGAGGCCATTTATCCGGCCCCTCCGCACTTCCGGAAGGGGCACCTCTTTCATTGGTGGTCAGTGAGAGGAGCACAGGATGCATCCGCACCCATAGTTCCCACTGAAATACTGGTCAGTTTGTTGATTTAAATTTACTTGTTCTTTATTTTAAATATTGTATTTGTTCCCGTTTTGGTTTTTTACTTTAAAATAAGATATGTGCAGTGTGCATAGGGATTTGTTCATAGTTTTCTTTATAGTCCGGCCCTGCAACGGTCTGAGGGACAGTGAACTGGCCCCCTGTGTGAAACGTTTGGGGACCCCTGATCTATAGGACCATTGCCGATGGCTGGTTCTGGTTTGGAACGCTGAGTGGGCTTCTGGGACATTTCCAGAGTAAGGCTATTTAACCTCATTTTCAGATGACATACAGCATTTCACTATAATTAGGATCAAGCACTCACCCCTGAAGAAAGGGGCATGCATGAGACATATGTGCCCATTTCTGGGGAGGGCCAAGTCAAAGAGCTGAGCGCCTCCCCCCTCTGGGGCCTCGGGTATTCCACGAAGTGTGGGCCTTGCACAGAATCCCATGCGTGGCTCTCACCGACTCAGACATCCCTAGGCCTGTGGTTCTCAGATTGTGTCTCTCTTCTTCATGGGCAGAGCTCCTGCGTGACCCCTGTTCTCTCCCCAAGCCTGCCTGCCCAGAAAACCAGGATCAGCCTGCCCCCCTAGCCTGGCCTCCCCACACCAGCACACTGCAGGCAGGTCTGGAGCGAGACTGCTGCAGAATCGAATTGATCTGGCAAACCCTCACCCAACCCAGCCAGAGGCATGGATGACAGCTTGAGCTTGGCTTTCGTGAGCAGCGAGCAGCAGCCTCTCAGCCTCTCAGCCTCTCACAGGAGGGTGAGGGGCCTGGAGTCGGTTCTCAGACATAAACAGCCAATTAACCTTATTTGGGTAAGTTCTATCAAGTCCCTGCAAACACTGAATTAGTGACTACCCAACAGGATTCAGCGTCTGCGTGCCTCTCAACACAACCTTTTCCTCGGCTGATCCTTGGCTGACCAATACAGAACCGGCCTGGTGTGTGTTCCTCGGCAAAGACATCTCATTTAGCATGCTGCTGATTCATTAACAACGAACCCAGGGCGAACAGCTCGAGGCACGCCCCCCCCCCCCCCGCTTGCCCTTGGGGACACGGGACAGCCCTCCAGCACCACACTTGGGGCCCTTGTAAGTAGCGAAAATCACTAGAATATTTCAAAATATTTCACAAAAACATAAACGCAGAACATAACAGACCGCAAAAAAAGACACTCGTCTACAGCAGGAGCTGGAGCAAGAGCACAGAGCACCCCTTGCTCCAGCTTAGCTTGGAACAGGCATTCTGGGCGACTCAAATTTTTCACTGCTCTGCACGTGTCTGCGAATGGCCACGAGTCCCCTTGAGTATTGATTTGAGCGTTACAAATAAATTTTAGTGAGCAGGCGAATTGCAAATGCAGGATCCATGAATAACGAGTGTTGACCACACTCCCCTGTGTCTCAGGAGAGGAGGGGGAAGGGGGCAATTTCATGGGGAAAGTTCAGGTCGACCAGCCTGTGAAAGCCCAGTGGCTGCTCTGAGAACAGCCAGGGAAAATGAGTCACAGGGCAGCCTCCTTCCCCGGGGAACCCCAGTGCCTTGTGGGTATTATGCTCTAATATCAACACTATCTCCACTCACCTGGGAGCTGCCAAGGGGATCTTGTGAAAACCTAGGTCACAATAAGTCACCTCTCTGTGTAAAGCCCTGCATGGCTCCTATTCCCCTCAGAGTAAAAGCCAGAACCGTGACGAGGCTTCGCTTATAGGCCCTACCCAGTCTCAGCCTCTCGGCTTCTCCCATCCCATATCCAGCTATGCTCATTTCCTTGCTGGTCTGCACATACACTGAGCCTGTGCACCCTTAGGGCCTTTGCACATGCTGTTCCCTCAGCCTGGCATGCCCTTCCCTGCAGGCAGTTCTCCAGCTCCCTTCCTTATTCTGTGCAGGTCTCAACTGACGAGATTGGGCACGTTCAGGGAGGTATGGCCATAGACGCAGGTCTCAATGCCACCTCCTCAGAAGGGCTTTTCTTTACTAACATCTCAAATAGCTCCCTCCATCAACTGGTGCCCTCATGTGGCTTTATGTTTCCTCACAGCCTATATCCCCAGCTGACACATCACATAACCATTCATTTCTCCATTGTCCCAAACCAGAGTGTCAGCTTTGTTTGGTCTCTATGCCCCCAGGGCCTCGAACTATGTACTTAATAAATGACTGTGCTGTATGAATAGATGTTAGTGAGTCAGTTCCTTTGATCATGACCACTCTCTGTGCGGTTTATGTATGGTGTTCTTTCATAGAATGAAGTGGAAAATAAGAATATGCTAATTAAAGTCTTTATCCAATGGAAAAATTATACAGGGATTTTAATGTATAAAGAGGAATGATTATTATGAACATTTTTATTGGGCTCTCCCATAGGTCAGGCACCCTATGGGAGACATTCACAGACAGTATTTTATTTATGGTTACTCTTATTTTACAGGGAAGTACACTGGGAGACCAGAAAAGTTAATTAACTTTTCCAAGATCACACAGCTAGTACCACACGTGGATGATATTTGAGATCTATCAGCTTCCCAAGCCTATTGTGGGTTTCCTACCATACCATGTGGCCTCTGTCAGGCAACTAGAAATTTGATCATAATGGTTTGAAAGCAAAGATATGCTTTTCCGAGAAGCCACATACTCCCCAACAATTCAAAATACAGATATGCAAGATTCTTTAATGCAGCCCTGCCTCTATTACAGAATATTGGAAGTAGCCTGAATGCCCACTCACAGGAATGATTTATAAATGAGCACATTGTCTATGGACTGATGGAAAATGTTTTTCAAGATTTATGGTCTTGTGCAAAAAAATAGCAAAGTACAAAAGAGAATCTACAGCAAGCTATCTCTTGTGCACAACAGAAACAGAAATCAGAAAACGTTCTTGGATCTGCCTGGTTTTGCCAAAAAATAATATAAAAACACACAGGCAGGAAAAAGCAGAAACGGATGAGACTGGGTTCCTCTGTGGGGGTGTGGCCACAGGTGGGGGAAGCTGGGACCCTTCTCTGAGGACCCCGCTGGGTAGCGGATTGACTTTCAGAACTGTGGTAATGTTCCGTATATTCAAAACCACAATAAAATTCGGATCCCTAGAATGGAGCGCAGACTGAAGCACACAAGTCCAGCTGTATTTCAAACGGACAAAACAACCACACTCGGGAGGAAAGGAGAATTAATCCGAGTGACGCTAAACGGGCACTTAACATCACGTGTCCCCCAGCTAAGTAAGGACAAGAAAGAGCCGCACTCTATTCGAAGTTTTTCTTTCTTCCAGTGGTACCAGGTAGTAACTCTGACGCTACTTTCTCTGTCTTGATGTGATGGGGATGAAGGGAATCAAATACCTCAGTGATAGAGAAGGAATTTACAAATATGGAGATCAGTATGAACTCTGGTGTTGAACTGAAATTGTTAAATAGCAACAGATACAAACAGAAAAAAACAGATGCTGATATATACCTGTATATATGTGTATATGCATGTATTTTATACAGTGTGTCTGTAAAGTCACGGTGACTTTACGGACACACTGTATATGTATGTGGATGTGTGTATGTATATATGTATGTGAGTGTGTCTCTATTTGCACTTATACACACAGGTATATGTGTGTAAAGGAGGCCAATGAGCACCCCTATAAAAGGAACCAAGGCCCCTTGGGGCAATGGCCATTTCCAGGGCTGCAGCAGGAAACGTACAAGATGAGCCCAGGGCATCTTATATTGTCTGCTTATAAGCAAGAAAGTGCTAAAACATGACACGGATGTCACAAAGGGGCCCTAATGCCAGCCTGAAGAGATGCCCATTGGCCAACTCTGGAACAATTGGTGCATCAATATAATGATCGTAACAGGATACTCACAGAATAAAATAAATCCACACTGATGTGAACAGATAGGTAAACAAACAATTGGGAGGGAAGAGAAGGCGCCTCCCTGCGGTGGAATGCTAGCTAATAAATGCAGAAGGTGTGGTGGAATCAGAAAAGGACCGTTCTGCCGCCATCACGCTGGTCACTGTGAGACACCCTCAGTGAAAGCTAAAAGCAGGAGATCTGTGGAGCTTCAAAGTGACTCCCCACTAATTAGTTCTTAATTACCAAGAGGAAAACAGTAATGTTAGAGCACAGAAACGTTAACCAAGCCATCAGAGTAGACATCGTCAGTGTTGGAAGGCACCCACATCACGTGCCTCTCCTCACGCGCCCTGAGAAGGACCCGACATCATTGCTGAATGACACCTGCCAAGCACGTGCTCACGAGGAAACGTCACATACACCCACACTGGGGGCATCAACAACGTAACTGCCCTGTCCTCTTCAAAGAGGTCAAAGTCACTAAAGATTGGAACTTTGACCGCAGGTCGAAGGAGACAAAGGATATTTGGCAACATAGCAGTGGGTCCCTGACTTGGTCCAGGAGTAGAAAAGAAGAAAAGCAAATAAGGGGTAGCAGACCCTGTGTTGACAATAAGCAGGACTCAAATATGGATCGGGGATGAGATTACAGTATTGGTCCAATAAAAGATATTACAGTTATGTGAATGTCTTAAAAGTATTAATGGATTTTTTAAGTAAGAATAAAGCCCTAGCTGGTTGGCTCAGCGGTAGAGCATTGGCCTGGTGTGTGGAAGTCCCTGGTTTGATTCCCGTTCAGGGCACACAGGAGAAGTGACCATCTGCTTTTCCACCCCTCCCCTTTCTCTCTCTCTCTTTCTACCCCTCCCCTCCCACAGCTATGGCTCGAATGACTCAAGTAAGTTGGCCCCGGGTGCTGAGGATGGCACCATGGCCTGACCTCAGGCACTAAGGTGGCTTAATTACCAAGCAACGAAGCAACAGGCCCAGATGGGCAGAGCATCGCCCCCTAGTGGGCTTGCGGGGTGGATCCTGGTCGAGGTGCACATAGGAGTCTGTCTCTCTGCCTCCCTGCCTCTCACTAAAATAAAAAATAAATAAAATAAAGTACCTGGCCTTCTTCCGGAGTAACTTCTGAGACTCGGGATAATGCACCAAAATTTCATTGAGGTCCTTCTTATCCAGAATGAAGAGGTTGGTAAACCCGTGGGCCACCACGTTGGCCGTGCGCCGGTTCCCACCGCCCACAGCCAGCAAGCTGGGTGAGAAAGGAGAGGGCTGAGACCCTTTCGGGGCCCGTGGTTCTGATCACACGAGTCTCTGTGTCCACGCCTGCGTGAGCACCACGGCAGCCCACACAGGTGAGAGCGTGTGTCCCCTGAGTAGCTCAGCACATAGTGGGGCTGCACCCACAGCAGTGCCCTCATACCCCCGAGGTCCCGCCCGCTGACCATCCCCCAGCCCTCCCTCCCCCAGCCTTTGCCCAGGTCCCCTCCCCCCCAGCCAGCTCCCCTCTGACCTTATTTCTCCAAAGACAGATCCAACTTTCAGTGTGACGAGCACCGACCTCCCGTCAGGGCCGCCCAGGACCTGCACCTGCCCCGCCTGAATGATGTACATCTCGCGGCCTATCTCGCCCTGGAAAGAGGAGGGGGGGCCCCTCCGTCGTCAGAAGCAGCCCAGAGGCCGGTGTCACAGTGCGGCAGAACCTGCCCCGGGGTCCAGCCCTGCCACCAACTTGGTGTGTGTTGTTGGGCCTCGGCCGCTCCACCTAGGGATTGGGGAGCATGACCCCCACTTATTTGACAAACATCTCCTGGGTATTTCATATGTGCATGGCCTTCTCAAGAAAACAAGAAGAAAGTTTCCTTCCCCTGTTTCTAAGTCCAACTGGACACAGGTCTGAAATGCGAGGGGTTAAAAGGGCTCACCCTCCCCTCAGTACCCAGCCCTGGCGTGGCCTGGGCTGCCCAGGGTGCCTCAGTAAAATCATCGCAGAGCAAAACCGGACAGCAGAGGGCGCCATTCACACATGCCCACCACGCGCTCATTTTGCCCTTCCCACAGCTAACTTTCCAACCTGATTCACTTTTTATCAGAAGCAAACTGAGCATCACCCACAAGGATGACAGCAGCTACTCCGTGTCGGGCACAGGGCCAGACTCCGTGTGCTGATCGTATGCAATTCACACAACCACCCCGGGAGAGGTACTCTCGATATCCCTACTTGACCCATGAGAGGAGAGAAACTCAGAGAGGGCAAGCCACTTCCCCAAGGGTGCACAGCTAGGACGTAGTGCCAATGTCAGACAAATGCTCCCAACCACTCTAGGTCTCTAAGGCTGCAGCTGTAAGTTCTCAGCCATGTACAGTGTGTCCGTAAAGTCATCGTGCACTTTTGACTTTTGACCGAAAAGTGCACCATGACTTTACGGACACACTGTATAAATATACGTTCCTCTCTTGCCTCCAGCTCTGTTTCCAGAAACTTCGCTGAAGGACACAACTTGAAAACAGGGCGCTCCTTGGGCTAAGGGTTTCTGAGTCCTATAAGGGCTGCTTGGGCAATATTTTACCCCCATTTTCACATGGCAGTATGAACAAGAGGCCTGAAATCTGTTTCCTGTTCCCTCACTGCCGACCACTCACTCACCCAGTGACCTTGGTCTCACCTTGAATCCCAAAGAGTGGGAACAGAAAGGGTCCTAGCTAAGGTGACCAGATTTTAAAATTGGTAAAGCGAGACACCATTGATGGGGGGGGGGTTCTTGATTAAAAATTTGGTCTATATGGAGCAAAAAAAAAATTTTCATAGAATGCAAAAATAGTATTGTAATATATGTTTTTAAATCGGGACTTTTTTAAAACACCGCGGGACATGGGACAAATTGTAAAAAATTGGGACAGTCCCGCCAAAAGCGGGACGTCTGGTCACCTTACCCTAGACACTCTCTAGCTCTGGGATTCAAGCCGAGATGTTTCCCAGGACCAGGTGGGTGGTGCAGAGGAGTGAAGTCAGTGGTGTGGGGCAGTGGGGAGCGGTGGGGACTGTGGCATCAGGAGAGAGGGGGATGTCTCCCTTGCGGGCAGCCCCTCCTCCACCCCGGCTGATCACTGTTTGGGATAATGGGGTTCAATCAGTGCTAGCAGATAGTCCCTTTGCAGCCAGAAATCTGGAATTCTATGTAAAACATTTTATTTTTAAGGTTGGGGACTCATTCAAACTTTTTTTTTAAGATTAGGGGAACCGCCCCACAAACATCTACGCAAGGGCCATCAGTCTGCAGGTCAGGCTCTGTCCCAGCCTCTGCCTGCCCCATTTCCCGATGGCAGGACCCAGGCCCTGGGAACGGTTCCATCTACACAGCTGAGGCCCTGCCCCTCCATACGCCCCCCTCTTTCCTTTCCCAAAAAGCGGGGCTCCTCCCCCTGGCCTCCACGGTCCTGCGTCCAGGGAGCAGGTCTGAGACACGTTTGAGTTCCATGCCCAGAGCTGGACGAAGCCTCCTATGCCAGCCAGCCCAGAGCCATGGAGCCGGCTGACCAGGGCATGGAGCTACGGCCGCTCTTCCCCTCCCTGGCAATCCCACTCTCCCTGGGCCCCCAAGCCCCATTGGGCCTCCACAGGCACCCCCTCGGGCCCAGCTCTCGGCAGCTGGGGGTGGGGGGGTCCACCCCAGACTGCACTGTGGCCGCGTCGGTCCCTCACCTTCTTGCACACATAGTCGTTGGGCAGGTAGACAACAGAGCGAAGCCGCTTCAGCATGTCAAAGATCATCTGTCGGTCACAGCCCTGTCCCGGAGAGGAGCAGAAACGCGCCCCTGTTTAAAGAAGGGCGCGGCTTGGGCTTTCCAAGAGCCCCGAGGGTGAGGGCATTGGGTGGGTCGTACCTGGAAGAGCGCCACTTTGCTGACGATGTCGTAGTTCACGTCGATGGCGAGGTCCAGCCGCATCTTGTCTGGAAGCTGCACCATCAGCTCTGACTCATCTGCCAACGAGACCCTGGCAAGAGTCAGAGGCAGAGCCAGGACCCTCCCCAACACGTGGGCCGGCTCTACACGGCGCCTGGCCCCGGCCACACCGTTCCTCTGCCTCGCAGGACGGCTGTAGGCTGGGACAGTACCCTCTCTTGCCTTGTAGGTGCCACGCCCTTTCGTGCACTTTCCTGGTTAACTCCTACTCATTCTTCAGAAATCAGCACTAATGTCACCTCCTCCAGGAAGCCTTCCCTTGAGATCCCCCCAACAGCTATGATGTGAGTTAGCATTCCTGGTGCTGTGGCACTTACCACAACCTTCATCGCAGTTGTTCCAGGTCTCTGTTCCCTGCTCACACTATTACAGCACCATGAGCAAGAACGGGAGGACTTGGAGCACTGTGTTACAGACGCCTTTCCAAAGATGATTTTACTCATTCCCTCCAGCAGCCCCGAAGGCGGCCCCGCTACCATAATCCCCACTTTACAGACGAGGAAGGAGGGGCTCGGGAAAGCAGTGACTTGGCCATCTCCATGCGGCCCAGAAGGTGGCCTCAGGATCCCCCCGCCCCCAGGCTGTGGGGCTCCAGAACCTGTCCCGGACAGGAAGGGCCCGGCTGTCCATCCACCATGAGGCCTGTGGTGCCCAGCAGAGAGGCTGGCATCAGGTGAGTGTTGGCCACCGCAGACAGGAGAGGCACCACTTGATGCCCCTCCCGCTGCACCACAATTATTTATGGGTTCAAGTTCTGGTCTCTAATTTACACCCCTGGGAAAGGGGGTAACAATACAGATGTCACAAAGCTGTCACCAGAATGGAAGGAGGCGATGGAGGTAAACATACTTTATGAACCATAGAGTCCTTATGCACTGGCAATGGGTAGGGGGGAAGGTCCTAACCCTCACTGTCCACAGACTTCCCAACACCCCCAGCTCAGGTCACCTTGGGGATGAGGTGTGGCTTTGACACCAGAGGGAACCCCACAGAGGCAATGAAGCCCTTCTATTGGCTGAGGGAGTGGGGGGAAGGAGCTCTAGGCACAGTCGGTGGCCTATGGGCTTTTTAGAACCCTCCAAACTGGCTTCTAGGCTCTGAGAACAAAATGACTATAGATTCCTAAGATAAAAAAGAAACTGAAAAATTTTAAACAATTAACACATAATTAGCATATTCAGATGTCATTAAGGGTTCAATTTAGAATCTGTGGAATCTTCAGTGCATTAGGAAACAATTTTCAGGTGAGATTCTCCCACTATGTAAGAACTCCTGAGCACACCTCTTCACAGACAAGAAAGCAGAAACAACCGTGAATGCAACACATAATAGCCAACTAACTCCAGAAGCAAAGCATAGCATCAACAAATTTACAAAGAAGTAGATACATAT
Source organism: Rhynchonycteris naso (assembly GCA_037038555.1). NCBI lineage: Eukaryota > Metazoa > Chordata > Mammalia > Chiroptera > Emballonuridae > Rhynchonycteris > Rhynchonycteris naso. The sequence goes on from CM073001.1 coordinate 9,710,190, forward strand.
CACTATACGCGTGGAGAGAGAGAGAGAGCTTTCCTTTTCTCCTGACTCGGTTGTACTTGCATTTCTGATGGGATCATTTCAAGGAGGGGGGGGGGGTGAAGTGAGATGGGGTAGGGTGTGCAGAGAAAGCCCCTCATGTCTCCAGGCTCTCCTGCTGGCCCCCTCAGGGCACCTCGCAGGCCTCCCGAGGCCCCTTTCACTTACATGCAGGGACCACAGCCAAGAGAGGCCCAGGGCTCCAGCCTCAGGGACACAGGACAAGGGCAGGGCCCAGGAGGGCAGGGCGCCAGCAACAGGAATCTTACCCAGCATGCCTTGGGAGTGCCAGGTGTACTCGTACCAGGTCTTGACGCGGTTCTGCACGGACCTGGGGATCTTGTAGAAGTTCATGTACTTCACTGTGCTGTCCATGCAGCTGCGGTAGTAGGTCTGCCCCGCCGTGGCGGCCCCCACCACGTCTCGCATCTGGGGCAAGGGACGGGTAAAGGAGCCACTGGGTCAGAAGGGGGCCATCACATGGGCTTTGGGGACATGTATCACGGACGCATTTACTCCACTCAGACCAGAGGTGCGTGCTCGAGGTGGCGGGGGTGACTAGAGAGAGGGAGACCCACGTCCACACACAGAGAAGTCTTTGAGGACGGGGGGGGGTCTGTCCCGGGTGAGAAGGGGGTGAGGGGAGTGGGAGGCCCGGACTGACTCTGGTACAACACAGGCCCTTGGTGCTAGGGGCCCCTTTGACCCCACGCTGGAGGAAATATGCCCATGTGCTGCTCCACAGGGTGGGGCCCCTCAAAGGTGACCTGAGGACTGGTCATGTCACCTCCCACACTGACTAGAATAGGAGATACGCTTCCAGCACATCAGGAAGCCCTGGGGGGATTTTTCTAAGGGAACATCCCAAATCCTCAGCCTTGGCAGAAAGCCATTCAGTCCAGCTCTCCAAGATATCCCCAAGGAAGTGACATTTCAAGAGGGAATTGGACCCAGAGCTCCACTGTCCTGACCCGAAGTCCAGGACTCTTGCCTGGGCTTAGTTCAAAAGGCCTGGGCACAGACGAGGACACTTCTGTCAGCGGGGGGGAGGGAGAAAGGCCCTCCCAGCAGGCAGGCGAGTGACCCAGCTACCTGTCCAATCATCACGGAGAAAGCAAAGACACCCGTGAAATAGTTCAGCAGCTGGAAGACAATTTCAAAGAGCGTCCTGGGGTCGGGCAGCCCACCAATGGTGATGAGGGTCTTCACGGCCCAGTAGTAACAGCGAATGTAACTGGAGAGAGAAGAGGAAGGGAGCTCAGTCCCCACGGGCGCTGGGTGGCCTGGCTCTGACGGATGTGTATCGTGCAAGAATGATAACCCTTTACACCTTCCAAGTGCGAGAAAGACAACCTCCATGAGCACAGAGCTCTATGCAGTCCGCGGGGCCGTTCGCAGACGCTGGCGGTTTGTTGTGGCTCCGCCCCAACCCGCAGAGACATGTGGTCATCCCCATGCACACGTGTGGACACTGAGGCTCCGGGGGGTCGCTAGGAAGAGTTAGTTGTCAGGGGGACAGAGCAGGGCTCCCGACACTTGATGCCGGGGCTCTCTCCATTTCTATTTTCTGTCACGTTCCAGCCTTTCCTTTGCTATCTTCTCATGTTGGCTCATGGAAAGCAAGAGCCTAGTCAACGTCAGAGGATCTCTCGAGGACCACCTTTCCTGGCTCTCTCCCTTGCCCACCTATTTTCCAGATAGTAAAACTGAGGCCCGCAAAGAAAAAGGAACACCCATGGTCACCAACTCTCAAGTTCCAGAGCTGGGATTAGAACCCAGGGTGTCTGTCATCTGCTTCTCCGAGTCGCTGCCCCACCATCATCAACCACGTGACACACACGTGGGAACCACTGGGAAGGGGGTATACGGGTGACGGAGCCTACTGTGTGATAAAGACACAGGCAAAGCCCGAGCTTGTCTTATTATCACAGCGCAGCAAGAGTGTGAGGATGGCCCGAGCCAGCCCTGCCCCCGGCGCCAGCCACCAGCTTTTTCTGCAGCGCTGTAGTCAGAACGCGGGCTCTGGAGCTGGAGGGCCTGGCTGCCACCCCAGCTCTGCCACCTTGCAGAGGCACAAACTGGACGCATGGCTCAGCCTCCCCAACCCGCGGCTTCCTCCTCCCAAAGTTGGCATGGCAGTACCCAACATCCTTCCCAGGTGATCATGAGGACAGAATAAGGTGCTAGAACACGTGGCCCAAGGGGGCGCTCAGTAAACATCAGCTATCAGAGCCTTCATGGTGGCTGGTCCCTGTCCGTGCCTGCAGTGCAACGGTAGACTCCCCTGTGTCCTCAAGAGGCTCACTATCTAATGGAGACAGGCAGGCACACGTGATAAGGGGAGAGGGGAAACAGGAGAGGGGCCTCTGTCTCTGACAAGCTTCATGGCCTGGGGCAGGGCTTTGGGCTGCCCTGCACCTCATTACCCTCTGGAGCGCGGAAATCTCGGGACAACGCAGACCTGCCCTGCTAAGTCCTCTGTCATACTAGTCCTGGCCACCAGAGGGCGCACAAAACATCCTTGAATGGGACTGAACTAGATGCTGTCTGGCAGCTGCTGAAAAAAAACAGGAGTGATGTCCGCAAACCTCGGACTTTCCCCCAAACCCTTTCTGACTGGTGGAGTCTTCCACTGGCAGGGCACGGGTTCGGGGCCTCCCTGAAATCCTTGTCTGCCATGCTACTGGGTTTGTGGGGACCCTTGCATGCTCCACGCTAAGCAGAAGCAGGATGAAGGACCCAGATAGAAAGAAACTTGGGTCCTCAATCCCCAGCTGATAGCAGGCACTCAACAAATGGACGCTGTTTTGAAAATTATTATTACTCATGGTATTGGACTTCTAGAGGAATCACCCTTCACTACTTGTGCTTTTGACATATTTTGGGGTTCCCTGTAGGGTTTCATTTGGAAAAGAATAGTGTTGCCAAGAAAGGGTGCCCCTCCACCGCTGAGCGTGGAGAGCTCCCTGCAGAAGGAAGTCCCAGACACGACAGCCGTCACCTGTTCTCCCCTCCTTGTAGGCCACTCTTCCCCCGGCCTGCCCATGATGGATGCGCCCGGCCGGGCCCCACGATGTGGGCTCTTAGCTTGTTGGGGCATAGACTCCTTTGAGAAGCTTGGGAGAGCCAGGAACTTTAAAAAGCCAGTCCGTCCCACGCATCTCAGTGCACTTGAATTTCAAGTGCTCGGTAACCTGTGCGGCCAGTGGCTACAGCACTGGACAGTGAAGGTCTAGAGAAGGTGAGGCTGGAACTGCTCAGGTGGGGAGGCTGCTGGGCAAGCTGGCCCCGCCTACCTTCCCACGTGCGCTCACACCCTCCACTACCCAGCCCTGTAACTCCACTACCTTGCAAACCCCGCCCCTTTCTTCATGCCGCTCCCTTCCCCAGGGGTTTCCTGCCCCTTCCCTCCACCTACCAAGGCCAAGATGAAAATCTCTGAGCTGACCGTCCGGTGCCGCCTCTACAGCACTGGGCAGGTGATGCAACACGGAAGACTGCAGTCACGCCGCCTGGGTTCAAACCCCAGCTTTCTAACTTCGGAACGGTGTGACCCTGGGAAGTTGCTGCGTATGTGTTACCTCATGTAAAATGGGGGTGATGAACTAAATAACTCTCTTGTGTCTTTGTTGGGAGGATGGAGAGAGTGACTATGTTACGTGCTTAGAACAGGGCGGGTACATTATAACTGTTCTCCAGTGCCTGCTGCCATCGTCACCATCACCAACATCATCGTCATCATCATTTGAGCATGTCCCGCAGTGTACATCAGCTCTCTGGATTGGCAGGTAAGTTTCCCATGAGCCCTGTGGTGCCCATGGGCTGTGCTGAGGCTTTTCTGGCCCCATGCCCTCCCAGCCGTGCCCTAGGGTGGGTATATATGCACACATGCAGTGCATCTGACAACCCTCCTAGACTCTGGGATGCTGAAGGATCTTTCTAGAAGGTCTTGCTCATGTCTGTGCCTCCCTGGCATGCAGCAGGTACTCAGGAAATGTTAGCTTAGGGAGATTTGGAGACTTGGCCCTTCAACCTAGTTGTGTTGGAGGTGCCCTGGGGTCGAGGAGGCCCCGGCAACATGCATCAACGGGACTTCTTTATAGGAGTCTCTGTGTGATGAGTCACGGCCCCCGGAGGAAGGCTGAGGCTCACCTGTTTCCCACGCCATCATAAACCCAGTGAGTGGAGCCGATGCCCTCATAGTCTGACGCCCAGTAATACAGACACGAGTTCAAATGTAAACTGTAGAGCAAGTAGGCCGTGGTCCTGATGACCCTGTAGACGAAGGAAAGGCATGAACACAGCGGCAGAAAGAGTGACCCTGACCCCTCACCCAGGGTGGAGATGCAGGGAACAAGTCAGTCCTCGCCTCTCCTGATGCCCGCCCCACAGATGCCCTTGTTGGATCTGCAGGCCTCGCCCAGCCGCCTGGCGGGGCGCATGCTGGCTAATGAGAACCGCAGCGGCCAGACGGAGCCGACCAGGTATTCTTTCGAGACTGTGCTGGTTAGGAATGGTGGCGCTTGGACAGTGCCGTTAAGAGCAGGGGATGGGGCTGGCGTGGAGCTGCACGTGCAGGCAGTGCGGGGGCAGTGTATCTGTGGGGAGGGGGCGGTGTACTGTGGGGAGGGGGCGGTGTATCTGTGGGGAGGGGGCGGTGTATCTGTGGCGGGGGCGGTGTATCTCTGGGGAGGGGGCGGTGTATCTGTGGTGGGGGCGGTGTATCTGTGGGGAGGGGGCGGTGTATCTGTGGGGAGGGGGCGGTGTATCTGTGGTGGGGGGGCGGTGTATCTGTGGTGGTGGGGCGGTGTATCTGTGGGGAGGGGGCGGTGTATCTGTGGTGGGGGCGGTGTATCTGTGGGGAGGGGGCGGTGTATCTGTGGGGAGGGGGCGGTGTATCTGTGGGGAGGGGCAGAAGAGGGACGGGTGTGTGCAGAAGTGCCAATCCATGAGAGACGTGGAGAGGAACTTTGTCCCCCAGCATGGCCCAGCTGGTCCTGTGTTCCATCCTTGAACATCCATCAGACGGCCCACTGAGTCTTTACAACTGGTTCCCCTGTGTCTGAGACGCTGAGGCAGGGGTACAGTCCCCTCAGCTGAGACCAAAATGAGGCTCAGCTACCTGGAAGTGCGGTTGAGCTGTGCATGTCGACCTACGTGAGTCCTTACAATTGGGGGAAATGAGACATTCCTGGTTCTCTGAAAAAACAAACATCCCTCAGAGAAGGACCAGGAAGAGGCCTGGCTTCCGGCGAGGCCTGCGGGGTCAGGGAGAGCAATGTGGGTGCTAAGTGTTGTGTGCTGTGTGTGTGTGCACGCACGCACGGGCACACAGGGGGCTCACCTGTAAACGTAGGCTTTGCTGAGGACAGATTCCAGGCGGTTGTTGAACTCGAAGAAAGCCATGTACTGGGAGAGAGAGCCTGGCATCAGGGCAGCCCACTGTCTGTGGGGTGACACCCTGCCCCGACCCTAACCCCCTCCCCCACCAGTTCCAGGACTGGGCTCGCTCTAAACTACCAGAGGGAGGGTGTTGAAGTGGGAACATTCAAAATGAGAGGTCCTAGTTAGCCCTTAGAGGGGGTCAGGGCCAGAAACTCCATTTACTCATCTGTTGGAAACCATGCGTCTCTTCCTTTGGAATTACATGTAATTATGTCCTTGCAGTTTGCAGATTATTTGGGGGGACCCCTAGACCTACTGAACCAGATCAGGGACCTATTAGGAGTACACGTGTCCCAGGTTAAGGACATTGTTTTCAATGTTAGCTTAGAAAGAAAACAACTTTATCAGGGGGCAGCTCCCTAACCCCTCCCGCTTATACCCCTCGGGGCTTCCTTACAATCATAAAAGTAGAATAATAGTAGCACCTGCTTTTCTGTACTGAGCACCTGGGATGACTACACCTCACAGTTAAATAGTGTGGGAGTTGGGGTCCCAAGCCCTGTGTAGTTGAAAATCGATGTGTAAGTTTTGACTGCCTGAAAACTTAACTACTAATAACCTAGTGTTGACCAGAAGCTTTACTAATAACATAGTCAATTACCACATATTTTGCATGTTTTATGTACCATATGCTGTATTTCTACAATAAAGTAAGCTAGAGAGAAGAAAATGTAAGGAGGAAATACATTTCCAGTAGTATTTGCATTGATTGAAAAAAACCTGCATATAAGTGGGCCCTCGCAGTTCAAACCCGTGTTGTTCAAGGCCAGCAGTATGTAAATATACGTATTACCTAAGTGCGTTTTTTACACGTGAGGTGAGTATTGTCACTCACCTCCTGCAGAGAGGAGATTGGCACTCAGGGAAGTTCAGTAGCTTCCCCCAAACACATGGGAGGTCAGTGACAGAGCCAGAGCTCGAACCCGAACCCAGATTGGACTGGCACTGTAAGCTGCCTCTCCATGGGGCCACCCTCCCTGGGCCTCCTGGATGGCTCGGGCAGACTCTCAGGTGCTGGCGCAGGCAAAGGTCTCGGATGGGGAAGCCGCCGGTCTTACCTTCAGACAGCGGGGCAAACGCAGGAGGGGCTTCACGCCGAGTTTCAAGTAGAGGAAGTCCAAGGGCAGCAGGCAGAGCACGTCCATCTGAAATCCCAGCAGGACAGCACAGTGTGCACACAGGAAGCCCCAGGGTGGTGGTGGGGTAATGGGATCTCAGCCTTCAGCGGGCAGCTGAGCTCAGAATGCCCAGGACGGCTTAAGAGTAGAGCAGAAGGCAGCCTACCCACAGCCTCTGTTTCCCTGCCCGGCCTGCGCCAGCCCTGGGGGAACCACATCACGCCGTCCCACAGCACCCAGGATCCCCGAGATACCACGCGCCGGGACCCCACGGACACCTGCCACCTACCTTAAAGCGGGAGGACTTCACGTAGTTATCACGCATCTCCTTTTTGTCCGTCTGGAAGAAAAGGGAGTAACTACCGTGAAATGGTCTGAGAGCTTCACCCCTGACCCCAGGGGAGCAGTGAGGGAAATCCATCAAGACTCTCCACCTTGCTACGGGACTGTGGGCCCCTGGACCACGAGGGGCTGGAATGGAGCAGCTGAGCTTAGGAGAAACCCTCCCAGTAAACAGGTGGGGAGGTCGAGCCCAGAGCCCGGAGCTCCAGCCCGGAAGGAGGCAGGGAGCTGTCCAAGGTTCCGCAACAGATTCCGACTCCAGGATGGAAGACGAGGCTACTGAGTTCAGTTTCCCAGCACTTGGTCTTACCTGGACCATTTGAACCTTATTTACCGAGGAACTGGCAATGGCTCTGATCAGATGGGGAAGGAGGTGACCCAGGAAATGCTTTTTGTTTTTGAATCACAGCCTCGACTTGTCAGCACACAGAGGGGCAGGTGCTGCGCAGGGACACAAGGACCCTGCCTCCTTCTTCTGCCAGGTCACAATCAGGACTCCAGTCCCCTCCCTGGGAAATGGGACCACACCACCACGTTCTCAAACTGGTCCAAGTGGCATGCTCTTTGCAGGGCCCTGGGAAACGTCTGCATACATGACCTCAGTCCCTCCTCACAGCAATGCTTTGAGGTGGGAACAGTTACTCACCCACGTTACAGGTGAGGAAGCTGAGGCTCAGAGAGGTGATACAGCTAGTTGTGGCGGAGCTGGGACTTGAACCGGGTTTACCTGCACTAAAGGCCATTCTCTGGACCATTTCTCCATCTCTAACTCTGCCAGGTGATCCAGGAACTATCTCACCCATGAGCAACATTCGGTTTGTGCAATTTGAATATATTAAAGGTGTGCAACATAAGCAACTGTACTGTTGGACAAGCAGGGCCAGACGCTCCCGAGATCCCCTTGTTTGTTTAACTTGGGGTCTATGGAAGCATCAGGGGCCGGCCCCCCAAGGGCTCTGGCTGCAGTCTGTCCCCAGCCACCCACCCCATTTGCCTGTGACTCACAATGATGTCCCCTCCTTTGACAAACTGCAGGCGCATCTGGAATACGGTGATGTCCAGGACGTAGATGAGGTCACACAGGTAGTCTACCAGCAGCCAGAGGTGGATGTTGCCTGGCGTCTGGTAGGGGAAAGCCCAGCGCACGGGGATCAGCCAGCAGTTCCAGTTCCAGGCCAGCACCACGAAGAACAGCCACAGGATGTACATCAGGTCTGCGGGGCGGGGAGGGGGGGAGCATGCGGAACTTCAGGTGGGGAAGGGCTCCTCGTAGTGGGACCGGGGGTGGGGGGACCTCCTTTATTCCGCTTGTCTGTCTGTACTTTCCTATAAGCACTACGTGTAACACTTCTGTAACTTAGAGGGGGTAAAACTATCTTTGAATTAAAAATAAATCACTGCTAGGCCCTAATAAATCAAGCACTCTGAGGAGGGGATATAGGGGCCTTGTTGGATAATAGCTAACCAGAAGGCATTTTTGCTTTCATTCTTGTTGAAATTTTTCCAAAACTCTATTTTCTGCCTTAGTAAATACATAATAGTAAATAATGCATAGATGAATAATGGACAGAGGGTTACACAGACACATGGATGGATGGATGGATGGATGGACACCATAGGCCATCTGGTCATGCAGAGGCCCAGCAGATGCCACGGTTGGAGGTGTGTCCCCCAAATGACTGCTTGTGTGACCTGGAGAAAGTTTCTCTGTAGCACCTGAAGTCACAAGGGGAGGTTAAATAAAGGCAGGGACATTCTTTGTAAACCGTGAAGTGCTGTGCTCATGTGAAGGGTGGCTATTCCTGAGGAAGGAGCCAGCAAGAGCAGAGGAGAAAGATGTGGCCAGGAGTCAGGAGCCCCTGTCTGCCACCAAACTAGTTGTGTATTTGGTCTGGTTAAGTTCTCTGTGCCTTCGTTTCCTTGTCTGTAGGATGGATGTGATCCTGTGCTCCTGCTCCAAGGGGTGGCTGTTTGTTTGTTTGCTTTGGGGTCACAAACCTTGGGTGTCCATGGCCTCCCAGACCGCCTCTGGCACAGCCTCTCCGTTGCCCGCCCACTCTCTCTCCCTCGCACGCTACATGCTAGCAACGCGCATGGCCCACGCAGGACTCACTGGTCAGCGGGTCGATGCTCTGGGGGAACTGGTATGCCTTCCAGGGCCGGCGTTTGAACTTGCAGCAGAGCATGTCGCAATAGTGCGCCTCCTCCACCTGTTCCACCTCGGCGGGCTTCGTGTCCGGGGCCGGTTCTGGGGCTTTCTTAGCCGGAGCTATGGGATGACGCTTGTGACCACCTGACCCGGCCCTGAGGCTCAGGCAGAGGATGCAGAGAGAAGACTTCCAACTGCAGAGCCTGGGCCTGGGGCTGAGGGCACCCTGGCACCATCCCACACCCTGCTACAAGCTGTCCCAGCACAGAGCCCCAGCTCCCCCATGAACAGTGACCTGGGCACCTAGCCGGGAACTCTTTCCAGCTACCAATAGAAAACTTCCCCAGAGACGGTATCTCTGGGGAGTTGGATGTGTTTTCAGTTGAGCATAGGCCTGTGTGTCTGTGTTTGGACCCCTTTGGTTCCCTCTGCGGGGCTGCGGGGGTATCTGGTACCCAGGCCTTCCACAACGCAGGGTGAGAAATCAGCACAACATCGCTCTAGGTTTCTCTAGAACAAGACCCCGAACGGGCTCACAGCCTCCCTGTGCATCTGTGGTGATGTTGCTGACCTAGAGACTCGCAGTCATAGCTTCTAGCGTCAGGACTGTGAAGTCAGACTCTGCTAGGTTTTTTGTTGGCACCAGGAGTTCAAAGGCACAACCCTTCTTTGGAAAGACCTAGAAATCCCTTCCCCCTCCCCGACAACAGAGCACGTTTCTTATTTCCTCTTGGCACCGTGAAAGCAGAAAGCTTTCAGACAGCCCCAGAGAAATATTACATACAACTGAGGCAGCTGAAAAATAAAACAGTCTAGTGGGTTATGGGCACCATCTGAGTATAAAATCATGAGATATGTCCCAGGGTGGACCACCTGCCTCCCAGTAAAGAAAAAAGGACAAGGGGCCCTGGCCAGTTGGCTCAGTAGTAGTAGAGCATCGGCCCGGTATGTGGAAGTCCTGGGTTCAATTCCCAGTCACGGCACACAGGAGAAGCAACTATCTGCTTCTCCACCCTTCCCACTCTCCTTTCTCTCTTTCTCTTCCCCTCCCACAGCCAAGGCTCCATTGGAGCAAAGTTGGCCCGGGCGCTGAGGATGGCTCCATGGACTCCGCCTCAGGCGCTAGAATGGTTCCAGTTGCAATGGAGCAATGGCCCAGGTGGGCAGAGCATTGCCCCCAGTGGGCATACCGGGTGGATCTAGGTAGGGTTGGGCGCATGCGGGAGTCTGTCTGACTGCCTCCCTGCTTCTAACTTTGGAAAAATACCAAAAGGAAGGGAAAAAAAGGCACAAGGTTGAATGAAGATACTTACCCTGTCAGACAGGGAGCCATGATCAGAACTTTATGTCTCTTTCTTCCCCTGGGTATATAACTAAACCTGTACGTACAGGACCCAAAAATCCAGATGGTGGGGGTCTGGGCTTCTCTCAACACTCCAATCATCTTGGCGGGCCACCCTCGCCATGAGCTGACAGGGGGCTTCAGGGGTCTCACCCCAGCCCTGGCTGAGCCAACCATCCCTAGCTTTGGACTCACAGGGCTTGGGGCTCTCCTCATCGGACGTGACATCGGGGTCGATGAGCTTTTCCTTCACTTTCTCTGCTCGCTCCCTGAAGAGCTTCACCAGCTCCTGGAGCCGCTCGTTGATGATGGCACTGTTCTGGCTGGCAGCGGAGGATGCCCGGTCCTGGCCACTGGGAAACACCACCCAGAGCTGAGCGCAGGCAGAGCGGGAGGGGACCCCTGGGGCCCCGGGCAAGCCCCAAGTCCCACCTGGCCTGAAGGAGGTGAACCCTGCCCCCATTTCCCTTGGATATCAGAAGCATCAGACACACTTTAACATCTCCCAGCGGGAAATTTCAGCCTGGGAATAACACCCAGGGACCCAGCTCTTAGGAAACAGACCACGCAAGCTCTGCTTCAGTTGAGCAGTTATGAAAACACTTTGGTCCCACTTGTGATGCAGGGGAAACTCAGCTCAGGACTGTTAGTCCCAGTGTGGGGTTTGTATGAGGTACGTGGCTCGAACAGATCAGAGAGGAGACCAGGCCTAGTTATTTAGGCTTCGTGGCTTATGGGTGGTGGTGGGGGGGTGACAGTACAGATACATTATGCATTCTTTCAACATACAGAAATTTAAACTATGAACTTGCAGCAAGAGAAAGAAAGAAAGAGAGAAAGAGAGAGGGAGGGAGAGGGAGAGAAGGGAGGAAAGGAAAAGAAGGGAAGGGAAGGGAAGGGGGAAGGGGGGAAGGAGAGGGGAGGAGAGAGGAGGGGAGGGGAGGGGAGGGGAGGGAACTGCTACCCCTCTTGTGCTCAGTTGGTGCAGCCAGACTGGAGACAGCCCCTGCACAGACACACCTCCCTCTCTGAGCTCTGCTGGCCATGGACCGAGTCCGGGTTCACTCTTCAGATTTTGTGGGCCAGCTAGAAGCAGCCTGGGCAGGAGACCCACCCCGCCTCACTTCCTAGAAGTAGCTGGCAGAGTCTGCCTCGTGGTGGGGGGGGTTCTAAATACATCCATGGTTCCCTCCACTCCCTTCCTCCTGCCCACCCCACCCAGCCCTTTGACTCTCCTAGACCTCAGACGTGGCCCTGCTCACTCAGTGCTCTGCGGGGTGGGGGTGTCTGACCAGGCGGCCACAGGGGTCTCAGCTGGTGACTGCACCTTGACCTCTTGCACTTCGTTGTCTTGGGAGGGCAGCCTCTTCCTGCAAGGGCACAGACATGGACGAGGCCTTCAGTGAGGGCGGGGCCCCCGGGGGACGTGAGCCAACTTTGACCCTGACCCATCACCCAGAGCCAGTACTTGGCTGGGGGTGGGCAGGGGGTGTGCAGCCAAAGGGAAACAAGAAGGGAGAGGAGAGGCTTCTGCTCTCCAAGCGTCAGTCTCCACCTCGGTTCGATGGCCAAGCATAAAAGTGAAAAGAGCCGGGACGTGGTTTCAGGCCAACCTGAGTTTGCTTCCAGCCCTGCCTCTTACCAGTCTGTGACCTTGGTAAGTTGTCTGAACTCTCTGCGCCACCTCAGTTTCCCCTTCTGTAAAATGGAACTAAATCTACACAACTCAGTGAGATACTTATCTGTCGGTCGGGCCTCAGCTCAAACATCCTTCTCCCTTCCCTGTCTCCTTCCCTATCATACCCACCTCTCAGCGGCCGTCCGTGGAGGCCCGACGCCTCCCATCCCCTCTGATTAATTCTCCTGGAAGCTCATCCTCCCTCCCTTTGCAGATGAGCCCCAGCTGGGAAAGTTAATGCCCTGGAGTCCCGTTTGTAGTTTACAGAGTGACCTGGGGCAGGCCCCTGCCCGCCGGGAGCTCCAGCTTCCCTGTCTGAAGAATGAAGATGAAATTATCCGCCATCGTTCCGTTCAGTCCAAGTCTGTGGCCCGGCGCCATGTGTGAGGCCTCTGGAGCCTCGGTTTGACTCCACCTGGGAACTCTGCCGTCCTCAACCCCGGCACTCCGGATTCCACGAGTGGGGCTTCTGGAAGGGCTTTATTCCCAGAGGCTCTGAAACTGTCCTGTTCTCTTCTGCCAACTCGCCTAAGACAGCAAACCTTGTGACTGACCACGCTCACACTCTAATGAGAAGGATGGGCCACACATAGGAAAAGACAGAAGCCAAAGCGCCACAGCTGGGACTCGAACTCAGACCTCCTGCGCCTGGAGAGCACATGCTGCCCCAGAAAACCCTGAGCAGAGCTGAGTCAGGAGCGGGCTCCTCCAGCAACCTCACCCCCACCCCCATGTTTGGCTGTACTCAGCATCCGATACCCGGTAGTTGGCTGTTTCCACAACAATCCTGGTGAATGCGTGGGGTCTAGGAAGATTCAGTGACTTGTCTTACGCTTCATGTCAGGTAAGTGGGAAGGTAGCCTTCACTCCAAATCATGTCTTTGCCCGAGTACCCCTCTATCTGAGCCTGTGGTTGGTGGCTTTTCTGCTCCCACCAGTTGCCCCCAATGCCCTTTTATTCTTGACCATGGGCAGCCCTCCAGCCACCCCATCGGGTGTCAGAGGCCCAGCTCAGGCAGAGACCCCCACCAAGTTTCTCACAGCCACAACCAACTTAGTCCTCCCTGGAACATTCTGGCTTATTTGTCTGATTATTTGCTCATGGTCTAGATCAGCCCCTCTAGACTGTCAGCCCCATGAGGGCAGGCCCCTGTGAGGCTTCTCCTTGATGCGTCCCCAGCACCTAGAACAGAGTCTGATGCATGGAGATGTCTGATAAATGTTTGTGAATGAAAAAATGAATGAATGATGGGATAAGAGGAGCCTCATGGGCCCAGCTCATAAGCAGAAGGCAGGAGGCTTGGATTCTAGTCTCAAGTGACTTCAGTCCCCACTCTGCCCCCAAATATCTGCCCAACCTAGATTGTATAATTTCCCTACCCTTAAAGGGAAGTAGACCAGATGCCTAAAGCCATGGTGGCACCATTTCTTCTGTTATCTGTACTCACTTCATGATTCAGTGACTTAAATATAAGGGTTGATGGAATGACGAGCTGTGTTTTGAGGTGGGGTAAGACTATGGCTCTTCTCCATATTAAAATCTGAGAGCCCTCCATTTTCCATACCTGGCCATCTCTATTCTGACAGGCTTCTGACCTCAGCTGAGAAGTTACTCAAGGGCTTGTGGGTAAGAGAAAGATTTATTCAAGAGAGAAGAACCGGCCCTGGCCAACTGGCTCAGTGGTAGGGCATCAGCCCGGTGTGTGGATGTCCCAGGTTTGATTCCTGGTCAGGACACACAGGAAAAGCAACCATCTGCTTCTCCACCCTTCCCTCTCCCCCTTCTCTCTTCGTCTCTCTCTTTCCCTCCTGCAGCCATGGCTCCATTGATTCGAGCACATTGCCCCGGGCGCTGAGGATGGCTCCATGGAGCTTCTGCCTCAGGCGTTAAAAATAGGTTAGTTGCAAACATGTCACCAGATGGGCAGAAGATTGGCCCCAGATGGAGGTTGCCCGGTGGATTTGGTCAGGGTGCATGCGGGAGTCTGCCTATCTCCCCTCCTCTCACTTGGAAAAGAAAAAGAAAAAATAAATAAATAAAATAAAACGGGAGAGAGAAGAACCATCTCTCAATCCAGCCAGTGCAAGAGAAGCCCTGGCAGCTCCCCTTGAGCTTAATGATCGTCATTCACGAAGCACTGTAGCACACTTCAGCTTGCCTGCTACTGTAGGCAGGACTTCTCCCAGTGAGTGAACTTAGTTTATCTAAGACCAACTCGAACCACACAGCCACACGTTTACCCCAAGGGGCACAGCAATGCCTGCAACCTTGACCAGAAATCCGCTCTGGAGAAAGGAGCCCCAGGGCAGGGAGCGGAAGACCCGAGAGTTCTAAGTGCCACTGTTGACAATGCCCAATAAGAAGCCTGACCTGTGGTGGCGCAGTGGATAAAGCGACGACCTGGGAACACTGAGGTCGCCAGTTCAAAACCCTGCACTGGTCTGGTCAAGGCACATATGGGAGTTGATGCTTCCAGCTCCTCCCCCCTTTCTCTCTCTCTCTCTCTCTCTCTCTCTCTCTCTGTGTCTCCTCTCTAAAATGAATTAAAAAAAAATAAAAAAATTAAAATAAAGAAGGGATTGAAGTCCCCTCTGGCTCAGGGAGCTGGGGAATGTCACATGGCCATCACAAATGGGTGTTAAGGAGACAGCCTAGCAAAATGTAAAGGAGATTCTTCAATGAAACACAATCCAAATAGCTCCTTCAATGAAAACCACACAAAAGTATGGGCCAATAAACAAGGCGTAGAAGAGAAAACAGGAAAATAAAACACCATCTAGTGTGTTGGGATTACGGGTGAGTATTTTTCTAGAGTTCTTTGGTATTTTCATTGTATTATTTTATAATAAAATGGGGGGGTGGAATTCAATCTTGTCACTTTTTTTTACCCCATTCTAACATACGGCTGAGGGTATTTGGGACAGAACTTCCCTGGAGAGCTCTTTATAGAGCCCCTGCTGGGACTGGGAAAATGAGGAAGGGATGGCATGGTCCCAGTTCTAACACCAGCTTGCTCAGTGACCTTGGGCCAGCTGCTTCTCCTCTCTGGCCTCAGTCTCCTCATCTGCTAAATGGACAGGTGGCACAGTGCTATGAAAAGCCCAAGAGAAGTATAAAAGGTGACCTGTGGGTCCCTGCAGCCGATTCCGGGACTCTGAGGGTGTCAGATTTGGCAGGAGAAGGTGGCAGCTGCTCAGGCGAGGGTGGCCTGTCCTCCATGATGAGGGAGTGGCTGTCAGCATCGGTATTCTCTACCTGCACTTCTGGGTGCTCTTCTGTGGCAGGTACTTGAGGAGAAGAAGGAGGGGACAGTCAGAGAGAGAGACAGACAGAGGGAGAGAGAGAAAAGCCAGGACCCAGGGGCTTGCTATGCTTTTCAAGGATGCGACAGGAAGCAGGTCTGGAGCAGCTCTCTCCTGAAGAGGCCTATGCAACCCATGCAGAGTCCAGAAGCCACCAAGGGCCATGCAACCCCAGCCACCAGTCCAGGACCCACAGAAAAAGGCATGGTGCCACAGAAGCCACAAGAACTCTTAGACACAGCCTGGAGTCCAGGTCCCCAGAGCCACACCTGGTTTCCCTGGGCCTGGAGAAGCACTGGAGACCTGGGGCCGGGGGGTGGGGGTGTCAGCACTCAGAGAAGCATGGCGAACCTGGGGGCCCAAGTCCTAGATCCTGGCTTGGCACAGTCCGGTGCAGCTGCTTCCCTTCTCTGGGCCTCAGTTTCCCCATCCCAAAGTAGGGGTGATGATGCCTTCTTAGGTCTAGGGGTGGGGGACAGAAGGCACATGGCCTCACCCTCTTGAAGGGTCTCAAAATAGAGATGTTTGGAAATTTCTTCCCATCAAGGGTAACAGCTTGTCTTCGTAGTGAGTGTTGCACTGTTTGGGTACCCATATTGGTATTTGTTTCTGTACATGCCAGGAACCCCCAAAACTCATCAACCTAACCCCTCTCCTGATGCCTGAGAGGCCTGATGCCTAGTCCCACATCCTGAGGATCCGGTGCGTCCTGGGGAGCCTGTGCGGGGGGGGGGGCAGGGAGGGCCAGGGGGGACTACCTCAGGCTCCGCCCCCACCCCGGGACTGCAGACCAGGTCTCTGGAGGCTGAGCAGCTGAGATGGTGCCCCATGCTGCAGCACACCCGAGCAGGACTTCTCCATAGCAGCCCAGCACAGGCCTGGGCACCAGCCGGGCAGGCACACACACTCAGAATGGGAAAAGGGAACATTCTGAAACATTTGGATATGTGGCTTCTTTTTTAATGGCCACCGTGGGGAAAGCCGGCGCCTTGCAGAGCTCGGTGGAAATAATGTAAGCAGGTCTCGAGACTTTGGGGTGCTTGTTAACCCTATGCCCGCAGGAGAAAGAATGAGCAGGAATTGAGGCTTTTATAAAATTTAAAAAGTTTTGCCAGACTGACGAGATGGCCCAGGCTATGGAAAACAGGAGAAAGCAGAGTAGAGGGGACATCACTTTGCTTCTGGACAGGCCTTGAGAAGTGAGCTGAGGAAACAGGGGGACATGGAAGCAGCCACAACAAGGGTAGCCTCTTAAAAGTGCTCAAGACCCCAACGTGTCCCCACAACATGGTCCCAAGCAGCAGAAAGCACCCTGGCGTTCCCATCCAGGAGTCTGCCTCAGGGGTCCCAGGAGGCGGCAGGTGCTCCCCACCCCCTGAGCAGGACCCCACCACCTCGATTGCCCCCCGGGGAGGAGTGACACCCACAAACCTCATGTGTCATTTCTCACCAGCGTAGCCCAGTGGGAACGCAAACAGAATTTATATGAGTTTATATAATATTGATATCTAGAATGAGAATGATGTGATTAAGAATGTAAGGAATAATAGTCATAATTAAATTGGTTTAGAGAGTAATAATATTTACGGTTAAGCGCTTCCTATGTGCCTGGCAGGCATTTGTTTTACTGAACTCTAAGTGCTTTATACATATTCATTCTTTCCCTTCCCCGCCACTGTGCGTGGTGGCTGCTACTGTCCTTGTTTTGTGGGAAAGAAAACTGAAGCACAGAGAGGTTAGAGAACCCACAGCAGAGCCAGGATTTGCACCCCGGCAGCCTGGCCCCAGAGCGGTCAACTCCTTCCCCATCCTGAGGCTGGAGACCAGCCCACACAGGAGCTCAGTTTAAACACGACCTCACTTGGGGCCAAGCAGCGTCACTGAAACGGTGCCCCTCCTCTGCACTGTCACTGACTGGTCTGCCACATCTAAAATCATCGTGTGTCACACCACAGCTGGCTTAGTCCCACTGTCCCAACGTGTCACTGGGAATAGTTCTCGAAGTGTGGGGCTCCCAGGGACCAGGGAGGGTACAAGGTGGTTTTAGATGACACAGAGCAGGCAAAGGACAGCAGGGAATGAGCGCGTTCCTCTCATTTCAACTGTCCCTAGATCATGAATGCACAGAGAGGAAGTCTCAGGCTAGGGCTACAATGGCTGTGATACCTCTGTGACCCGCTCCGTCCCTTTCTGTGGCTGGGGAGCAGGTCTCAGCCGTGAGCCTTCAGTCGGTCACTCTATCGCACTAAAAGCCATCAACATGACTTTGTCTTCACTGTGGTTATTTCTATTTATGGCAAACCATGCTGGTTTTCATTTTAAAAGCAATGGCAAGTGCCATATGATTTCACGTATATGTGGAGTCTAATGAGCAAAATAAACTAACAAAATAGAAACAGATTTATAGATACAGAGAGCAGACTGGCCACTGTCAAGGGGAGGGGGGATGAAAAAGGTGAAAGGGTGAAGGAAAGAGGGGGAAAACCTCACAGACACAGACAACAGTACGGTGATGACCAGAGGGAAGGGCGTGGGGGAGGTAGAAGAGGGGAAAGGGGGACAAATGGTGATGGAAGGAGACTTGACTTGGGGTGATGAATGCACAATACAACATACAGATCATGTACTATGGAACTGTACACCTGCAGCCTATAGAATTGTATTCATCAGTGTCACCTCAGTAAATTCAATATTTTTTTTTAAAGGAAAAGAATAGCCTGACTGGTGGTGGCTCAGCGGATAGAGTGTCAACCTGGGATGCTGAGGGCCCAGGTTCAAAACCCTGAGGTCACTGGCTTGAGCGTGGGCTCATCCCGCTTGAGCGTAGGACCACTGGCATGATCCCATGGTCACTGGCTTAAAGCCCAAGGTCACTGGCATGGCTTGAGACCCCCTCCCCTGGCCAAGGCACATATGAGAAGCAATCAATAAGCAACTAAAGTGCCGCAACTATGAGATGGTGCTTCTCATCTCTCTCCTTTCCTCTCTCTCTCTCACTAAAAAAAATAAAATTAAAATAAAATAGCAAGTTTCCTGTTTAAATACACTTCATTAAATAAAAAGGCAAATCCATGGAAAGAAAAATAATAAGCAAATAAAAGTAGAGTTGGTACAAACGGGAGTAAAAACCCAGGAGTGATACATGGCTGGAAGTCAGGGTACCCTTTCGAGTGAGTGGATTTAGGGCTTGCCCAGAAGACTGAACCCGGGGTCGTCCTCGTCAGGAGGATGACTGCCGCCTCAGCCCACTCCGTGCCCACCTTAAGTTAGAAAAAGGAGGAAAGGACAGCATTGGGTCTCATCTCATTAAGTGTTCCAGTCCACCCGCTTACTGAGCTCCAAGGCAACCTCACCCAGTGGCATACAAAAGTAAACAAATCGAAAGGGCAAGTGGACAGGCCTGGCTTGAATTAAAGCAGAAAACCAGAGGGTTTAGCTCAGACGTGCCAGTATCTCCCTGAGCACTTTGTCATCAGACAGCAAGTAGCAAGCCTGAAGGCCAATGAGGGGACCTTGTCACAATTCAACAGATTCAGGCAGGCCTTCCCTCTGCACTGGCCCCAACGAAGCCTCTCCTCATGCTCTGCCTGTCAGCACCCGGGGGCCTCACCTTTCCTACAGTGGAATGTGTGGGCAGATATCAACAGTCCTCAGAAATCCCAGCTCCCAGCAAACTCTCAAGGTCAGAAGATTCCGTCTGCAATGGATCCCACATCCCTCTTGTTCTCCCTTCCCCTCCACTTATTGTCTTCCCCCACCCAGTTTCCTGCCCCAAGCCTCTGGGCCTGGAGAGCTGTGACTTTTTTATACTAGAGTGTGGATGACTACTTGTATGTAAAAATGATTAACTGCAGAAAGCGATGTTTAACCCAAAGAAATGAATTGCTCATTGTGGAATGTTAGGCAGAGAGAAGGGGACTAATATCCCTCAAAGTCACCACAAAACAATAAACGCATTTGGTCAGCAGAGGAAAAAGGGAAAGTTTTCTATGGGCCCAACTAGTGGTCCCACACCCAGACCATAGCACCCATGCTGGGAAATAGCTCCCATAGCACCCATGCTGGGAAATAGCTCTAGCCATGCAGAAGCGCACATCATGGCACGGGCATGCTGGGTGGGCCGGATCACCCTACCGAGGCGACGGATGGAACTCCTGGTCTCCTTGGCAAAGCTGGAGTTGGACAAAGCCGTCTTCCGGGAGATGAGGACAGGGATGCGGGTGATTGGGGGGCGGTAGCTGGGCACATTGGGGAGGTGCTCCACCAGGTTTTGGGGGCCAAGCCCAGGCGCCACCTGGACTGATGGCTGGTCCTGGACCAGGCGATTCAGCTCCATGTCCCGGCCTGGTTCAGGCACGGTGCTGGGGTCAGGGGCTTTCAGGCAGAGGTGGGACCTTGGGGACTGCAATGAGGAGCACAGAGTTGGGGGAAGCAGGGCAGGTGGAACTCCTCCCCACCAGGGCCAACACAAACCAGACAGGTGCTTGCCTGCACCTGCGGCAGCTGCTCCCGAAGTCTGGGGCGTCACTCCTGTCCCTGCAGTTCAATGTCAAGTGCATTTACCACGTCATGTGTCCCGTCCACCCAACAGCTCTGAGGACAGCCCGGAGCCCCACAACTCCTTGCGCTCTCTCTGTTAACCAACCACTGGTCGCATTTCCCACCTTAGACTCAAAAAAGTCAGAATCAAAGAACCTAGAACTCCCCAGACCCCTAGACTCCCAGACTCCAGACTCAAACATTCTTAGCCTGGTAAGATTTTCCATCCCAAAGAAAGAAACCCTGGAGCTCAGTGAATTCCACTTCTAACAGAAGCGGTAACTTCTCCTAGGGCCTTTGTTCTCAACTGGGCTGCACATCGAATAGCCAGGGGGTGTTTGGAAATGTCTAAAGCCCAGGTCCACCCTGGAGATTCTGATGTAATAGTCTAGGCCAGTGGTTCTTAACCTTTTTTTGAGGTACCGAACCTACCAGTTTCATATGCGCATTCACAGAACCCTACTTTAGTGATAAGTAAAATATGATTTATTTTTCCAAATTCAAGACATAGGTATATGTTTTTTTACTGGTGCACAAAATGAGCCGTGCATGAACATCACCTTGCTCAAAGAACAAAACCAACAAAGTGCATGAACTCACAACAAATTACAGTATTACTTTATTCTGGCCTCCGTGGCAGAGGCTTCTCCGAACCCCTGAGACCCGACTCATCGAACCCCTAGGGTTCGATAGAACCCAGGTTAAGAACCACTGGTCTAGGCACAGGCTGGACACCAGGATTTTTAATCTCCCCAGATGATTCTGACATACAGTCATGTTTGAGAAATAGGGCTCAAGGCCACTGCAGGTAAATCACCAGGGATTTAGTTACAATGCAGATTCTGGTTCTGCAGGTCTGGGCTAGACTGGGATTCTGCATTTTCAACCAGCTCCCTGGAGACACCGAAGCTGTTGGTTCTAAGTCCACACATCTGAGAAGCGGCACACAAATGGCCGGGCCTCAGTGTTTCTCAGAGTGTGGGTCCCAGACCACCCGCCTTCAAATGACCTGGGGAAGAGGTGGAGAAGACAGCGCCATGGAACTCAAGTCTATCCAGGGTGAGCCTGCTCTTCCACATCTGCGTGGGTGCAGACGTAGCTTTCCTGCGGATATGTGTTGAAGTTGATAGAGGACAATTTTTAAAGACAAAGTAGAGAAGCAAGTTCAGGACACCAGGTTAGGACACCTGACCCTAGCTCCATCTCTATCGTCAGGTGGCTGGGACACAAGCATCCCATCCCGGTGCCTTTACGGCCTCCTCCCTCAGTGCCGTGTGCCTTCGATGCACTGTCATGCCCGACTCTGCCCAACAGCCCTGTGATGTTGGTACCATTGGTACCATTATTGTCCTGACTGTCTCGATTTGGAAGCCACAGTTAAGTGACGTCATGGAATTGGCTCTGAGTCACACACAAGGAAGAAGAAACCAAGAGTGACACATAGGTATGTGCCCTTGATCAGCTGGCCAAATCCTGCCCACACGGAGCCTCAGTTTTCTCTTCTGTAACGTGATCCGTCTGCCTCACAGGGCGCTGGGGCACCAGTGGCTTGAGCAACATGGAGGCTTGTAAGGCCATAGCTCGGTGCCTAGACATCCTTGGCTCCCCTAGACTCTGTCCCCACAGTCCCTCAAGTCTCAGGATGGGAGGGAGGTGGGTTATGATAGCAAAGTGCCTATGCTGGATCCAAGCTGGAGAGCTCTGCAGTGAGCAAAAGTTTATAAAGAGACATGGAGTCAAGGAAGTGTCTTTAGCAAGCTCCGGTCCCTATTTTCACTGTGATATGTTATGTTTGAGCCAAACCCGCACAGGGTGGCAGACCAGAGAGCTGTGTTCCCATGAGGAGGGTGGCAGGGGCGGGGCTGGCTGGGAGCGGGGATTCCCCAGGCCTGCTGGAGTCCTGGGGCCTCGGTGCAACCCCCTGGGTCCTTTGAAATACGTTGTCTGGCTCTGATAATGCGGCCCCAAGGTGCGGAGGATGGTTTTGCCTGAGGATAGGGCAGGTGAGCGGTATAGGGATGGTGGCAATGGAGGGAGGGGAGGTGGGATGCCCCCAGCCTGAGAGTATGCTGCATACCCTTGGCGATTGCCCACACCGCCACCACCACACACACACCTACCTCCCGAGCTGGCGGCTGTGGCCTTCTCCTGCAAAAAATAAAGTGGAAACAGAAGCTGTGACCACCAAGCTCCCCCCGAGCTCCCTCCAGCCCATCCTCTGGGGCAGCCAGGGAGGTGGCCTCTACCTTGTAGAGGACAGTGCATATGGAAGCCCCAGGACCCAGCCTGACTGTGTGAGAGGGGGTTCTCTCGTGCAGCCCTGTACCTGTGAGGACAAAGCAGCTAGAACAGCCGCCATCATCCTTCCCGCTGGTCACTGCCCTTCACAGTGTACAACTGTGGACAGCGCCCAGAGGAAGGGGAGGGGGCTAGCTCCATTTACAAAGGTGGCCACTGAGGCCCAGAGTGGGCTGGTGACTTGGCCAGGGTCACACAGCCAGGCGAGGACTGAAATGCAGGTCCAGTAGCTCCCTACCCCTGTCACCTAAGGCCCCCCTAACACTACCTGACTCCTGGCACAGCAGGGCTTTGAGTCCCTACCGCCCGGGTCCCCTCTGTCCGCTGAGCACCTACACGTTGAAAACCCCTTGTAAATGAAGTAGACAAGGTCCCAGCCCTTCCACTGAAGCCAGACCAAGCCTCAGAGGGAGCGGGGTGCCAGTCCCGCGTCTGCTCCATACCTGGCACGAGGCCTTCTGGGTGACCGTCCAGTCTATTCCACTCGGGTCCTCGTAGGCCTCTGCCACCAGACAGCTATCCAGCAGGACACTGTGACCCGGCAGGGGGAGGAGAAGGTTGGGTTAGGGGTGTTAAACATTTCCTGAACGCTGCTGAGTGCCAACTCTGTGCCAGGAGCTGGGGCACAACGATGCCCTAGAATAGGTCCTCACCACCAGGAGGCTCCCAGCACAGGGAGGGCGACAGACCATAGGTCCTGCTAACAATCTCCCCATCTGAGACACGTGCTGAAACAAGGGACCATGAAAGGCACAGCCACAATCCTGTCTAAAAAGGAGGGCTTCCCAGAGGAGGTGGCCTGTGAGCTGGACCTCAAGGATGATGAACTGACCATGAGGAACAGGTGGGGAAGGGTGTTCAGGAAGGTGGAAGAGCATGTGCAAATAAAAGTGTGGAGGACGGTTTGGGGACCTGTCTGTCCTCTGGGGTGTGAGCAAGGGCACTGTATCATATTTGAAATACATGCCCAGCATTTCCCCTCTGAGAGGCTCCAGGCCACCTTGGTGATGCAGGCAGGGCAGGGAGTACAAGAAAAGTAAGGCCCAGAGAGGTAGACTAACCTTGCCAAAATCACACAGCAAATTGTCACACACCACACAAACTCTCAAACACTGTGTTTCTTTCCATGCATTAGATCAGAGCCACACTGCCACTGTGAAGCTCCCAGGAGGCCCTGGCCCAGGGAGCAGGCACACATGAGTAATGGGCCAGGGGTGAGGCTATAGGGAGCAGAGAGGACTACGGCAAATCCGAGAACCCATGCTCACCTGAGTCAGCAACCCCATTCCACTCAGAATGGGGTCCCGGTGGCCAGATCTTCCGAATTTCAAGAGAAGCCTAAACTATACATGTCCTGGACTATAGAATGGCCTGATGCTGATAATCCAAATTAATGCCTCTATATTAATATGGAGATATTCAAAAGAGCCCGTCTCCAGGCTAATTTGGGGCCTTAGATGCCCACGTTCTGGGTTAAAATGTGACTCAGCTCAGGGCTAATGTGAATTTGTAGTCAGATTAGATCCTGCTTCCTAACAGCCCACTCAACCCACAGACCCGTCAGCCAGGGGCTCACAGAGGATGATCTGTGATGTCTGCCACCCAGAAAACCTGGAGTTCCCATCCTCAGCCCCCTCGAGGTTGGGGGGGGTGGCAGATTGCAGCCCCCAGTTGGTTAGGAGCCAGCCGTCTGGCAATGGGGTCCACGGGCAATCACATTGTCACAGTGACTCTTGCAGGCAGACTGCCCGAATCCTCACTCATATAACCAGGACTATGACTGACCCCACCCCAGTTTAGAACTCAGAGGCTCAGAAAGGGCCGATGGCCTCTCTGTGGTCACACAGCCTGGACCAGGCAGGCAGCGTGGGGAAAACATGGTGCCTGTAACCCCAGGGCCATGGACTTAACACCCCGCCGCCCGTGTCTGAGCCCCCTACACGGCTTGACGTGACATAGGGGAGTGTGGCAACTGTCAGGAGGACCTGAGGACCCAGCTTTAGTTCTCTTTATTGTGTGAGTATCTCCAACACGAGGGGCCTGACTTATCGGGGTCCTCCGCCCCACTCTGCCCAGGAGAAAACAGGTTTCTTTAAATAAGAGATTCGAGTCACAGGAGCAAGAGCCCATGATGCCGTTAACGGGGCCAGCGCACGCCAGCCTTCACAGACAACTACATCCATAAAAAGACATTAGCCTGACCTGTGGTGGCGCAGTGGATAAAGCGTCAACCTGGGAACACTGAGGTCGCCAGTTCAAAGCCCTGCACTGGTTTGGTCAAGGCACATATGGGAGTCGATGCTTCCAGCTCCTCCCCCCTTTCTCTCTTTCTCTATCTCTCTCTCTCACTCTGTGTCTCCTCTCTGAAATGAATAGATTAAAAAAAAAAAAAAGACATTAAAAATTATATTCCGTGGCTCTATTTATATGCAAATTCATATGTTTAAAACATTCTCTTCCATCTCAAAGTATGTTTTTGTTTTGTCTTATATTTGGTCTTTTTAAAAGAAATTAAAACGTTCTTGCGAGGCCCCTATAGGTATTGTGGGCACTCCTTGGTCCTCAGAGCACGAAGGCCCAGAAAATGAGCTCCACACAGTCCAGTCAGAGGCTCTGAAGGGTCATGATCATTCCAGAATCAGGCTGGGAAGTCACTGTGAGGGCATAGGCAAGTCACCGGGAAGCCCTTGCGCTGCCTCTGTTTGCTCATCTATCAAATGGGCAGGACTTGCCCAGCCTGTAGAGCCCAACTTATTTGGGTGAGGTCAGAGGGCCACTGAGAACCTCATGGAAAAGTCAAAAAAGATACCCCCACCCACCCATGTCAGGGGTCATCCTCGACCCTCCATCTAACAATTGGTCAGCAGCTCTCCTTGTCTGTGGTACCAAGTGTCTGCTTTGCAGCCAGCCTGACCTGGGGCCGGTGGCCAGCTTGCACTGGCCGGCAGACACCCCTGCCTCTGAGCCTCAGAGCCTCAGATCTCTCATCTGTGAAATGGGATTAATAACAGATGCCATAGCACCGTGTTGGGCGCAGAAAACAAATGCTAATCCAGTGACAGCTCTTCTTATGATTGTCCTTATCATCAGTAGCACTTACCCAGAGGAGGCAGCATTATGAATCACCCACGTGGATTGGGAACGTTTGGCACAAACATCTTCAGCTACTGAGACACCTAAGTGACCCTACCATGGCCCTGTCAGCACTGTTTTGGGACCTGTGCACCCAAAGGCATGTTTGCCTCTGGTAAGCAGTGCGCCTGTGCCTGCCAAGAGCCCCTCTTGCATGGCCCAGAAGTGGCAGGTGATAACTTCTGCAAGGTTTCCAAACCCCAGGGAATTCCAAGGGAGCAGCAGACAGACTGGCTGTGGTGGGCACCCCAGAGGAACCCCCTACCCCACTCCTGGCTCTCCACGTAAAGGGTAGAAGGTGCAAGGAGGGGCAGCAGAACTAGCTTTCCAGGACTTGCCAGCCACTCCTCCTCCCCCCAGTCACCCAGCAGGCTGTGCCCCCAAATTAAGGTCCTCACAGGCGCCTTCAGCTCTCTTCACATGGCAGCCCAACCCCAAAAGAAGGAAGGAGGGGAGCCCTTAGGGAGAAGCAGCCACCTACTTGGGTCTTGCTCTCTGCCAACGAGGACGACCATGGTGCGGGAGCTCAGCTGGGGGTGATGGCATTCACCCCAAACCCCGAGGCAGGGCAGTGCATGCCAGTGGAGAATTTGGAGAGCCTACCCAGCCCCAAGCCTGCGAGGCTGGCTCTGGAGCCAGTGTGACTCGGGTGGTGGCAGATGAGCCACCGATTCTTCCTGCTTCTAATCAGATTAAGGGGATGTGCAGGGAACTCAGCAGGGATGCCCCCAGGGAGACCAGGTGGGGACCAAAAGGCTGCGGTTGCTAGGAAAAGCCAAGCTGTTGCCGGCAGAGACCTGGTTGCTAGGCAACCGTCTGCCAGCATCATCAGTAAACCCTATGCCTCCACAAAGCTGGCCAAAAGCATCCTTCCCCAGCCAGTGACAGTCCAGCCCCTTGGCCACACTGGACCCCTGTGACCCTGACTGTGGGGTCACTCACTCTCTTACCACAGAATGCCCATCCTTGCCTGCAACCCTGGGCCCAAACTTCCATGAGTTGGAAACTCTGGACAAACCTGTGTGTGTTCCTGTGTATGACTGCAGCATTTGCGGGAATGATATGCACGTGCTTGTACGCATGAACATGTGTGCAGGATGCAGTGTAGATATCTGCAAGTGTGTTCATGTGTGAACACATGTGAACATGTGTGAGTTTGTGTGTGCTTGTGTAGGTATGCAGACTACGTGTGAGTATAAATGTGCATAGCCCGGCCTGTGTGTCTGCCTATGCGCTGGTGTGTGTGACAGTGCAGACACATGCTCTCTGCACTGGTAACACACGTGCATGTGTGTGAACACACTGGATCACTGCACTTCACGGGCTGTTCCAGCCCGGGCCCGTGTGTTGGGCACACAGGTTGAGTGAGGAACGACCCCCCACTCTACGCTCCGCACCGAGGTGGGGGGGCAAGAGGGCGAACAAGCTGCAGTGAGGAAGCGAGGCAGCAGTGAAGGCCCCCACCCAGGGGAAGAGCAGTCACCTGCTAGCGAGGGCAGCCTGGCTCTGGGGGCCCAGTGGGCAGACTTAGGACGAAGTTACAGAAATCATAAGGAAGCACAACTAGTTTTGGGGGAAGAAATAACTTCCTAAGTCAGAGGCGCATGCGGATGGAATGGATGGCCTCTGAGCGGTTGGGAGGGAAGCAAACGGCTGTGCGGCCTCGTGCCAAGAAAGGAAAGATTAGATGTGACCTGGGCAAGGGTAGACTAACGGCAGATGACACTGAGCAGGTTTCCAGCCCTGAAATCTTGTGTTGCTGGTCTCATGGTTTAACTCTCTCCTGGAACGGACTAAAAGCGACCTTCAGTGCGGATTCAAACATCAGTGACCTTCAGTAGGGCCTTCGGTCAACCCGCCACACCCATTCTCACCGCCGGGCCCACGCCCGCTCTGCAAGGGCTATTGTTGTGCCCCACTTCACAGGTGTGGGTGGGAGCTCTGGGCAGGTGTGCCGCTTGCCAGGTGCCTCTGCTAAGAGGAGCGGAGCCTGTGCTCCTACCGCTATGCCCAGAGGGCCGTTCCGGGAGGTACCAGCAGGGCAGAGACGGGGACAATGCAAGGGGGTGGAGCAAAGGGACCAAGCCCATCAGCCTGGGCTGATCCTGGCAACAGCCTCCTCCTGCTCTCCCTGCCTCAGTCTCTCCACAATGCAGTTGCCAGACCCTGCTGCTCCACTGCCTCTCAGAAAATCAAGTTCAAGGCCTTCACCATGTGGCCTCACCACTCTTGTCCCTGTTCCCCCGGATGGGAGGGCTGCAGATCACTCCCTCCTTCCTTGCCACCCTCTCCACCCTCCTGGCCTGGCATTCTCCTCTGCCCCTCGCCCCTCACTGAGCCTCCTCCTCGCCTGCCCTCTCTGGTCCCCCCACAGCTCCCTGGCTCTAATCTGGCCTCGGGGCCTCCCCTCTGTCCACGCCCACTCCCTGGGCATCTCCTCCTGCCCCATGGCTTTGGGCTTTCCAGTCCTTCTATACCCAGAACTCCCGACGTTCTGTCTCCAGCCCCACCTCTCACTCCCTTAACTCCAGACTCAGGCATCCAGCCGCCTGTGCTTCACACCCCCGTGTCTCCACCTCTCCGTCCGTCCCTCCGTCCATCCCTCCCTCCGTCCACCCCACCTGCCTGAAAATCTTCTCCCCTCCTCATGCTTCTTTAAAAGTGAAATCTGTTTGACATACGACATTGTGTGAATGTCAGGTTGCCTTGTTAATTTGGATATAAATGTTACCATGACATTTATATATCGTGGTTGCCATTGTAGCAATAATGAGCAACTCTGTTGTGTCATTTATTATTCCTCTTTAGTGGCTGGAATAGTGAAGATAAAGTTTCTTAGCAAGTTTGATGAGTTTCACTTTTAGTGGTTTCTGCTCTCTGTTTTGTAACCTTTAACTGGCCTCTTCTGCCTGTGCTGAGGTCTGTGTGGCTGTGGGTGGAGAAGCGGTCACTGCCGGGCGGCGGAGCAGAGTCCACGCAGCCTCAGAGGCCGGCAGAGGCAACCGCTGGCCCACTGCTAGGGAGGTCGTGAGGGAGGGAGCCGCTCTGCGCCTCGGCTTTATTAATTCCAGGGGAGAAGGGGGGGCCCCGCTGCTTGTGTCCATTCATGCACCCATCCATGAACTCAAACAACATTTATTTGGTGCCTATTGTACCAGGCACTGTTCTAGGCTCTGAGGACATGCCGTGGACACAATAGACAAGAGTCCCCACCCTCGTGGAGGCTACATTCTAGTGTTCATTTGCATGTATGTATGGGGAGGGGTGGGGCGCACTATGAGTCCAGGTCATTTGGAGCACAGTGGGAGACCCCCAGCTTCTCCAGCCTCTCTGATCTGTGCCCAGCGGCACACAGCACAGAAGGAGGGAAGGCACTCCGATGAGCAGCAGGGAGCACGCCCACCCCAGAAGCTTGGTGCCGCTCCCCGTAACCCCACCTCCCCGGGCCATGCCTCTGTCAAGGGCGCAAGTGCCTTACTCAAGCTCCTCCTCCTCCTCTTCCTCCTCTTCCTCCCCTTCCTCCTCCTCTTCTTTCTCCTCTTGAATCCAGAAGAGCTCCCTAAAACAAGGTCAGAGGCGAGAGATGAGCTCCCCTACAGGTGCACCCAAGTCAACTCTTTGCCTCCATTTTCGGTAAGATGTCCTGTGACCCCGAGACCAGACCTGAACCCCTCAACCAAGGATCAACCCGGTGACCCCACCTGAGAAGCTCCGGGCACTCTCTATAAACAAGGCCTCTTCGTGGCATGAGGGCCTGTCCCAGTCCCCACCATCCTGATGGTGACCTGAGGGCAGCCCCTGAGCCTCTCTGGGCCTGTTTCCCCATCTTTGCAATGTAGGTCACGGGTCTGAGGACCTGAGACTTCCTGTACATGCACTCCCAGGCACGTGCCGGAGAGTCTGGTGCAGAATTATTTATAATAACAAACTTGTTGAATCATCCTGAATGTCCCTCAATAGCAGACAGGTGAGATAAATTCTGGCATCCCCATACAAGGGAATATGACGCAGTTATGAAAAGGAAAAGTGTGCAGCTGATCTCTATATGCTGAGGGCGGAAAGATCTCACGACATGCTGCTAAATGAATGCAGCAAGGTGCAGACAGGAGGTGCACGTGATACGCTATGTTCTGTGCAACAAAGAAAAGAAAGAAAGCAGACGAAGGAAGTCCGTGCTTGTATGTGCTCCGATGTTCCTGGAACGGGACAGAAGAACCTGGCAGCCACTGTGCCCGTGGGCGAGGGGTGGTGGGGGTCTGAGGGGAGGGACGGGGAGGGGGAGAGGCAGGCTTGGTTCACTCCCCACGCTCGCTCGTTTATGCCTTTGCGGTTCTGTGCTATGCGCCTGCTCTCTTCCCAGTCTGTTGCTCAGGTCCCGCTCTGGCTCCCACCTGGGCATCTCTTCCACGGCCTCATGCTCCTCTTCACAAGCTGAAGTCGCCACCTCTGCGTCCTGCGGGCTGGCACTGCCATCCTGATGCTGGTCTCCCTCCCAGTGAGGGTCAACCTCTTCGAGGACGAGATCAAGCTCGGGCCCCTCTTGTCCTCCAGGAAGGATGCTGACTGCAGGGGACACAGGGTGTGGGGGAGCGTGTGCTTGGGGCTCCGAGTCCCAGGGACCACACAGGGAACCTTGGCTGTCACCAGCCATACACCAGCCCTCGGGCAAGCAATGGACACGGCCCCGTTATCAGCGAGACCATTAGCAACAGGATCAGCGCTGAAGTAACGGGCTAAAAAGTCCACGCTCGTTCACCTGTCTTCATCAGTTCCTCCCTTTTCCTCTTGAGACAGAGCTTCCATTACAGCTAGTCTTAGCTTCTCCTTGGGGGCTCCTTCTTGGGGTTTGTGCCGAAGCAGAAACTGCTTCTAACCACAGTATCGCAGGTGATACGGAAGGACCCAGGCTCGAGGTCCACCTGCCACATCCAGCTGCCGGGGGGCCTGGAATACCCCAAGGGATGCAGACAGAGCTTACCTCGTGCCTGTACCCTCGATGCCACCCCTGGTGACAGCGTACTATGTGTCCATCATCCCAGCCCCTGTTTCTGGGGATCTTTTTCTCCTTCCTGAGCTTAGAAGCAGCACCCTCCAAGAAGTTTAACTTTCCCATGGAGGCTGCCCCACTTTCAGAGGGGGTCTGATATTTTCAACATCCCTCCATGCATCCTGGCGCCTGACAATGAGAACACTGTGGGGCTGTGAGCTTGGCAGAAGTGGGCGCAGGGGAGACTCGTCAGGAGCCTAAGCCCACTCCTTGGGCAGGAAAAAGGCACAAAGGGGAGAGTGCCTTGGTACCAGGTTTCCAAAAAGCTCCAGGAGTCTAGGTGGCCCTCAAGCCAAGCAGGAATTACTAATGGTGACTTTAAATGGAAGCTGGCCTCGAGTCTCATCCTGTGACTTTGGAAGTTTTTGTTTACAGTGTAGATAATAATGATGACAACAGCTACTAGTGCCAGGCCTTGTGCTAAGTGAATTATATGAAGTAATTCGATTAGTCCTCTCATCAACCTTTGGAAGTGGGAACAATTATTATCCCCATTTTATTTTTCATCTATGATATATTATTCCCCATTTTATAGATGAGCAAACTGAGGCAAAGGTTAATACCTTCTTGTATGGGGTGTTTCCCACGTGACAGGCACGGGCAGAAATACTTTCTAAGGGTTGCATCACTCCTTGCTTCCGCCTCCTGGCTTCTAGGTGCCTCACAGAGGAGCGCCTGCTGTGCTCCAGGGAAGCCTCCCACGTGCATCCTGAACTAGCCTCTTCCATGGCTGGTCCTAGCCCCTCCAGCCCTACAAGCAGCCCGGAGGTTGGCCCAGGGAGGCTCTCCCCTGCGTGGCCCCGAATCTAGTAATTAGTCGTGTTATATATGTCATTCTATGTTTCTATCTGACAATGGTGTGGTGTCTCCACCCCAAGCAGCCACTGGGTGCAAGTTCCTGCCTGACACAGCAGGGGACCTCCAGGGGTCAGAACATCCCCTGGCCTGTGAGCTCATTGGCTTCTGTGGCAACCCTGCAGGGTGAGAACGGTATTCTCCCATTTTATAGACCAGAGAGCAGGCTCATAGAGGCTGAGTGGCGTTTCCAAGGCCACACAGGATGATGGAGGCAGTGCCAGGTCCCCTGACTCCTGTTCCTTCTGGTATTCAATCCCAAGTAATAAATGTGCCCCCGATGTGGCAGCCATCTGGAACGGGCACTGGAGAAGTCTGGCACCTGGCGTCCTGGAGCATTGGCGCCAAGCATCCTGGAGCACTAATGCTAAGCATCCTGGAGCACCGGTGCGCTGTGTCCTGGAGCAGTGGCGCCGGCGTCCTGGAGCAGTGGCGCCCGGCGTCCTGGAGCACTGGCACCAAGCACCCTGGAGCACTGACGCGCGGTGTCCTGGAGCCCGGCGTCCTGGAGCACTGGCGCCCGGCGTCCTGGAGCACTGGTGCCGAGCATCCTGGAGCACAGATGCCCGGCATCCTGGCTTTCCTTCTATTAACCTTTTCTTTTAAGGCACCAGTTAGTGAGTAGACGTTTCATAGGCACTTCCTCCTTTCAGGTCTGTGCTGGACCCATGAGGCATGCCCTGAACTGTCCTCATTTTACAGCCAAAGGTTCTATGGCGGGAAGAGAATGGTGGCCTGGGTACTAGCCTGGCAGGGCAGGCATCGGGCACTCTGCAGCACTGATCCTGGGGCAGTGCCCTGAGCAGGCCAGGTGAAGGAGCCACTGTCCCGCCCCTGGAGCTCAGAGCTCCTCTCTGCAGGCAAATGAGTCCTAACTGTCCCTGCTTTTCCAGGGCCCCCCGGTGCCCGGGTCACCATGGGCCACTGTGGGTGCTCAAGCCCACACGGAAACTGCTGATTTATCCGGGGCTTGCACATCGCCCCTGCAGTTCCTCCTGGGCATGGCCCTCCTGGCCAGCGTCCTCTCTGCCAGTCTAGACTGTTGCTCAGGGCCACTGAATGGAGTTCCGACTTCAGCAGTGAAGTTCATCAGCCTCCCCTGGGGAAGGAGCTCCCGGTTCCAGGACTGGCAGACAGGGAGCAGGGGCACAAATCCTAGGCCAAGGCCCTCACCCGGGCCCTGGGCTGCTGATAGAATCCAAACCCTGGCTCAAAGCTGCCTTCCTCTCTGGCCGGCGTGGGTCCCAGAGGCTTTGGGTGGGGCCCCAAGTTCAAGAACCCCTGTTTCGATCACTTTCCCTGCCTCCGTTGCTTGCTCAGCCTCAGAGTTTTCATTTCAAAGTCACTCCCCTGCTCAACCACCTTCAGTGGCTCCCCATTGCCAAAGCCTAGTCCTCCTCAAAAATAATCCCAAAATTTCTAGCTTTGCCTTTTGCCTCAAGGATTTGGGCTGTCTCCTTCCTCCAGGCTCAGCTCACTTCACACCCTGTACCAGTACTGCCATGCCCTCCCTGCCAGTCTGAGACCTCAGGGGTCTCATGCTCAAAGACCCACCCAGCCGGGCAGATGCTATGGATGGGTGAAGTGGGGTATATGGTGTGGGCCTATTTCGGCTGGATCCTCTCAGTTTTCAAGAGAAGCCAGACTTCTTCCATGTAAAGCTGCTTATTTTTTAAATGCTGGAAACTCATTCTAAATTTTGACATCACTCCTTGCCCCAAACACAGACATCTGTGGGCCAGCTGTGACCCAGGGCACCCAGCTCAGGACTCCTGGCTAACTCCTCCTGCCTGCAACCTCCAGACCACAGGCCGCACTCAATCCACCCACTTTTCAAACCTACGTGCCCATTCTAGCCTTGTCTGCAGTAATAATATTATGCAATCACAGAATATTATGCAATCACAGGTTTGTTGCATCAGTTTATGCTCTTTAATGTCAACGAAAGTGTCTATTGCTGTCCCCTGGTGGTCCCAAGCCTCTGAGGGGAGAATGTGGCCAAGCCTAAGAACCTCTTCTGGGAAAAGTTGTGTCCCATGGGGACACCGATGATGTGGCAGGCACCATGCTGAGGGCCGTGCAGGTGTCCTCTCAAAGACAGTCCTTCATGGGCTTTCCCAGCCTCCCAGTGGGAAGTCCCCCTGCTGTCTAGCGTCAGTGCCACAGGCTGCCCCTGGATGACCTTCCCCTTGCTCCGGGAGAAAGGGGCCGGCCTTGGTCCTGAGGAGCAGCTCTGGAACTGGTGGAAGGGACGCTGATTCCCTGTCACCCTGCCTGGGAGCATGGGCAAGGGCAGGGGTCACTGTTCAAAGGGGTGGGGGTGGGGTCAAGGGCCACCTGCCCCCCCTGCAGGTCTTCTCTTCAGGGCACCCTTCTTTCCTTCCATCCATCTGTCCGTTTGTCCATCTGTGCTCTCCCAGGCTCCCTTCTCCCTTGTTTCAGAGGCTCCCAGTTGCTGTCACCCCTGAAACGAAGGAGAAGACAGAGGGTGGTGGCTGGGTGGACAGGCGGAGGGACTGGACGAGTGAGTGCCTGCGCGAGTGACAGCCGGGGAGGCTCGGGGACAGGGCCCCAGACAGAGCCCAAGGCCTAACTCCTGTCACCTGTGCATGTGACCTGTTTCGGAAACACAGTCTTTACAGATGTCATTAGTTAAGGATCTCAGGATGAGATCATCCTGGATTTAGGGTGGGCTCTTAATCCAGTGACTAGTATCCCTATGAGAGAAAAAGCAGGGAGACCTGACAGACACTGAGGAAGGCAGCAAGGAGCCTGTGGGTTCCGAGGATTGCCTGTGGGCAGCAAAGATTGCCCGTGAGCACCAGAAGCCAGGAGAGAGGCACCGACAGTGTCTTTGTCAGAACCGCAGGTAGAACCACCCCTGCCAGCATTCTGATTTTGGACTTCTGGCCCTCTGCACCACAGGAGAATACATGTCTACTGTTTGGAGGCACCTAGTCCTGTGGCAGTCCCGGGAAACTGACCCCCACTTCCTGGCGGGGGTGTTGAGTCACCCCATTGCCTGCCCTGACCCCTGACCCTTAACCCCCACACTCCTACACCCCGGGAGGCCCTGTCTGTAGCTGGCTGAGAATCCCACCTCCCTCCAGAGGAGGAGAGAGAAGGCTAAGAGGAGCCAGGGGCTCCAACCTCAAAGCTCTCAGGGTGGGGGTCTCTGTCCTAGGGAACTTTTTCTACTGTGCTAACCTCAGCCTAGGAAGTTACTGCCTCCACACTGTGAGAACTTGCTCTGTGACCTTGGGCACATAACTGCCTGCCCCAACAGCCATGGGGGTCCCTGCTGTGTCCTCCAGGGTGGCCATGAGCTTCACGGGACACAGCAAGCCCTGCTCTGAGGCCTTCCCCTCACAATGTCGTCACGATTACACAGACCCCATGGCCTCCGCAGCCCACAGTGGCCGTCCCCAGTCTCAGAGTTCTCATAAAGACCACCACCCACCAAGTGGGGCTGGGGTTGGACACAGCCTTACAGACATGTGAGAAGCAGCCCAGGGGAGCCCTGGGGCCCAAAGTATCCGGACCCGTGTCCAGGGTAGGATAGCGTCACTGCCCGCCCCCCCGGCCCACATCCGGCACTCATCAAACCTGACATGTAGCAGGCCCTCTGTGACATTTGTGAATGAATGGGTGACTGCCCTCTCCACCACAGGCCTTTCCAGAGGCCATGAAAGGAAAGAAGAGCAGAGTTTGGACCCTAGACCACCCCACCCGGCCTCAGTCTGTCTCCGGTCCTGATGCAGGGCTGAGATAAAAGGTAACACACTCCCCTATCTGGCCACAGGTGAGGGGATGCCCTCCCAGCTCAAGGAAGCTGGAGTCTATGGGGTCCAGTTCCCTGTCCGTCTCCCCTCACTCCTCAACCAGGGACTCAACTCAGACAAACCCACTGGCCCAGCTGTCGGGGCAGTAGGAAGCTCTCTCTGGGCGGCCCCAGCAGGGAAGGGGGCCCAGCACCGTGGCCTGAGAGCTGTCTTCTCTGCATGAGAAGCAGGAGGCAGGCCACCCTTCCCCTCCCACCTCCTCAGGCTCCAGCAGGGACCTCAGGCCACCATGTGCCTCTGGACAGGGCTCTGGCGACCGGCTAGGCTGGCCTGGGTGGGGCCTGCAGAGCCGGGGTGCCCTCAGCTCCCAGTAAGGAGCCCTGCCTGTGCCCCACCACCGCCACTCCGAGCGAGTCCAGGCCCGGCAGCGGACAGTCCCATTGTCCATGCACGCTCAGACCAAACGACCTTCCCAGAGATGCCCACCAGGACCCACCAGCGTGTCACTTACTGGTCTGCACGTCACACGTCACAGGGCAGTCAGGTTCCTGCACGGGGAGATGGGGAAAGAACTGCTGTGGCCGCCACACTGGCTTCCCTGCTTCTTCTGTCCCTCCCGGAACACGCAGGAGCAGGAGGGTTTTCCTTCTTCCCTCATAGGACACTGCAGAAGGTCCCCTCACTCCGGGCTCTCTTCCCCGCTTCTCCTCTCCTTCCTCGGAGGTCGCCCTCTGCTCCGGCCATCCCCGCCTTCCTCTCCTTTGCCTCAGCTCCTTTTACCAGGCCAGGCCCCCTGCCTACAACGCCCTCTCTTCGGTTCTCTGTGTTTGGAAAACCCTGGAGGGTTGTCTCAAAGCTCCATCTGCACGAAGGTCTCCCCTGCCCCCTGCCCTTCGCCAGCCTCATACCTTCCCTGTTCCCTACGTCCATTCTTAGGGACCCCTCCTCTCTGTAAAGGCAGCTTCATTGACTAATCCCCTGCCCCATCTCCCCAGGCCCCCTTTCCTTCTCTTGGGAACCCCCAAAGTTATGCTTCCTCTGCCATCCTAGAGCCCACATGAACATGGAGCGTGAGGGCTCAGCCTGCAGGGCCGGGGGGGGGACCCATGCACCCCCGACTGCTGCAGGATGGGGATCCACGTCTCCCACCTCCCATTTCAGGTGCTTCTAGGAAGATGCCCAATTGTCCCTAAGAAAGAAGGGCCAGGGCTCCAGTTCTTGGAGAGGAAGATGTGACAGACACCCTGCCCCCTCATGTACCCACGTTGGAGTCCTAGGTTGTCAGGAATGACACAGAGCCACTGGCTTCCTAGGAGTCCTACTTCTTTCCAAAACATTCCAGTTCTCTTATCTCTGGGTCTTTGCATGTGCTGGTCCTCTGCCTGAAGGACCCTTTCCAAACTACCCGCATTCACTTTCACCCACCCATGTCCTACTCCTCCTCAGGTCTCAGCTTGCAGGCCACCTCCCCTGGGAAGCCTTCCCTGATGCTCCCGGCAGTGTCCTCCTCTGCACCCCTCACCCAGTCTGCTCCACCAAGGAAGCACCTCCCCCACCGACTGTGACCTTCCGACAGGCAGGGCTGAGCCAGCATTCTCAGCCCTGTGGCCATGGCACCACAGAGAATGTACGGAGTGACTGAGCAGTGCCAACAGGCGGGCTAGGTGAGCTGGGCTCCCACTGAGAGTTCCTTCTTTCTTCTGTGTGACTGTCCCCCAGAGACACAGGTCAACCATCCCACTCCTGCCTAGGCTCCCAATACCGTCCCGCCCCACCCAGAGCCCTCCCTCCCTTGGCCCAGCGCCCACCTGCTCCTCTGCCTTCCCGTGGAGCACTGGCTGCGGCAGGGCCTTCTCCAGTCTGTGCAGGAGCCACGACATCAGCCTGCGCGTGGGAGAGAGCGGCCATGTCCCGGTGAGAAAGTGACACCAAAGTCTGATCCTCCCTCACCCAAGGCAGACAGCAAGCCTACCACAAGGCAGAACAGAACCCAGGTATCCAAAGGCCACTGTCCCCCCTCCCTGGTCTCCTTAGGTAAGTCTCTGGCTACAGCTCAGACCCCAGCAGGTAGTTCAGTCTCCCCCCTCCACTTCACCCCCGGAAGTGCGTTTCAGGCCCCGCACCCACCTGTGGCCAGGGTGGGAACTTGTCAGTGCCCACCCCATTTTAAAGGCAACTTTGTTTCCTACAGGTTTATCCTACAGATTTGCTTGCATGTGGTGAAATGTGCCCATTCAAGGCTATTGCTCACAGAGTGGAAACAGACCTGAATGCCCAGCGCATGGTTAAATAAAGGCTGATACATCCACATAATAGAGCACCACGCAGCCATGGAAAGGGTGAAGCAGACCTAGGTGTATAAAACCACCTCAAAGAGATACCTTTGAGCCCTGGCCAGTTGGTTCACGGGTAGAGCGTCAGCCCATCATGGGGAAGTCCCAGGTTTAATTCCTGGCCAGGGCACACAGGAGAAGTGCCCATCTGCCTCTCCACACTCCCCCCCCCTTTCCTCTCTCTGTCTCTCTCTTCTCCTCCCGCAGCCAAGGCTCCCTTGGAGCAAAGT
Source organism: Rhynchonycteris naso (assembly GCA_037038555.1). NCBI lineage: Eukaryota > Metazoa > Chordata > Mammalia > Chiroptera > Emballonuridae > Rhynchonycteris > Rhynchonycteris naso. The sequence goes on from CM073001.1 coordinate 9,747,819, forward strand.
TGGCCCTGGTGCTGAGGATGGCTCCATGGCCTCTGCCTCAGGCGCTAGAATGGCTCTGGTTGCAACAGAGCAACGGCTCAGATGGGCAGAGCATCGCCCCCTAGTGGGTTTGCCAGGTGGATCCAGGTCAGGCGCACGTGGGAGTCCGTTTCTCTGCCTCCCCACTTCTCACTTCTCACTTCAGAAAAATACAAAAAAGAAAAAAAGAGACACCTTTGGATTAAAAAAAAAAAAAAAAAGCAAGGTGCTGAATAGTTTGTTATTGTCAGGTGAGTAGCTCTGGCCTGACAGTTTGGCTGGTTAGCGCATCATCCCAAAGCCCAGAGGTTGCTGGTTCGATACCTGGTTAGGGCACATACAGAGGCAGGAGCATTCCTGTTTCTCTCTCTCTCTCCTCTCCTCTCTTGCTAAAATCAAATTAAAATTTTAAAACATTATAAAATAAAATAAAAGTGAAACATACCCATAAGTTTATGCCTAGAAAATGTTGAAAAGGTCAAGAAGCCACTTGATGGGGTTGCCCTGGGAAGAGGCCCTGGAAACACCTTTGAATTTTCTTCTAGGGGCATGTGTTGCTTTTATAACTTAAAAAGAAAATGGATCAAATTTGAGTGCTTGCACTGCTCCCCATAAGAGGTGTGGCATTTGGGGGTACTCACCTGGCAGGGTCCCCGGGAGGAGGCAGGGAGGACACAGGAAAGCCAGGCTGGGGTTCTGGAATCAGTTCCTCGGGTGCCGGGGGGCTGGGGTTGGGTAGGGGGTGACTCTCCGGGGCCTGCAGCATGGGCTTCGTTTCCAAGGGGTGTTCCGGGGACTCTATGCAGCAGGGAGAGCAGGAGATTAAGATAACAAGGCAAGGCTCCATTGACCCCGTAAGGCAGTGGTTCTCAAAGTGTGCGCCAGTGCGCACTGGTGCGCCCTAGAAGATTTGCAGGTGCGCCCTATGGTATTCCAGAGAAATATGTGCCTGTTGGGGACCAAAACACCAACAGGGTTTTTGGAGCTTAGATTTTTGGGGGACAGAGGTGTGGGGAATTGGCTGTAAGCTGACAGTCTGCCCAACCCTGCACCTCACTTGCCTGATTAGGTTGCAAAAGGCTGTTAAGCTGTGGTGCTGGATTGTTTACACTAACCCCCATGTTCCCCGGAAAGACTGGAGGCAAGTTCCTTCTATCCTTTGTTTGGTGTAAAATTAAGATGATGTGTATGGTGGGGGTTTTCTGCACTCAACACAATTAAGAGTAAAAAGAGAGGAATTCTTCAATGTATTGATGAGGAAATCAGAATTTGCCTTTCAAATATATGCCCAAACATTGAAGAAATTGCTAGGACACATCAGGCTCATGTTTCTCATAAACATAAGAATGAAAAAACTTAAAACATTTGTGCCAGGACCTGCCAAATTTACTAAATCTTACTAAGAATGTATCTATCTATATATAGATATAAGAAGATAACTTTTTTTTTAACACCTTTTTAAAAAAATTCTAAAAAGCATAACAAAAAATATAACATAAAAATGTGTTTTAATGTCAGAATAAATTTAATTTTGTCATATTTACTTCGTTTAATTACCATAAAAGCACGCTTGGATTTTATATATTTTTTCTTTAATATTTGGCTTATTAAACATATTTCTCAGAAATTTTTATATAGTGCGCCTACAGTTATTTGTAGGATTTTAAATGTGCCCCAACTTCAAAAAGTTTGAGAACCACCGTTTGGCTTAAAGGTACAGGGGGCCAGATTTGAGGGGCAAACATAGCTGAGTGGGAGCCCTTTGGGCTCAGCAAACTACCCCTGTCATCAGACAGATGGAACTGAGACCTGGGGAACAGAAGGGACTTGCCTGATACCTGACAAGGCTGCCCCTGGTCACTGGCTTCCCAGCCTGGATTGGGGGCAGGGTAGTGTCCCCCACAATAGACCTCTCCCAGCAAGCTCTGAACCCCTCCATAGCCTGGGCAAGGGTAAGGTCCTCCCCCAATACCTCAGGCCCCATTCTAAGCCCAGCCCAGACTGTGGCCATGTCAGACAGCCCTTCCCAGGTCCCCTCCCTGTACCTGGGCCCAAGGCAGCCTCTTCAGGTTCCTCTCCGCAGCCCTGGATCACAGGCAGGGAAAGAGTTCACGGTCACGGAGCAGCAAGCCCTGTGTGCTCCCGCCCTGCCAGCCGAGAGCGGGCCCCTCCTTCCTCTGAATCCCATCCCTCCTGCAGTCTCTCCTCCCATCGGGGACCTTCCAGGGACCCAGGAAGGGGAGTGGGGACACACTGCCAGAGTAGACAGGCCTTCCCGAGACCCCAGAAACCCTCCAGGTGGCCAGCTTCCTGCTTCCGCTCTGCTCTGCTCACCTTGGAGGTCTTCGGAGGCTGAGGGAGCACCTTCTCCAGGTTCTGCTCAAACCACCTGAGCAGCCAGGGCCCGGGCCTGCAGATGGGCCAGTGGTCAGCCCGACGGCCTGAGGAGAGGCCAGCCATGCCATCCGCAGTCCGGACCACCGGCTGGGGTCCCAGGCCTCGCCCAGCGCCTCCAAGCCCTCAGCCCCCATCCTGCACCATGGGGCCTGGTACTGGATACTCTCAGAGGACCTCAGGTGGAGGGGGAGACCTGCCAACCTCAAATTCTGACCCCGGGCTAGAGCTGGCTCTGGAATAACAGAGCCAGCCTTGGCCTTCAGGGCAGCAGGTGCAGGGTGGGGACTGCTCAGGGACCTGAAGGCAGCAGCGTGGCTCCCTGTGACCCATCTGCCTTCACAGGGGTGTGATCATTGTGGTCACACAGGGCCCCACATCTAGAAGGGCTGTTTCTTATGTAATGCTGCCATCAGAGTCTTAAAACTCTGAAGTTTGAAAAGAAATCCTGCTTTTTCATTTTGTACTGGGCCCCACAAATGATGTGGCCATCCTGGGGCAAAGGTCAGGGCCCCAGTCTGTCCCTCCAAGCAGCCCCTCTCTCCTTGAGAGTCTCCGGGTTCCCAGGGGAACCATCCCCCCAAGTATGGTCCAAAAGAAAGTTGGCAAGTCCTCTGGCTGCCTTCATTCTAAGTCACTTTACTGATTTCATGAGTCAGCTGAGTGGCCCTGAGGACCCCTGACCTGGGCAGCTTCCAGAGGACGAAGAAGCATATACGTATAGAGAGCTGGAGTACTGAATGAATAGATGGAGTGTGTGACTGTATGCATTCATCAGTTCATCCATTCATCAGCTTCTCTATGCTGAGTCCCTTCTGTACGGCAAGCACAGTGCTGGGCACTCTGGGTTTCGGTGGTGACCAAGATACAAGCCCCTGCACTCAGGGACCCGATAGTGTAAAGAATGAACGAGGGAGGAAGGAATGAATGGGGTAAATGGAGATGAATGTCTGACTGGAGAGATTGTAAACTGGAGGTCCCAGGATTATTTGGGGAACCCGCATTGTTCTGGCAGCTTTCCAATTAGTTGGCAATATCTAAGAATTAAGGATCTGACATAAAAACCTAAATTTCTAGCTTCTCTCTTTTTTTTTTCAACTACAGTTGACATTCAATATTGTTTTGTATTAGTGTCAGGTGTACAGCACAGTGGTTAGATAATCATGTACTTTACAAAGCGTTCCCCTGATATTTCCAGTGCCCACCTGGCACCAAGCAGTTTTTATAATATTATTGACTAGATTCCCTCTGCTGTACTTACATCTCTGTGACTGTTCTGTAATTACCAATCTGTACCTCTGCATCCCTTCACCTTTTTCACCCAGCCCCCCAACCTGCCTCTCCTCTGGCACCCATCAGTCTGTCCTGTATCTGAGTCTGCTTCTGTTTTGTTTGTTCATTTATAAATGTTATTTAGATTCCACATGTAGGTGAAATCATATATTTGTGTTTTCCAGCTTCTATTGAAAAACTAGAGGCTCTGGCCACCCTGGGTCCACTCCCCTACAGGGCAGAGGCAGCTGGAACTGAGCAGGGCCCCTCCGTGGAGAAGGGCATAGGCTGCACCATCGGGCATGGTTCTCACCCAGCCTGCCACCCTTGATGCCAAGGCAGCCACCCACCTCGGTCAGCTCGGAGAAGTTCAAAGCTGTTGACCACTATGAGGCCAACCTAGGCACCCCAACGCCCCCCACGGTGGCCCAGGCTCTGCCGCAGGACTCCACACGGCATCCCCACCTTCTCTCATCCTCAGAAGGCGGCCCCCACCTGGGAACTCCCAGTAATCAACACCACAAACCATAGGCAGCACAGAAACTTTATCCTTGTTTTGTGGATGAGAAAAGGGAGGCCCAGAAGAGATGAAAGGCATGTCTAAAGTCACACCCCTGAGGGTCTTTAAACACAAGACCCAGGGCTCTTGTGCACACTGCTCCCCCATCACCACCACCACACATACTGCAGATGAGGCTCAGGGGCTCCCACACCAGCGCTCAGGGACGGGAACTCACCCAGCGTCCTTTGCACTAGAGTCCTCATTAGTTGCATCTGCAGAAGAAAGTATGGCGGTCAGCAGCAAAAGGTCTGCCCAGAGCCCAATGTGAAACTTGGCCTTATTGTCTCTCCCCAGGGGCACGCCCTTGCCAACCACCCCTCCGCCCCACCTCTGTAAAGCCATCCTACCTCGGGCCTTACCTGAGCACAGAGTGCTGCAGTGCTCGGGAACTTGTGCTCCTGCCTGCCAGGACAGACAGACAGACAGACAGACAGGTGTGGGTAGGGAGCCCAGGTACGCCAGCCTCCCACAGCCCCTTCCGCACTGGACCCTCGCAGCTCCCAGCCCCCGGCGGCCGTACCTGATCCGGGCCCTCCAAGCCAGCCGCAGTGCTCCGGGCTGGCCCGCCGCTGTGGCCAGGCTGCGGGACGATCTTCTCCACGCCCTTCCTGAGCCAGGTCAGCACCCAGCCACTGGGACTGCAGAGGGACAGAGATGCCATCCACCCTCAACCTCCCCAGCCCTGGATTGGTTTTTTCAACCTAAAGAAATCGGTTGGAGTTGCAAACCTCTACCTCTCCACTGGGAGAGTTCAGATATATCATCTCTCCCTGAAGCTTGTGTCCTTCTCTGGAAAGTGGGGGACGGATGCCGACTCTGTGAGGCAGGTGTGCCCAGTGCCATCCTAAACCCACCCCTAGAGTATCTGAGAGCTGCAGGTTCTCCATCATGCTGTCCCCCCCTAGCCTGGCCCCAGGGGTCCTGCCCTTGGCACCCGCCTGTGCCCCAGAAGGGCTGAGGGCTTCCTAGGGGTGTTTCCTTGTGGCTGAGGCCGATCACCTTGGATATGAGGGGCACAGGCTCACTGCCCGGGCCAGGCCCCAGCCACAGACATGCTCGCGTGGATCAGCACCACTGGTCTACAATGTGTGAGCCAACCGGGAAGTTTCACATAAAAGTCTGGATTTCTGGCATCCTAGGAAATAAGAAGCTCTAGACATTGGGACCTGCTTTTCACGCAGGCACTGAGAACCTCTGGCCCCACCCTTCCCTTCCCTTCCCATGGTCACATTGCTTATTTGGGAGGCCCTGCCAGAGGCTCCCTTCAGCCAACTGCCAAAATGCCCTAGACTTTGCCTGGGAGTGACTTAGGCCTGAGAGCAAAGCCAGTCCCCACCCCCCCAGTGGCTGCCTAGCTGATGGGGGGTTGAACGGGGCTGGCCCTAAGAAGAGGGGAGATGGAACAGTACCTGTTCATGTGGGGAACCCCAGCCACCGGGACCTGGAGGGATGTGGGCGGAGCAGAGGCAGGCAGCTGGGTCTCTGGAAAAGAGTCCCTCCCCCTTTAGCTCTGGAGCCTCTGAGAGCCCATTGCTCCCTGTTGGGGAGGTCAAGTCAGAGGCAGGAGAGAGGGGAGAACCCCAAGGGGGTAAGAAGGTTGGGATTCCAGCTCAGCTCAGACAAAAATTCCCCCAGAGCCCACCCTTAGTTTCTTTGAGCCTCAGTTTTTTCATCTGTGAAATGGGCCTGCCAGCCTCGTGGTTCCTCCACAAGGCTCTGAGGGGGAACAGAGCCCGGTCCCACCACTGGTCCTGCCATCCAGGGTCCCCAACACTCACCCTGAGGGCTTGGGTCAGCCACTCCAAGTTCCTCCCCTTCTGATGGCTCCTCAGGTGGCTGTAGGGTTCAAACAGGACCACGTAAGCCTTTGGAGGGACCAGCCCGGTCCAGGCAGGGGCAGCCCCTGATCCACCCATAAGGGACTCTTCCACCCCCCCCCACACACACACCCACAGGACCAAACAACCCTATTCTCATAATCGTTTCTGTAAATCCTGCTGGCCTCACCTTCCGCCTCCCCAGGGTCCCCTCCTCCAGGGCTGGGTCACGGCGACCACCCCCCAAAGGTGGTCCCCAGACCTATCACAGCCCCCAAGACGCTGTCCCTCTTCAGTGGCCTGGCAAATGGAGGGGACGTTAATATAGATTTACGTTCTAGGAAGCTCCTCATCTCATATACTGGCTACTGGGAGCAGCTGTTCTAGACTCTAGGGGTGGCAAACTATGGCCCATGGGCCAAATCCAGCCTGCTACTCGTTTTTGTAAATAGTGTTATTAGAACACAGCCATGCTCATTTGGTTATGTATTATCTCTGGCTGTTTTCACAAGCCAATGACAGAGTTAGGTATTAACAGAGAGGGCATGACCCACAAAGCCTAAAATAGTTACTCTCCAGCATGCCTTCCTCACCCTGGGCTTCTTACCAGGGACCTGGCTTCCGGTGTGGCCTCCTGGGGGGCTGTTTCAGGCTCTGGCTCCAGCTTCATCACTAGGTCAGGCTCGGGCTCTCGCTCTGCCCCCTCCTCCTCCTCCTCCTCCAGCTTGTTCTTCTGAGGGGTTCCCGGGGGCTGAGGCAGCACCTTCTGGACCCAGCCCAACATCCTGAGGCCTGCAGGGAACATATCCCTGAGTCTTCCCAGAGCGCTCACAGCTGCTCCTACCATTTGGGGGCCACTTTTGTGAATTACACATTTCCCTGTCCTCTCATCTCTTAAAATATTTTTGCAACCATATCTCCTAGTAGAAATACTCAAGCCCACAAACAGCTGTGTGTAGAAAGAGGTTAATCACAACAGTGTCATAGCAAAAGATGAAAAACTTCCAAACATCCGTCCATAGGAGGCTGGTTATTGGAAAGCACCTAAATGTTCACCTGTAAGAGGGGTACATAGTAAATAAACCATGCTACACCCCATAACGGCATGTTATGGGTCTATCTGAACTAATGTGGAAAGGTGCTCGTGCTCCGGACTCCAGTTGTGAGCAAATCAGTTAAACGCTTAGTACCTCAGTTTGCTTGTCTGTATAATGGGATATTAATAGTAGCTACTTAAGGATGAAATAAACTGGTAAGAACAGTGACTTGTATACACCGAGAGCTTAATAAATGTTGGCTGTGACTATTATTTGGAGTCAGGTAAAAAAGCTTGTCGTGGAATACCATGTCCAGCACGACCCCCTTGCAAACTTTTTTTTACTACAAGTAACATCTAAATGGAATATCCATTTTAAATCAGACAGAACTAACCTGTTTTCATAATTTAAAAGTTTTTAAGATAAAATGACCATTGAACCCCTTTTTCATGTTTACTGCGATATTTCAGCCCTACCTTATATAGATTCAGTGTCTGGTGTCATCTGTATTTGGGGAGCGGGAGCCCCTTTCCTCATGACTAGATCCCTACAGGGTGGCCTGGCTCGGGGGGCGGCACACAGGTCGGTTAGGGCTAACTCCCCGCCCTGAAGGGAACCTTCCATGGCAATGCCCAACACGGTGTGCGCTGCTCCCCCAGCCAGAGGCAGCCCAGGAGTTGGTAGAGTGCTGCCCTGTCCGTCCTTCCTCTACCAGGGGCCCTGGCCCTGGGCTGAAAAGGGCAGGCTCAGGGCTCAGGATCTCAGCAGCCCCTGGCCATGCTGCCTTCTGCCCCTGCCCTGGCTCAGCCGCCCAGCTTCCCCTGTGAGAGGCTGCGGTGGGGGATATAGCCTCGGCTCAGTCGCCAAACAGGCGAACTTGGGCCATTGGGCCAGACGTGACCGCTCTGGTCATCCATTTCCCTGTTTGGGGGTGGTGGTAGACACAGTGATGACCCGGGCTGGAAGAGCCCAAGGTCACATGCTAGGATGGTAGACTGCACCGACCCCAGCCAGCCTTAGGCAGCCTCACGAGCCAAAACTGAGCTAAGTGCTCCTGACTGACCCACGGTCACACTCATCTTTGTTCTCACCACCTCCCGCCCAGCCCCGGTAAAAATAAATGTCATCACTGTACAGTAAAGGAGGTGGGAGCACAGAGAGGTTAGCAGACTTTCCCAAAGTAACACAGCCAGTAAGAGGCCAAGCCGAGTTTAACTCAGGCCTGCCTGACTCCAGGTGTCCCAGGCGGTACCGAATTTGCTGCTTCTGCAGGCCAGCCCTGCACACCCTTCCCGGCAGTCAGCAACTGTGACTTGGGTTTCTAAACTTTCTGGAAATGACTAGGGCAGCCGGCCTCACTCTCAATCTTTCTTCTTTCCACAGACCCAGCCATTTTCTCCTATATGGAAACTTCTGCAGGACCCCTCTATCTTTTGGCCACGTCCCTACCAACTCCACTTTGATGACGATGGCTCAGCTTGGAAGGGGAAACAGAGTGGCAGCCCAGGATAGCGGTGGTGCTTGGACCACCAGCCTGTCAGAATCTGCTGGAGAGCTGGTAGAAATACAGAGTCATGGGCCCTGCAAACCCTCCACGGGACCTAGAATCTGCATTTCACAAGCTGCCCTGGAGACTGTGATGTTCACTAAGGTTCAAGCGCATGGGGCGGGCGGGCTGAGGGAAGCCCCGCAGTTTTCAGCCTTGCCCTCTTCTCCACATCTAAACGCCTTGCTAGTAGAAGATCCCGTCAGCAGGCCCACAGCCACCAAGCCGCCACCTCAGCCCGCGTTACCTGCTCAGATGCCAGCCACCAGCCAGGAATTACCGTCCCCCTACCGCTCACAGCTGGCCTCTCCAACGGGGGAGGAGGATTAATTGGCAGCACCAGGCCTTGCGCAGAGGATTAGCAGGTGCCAAACGGGTGGGGAGGTGACAGTGGAAGAGAGGAGGTCGATGCCCAAGGAGCCACAACAACCCTCTAGAGGCCAGCAGGTGTCTGGGGCCCAGGAAAAGAGCCACAGCTGGCCCAGGTTTGGGTACCATGAGTTGCCAGACGACCAGTCCAGGTACCAGGGTCTTGGCCTGCCGCATACCTTGGCCAAACTGCAGAGTAGCTTACGGGAGAATGACAGCTTGGAGTCCCCACGCGATTCTGGGAGATGACTCAAGGGGGCAGGGGCTTGTCAACAGTCAGCCAGCAGCAGCAACACACCCCAGCTCTCCAGCCCCAATGCCGGACCCAGGCAGATTCTCTCTGGTCCGGAGTCCTCAGCAGCAATGGTGGTGTTCCCGGGGATCCAAGAGCTGACAGATGACCGACTGTGCATGAGCAGGCGACTATTAAATTGCCTGAGCTAGGCAACGAGCGCGGCGTAGTTTTAGAACATTTCTGTCACCCATCACCCCAACACAATCGCTTGTGCTCCCTGACAGTCTCTCCCTGTCCCATCCCAGTCCCAAGCAACCACCAATCTGCAGTCTGTTCTCTAAGGCTTTGCCTTTTACATAAATGAATCGCACACTATGTGGAGTGTTTTTTGCATCTGATTTCTTTCACTTAGATTAGAATATTTTTGAGGATCATCCACACGGTCACACATTATCAGTTCTTCATTTCTTTTTCATTCCCAAGAGTATTCCGTGGTACAGACATACCACACACACACAGTCGAGCTGTTCACCAGTCAACAGACACTGGTTCTTCCCCATTTCTTGGCCTCTAGAAAGAATGCTGTTGTGAACGTTCGCGTGCAAGTCCTTGTGTGGACATATATTTTCATTCCTCTTAGGAAGAGCCCTAGAGCTAGAATGCCTGGGTCCTATGGTAGACTTACGTTTCACTTTTTAAGAAAATGCTCAACTGTTTCTGCAAAGTAGTAGCCCCCAAGTCTTGATGTGAGTCGTAATTGCATGGGGGGTCTCACTTCATAAATTATTGGTTACATTTTTTTATGTACCTTCTGGATTTTGTTCTATTTTACAGCTTTAAATGGGTTTTTAAAAATTAAATGGAGTGGGGGGCAATGGAGTACACTCTGGGAGAGTTTTCCCGGCATGCCTCCCTGGGGCTGTATGGAGCACTGCAGGAGGAGCAACCAGGAGCCAAATCCCAAGTTGTGGGAGACTGCAAGTGGCAAAGCCTTTGTAAATTCCAGGCTTAGCAAAAGGCTAAATTCTCCCCCCAGACACACCTCCATATTGGCTATAAAGCTGAGTATTTGCACTTATCCCAACCCCCCACCTCACTTGCTTGGTTACCTTGCTAGAAGCAATTTACATGCCCTTCTTCTCACCCTTTGTTTGTTCAGATGTTGGTTGATGTCAGTTACTCATGGTGGGGGGATTCCTGTTTATGCCTCAGATATGTGACTTTGTATCAGAGCCTTTCTTATTTGCATATGGCTATATAATAAAGCAAACCTGGGGCTGTTTTGCTCTGTTCTTGCCATCAGCTTGCAGAGGCCTCCTGATCCCATCCTATTTCTTTTTAAGTCTATTTTCTTCATTTCACATCATTCTCAATCAGGACCTGGAATTACTAGCTGCGCTGGTTTGCGGCACCAAGTGATCTCACAGGCTCAGCATCTGGGCAGATACATGCAAATAAGTGAGGCTCTCCCAGGTGTCCCTCGCCTGGAGGGTCTGTCTCCAATGGCTGTGACCATGGTGGTGGGCGGGCTTAGGCACTCATGACCTTGCTTTCCTGGGAAGGAGGGGGAGGCTGCAGGAGGCCAGAGATGATGTAGCACCTGCTAATCTCTGTCCTGCTGAGGCCACCACTCTCCCTGATCCCCTTATGCTGACCCTGGACACTGCTCCCCCCCCCTAATCTCCCTCACCCCTGGAGCCCCAAGCACTGGCAGGCAGGGCAGTGCCACTTCCCTGAGGTTTGCAGGGAGGGGAGGGCCTGCCCAGATCATAGTCACCCCTCTTGGCAGGGGCTAAGGCCCTTGCTTAACACAGATGGGAGCCTTGAAGCCCAGAGACAGACAGTGACTGGTCCAGGCTCACACAGCCTGCCCTGGGCAGCCCTGGCCAGCCCATCCCCAGGCAACCCTGCTCCCTGTCTGCCACTTCCCAACGTGCCTGGCTTGTCTGAGGCCTGGGAGACAGCAACCTTCAGGAAGACTGAAATGGAGCTGGGGATGCATAGGACCCCTGGCAGTCAGCTCCTCTCCCCAGAGCCTACGGTTTCCATGGTTGCCGAGGAGCGGATGCCCTCACAATCAGGCTGCAACGGGCATTGTTTCTGCAGAACATTCTTTATTCTCCTGCTGTCTCATAAGGCACAGGGTCCTGGCCAGTCTCCCTGCCTCTTCTCCCCACTGAGCAGCCGAAGAGCAGAAATCCTTGAAAGCCTGTGCCCCTGTGGCCTGTGCCCCACAGATCAGGTAGCCCCTGTCCATGTGTCAGGGGCAGGGAGTCCTCCTTCCCTCCTCGTCCCGCTCTCCTCCCTGTCCCTCCCCCTGCAGGCCCATCCCCCGTGCCCTCTCCCTGCTCCTCCTGGGCCCTAGGGACTCACTTCCTGCCCACCCACCACCACCCACCCCGTCTCTTCTCTGAAGGGACTCAGGAAGGAAACAAGTTGAGTCAACATATTCTCACTAAAGTCGAAATGGCTGAAGGTCTCCTGGGAATACCTGCTTTTTAAAGGGAGGCGCTGCCTGGCCAGCAGGGCTTTCCTAGTTCATATCTGTCATGCCTCTCGCCTTCTTTGAGACGGTTTCGTCTCCCTGTAGAATTTTGAGTAAATGCCAGAGACCTTAGCTAAGGCCAAAAGTCATAATTAGTTACCCAGAGGCATTCTAAGCTAAATCTGAACCAACTCGCTGCTGCTGCTTCCTGCTGCTTAATAGACTCAAATGTCCCTTCTCCTAGCATTCCCTGAGTGCCCCCCAGACACTCACCTGCACTGACCTCGGTCAGAGCCCCTAGCACATCCTGTGTGTGTCATATTAGTGTTCCTGCCACCACACTGGGAGTTCCTGAAAAAACAGGATGGGCATACAGTAGGTGCTCAATAAACATCAGACCAGTAGACAAACCAGCACTGGCCAAGGTGTCTGGCCGGCCCCAGCCCAGGGTGAGCCCCTTGTGCCCTTGGCTCCCCAGCCATGGCCCGCATCGTGGACCTGGTGCCCTGGGAGGATGGCTCCACCCACGTGTACGCATCCCCGGCCATGCTGCTCCCGATAGAGCGGAGGAGAAACCAGCTGGCTGGCGTTAAGCAGCAGCTCTACCACCCGGCCCTGCCCAGCCTGCGCCGCATGGACATGGACTCCGTCAGGGCCTGCCTGCCGGACGAGCACTGCCAGTCCACCACCTACTGCTGCAAAGGTCGGACACCTCGGGCCTTTGGGGAAGGGGTGGGCGGTTTGGAGGAGAGAGATCCAGGAGTGAAAGGCCATGTGAACACGTTCACAGGGCTCTTCTCTGCTCCGCTACTTCCCACCAGGGAAACCTCTGGAGGGCTGAGCCTCCGTCTCCTTATCAGTAAAATGGGGAGGATAACAGCGGCCTCACAAGCCCAGTGTGAGGTTAAAGCGAGATAAGGCAGAGCAAGCACTTAGAGTAGTGCCTGGCGCTAACAGGTGCTCAACAAATTGAGTCCATTGTTGCTATTGTTATTATTAATGAAGAGAGAACTGTGCAGGGGTCTGTTGCAGCAGTAGGAGTAATAATAATAGCAATAATAGCAACTTCTGCCCAATCATCTCTCCATCTGGAAGAGGAAGAGGAGACCCTCCTCACACCTCCCATGAATGCGAGGAGGATGTGGCCCAAGGCAGAACTCTCCATGGGTGGGAAGCGTGGGCGTGGAGGTGGGAGTGCGGCACACACACACACACACACACACACACACGCTCATTCATCAAGCACCTCTTTCCTGCCTGAGCACTGGGAAACTAAGGGCATTGCAGCTGGAGGGAACAGCATGTGTAGAGGGCTGGAAGGGAAAAGCCACATAAGGTATTGCGGTGTGGTGGCGCTGGAGGGACAGGTGGGGGCAGTAGGAGCAGGGGCTGGGGTCCAGGGCACAGCTCGGGAAGGTCCTGGTGCTGAGCACAGCAGCCTGGACTTTCTCAGAAGGAAACTAAGAACCTCTGAAGACTTTAAACAGAGAAGAGGTCTGATCATTGTCAGGAAGGGGCTGGAGGTGGAAAATGGGGAAAGGGTAGTTAGGACACTGAGAGGGACTATAGTCTTTAGAAGGAGGGTCTCTTGAAAAGGAGAAGGAGAGCTAAGATGGAAAATGGGAACGGTGAAGCCCCCACACCCGCTTTTCCACAGGGGAGCAGCTCCTGGGCTCCCCCCACCCCCACTTCTGTGTGGAAAGGGTCCTTACCGCAGTCAGACTTTCCGAGCTCCCAGCTTCTCTTGCAATTTAGGTGTTTAGGGAAAGCAACTGGTTTAGATATGGACTTTATTGCAAATACATGCTTCACTAAAACTAGTAGAGTCACAGTTTTAAAATTCAAAATGCTTCAGCACGTACATTTGAACAAGTCTCACTTCTCCCCTACCTATGCCCACTTGCAGGCAACCACTCTCGGGGTCTAATGTATCCTTTCATTGTTTGCTATTGAAAACACAAACCTGTATTATTTTGCTCTCCAACTTTTTTTTTAGCAAGAGAGACAAAGACAGACAGACAAACAGGAACAGATAGGAAGGGAGAGAGATGAGAAGCATCAATTCTTCATTGCGGCACCTTAGTTGTTCATTGATTGCTTTCTCATATGTGCCTTGACCAGGGGGCTACAGCGAACCCAGTGCCTCCTTGCTCAAGCCAGCAATTTTGGGCATCAAGCCAGTGACCTCGGGCTTCAAGCCAGCGACCATGGGGTCATGTGTATAATCCCACGCTCAAGCCAGTGACCCTGTGCTCAAGGCAGATTAGCCCACGCTCAAGCTGATGACCTTGGAGTTTCAAACCTCGGTCCTCTGCATCCCAGGCTGATGCTCTATCCACTGCACCACTGCCTGGTCAGGTGCACACCAACTTTTTAATATGAACATATTCAAATATAGAGAAAAGTTGAAAGAGTAATACTATGAACAACCATTACTTCCCACCTGCTTCAATTGTTTTCCCATTTTTGTTCTCTCTTTCTCTCTCTCTCTCTCTCTCTCACACACACACACACAAACACAAAAACACACACACTTTAACAAGCAGCTCCCAGCAATAAGAACCACCTCCTACATGAAACAATACCATTATCACATCTAGGAAAATTCACAATAATTCTATAACATCTAATATTAAATCCATATTAAAAATGTGTCTAATTACCCTCCAGAGATCTCTTTTACAACTTAAAAAAGAAATGTGGTTTTTTTTGGAACCAGAAGTCAGTCTAGGATTGTAGACTGTACATTGCAATTGCTTGTTATGTCTCTTTAGTCTTAGCCTAAAAGTCTCCTCACTTTCCATTTCCTTTCATAATACTGACTTTTTAGAGTCTGAACAGTTATGTTGTAGACAGTCCCTCACTGTGAACTCAAGCGAGCGCTCCCTTCCAGTATTGTTTACCTTGATCATCTATTTCCTATGAACTAGGAGCTAGGTGTGATGAGATCTGCCAGGTAAAACACTGCTGCCGGGCTCTTTCACAGGGGATGGATACCATGCTTGCCGCAATGCTTCAGCAGGAGGCACAGGATGTCATTGTCCCATGATTCCTGATGCTAAGTTTGCTGACTTGGTTAAGGTGGTAACCTCAATGTATTTTCTTTGCTGCCTCCAATTGTCTCAGTTTGGGGCTTTATAGCAAAATGTAGCACGTGATGTGTATACTCTTCTGCACCTTGGAGGTTGTATATGAGAACTTTCTCTACTCTTGACAGCTGCATAGTGAGGGTGCATCATGGTTTATTTGCCCAGTCCTCTCATGGCAGATGTTTGAGTTGATTCCATGCATTTGCTATTACAAATAAGACTGGAGAAGGTAAGCCTTCCATATCATTTCCTGGTCATGCAGCTATAAAGTGGGGAAACTTCCCAGAAGCAGGACTGTGGGGTCAAAAGGTATGCGTCATAATTCTGATAGATACTGCCCATTGCTTTCCATAGGTTCAAATCAATTTATACTGCCTCTGGCAAAATACAGCAGTGGCCCTGTTTCTAATAACTGCACTGGACTTTGGATTGTTTCCGATCTGATAGGCAAAAACTGGAATCTCAATGTACTTTGAATATGCATCTTATGATGAATAAAGTTGATTATCTTTTTATATGTTTAGGGGCCATTTGTATATCTTGTGTTTGTGTGTGAACTACCTATGCATTTTGATTACCCATGTTTACCCATTTTTCTCTTGCTTTTTGGTCTTGACTTCTAAAACCACTTTTTTTTTTTTTTACAGGGACAGAGAAAGAGAGTCAGAGAGAGGGACAGATAGGGACAGACAGACAGGAACGGAGAGAGATGAGAAGCATCAATCATCAGTTTTTCGTTGTGACCCCTTAGTTGTTCATTGATTGCTCTCTCATATGTGCCTTGACCGCGGGCCTTCAGCAGACCGAGCAACCCCTTGCTGGAGCCAGCGACCTTGGGTCCAAGCTGGTGAGCATTTTGCTCAAGCCAGATGAGCCCGCACTCAAGCTGGCAACCTTGGGGTCTCGAACCTGGGTCCTCTGCATCCCAGTCCGATGCTCTATCCACTGCGCCACCGCCTAGTCAGGCAGGACCACTTTCAATAATACGAAAATTTAAACTCATCTTTATAGTAAGTGGAAATATCCTTCCCATTTGCCTTTTGACTTCTCATGTTGTTTTTTGGCAATGCAGAAGTTATTTTTTATATAGCCGAAGTTATCAATCTTTTCTTTAAGCTCCCGGGTTTTGAATTAGAGTTGGTACAGCCTTCCCCACCCCAAGGTTAGAAAGGAATTTACCCGTATTTTCTTCTAGTACTTACTATGGTTTTAACTTTTTTATATTGAAATGTTTGGTCCATTTGAAGTTTATTATGGTTTAAACCATGTTAAGTAAAAATCTACTTTATTCTAGATTTTTTTTTAAGTTGTCACATTAAAAAAACAAACATTTAAAGCAGTGTGGGTCAAAGCTCTCCTGTGTGGACCTATGACTGCTGGTGCATGAGACATCTCTTCTCCCTTTCTCTACCTTCTTCAGATGACTTTGACAATGCCTACTTCACACTCCTTGGTGTCCCCAACAAACCCCTGCAGTGCTTGGTGAGTGTCCTTCGCCCCTGCCCTTGGTTTGCTCAGGGGAAAGGGGTGAAGGCCCCCGCCTGCTCCCAGCCCCAAGAACCTCTGGTCTTGAGCTCTGCTCTGTGTACTTCCTCCGCTGCTGCTTTGGGAACCGGTCCCTTCCCATCTCCATCAGGGGGTCCAGGCTCCCTTTGGTCAGATAAGACAAGTATCAGCTCTGTTCTCCGGGGTGGTTTGGGTCGGCCTCCCAGCTTCTGCATCTACCTCCGGGGCCCTGACTGCCATGGCTCCGGTAGGACATCACGGCGACCGGCCAGAGGCTCCGCAGCCGGTGCCGCGAGGGAAAGCTGGCGCCCATCGCGCCGGGCATCAACCGGGTCGACTGGCCCAGCTTCACACGCGCCATGGACGACTGGTCCCGTTTTGTGTCCTCTGCCGGCGAGTTCAAGCTGCCCTGCCTGAGCAAGGGGGGTCAGTCTGAGTGTGGAGGATGCCCTGGGGCGGGAGAGGTAGCCCAGCCACCGGGGATGCTGGAGACGCCCCGGAGTGCTGACTGCGGATGGGACACATCAGGGGTGGGCTCCAGCAAGGACAGGGCGGGGAAGCTGAGCAGCAGGGGGTGGTGGCACTTAGAGAGGGCAGGGCTTCAAAGGATTAAGGGACATGGAGGCTGAGCTCATCTTGGGAACAGGGTGCAAGCCAAGTCTGGACCAGGAGTCACTGGGCCTAAGGCTGAGCCCAGGGTGGGTTCTGCCGCTGGCCGGGCAGCTGGGGTGGGACAGATTGTAGGAACGGGCGTGAACGGGGCTTGACTGGGGGGCGGGGCTCAGGTGTGGGAGGGGATGGGCTTATTCTGGGCGTGCTCGGGGTTAAAGATAGGCGTTCCCTCTGCAGTGGAGGGTTTCAGCGGCTATGCAGTGCGATCCTTGAAGCCGGAGGTGACCCAGAACTGGCGGGTAGGAAGGGCTGTGCATTGACCCGTCCCTGGGGGCCAGCAGGGTGGAACGGAGAAGCGGCTAATCTACAATGGAGGGTGGGGAGACCGAAAGCAGGATCTCTCACAGAGAGGGCTGTTTGTGATCTTTGTAGTGAGGGTCCGTGTACCTCCCCCTGCCCCCAGCTCACGGACCACCCCTATCCCTCTTCCCTGCCCCAGTACTGTCTCAACCAGAACCCTAGCCTGGACCGCTATGGACAGAAGCCCCTGCCTTTCGATTCCCTGTAAGTGAGGCCATAGACCTCGGACCCCTGTGAGACCTGGGAAAAATTCGTCAGCTCCAATACATCACAAGAAAATGGGAACTTCAAAATGAATAAATGCTTAACTCCTACCAAACGGAGCACCCTGTCATCCAGTCCCTGACACCTTCACCCTTTGGGGGTGAAGGTGTCTATGTGGGGCGAAAGTGCAGTGTAACACTCCTGAGATGGGAGTGAGGTCCTGGAGAGGGAGGTTCAAGATGGGAGTGCACCCCCCACCTCGGGCTCACCCTTCTCCCTTTTTTGCAGGAATACTTTCCGACACTTCGGCTCCCATTACAGGTAGGGGACTGCCCCTGCCCCTGCCCCACTGCACACCTGATCACATCTGCCTCAGCCTTGGGCTCCCAGGATTCTCAGACTCCTGGGCCTTCGGGGGCCTGGCGAGGGAGGAGCCAAGGGATTGATGCCCCTCCCCATGTCAAAATGAGAGATGCTTCCTCCTAAAAAATGGGACAGGCAAAAGCACAACCCACCTGGCATGGTAGAGGTGGAGGGAGCCGAGCCACCCCATTTGTCCCTGAGGAGGCCATGAGGGGGTCGGGGGGAGTTGATCCGGTTGGAGAGCAAGGGTGAAAAGAGCCAACAGTCATGAGGAACCTGGTGGAAAGAGCCAGGACTGCCTTCCAGGATGCAGAGAGGGGTTGAAGGGCTGGGGCTAGTGTTCTCAGCTGGACTGTGCAAGACATTCAAGCATCTTCCTGACCTGGCCATCTCTCACCTCGCCAGCCCCATTCTCTACACTTGAGCAGTCTCCTGGGAGTGACTCAAAACCACAAGCACCATCAAACACTCCATACCTTTGTTTGTGCTATTTCAGTGCCTAGATGACCCTTCTGAGCCTGAAAACTCCTCTTCAGTCTGTAAAGCCCAACCCTGATGTCCTTCCCGGCCCTCTGCCTCTCCCCTCCAGCTCAAAGCCCCTCCACTTGGTCACCACGGATGTGTATCCCTGTCTGGGGGCACACAAACAACTGCGTTATGATTATGGGTGGAGAGCTTGCCTTCATGCAGTACATGGTTAGGGATCGGAGGGGGTAAAGATGAGGCAGACTGGAAGGGAGGGGGCTTAGGAGTCAAGCAGAGCAACTGGAAACATAACCAAAGGAAATAGGGAACCACTGAAGATTCTTGAGCCGTAGAGAGGGTAGAAGCTGTGTTTTCAGAGCTTTGAAGGCAGGTAGGTGGGTTTTGGGGGTTGCCTAGAGATAGACAGCCTGATTTCCCCCCAGGACACCCTGGAGGCCTCTACCTCCCCTGTTTCTCTCCACAGTCGGGTTAACTACCTAACTCCCTGGCGTTAATCTGTGAAACGGCCGATACCCAAGTTATTGGACCATGCGACCTCAGGTTCGACACAGAGAGTATGGTGGCATCCCCGATCTTTCTGAAAGTTTAGCCTTACTGGAAATAAACCTAATGCTTCCACAAGGAGGTACCAGGCCCGAGCCGGATTGGGGGGGGGGAGCAGGGGGGGGCAGGATCTGGGAGAGAGTCAGGACCTGACAATGGTAATGTCTTATCCTTTCCTGCCCCCTACCAACTGCTGGAGGACTGTCCAGAATAACCCCAAAGAGGTTAAGGAAGAATGTCTGTCTTCTGCATGGTTAGGGGTTAGAGCATCAACACTTAGCTCCTAGACCTAGACCTTCCAGATAACGCACCATCACCCACCTGGGAGTAGTCTGCAAGGACAGACCCAGATCAGGGAAACAGCCACCAAACTAAGGAACTCTCTTCAAACAGGACTTCTGGTGCCAGGATCTGGGGCTTCAAGGACCCATGAACCTTCTGTAATCATGTGGAAAGCCTTGTGACCACCCACATGTGCATTTTCTATGGGAAGGCTCCTTGTTTTCACCTGATACTTAGGAGAGTCAATTCCCTCAAAGGTTAGAAAGCCCTGACTATACCCTCTTTCTCCCCTTCCACCAGTATTTACTGAGGACTTAGTGTATGCACCCCAGGCACAGGTGAAAGAAACTTAAAAGACAAATACCATTAATACTCTCTGGACCCTGTGTTCTACTGTTCAGAACACATTATCATGTGATTCATGATCTCCTCCAAGCATCCCTATTTTAAAGATGGGAAAACTGAGGCTCACATCAGACCTCAAATCACAGCACTTGACATAGTGTTCACATATAGTTGATGCTCAATGTTTGTAGAATAAATTATTTCCCATAATGGGGGTCTTTCCTTTAACATTGAGTAGTAAACAAGGAAGTGAGTCATACTGTGTGATATGCAGACGGAGCCTGCCTTATAGATTCAAGGCTGATTTTAATTTAGATATAGAGGGGATGATCATTACCCTTATACCAAGGTGAGAGACCGGAGTGTTCATCTCTTTGTCCTAGAGCAATGGTTCTTAACCTGGGTTCTATCGAACCCTAGGGGTTCGGAGAAGCCTCTGCCACGGAGGCCAGAATAAAATAATACCGTAATTTGTTGTGAGTTCATGCACTTTGTTGGTTTTGTTCTTTGAGCAAGGTGATGTTCATGCACGGCTCATTTTGTGCATCAGTAAAAAAACATATACCTATGTCTTGAATTTGGAAAAAAAATCGTATTTTATTTATCACTAAAGAAGGGTTCGGTGAATGCGCATATGAAACTGGTGGGTTCGGTACCTCAAAAAAGGTTAAGAGCCACTGACCTAGAGTATGGGGCTCTGATGACAATAGGCAGGAGTCAGGGGAGCAGGGAGGAGCAGACAGGAAATTGTAAGCCCGTTCCTCCCCACGTCCTGTCAAGAAGGTAGCCATTTCATGCAGGAAGAAGGCCTTTCCTCCAAGTCCAGCAGACAGTCAATCTGGCTTAACCCTTGGGGTGTCATTGGTAGAGCCCCCTGGTATGTCAAGGGCACAGACTGCATCCCCGAGTGCCCCCTCCAACATGCCAGCCCAGAGAGGAGATTTGCCTGACTACGGCTCACAGCAGGCGTGCTGGCGTCCTGGCCTGCAGGAAACGGGACACCCAGGGAGCATGCTGAAACATGCCAGAGGGAATCAGGTGCCTGGAAGCCTTTCCTGGCCCTGCTTCCTTAACACTGAGTGACTGGGCAAGTCCTTCCAGGAATTTGACCCAGCAGATGTTTGAGGCCTTGCCAGGTCCTGCGCTGGCTGTTGGAGGGACACAGACCAGATACCATCTCTGCCTTTGAGGCGCTTCCAGTCCAGTGGAAGAGAGGCAGACCCATCTGGTTCACCCCTGAAAGCAGAACATGGGCATACCTAGGCCATGCTCCTCATGCCCGAGAGCTGTAAACGGTAAGCCACACCAGCAATTTTAATAGTTCATTGCCCACCAGTTGTACATGGAATCCCGACTCCAGGAATAAAGGAAATGCAGAGCAGATGAGCATTAACAAGCCTGACTTAGCATGCACTTTCCATTTTTTAAGTGCTAGGCAATGTAGTAAGCACTTTGCAAAGTATACCCACTTTACAGATGAGGAAAGAGACTTGAGGGTTAGGTGTCTGGCCCAAGGTCACACAGCTGGTGATTGGCAGAGCTGGGAACTGAAGCCAGCCTGCCTTACCCCTGAACCTGTGGCCACCACACTACCACTCTTCCGCCTTTCTGCTTTAAGAGACATGCAAGCCATACCTGACCTGTTGTAGCACAGTAGATAAAGTGTTGACCTGGAATGCCGAGGTTCAAAACCCTGGGCTTGCCCAGTCAAGGCACATACAGAAAGCAACTAATATGTGTTGATGCTTCTCACTTCTTCCCCCTTCTTCTTCTCTCTCTTTAAAAATCAATAATTTTTTTAAAAAAGAGATACATGCAAGTCATGAATGGGGAGGAAACCTGAGGGGGCTTCCTGGAGGTGGGGACATTTGATCAGGCCTTAGAATGAGGAGGTAACCCACCAGAAAGCTCTCTTGCAGTTGCTGGCAGCGATGGAGTTTAGAGGAGTGGTAGAGTTAAAAATCCCACCCACAGAGGTCAAGAAATAGAAAGCTCTACACCTACCCAGCTGTGCCACTGTCTCCTGGCCTGGAAGTCTCTCCTCAGCCTCAGGGGGCTCTTTGCTCATCATAAATAAGTTACATTAGAAATCTTCCTTGCAGCAACCGCAGTGGAAACAGCCCAGACTCCATGGCCTCAACTCAAGGCCTTCCTGACCGGACCACAATCCACTACCGTGGCCCTGGGCCTGGACATACTACCCCAATACCAACTCTACCACCGGCCTCCTTGCTGTTCCAAACACCCCAGGGTCTTGTCTGCTTCCTAACCTTTGCTCAAAGGCTTTCTTCTCCCTGAAATGCTTTCCCCATTTCTTTCTACCCAAGCCCCATCCTTTCTTCCAGGCAGGCCTCTCTCAAGTCCTCCCTTCTCCTCCCAAGTCTCTGAGGACAGGGAGAAGAGCTGATAGAGAGAGACTAACTCCCAGCCTCTGGTTCTCAGGAAATACTGAATTTGCAGCTTCTCCTATCACTCCAAGTGGACCAGCCTGGGGCCTCCCAGAGCTAAGACACAGACAGACCTGGACTAAGTGAAACACTACTACAAAAGTACTTGTGTTTATTACAAAGTAATACACAAATCATACATCCCCACTGGTCTGGGCTCCCAGTCGGGAGGATCAGGGTCTCGGAGGAGGGAGGGCTGGGGTGAGGGCCAAGGAGGACTCTCCCACGGAATATTTTATACTAAGTACCAGCAGCTTTGACATTTTTTACTCTATCTACCCTTTGATACATGAAAACCTCAAAACTCTCATCTGAAGTCCTTGCTTCATGGCTACAGCAGCTCAAGGCCTGGCCCACAGGAAAGCCCACGGGTGAACAAAGGCAGGACTGCTTACGGAATGAGGATGGACACACACAGTGAAGGGATCCCACAGGCCCCTTCCCACCTGGGCCCTCCCTCTGACCTTTTCCATCTCTGAAGAAGACTGGGCGCTCTGGCCAGAATCTGCAAATCTGTGAATCTGCGGAAGGTCAGTAGCAGCCAAGGCTTTTCCTGGGGACATGACCTTCAAGGAACAAAGGCACCTGCCAGCCTGAGGATGGGAGGCAGGGCTTATCAGAGGGAGCCTGGCCCGGGCCAGGAGGTCCTGGGCAAAGTTCCAAGGCCTGAGCAGTCCCTGGTCCTGGCTGAGGCCGGCTCTAGAAGCAGGAATGGGGAGGAGGTGATGTTGAGAGGTCAGGATGAAAGACTGGAGATGAGAGAAGGCCTTCCACAAGGCAGCTGCGGAGGCCTAGGCTCTTTATAAAGCTGCCCCTGCACAGATGGGAAGAGGAGACACAGCGGCTTTGACTCAAGGAAGCAGGCCGGTGGGCTGGCTGCCCTCTGCCTGCTGGGCAGGAGCTTTCCTGCTCCCCTGGCTAGACCCAGGGCCAGCACCCATCCTGGCCATTGTCCCAGCTTCCTGGTCAACGAAGAGCGGGTTGGAGTCTGAGCCCCAGGCTTCAGTGGCTAGAGCTGGAGACCTGAGTGGTTCTGAGCCATGTGCCACCCCAGCCTGCCTGTTCCCCACCGGGCCCACCTGGTCAGCCCCGACAGGCCACTTTCATCACTAACAGCATGGCTTCGGGCAGCCCCTGGCTATCGCACAGGTTGGCACAAAGGGAATGCTCAGCTCTGCCTGCCCGCCTCTCAGAGCTGGTGGATGGGAAAGATCCTGGGAACAGGCTGTCAGAGCGGAGTGGGGACAGCCCCGATATTCAGATGGTAGAGCTATGAGGTGGGAGGCTGCTGGGGTGGGCGTGCAGATGGACCGCTGTGCGGCAGGCCAAGCAGAAGTGGGCGAGAGCAGGCCGTGCTCTGGGGCAGGGCCTGGTGGGCCCCCGCTGCCCCAGGCAGGCCTGGTTTGCGGCTGGGACTGAGCAAGGTCTCATGCTTCCCAGGCCGGGTTCCAGCTCCTGACCATCCATGAGCTGCTGGTCCCCCCAGTTCAGCTCTCTGCAGGGGCTGCGGTTAAACCCGAAGGAGGTCAAGAGGCTGCAGGGCCATTTCCGAGGGTCCCAGGTATCCCACAGTGACTTGCCCAAAGTCACACATCAGAACATTCAAAACTCAGGATTCAAACACAGCCTCTGTCACAATCTCAAGCATGCCACCAAGGTGTGCACACCTCTCTCCCTCTCCACGTCCCATCATGCCCATGGAAGAATGACCAGAACACGCGGGGCTTTGGGCTGTGATGGTCAATGTCTTTATTTCTAAAGCATACTTTGGACTCACTATATATTAACATCAAAAGGGGCTATCTAAAATGGAGTTGTTCTTTTCAAAAACCCAGATTCTCACATTTTTATATAAGATCCAAAATGACATGAAATTAAACTATACAATGTTATGAATAGTATAACAACTGCTTTTAGAAAGCAAAATGAAAAGAAAAAGAACGAGCGGTTGGGACTGTTGTCAGCCTGGGTTCAATGTCTTTTGAGGCATTGTGACTGAGAGCCAGCCCCGAGGGGAAGGACCAGCCCTTCTCTGGCACAGGAAGAAACCCAGTCAGATGGAGGAGGCAGATATGCGCTTTTCAGACTTGTTAAGGGGAGAGTGGGACAAGGTGGGGCTCCCTGCTCCTCAGGGTCCTTGGTGCACTGATTAAAGTCTTTTAAGACCCATGACCAGGGAACGGGGTGGAAGAGGGCAGGGGCAGAGCTGGGGTCCAAATAATCATTTTGATAATAAAGATCCTCTGGGTTTCCCAAGGGCCCCGAACGTCCAGTGACATCAGTGGACTCCATCCACCTACTGATCCCCTTAATAACCCTCCCCCTTGCCTGTTCCCTGTGCCCTGACACCCTTGGCCAGACGGGCCCTGTGGGCAACCAGAGACATGGAGGGTGCTAGGAGGACCCAAGGGAGAACTCTCTGACCTTGGAAATAGCTGGCTGTTGTCCAGGATGTCTGGGCAATGCAAGATCGCTAGAGTCCAGACCAGCAGCAAGCCTGATGGGGGAGGGTTCCCATGGGCTGGGAGGGCTTTGTGCCATCAGCAGCCATTCACAGTCCTTTTTACCTGCCTCACCCTGGGTACACAGGCCTGGGCTTGGCCCTTAAGCAGGGCTGAGAGCTGATTGAGGCCACACCCTTGACACTTCAATTCGCACAATTCAAGGGGAGGACACTTGTTAATGACCCCTGGGAAGATCAGGGCTTGGCCTGCTCCTCGCTGCACCAGGTCTAACAACCCCCTTCCACCCCAGCGTTCTGTCTGGATAGGCACATTCCCCACCAGAGCGTGGAACTCGTGCAGCACAGGTGGGAGGGGCGCTTCCAAAATCTCAGGATTAGACCTCCGTCCAAAGGCTGCCTCTCCTCCTTTCCCGTGGACAGCACTGCCCCGGCACTGCCCCCGCAGCTGCTGTTCTCCAGGAGAACTTCTCTGCCACCTCCCTTCTGGCTAGGCCTCTGGCTCTCCAGGCAGGCCCTGCCCACAGATATGCAGCCCGCTTATCAGAAGCCTGGAGGATGTGTCATCCCCGGCTGGAGCAGGGTGTGCCCCTCTCCCTCAAACAGCAACTTGCAGGGGGATGCCCTGCACACCGCCCACCTCTGGAGTCCAGCCCTTCTCCCAGCCCATCCTCTTTCCTAACCATCTGGTTTCTAATTAGGCTAAAAGTTTGGGAAGGTTGGGCTGGCACCAACCCCTCCTTGGGGTGGAGAGAGGCCACTTGACTTCTCGTCTGCTTTCAGGCCTCCCGAGACAAGGGAGGCTGGTAGCCCTCAGGAAAACAGATCCTGTAATGGGAAAGAGGTTGGTGGACTCAGGACCAGCCACAGAAACCTGGCTCCCTCACCTGCAGGCAGGTCCCAGGGGTGCCAGGCCCCTCTACCTGCCCAGTGCTCTTCTGTCCGCATGCCCATGGCCTCTGAGCACGGAGCTAGGCCGGCCTGGTGGGGCCGCAGCAGGGGCTCAGGGCAGGCAGGCGGCTACCTGGTAGGCCCCCTCAGCAGCGGCCGCAGCAGCACTATGCTGCGCGCTGTGCTCCTGCAGAAGGGCCACGTCCAGAAAGCGCTCACCACACCACACACACTTGAACTGCTGCTCGCGGGCGTGCACGCCCTGGTGCTTGTTGAGATGCTCACGCTGCTTGAAGGCCTTGTCGCAACTGGGGCACTTGTAGGGCTTCTCACCGGTGTGCACACGCCGGTGCCGCTGCAGGTCCGACGCGTACTTGAAGCGCTTCTCGCAGTCCGGACACTTGAGCGGCTTCTCGCGCGCCGGGTCGCAGCGGTGCTGAACGAACTCCGAGGACGAGAAGAAGCGTCGCTCACACAGGGTACAGCGCAGGGGCTTCTCAGACGGCGAGCAGTGGGCCAGCTGGTGCTTCTGCAGGGCCGACGCCCGCTTGTAGGCCTTGCTGCACACCGGGCACTTGAAGGGCCGCTCAGTGGCACTGGGCAGGCACTTGTGCCGCAGCAGCTCGGCCGACTGGTCGAAGCCCTTCTGGCACACGGGGCACTTGAAGAGGGTCTCCAGGGTGTGCACGTGCTGGTGGTAGAGCAGGTGGCTGGGCTGGCCGAAGCCCTTCTCGCACAGGCCGCACTTGAAGGGCTCCTCGGTTTTATGCGTACGCCGGTGCCGCATCAGCGCGTACTGCTGCTTGAAGCCCATGGGACAAAGGTCACACTTAAAGGGCCGCTCGGCGCTGTGTGTGCGCTCGTGCTGCCGCAGGTCCGACGGCCGCTTGAAGGCCTTCTGGCACTCGCCACAGCGGAAGGGCCGCTCGCCGCTGGGCGTGCATGGGTGCTGCAGCAGCTCCGACGACTCCTTGAAGTGCAGCTCGCACACGTTGCAGCGGAACAGGTGGTGCTCGCCCGAGTGCGCGTACATGTGGCGCACCAGGTGCGAGCGGTGCTTGAAGGTCTTCTCGCAGACCGCGCACTTGTAGGGCCGCTCGGAGCTGTGCGTGCGCTTGTGGTGCACAAGGTGTGACGACTGGCTGAAGCTCTTGTCGCACAGCGTGCACTTGTATGGCTTCTCGCCCGTGTGGATCCGCTCGTGCCGGGACAGCTCTGACAGGTGCTTGAAGGGCTTCTGGCAGATGGGGCAACTGTAGGGCTTGTCGGCCTGTTCCGCAGAGGTGACAGCAGGCGCTGGGGGCGCTGGGGGCAGCGAGGGGGCAGCAGTGGCCGCTGGCTCGGCTGCCTCAGCAGGCTTGTAGGTCTTCTCACAGATGGAGCATTTCACGAGGCCCGTGGCGCCCGTGTGCGCGCTGTGGTGCTGGGCCAGCGAGGTGAGCAGCGAGAAGCCCATCTTGCAGACGCCGCAGACAAAAGGCTTCTGCTCAGCCTGCACACACTGGTGCTCCAGCAGGTCAGTGGCCTGGTGGAAGATCTTAAGACACTGTGTGCACTGAAACGAGCGGTCGTGGCCCGCCAGGCATTGGTGCTCGTGCGGGCTGGACAGGTGTGCCAGGTCGTGCCCACACACACCGCACTTGGGGCCTGGCTCACCTGCTGCCTGCAGGGGCTCGTGCTGTGGGGGCTGCAGGCCCGGGTCCGGCTGCAGGAGGATGCCATAGACAGCACAGCCCAGGGGGTTCTCAGCCGTGCCCGGGGGCAGTGCGTGCTCGGCCAGGGCTGGCGGTGGTTCTGCATGGTGCTGAGGCTGCGGCGGCTGTGGCTGCTGCGGCTGCGCCTGCGTCTGTGACGGCTGCTGCCAGCTTTCCGACATGCTTGGGAAGACGAAACAGGGTTTGGAGAGTAATGGCTTCAGTTTCCCCAATTAAGATGACCCAACCCAGAGAGAGAAGCTGCCTGGGGTCAGGGATGGACAAGGACCTTAGAAAAGGCACAGAAGAGGGACTGGTCAGACGACCCGAGTCATTAACCAGGACTGACTACAAGGCTCTGCCTACAGGCTGGGGGCTCTTCGCGGCAGGGTGCCAACAGTGCGAGGGAGGCCCTGCCTTCCCCGATGACGGCTTCTGTAGAGAAGAGAGAAAGTGTGAGACTGAGGCCGGGATGTGCAGCCGGGCCCTCTCCCTGTTCTGCCTGCACTGGCTACATTGATATCACCCACACCAGGGAAAGGAGAGAGGCTCAGGCCTGGGAGACCTTCTCCCTTCACACGCTACCAACGAAGTCTGCTGCTGCTCAGATGCTCCAGCAAAGGGGACGGTGGCGGTCTCCACCCCACCTGGGTCAGGGCGTCCCAGCGTGCCAGCACTGCCAGCCCTCTTTAATCGGCGGCCTCACAGGTAAGACTCTGGGCTGATCTGTCCACAAATTCCGCTCATGTTCCAAGAAAAGACTGACCAGTTCGGCCACAGTGTATAAAACAATAATTTTAGCAGCATACCTGTTTCCTGCAAGTAAATATTTAAAACAACTGCATGGAACAAAGGACCATCTCAAAAATCTTCTCTTGTGAGGGACTGGCCCACATCCCTCTCAACTATGCCCCAGGCCCTGCACCACAACGTATGCCTGCTCTCTCTCCACACACAGCTTGGATGGCCTTGCAGGGGACCTGAACCAATGCATGATGGGGTTAAACGGTAGGTTCACAACCCAACTGGCTTCAAAGTCTACAGCAAAACTTCCAAACTCTAGTACTCTCCAAGAATACAAACAACAACAACAACAACAAAAACACACACACAAAGCGCTAAATCCTCTGACCTGACTCTGTCAAGACCTGCAGAAAGTATAAGCAATTGCAAGTTCGCCTCTGCAGCATGGGAAGTAACATGCTAACCACAGAGCGTTTCTGCTCCTCACCTTTCTGGAAACAAGCCTGTTCCCTTGCTCCAAGACTACAACTTTCTGGGTAATCAGTGGAAGGTAAAACCCACCCAACCCAGGCAAATCTCTAGCTCACCACTTTGTGGCAGCATAAGGTAATGACAGCGAAAGGGAGGAACTTTTAGAATAAGATGTAATCCACTTACAGGCTCCCAGCTCCTCTGCCTCTAACACTGAAAAGTTTCTAAGTTTTCTCCTGAGGAAAAGAGGAGAAAGAAGGGAATGCCTTCACCAGCCAGCCTGGCCTCTGTTTGCCAAAAAAACGTAAGAGTCAGGCTTAAAAGCTGTCCTCCTCCTCATCTTCTGGGAAGGAAAGAAGGAAAGGAGCCGTGGCTTCGGGTGAGGGCAGCAGGTTGCACGAACAAGCAGGTGCCAAAGCTCCCCAGAAAAGAGGGAAGCCAGACTAAGGGCCGTGTAGGTTTGGCTGCACCAGCACAACTGTTTTTTCCTGCATAAATGGCTGCCAAACAGAAGGTCCCTGGCCTGGGGCGCCAGCTCCACTGCCCACCTCCAGGAAGATGCAGTCATGAGGCCTCTGAGCACTCCGCAAAGCGAGACTAGGGTACGGGAAGCAAGCGGAGGCCCCCACCTGCGCCCCACCCCGGCTCTTCCTCCTCCCTGGGAAACGGGATGAAAAGCCCATCACCTCCTCGCCGGCACTGCCCACCCGCCCAGCTCAGCTGCCTCTTGTCAGCCCTCGCCGGGTATGGCCAGGCCGCTGCAGCCCGAGCTGGCCCCGCAAGCGAATGGGCCCAAGCAAGGCCCCGGGGCCGTAGGCCGGGCTCGGGAAGCAGCTGCGCCTCGATGCCGGCCTGGGCCGCCCAGGAGCTCAGAGGCCGCCAGGCCAGGCCGGAGGGTTGGGGGCCGGGGAGGGGGGGCGGCCCGCTGGGGAAGGGGTGCGGCGGGCGCGGGAGTGGCCCCGGGACTCGGCCCCGGGCGCCCCGTCGCTCACCTGCTCCAGGCCGCCCGCGGCGTCAGGCGCTAGGCGAGTGACGACCCGCTGCTCTCTCGGCCGCCCCTTTATTCTGGCTCGATCGGCCGCGGCGCGGCCTACGCGCGCTGCCAATCCCCGGCCTCGCGTAGCAGCGGTGGCGGCCTGCCCGGGGGAGCGGGATGGGCTAGCGGCGGCCGGAACCGAGGAAGCGACGAGCGCAGCCGGGATAGCGGTTCGGGGCGGAGGAGCGCCGGGAGGGCGGGCGGACCGACCGATGGCCTTGCAGAGACGGGAGGACAGGCGGGCGCGCGGGGGCCGGGGAGGCGGAGCGGGAGGAGGAGCTGCAGCCGGGGCAGCGGCGGCTGCGGGAGGAGCGGACAGCGCGGACCGAGGCCGCCCCCTGCCGGGAACCCCGAGGCCCCACCGTGCGGGGTCGGACCGCCAGGCGCGCGGGGCGACTGTCCATTTCCCCAGCCAGCACGCCTCGGATGACTCCGGGAAGGTACCCCGCCTCCGACCACCCTTGCTCAGCCTAAGGGGAGGGGACTCGCGGGACCAGGCGTCCGGCCCGACCCCTGCACCTGAGAGGAGGGGCCTTCTCTTAGACCCTCTGGTCTTCGGGAACTGACCTGTGTCTGCTCAGCTTGCTCTTAGGGGAGCGACCTGGAGCTCTGACTTTGGGCCGGCTTGAGTAGGGGGCTCCGGGACCGCTGGTCCTGCCAGGGCCCCGAGGGCAGGGATCTTCGCTGTGCCTAGTGCACTGCCCGCTGACTTCGGGACCGTCGTAACTAGGAGGTCTGGTCCCAGCTGGCTGCAGACAGAGCCCCAGGGTGACCTGTGAAATGGCATACAGAGGCAGGGGATACCTGGAAGCTCCGGGTTGCCCTCAACCAGCAGCGAGTGACAGGCACGGTGGGTGGTCCCGGTGGGTAGAGTATCTGCTGCGTCCTACCGGGCCCCGCCCCGAGGCGGTGCTAACCTAGGTCCCGCCCCCAGGAGGGCACTTCCGGCGCAGCGGAATTCCGGATCCTGAGGGCACCTGATGAGTGTGGCTGCTATTGAGCTTGCCCTGTTGTTGTAGAAGAGAACTTATGAGTGCTGCTCCGCTGGTGGGCTACAGCAGCAGCGGCTCTGAGGATGAGGATGAGGCCGAGGTCGGGGCTCAGGCCGGGTCGGGGGCTGGATGCCGCCCTCGGTGAGGAGCGAAGTCTTCCTGGGGAGGGTGCGGGTTCACGCGAGACCCTGATGGGAGCGGAGTGCAGCGGGGGAGATAGGGAGAGTGCGGGGCGGTTCGGCAGAGAAGGAGAGAGGGCACAGGGGGTAAGGAGGTTCCAGG
Source organism: Rhynchonycteris naso (assembly GCA_037038555.1). Classification (NCBI taxonomy): domain Eukaryota; kingdom Metazoa; phylum Chordata; class Mammalia; order Chiroptera; family Emballonuridae; genus Rhynchonycteris; species Rhynchonycteris naso. The sequence goes on from CM073001.1 coordinate 9,778,362, forward strand.
GGACACCCGTGCACAAAGCCCCAGAGGGCTCCCCTCCCCCGGCTAGATCAAGGTTAGGAGGCAAGAGACCTGGGTTTGGGTCAGCCTCGGCCACTGGCTGACGCTATCTCCTGTAGCGATGGACCACGCTAGCCAGGTCTGTTTCCTCATTTAACACAGTTGCAGTAGTAATAGTGAAAGCGTTGGAGAGTTTTTTCATTCATTCAAAAATACTCCTTGAGCACCCGCTCTGCACCAGGCTGGGACTGGGGACTCAGCAATGAAAAAACCGTCAACGTCTCTTATTTCGGAACCTCGGCTGTAAAGGCCTGCTGATTGCCGAGTGCTCTTCTAGCGGTATCTCAGCTGATCTCGCAATAGCGCTATCAGGCAGAAATATGCTTTACAGATAAGGAAAGGGCACATGACTGGCCCAAGACCACTGAGCTAGGAGCTGCTGCTCCAGGTCTGTCCCTTTAAGAATGGTGACCTCTGGACCATACATTGCTGCCTGTTCAGTTCTTTGCCATGAGGACCATGCTCCCTGCTGTCCTCTGCGACTCTCAGAGACACAATTCTGGGGAAGCTTTGTAGTTGTCTAGAAGCTGCTTGCAGCACCTGGTGGGAAATCGATGCAGAGTCACACTGTACAAGGGCTTACAACTTTTGTTGGATATATAGAGGTAAAGAATATTCAGAAGGATGCATGTCCTCATTTTCTTTTTTTCTCTTGCAGTGGCCAGAGCTGCCTTCCCAGCCAGAGGTTGCCAGTACCGGACAGTGTGCTAAGCATGTTCCCAGGCACCGAAGAGGGGCCCAAAGATGACAGTGCAAAACACGGGGGGCGGGTGCGTACCTTTCCCCATGAACGGGGCAACTGGGCCACCCATGTCTACGTACCATGTGAGTAACATGAAAGACACGTGGCTGAGACCAGTCGGTGCCTCTTGATGAAAGAAAGCCAACTCCAACCAGCAGGAAGAATCCAGAAGCCTCTGAAATAGGGGGTGGGAAAGATCCACACAGCACAGAGAGAACAAGGTTCAAGAATTGGGGAAATTTTTTTATCAATTTAGTGTCAGTTTTCAAATCATTGCCTGGAATACTTTTTAATTAATCCTAAATATATCATTCTCTCTGCCCATGACAAGGAAAGGTTAGGGCAGAGTATCAAGGCCATCCCAGAGCACAGCTGCAGCTGGCACTGGAAAATAAATGGTGCCTGACTCATGGTGGCACAGCAGATAAAGCATTGACCTGGAATGCTGAGGTCACTGGTTTGAAACCCCAGGCTTGCCCAGTCAAGGCACATATAAGAGGCGACTACTATGAGCTGATGCTTCCCACTCCTTCCCCTGCCTTCCTCTGTGTCCTTTCTCTAAAATCAATAAAAACAAATTTTTTAAAAAGTGGAAAAAGCCTTTGCCTCCTGGGCTTCATCACAGTCATGCCACCCTGGCCCCCTCTCTTCTCTGTCTCCGTCCAGATGAAGCCAGGGAGGAGTTCCCAGACCTGCTGGATGAGTTGCTGCCCCACGCCCAGACATACGTCCCCGGGCTGGTAAGGATGGAGGCCTTCCACCTCAGCCTGTCCCAGAGCGTGGTTCTGCGTCATCACTGGATCCTTCCTTTCGTGCAGGCTCTGAAAGATCGCATGGCCTCCTGCCACAGGTGAGTGCCGGTGCCCCCTCTGCCCCTCCTCCCCCTCCCCTCTGACACCCCTCCCCCTGTCCTGAGCCACTTTGGGCATACAGGTGTGGGGTATATCCCCCCAGCAAGCACTGAAAGGTTAGGACACCGAACATCTCCTGGAGCTGCCTGCTCTGTACCTCATCCTGTGTGACCTAGGCCCACCGTGGAAGTTTTGGAAGGTTCGAGTCCTTATCTAGGCGCAGGCCATGGAGTGGGGGTGGCTGCCGCAGAGGGGACTCGGGAGAGTGAAATGACATCATGCCCTCAGCATGGCACTCGGCAAAGGATCTGAACTCGACCCCACTTCTGGTTTTGTCTGCCAACCTAGGGCTTTTTTTCCCCCCTTAACTATTTAATACATCTTCGTCCTACCAGAATGCCTTTCCTCCGAGACTTGGCCAGATCACAGCCCTGCCCCTTCATTGCTCTCCCAGTGGGCGTCGCCCCCAGAATCCCTCATTCGCAGGGATCGTCCATCCCATGGCGTTTACATCCTAGAGCGACTTCTCTTCGAATATCCTACATCTCTTTTCCAGGTGCTCTGCTCCCTGTAAGCATCAATTGAACATACATGAAGTGATTGAACAGGTCATAGAGAGCCCAGAAAGCACCCTCTGAATCCTCTGATGTTAGTTCTAGAAGAAGCCTAAGAAGCCACTCGGGTGGTGGTTTTATCTGCAGAACCCATTCTTCAAGGGAGGTGTTACACAAAAGCCCAGATGTGTAGATGTGTGTGAAACAAAAAATAGGTGTCTAGTCAGAGTGTCACCCCACAGTTCATGCGGCCAGAGGCCCAGGATGTCTACCGAGCTACTCTGCCCACCTGGAGAACTGCCGTTTAGTTTCATTCCCTCCTCTGAGGGCCGGAGGAGGGGAGGCTTTGCTCCTGTTCGCTCAGCCAGGGAATCAGAACTAAAACTCATCCCTCCGCCTAATCCAGTCCCTGTGACCCTTTCGGGGTTTTTTTGTTGTTGTATTTTTCTGAAGTTAGAAGCGGGAAGGCAGTCAGACAGATTCCTGCATGCCCGAATGAAATCCACCCAGCACGTCCACCAGGGAGGGGGCAACGCTCTGCCCATCTGGAGTGTTGCTCCGTTGCAGCCGGAGCCATTCTAGCACCTGAGGCGGAGGCCATGGAACTGTCCTCAGCACTCAGGCCAACTTTGCTCCAATGGAGCCTTGGCTGTGGGAGGTGAAGAGCAAGATAGAAAGGAAGGAGAGGGGGAAGGGTAGAGAGTAGAGAAGCAGATGGATGCTTCTCCTTTGTGCCCTGACTGGGAATCAAACCCAGGACTTATACATGCCGGGCCAATGCTCTACCACTGAGCCAACCAGCCAAGGCTCTTTTTGGTTTTTTTATTGTCACTACCAAATTTATTGAGCCATATGTATATTAGTCAAGACTTTCTCAATCTTAGGTGCCAGAAATCCACCCCAATGTGGTCTAATGGCTGGAGTAACTAAAGGTTCAGAGGTAGCCCTGGCTGTGTGCATGAGTGGGTAGTGTGGTCAGATGATGTCAGGTGGCACCTGACTCTCACCATCTCTCAGCTGGGCCCCTGTCTGTGTTGGCTTCATCCTCATAATGGAAAAGGAGGCCACCAGTATCTCCCGGCTGCCCTTCTACCAACCTGGAAGGACAGCTCTCTTTACGAATAGCTTCCACACATCACACGGGAATGGCTTTGATTTGTCAACTTGACTAACAAGCTCTCCAGAATTCCAGAAAGCCTAGAACCAGTTCAGAAAACTCACCCTTAAAATGCTGTTCCTCTAAGACATTTTCATACCAAAATTAGAGTTCTCTAGAGAAACAGAAACACAGGATGTAGATATAGAGGCAAATAGAAACACAAGGAGATTTTATAGGCATCAGCCCACACAGTTACGAAGATCAGGCAGTCCCACAATCTGCCGTCTGCAAGCTGGAGAACCAAGAGAGTGCAGTGCAGGAGAGGACAAATATCTCAGCCCTTCCTTGGCCTGTTCGTTCTGTTTCAGCCCATGATACCCACCATGCTGGAGAGGGCCATCTTCTTGACTCAGTCGAGCAATCCAAATGCTATCTTACACGAACACCTTTGGACATAATGAGAGAGAATGTTTTACCAGCTGTCTGGGCATCCCTCAGCCAGGACACGTGACACACAAAGTTAACCATGATAGTTGAGCACACACCAGACATTCGGTGTCCACTCCGGGATGTTTATCAGGCACCTTGCAGAACACTTCCTAAACTCTATGTGTGACCAAGCTCCTGCTGGCTCTTTCATCCATGACGTTTTCCCCAGATGGGATGCTTTGGGAGGCCGAAAGCTGATGGGAAAGTTAAGAGTTGACTGATTTGACCCGGATGCTGGGGTGTTGTGTTTTGTGTTCCCTCAGATGGGATGCGACCTTGACCCGGAAGCTATAAAGTGATCATTTCCTGTCGTGGGATTTGCCAAGTTGGTCCACAAAGGGCAGCAAGCCATCCAGCCGGAGTCAAACTCTTGCTTGGCTGAAGCTGATAGTCCCCGTGTAATGCATTAAGAGCAAGGACTTTGGAATCAGGAGACAGGTTCAAATTGCAGCTCACCCAATTCAACCTCACCAAGTTTCAGTTTTCCTGTCTGGAAAATGGGCCTAATTATAATGCCTGCCACACAGGGAATGTTCTTGTCATTGCTTAGACTAGATCAGAATTGTCTTTTTTAAAACGGCAAGGAACAAATTGGCCCTTAAGTGATCTATTATCACCTACTCGATGAGTAAGACTTTCTCAGTTCCCATCAGTAAATTGAGATAGTCTCCAATAGTTTAATGAAATGAATAGCTATTAATAAAGTAAAATTTTTGCTAGCATCTGGATGAAACTATGTGCTACTTGAACTGGTGAATATTTAACGTCTCATCCAACTCTAATATTTTAGAGTTCATTTTACTACTATGTAATAAGTTGACATTACTAAGTGTGACATAAGCTAACTATATTTTCAAAGTGGTTTTTTTTTTCTTTTTCAAGTGAGAGGAGGAGAGACAGACAGACTCCCACATGTGGCTTAACAGGGATTCACCTGGCAACCCCTATCTGGGGCCAATGCTCTGCCCTTCTGGGGCCATACTGCAGCCAAGCAATTTTTAGTGCGTAAAGTGGAAATGGAGGCTCCACAGAGCCATCCTCAGCACCTGGGGCCAATGCACTTGAAGCAATCCAGCCATGGCTGTGGGAGAGGAAGAGAGAGAGAGAAGAGGGGGATGGGTGGAGAAGCGGATGGTGCTTCTCCTGTGTGCCCTGACCAGGAATCGAACCCAGGACATCCATACACCGGGACAATGAGCCAACTGGCCGGGGCCAGTATTTTTTAATATAAATTCCTTTTTCTGGTTTTCTTCCTTATACATCTTCATGAAATATGGTCTTTTCTTCTAAATTTTAGATTCTGCTTTACTGCCGACCGGGTAAAGATTTATACCAATCAAGAGAAAACCAGGTGGGTCTTCCCCTTTGCCCCGTCATTTCCAGAAAATTCTTTGAAGATTGAGGGGATGCTTTGCTTCTGGCCTTGTCTGTCGCCGTTTTTCATTTTGGGTTTTAACCAAATCGACGACTCCACAGACAGTTGTTCCCAAACCTGACTCTTTCACTGAGAGAAATAACGGGAACGTGGAGGGAGGGACAGAGGTAGAGGAAACATCTTGGTGTCATGGGAAAAGCCTGTGCCTGAAAGAAACCATGGGTTCCTGTCCAGCTCTGTCCCCAGTCTAACATTTAGCTCATATCTTGACCCCTGTACCTCCTGTTCCCGTGCCATCACATGCCTGTCCTGGATACATTTGTCCTGGGGCCCTTGTGAGGCTCAGATGAGCCAGACAAGTTTCTGATGAACAGAAGAAGAAATTAGTATCGCGGCTTCCAAGCGAACTTCCCTGTGGTCCCTTCCCCGGGCTGCCTCATCAGCTCCTCTGCAAGGAGGCCTCCTTCATTCATTCACTTGCTCAAGGCTGCACAGCTTACTGAGCACCTCCTGAGTCAGCAGGGAGGTTGCACAGCCCCTGCCTTTAGGGGCTCCCCTTCTGCAGGGGAGGCAGATAATACATGAGATCGGAGCACACGGCCCAGGAGGGCACTAGGGAAGTGGCCAGGGAGGTGGCATTTGCTGGGGACTTATGGAAGAGCTGCCGCAAGACTCTTCCAGCAGAGGACACAGTGAGCGAAGTGACGCTGAGGCAGGAGAGGGCTTGGCATGTCTGAGGAGGCCATGACGTGGAACCCGGTGGCGATTAGGAGAGGAATGGGGGATGAGTTGTGTGGCCTTAGCTCACGCGGGGCCTTCAATTTCAAGGGAAGGGGTTTGGAAGCCACTGGAAGGACGGGAACAGGAGAAGCACACTCTGCTTCATGCTATAATGTCAGTCTGACTAGATCGTGTCCGTGTCTCGGGCCACAGAGTGGAGAGGTGGTGTAGGGAGCAGGGCAGACGCAGGGACAGTAGGGCGGAGGCTATCGCCATCCAGGTGAGGGGCCAGTGGCAGCCTGGCTAAGGGTGATGGCAGTGGAAGAGCCAAGAAGTGGCCACATTCCCAAAATACTGGAGATAGAATCGGTCGGAATTACCAACGGGCTGGGTCTGTGCGAAGTAAGGCAGAGACTCAAAAGTAGATTCCTGGGTTCAGGGTTGGAACAGCTGGGTAAACAGGAGCCCCATTGTCTGTGATGGGAGACACTGGTGGGAAGAAAATGAGGAGTTCTGCTTTGTGCCTGTTGGGTTTTACTGCCTATTACCTCCCCCTCACACTCCCTCAGCAGAGGTGTCAGATACACAAGTGTGTTGCTCAGGGAGGGCCCAGCTGCAGACAGAGCTGGGGGAGCCGTGTGCCTGGGAGGTTGCAGGCAGGGCTGGGTATGACCCGACGGCTGGGAGGGCACAGATGGAGCAGACAACGAGAGGGCTGAGGACGGAGCTCTGCGACCCTTGGCCGGCTGGCCGTGGAGAGGGGGGAAAGGAGAGGGCCCCAGAGGGGACAGCAAGGAGGCCAGAGGAGGGATCAGACCAGGACTGTGGGGGCAGGGTGTCGGGAGCCAGGAGAGGATTTCAGGGAGGGAGGCATCAGCTGTGTCATACGCTGAGCAGCTAAGACACGGACAGAAGCGTGCACTGGGTTCCACAGCGCGGAGCCCGCCGGCAGCGTGAATGACCGCGGTTTCCAGAGCAGTGGGCTGAAAATGCAGGGTGAGGAGTTAGAGACGGTTACGGTAGGCAGCACATCTAAAAGAGTTTACTGGGAATGGGGTGGAGGCTGGCTGAAGGTGAGGGGGCCAGGGAAGGTTCTTAAAGATGAGAGAGAGCACATGTGAGTGCGGGTGGGAGGGTAGCCGGCGCCACAGAGCCGAGGCCGCGGCAAAGGGGCCGGACTCCGAAGCGAGGACAGGGAGACGGGTACAGGGGCTCGAGTGTGCAGACTTGGCAGTGGTGGGCAAGAGTGGTCCTGCGAGTGTTGTTAGACCCTGGGGAGGAAGGGGAGGTGTGTGGTTAGAACTAGGAAAGGAAGGTTTCCAGACAGAGGAGGGGGAGGATGGAGCAGGCAGCCCGAAGAGCAGAACAGTGACCTGCCCAGGGGCCGTGTGAGAAAGTACGCACGGTCCAGTCTGCTCAGCTCTGTGTCACCCTCCCTGCCCCATCGCAGACGGCTGACTTCTCAGAGGCTTTATCTCACCCATCTGTGGTCCCCACTTCTGTCTCCCGCAGGACCTTTGTTGGGCTCGAGGTCACCTCCGGGCACGCCCAGTTCCTGGACCTGGTTTCTGAGGTAGACAGGGTCATGGAGGAATTTGACCTCACCACTTTCTACCAGGTAAGGAACGGGGCCCGCTCTTCTGCAGTGGCCCATCTATAACTTGCGTACAACCAGCAAACCAGACAGCCCTCCCCCACTTCCCCATGTGTCGTGTCCCAAATGCCACCCCCGGGGCGCTCAGGGGTCTGAGATGTGGTCAGATGCAACCCACCCAAAGGCCAGCATTTCTTACACTTTCTTAGAATTCTTTTTTATGTATCTAAAATACGCACAAGATTTATACCATCTACTCCATATTGTTTTCAGGGTTATCTTTACTTTTTTTTTTACAGGGACAGAGAGAGAGTCAGAGAGAGGGATAGATAGGGACAGACAGACAGGAATGGAGAGAGATGAGAAGCATCAATCATCAGTTTTTCGTTACCGTTGCAACACCTTAGTTGTTCATTGATTGCTTTCTCACATGTGCCTTGACCACGGGCCCCTTGAGCAGACTGAGCCACCCCTTGCTGGAGCCAGCAACCCTGGGTCCAAGCTGGCAAGCTTTTGCTCAAGCCAGATGGGCCCGCACTCAAGCTGGCGACCTCGGGGTCTCGAACCTGGGTCTTCCGCATCCCAGTCCGACGCTCTACCCACTGTGCCACCGCCTGGTCAGGCAGCACAGTCAGTTTTGAGTGAGGACTCTCTTGCTTATAGACAGGTATCTTCTCACTGTGCCCTCCCATGTGGAGAGAGAGGAAGCAAACTCCCTGCTGTTTCTTCTTACAAAGGCATGAATCCCATCATGAGGGCCCCACCCTTAGGACCGACCTCATCTAAACCTAATCATCTCCCAAAGGCCCCACCTCCACATGCCATCACTGGGGGTTACAGCTTCAGCATGTGAATCTGGAGGCGGGGGGCAGGGGAACACAGTTCATTCCATAGCAAAGACCAATCCAGGGGTATCCTGTCTATCTGTAGAGAGTGCTTGGGATCAATACTGATCAACACTGAGGGTCTCACCTCTCATGGAGCAGGCAGGAATGCCAGCAGGGATGCCATGACAACTCGGTCACAGATCTGCTGTGAGTCTGGGCCTGTCCTGGCACCTGGTGACCACCCCACCTACCCCCTTCTGTCCCCCCGCAGAACCCTTCGTTCCACATCAGCCTGGCCTGGTGTGTGGGTGATGCTCTTCCGCAGCTGGAAGGGCAGTGCCTGAGGGCGCTGCAGGTGAGTCCCCAGCGCAGGAGCCAGACTGATGCGGTGTCGGGAAGTGGGCGGGGAGCCGACTGGCCCTGGGGTTGGGTGTGCAAACCCGAGTCCCCGGGGAACTACTGACAGGGCAGGGGAGCCCAGCACCTCCCCTAGCTGCTGAAAGCGCAGCCTGAGCCCACAGCACCTGAGAGCTTATTCGCACTGCAGACGTGGAGGCCCAGCCCAGACTTAAGGCAGAACTGCGCTTTAATAAGATCCCCAAGGATTTGTGCGCACACTGGAATTTGAGCGGCGCTGCCCTAGAACGCTGATCTGAGAGGAGGCTGCGGGCCTTCCCCGAAGGCCTCGCCCCATGCCAGCAGTCAAAGGCCGGGGCGCCCACAGGGGCCAGGCAGGTGTTAGAAATGAACAACACATGCCAGATGTAAGGAGCATCCACCTCTCTAGTCTTCCCCACTTTCCCGGCAGTCCGCAGAGATACCAGTACTCCTCCTCGGGTCAGGGAGACAGGTGGCTGTTGCTACCACTCCTGTTTTTTCCAGAGAAGCCAGACAGCCAGATTTTTATGTATAATCTCCCTGTTTTCTAATGTTGGCAATCAATTTGTATTTTAAAAAAACAAACCACTTTGCAAGCCAAACAAAACATGCACACTAGGTACAGCCAGCCCGTGGGCCACCATCACACAGCACCTGTGCTCTGGGCCCGATCGTGCTGGACGTGGCCAAGGGCCCTGGTTCGGGGCTCCCGTAGGCCCTGTCCCGGTCCTGACTTTACTGGATTCTGTAACCCAGGGCTCTGAGCATCCATGTCCTCTGCAAAGGTGGGGTGATAGGCTCAACCTCATGAGATTGCAGAGCTGATTAGGTAACTAAGTGCAGGGCCTGCAGCCTCTGGGCCCGGGTCTCCCTTCGGCGGGGACCAACCTCTGAAGGATGTCAGTAGGCGGGTTTGTTTGCAGCACGTCTGGGTCCCTGAGTCCCCGGAAGTGACCTCTCTCTCCCGGCTCCTGGCTTAAGGACATTGTGGACCAGTTTGAAGACTCCGAGATGCTGTTGCGTGTGCACGCTGAGCAGGTCCGCTGCAAGTCCGGGAACAAGTTCTTCTCGATGCCTCTGAAGTGAGCACCGGAAGCCCTCCTTGTCCCAGGAGTCGCTGCAGGCCAGGCAGAGATGGAAGCGTTACTGGGAGGCCTGGTGGTCGCTGGGGGCTGGTTCTCTCCTGGCCCTTTTGGGTTGCAGGTCCAGTGCTGCTGTGTTGTGGTCATTCCCAAAAATTACCAGTAGAGGGCAGACTGGACTCCCTAGTTCTAGATCTGTGGTTCTTACTGCTCTCCCGCCCCCTCTCTCTCTCTCTCTCTCTCTCTCTCTCTCTCACACACACACACACACACACACACACACACACACACACACACACACACGTGGGGTCACCCAGTGAGCCCACTCAGACTCAGCCAGAATCCCCACTGTGGTACCTCCAACACACGGCCCCTCCCCACACTCCCCTTGTGGCCCATCCAGCTGTTTGCATTGCGATGCGTTGGCCTCAGACCAGCATTTGTGAAACCATTGTACCCTTGCTCATCCTGCTCAAGCCAGGACAGGAGGTGCTTTAAGGGACCTGTCGCCTTCCCTCTCTGAAGCTTGTCACTTTTATTTATTTATTTCCAGTCTGACCCCTTCCTGTGCCCGCGGAGGCTGATTCAAGGCCAAGGTACAGGGTGCTAATTCGAGGTTCAGCATCAGTTTTCTCCATTTCTTCCTCCCACTCAGCCCAGCCAGGTGCCTGGGGAGATGTGAGCAGATGTTCCACTCTGGCCTCGCTGGTGGCATTTAGCCAGGCCTCCAACGCTGTGACCTCTGGCTTCCAGTCAACTTTCCCAAAGAAGCAGAGAGGTGCCTCCCCCCACCAGCCTGGGGCTCACTTTCTGTGGCCTCCAGCTGCCTGCTGTGACCTGCGGGCCTCCTGAGAGGACATGGGTGGTCGGTGGAGACCCTGGGGGTTGCACAGGATTTTTATGCTTCAAGCCCTCACAAGAGCAAAGGACCAGTCCTTCCAGCTGCCGTCCAGATTTCTGGTGGTGGATGAAGAGCTATTTTTATGCTATAGTTTTAAATTATGTTCAACAAATAAAAATTACAGTTTTTATTTTGGGTTTTGTTTTGGACTGCTTCTATCCGACCAGGTAAAAAGATGGTTCTTCTATACCCCACCTTTGACAGTGTGCTTCAGTTTGGGGGGACCCTGGATGTCTCTGTTATGACTTCTAACGTGGCCATGTGAGGCATTCCTGTTGGGGGGTGGTCACCCAGCCTGCTAGGCTGTTCACCAGCGAGGTCGCACATACCACCCCTATCCCTCATCAGTGTGAGCAGACATTTAGACCTGCTACTATGACAACTTTAAAGCCCTTTCTAGGACCTTCTCACCTGCTCCCCCCAATAACCCTCCTGAAACATAAGCTGGGGAGAAATGATTATTCCGTGTGAACAGAACAGGCTCAGTGACTAGCCTGAGACCGTGAGAAAAATCAGGTGAGGCCCCACCTCCGCCCTCACCTCAGTCCTGCCCTGATGAAGCCAGGGGGAAAGGTGGGGAATGGGGCCGGTCACCCTGGCTCCCGCTCTGCCTCCTGCACCTCTGCTTCCCAGGGCCAGCTCCTAATCGCTGCGCTCAACATCCCAGGAAGTCACATTCTGTGCCTTGTCCCAACCCCGCTGCATTGATCTGCTGATTCAACTCCAATTGGTCAGCTGGTTCTGGCTTCTGAGGTCACACTGGAGATGGAGAAGCAGCAGCCAAGCATGCTTCCTGGAACACAAAGGGCACAGCAGTTCGGCTGTGCAGCCAGCGCCCACACCGACACCTGCTCTGTGCCAGGCCCTGAATGGGGCAGCTGGGCGAACCAGGCTCATCCGGGCCTCTCAGTGCGGGCTCTGTGGGCACAGACCACCCAGCCTTCCTCAGCAGAGACATCAGCCTCCATCTTGGGTGCACGCTCTTCCCAGGAGGGGCTGGGTGTGATGTAGCACCGTCATCAACAACCCAGGAGGACTGACCCACAGTGCCCCGGCAGAGGGGGGATGTGGAGTGGATGGAATTACAGAGCGGCAACTTTGAGAAACAGGCCAAGATCAATAACCGGCTCCTCAATGGAGAATGGAAGGTGGTGATAGAGGGAGGAAGGAAGCGGGAGATTCACCGGGGGGAGGGGCGCAGGCCGGGCAGGGCTGCGGGGGCTTGGCGGGCGCCCAGACGCTGAGGGTGCCGCTGACGGTGCAGAAGCAGCCGGGGCTTTTCCTTAAGAGGCGATGTGCTCCGATGTGCCTCAGGGACAGGCAGGACCAGAGCGGGGACAGGCAGGACCAGAGCAGAGAGCAGAGCAGCCGCCCCCCAGGCAGGCTGGCACAGAGTGAAGACAAGCTCTTGATGGGGATGTTATCACACCAGGAAGCGTGCAAAATCAACACATCTGGCCTCTCTGTGTCCTCAGATGTTCCCGGCAGGGCGGGGAGACGCTCATCCTCGGCCTGTTTGGCCCACATCCACCGGGCCCCCTCCACTCTCCTCTCCGCTCCCAGACCACCCGAGCTTTGTTTCCAAGGAAGAGGGAAATTACCTGGCTTGTTTGTTTACTCTTTGTCTCGGTACCAGGAGCCTGAGCGGCCTGTGGAGGGCAGCCGGGGTGGGGGTGGGGGGTTCTGGGCCTGGTTCCAGTCCACAGTGCCTTTCCTTTACTAAACCAGGGGCCTCAGCCCACTACCTGAGCCAGAACCTTCCTTTTACACATAAGAAAAACCCAATAACTTGAGAAATAACTTGCTCAAGACTGTGCAGTAAATTAGGGCCAGGGCAGGACCCCGTGGCCCTGCTTCCAATGCAGAGCCGTTTGGAGGACCCTCCGGCCACATCAGGGTCTCAGCAGGAAAGTGTGCCGTGAAAGGACTCCAAGGGTGAGGCAGGGGAGGGTCTAGCTGAAATGACATCGCCGACATGTGGGTCATGTTGAAAGCTGGCTGACTGAGGGGCTGGGATTTGTACATCTCAGTCCCTCCGGTCCCTCCAGGCCTTGGGTGCTGGCCAGACCTGGCAGAAACACAGATGCCAGTGATGGCTGAAGGTACAAACCCACCTTGGCCCCTGAGCCACCTGTAGGAGCCAGAACCACTCACTGGGAGCTGCGGGGTCTGGTCACCGGGATGCCATCTTCTTAGGACGAAGAGGACTTACCCCCCAGGAGAGGAAGCTCCTACCACGAGAAAAACAGCCACCAAAGTAGTCTTACCCTAAGCCTCTAAGCACGTGGCTCGTGGTTCCTAGGCACCTCTCTTCACTAGGTAGCACCCTAGACACAAACTTTTACAAAAACTGGCTGATTGGGAATAAATCGTGTGAAAGGTGGCAAGGTACTCAGTTACACTGAGACAACCCCGCTATCCATTTCTGATGTCTATTACACATTTCCCAAAAGGAAATTTCAAAGTAAAACATTTAGAAATCCATATCCCAAAGGAGGGACCCCAGGGAGAAAGTTTGCCAGTAGAAATGGAGGAAATTGTGCCAACCTTCTCTCCCAACCCGACTTCCTTTCCCCGAGGAGCCCATCAGACACCAGGGAATGTCCACCCGGTTGGTGCTGACAAAGGTTCTTTGACCAAACTCTCGTCAGGTTCTCCTGAACCCTCTCCGCAACAAGGCCCATCCATGAACTTCCTTCTAGAATCCAGTTTTACTTAGAATCCTGCTAAATCAAGCTAGTGAGAATTCCCCACCCTTGATGATCTGATCAAACTCCCCATACCCTCCACTGCCTCCCATGTGATACCTGATCACACTGGCCTGCCTTCAGCCCAACCCCCTCCAGACGTGGGGGTTCCTCTGAGTGCTTTTCCGTTCCCCAAAGCCCCCCATTTTCCCCTCAGCTATAAATCCCCACTTGTTCTGGTTGTGTTTGGAATTGAACCCCCCCATTCTATACCAGAATCTTTTCCCTATTGCAATAGTATTGTGAGTAAAATCCATCGTTACCCCTTAAACTTCTGTCCAACTCTGGTTGTCCTTAACAATTTTTTAGTGCTGTGACTTGGATCTGGATCCTAAGCACCAACGGACCCTCAGATAAAACAACCAGTGAAACTTAGACCTTGGTCTCCGGTTGGCTTGCCCCTCTTTACGAAGCCCCAATATCTCTCACAGTCAGAAGGGCTTGAAGGACTCCACCCAATAATCCAAAATTTGTTAGACAAACACTTTTCTGGTCCTCACTTCTAGTCCTCACAATAAACTCCTTTTGGCTGCCAAGAAAAACAAATAGGCAGGGATATGAGTTAGTCCAAAATCTGAGATCTATCAAAAAAATCATCAAATCCAGATTTGCCTTGGTACCTAATCCTGACACTATCCAGTCCGCTGTTCCTTCCAACACCCAACATTTCAGTCCTTGATTTGTGTTCCGCCTGGTATAAGACTCCCCTTCCTAAGAAACCCCAATACTCCTTTGCCTTCCCCTGGGATAACTAACAATATACCTGCACTGGTATGCCCCAGGGGTGTACTGAGGCTCCTCCTACTTCTTGCCCACCATAAGTGCCAACTGAAGGGACTTAAAATTCCCAGGAGGCTTTGCTTTAATCCAGTATATGAATGACCTCTTTCTACAGTATTTCTGACAGTTACAACAACTCCTGTGGACACTGAATACCTTCACAAGCCACTACTACTAAGAAAGGGCCGTCGGGTGGCTAGAGACAAAATTCAACTGTTCTCTCTGCGTGTCTGATATCTGGGTCACGATACTTCAGCTGCAGGTAAACCTGTCTCCGCAGACAGAGCCTCTACAATCGGACATTCTCCTCTCCCTGGCAGTACAACAAAAGGTTTTGAAGTCTTGTGGGGTAGGACGCGGATACCTAATTTCTCTACGATTGTCTTAGTCCTCGAGGTCGTGACTGGGGAAGCACCCCCAGGCGCAGGAGTCTGGGATGCCCTATCCAATGACTCTTTCGAGATTAGGGGGTCTCTGTTTTCACCTCCTACCCCTGGACCTCCCAATCACTCCCTGCCTTTCTTCCTGTTTGCACATGAATCTCAGGGTCATGCCCTTGGGATGTTATCCCAGCAGCCTAATGGACACCAAAGGCCTCGGGGATATGACAGTTTGGCCTTCGACCCAGTAGCCAAAGTGTATCCCGCCCCCCGCCCCCCGCCCCCCACCCCCGTGAGCCATGGCGGCAACCACCAGGCTTGGTCGAGCTCCCTCTGATTTAGTGTTAGGTCATCCATTTGACACACGCGCTCCTCAGGCCACATAGACCCTGTGCTTTAATGAACGTGTGCAGCCCTTTTCTGCATCTGGCCTGACCTCCTGTGACACTTTACTCCCCTCTCCTCCCCTCACCATACATACTGTCCTACCCTTAACCCTGCCTTCCTCTATCCACTGAGGGGACGCCCCACGATTGTGTCATTAACACCAGATTGTTATCCGGTCCCAGGCTAGCTTTATCAGAACCCCCCCACACACACACACACACACACCAAGCTGACCTCACTCTTCATGGCTCCAACCTACCAAAGAAGGACAGGGCCCTCCTGGCTGGACAAGCCATTACAGACCAACATAAGCTTCTAGAATACGGAGCCCTGCCAAGTGTCCAACCAGCCCGTGTCACTGATTTCGTTGCTCTCACTCGGGCTTGCGCAAGCGCAGAGGAAAGGTTAACATTTCTGCTGACACCCGCTTTGCCTTTGAGGCAGCACATGATTTGGGGATGTCATAGAAACACAGAGGATGCCTGACAGCGGCTGGTACCCCAGTCAAAAATGGGTCCCAAACAGCAGAACTTCTAAAGGCATTGTCACTACCCTGGCAGGTCACTGCAGTTAAAACTGAGGGACAAAGCACAAAAAATTCAGATGAGGCTTGAAAAAACAAATGGGCTGATAAATATGCTAAATGAGCAGCCTCTTCCCCCACCACCCAAGAAGTCTAAGTGGTTCCCAAGACTCGGACCATGCCTTCTGCATCCTGCTTTGAGGCCTTAGACCAGTGGTGGGCAATCTTTTGAGCTTAGTGTGTCAAAATTCGCCAAAAAACTGAGCATAACTCGGGTGGTGTGTCACTTCGAGAAAAACGGCCTAACTGGAAGTCCCAGAACTAGACACTCTGTGCCAGAGTTCTGTTATTTTGGCCTACAGACCTCTGGCACAGAGTGCCTACACTACAGCAAATGTTTTATCCTCGGCTACTGTACCTGGCCGTGCAGGAGCCGAGGATGAAACGTCCTTCTCGGCATGCGGCCCCAAACTTCTCTGGTATGCGGCTGCGTGTGGCCATGTGTCATCGAAAATGGCTACGCGTGTCAGTGCTGACATGCGTGTCATAGGTTCACCATCACAGCCTTAGACCCAGGTGGGGTTAGTCACTCTCACTGGAGGGAGAAAAAGCACTAATTTAGAATGACTCCTAAAGAAATCAGAACAGAGACCCACATGGCCAACAACAGCTTCAGACTCAGAAAGAACTGGGTAAGGAAAGTTGAATGTCCAAGCCGTTTACAGATGGACTTTGGAAATGCCAAGATGGCTGCCTAGTAGCTACCACGTTTCTTTCTAGAGTCTGTGTACAGCTTACGCAACCTGTGGGAAGGACAACATATGGATTAGACAGACAGCAGTTTAGATCCTTTGGCTTTTTTTTTTTTCCATTGATCTGAGAAAAAGAAAGAAAGAAACATCAACTCGGTGTTCCCCTTAGTTGTGCACACATTGGTTGTTTCTCATATGTGCCCTGAGAATTATCATGGGAAGGCCTATGAGGATGGCTTATCTGTCTTGGCTAGTGGAAGATTCTCCTAGTGGCTAACTAGGAGCACATACATCGCGATGATGACTCACGTCCTGAGCAAGACGGAGCAGGATGGCACAAGATTCCATCACGCTACTCCGAACGACAGCAATTTAAAACATACGCATTGTTTTTCCATTTAATATTTTCAGACCACGATTGGCCACCGGTAACTGAAACCATGGAAAGCAAAATCACAGATAAGGGAGGACTACGGGGCTCACTGGCGATGCCGTTCACCTTGTCCCTGGTTAACATCCCCACCCGCCTTGAACTGGTGACTCGCCAACTAGGAGAAGCCCACTGTTCTCCATAATGGCCTGGCCCTCCTTGTGAACCTGGGTGCAGAATGGGGGCCCTTGCACAGTGATCAGAAGCAACTGCTGCACCTTTTCCCTGCAACCTACCTGATGTCTTCGCCTCAGTCAGGATCCGTCAAGAGGTAAATGGAAAATGTGCATGTCACCGCCACTGCGCTCACACCACCGAGGAGGACAGCAGGTCACGGACTTCTTCTGGTCCATCCCGGAAGGTCTACAAAGTTGGGCACACAAGTCGATTCTGCCTCTAATCTTTGTCTTTCCGTTTATCTTCAAAGTACCCTTCTCATGAAGTGTCTGTAGGTCACATAGTACAGCAATTATCCTCTGTCACCAAGCCCCAACAGGTGGCTCCGCTGTTTCTAAAGGAATAAAGGCAACCAAGTGAGAGATGGACTTATATCGTTCAGAGCCAAAAAGAATGCCTGTTTCCTCCCTGAACAAGGGGAGGGGTATGGACAAAGATTTTTTACTTGATCACACTTAGTCTGTCTCCCCTGAACTGTCTCCCCAGTGAGGTCCATTCCTGTATGTCCCATAGGATCCAGTTTTAGCAAGAAACCTGCCCAGTCAGTTTAGTGAGAATTCCCCACTCTTGATATCTGGGCAACCTCCAGAACCCCACTGCCCTCATCCCCCACCCTGGGTGATATCTGATCACCCTGGTCTGTTATCAGCCAGAATAGAATCCCCCAGACTTGATGTCTCCTCTTAGTCATCTTCCATCCACCAGTGCCCACCATCTGGCTCTCAGCTATAAATCTCCACTTATTAATGGTTGTATTGGGAATCGGGCCCAGTTTTATACTGAGTCTCTCTTCCACTATTACAATAGTTTTTATTTTTAACTTTTTTAGTTATTATTTTTTATTGATTATAGACACAGAGGAAGGGAGAGAGAGAAACAGAAACTTGAATCCATTCCTGCAAGTGCCCTGACCAGGGATCAAACCCTCAACCTTTGCCTATGGGAATGACTCTCCAACTAACCGAGCCAACTGGTCCAGGGCACAATAGCTCTTTTTCTTCTTCTTGTTGTTTTTTAATTAAATCTATCTTTGCTGCTTTAACTTCTGTCTGTTCTCTTTAACAGGACTCTCTTTTTCTTTTTCACCTGGCAGGTGGGTGACCAGGTAAATTTCTAAAGCTCTGCCAGATTTCTGCCCATTTTAGGGAGGGAGATGAGGCCAGTGGGGGAAGTTTCAAGAGAAATTTCCCTCTGATAAGGAAAGCTGCCATTTCAGGGGCTGAGAGGTGGCAGAGGAGAGGGAAGGTCTCTGCTCTGCTGTCATGCTGGGTACCTTCACATCCAACCCTTGCCACCAATCTATTGGGACAGGACTGTCTTTGGTTTGGGCACCCAGCCTCTTCAGACTTTAGACCCAGGCGCCCTCCCTCCAGCCTTCTGCATCTACACTCATAGGAGCGCAAGCTGATCCTGGAATAGATCTGAATCCAGCACTTGAAGCTCCATGCAGTGGGAAGTTCTGCCTACCCACCCAGCACCGTGGCAGGCCCAACTGTCACATTTCACTTGCACAAAATAGTGTTCTGGGCTCGGGTGCCTAACGTGTGCAAGGCCAGGAGCCAGAAGCACACGCAACCAGCACCTGAGCCTCTCGTTACAGGTAACATGGAGGCTCAGGAAAGTTAAGTCACTTGAGCATGTCCATGCCGCAGTTAAGTGGTGACACCGGGCTTCGATCGTGTCCCTCCTAAGCCTGTGCTTGGTCACACTGCAGGCACGCACAACATATCCAACACCTCACTTTGCAACCAGGGGAAGTCACTTGAAGGACCAAAGACATGAAGGGCTTTTGAGAAAACAACAAATCTCTAGATTTTGTTTATCTTTTGCTTTGTTTAACCCTAAAACGGCACACTTGGGTCCTTCTTCTCAATCCACCTTCCCGCCCACCGCTGCCTCAGTATCCCCAGCCACCTACCAAAGTGGGAGAAAGAGGAGTCTTTATTCCTACTTACTGTCTGTGAGGGAGTCACTTTGGGGATCAACTCCACTCTCCAAATCCGAGGATAGGCGTGAAGGAGGTGGGCTGGGGAGGATTCCCACCGTCTGAAAAGAGTGAAAGGGCCGCCTGGCCGGCTCCACCGCCGGCACCTGCTACCAAGAAGCCTCCGCCTAAGGTACCGCCCCCCGCCCCCGCCCGGGGCTGCGCGCCGAGAGAGCACTGGCCCTTTAAGAGCGGGAGCAACCGCGGCGCAAGGAGGAGGGTTGGGAGCGCCCGGAGCTGCGCGGAACTCGCCGGGGACGTCGGGCGCCGGCTCCCTGGCTCGCTCGCTCGCTCCGACCGGCTCCCGGCGCCTCCTCCCGGGACTGCGCGAGGAGCCGGGCCCGATTGGGCGTGGGGCGAGCCGAGTCCCCGGGCGGGCGGCGCGCGCTCAGGGCAGCGTCCGGCCCTGGGCATGGACAGAGGGAGCTGGGCGCGCAGGGGGCGCCGCGGGACCGGGCGGCCGGAGCGCTGAGCCAGACAAAGGCTCAGGAGTTGCCTTGCTCTCGGGAGCCGGGCCCCGGGATCCCAGGCGGCGGGACCCGGCGGCAGGAGGCTCCGGCCGGCCCTCTCTTTCGTGGGCTGGCTCCGCGTGCCCGGATCTGCCCTGGCCGCTTCTCCTCGGGCGTGGGAATTTGCCGAAGGGACCTAAGCGGCTCCGGCAAGGACAGGGACCAAGACCGGGAGGTCTGCCGCGCGCCCGCCGGGCGGGAAGCCAGGGAGCGTCGCAAGTTTCCGAGTCGAGTGCGGGGACGCGGCGCCGGCGAGCGGGCAAGCCCCGCGTGCAACGCTCCCGGCCAGGCTGGGCGCAGAGAGCATGGGCATCGAACGGAGCGCGCCCGGACGGCCGTCATGGGCAGGCAGCCTCCTCGGCGGCCGGGAGGCGGCGGCGCGGCCCCGACTGCTGCCCCTGCTCCTGGTGCTTCTGGGCTGCCTGGGCCGCGGCGCAGCGGCGGAGGACGCAGAAGTCAATGCCGAGGTAAGGACCCTCGCCTGTCCCTTTGCCGTGGGGTGGGGGACTTGGGGCTAGGGAAGGAGCCACGCCCGCAGCTTGAGTCCGGGAGGTAGAGAGAGCGGAGACAAGCCCCCTGTCCCAGGGGAAGGGGGCAGAAGAAAGGGGCCAGGCAAGCTGTCCCTCCCCAGCTCTGCCTCTGCTGCGCACCTCTTCCCAAACGCGGAGGGCTAGTGCTCGCGCCCACTCTACCTCTACAGCCCTGCCGGGAGCCGCTCTGACGCCCCCGGCCCTTGCCCCCACTCCGTCCCTCCCTCCTGGCGGCCGATTCCTCGAGAGCCCTGCAGGCGCGGTGACGTTCTTGGCAGGGGGGGGGGGCTGTCCTGGGTGGGAGCACTGGCTGGGCAGGCAGCTCTCCCGCCTAAGTAGCATCTGGTCTGGGTGACACCGAGCCACGCGCGGTAGGCTGGGATAGTGGGAAAGGATGCGAACCTCCGATACAGCAGACTCGGGTTGCGGGGGCGCTTTGGA
Organism: Rhynchonycteris naso; assembly: GCA_037038555.1. Lineage (NCBI taxonomy): Eukaryota > Metazoa > Chordata > Mammalia > Chiroptera > Emballonuridae > Rhynchonycteris > Rhynchonycteris naso. The sequence goes on from CM073001.1 coordinate 9,798,671, forward strand.
GACTTCCTTGGGCTCTTGCACGGAAGTCGCCCCACAGCCCGGTGGAGTCCAAAGGAGCCTCAGTTTCCCTGGCGCATCTTTCCACCAGAGCTTCTGCGCCGATGCCAGGTGTGCAGAGCTCGGACTCCACACGTCTTTTCACCCGGAACCCGCCTGACATCCCTACAGGGACCCCTCTCCGGGTCGGCCTCATGAGTGATCAGGCGCGGCCTCCTGGGGCAGAGCTGGGTCTAGCCGGTACCCTCCGCTCCGTGGAGTCCAAGCAGGGACAGTGAGGGTACCAGCTCCGTTGGCCCAAAGCAAAAGCGAGGTTCACTCTTTTCCGATTTCTAAGACCCTGCCGAGATTAGGAAAGGGGAGTGAGTAGTTGGGGAAGACCATCTCTGCTCTCGCGGGGGTAGGCTGGGGCCTCGGCGCCCTTGGGCCGGCCTGGAGCCACCCGCTGCTGGTCCGAGGGCCTGAGCACCGTTTCTATTTGCGGTTGGGCCAGGGCTTCTTCCCAGCCCCCAGCGGCTTCCCCACCTCTCCCGCTGCCTGGGAGATTTTTCCGATGGAAGCCTGCCCTTCCCCGCCCTACTTTAATAAAAGCTTGGAGGAAGGGCAGGGAATTCCTCCCGGCTCAAGTTACACGTCTCAGTCAGTTCCCCACCTGCTCTTTTCCCCTCCTTGGCCAGGCCAGGGAAAGCTGCAGGGAGCCAGGTCCCGGCAGGAGGTGGAGTAAGAGCCCTCTGTGCCCAGTCTAGCAGTCTCCCCTCATTTATACAGACAGGCAAGCAGGGGTATGTATGTTGCTGGTGGGTTCCACCCCTCAGCTCTGTGATCCAGGTACCAGGTGAGGAGTGTTTGAATAATCCTGCCACTCTCCAGGGAAGTACCAAAGAATTGCAAGTCACAGACCCACCCTGGAGTGGTTTTGAATCTACTTAGAATGGCATCTCTGCAGTCGGACCAAGCCGGAATCTGGTGGCGGTGCATTATGAATTGTCATCTTAGTTGGCCAGGAGCTGGGGCACTAGGACCTGTGGTCTGCAGGGCTTCATTCTTTCCTTTCCTTCTGCTCTTCATTACCCTCCTCTTCTCCCAAGGCCTGCGTTGGGGTCACAGACCATAGATCTAAGCCATTGGTGGCATTAGCTAGAGCAGGGGTCCCCAAACTACAGCCCACGGCATGCGGCCCCCTGAGGCCATTTATCTGCCCCCCGACCCCCGCTGCACTTCCGGAAGGGGCACCTTTTTCATTGGTGGTCAGTGAGAGGAGCGCAGGATGCATTCGCACCCATAGTTCCCATTGAAATACTGGTCAGTTTGTTGATTTAAATTTACTTGTTCTTTATTTTAAATATTGTATTTGTTCCCATCATGTTTTGTTACTTTAAAATAAGATATGTGCAGTGTGCATAGGGATTTGTTCATAGTTTTTTTTATAGTCCAGCCCTCCAACGGTCTGAGGGACAGTGAACTGGCCCCCTGTGTAAAAAGTTTGGGGACCCCTGAGCTAGAGATTCTGCAGCCTCTTGCCTGGGAGGAGATTGGGGTTGGGCTGCTGCTGGAAGAGACTGTGGAAGATTTGAGACCCTTGAGTGCTGGAAACCAAGGTAGATGGAGAGCTAGAGACAGGTGGGTTGTCCCTGCTCCTAGAATTGGCTTTGGGGTACAGGCTCTGCCTTGGAGTTTCATCAAGTCTGACCAGATCTAGGCCCAAAGAGTTGAATGGCTTCAGAAGCCAGCACATTTGCCAGGAAGCTATAAGACAATTGTCCCCAGGTCCATGCTCTCCAAGGACCAGCCTCAGAGACTCCTAGGCCTGGCCTGTACCCTGTGTCCAAAGCCAACCTCCCCTGGGGAGGGGCTCTGACCTGGCCCCGGAATCCCCAGAGCTCCAGACTTTAAATCAGGTCACGACGACTGGGACCTTCCCGAAGCATCCTGGTAACTGAGCCGAGACAGGCCCCTTCCTCCGAGGGCAGAAACCACAGGCATCTCACTAGACTACAGAATTGGGGAGTCTGGCATGTGCTAGGAGCTGGCTGACACCTGCAACCTGCCAAGCCCCTGGCTGGAGAAGGCTTCTTTCTTGAAGAAGCCACTGCTGAGTTATTCTGCCCTATCCCCCTGTCCCGGGAAGCTGCAGGCCTCACCCGACTGAGGGCTGGCTGTGGCTCCTGGCCCCTGCCTAAGAGTCAGGCCCCACCACCACCACAGATCTGGCCTGCTCTTGCTGGCTACAGCACCTAGCCTGCTTAAGTGCCTTTGCTTTTCGCCAATGGTCTCTTCTCCTCCACCACCCCTCCTCCTCCCCAGGCATAATCTCAGGCCCTCAGCTGGCCCCATACAGTTGACTCTGGTGGCCAAGTTCACAACTATGATGCCCTGACACCAAGGCATGGACACACTCCTATTCTGCTACCTGGTGGCTTAGCAGGGTGAGCAAAAGGAGGGGTGAGGATCAGCTTGGATTCTGATTTCGACCATCAGGTGGACTGGTGAGCCATAGCCCCAGGCTTCCTGTGCTTGGTCTCTACTGGCACTTCTGTGCTGGCCCCATCCCCTGCACCTGCGCTCTTATTACTACCCTTCCTTAAATATGGAGCAGAAATGCCAGAGGCCCCATGCCCACCCTTGAGGAAAACGTGAGAGCCTCATCTTTGGCAACTACGGAAAGTGAATCTCTTCTCCTACCCATCCCTGCTTTTCAGTCTGTTCCCCTCTTTCTAACAAATCATTCCTCCGTGGTCTATATGAAAACCCGAGAGAACTGGGCTGATTGATGCAGCCGGGGACCCAGGATCTGATTGGGCCATGTTGCTCGTGCCCAGCCCTTGGCTGGGTCCCTGTGTTTGGGCTGCCCTGGCGTCCTGTCGTTCAGCTGCCTCCTTGCAGTGTGCGCTCCTTGTTTGAACAGTGCACCAGCCCTACCTGCCCATTCCGACCTTTGGACAAAAATACCTCACTTTGCCCCACCCGAGGAGGGTGGAGAAGAAACAACATAGAAACACATCCACAAACAACCCTGCCCCCAAGAGAAGCCTTTCTCCAAACCCCAGTTCCCACTGCCCACATTCTCTGATGCAACTCAGAGGACAATGCTTCCAGGAACGGAGAAGCCCCTCCCTGCTAAGTGCTGGGTTCTGGCTACCTCCTCCATCCCCCTTTTATTGCTGATCCCCATGTTCCCTGCCATGGGCACCTCTGCCCAGCTGAGAGCTTGACTTCTGCATGAAGCCAACCGTGGTGGCCACTGCGGGGAGCCTCCCCACTGGACATTAAAGTTGGTTCTCTAGACAGAATGTTTGTACACACTCCGCCCCCCCAAAATTCATATGTTGAAGCCTAACTCCCAAGTTGATTATATTAGGACCTTTGGGAGGTGATTAGGTGAAGAGTACTGAGCCGTCATGAATGAGATCAGTGCTCTTATAAAAGCTGCTCAGGAAAGCTCTTTGTCCCTTTTCGCCATGTGAGGACACAAGAAGTTGGCAGTTTGCAACCAGGAAGGGGGCCTTCACCAGAACCTGACCATGCAGGCACCATGATCTCAGACTTCCAGCCTCCAGAACTGTGAGAAATAAATATTAGTTGTCATAAGCTACCCAGCTTATGGTACTTTTGTTACAGCAGCCCTAATGGACTAAGATAGTTGGCATCTTGTGTCTGGTCCCGAGATTTATGTGGCCCACACTGCCAGTCAGCCACCCAGGGAGGAGCCGAGCCTCATGGCCTGCTCTGCCTTGGGTGAGGAGATGCGTTCTCTCAGTCAGCAGAAACAGAGGGGGTCGGGAGCTCTCTGCTTGGCTACTTCTCCATCCCAGTAAGGGTCCTGGGAGATCTCCACAGATTAGTGTGAAATCTAGGACCCTAACGGTAGCTGGACACTCCAGGCCTGCAGCACATAATAGGTGCCTTCTGGCCAGACAAGCCCCCTGAGTTAGGGCTCATATGACGCCACTCCCCAGAAAGGCACTGGTTCTTTGGGTGCCTGGACCCTTTGGGGGAGGGAGCACAGAATTTACAACCCAAGGCAAGAACAGCTAGCTGGGCATGGATCAGAGGGACAAGGAGGGATGCCTCACGCCAGATCCCATTCCCCGTGTGGGGACAGCAAGAAACAAACAAGACCCAACTCAAGCTCAGAATCTTGGCACACAGATGAGGACCTGGGCCCCAGCCATTAGCCAACCTGGGGCGATGCCCCACATCCCACTGAGGGCTGAGCTGCTGGAGCCATGGCACCTGGAAGCCAGGGTCTAGATCCGCTCTCCAAGCTGGCCCTTAGCCCTGGGCACCCCCATGCCCTCTACCAGGAGTGACCGGAACCCTGGAGGGGCACGAGCCCAGCGTCATGTCCAGTACTTGTGGGCATGGCACCTGGCGTATGGGAAGGGCTTGCAAAATGGTGACAAAACACAGTGACAGTGGGAGCAAATGGCACTGGCTGTTGGGCAACTCATTGAGCCCACCCAGGCCTCAGTTTCCCTATCTACAAAATATAGAATGGTGCTAGCATCTACTGGATGGAGTAGTGGGGAGACTCGGCAGGTTGATGTGTAAGATGCTGACCGCCATGTGCGGTGGTCCTCACCTGGGCCCAACAGGATCCGGGGCGATTTTTAGCACCTTCAATGTGTTTGATTCCATCCTGAGCACAGCCTCAGGGAGCTTTGTAAGCATGTTCCCCTTTAATGCTGGTATTGACTCTAAGTGTAGGTGCTACCGCTATCCCATTGTATAGAAGTGGAAACTGGGACTCTGAGGTGAGAGAAATCCCCCAGGCAGGGGATGGCAGAGCTGGAATTTGAACCCAGTCTGGCTTGAAGCCTGAGCTCCCAACCGCCCTGAGGGTTAAAGGCTGCAGGTCAGAGCCCAGGGTGTCATCCTGTGGAAGTGGGGAGTGGAGGCTGGGGCTGGGTGAACACCCAGCCCTGTGAACACCCCCGCCTAGGAGACAATACTGGTGGGTGATTCCAGGTGAGGCCCCAGCCCTGGCTGCCAGCCAACTCTAAACCTCAAGCAAACAGGGCTCTTTCACCCTGCCCTGCCTGCCCACTGGCCAGAGGACCCAACTCTTTCTTCCTCCAGGTTAAGGAAGGCCAGGCAGGCTGGGAGGCCACAAGGTAGGAGGAGTAGGAACATGTGATGTGCAGGCCTTCCTGACTGCACAGCCCCGCCCATACCCCCCTGCACCCCCCCATACCCCCTTCCACTCCCTCACCACCAACTCACCACCCCCACCCCCCGCAGCCCTTTCCCCGCACCTGCGACTTTCCCAGGGTGACGGGCAGTTCTGGAACTGCTTCAATATGGACCATGCTGCCTTTCAAGGTAGTAGATGATCCACCAGGAATGGGGTGGCCTGCCCTGGTGGCCCCTTTTTCACTGGCCTTGGGGCTGGTTATGTCATGTGCTGTCACCCCTGGGAGTTGGGGAGTGAAAATTTTGATCCCATTTGCAAAGGAGGGGCCAGGGGCTTGTCTTAGCGTCTTCCATTACTCGAAGGCTTGTTCTCTGGACAAGCAATCAGGACTAAGGGGCAGGTGTCACTAAGGCAGGGTCCTGCTCAGCCTGAGGAAGAGTTAATAGTCACGCTGCCCAAAGATGGAATGGGCTACCTAAGTGGCAGTGAGCCCCCACCTTTGCAAGGGTGCAGGCCTGAGGGGTCCCCAGCCCAGCCATGGCCCAATGCAGTAGCTAGACTTGATGGCTTTGAGGTTCCTTCCAGCCTTAGACTGGGGGAGGCTAGGCCTGCTCAGGGTCACCTAGCTGTTACATGGGCTCCTGACCCAGGCCCTCTGGACGAGGGGCCCAGGTGGGGTGCGTGCTGTGGCTCCCGGGCTCATCGTGCCACCTAGCACCCGCCCGTGCCCGGCATGGCCTTGGGCTGCCCCCAGGGACCCTCAGACTGTGACACCGGCTGGGGAGACGGACACAGTGAGGACCTCGCAGTTCATTCCCAGCAGGCCTGATAAGACACCCCTTGCGCCTGTGTGGGAAACCCTGCCAGAGCCTGCTTGGACTGCACAGAGAGCTGTGGGTGACAGAAGCAAAGCAGAGCCCAGCAGAGATTGTCCTTATCACACGGGGTCTGATAAGGCGGGCGGGAGGGGCCCCAGAGATCTGAGCCCGGGGAGCCGCCCCGAGGAGCTGGTTGTGCAGACCGCAGCCCCTGCCCCCGCAGCGTGCTCAGTGCACACTATTGATCCATCTGGAAGTGTCTTCTCAGACACACCCTCTGCGGGCCTGCCTTGGCATTGTCTCGGCAGTCCTGGGGGGCAGCCCTGCTGGCATGGCCCAGCGCCCAGACCCAGCCAGAGACACGGAGCGTGGGGAGAATTAGACGCCCTCCCCCAGTGCTGAGCTGGGCACCATTCCTGGGAAGGGCCAGAGCCCAGCGTCCCCAGCCTCAGGCCGAGAGGAGCTGGTGTTCCTTCACAGACAGCCCGGTCCAGTGGTACTTACTGCCTGTGGGTTCTAGTTCTAGCCAGAGCAGTTCTGCGACCCTGGGTGGGCCAGTCACCCTCTCTGAACCTCGCTGTTTGTTTGATTGAAATGGGTTCTGTAAGCACTGAATGGAAGGACGAGTGGATGGCCAACCCCACGGCAGACTCTCAGCCCTCAGCTGCTGCATTGGTGGCCTCTCCTAGAGACAGGGGGCTCAGGATGCCCCCTCAGACTCCTGATAGCCCCCTGGAGCTCCTTGCCTGGGGCCAGCCACTCGCCTGAAGCATTTATACATATTTATGGCTCAGGAAAGAAATGGCTGAAAGAACAAGGGCCAGAGGGGTCTTCAGGGTGGGCTGCAGGTAGGAGGGCCCTCAAGGCCCCAGAGCTCTCTCTGCCTCCCACTGGACACTATCCCTCATGTAGGAAGTTACCTGTTCTGCTGCTTACTGACCTCCCAAGCCTCAGTTTCCCCACAGCTTCCTGTGCTTGGCACTCCACCTGTGAGACTAGGTGAGAGGGAGGGAAAGGAGGCACCTTGTATAAGGGACAGTCTTTATAGTCACTCACCAGCAGGAGTAGCAAGAGGCTGGACACAGCACCTGCCCTACTTTGACTCTAAGACGTCAGTCATGACCTTGGAAATCGCTCCCCACTTTTGTCCCAGGAATCTGGGGCTTAGGATGCAAGACACCCACTGTGCACCCTGTCCCATGCTCATTTCCCTCCTGTCCTCACCTCAGCACAGCAGTGGGGTGCAAGAAACTCCCCCCTGGACATGGGGAAGGGAAAGCCCACAGCCCTACATGGGGGGTGGAGGTAGACTGTCACCTGGTGGCCAGCCTTGAGTGCCTGTTGTTCCATGAAGCATGCTCCATCAGTTTCTTCACCTTGTCACCTGGAGGTTTGGGTGATCAGGGCCAAAATTGTTTCTGCTTACACGCCCCTGCCACCTGCCTCAGTTTCTGCTTCTCACCCTGGGGCACCAGGGGGCATTTGTCACCAGGAGGCGGAGAGTCACAGGCTTGGCTGACCCTGAGATGGAAGCTCTTGGCTTTCCTGAGACTCAAAGGGTGCTCATCTATGTGAAGGAGGGTCCACAGGCACCTCTGGGACCTGCCCATCAGGCCCTGAACTACCCCAGGATTAAAGGACCCCTTGCCCATACCCTATGCTGGGCTTCGGAGTCCCTCCCTGCAGGCAGGCCCAGCTCCCTGCCCTTCCCTCCCCTGGGCCTCAGCCCAGGCCTCCCCCTCCTTGCCCTCTCCCTGTCACTCTGCAGACACTGCTAATCAGCCCCTTGGTGGCCTGTGATTGAGCTCTCTGAGATATTTTTACCTTATGCAAATAAGTGATGTCAGGTGCCCTCATCTGCCAACAGCAGGCACTCACCTCCAGCTGGATCCCTCTCCCTGCTGGAGCTGGCCAGGCATCACGGCCTGACCTTCTCGATCTCTCTCCAAGCTGCTCCAGCAAAACCTTGTGCATTAAGGGCGGGGAGCAGCGCCCCTACACAGAGGAACTTCAGGAAAGGTTTCTCGTGCTTGGGAAGAACAGGAGCTGAGGGGAGGTGCCCGTGTCTGGTGGCAAGGAGGGAAGGTGCCCCGGGCCAGACGGCGGAGCTGGGCTGGCAGAGGAGGCCACGTGGAATCCTCAATCCTATTGGTAGAAGTAAAATCCTGCCACTCCAGCGACAACCACAGTCTCCTGGCCTGGATTGATAACACGTTCACTGAGTACTTCCCTCTGCCCAGCGCAGTGCAAGCATGAGTGTGGACGTCCCCATTCAGTCCTCACAGAAATCCTTGATGTGAGGTTGGTCCTTGTATAACAGAGCCACCCCTTAGAAGTGGTTTCATGGGATATGTCCCCAGCCCTGTCTGTCCCCAGAGCCATGGTGGCTCCTCTGCCTGCCGGGCCCTGAGAGGCCTCGGGGCGCTCACCATGTCTGCACTGCCCTCTTGGGCTCAGCAGCCGCTCGCTCCCTCCGGCGGCAGTCTGGGCACTGCTAAGCCCAGGGATGTGGCAGTCCCTCCACACACACCGGGGGGCCTGGCCAACTGCCAGGGCTGTGCTGACAGGTGGCACTGAGGGAGCAAGTACCTGAGAAGTTGGCTATGACACTGGTGGCGGACAGCTGTGGGCGTGGCCCTGGCCAGCTGACACATGGCCGTGAGCCCAGAGGCACCACCATATCCGGTCACCGTCCTGCCTTGTGGGCCCTCACATGCCAGTGCCTTTCAGAGAGCAGGCCTTCAGGGGCATCCAGATACCCAGGGTGGGCCAGAAAAGGTACAAAGGACACACTTCCAAGTGGCCAAGACCCACAGAAGTCCCTGGTCTCTGTGCCAACTGCTTCCCATAGTGGTCACCATGCTCTCGTGGCCTTGGGGACATGAAGTGAGCAGGTCAGAGACCCCTGTCTTAGAATAACTCAGCATGGCTCATTGGGGACCCCCTCCTTTCATCCTAGTGGGGGAGACAACTGATAAACCCCTTAGTGAAATGTGTCAGATGGTGATAGGTGCAAGGAGGGAGGAGAGGGGGTGCAGGGTACTGAGTGTTGTCAGAGAACACCCTCCAGCAAGATGAGGTTGAAGCAGAGACCTGAAGAAAACAGGAGTATGGGCCATGCAGATATCTGGGAGAGAGCAGCAAGTGCAAAGGGCCTGAGGCAGGAGAGTGGATAGGAGGAGTGGTCTGAGAGCTGAAGTGAGGTCAAGTAGCGAGGGCCTTGTGGCTTCTGTAAAAACTAGTTTTTCCTCTGAGATGAGAAACCCTTGAGACCAGCCCTGACTTGCTCTGGCTCTTAGAAAACCAACCGTAAAAGGTGAAAGCAGGGAGGTGATGTGGCTCTGGGGCTATGTGTGGTAGGCAGCGGTCTGATGCAGGCTGTATGTGACAGGAGCCAGCTGTGCCAGGACCTGCTGACCGCCGTGGTCTCTCCTTTTCAGAACTGGCTGCGGCTCTATGGATACCTGCCCCAGCCTAGTCGCCACATGTCCACCATGCGCTCAGCCCAGATCCTGGCCTCAGCCCTCGCCGAAATGCAACGCTTCTATGGGATCCCTGTTACTGGCATGCTCGATGAAGAGACCAAGGCGTGAGTCCCACACCCAGCGGGCACCCACCTTCCTTCTGGCCTGCTAGCATGAGGCCTCCTCATGTTAGATAACAAATGGTTTGACCCTCCCTGCTAGCTCTGATTGGTTAGGAGTGATCTTGGGCTCAGAAAACTCCTGAGGCTGAATTCCAGCTTGGCCACAAGGAGCACAGGGTTGATTAGTGATGTCTGCTGCGGGAATGGGAGTGGGGGGACGCAGCCCACATGCCCTGGATGGGACAGCCTAATTAGACCTTGCTCTTAATCTGACAGAGGGGATGTGACCCAAAGCCACATCCTTGATGAGCATGCACAGAAGTAACTGTCCCATTCCTGGGTGAGTCTGGTGACAAGGGGCTCACCTTGCAGAGCCACCGATGGGCATCTAGTCTTCCAGTACAAGATCATTGTACAAGATCATTCCTGGTGAGGAAGCTGAAGCTTAGCTAGTCTCCCACCACACCTAAGAGGCCACTAAAGGCCAGAGGCAGGAGGGTGGAGGGAGGTGGACTACCTGGAGGAGGCCCTGTGCTCACACCTCCATGCCCGTGACCCAGGTGGATGAAGCGGCCCCGCTGTGGGGTACCAGATCAGTTTGGGGTGCGTGTGAAGGCCAATCTGCGGCGGCGGAAGCGCTATGCCCTCACCGGCAGGAAGTGGAATAACCCCCACCTGACCTTCAGGTAGGTACCCCCGCTTTCCAGGGTAGTGTCCCTCCCAGGACATTGTCCCCACCACCTGCTCTGAGGCTTCAGGCTTCCCAGTGGAATCGTCTGGAAGGTTTCCTTTCCCAGCAGACCCCCCAGGGTATCCAGTATAGATAGTCCAAACTCACTGTAACACCCCCCTCCCCTCCCACGATGCTGCCTGTCTCCCTCAGAGAGGGTCAGGACCCCTGGTGCTGCTTCCGCTCTCTCCTCCTCCCCCCCTTGCTCCCCCGCCTCTGCCAGCTGCCTGGGCTGTCCTCACTGGGTTCCTTTCCTGCACGGGTACGGGTACCGATGTGGAGCCTCCATGGTGCAGGGCACGGGATTTCAGGTACCGAGGGTGGGGGAGGGCAGCAGGGCCAGAACCCAGGTATCTGTCAGTAGGCAGGCAGCAGGTCACCTGTGAAAGCCCTCAGGCACCCTCCTCCTTTGTGCTGAGTCCTTGGGCAAGACACGCCCCTGCAGCCTCAGCATGTGGTGGTCCCCAAGGGCTCTGCTTCCTGCTTCCTGTGTCTGTCCAGCTGCACCCCCGCCCCCTGGCCCCCAGAGCTCCTCTCCCGAGGAGGAGTGGCTCCCATGGCCTCCTAGACCCCAGGCCTCCGGAGTGAGCGCACACACGGGCCCGACCAGCTGTCCCTCCCGGAGCTCTCTGTCCAGCACACACGCTCACGCTGATTTCCATGGGTGATAGCAGGCCTCCTCACGCCTTGTCACATGCAGGCTCAGGGACATGTGTTCTGTATGAGTTAATTCATTTCTTTGTCCCAGGGACGCCCTGATGAAAGCACTACCCTCCTTTGCCCATTTTACAGATGAAAAATCTTAAATTCAGAGAGACTAACTCTCTTACTTGCCTGGGGTCACAGAGACAGTATTAAAGTCCAGCCTTGACCTCAGCCTGACCCTAGCACCCGACACTCAGTCTGCTGACCCTGTGTTCCCCAAAGCTCAGCCATGAGCATCACTCTTTCTAGGTCTTTCAGCAACCTATGCCCTGTATTTTTATTTACTTACTTTTTTTTTTTTTTTTTTTTTTTACTGAAAATAGGTCTATCTGTCACAATGCCACTTTATTTGGTGACATCCTAATGAACTCCAGAGTTTGACATGTTAGTTCTCTTTCTCAAATGCACTTCCAAGTAAACTCATGGATGATATTGTCAGTGGTCCAGCCAGATCTTATGCGCATTCCTTGGGACCACGTGTCTCAGCCTCCAACCCGGTGGGTGCCAGCAGTGGGCAGCAGCCCCTGGCCCTGGGTTCACCGGCTGTCTCCCGCCCCCTGCAGCATCCAGAACTACACGGAGAAGCTGGGCTGGTACCACTCGCTGGAGGCAGTGCGCAGGGCCTTCCGCGTGTGGGAGCAGGCCACTCCACTGGTCTTCCAGGAGGTGCCCTACCAGGACATCCGGCTGCGGAGGCAGAAGGAGGCTGACATCATGGTCCTCTTTGCCTCTGGCTTCCATGGCGACAGCTCACCCTTTGATGGCACGGGCGGCTTTCTGGCCCACGCCTACTTCCCGGGCCCCGGTCTAGGTGGGGACACCCATTTCGACGCAGATGAGCCATGGACGTTCTCCAGCACGGACTTGCACGGTGAGAGCAGTGGCCAGGGCAAGGGCGGGTGAGGCCGAGCTGGGGCTGCCGGGTTGGGAGGGGAGAGCTTCCCCTATATGGCTCTCGGGAGCATTGACATGCTTGGTCTCCAGCTGTTGTTTCTCATCTTCAAGTTCTGTTAGGGAAGAGAAGGGAGCATTGTACCCATTTCTCAGATGGGAAAGTTGGAGGCTCAGAAATCAGGGCAGTTCAGCCGCTTAGAAAAGTTAAGCCAGGGAAGGCTCCCTAGAAGCCTCATTCCACTGTGTGGAGTGGCCAGGTCCTGGGCTGGACCAGAGCTGACGGTGCCCCTGGCCCCGCCGCAGGGAACAGCCTCTTCCTGGTGGCAGTGCACGAGCTGGGCCACGCACTGGGGCTGGAGCACTCCAGCAACCCCAGCGCCATCATGGCGCCCTTCTACCAGTGGATGGACATTGACAACTTCCAGCTGCCCGAGGACGACCTTCGGGGCATCCAGCAGCTCTACGGTGAGTGGGCGGCATGGGCACGGTCAGCGGGCTCTGTGGGGCCGCCCTCCACCCCCAGCCCTGCGAGGCATCAGTGCTGCTGCTGTCCCGCCTGTAGATGAGAAACTGAGGCCCGGAGAAGATCACTGACTTATCCACATCACTCGTATGGTGCTAGAAATCAAACTCAGGGTTGGCCGAGTGACCCGGGGCCCACACACAGAGCTCTCAGAGTGACTCCAGGCTGCAGTCCACAAGGGGACACAGGTGGCCCCAGGTCCTATCTCTGACCCCCTCTCCTCCTCAGCCTCAATGACATTCTTATTAGACCAAACGTGCCTCTGGAGTTCCAGGACCCCATTCCCCCTACTGTCACTCTCAGCCCAAGCCTGCCCCAGACTCCACTGGGTATTATTGGTATTTCACTTCCCCGTGGTTCTCAGGCAGGTGGCACCCCTCACTCACACCCAGGCCCCAACTAAGAAAGCCTCCAGGAGTGAGGTCTCTTGAGGACCCGTTTGGTAGGTCAGGGCCTGTGCTCAGTGCCCACACCAAGCCCCTCCCTGTGCTGGCAGTCCGCACCTTGCTGGCACATGAGACAGGCACTGCCCCGCTGTATCCCTAGCAACCCAGTAATAAGAGGGGAACTTGGCAGAACCATGTTCTTCCCTCTGTGTGTGTCCTCTGTATGTTCCCGGAGCCCCAGTGGGACAGCCTAGCATCCTGAGGGGCATGTCCCCAAGGGGACATGGAGACGGACCACCTCAGGGGCACAGGGACCTAAGCCCAGTGTGGGAAGGTCGATGAGGAGGCCCTGTGGAGAAGGACGGAGGTCCTACTCGGGTTGGTGGGGCGGGATGAGGGCGAGTCCGCTGTGAACCAACAGGGACTTTGGGGGGGGCCTTCCCCTGGGGCACATGTTTCTCTAGGCCAGGGTCCTGGGGTCCAAGGTTCCTGGGAGGACAGATTGGAGTCCCAGCTGGTTTCCGGGGCTTCCTCTTCACTTCTTGTTCCCCCTCCACGGGCTCTACAGGCACCCCAGACGGTCAGCCACAGCCCACCCGGCCCCTCCCCACTGTGACACCCCGGCGACCAGGCCGGCCAGACCATCGGCCCCCCAGGCCCCCACATCCTCCACCACCAGGCGGGAAGCCAGAGCGGCCCCCGAAGCCAGGCCCCCCAGTGCAGCCCCGAGCCACGGAGCGGCCTGACCAATATGGCCCCAACATCTGCGACGGAGACTTTGACACAGTGGCCATGCTGCGTGGGGAGATGTTCGTGTTCAAGGTCTGACCCCTGCCCGTGCCCCCGTCAGTCCCTCGGCCCAGGCTCAGAGCCCTAGAGTACCCCCACCCCACCCCCAGAGCCCGGCCCGCCTGGCTACCCTGCCCCCTGCAGTGAGCAGCCCCTGGGAAGCCATCAGACTCTAGACTGAGGAACAACCAGCCTGAGGACTGAGGGGTTTCCCAGGAGTCATACAGCCGGCCCAGGGGTCTGTCCCACCCACCTGCCCCTTCTGTCCAGGGTCTCTCCCTGGTGCTCAATGGCCTCCTCTGGACCTTTCCTGACCCAGGAGGGGTGGTCCCAAGTGCCCCTCTCCTAGGCCGAGGTGTTGTGCATGCTCTGCCCACTCACACCCACACCCTCCCCAGGGCCGCTGGTTCTGGCGGGTCCGGCACAACCGCGTTTTAGACAACTATCCTATGCCCATCGGGCACTTCTGGCGCGGTCTGCCCAGTGACATCAGTGCTGCCTACGAGCGCCAAGATGGGCGTTTTGTCTTCTTCAAAGGTGAGCTGGGATAGGTGGGTGGGGCTGGGCAGCCTCCCTACCCTGACCTCTGACCCAGCTGGGCAGAGCCGCTGATTAGCTGTGTACCCCCTCCCCCTGGCCTGAGTTTCAATGAGGCAGGAGCTCTCCAAGGACAGGGCTGGACCCACACCAAAAGTGGGGAGTCCTGGGCCATGCACCGGGGCGCCTCGGGGAACAGCCCCCAGAGCCAGACGTCAGGGAGGGCTTCCCGTCTTTCCTCTCTACAAGAACTGTTGGGGGGTGAACGTTCGCATGGGAATGCAGACCCACATGTAGTGTGACTGTGTGGTGTGTGTACAGGTGTGAGCGGGTGACATGTATCTGTGCTAATGAGTATGTGGAAACAGAGTAGGTGTGACACAGAGGGGCGTTGCGCTGTGTACTCTCATGGCTGTAGGTGTCAGAGCCTGTCCTGTGTACAAGGATGCAAGTGTGATGGTGTGTGTGTTTAATAAATATGACAGTGAATGTGAACAGGTTTATAGGCCCAGAATAGCATTCCTGTGCCCCCTCCCTGCCCACCCACCCCCCAGCCTCAATGCCATCCTCACCCACCCCGCCTCCTCCCACAGGTGACCGCTACTGGCTCTTCCGGGAAGCCAATCTGGAGCCCGGCTACCCACAGCCGCTGACCAGCTATGGCTTGGGCATCCCCTATGACCGCATCGACACGGCCATCTGGTGGGAGCCCACAGGGCACACCTTCTTCTTCCAAGAGGACAGGTGAGTACCCCATCCCCTGAAGGGAAAAGGCCCCCCAGACCCCCCTACTCCCAAGCCTATGCCAAGAGAACCCACTACCAGTGGGGGACAGACTCCAGGCCTGAGCAGGCCCACAGCCTAGTGCTTTTGGTCACAGGTACTGGCGCTTCAATGAGGAGACACAACGAGGAGACCCCGGCTACCCCAAGCCCATCAGTGTCTGGCAGGGGATCCCCGTGTCCCCCAAAGGGGCCTTCCTGAGCAACGATGCAGGTACCCAGGCCAGCAGCCTCTAGTCTGCCTACACCCACGCACAGAAGTCAGGGCTTACCTGAGCTCATCAGACATTACAATGGCATGGGTGGGGACACAGCTGTGTCAGGCCTGGGCTGCTGGGAGGTTCGAGAGCACTCCTCTGGTCTCCCTGCATCGTCACATCACCATCCTTGTTTTCTATATGGCTAATCTAAACCACAGAGCTTAAGTAAAGGGCCCCAAGTCCCACAGCAAGGACGTTGTGTGGTCAGGAGTCCCCCCCACGGCCACCTGTGCCCAGAGCTGGTCCTCAGCACTGCCCTCATCCTCGCAGAGTCCAGCTGTCCCCAGACAGCCTACTGGGGGCCTCGGGCCTGAGTTGGCTCAAAGTGGTGGGATGAGAGTTCTCCCAAGGTGCTCACTGACCTGCCTGGAAGGGAAATCTGATCTCTGTCCTTATAACCGAGCGACAGGAAGCTGCTGCTTTTATTTCTCCAGCATGCTCTCTCGTGAGTTTACGAAAAGTCCTGATTCTTAGCTTCCAGGCCCTAGGCTCAGGGGAGACCCTGCAGGCTTTGCCAGTGCTCGGCCAGGTCACACTACTTCTGTGTGCAATGGCTTCACTCTGCAGCCGCTGCGATCTCACTGTGCTCAGCGGAGCGTGGACTCGCCCCATGATTCAAACCTGGCCCTTCCTGGGGCTGATGGCATGTGGCAAGATGCCCGCAGCCAGAGAGCTGGGCCAAGGCAATGTTGGGCTCTGCTCCAGTTCCGCGGCAGGCTGGCTGTGCGGCCTTGAACGAAACGCTGGCCTGTCTCATGTGGGGTGATTTAATCCTGGAACAGGGCAGCAGGGTCCCCTGACCGCAGCCTCCAACCCAGCAGGCTGTAGGACCCTTCCCCTGGGCACTGCCTTCATCCATGTCAGTCCAGCCAGGAACCACAGTATTCTGGGGGTGCCCTTGACCTAAACCCTGCCCCTCTCTGAGCCTGGTCTGGAGACTTCCCTATAAGTCGGGAAGAGGCAGGTTTGAAAATGCTCAGGGAAGGAAGTCAAAAGGGGGGTGTTTTAGAGCAAGGGCTCCCTCAGCATGTTCTGATCTTCTGCGGGGGACCCAGGCCTGACACCACTCTGTCCTGCCTGTCCCCTCAGCCTACACCTACTTCTACAAAGGCACTAAGTACTGGAAGTTCGACAACGAGCGCCTGCGAATGGAGCCCGGCTACCCCAAGTCCATCCTGCGGGACTTCATGGGCTGCGAAGAACCAGGCCCCCGGTGGCCCGACGTGGCCCGTCCGCCCTTCAACCCCGACGGGGATGCAGAGCCCGGGGCTGGTGGTGACAGCCAGGAGGGTGATGAGGGCCCTGAGGCTGGCCCGGGCACCGGGGAAGGGGACTCTGGGGCGGGGACGAATGAGGACGGGGGCAGCCGCGTGGTGGTGCAGATGGAGGAGGTGACTCGGACGGTGAACATGGTGATGGTGCTGGTGCCGCCGCTGCTGCTGCTCCTGTGCATCCTGGGCCTGACCTACGCCCTGGTGCAGATGCAGCGCAAGGGCGCGCCCCGCATGCTCCTGTACTGCAAGCGCTCTCTGCAGGAGTGGGTCTGACCGCGGCTCCTGCCTCACGGTGCTAGGGGCCCGGCTGGCCTGCCCGCGGTTCTGCGACTGCACCTGGGGCACTCAGCTCGAGCCTTTGCCGGCTCCCCCTGCCCCAGGCCCTCCGCCAGCCCTGCCAGCCCTGCCCCCGTTGTTTATTTATGCCCAGGTTTTTTTGTTTTGGGGGTTTGTTTATTTTTTATTTTTTGCACACTACCTGAGCATTGGTTTCTACCCTCCTGGCAGAGGCAGTCCTGGGGTGGTGGGTTAGAGCTTTCTGCATGGAATTTTGCTCCAGACAGGGGATTAGGCCCCTACCCACCTCTGCCGTGGCCTAAGCCAGCAGGTTAGAGAGTCAAAGGCCCAGGTGGGAGAGTGGCTCACAAGGTGTGGGGGTTCTTCCGGTCCTGGGCCCTCTGCAGCCTGAGCCCCGGGGGGGGGGGGGCAGAACCATGAGCTCTTTTGCCTTTGGAGACAGTAGGTCCTAATTGGTCTCCACCCACCTGTCTTTCTCTCCCTGCTTTTGTGCAGGGGTGCCCCAGGTCCGGGCAGACAGAGGGGGAGGTGGCCCCCGGCTATGAGTCCATGTTGAGTTTTGGTTCCCTCCCAACCCACCTCTAAGAACCCCAGCAGCCCGGGCTCCTTGTGCCTAAGAACCCTACCCCACCCCCAGCCAGCAGAAGGGCCAGCAGCCCCCAGCTCCCATGTGCCCCTTGAGCCCACACCTCCTTTTCTCTCTAGAGAAGGGGTTTGGGGCCTGCCTTACCAAGGACCAAAGGGGGTCTGCCATGTCCCCTCCGCCCAGGAGCCTCACCTCTCGGCTGGGCCCCCAACCCCTGTCTGTGTTCTCTCTGTGCTATGTGACCCACCCGGGCACCTCCCCTGGGCCTGACCCTCCCCTCACTCACCCGCACCATCGTCCTCAGGGGTCTCAACCCCACCGCCTCGGGCTCCAGTTGCCAGTGTCCCAGCTCTCCCAGGGAGAGGGGGGCTGATGGGTGCCCTGGCTGGGGTGCTGGGTGTCACAGAGTATGCCCACTTGTGTGGTTGCCCACCGCCCACCATGTACCAGGCTCAGGGAGGGTTCCTCCCTTCCAGCTGCCCTGTCCCCCAGGGCACTAGTGGGAGAGACCAGCAGGACCCCATTATGGTGGCCTAGAGACTCCCCTGCTCCTGGGCTCAGCCCTGAGGGCAGAGATGCTTCCTCCTGTGTTCCTTCCTAAAGCAAGCAGAGGCGAGTGCTGTGGGAAATGGTACTGTACGGCGGCTGTCCCCTCCGCCGCCCCGCAGCCGCAGCCCCGTGGCCCCTGGAAGGAGAGTCGTCGCATGGGCTGGCCCCAAATGCAGGTTCAACAGCTACGGTCCCCTCCATCCTCAGAACCAGAGAGCCAGCCAAGGAGCGGAGGGGGGTCCGTGGCCACCCTCCTATGTTTCTTTCTGTAAATAACCTGCACTGATTAAATTGTACGGCCGGTGAGCGTGGCCTTCTTTGTGCAAGGCCATGGGCTGGAGCTTACAGCTGGAGGGGCTGCAGGTGACTGGGCCGAGTCCCGGCTGGGATTGGAGGACTTGCTCTCATACCTACTAGTCTTCTCGTTCCCAGTTCTGTGGGGGCCCCTTCCCAGCGGCTGGAGAAGAATGACAGGCAGCTGCCCTCACTAGACTAGAGGAGTGTATGGCAGGGGGCTGGGGGTGACCCCATCGGGGTGGGACAGGGACGGAGTGGGGTAGATGCTCGTCATTCACTCATGGTGAGAAAGGGCAGTCTGGCCTCTTACATGCCCTGCACACCCGAGAGGGGTGAGAGAACCGGGCCACCTGTCTCTCCGGCCGTCCAGACTGGGTTCTGAGCAACCTGAAGACCCAGCTTGGTCAGGAAAGAAAGGGGAAAGGCATTTCTGCCCACTCCAAAAGCTCCCCTCTGCATGCTCTGCTGGGGGGGTGGGGGGTGGCAAGATCTGTCTCTCATCCTCGAAGCAGCAGAGAGGCTTGGCCCGGGCAGGGTGCAGATGATGCCCAGGAGACAAGCACTGCTGTCCCTTGGGTCTGGGTGAGAATTGGACCCCTCATCTGTCCTCTGGGCACTGGCCTGCACCCCAGGAATGCAAGGATCAGCTGTAGCGGAGTCCCACCCAACCATGGAGCAGGCCAGGCCTCCACGACTCATCAGCCAGGGTCCTTCAACCTGTTCTGGGCCCCATCCGCCCCCACAGCTGCACACCCCCTCCCCAGCCCTCCCGACCCCACCCTTTCCTCTCTTTGTATTGAAAACTGGCTGACGAAAGTGGGAAATGCTGGCCCTGGGAAGCCCCACTGACCTCTCAGGCTGAGCTAGGAAATGACCTGTGAGCTGCCCCCACGCAGGGACCTTGCCAGGGGTCTGGGGTCCAGGGCGGACACCACCTTGTCAGTGTTTCTGCAGTAGAAACCACAGGGCCCCCACCCAGGTCTGCCTTCTGTTGAAACCTTAGGGTGACCCCGAAGCCCAGACGTCACCAGACAGGTGGAGGGCAGCGTGGGGGCACAGGGAAGAGAAAGGAGGAGCTGAAAGGCCTGTGTCACTGGGACTTGGCAGAGGTGTCAGCCCGCGGGAATCTGCCTGAGGAGCCTCCCACCCCCAAGCTCTCTGGTGAAGTCTCAAAGAAAACCAGCGGCTGAAGGAACAGCCCATCTGGTCCCTCTGGGGCCCAGATGTGTGAAGGAGGTCCCTGGGGAGGGCAGGGGGAGCACCCCAGTCCTGTCCCCCTAGCCCCCAAAGAGATGTGCAGCCCCAGCTGGACATCCCCGCTGCCCCAGCATTGAATAGGAGCCCTCATCTCTAAATTAGTTTTTTGATTAAAACAGATACAACCTAAATTCACCTTGAGTCGCTCACATCCCCCATTCCCTCGGCTTCTTTGGTGCCTTTATATTTTGCTAATTCCCAAGTAAGACGATTAAGACATTACAGCTAACGAGAACGAAGTCTAGAAACACCTGCATTTCCCCGCCAGTGCAGCCGGCTTGGCAGGCTCCCTTCAGCCCCTTTCCTCTGCATTGGCACAGTGTGGCATTGTTGAGTCTAAAACATCCTGGGGGCTTCAGCGCTGACGCTGCCAGAATTGAAACCTCGATGGTGGGAACAACATGACCAACCTCAGGCTGCAGCTGGGAAAATAGATGGAGGATGGTGACTGTCAAGTACCGGTGACACTGCCTGGCATTTGGCGACCTCAGTCGATGTGCATGCTCTTCCACTGACATTTTACTTATTGGGGGAAAAGTGGGGCTCAGAGAGGTGAAGTGATTTAGCCAAGGTCACACAGCTAGGAAGAGGCCGTGCTGGCATTAGAACCTAGAGGGATCGACTTCACAGAGCCCAGCCCCACCCACCCTGGTGCTACTGGACAGAGAGGAGGAGGCCCCTATCCACCCTGGCTTTCCCTCCCCACTCCAGGCATCGAAGACCCCGGGGCCACCAACAGAGCCTCCTTTCAGGCTGGGGCAGGGGCTGAGCTGGCCACTTCCTCCCCCTCCGACTTGGCAGAAAAGCCTTTTTGTTGTGGCTCACACAGAGGCCATTCTCCTCCAGCTCATGGGAAGGAATGGCCGGCTTCCTGTCCATCCATAGCCTCCAGACTGTGTGGACTCCCACGTGTAGGGCAGAGGGAAGCTCCTGCCTCTCCACGTCCTCCAGTCCTGCCTTTGGGGCCCGGCACTGCCAGGCTTTGCCTCCTAAACCATGAAATCAAACAAAGGTTGGGGGTCAGCCACCTCTGGCTCTTCCGGCAAATGCTGGAATTCTGGGCCTCAAGGTACTTTCAGGGCACACCCTCAGTCCACTGATCAAGTGACCGCATGACCCACAAAGCACTGGCAGAGGCTGGCCCTGCCCCAAATGTCCCCTGCACTTGCTTGCCTCAATGACTTTGCTTATGCTGCTCCACCCTGCTTGAACACCCTTCCTTGCACATTTCATTCTGTCCGAATTGCTCAGATCCTTCAAAGCCCATCTTAAATCTTGCCTGCTCAGGTACCCACCCTCCCTCCCCAAGGTGATTGAGTTTCTTCCCATCTCTTGCTGACCAGCACTTGTGTCCTGATGCTTCCTTGCCTCTGAGCCCAGCCTGCCCACCCTTTCAAGCACCCGGATGCTGGCTGTGACTCCATTGCTCACAGGCTGTGTGTCCTTGGGCAAATCACTTCACCTCTCTGAGGTTCCCACAGATTCTCCACCCATAGAAGGAGGCTAATAGCCATGCCTGTTTCATACAGTTGTAAGGCTTGATGGAGCTGATCCTTGTAAACACTTAAAACAGCACCTAGCCCACGGCAGGCTCTAAATGGTCTGTTACTAAGATCTGTAATTGAGGTGCAGGTACCTGGTGGGCACTGAGGAGGCTTCCCTCCTTGCCTTTCTCCCCAGGACTTTTTGTGGGATGGGGTCAGTGGTCACAAGCCTGGGGACAGGTGCCGGGAGGAGGGACATTCCTGTCCCCACCAGCTACTCTGCCAGCTGCCAAGGCCCAGCCCCTCCTTGCCTGTAGCACCAGCCCTTCTTCCTAGTCCCTGGGCATGAGGTCTGGCTCAGGTTTCCTTCCCAAGTGTCCCTGACACCTCCCACCCCCACATTTTCACCCACCTCAGTCGTTGCCAGAAATAGCCTCCAAACTCCACTGACAGCCAAGCTAACAGGCCCCTCCTGGAAAAACGATATCATCACCCTGCCAGCATGGATCACAGCAAAAAACTGGAGTCCATGAAGACATCATTCCAAGTCAGAGAGAAGGGAAGGACAGCTGTATCCTAATAATTTCATCAAAATGTACACAGCACCATTTTCAAACCTGTTGGCTTCAACCAGATCAACCTTCCTTGACTGATGGGGATACTGAGGCCTGGATACCAACTCTGAACAATGTCTTTGGATCTCCAGGCAGGACTCCTCCACTCCTCACCCCCACCAACATGTGGGGCCTTCCTCTGCTGTTCAGAAGAGCTGAGGACAGGGTGTTCTGACTGGTTCAGCTTTCCCGATAAAGGGCATGTTTGTGCTTCACGGAGCACAGCCTTCAACATGCTGGTGTTGAAGGCTGTGCTCTGCCCTCTGAGACTAGCCCCTCATTCCCTCTCAGTCTATGGACTCTAGTAGAGCTGACCCCATCCCATTGGTGGCCAGATAACCTTGTGAACCAGGACCAGCCAATCAGCACCCAGTACATGGTTCAGGGCAGGAAACTCAAGTCCAGCCAATTAGGTCCTCCTTGTAACATTTTCTGGAGCTTCCGGAGAGAAAGCCCTAAGTGTGATGGGATTGCTGAGCTACTGGAACATGAGCCTAGAGCTGCTGGTGGGTCATCTTGCCACAACATTTAAAAAGCCTGCCCCCGAGCAGAACAAGTACAGAGGAAAACAGAGCCTTGACAATTCTGGAAGGCACAAATTTGGGCACCTGGATCCAGCCATTCCTGAAGCTATAGGGCCCTAAGTTTTCAGGTTCATGAACCACTAAACTCCCCTTATTTTTGAAGCCAATATGAGTTGGTTTTGGTATTGGTTTTGGTTATTTTAAAGCTTTTCTCTTGATTGATGCCCAGGGTACCCTGAGTTCCAAGTGTGTGTTTAGCCTAACGCATTCTTCTTGCTGAGCTAGGACTCTGCTTAGGATAGCGCCAAATCCCAGGACCACAGGCACCAACCCCTTCGATCCTTGAATGTTTACTAAGAACCGGGGCTCACTCTGGGGTCCTGACACAACCCCTTCCCCCACCCCAGCTGCCTAAGACTACATAGGACACCTGATCTTCTCAAAAGGCCATGGGAATCAAGTAGCCAGATGGTGGCAGGCAGGGGCATGGCAGGTTCCATTAACTGTCACATGTGCTTTTTCTGATTGTAAATGGTAATACATATATAGTTGTCCATCAGGACAATGAGGAAACTACTGACCAGTCACAGTTGACTCTGAAAAATACCAGCCATTTCTATTCGCTTTTCTACTCAACCTTCACATTCTATTGTAAATCCTACAGGCTTTTTTTTCCCTTACGAGTACATACTAATATATTTCATTTGTTAAAAGTGAGTTCATTGCACGTATGCCTTTCTCATTCCATTTAGCATGAGATTTGGATGAGAAATGTTAGCTATAGGAGACGTGTTCTTTATTTGTTGCCTAGATTTTTATGAACACGCATTACATGCCCAGAGTGATGAAGTGAGTGATTAAGCCGTGTCTCTTTCACCACCTTTCATGCCCACAGGCTGCTTTCTACATCATCCTTCCGGTGGACGCGTCCTACGGATGCTACAGAGGGGCTTCCTCAACTCACGGTGGGATGATCACAGGGAATATCTTGGAAACACCCATAATGATCACAAATAGTTCTCAGGGGCTCACTCTGCACCAGATTTTATATGGTTTTCTGTAGTTAATGCTGATAAGAGCCCCAGGGGACAGTTCTTCTGTTTGCACTTCCCACCAGAGGAGTGCAAAGCTCAAAGAAGTGGAGAAACTTGCTTAAGATCACACAGCTAATCAGTGGTGGAACCTGAACTCAAGACCACACCTTCTTCTAGCCCCAAAACTCATGCTCTTAGCTGTTCATTAATTCAGTGAACAACTATTCATGTCAAGAGTCAGGCTAAGGAGCCTGACCAGGTGGTGGTGCAGTGGATAGAGCATCGGACTGGGATGCGGAGGACCCAGGTTCGAGACCCCAAGGTCGCCAGCTTGAGCGCGGGCTTATCTGGTTTGAGCAAGGCTCACCAGCTTGGACCCAAATGTTAGATATAGGAGACATGTTAGATATTACTGGCTTGAGCAAGGGATTACTCAGTCTGCTGTAGCCCCATGGTCAAGGCACATATGAGAAAGCAGTCAATGAACAACTAAGGTGTCACAACAAAAAATTGTTGATTCTCATCTCTCTCCCTTCCTTTCTGTCTGTCCCTATCTATCCTTCTCTCTGACTCTGTCTCTGTCAAGAAAAAAAAAAAGGTCAGGCTGAGGATCCAACAGTAGGAATACAGGGACCCTCCTTCATTGGGTTTCCATTCAAGGAGATGGGTATCCAGGCAGAGGGAATAGCCAATGCAAAGGTCCTGAGGTTGAACCAGGCCTGGCATTTTTAAGGAACAGAAAGGAGCCAGGAGGGTGCTAAAGTAGGTGAGGGGGAGAGAGAACAGGGCCAGGCTACAGGGTCCGGAACTAGATTTATTCTAAACCTGAAAAGAAACCTTAGGAGCATGTTGGGGGTGGGAAAGAAGGAGGCATAATCTAATTTTAAGAATATTTTTCTGGCTACTGTATGCCTTGATAAACTATCTTTGCAGAGCTCTGTGATTCTTGCCTTCTAGAGAGTCCTAGAAGCAGAAGTGCAGTGGACTCACCCGCCCACAATATCCTGAGACTTTCATTACATATGACAAGTCACCCTCTAGAAAGAAAGTAGCGCCTGTCCCTTCTCCTTCCCCCTGTGGCTGGTTGCCCACCCCACCCCCATACACTAGGTATGAGATCATCTTTATCACTGAAAGCAATATTGCTCTGTTGGTTTTACTTGCAGTCCTTTGATGGCTGCTGTGTTGAAACATTTTCTCCCTTGTAAATTGTTAACTATTGGGGAATGTTTTCATGCAAGGAGGGAGGATTGCCTGCTCATGCCCATTGCCTAGTTTTCTTTGGGGAATCTCTTCTTATTGATTTGT
Source organism: Rhynchonycteris naso (assembly GCA_037038555.1). NCBI lineage: Eukaryota > Metazoa > Chordata > Mammalia > Chiroptera > Emballonuridae > Rhynchonycteris > Rhynchonycteris naso. Next base: position 9,823,036 of record CM073001.1, read on the forward strand.
AGGAACTCTTTACAGTGTAAGGAAACTGGCATTTTGCTATCCAATGAATTACAGAGCTCGAAAGTTCTTAGCCCCAGCCCCTGTGTACCAATCGGTAAACCGAGGCCCAGACAACAAGGGATATTGGCTTTAATCAGTATTCCCAGTTCTCTGGAGTCATTCTGGGTCCAGGAGGATGACTGTGTTCAAAGCCTAGAGAGACCCTTCCCCCTACTCCGGCCCCTGATGGTGTCTGTGGGATTCTTTCCCTGCCCCCAGCTCCAGTTCCCCACCAGAGCCGCCTGTTTGGTTCTCAACGGGGAGGAAGACATTCTGCACACAACAGGCTCTGTGTGCAGATGATGTCACCCATAGAGGAATGGGTCCCAGGGAACAAAGCGGTTTCTTGGAGGGTGAGAGGGGTAAAGGGGTGATGCCCCTGTCCTTTCCTTGTCCCCAGAGACCAGGAGGAGCCACATAATTTCAGTGGGAGGCTCGCCACACACACGCCCGGTCTCAGCGTCCGGTCTGAGCAGTGTGGGATAGTCGGAGTAGGCCTTCGAACACGAGCGGGGCATCAGAGAAGGGGCAGCGAGCTGAGTCAGAAAAAGTCCTCTTCAGGGCTCAGAAATCCCGGGCCAGAGCCCGGCTCTGTCCGGAAACTCACTGGAACTCTCAGCTTTTGCTGTGAGGTCGGGATACAGTTCCCAGAGTTGGTGCTAAGAATCAGCAAAATGATGGACTTAAATGTGTAAAATCAAGGGGCTCTGCTTACTCTGGTGGCATCAGTGTTCCTGCCTCCTCAGCACCCATCCTCCCACCTCTTGGCTGCACACCTTAATTTTCCTCCAGGACACCAGTCCTGACCTACTCTGAGCTCATGAGTTGTAGAAAGGCCGCCTTTCCCCTGAGCTCCAGAGAGAAGTGAGACTCCGGTGGAGTCAGTCCCCTGTTCCCTACTCATCCCTACCAGGAATGGGCAATGGTCCAATCACTTCTGGCCTTTCCCTCATGTGGAAACAGCCGGCACAAAAATGAGCAGCATGCAGAAATTAAGACAGAAAGATGACATTGTTTGAGCCCCTGGATATAGCTAGACCTGATGCTGTTATTCTTTACTCTTTTGTGAGCCAATAAATACTCTCTTTGGTCAACCCAGTTTGACTTGGAATTCTTGTGATTAAAGCCTGGGCTCAAGGAGGAGAAGAGACTGGTCCCAGGTCACATACAGCAAAGCAGTAGAGTGAGGGCTCTGGAAGCCCAGACACAGCACAGCCAGCCACAGTGTCCTGTTTGCTGGGAGCAGCCCCAGTCACTGTCCCTCATACAGCCACGTGAGCAGCCTGCCAGTCAACAAAAGGCTTTGCACACACATGTTCTTATTTGGATTCATAAACAAATTGAGTCATTTGGGAATCAATACTAAGGAAACCTATTTTCAAAGCATGGGAAACCTTTTGTGCACAAAAATGTTCATTTTTCTTTATGTGCAATGGGAATAACTGGAAACAAACAAAAGGCCCAATAACAGGATGTTGGTTAAATAAGTTGTGTCATAGTCTTTGATGGAATCTCGTGCAACAAGTTTTAGGTGGTGATTCTGGAAATTATCTGTTGAGCAACATGGAATCCAGCCACCAGGGAAGGGGTGGGGGAGGGGCTCCGCTGGGACTCACAGAGGAGGGAGGGGAAGGAGAGGGGAGTCTCAGTAGAAAAGGGCCTTCAGGAGCATCTGGTTCATTTTCCAATGGGGAAACTGAGGTCCAGGAAAAATGCCCAGGGCGTGCCCAGGGTCCCAAAGAAAGTGGGAGGCAGAGTTAGATTCAGAGGTAATCCTCTGGCCCTTGGGGGGAGGTACAGGCCCCGGCCCTCACTCTTAATTACTCAAGTGCAGCCTGTGCGCATGCACATGCTCTGTGTGTCTCGGCCAGGGACGCTGGAATCCAGATCCCCCCTCACCCCCGGCGGTAACGGCTCTCCCATGGTGACTTGCACCGTCCAGCCCACTTCTGGGCAGTCATATACTATGGATCTATAACAGCGGTGGGACCAGGCCAGTTCGCACTGGTTCAGCAGAACCGATACCTAATTTTTTGTTGAGTTCAGTGAACCAGTTGTTAAAATGGTACTTGTAATCAGCGTTCTCTCTAAGGTGGGCACCTGGGCAGCTGCCCAATGTGGAAATCACAAATTTATATTCCTTACTCTTTTTTAACATTCATCTGTGCAACAGCGTATTCTAACTGCCCGTAGTCATGTTCATTCCGTCCACAGGTGAAAAAAAATTGCAAGTGAGGATGCCAATCAAGAAGCAATATGGGCCTGACCAGGCGGTGGCGCAGTGGTTAGAGCGTCAAACTGGGATGCGGAAGACCCAGGTTCGAAACCCCGAGCTCGCCAGCTTGAGCGAGCTCGCCAGCTTGAGCAAAAGCTCGCCAGATTGGACCCAAGGTCGCTGGTTCCAGCAAGGGGTGGCTCGGTCTGCTGAAGGCACGCAGTCAAGGCACATGTGAGAAAGCAATCAATGAACAACTAAGGTGTCACAACAGCAATGAAAAACTAATGATTGATGCTTCTCACCTCTCTCAGTTCCTGTCTGTCTGTCCCTATCTATCCCTCTCTCTGACTCTCCTCTCTCTCTGTCCCTGTAAAAAAAAAAAAAAGAAGCAATATGGGCCTGCCCAGGCGGTGGTGCAGTGGATAGAATGTTGGACTGGGATGCCAAGGACCCAGGTTTGAGACCCTGAGGTCTCCAGCTTGAGCGCGGCCTCATCCGGTTTGAGCAAGGGTTACCAGCTTGAGCCCAAGGTCACTGGCTTGAGCAAGGGGTCACTCAGTCTGCTGTAGCCCCTCCGTCAAGGCACATATGAGAAAGCAATCAGTGAACAACTAATTGCCGCAACGACGAATTGATGCTTCTCATCTCTCTCCCTTCCTGTCTGTCTGTTCCTATTTGTCCCTCTCTCTGACTCTCTCTGTCAAAAAATAAAAAAGAAGAAGAAGAAGAAGCAATATGGAAATGCAGGGGATCTTTGGGTTACGACACAGTTCCATTCTTGCAACAGTGACATAACCTGAATTTTGGTGTAAGTTGAAACACACACTAGCCTAAGTCACTTGCCTATCCTCACACAGTTGTAAAATCCTAATCTAGAACATAAAGACACAACGAAGCCAGAGAAAAAGGCAAAGGACATAAATATACTGTACTGTAGTAACAGAAAAAAATGACAAAAAATGAATGTAAAAAAAAATCCCTTACCTTTATTCCCGTGGTTGGCTTGCACACTGGAAGGGGCATTGCACGGTGGGAGAGAGGGGCCTCTTGGGAGGAGGAAGCTGGAGAGGCGGGAGAACCTGCGGAAGGTGCTGGAGATACTGGGTCAGGATTGCGTAAAGAACGTGCAGGAGATGCTAGAGATGATTCTACGATGTCTAATTTCACTTCCATCGTGATGGCTTTTCTCTTCTTCGAAGCATTACCATCTGAAGACTTTCTTTCCTTTAGGAACCATGATAAGGGCCAAAAAGTCACCAAACAGAGCAACACAAACAGAACACTTGCACTTTAAGCATTCAAAATGGCGTAGGTAAGCGCACCGTGTTACTGTGTATTCTTCCACTACGCAACCAAACTAGTTCACCCACGTAATCCATAAATACGACGCTCAGCATAAGCCAAAACACTCACGTCTCAATTTTTTTTAAGTTTTTATGAAAGTGAGCATCATAAACTTGAAACGTTATATGTTGAGACTGTCATAACCCGAGGACCGCCCCTCCATCTTCAATAACAGTTTTATTGTTTTTTGTCAGGTATTATTTAATTTTTTTTTCATCAAAACTCTTTCTTATAACATAATCTAGTTTTGTGTACCTCTTTGATTGTTCTTATTTAAGTATTAAATGCATGAAATAATAAACTACCTTTCGGTATATCGTTCTTTTATACCTAACGTCATTAGGACAGAGAACCGGTTGTTAAGTTATTTGAATCCCACCATTGATCTATATATTCATGATAGAGACAGTGGTTGTTTTGTAACTGATTTGTGTGCTTAACATACATGTTATCACATTGTATGCGGTATTCTGCATCTTGTGTTCTCACCCAATATGCCCTGGACACCTTTCCGTGTCACCACCTAAAGATCACCCTCGTTCTCTGGACTAGGCTGGTGCCTCACCTTCCTTGTAGAGTCAAGTGACCCTGACCACACCTCTGGAAGTCACTAAAACTCTACGCTCTGTCTGGCCTGAATTCTGTGTCCTGTCAGGGCTCTGACTGATCCAGCTGGAGGGACGATGAGATTCTCAGATCCCTGGAAATGAGTGTTGTCTGCTTTAGTACATGCTGGCAATTGCCCTTCCAGGTCACATGAGAGCTCGCCTGACTGTACCTTTGGTCCTGCCGAGATGGGGCGTGGGGCTCCCTCCGTGGGGCTGGGTGAGTGACTCCTGAGGTTGCAACCTTAGGTTCAGAAGCCAGTGTCCTGGTGATCAGTAAGGGCACACTGGGTCACCTGGGGCCACCTCTGGCTGGATGCATGCCCAGGAGCACATGAGGGGCCCCGGCACTGCCAGCCACTAACAGCCACTGCCAACTGAGACCAGCCCAGGGCACCTTCCCTTGTCCTGCTCAGAGGGAGGGCAAAAACCTGACAAGCATGTTTCCACCACACTGAGAGTTTCGGCCCCTCTTTGGGGACTGTTTGTGTTTCGGGTCACGCTGCTGGCTGCACCCACCCCCTTCTTTCCTCTGTCAAAGTGACATTGCCTGTGCTGCCAGGCCTCCAGGAAGCCTGCCGTTCCTGCCCTGGGCTGCCCAGTAGGAATCTCCTTTTCCTACTCCGGGCACTTCCGTATCCTCTGCTGCATTTCACTCTCCCAACGGAGTCCGCAAAGGGAGGTATCGGCCTTCATCTTACAGATGGGGGCTGAGACCCAGCAAGGGCTGGCAACTTGCCCAAGGTCACACAGCAAGTCAGAGGCTGGGGTAATGTGAAAAGTGACCTTCAGCCCCGTGTCCACCCCACCCACCCAGACTGAACCACCAGACAGAGACAGGGGAGGACTGGCCGCAATGCCCCCTCGGGTCCATTCATTCACTCTGCAAATACTGAAACTTACCAGCACCAACTGCCGAAAGCTGGCCCCTGCCCAAACCCTGCCCACTGTCTGTTTTTGTAAATAAAGTGTGGAGTATAGCCACTCCCACCCAGCTAGGATTGCTTTCTGCACTGTACAGGGCAGAGTTCAATCACAACAGAGGCCACCTGGCCCCCAAACCTAATACTTTTACTACATGGTTTTTTACAGAAAATGTTTGCCCAGGGACATATTTTGACTTTCTAATGCACTTTTGTGCTTTCATGAACCCCTTCCTTGTAAGTAAAAAAGTATGTATGTATATGTATATATATACATAATATATATATTATATGTCTTTTCTTTAATGTTATACAAGTATAATTATATGATATAAAACATGTATTTAATATAAAATAAGTATAAAATATAGCCCTGGCTTGGTAGCTCAGTTGGTCGGAGCATCGTCCTGAGGCGCTAGGATTGCATGTTCGATCCCCAGTCAGGGCACGTAACAAGAGACAACCAGTGAACGCACGGGTGAGCAGAATGGCAGATAGATGTTTTTCTTTCTCCTTTCTTCTCTCTCTAAAATCAATCAATAAATTTTAAAAAATAAATATAAAATATCAGTATATATAATATTTAAGAGAATATATATTATACATAGAATTATATTTTATAACTGTGTTGGTCTAAAGAGAAGTATAATCTAGGCCGGGTCATGTCCCATTTCTTTCTACTGTTTTTAAATAAATCTGAACATTTTCATAAGCCCCTTGAACTAGTGTGGATCCTAGGCTCAGCCTCCACGGTGCCCCGCGGAGAAGGTGGCCCTAAGACCCACACGGCTGAGAGAAGAGTCCCCAAAGGAGATGCCCTGTGTTTAACCCTCACCTTGGTCCTTACCCGGATAGGGGGGCAGGGAGGAGTTCTGGAGGCTTTGAAGGAAATTGCTCAGGGACCAGACAAGATGACCACAGACGTATCTTTTTTCCTCTTTATTTTTTTTTTCATTTCTTAGAATAAAAATTTTTATTCCCTTTCAAATTCCTTTATTTTGTATTCTCCAGATTTTTATCTGGAGCTAGTGGAAATACCTCTTTGAACTTCTACGTTCTATTTTCTGCAAAGTTGAATAACATTGACATTTCTTTTTTATTTTTATTTTTTACAGGGATAGAGAGAGAGTCAGAGAGAGAGGGATAGACAGGGACAGACAGACAGAAATAGAGAGAGGTGAGAAGCATTAATCATTAGTTTTTCATTGCCGTTGCGACACCACAGTTGTTCATTGATTGCTTTCTCACATGTGCCTTGACCGCGGGCCTTTAGCAGACCGAGCAACCCCTCGCTGGAGCCAGCAACTTTGGGTCCAATCTGGCGAGCTTTTGCTCAAGCCAGATGAGCCCGCGCTCGACCTCGGGGTCTCGAACCTGAGTCTTCCGCATCCAAGTCCAATGCTCTAAACACTGCGCCACCGCCTGGTCAGGCTCCAGATTTTTAATTAGCTTTTTTTTTTTTTTTGGAGTACATGATAGGTGCACATGAATTAAAAAACATTTTGAATGCCCCAGATGATTTGCAAAAGAATGTAACTGTCCCTCCCACCTCTACCCCCCAACCTCCCCACCCCACCCCCTGCCCCCTTGCTACCACTGGTTTGATTCCCTGCAAGCAGACTGTGCGGACAGAAGCAGAGATGTGTGCATGTGGCTTACCATACATGGCGGTTCACTGCCTGCTTGCTGTCCCTGATAAGAAATATGTCTATAATCTTATACATAAATGCATCTCCTGTTTGTTGAATGGGTCTTTATTATTCCATTACATGGATATAACACAATTATGACATGTGGATATTTCCAATGTTTTTCTATCACAACAGTGGGACAGAGACTACTTCTGTGTGGACCAGCTATGCCAAAATATTAGGTACCTTCTTTTCCTCTCAGATAAGACGGAGTCCCCTTATATGCAGTTTCTGCTAAAGGTTTTCCCATTACCTGGTGCTTTCTGATTCCTTCATTTAAACAAGGATGTACTATTTATGGAAGACACAATAGCCTGAAATGACCTCAGTGAATTCTAATTTTGGATGTTTATGGCAGACACCCAACAGAATTCGTTGGGTGGGGGGAAGGCGCAGGAAGGAGGCAGGCATGTAACAGAGATTTAGTAATTTTTCCCTGGGATATGACTTCACAATTGCAAGTGTTAAATAACACTGTAAACAAACCTTTTAAAGGTTACTTTCAAAAAGCCACGCTTTAAAATTAAGAACATCAATTCACCAGACGCCACACCATTAAGAGAATGAGAAAGAAGCTGCCGGAGCTGGGGGAGACACTTGCAATCAGTATGACCAACAAAAGACTTGTCTCCAAAACACATACAGAAATCCAATGAAACAATAAGAAAAAAACAAAAAGCAGATGGCCAAAAAAAAAAAAAAAAAAAAGGATAAAAGGCTTGGTCAGCACTTCATTAAAATAAAAAAGATATGGCCTGACCAGGTGGTGGCGCAGTGGATAGAGTGTCGGACTGGGATGCGGAAGACCCAGGTTCGAGACCCCGAGCTCGCCAGCTTGAGCGCGCGCCCATCTGGCTTGAGCAAAAGCTCGTAGCTTGGACCCAAGGTCGCTGGCTCCAGCAAGGGGTTACTCGGTCTGCTGAAGGCCCGCGGTCAAGGCACATGTGAGAAAGCAATCAATGAACAACTAAGGTGTCGCAACAGAAAACTGATGATTGATGCTTCTCATCTCTCTCTGTTCCTGTCTCTCTGTCTGTCCCTATCTCTCTCTCTCTCTCTCTGACTCTCATTCTGTGTCCCTGTAAAAAAAACAACAACAACAAAGATATGAAAACATGGTCAACTTCATTAGCCATCCGTGTGCCAGTCTAGCAATTTACACCCAAGGAGGGGTCGATAGAAACTTCCACTTATCCATGGTTGGTCAGAAGCACAGAAACAACCTGGAGTTTTGATTGGTTGATCTGAAGGGGAGGAGGTAAGCTTGCAGGACTGAACCCTTAACCTGTGGGAATCCAATACCATCTCCAGGTAAACAGTGCCAGAATTGAGTGAACTGCTTAGTGGTGTGGAAAAACGAAACAAAACCCACGCATCAGAATCAGTGTCAGAATCGCTAAGTACTATTTGCAATAGCCAAAGACTGTAAACAAATCAGTGTCCAACATATCTGTTTGAGACCCTGCTTTCTATTCTTTTTGCATGAGCTGGTCCTGCAGAATTGCTGGGTCCTGCCGTAGCTCTGTTTCTAACTTTGTAAGGAACCACCACACTTTTCTTTTCACAGCGGCAGCTCCGTGTTACATCCCTGCGCACAGTGCGCAGGGTTCCAATTTCTCCACATCCTCGCCAACACTGGCTGGGTTTTGGCAGTAGTTAACCTGATGGGTGGGATGCTGGGTTTGCTTCTTCTTTTTTTTTTTTTTCATCTCTGTGGAAAATAGAAGATTGTCACATATTCGGGCAATATGTTATCCCCTAACCTCATGTGCAAGTGGGCGTGTCTTTGGGATAAATTTGTAGAAGTGAAATTTCTAGACCAAAGGACGTGGGCATTTTTGAAGTCACCAGATTGTTCTTGTAGAGGTTGCCCCAACTCATAGCGCCACCAACAACGTCCCCACAGCTGTCATCAAATGCATTCTTCCAGTTTACGTGGCCCTCTGTGTGGAAAGTGAGGTCCTCTGCCCTTTCTCCAGGGCCACAGCGGCCACCCGCACATGGAGCCCTGTTTCAGGGTCCTAATGAGACTCCCCTCGCAAGTCGTCTCTGCTTTATAACACTCCACAGGGGCAGCCAAAAAGATTTTTCTCAAACAGATGCTCCCCAGGCTTGGAACTCTTTTGGGCTCCACGTCACACATAATTGTGTTGTGTCTCAACAGGAGTTTGCCGATGATTTGCTTTGAAAACCGATCGAATCATCTGAAGGGCACTCCTGTGTCTTAGCTTGGATTCTCCCAGAAGCCACCCCTGAGACAAGGGTTGCAGGGAAAGCACTGTAGTTTATAGCTGTGGTCCAGGAACACAGCTGAGGGTCAGGCAAGTGCTAAGGGGTGGGAAGACAGAAAATAAAAAACATGCAATCGCCTGACCTATGGTTGTGCAGTTGATCTGGAACATAGAGGTTGCCGGTTTGAAACCCTGGGCTTGCCTGGTCAAGGCACATATGGGTATTGATGCTTCCTGTTCTTTGCCCCTTTCCTCTTCTCTTTCTTTCTCTCTCTCTTTCCTCTCCTCTCTAAAATGAATAAATAAAAGCTTAAAAAAATGAAAAAATTTTAGAAAACCATGTTATGAAGCTAGTTACCACTATGGGAAACTGAAGCTCGGAGTGATCCCGCCTGGGGGAGGGGATAGGGTACCAAACACCACCCCCCACCAACAATTAGTCAAGGGCTGCTGGAGCAGGTGGGGACCGTGTTGATTCCCCAGCTCGCTGTGTGCAAGGGCAGCGCCTACTCCTGCAGCTACGGGAAGTCCTCAGGTGAAGAAATACTGGACCAGCAGCTGGAAGCTGGGCCAGCGTGCCCAGACCAGCCAAGGCCAGAGGACGGATGGCCTCTGCTATCCCAGCCCTTGTGTCTCCCCATTGTGCATTCTGCAGCGAATGAGAAAGTGCAAGGTGGCAACTGGTTCAGGGAGATTTGTGTCCCAATAGCTCATCCCACGTTAGCCGTAGGGCTTGTGCCTTTCCAGAACCCATTCTGCCTTCTCATCAAACGGGACACCTGCCTAGGGGTTTTCCTTGGGAGATATCACAGCCAGTGTCCCCATTCTCAGTTCCCCCCACACACCCAAGGTTGGGATGGAGTTGGCCCCGCCTCTCAGAGACAGGGCTGCTCACACAATTCAGGCTTGGCCAATCAGCAGATTCCATTCTGCTGGCCACTGTGATTGGCTCAGAGATTATCACAGGACCCAAGTAAGCCCATCAGAGGTAACCTCTGGACTTGGTTGCTGCTCCTAGAAAGGTCCAGCACTTTCCCTGATGGATTTTTGGTCTGGAGCTGTTGCTGGCTGCTATTAAGGGGTGTGTGTGTGTGTGTGTGTGTGTGTGTGTGTGTGCACGCGCGTGCGCACTTGTCAGTGATCAGGGCGCTGCCTGAGAGCCACTGCAGGGGAAAGCCAGCCTCTAGAGACTGATTCCTGGTGACACAATGAGTCCTGGATGAATTTAAGCCTAAAATGGAAATCTACGTGGGATTATTCAGATACCTGTCCAATTAGTGTCCTTTCTAGCTTAAGCCAGTTTGAGATGGGCTTCTGCTGCTCACAGCCAGTGGAGTGCTGACCAGTGGAGCAAGGCACCTCGACAGATGCGGTCACTGAGAAGAACGGTGGGCTTCCCTTGCCCACGCATTTTCCAAAGGATCATCAATCTGGGTCTCCCAGTGGGAGTGACCCGGACAGGAGACAGTGTCCCCATCATAGGGGTCAGGCAGGGCAGCACAGGTGGGTTCCAGCCTCATGTGGAGGCTACCACGCTGTCCCTCTTCTATACTTCTTAATCCACACCCCAGCCACACCAGGCTCCTCACCCTTCCCAGTCACGCTCTGGGTCTCGGTCCTGCCCTTCCTGCCTCTGGGGATCCCCACACCTCCCCATTCCCGCCTGACCCAGCTCCGATATACCATCTCTGTCAAGCATGCCTGGACAAGACTCCAAAGAGAATGACTTCTTTTCCTCCTCCTATGCTCCTATATTGTGTATACCCTTCTATTCAAAGCAGAGCGTGGGGCTCAGCAGTATCATTCGTTCATCCATTCTTTCAATAGTTACTGCGTGTCCTCTGCGCTCCCAGCAGGGTTCTATGTATTAGGGATACAGCAGAGAACAGCACAGGCAAAACTCCATCTTCCTGGAACTTACATTCTAATGAGGGAAAAGACGATAAAAATCATTAAACCAGTAAACTATACACAACATGCCTGAGAGTAAGTACGAGAGAGAAAAATCAAGCAGAGGAGGCTAAGGAGAGCTGGAATGGCTGTGCATGTGTGCACACATTTTTAGATAACCAGGGAACATCTTTCTGAGAAAGTAACACTTGAACAAAGGCCTGAAGGAGATCAAGAAGTAGAGTAGAGCCCTGGCCGGATAGCTCAGTTGGTTAGAGCATCATCCCAAAGCACAGAGGTTGCCTGTTCGATACCCAGTCAGGGCACATAAACAGATTAAAGTTTCTCTCTCTCTCTCTCTCTCTCTCTCTCTCTCTCTCTCACTAAAATCAATCAATAAATAAAAAATTTTAAGGAAGTGTAGTAGATTGAATGGTGGGCTCCAAAATGTATGTCCATGTTCTAGTCCCCAGAGCCTGTGAATGTAACCTTGTTTGGGAAAAGGGTTTACACAGAACATTTGAGAGTGGATTTCTGTTGTTTGGCTACCAAATTTGTGGTGATGTGTTATGGCATCCCTAGGAAACCATTACAGGAAATAAATTGCGTGGAAATCTGGAGAAGAATGTTCCAGGAAGGGAGAACTCAAGGACAAAGGCTCTGAAGCAGAAATCACATGTGGTTTATGGAGCAGCAAGGAGCCAGAGCAGCTGGAGCGGACTGAAGGAGGGGGAGGGAGTGATAGGAGGTGAGGTCAGAGGTCTAGGGGACGAGATCACGCGAGCTTGGATGGAGCCTTGTTGGCTTTTACCTTGAGTGAGGTGGAGCCATGCGTGGATTTTGAGCAGAGAAAGTGACATGATGTAACTTAATAATTTAAATAAACTACCAACCTTAAAAATAAAACAGTCGCCTGACCAGGCGGTGGTGCAGTGGATAGAACGTTGGACTGGGATGCGGAAGACCCAGGTTCGAGACCCTGAGGTCACCAACTTGAGCGCGGGCCCATCTGGCTTGAGCAAAAGCTCGCCAGCTTGGACCCAAGGTTGCTGGCTCCAGCAAGGGGTGGCTGGGTCTGCTGAAGGCCCGCGGTCAAGGCACATGTGAGAAAGCAATCAATGAACAACTAAGGTGTCGCAACGGCAACGAAAAACTAATGATTGATGCTTCTCACCTCTCTCTGTTCCTGTCTGTCTGTCTGTCCCTATCTATCCCTCTCTCTGACTCTCTGTCCCTGTAGAAAAAAGAAAAAGAAAAAAAACAAACAGCCAGTTATTTTGCCAGCAAAATGGGTTTCTTCAGGAATGTTCAATGCAGAACAATCAAGCTATAGCAAAAACCATAGGCTAACCCAACAAGCAAGGAGACGAATGTTACTTTATAGAGAAAAAGGAGGAAGTCAGGAGGGGTTGTTTTGAACAAAAATCCATTGGAGGAAAGTGAGAGTTCAGGGTGGCGACGGTTTCTCATTGGCTGAGTTGCTGGGCGAGGAAGGAAATCTTCCTTCCTCTTGCTGGAGTAGTAAAGTAATATTACTTGCAAGGATGGTTTTTCCTGTTCGGTCTGTAATTGACACCTTCCTGTTGGGGTCTGTAATTGAAGTCCAGAGGTAGTACAGGAGGGCTCCCCCTTCTGGCCTCCCAACTCCGTTTTGTTTCCCTTTATTGATTTTCACAAAACAAAGAACTGAGTGAATGCATAGTAGCCACCATAATGCGTCTCAATTATGTCTGTCTGTCTATGCTGCTAAACCAGGAGCATCTTAGGGCAGGGACTACGTCTTACATTTTTTTGTATCCTTATGGTCCAACACTAATGAAAGAGTTCCTACAAATCAATAGGAAAAAAGACTAAAAAAGTAGGCAAAAGAAAACTTTAAGTGTTCAGTAAACACAAAGAAACTGAATCATTGCATCCCTAAGTATTTATCCAAGAGAAATGAAAGCATGTGTTCACAAAAAGACTTGCATATGATTGTTCACAGCAACTTTATTCATAATAAGTAAAATCTTAAGTATCTCCAGTATCCATCAATAAGAGAATGTGTATTTGTGGTCTATACAATGTATACCCATACAATGGAACACTAGTCCACAAGAGAAAGGATTTGACTATTGCAATTAATAGATACATCTTGCAGATATAATGTTGAATGAAAGAAGCCAGACACAAGTATAAACTGTATGATCCCATTTATAGGAACTTTCAAAATAGACAGAACTGATGATCTATGATGAAGACATATAAGAATTGTGATGGCCTCTGCTGGGTGGGAGCAGAGACAGACTAGGTAGTGACAAGAGGGAGTTTTCTGGAGTCAAGTTCTACATTATGATAGAGGTCTGGATTACACGAGCGTGTATACCTTTGTCATGACTAATCAAATGATACACTTAAGGTTTTTGCATTACCATATGTAAATTTTACATGAAAACCCACAAACAAACATTGGACTCTAGTTAATGATATACATGCTCCAGTGTTTAAGGAGGAAGTAGACTGATGTCTGTGATTTACTTTAAAATGTATCAAAAAAATTAAGATTGATGAATGGATGGGTCACTAGATGCTAAAGAAAATCTAGTAAAAATGTGCATCGCAGACCATGGAGTGCAAATGGGTGTTCATTGTACAGTTCTTTCTACTTTTCTGTTTGTTGAAAATTTTCATAATAAAATAGGTATTTTGGAGATAGAGGGGAGAGGCTCATTGATCAGAAATGTACAAATTAAGAGCCTATCTCCCACCCATTGTGTCAAATAACAGTGAGATTCTAACACACACACCCCCAACGCCCTCCGCGCACTGGATTGACAAAAATGTTCAGGACCTGTGATACCCAGAGTAGGCAAGGGTGTGGGTATTCTCATATAGGGGACTGGGGCCGTGTCCCTGACAAAGCCATCAGCCCTAACACCCGCGTGCTTCCTTCCTGTCCCATTCCTGCCCTGAGCCCGTTGTCCACTATATACAATGTATACAATGTTGTATCCTGTTTTCCCCTCAGCTTCAGAGTATCCACATTTCCCCACTTTAAAAACTCTTTGTACACATTGAACTTAAAAGAAAACAGGCACGGCAGGATTTGGGTTGGTTTTGTTAAGATTACAAAGTTCACTATAGAAAACTTAGACCATACAGAAAAGAACAAAGAAGGAAGTAAAAGTCCCCTGAAACCTACCGCTGTGACATTTCGTTGGCCCTCCTTCCGGTCTCTTCCGCGCATACGTGTGGGCGCCTGCCCACACAGTCACATGTATGTGTGCGTTCATTTAAACAAAACTGTAATCCTACAGGACATTGTGTTTTGTCACTTGCTCTTCTTAATAAAAATTTCACCTGGGACACGGTTTTACGGCTGCCTGATCTGCAGGCTCTTAGGGTCAAAGGACCTGGCAAAAAATACCCCTAATCCTGGGAGGAAGAGGGTCCTAGCCTGAGTCTGGTCTGGCTGCCCTAGCAGCCCACACCACTGCCTCATGCCAGGCTCTGCTGGGCACTGAGCCCATAATCGCTCTCCCCTCAGGGTTCTGCTGCTTGTCTGGGCTCTTCCTGCCTGACCTGAGCTGCCCTGACCAGCCTGGCTGAGTAAGGATCGGCCCCGGGGCCCCTAAGGACTGTGGGAAGAGCCGGCTGTCCGGGGCCAGCAGTCAGGAGTCTTGCTTCAGTAGACTCTTGGCCCAAGAAGCATCCTTGGTCCAGCCCACAGCCTGGAGGAAACCCCTGCGCCCAGTCCTCATTGTGTTTTCAGGATTTCCTGTTTCCTGACCGCCTAACCTATTTATGGGCCACAATGGCTGTTTTCCCGGGGAGGCCTCTACTGTACTCGGGCCCATTCTCTGCAGGCCTCTGCGCTTGGCCCAGCCTGGGCTTGCCCCAGGCGGGGACAGTAATTCAATAGATAATGGAATGCTAGGCACAGGGTGCAGATTCAGAGGCTCTCTCTGGGTTCAGCAAGAAAGAGTATGACAATCCATTAACCGTGGCCACTGAGGGATGGGAAGGAACATTAACGTACAGCAGGTGTCCGTTCCGGCCCCAACTTTCTCATGTCACCTCCTCCCACCATTGCCTGCCCTTCCTCTGAGCACAGGTCCATCTCCATCTAGAAGAGGCCTTGCTTCTCGCTGCCTCAGGACCTTTGCTCAGGTTGCTCTTCGAGTCTTTTATGTCCATCCCTCATCCTCAGCAGTCAAATCAGGCAAGATTTAGCAAATGGAGCAGACACTGTTCAGCTCAACAATGCTTACCCAGCTTTCAAGGCCCCACTTCAAATGTCACTTCTGGGAGGCTTTCCTGTACCCCCGATACTGGGCCACACATGCCCCCATCCAGCCCTGATGACATTCCACAGGAAAGGCCACCAGGTTAAGTTTGAAGGTCAAGCTCCCTAGAGGCAGAGCCAGAGACCCCCATTTCTGTGCAGTTGGTTAAGAGAGAGGCTCAGTCCGTACAAAAGGGAGGAAGCGGAACACGCTTCAGTGGAAACCGGCCTCTGCCTGGTCCCCAGGGAGCTTGGAATGGCACCAAAGAAGTTGTGGGCTCCAGAGGCAAGGGGACAGGGCTGCCATACACCCACATCCCACATCATTCAGTCACTGCCAGAACCTGCCAGGCGTCCCCAGGTAATGAAGCACTCCTCAGCCAAGGGTAGCCTCTGGAAGGGTGAGAGCTGAAAGCAGTCAACATCACAGCAGCTGAGGGACAGGGACACCAGCCTGGGGATCAGGGAAGACATGAACCAGCTGCAGGGAGTGTCCAGTGTCTAGTGTGAGCTGCCCAGGAAGGAGCAGTGTCCAAGGCATGCAGAGCTCAGAACTGGACACCACAGAGCTTTAGCATCTGACACACCGAGCTGAGACCAGGTTTGTAGGAGTCACCCCTGCTAGTGCCTTCCAAGCAGGCCTGGTGTCTGTGCCCCTGGGCTACATCTCCTTGCGATTACGTCCCACCCTCCCGCTCCCTGGCTGTGTTGGTCAGCTGGCTGTGTCTAGCAGCTCTGGGAGGGCCGCAAGCCCCAGGTGGCCAGCTCAGGCTTGCTACTGTCCCCTGCCTCTTCTTCCCCATGGCAACAGGCAATGATGGCCCGGCAGCGCGGTGAGCATGTGCGTGTGCACTCATACAGACAGACACACACACACATCCTGGCCCCTCTGCAGGGCCACCCTGCGCTCAGCAATGCTGAGGGTGGGAGTTGGGAGCAGAGCATGGTTTTTCCAGCTGCTGGGCTTCTCTTGCCAGAAAGAGAGAGGAAGGAGTGGAGGCGGCCGGCAGGAGGGACGGATGGGAGTGGAGGGTGAGGTGCGGTGGGCGGCTCCAGCTGCCGGCATGTGTTCCATGGGAGGACCCCATTTTTTCCCTGGAAACAGCGGACCGCCCCTCCACTCCTCTCCCCCTGCTGTCTTTCCCTGGAACAGAGGCTGGGAGTGGAGAGGAGGTCCCAGGCCCACCTGGACGGACCCACTGTGACTTTTCCAGCTTCAACTCCAGAAGCCCTGTCCCGACCCCGTAGTGAACCCCGGCCCCTACCCACAACTCTGCCTCGTGGGGGAAACCGAGGCAGGTGGTCAGAATGCCTCCTTCCTTCACACGGGGTCCTGGCAAACCAGAGGCACACAGGGTAGTCCATGCCCTTTGAAGGGTCCTGGTGGCCAGTCCCCTGCCTTCAGAAAGGCCTGGTGTCCAGAGACGGGGCCACTTTCCTGCGAGCCTGCTCTGCCCTTTCATCCAGAAGCTGCGGCTTATGTGCAACCAGATCACCGCACTTCCTCGCCGTGAGCTGAAGAACAGACCTGCCCTGCCTCCCTGGAACTGGACTGGACTGGACGGGGAGGTGGGGCCGAGGGCAGCGGGAGGTCACGGCCAGTAGGGAGTCCTCTGGCTTCTCTCTCTGCTTTCTATGCAGCTCTGGCCTAGATCTTTCTAGTCTTCTCTCTCTCCTCCCTCCTTCTCTCCCACCCCTCCTGTCTCCGAATCAGGTCTCTCCTTCTCTCTTTCCAGCTCCTCTACTTGCGGATCTGTCTCCATTTTCCTGAGCTATCCAGCACTCCTGCATCCCCCACGTAGCTGTCCTACGAGCAAGTCCCCAAGCTGTTTCACCATCCCCAGTCCCAAGGCTCCCAGCCCCATTTGGTGGCACGCCAGGCTTTTGCTGCCCAGGCCAGAACCCAGGGCACTATCCTGAGTTGGCCCATTTACTCAACCAATGCTTGGGCCTCGTCAGTGGCCAGGGCATCCGCCTCCTCGCCACACCAGATGCCCGCTGGCCCCGCCCTTGTCTTCCCTGCTCCTTTGCCCACCTCCTGGCTTCTGTTTTCCCCGACAGACCCCTGGTGAGAGCCCACTGCTTTCCCAGGGAGACCCCTTCACTGGTGCAGGACTCGTCACCTCCCCACGGGCCCAAGCCCCTGCCCCTTTCCGGCCACATCTGCCCTGCGGGCCCACTCCTGCTCTCTGCCTTTGTAGCAGAGCTGGGTGGGGGGCAGTATCTCTGCAATGAGCAGTGCCAGCCTTCAGTTCACAGATGGGTCAGGCCCCCACCATGGGCTCCTAGGCAGCCCCCCCTAGACCCAGTGGTGCAGGGCTCTTTGCTGTTGGCACTCCCTATGCCAAGATGCTCTAGGCTGGTCAGTGCCACCCCAGCAGGCGGCCAGGCATCCCTACAGACTGTAAATCACCACATTGTCTGGCTGGGCCCCAGTCTCGCCCATACTTTAAAAGGAAGGACAAGAATCTCCCTGCATCCAGCCCCTCCCCCCACCAGTGGAGAGGGCTGGCACAGCAGAAGAGAAAAGGGGTCTTTATGCCCACAGGAGGGCACATGTCCCCTCCCAGTCCCCCTACAATGCCCTCTGATGAAAGGATCCTTTGTGATGGGCCCAGACCGGCCAGAGCAGACAGAGGCCTCCCTAAGCAGGGGCCGGTGGCAGAAGGCAAAGTGGAGTAGAGGGTTTGGGGGGTTGTCACAAGCCACAGTCAGGGAAGCCTCTGACCCAAAGACCTGAGGAAGAGACCGTGTCATTGGCAGGAAGGGAGAAAGGACACACTCAAACCGCAGCCCCAGGAAGTGCAGTCAGAGTTGCTGTGTCCCGTGTCTGCACAGGCCTGACCCTCCACAGCTGCTGAGGGCCGCTTCCTGTGGACTGGCTCACAAAGGAGGGGCGGCCCCACCTGCCACCCTCACCCATCTGCTTTCACTGCTTCTCGGATCACTTGGCACAGCCCGCCCCTGGGACTTTGCAAGGCTGTTCCTCGACCCAGAATGCTCTTCCCTAAGAGTCTGGGTTGCTTCTCCCCCTCAGAGGAGCCGTGCCAACCCTCCTTGGTCCCCACAGATACCATGCAAGGTCGGTAACTCACATCCAGTTCTGTCATTTATCCACGTCCCAGGGCACAATCAATACTTCTTTGAATAACTGAATGGATCATTTCTTTCTTTTTTTTCTTTTTGACAGAGAGTCAGAGAGAAGGACAGACAGACAGGAAGGGAGAGAGATGAGAAGCATCAATTCTTCATTGCAGCTCCTTAGTCTCCTTAGTTGTTCATTGATTGCTTTCTCATGTGTGCCTTGAATGGGGGGCTATAGCAGAGCAAGTGACCCCTTTCTCAAGCCAGTGAGCTTGAGCTCAAACCAGCAACCTTGGGCTTCCAGCCAGCAACCTTTGGGCTCAAGCCAGTGACCATAGGGTCATGTCCATTTTCCTACACTCAAACCAGTGACCCCATGCTCAAGCCAAATGATCCTGCACTCAAGCCAGCGACCTTGGGGTTTTGAACCTGGGTCCTCTGCATCCCAGTCCGACGCCCCATCCACTGCACCACCTCCTGGTCAGGTGAATGGATCATTTCACTTCATTCCCTGTTTCTCCTAACCTGAGAGGGACGCACATGGGTTCTCCACGTGGGGACTGAAGGATCTTTCTCGAGCGAGGCATTGAGAAAGAGTTGCATTGTGTTTCGGGTTCAAGGCTGTCTGACATCCAAAGCCTTGCCTTTAACCAAGGTGTTGCCTCCATCTCTGCAGCAGCCACCCACACACCAGGCTCAGCCCTTAGCGAATGCTCCCAAGGGTGCCCTTGGGAAGAAGCTTGGTCCCTCTCTTGTGGGTGGGACAGGGGCCCAGTGCCAGGTCCACAGGCAGAGTCCCTCCCTATGAGATGGCGGAGCAGCTCCAGCACTCCTCTCCCCCACCCCCCTGCAGGCCTGACACCCCCGGCTGTGCACAGAAGGCAGGGCTCCTACTCCCTCTGGAGCCTGAGTGTCCTCTCCCAGCTCCCCATAGAGTGGGGCAGTAACACCTGCCCAGCAGGTGCATCTGCGAGGAGCCCAGGTGAGACTGTTCAGGAAAGAGCTCTCGGACCTCCCTCGAGTGCCCGACCTCTCTGCAAGGGCCTGGAGCTGGCAGGAAGCTGGGGTGGGAGGATGGGGAGAAGGGCTCAGTCCCCCATGGCCCCCAGCTGGAGGAAGGCTGAGCTAGGGGCTGCCAAAGCTGTGAGTCAGCTGTCCCTGAAAAGCCAGGCAGCCCAAGGCCTGGCAGACGGTGGAGAGCTGGGCTGGGTCCCCTCGATGGGTGGGGAGGGTTGAGAGGGTCTCCCCTGGGAAAAGCAAAGCTCCCCAAGCCAGGAGCCACGTGGAATCTGCCTCTCCCGAGCTTGACCCAAGGACCTGGCGCGATGTTGACCGCCCCTGCTGGACCGTCCTTGGGAAAGGGGTTTCCTTGCAAAGAGCAAACTTGGGACTGTCTGTGCCCCCTCCATTGGACTACCTTTATCTCCCACCCCTACCCCCCACCAGCCCACTGTGGAGCCTGGGCCCCTCTGAGCCATGGAGTATGCCTGAGGAAGCAGCAAGCTGACCCTTCATGTGCAGATGGGCACACGGTCCCAGGAAGGAGCAGTGGATCCTGGGATACAGAGTGAGCCAGGGTCAGAGCTGGGGACGTGCCCAGCTCCACCTGGCCTCAGGCTTGGCACTTGGCTCCGCTACGAGCACAAGTCACTCAAGTGCAGCTGCCCGTGTAGTGCTGGGTTGGACCCCCCAGGAGGGGCAGGTCTGACCCAGGTGGAGACCCCACCCAGAGCCCTCCTTGTCCTATCTCCCACCCCACCCCACCCCACTGTACCCCACGCTCCAGCCACAAGTTTCCCCAACTGGTGAGGCTCTCCCCGGCCTCCAGACTTCTGCCTATGCTGTTCCTTCTGCCTGGAAGGTCATTTTCCCTCTCTGTTCCCTGGTCAGCTTGTACTCATCCCTCAGCTCTCAGCACAGAGAGTGGCTCCTCCAAGAAGTGCTCCCTGTCCTCCTGCCCCATACAGCCAGGGTTACAGGGCCCTCTGGACCGCCACCCACCATAGAAGCCCCCCTGCAGGGCCATGGCCAGCACACAGCACAGGGCCCATCTGCTCAGCGAGGGGGTCTGGGAATAAAGGGGAATAAGCTCCTCAGGGCAGAGGCTTTCTAGGGCGGTGGCAGGCCACAGGGAGCGCTCCCCTCCTCTTGGGCCACTCGGGGGCACATGCGAAGATGGAGGGAGCCTGGGACTGGGAAGAAGGGCCCCTCTCTCCCCCCACGTTGCCTCCCTCTTAGAAGGGCTGACTCCACCCCAGTCTTGGGGGGCCCACTTCTCACTTCTGCTGCCCCCTTCTCTCTGTATTTCCCTGTTCAAATTCCAGACAGAGATACAGTGGCATGCCCTGGGTTACAAGCCAGTCCAAGAATTCATTATTCAATCATCTTCCACCAGGAGCCCAGAAGAGCGGGTCCACACTCCGAGCAGCTAGTGAGTCACTCAGAAATTCACTCATTTGTTCTTCTATCCATTTATTCATCCTAAACATTTGTTCTGAGCATCAAACCTGCACCAGGCATTATGCTAGGTGCTGGGGACACAGGAGGGAAGAAAATGAATGGGCCCAGCCTTTCAGGGTCTACAGTTTAGTGGGCTCCTCTTTTCTCCCCAAATTTCTGGGAGCCTCCAACTTCCTCCCTGGTGAAGATGCTTTTGTCCCTCCTACATTCCCTGCCAAACCCCTCCTGGTGCCTTGTTAGCAGGCCTGAGAGGGAGATCAACCATCATGGTTCCTGTGAAGATAATGAGACAGGGAGAAACACTGTCACCATGACAACCCCCCTCCCCCGGTGCTGGGTCCCGCCCTCAGCATGTGTCATTCATTCTCCCGGTGAGTCCCCACCGCAGCCCTGTGAGGTGCATGCCACTGCTGTAATTCTCATTTCTGCACAATGGGAAGGCAGTGAGGTTATCTCTGCACCCTGAGGTCACGGGCTGGACAGCAGAGCCAGGATTTAAGCTGCCATGCCCGAAAGGGAAGGGCTTAGCTGCTGGCCACTTGCCTTTTCCAGGCTCAGAGTGGTCCTACCCAGTCCAGTCATTCCATTGCCCTACAGTGACCCCAGCAGCTGGAAGGGCAGAAGCCACCAGAGGGCAAGATCTCCACTAAACTTGCTTTGTGCTGGGAGAGAAGTGTTAGGGAGGCCTTCCTGGAAGCGGGGGACTGTGACCACAGGCTGCCTGGCCGCCCAGTCCCTTACAGGCAGCTCATTCAATGACAGGCATCTCCCTCTCTTCCAAAGCCCCAGTCATCATTGCACGCACCCCTTTTTTCTCCCCACTGCTGCCAGTGGCCAATCTGGGGACGCTGTGTCCACCTTTCCCTGCACTGCCAGCCAATCCAGGCTGTGCTCGGGATGCCGGCTCCGTTTCCTGCATCCTGTTCTCCAGCCTGTGTCCTCCCTGGCCCATCATTCTCTTCCACAGTCCCTGTCTCGGTGAGGACCACGCCCCACCCCCAGCACTGCCCTTAATTAATTGTGCCCGCTGCCCGCAGGTCAGGCCCACCTCGCCGCAGGCTCCCACACAGCCATCCATGGCTTCTGGTCCAAAGCCAGTGGCCAACTCAAAATAACCATTGCCCTTGTCCAACCAACTGTCCCTCCTGGGGAGACAGACAACAGCTGCAGGGGATTAAAGGGGGGGTAACGGAACCAGAGCCCACACCCAGGCCCAAACCCACAGAACTGGAAGCCGGGGCAGCGGCCATGTGGCTGAGGAGCCTGTCGCTCCCAGCATCCGGGGCCTTCCTCCCAAACCTCCCCAGACTGCCCCAGCCCAGCAGCCCAGCTCGGCCCGCCTGTGACCAGTACTAGGCTTGCCTCTGGACTTGGCATGCTGCTTGGAAGACCCTGTGAAGGAGCCACATGCTCATGCTCTTGATGTAACAGGGCGCCGGAGTCCCCACCTCTGGGTCTTTGCTCCTGCTGTTCCCTTGGCCTATGCTGCCCTTCTCCTCGTAGCCTGGAGTCCACACACCACCTAGCCCCTCAAAGAGAGCCTCCCTCCAGCCCTCACCCCTCTAACCAGACCCAGAGACGGGAAATCACACCTTTTACCTGACCTTCGCACCGTCCCTAATCTGATGGCATTCTCACAGGAACAGTCCCTCCGTGAGAATGACACAGGGAGATGGCGCAGCCAGGCTTAGCTGGAGGGGACGGGGCTTTCAGGGACCCTGAGGTTCAACTGAACTTGCCAGGACTCATTCTGAGCAGTGACGCCCTCCCCCTAAGCCCCAGCTCAAGCCAAAGGACAGAGGGAGGTGTGACTGGGCTGGGGAGGATCCCAGAAGAGCTGAATTGAGTCCCCAAGCCTGGGCTCTGTCACAGACGCTCCAGCTTTGGGGCACGTTTTTCCAGGAAGAGGAAGCTGACTACCTTCTGGGCTGCTACTTACTTTCTGGCTGTGTGGGAAGCTGGAATCTGCCCATCTCCCCACCACCCCCACCTGCGGACTCCTCCTTCTGACTCTGCAGACCACCCCCCACCCCGGGGGGCCCTTCCCAGGGGCAGCGTGACCCACCTTTGCTTTCTCCCTCCAGGTCATGGTCACAAAGCCAATCCCTTTCCTAAAGAAATATACAGACCTTCATCTGTCAGGCCAGGCTGCACTTTTTCTCCCACTCTCAGCCTTTTCTCTTTCATTTCATCCTTTTAACGCTAAGACAAATCTTTCATTAGCCCTGGCTGGATAGTTCAGTTGGTTAGAGCATCATTCCAAAGTATAGAGGTTGCTGGTTCAATCCCTGGTCAGGGCACGCACAGGAGCAGATGTTCCTGTCTCTCTCCTGTTCTCTCTCTCTTCCTCTCTCAAAAATCAATAAAATAAACATTTAAAATTTAAGAAAGGGAGGGAGGGAAGGAGGGAAGGAGGAAGGGAGGGAGGGAGGGGAGGGAGGGAGGAAGGGAGGAAGGGAGGAAGGAAGGGAGGGAAGAAGGGAGGAAGGGAAGAAGGGAGGGAGGGAGGGAAGGAAGGAAGGAAGGGAGTGAGGGAGGGAGGGAGGGAGGGAGGAAGGAAGGAAGGAAGGAAGGAAGGAAGGAAAGAAGGAAGGAAGGAAGGAAGGAAGAGAAAATCTTATATTATATACATTTCTGATAAACCACCATGTATACTGACTGTTTGGAACTGAGATGCACTATATGTCAGTAAATAAAGAAATACAAACTGCTTGCTCCTAAGCATTTGCTCACTTATCCTTTCCTGGTTCTGCCTAGGGGCACTTGGGTCTGAGGGTGGGGGCAGTGCAGGGAAGGGGAGGGGCTAACAGCTAGTGGCTGGGGATCACCTGTGTCCTGGGTCACTTAGGTGGTGGTGATCTGTTGCTACCTAGGGAGCCATCCCCAAGCTTCCTGACTTAAAACAAGCACCACTTTGTTTGCTCCTGATTCTTCCATCTGGGCTGGGCTCTCTGGGACGTTCTCCTGCTGCGCTGGCTGGTGGCGACCTGTGCGGCTGCCTTCCGCTGGAAGCTGAGGCCCCGTTCCTCTTGCTCCATGTAGTTTGGGCGTCGCCATCCTGCTCCACGTGTCTTTCCATGTGGTCACCCGACACGATCGTTCCAGCATGGTAGCCCAGAGCCAAGAGCTTCCCGCAGTTAAAAATGAGAAACTGCTAAGCTTCCTTAAGACTTAGGCTCGAAACTGGCATTGCGTCACCTCTGCCACATTCTGTCATTAAGGCAAGTGGCAGGGCCAGCTCAAGCATAAGGGGAAGAAATTGTGCAAGGTATGGATACTAGGAGGAAAGAGTCCCTGGGGGCCACCAAATTAACAAGCTGTCACGACATGCATGGAGACATTGGAAGCAGTACACAGAAAACAGTTACAATAATAATCTGGGGTGGTACAAATATGAGTACTTTGTACTTTTCTATTGTGACATTTGAACAAAAACTACAAATAAAGGGTAGGACCATGGAACCCCAATGTGAGGGAGGTGCGGCCACTGCGGGTTTCTCACACCAGGCAAGTTCAGCCTCCTGAGGAATGGGTGATGCCCTGAAACACTCTTCAGATCTTGACAGCTTCCTCCAGCAAGTGCACATAGCGGGGGATCTAGAGCCCATGGCAAGTGCACACAACAGGGGATCTAGAGCCCACGGCAAGTGCGCACAGCAGGGGATCTAGAGCCCACGAGCCCACGGCAAGTGCGCACAGTAGGAGATCTAGAGCCCACGGCAAGTGCACACAGCAGGGGATATAGAGCCCACGAGCCCACGGCAAGTGCACCCAGTAGGAGATCTAGAGCCCACGTCCCACGGGGAAGACCAATAGTGCCTCTTTGCTCAGCTGCCCCAGGAATGCCCAGCTTCTTCATTTCCCTAACTTGCTGCTGCTGTGATTTACTGGGGTCGGGGGTGGGGGGCAGGAAACAAACTCTGGGTGCAGAGCATGGCCCCTGCCACACCCTCCTGCCAGCTCATTGACCCCAGTGAGCACCACCCCTGGGAATGCAGCTCTCCTCACTAAAATTAGTCCATCAATATCAGAAATACCTTTCACTGGTGAAATGTCAAGTCCAAAATATGTGGCTGGCCAGACGCATTATATCAGTACCTCCGTCACCATTGAAACTGGGGGTAAAAATTCACCAAGCCCAGCCATCTAAGACCTTCAGGACGTTTTCAGTCCAGAGCTCCTACGGGACCTGCCACTCATCCCTCCCACTGCGTGCTTAGCGGAGAATTCCATGGGTCCCAGCTTTCCCCGGGGCCACACGTCCTCACAGTCCCTGCGCAGAGCAAACAGACACCTGGCCGTGCTCCGGAAACAGGTGGCAGGAACCTCTTTTGCAGGCTCACTAGTCAGTTTTGTCCTGTGGCTGAGGTTTGCTTTCACAGCCCACCACTAGGTAGCCAGCGTGGAGGGGGAGGCAATGACAGCTTTCCCCAGCTCTCTGTGATGGCTGGGGGTGCTTGAGAGTCACCAGGAACCTGACATCGGGGCTTAGGTCATCCTTCAATACCAAGGAGAGAGGTCCTAGGCTTGGCAGGATGCTTTAGGGTTCAAGTGAACATGAGGGCAGTGTCATGGGGGGTGACTTTAGAGCAGAGGTCCCCAAACTATGGCCCGCCCGCAGGCCAAATTGCAGCCCCCCGAGGCCATTTATCCGGCCCCCGTCGCACTTCCGAAAGGGGCACCTCTTTCATTGGTGGTCAGTGTATGGAGTACTGTATGTGGCGGCCCCCCAACGGTTTGAGGGACAGTGAACTGGCCCCCTGTGTAAAAAGTTTGGGGACCCCTGCTTTAGAGGGTGACTTGGAACTCACAGGCTAGAATGTGTAGATCAGTTCTCCTGTATTCCCCCCACTCCCAAACACCAGGATTCACAACTTAAGACTTAACGGAAGAAAGAGTTGGGAGAAGCCCAGAGGATGACAGATGCCCTTATATTTCTTACTCTCATGCAATAAAACAGCCGAGGCCCTCGGTGACGTTTTCTGCCCCTGTAATAAGGGGCTCTTTCCGACGCGTTTCCACATCCAACCCTTTGCAGTCTTTTGCTTTGCTTCAGACACCATGGATACCAAGAGGCACAATTTTTCCAAAGCTCATGTTCCATCCAGATGTTGGATGCCTTGTGGATTTACAATTTGGAGTGCCTCTACCACAGCCCGGGGCGCTCGTGGTTTGCATTACAGAACTCCTGAGTTTCAGGCTACGGGGAAAGGTATAGAGATGGAAGTTGCCTACTAGGAGTTTGTATAAAGGGAACTTGAGGTGTTTGGGGACAGGGGGAGACTGCTTTCTACAGATGTTCCTGGGGTGGGGGTGGATTTGTGCTCTCTTCCCTCCCAGCATCTGGCCTCTCTGCACTCAGAGGTATCATATCAATTCTGCTTCCTTCCGATTTGCAGCAGCTCCTCAAGTGCCAGCGATGTCAAAACTCACCAGGGGAAGCTGTTAAACATGCAGATTTCTGGGCCAGATTTAGATCTCCAGAAAGAGAATCTGCATTTTAATGAGCTGGGCCCCAAGAGCCTGCATTTTAATAGGTCAGGGCTAAGTAATCTAAATTCAACGTTTTCAACCTTGAGAGATATAATCAGAAAAAATAGCTTTGTGTATTTAATTCAAACAGTAATGAAGGAAACATCCATGTGTGGATACAGCCCAGGTTAGGAAATAAAGCACTGATGGTCCCTGGGAGGCCCCCGAAGGGCCTCTCGGGTCACTCTGTCCCCTTACCCCCATCTCTAAGTAAGATACTCTCCTGAGCTTTGAGATACTCAGTCCCTGTCGCTATAGATTGTCATTCATAAATGAATGCATCCTGGAACAATCTATTCTTTTGCTTGTTTGAAAGTTCTGTGGACATGGAACCCCCCTTGCTATATTACTGGGCCTTGCTGTTCTCACTATGCACCGTGGCTGTGCGGCCCCCGCGTTGTCGCAGCTGTAGTCTGCCCCTTTTTGTTGCTGCATAGTATTCCATTGTGTGAAGATAACGCAACTGATCTATTGTTCATGAACACTGCTGCTAGCCCAGCACTGAGGTTACATTTCACGTGTTTTGTCATTAGGCTAATTTCGTTGACGAGGAGTGTGGGTCAAAGAAGTCAAAAGAGTTCCCAGCACTTGGGTTAAACAGCCTGAATTTAAAACTGGCTTCCGTCACCAGGTGTATCACTGTGCGAGCTCAGGCACATCGATCTCTGTGCCTTGGTTCTCTCATTTGTAAAATACTAGTTCCTGTGTCATTGTTGTGATAATTCAGTAGAAGAAATAGATGCTAAGTAGTTAAGACCTTGTCTGGCCTATTCAAATACTTTCAGTTCAGGAATGGGAAATGGGATTTCTGTCTTTCTTCAGTGTGAATTTCCCATGAGCATGTATTACTTTAATGGTCCATTAGTTAAACACAAACCTTTGCCCCAGCCTCGGGCCCAGGAGTTTAGCTCAAGTGTGACTGAGAAGTGACAAACCCCGCAAGCCCTCTTGGCAAAGGCCGAGCTGAGTCTAGTCCTTGACATCTCCTGAGCCGCCAAGTCTGGCCTGGCCCAGCCACCCAGGGGGACATTATCGAACCTGCCAATTCTCTAAATAGGGCACAGCCAGCCCCATAGGAGGCAGGGGATGCCAACACAAGGGAGGATGTGGTTGGCAGATGATCCTCAACCTGTGACCCGGGTCCCCATTCTGCCCCTGCAACTCTTAGGGGGGCAGGCCGTATTTGGGCTCCAGTGTCCTCAGCAGTAAGACGGGGCAAGAGGAAGCCAGAAAGCTGTTGGTGAGGCTGTGAGGTACTAGGGAAACCAGCGTGGGGCCATTCTCAAGCACGCATGCCCCAGGAAGGGGTTGGACTGGCACAGTCAGTCTTGGTTTGGCGGCAGGGGACGCCAGCAATGGGCCAGTGGCAACACGGACCCGGTAGATCCTCTCCTGTCCCACCCCCCAAGATGAGCCCTGTTGGGAATGGTTGCACACCTGTTCTTCAAGTTTCCACCAATTAACTCTTGCTGGGAAGGCAATCCCTCTTAAAGCACACCAGGACTCCCGAGGAGCTGGACCACACGACTGCCCCCCACCCCACCCCCCGCGCGTTTCTGCTGTCTGAGGTCCCCGTGGCCCCAGCTCCTTGGTGGAGCCCTCCACCCCCTCCAGCCAGGCCCCTTCTCCCTTCTTTCCCTGCCTCGCCAGCCATCCTCATCTTCCTGGTGAGCGGGGAAGCTGAGGGCCAGGGGCCGGGCTGTTGATGGTGCCACAAGTCCCGCTGGCCCTGGGCCAGCTCCGATAATCCACCCCATCATCTTCAACGCCCCTCACTTCCTCTCGGGTGGCTATGAGAAGCATCTGGAAGGGCAGCAGCTGCTGCCTGCCACCCCAAAGAGGGTGGTGAGGTAATGGCCATACATAGCCGGGCCAGGCCCTCGGGATGAAGGGGGCCCTGTGTGGAGCAGTGCCTGCTGCAGTTTCCCGGACTCGCAGGAGCTCTTCACTGACGTCCGGGCACTGAAGGGAGAGGACAAGTAACGGCGTGTTCCTGCCTCACAACAGACTCCAGACTGGAGGGGAGATTTCACTCGGGTGGCGAGACAAGCAGCTCTGTTGGAGTCCCCGACTACCCACCCCCACGTGTCCCTGAGGATTCCTAGTCTAAGAGCAGGAATATGTAAGGACAGAGAAGCAGGACAGCACCCACATGTGACTGGGGGTGGCTCTGAGCTGACAGGTACTCTGTGATGCTGAAGATCAGTGGCTCTCAGACCAGACGGGGAGGCCCCCGTGGGTAACGGGGCTCCAGTGTGGTTGTTAGCAGGAAGACAAAGGACGAAGTCACCTTGGCTGAGCCCACCTAAGTGCCAGACACCCGACAGTGAGAAATGAAACTGAGTCCCATGAGTTCGCAGAGGGGCGCCTTTCCATCCTCCCATCCACCTCGTGTGGCCCCTGCCGGCCTCCGAGATTCAGTCAAGCCCGCCCAGGGCAGACTCCAGAGGATGAGGACCCGGGAGGAGGGTGCTCCTTGCTGCTCAGCTTCTCAGAGGGCAGCAATGGTAATGACGAACGCAGCACTAGTTTAACCTCTAATCAAAGTCACAGCGGCTCTGCCCACGATGCCGGCCTCGTCCCTGGGGAGAGCCCGTATCTCAGACGGCCCTTCGTGCCTTTTGCCTTTGATTACATATCACCTTTCCAGAAATACTCTTTTTAGCGTGCAGAAAAGCGTGGTGTGCTGTAACAGCCGTTCTCTCCGATGTAACCAGGGTCCTAGTTCCCGTGCAGCCTCCGAGATCATGCAGACACACCTGCATGTGCCCCCTGCCCCACACCGCTTCCCCGGACGTGCCGCACAGGTGGGCTGCAGCACGTGTCTACCTTGCAGAAGCCTGACGAAGGGAGCAGGTGCCCCAGAGTGTGAGTGCGGCGAGCGGTGTGCGGTGTGAGCTCTCGCATGTTATCCTCGTGTTTAAAGAAATAGTTTTCCCTGAAACTCCAAAATTCAGGGCAGGTGCTTCATCTGGAGCTCAAATAGGGAATGGGTAACCTGCCCCCATGCCAAGCGCTCGGCCGTGCTAACTGGCGCAGAGGGCGAGCAGGGCAATGTGCCATCCTGTCGTCAGCCTGCCTCAGGGCCCAACCCTGGGGAAGAAGCCTCCATTAGTCATGCGCTATTCCTGTGGTTTTCCATTCAGCTCCTCTTGGACGCTGTTCCAAATCAGCATCTATGGATCTGTCCTGTTCCTTAAGTGCTGACTGTCAGCTAACTCCCAGCAGGAGTGTGTGTCTCTGCAAAGGGTTCTATTTTCATCCCGCAAAGGAAAGAGAAATGTCACCATTAAGAAAGATGCAAACTAAGAACAAATGTATAAACCAAGACTATAACATTTTATTCGTTTCCAGATTGAGTATTACACAACATATACATATATTTAGATAATATATAAAACAAAGAACAAACCGTAGAAAGAAACATTGGTCTGAAACTGCCATCTTTAATTCTCTAAGTTCGTGGTGATGGGTCTCCCACACACGGGGCAGGCAGCAGGACGAGCTCCAGTCACACCCCCGCTGTACCTACTGTACTTACAAAGCGATGGTCACGTGTGCCCGCAACAAGGGACACCGAGGACTCGATAAAAGAACCACAGACAGTGAGCTAACATAAATACTTGTTTTTCTGCATTGTCCTCCGTATAGTTTCCTTTCAAACTAAGTCAGGTCCGGGATCTACCCCTTGAGTTGCATTCCAGTTATTGCTGGAGGGAAAAAACAACAGGGAAGGCGTCAATTCAAGCTATTAGAAAAGAGATGGTCTATGTGAGCGACCCTCACCTCTGTGACCTGTGGGGATGCTGAGCAAGGGGCCAGGCACACCTGTCAGCAGCAGGCAGGCTCATCAGCCCACCATCGGGTCAGGGCGACAGCACTGGGCTGTAAAGGGGCCCACACAGGCCTGTGAGCGGTGGCAGGGTGCCCGCCCCCCCGCCCCGGCCCCAGGAGGGTCGCATCGCCCTGTGGGGGTGCAGGGAGCCCCGCAGGCCTGTGAGAAGCGGCAGGGTGCCCGCCCCCCGCCCCCCGCCCCGGCCCCAGGAGGGTCGCATCGCCCTGTGGGGGTGCAGGGAGCCTGCAGGCCTGTGAGAAGCGGCAGGGTGCCCGCCCCCCGCCCCGGCCCCAGGAGGGTCGCATCGCCCTGTGGGGGTGCAGGGAGCCCCGCAGAGCGCTTCACAGGACCATTCCTGATTCAGTGCTGCTGGGGAGAAGACTCAGGCTCTTAGGATGGAACAATGGAAGGGTTCTCCATTCTCCCCATCAGCCCGCAGAGGCTATGCGGTGAACTCAGGCCAGAGCGCCCTCCCGGGCTCCCGGACTCCCTTCCCCAGAGCGAGTGGCTCACCTTGGCCTTGTTCTGGACCGGGAGGTAGAGTTTGAACTCCGCTGGCAGCTCGTCCTCCGAGTACAGTCTGTCTGAGAAGTAAACCCGTCGGATGCGACAGTTCGCGTGGATCTGCGGGCGCAAGACTACTTTTGAGAAAACAAAGGTGACTGTCCTTCCTCTTCCCTGGCTCTCAAGAGCTGCCTGCACCCATGGAGCTGCCAAGGCTTCATCTCCTGGCATCTCCTCGGCTTGGCCAGGGTGGGTTCCGACAGGAGGACATGTTGCTTGCCCTATTCTCCCACTGTATCTGAACAGAATCCTGAATATGTCCTGGGACTCTGAGGTTAAAGTCCCCTGGACAGTAACTTGGGAGCTTGAGCCAGAAACTCTTCCGCCACAGCGGACACAAGCCAGCAGCAGAGCAGCCCCCTATCCCACTTGGGGTCCCATCTGGAAAATAACCCAGGACCTGCACTCGCAGGGTCTCGATGTAATTGGTGCCGTACGCCCGCCGGGTGAAGTCAGACAGGTTGAACTGAATCTGGTTCCAGCCGTCGTCCAGCCGCATGGGCATGGTGCAGATGAAGGGCTTGACCCGCGTGGTGCTCTGGTAGTTACTGGCCCGAAAGCGCCGACGCACATTCTTGTCGTCTAGCACCTGTGAGCGCAGACAGCAGTCACGTCAGCTCCGTCTCAGAAGAAGCTTAACAGTCTTGGTAAGGCCAGGACCTGAACTCCGACAGTCGGTTTCCCAAGGCTCAGACCCAAGGGAGGAGAAACAGACCGACACAGGTCACACTGGATACAGATGGCCTGGAAGCAGCAAGTTTATCTTACTTGTTGCCAAGACAACACCAGCTGCTTATGACATATGACACACTCATCAGGCTTTCTGGCCATAGAATGATTTCATAAACACTCTTCCCTTTGAAAAATAAAAAATACTAGAGACCATCAGCAACTCAGTATTAAGTGGGCACTCCCCAAATGGACACTACTTTAACCCTTGAGCTTTGAAATCTTGTCACTATGATGATTTACTGGGTTTCTTTAAAAACTTGGCATGCAATTATGATTACTAACACAAATAGATGTCATAATAGGGCTGAATTCGTGTACAGCACAGGCAGAAAAGAAGACGTAGTAGAGGATACTTTCAAGGGTCTCTTGTCGCTGTAGGCTGACAGGACACCTCTCTGGTACAGCCAAGGTTATGTACACTCCCATGCACACACTGACCTGTACTTCAAAAGTAAAATATTTCTTCAGGTTTTTGATAATCATGACAAGAAATGGAAGTTTAATTCCCAACGTTTTCTTTGGGTCTGCGGGACAGGTGATGTACGTGGTGCTGTAGAAAGAGGAAATGCCAATAAATACACTACTGCTCATGTCCTTTGTGGTGTGCACGGTGACAGTACAGTCTGGGAGGTAAACTGGAAGCAGATACATCGACCAATGACTCCTTCAACCCTTGAGTCTGCAAATGCTTTTAAAAATGCTAGACTCTAAAACAAAAGCTCCACACAAGACTAGACATCAACAACAAAGTACAGTGGTACCTTGAGATACGAGCAAACCAACTTTTTAAGATACAAGCTGCAACTCTGTCCATATTTTTGTTCAAGATCCGAGCAAAATTCCGAGATACGAGTCATGATTTGGGAAGCTGCCACTAGTTGGCGCGCTGGCGCACGGGTCCAGGATCGGCAGCACAACACCAGCATCTCGTTCTTTCTCACGTGTTACCCGCAGAATCAAGTCGAATCTCGTGTGCTGTACTCGTTCTTGCATCATTTTGCATTTTTTACTAACTTTCTTTGTGTGCTATCATGGGGCCGAAGAAAGTGAGTGTAAAAGACAGTAGTGAGAAGAAGAAGAGAATGATGTCGATAGAAGTAAAGCAAGAAATAGAAAAACACGAGCATGGTGTACGAGTGACTGAGCTGGCAAGGCTGTACGACCGCAGTACACCTATAATTTGTACCATCCTGAAACAAAAGGATGCCAGCAAAAGTGCAAATCCAGCGAAAGGGACTACAATTCTGTCCCAGTTAAGGACAAATATCCATGAAGAGATGGAGAAGCTTCTGCTGGGGTGGGTGAAAGAGAAAGAGCTGGCAGGAGATACAGTGACTGAGACTGTGATATGTGAAAAGGTACTTATTATTTATGGTGACTTGAGGAAGAAAGAACCATCAACCTCAAAAGACGCAGCAGAAGATATGTTTAAGGCAAGTCACGGCTGGTTTGAAAATGTCAAGAAGAGATCTGGCATCCACTCGGTGGTGAGGCATGGTGAAGCTGCGAGTGCTGACGTCAAGGCAGCTGAGGAGTACACAGCACGTTTTGCTGCACTTAGCGCAAAGGAAGGCTACATCCCCCAACAAGTGCTCAACTGTGACGAAACAGGATTGTTTTGGAAAATATTGCCCTGGAAGACTTTCATCACCACAGAGGAGAAGAAGCTGCCAGGCCATAAACCCATGAAGGATGTCTGACCCTTGCATTGTGTGCAAATGCTGCTTTACTTTATCATTCCGAAAATCCTTGAGCCTTGAAGACTCACTAGATTCTTAAAGAGAAACTGCAGGTTATGTGGTGCACCAATGCTAGGTAGGGCATGGGCTACGCAGCAGTTCTTATTGAATGGGTAAATCTCGTCTTTGGTTATGCAGTGAAGAAATATCTTCAAGAAAATAAACTCCCGATGAAAGCATTACTAACCCTTGAAAATGCTCCAGCCCACCCACCTGGTCTTAAAGATGACATTCTCAATGAGTTCAAAGTCCTCTACCTCCCACTCAACACGACTTCCATCTTGCAACCTATGGATCAGCAGGTCATTTCCAACTTTAAAAAGCTTTACACAAAGCACTTGTTCCGCTGCTGCTTTGAGGTGACTGAGAATACAAATCTAACCCTTCAAGAGTTTTGGAAAGGTCGCTACAACATCGTGATATGTTTATGCATTACTGACTTGGCATGGCAAGAGGTTACAAGAAGAACCTTGTCAGCATAGAAAAAGTTATGGCCTGAGGTTGTTGCAGACAGGGACTTCAAAGGATTCCAACCAGAGACCGAGACTTAGGTAGAAGCGTTGGAGGAGATTGTGTCCCTCGGAAAGTTGATGGGTCTGGAGGTAGAGGAGGGTGATGTAAATGAGCTCATTGAGGAACATGAGGAGGAACTCTCAACTGAGGAGTTGAAGGAGCTACCGATGATGCAACATACGGAGCTTCTGCAAGAGATTAGTAGTGAGGAGGAGGCACAGTCGGAGGAAGTGATTTCTACAAGTGAAATTAAAGACATGCTGGCAATGTGGGAGACGCTTTCAAGTTTCATTGAAAAGAAACAACCAGAAAAACTTTCAACTGGTCGTGCTTCAGCACTTTTTAATGACACTTGTTTGTCACATTTCTGTAACATTTTAAAAGGCAGGCAAAAGCAAACCTCTTTGGATAGATTTTTATTCCAAGTCCTGCAAGTGAAAGTGCCGAAAGTGCAGCCAGAAAGGCAAAAACAGGTGATGATTAAATGGAAAATACGTAATGTTAAGCTTAGGTTAAGTTTAAAGTTAAGAAAGTGCATTGTTTTACAATTAAGTTTTTGTGGTTTCATTTAAGTAAAGAAAATGCAGTTTTAGTTTACATTTGGTGTTAGGAAAGTGCAATTTTAGTTCACGTGTCTACAGTGCCTGCATCCTTTCCTCCCTCCCTCCTCCTCCGCCATTCACCTCCGTTAGCCGCACTCATCTGTCTCCAAGGTAAGAATACAGTACTAAACAACACTTTTTTCTTTTATTTCATATATTTTGTTATGCATCGGTAAAGTATACGTGTGTGTTTCTTTATTAAAAACATGTCTTTTTTATAATTTAGATGGTTTAGGGATGTTTCACAGGGCTGGAATGGATTAAATCTATTTCAGTTATTTTAAATAGGAGAAATTTGTTTGACATACAAGTTTACTGACTTTCAAGCTCGGTTACAGAACAAATTAAACTTGTATCTCAAGATACCACTGTACCCAAAAAGCAAAGCCAGACC
Source organism: Rhynchonycteris naso (assembly GCA_037038555.1). Lineage (NCBI taxonomy): Eukaryota > Metazoa > Chordata > Mammalia > Chiroptera > Emballonuridae > Rhynchonycteris > Rhynchonycteris naso. Next base: position 9,857,696 of record CM073001.1, read on the forward strand.
AGTGGATCTGAGGAAGTTCTCCAAGACGAGAAGACACCTTTCTGGTCCAAGAGAACCAACAAACGACAGAAAACCAAAACAAGACCAATGTGGCACCAAAAACCATAGTGGCCACTCCCAACACACACACCTTGGTTAAATATTAATAGCTAATAGTTGCACAGTATTTAATACATGCTAAGCAGATTCTGTTTTAGACACATTCACTTATTTAATCTTCACAATAACCCAATAGAGAAGATGTACTGTTATTACCCCCATTTTACAGACAAGGAAACTAAGGCCATGGGCACTGAGTAACTTGCCCAAGGCCAGCTCTAAGGAGCAGGGCTGGTTTCACACCAGGCAGTTTATGCAGCCCCGGCCTCCACCTCCATGAGGAACCACCTCTCTGGAGCATGTCTCCGGGACAACAGAGGGACAACCTACCTGACATTTGTTCCTTCAATCTCTAGCACCAGAGATTGGATGTCATTATCAGTGATTCTTTTGATGTGGCCATTCCGCACCTATAAGAAAATTAAACTGGTTAGTATTGAAATTTTGGCAATAACTTTGCAGAGATTTTGAAGGCTGAATGGGACCATTTAGAGAAAACCAGAGCGACCCAAAGGGGCATGACATGGACATTTGTGACATTCTATGTGGAAACCTATATGTAAGTAAGCCGTGCTGTCACTGCTGTACAGGGCCCCAGCAGCCACCACAGGAATCACAGGCAACTTGGCCATCTACAAATAAGGATCAGTTTCTTCCCAAAGAAATCGTGTCAGACTCCGCTAACATTCAATGAATTCCTATATGCATAGACCATTCACATAGATTCTCACTTAATCCTACCAAGAGCAACAACAAAAATCACAAGGTAGATGGTACTGTTTCCACCTGACACCAGGGAGTGCAAATGACGGCCCTGAAGTAAGAGAGTAAGGATTAACACAGGCCTTCCACGCCCCACACTGCCCCATACACTTCTTCAGCCAGAGAGGTCAAACCCCAAGTGCCACGGGGGGGGGGGGTGAAAACGTAACACCCCAGGTTTACTCCTACTTCATGCCTCCTTATCTTCTCTTCCCTAAGTTTCTACTTTTCCAAATCTGAACCCAAGTCCCATCTGTGCCGCTGGCAGAAGCCCTCTGGCATTTTCGGCCCACACCAACCTCTCCTCTCTCACTTGTTTCTCTGGCTCAAGCAGCCCAGACTTCACCATTTGGCATTTCATCCTACGTTGTTTTGCACTGTTTGCTGCCGACATAGAAAGTACACGATGGGAAGGAGACAATATTCAATACAGATTCCTCCTCTCAAAATACTTAGGAAAGAAGAATTAGTCAGGCAATCAACTCTTAAGCACCCAAAATGGGCAGAGCAGGGGTGTGCAAAGACACTTCTGAGACAGGGCTGGATGCAAGGCTGAGCGAGTGTATGACCATGACAAAGACCGGCCAGGTTTAGAGCGGGGTGTGTCAGAGACCAGAACGCTCTTTCTCTGGGTGCAGTGAAAATGGCTGGCTCGGACCGTCGTATTCAGGGACGCAATCATTTGGCTTTCCAGTGGGTTTGTGAAACGGAGGGAACATAGTGTGAAGTCTGATAGTTGTACTTTTCAGCGCAGGTTATTAATAATATGTCTAAAAATAGATGTCAGTCCCTGAGCTCTATTACTGTGAATTCGATCCACTCGTGGTGTGCTTGGTGTTCCCAGGTGACATCTGATATCACTGCCCATTCTTCTCCTATAAGATGCAGCTGAGTCTTGTCTCCCCAAATGTATTAGCTCTGGGATAGGGGTCAAGTATTAAGCATGGTGTGTATTTTGTACAATGCTTAGTACTGTAAGAGGCATAAAGTAAGCACTCAAATATTTGCTGACTCCTAGAATTTGTCACTCTTAAGAGTTGGCACATATGAATTGTTACAAGGAGGGTGTTTTTTTTTTTTTAATTCCTGGATAACATATCCACCATGAACTATTGTAGGAAGCCAGAGATCCTGGGGTACATCACAAAGCCCGCGAGGCTGCCAGCAGGAAGAATGCTTCCCACAAATCACCCTTTGGTGTCTATTATCAGAGACAGATTGCTGGGTGGGTGGGTCCCAGATCTCTGCCAATGTAGCATTTCTTAGGTTCTCAAAACACAAACGTCAATTGAAGTGCTTCTCCAACAAAGCTGCTGACACCCAGTGCCCTCCTGCTTGGGACTCTCAGCCTCCTTCCAAGGGGGGTTGAGGGCACAGAGGCTTGGCTCTGTGCGGCGCATGCCAACACTGCCCACCTCACTCCCCACACAAACACTCCCTGCCTACGTGGCGTTCTCCTCCTCTAAGTGCTGGCCCGCAGCTGCTGTAGACAGAGAGGCAGTGAAGGCACTGAAGGAGGGATTAGTCGTGAAATTATTTCCAAATAACGCCGCATAGTCACACAGATTAAGAACCGGCAGTATTCTAACAAGATACAGACACCAATTTGATAACATACCACCAATTAGTCTCTGAAACATAACTTCCTTCTTTCTTTAAAAGGTACTTAAGGCAACACTCAAACAGATGGTTACATTGAAAGGATTAATTAGCGCCCAAGGGCTACTACTGCTAAAGTACAGCATGTTGCAATTTATCCAATTCTGTTAGAAAGCATGGCCTCAATCTCACAGCCCTAGGGTCTCCTCAGGCCGGAGCCAACAAGAAGCCTCCCCGGCTCCTGAAAGCCTGGCCAGATTTCACAGGGAGGAAATGGTAGGAAACTTGCCTTCTGTCCATCTCAAAGTTTACACCAGATGACTTCACTCTAGCAAATTTGACTATTCAGGTCTTCTTTTTTGGGATAGATAGGGACAGACAGGAACGGAGAGAGATGAGAAGCATCAATCATCAGTTTTTTGTTGTGGCACCTTAGTTGTTCATTAATTGCTTTTTCTTGTGTGCCTTGGCCGTGGGGCTACAGCAGACCGAGTAACCTTGGATCCAAGCGGGCAAGCTTTTGCTCAAGCTGGCGACCTTGGCGTCTCAAACCTGGGTCCTCCACATCCCAGTCCGACACTCTATCTACTGCACCACTGCCTGGTCAGGCGCTTTTTTTTTTTTTTTTTTTTTTTTTTTGAGAGAGAGAGAGAGAGAGAAAGAAACAGGGAGAACTCAGTTGTGGCACCTTCGTTGTTCATTGATTGCTTCTCATACGTGCCTTGACTGGGGCTCCAGCCAAACCAGTGACCCCTTGCTCAAGCCAGCGACCTTGGGCTCAAGCCAGCGACCATGGCTTCAAGCCAGCAACCTTTGGGCTCAAGCTAGCAGCTATAATTCCACGCTCAAGCTGGTGACCCTGTGCTCTGCTCAAGCTGGTGAGCCCAAGCTCAAGCCGGCGACCTCGGTGTCCACTGCACCACCACCAGTCAGGTGGACTGTTCAGGTCTTCAAAGAAGAAAGCAATGCCGCCTTACACTGCATGCAGAAGCCAACAACAGGCTGGAAGCCAAGAGAGACTGTGTGTATCCCTGTGCTTTTGCCTATACACACACTTATTTTTTGTTGTTTGTTTTTTTTACACAGACAGAGAGAGATAGATAGGGACAGACAGACAGGAATGGAGAGAGATGAGAAGCATCAATCATTAGTTTTTCGTTGCCGTTGGGACACCTTAGTTGTTCATTGATTGCTTTCTCACATGTGCCTTGACCGCGTGCCTTCAGCAGACCGAGCCACCCCTTGCTGGAGCCAGCGACCTTGGGTCCAAGCTGGTGAGCTTTTGCTCAAGCCCGATGGGCCCGTGCTCAAGCCGGCGACCTCAGGGTCTTGAACCTGGGACCTCCGCATCCCAGTCTGATGCTCTATCCACTGCGCCACCACCTGGTCAGGAGCCTATCCACACACTTTTAAAAGGACTTTCAATGAGTTCCTAAAGAGAATTTCCTTCCAGCCACACAGAAACAGCCACACTTGCAAACTTAATTCTTACACAATTAATTAACGTAGTTCCCAAACCAGAGAACTCCAAGGAACCAAGGCAGCCTTTTCAAAGGAACATGCATCAATCTGTAGAGTTTTAACCTGGCTAGTGATGAGATGAGCAGAGCTCTGCCCAAGAAGCAAGTTCAGTCCTCAAGGAAGAAACACCCACGTATTCTCACATCACAAGCTGCCAGTGCTTTGAAATCAAATTAAATTGATTTGGTAGTGAATTATGATTTTTTTTCCTTAAAGTTCAAAGGGCTGCAAATATAACCTCACGGGGGAAAGAAAGAGTGGAGTGGGGTGGGGTACCCTAAACCTCTTTTCCAGGCTCTAAATCTAGGATGAAAGGGGAAAGGGTTATGGACAATTTGGGGCAAGGTTTCCTAAGCACCCTGGCAATCTGGCTCATGTAGCCTGCAAGGTCTTCCAGGAACCAAGCCCCCCTCAGCCTAGCTTCTGACAAACGTGTAACAAGACACACGGCCTCAGAGAGCACCGACTTCCTTTCCTTAGCTACTTCCGGTTCAGAGGTCACTGTGCAGGCTTGGCTTTGAAACGAGAAAATGAACTGGTCAGCATTTATTGCTCGTGGTGGAAGCAGTTTTATTTTACTTCCGTCTCTAAACTAGAAAGTGCCGATTACTTCTTCCTTACCACTTTTTATTTCATAACACATTCCCACTATCACAGTGTGGCCTACAAGTGTTTTGTTCATCCAAAATAAATAAATAAGCAACGCCAATCTTACATTTTTTTTTCAAATTTCATGGGCACCCCCGCCCCCAAGCCATGAGCTGGAGGATGGAGGTACGTGAGGAGCTTCAGAACCCACGCCACGGACGATTATAACTAATTACAAGTCAGTTCTCAGCCTCTGCAGACACCAAGAGAACCATCAAGCCCTTCCTGCGATCTCTCCCAGGCTTTCCATGGTTGCCCAGGCAACTAATAAAGAACATTGATTTAAGCCCCAGGGAGGAGGGTCAAGCTGAGGGGGAAAAAATACTAGGAGGGAGGAAGCTGGCCAGTGCGCTCTATTGCTACAGGTGCTTTAAAAATAACATGAGTTGTATCCATTCCCTGGCCCCACCTTGCGCTTTTTCCCCCTGGCTCCACCCACTTACTCCGGCAGACAGCTGAGCCCCTAGCCATCTGGTATCCTAGTCTTAATGACACATGTTCCAATTTACATTAAACCATTAGAGCTGTCCATTTCAGCAAAAGGGTTCTGCTAGGGGCTGGCTCTGTCAGGAAACAGGCAGAGGGGGACCTCTGTAGGGAGAACGGGGCATAGCTTGGACTCATGGTCTTGGTCTAGCAGGTTCCATCCAATAGGACCAAGGCTGCTGCTATCCGTTTGTTGCACTCACCAGGGGCCAGACAGCACACAGGCAGCGCTAGGCTGATCCCACAAAGCCCTAGTTAAAGTGCAGTGGTAGCCAGTCTCTTCCTAACAGCACCTTGAAAGGGCAAGTATAACTAAAACCCTGGCTTTGGCCCAATTACTAAAAAAGCTGTTACTCAGGAAAATGAAGAATATCATTAGACCAACTCAGGGAAAATCTGAAAAAACAATTTCACTACCTTTGCATCCAAATACTCTCAATTCTACAACTGGAACTTGTATCAGTTTAACAAGGACCAACAAGGTTTACTAATTAGAAGTTAGGGCGTGGGAGCTTTTTCCTGGAGACTTTGTTCATTTTTTAAATTAGAAACAGGAAATGGGAATCTAATCCCATCCAGCAACAACCACAAAAACTCTGGTTCTAATATTTAGTTTGGGACTAGGGGAGGGTCAGCTGCTGCTGTGAGAAGGACAAGGTGAGAGGGAAGAGAAGCTGATATGAACATTCATCTAATAAACTTAGGATATTACCGGTAAGACCGAAAATGACCCTTTACGCAGGCAGGCAGTGAGAACAGAATCTCCTGGTATTTTCTTTACACACCAAAAGTAATGTTTACATTACACCATTGGTTCTTAACCTGGGTTCTATCGAACCCTAGGGGTTCGATGAGTCGGTCTCAGGGGTTCGGAGAAGCCTCTGCCGCGGAGGCCAGAATAAAGTAATACCGTCATTTGTTGTGAGTTCATGCACTTTGTTGGTTTTGTTCTTTGAGCAAGGTGATGTTCATGCACGGCTCATTTTGTGCACCAGTAAAAAAACATATACGTATGTCTTGAATTTGGAAAAAAAAAATCATATTGTATTTATCACTAAAGAAGGGTTTGGTGAATGTGCATATGAAACTGGTGAGTTCGGTACCTCTAAAAAGGTTAAGAACCACTGCATTACACATAAGAGTCTTTTAATAAATGTAATACTTGCTGGGCCCAGAAATTAAGGGAATGTTAAAAAAAAAAAACCACCCTAATTTCTCCTAAGCTTGTGGTTTGAAAAATGACAAAGGTCTCTATCAGAAAGCTTAGCCTGGCCAGTTGGCTCAGCAGTAGAGTGTCGGCCGGCATGTGGAAGTCCCGGGTTTGATTCCAGGTCAGGGCACACAGGATAAGCGCCCACCCATCTGCTTCTCCACCCTTTCCCCTCTCCTTTGTCTCTCTCTCTCTCTCTCGTCCTCTCCCGCAGCCAAGGCTCCGTTAGAGCAAAGTTGGTCCGGGTGCTGAGGATGGCTCCATGGCCTCCATCTCAGGAGCTAGAATGTCTCCAGCTGCAACGGATCCAAGCCCCAGAGGGGCCGAGCATCGCCCCCTGTTGGGCATGCCAGGTGGATCCCAGTGGGCATATGCAGGAGTCTGTCTGCCTCCCCACTTCTAACTTCGGAAAAATACAAAAAAAGTAAAAAAGAAAGCTTAGTCTAGCCAGAAATACAGATCTTAAGAAGCTAATTTCAAGCGAGACTATGATGAAAAGGAAGTAGACCTTGCAACTGGGTAGACATTAACCCAAGGAAGTGCCTGTAAACTGTGACCTAGAGACTAATGTAGAGGTGGAGGTGGTGAGGGTCCCCACAGAGGGACTGGCAAGCTCAACAGCCCGAAGGTGAGAGAGAACAGGACTCCTTTCAGTGCAGTAGACGGTCCTAAGAGAGGCCAGCCTGGAGAATTGGTAAGCAGGCACTAGCCCAGGGGTGCCCACTCTTTTTCAGCTTGCGAGCTACTTATAAGATGACCAAGTCAAAATTATCTACCTACAGTAAAAATGCAAAACATAAATTTATTTCTTCTATATTATCATTATTTAAGGTACTATTATTACTATTTAATACTGTGTATTCTTCTTTCACCTTTCTCCTTCTCAGCTCTCTTTTTGGAGGAAAGTTAATGTCATAGTTTTTATGAACAGTCCGAAAAAGCCGCTCCACATTTCCCTTCTTTGGAATAGCAATGGCACACAGACAGATGAGGCAAACGCACTTAGAATATGACATAGTGAAAAAAATCCCCTCCCATTCTGTATGAAAGTGGTAGGTTTTAGGCTTCTTACTCGGACCAGCTACGGCACTCATTTTTATACCCTTTGTTGTATTTAGTTTAAATACATTGAAAGCTAACTACGCAGCAATGTAACTGAACAAGTTAATGCGTTTAACGCGCATGCGTAGGGTGTCAAAAGTTCAGACGTCAGATTGGCTACCTTGTATGCCAATCAAAAGACAAATGTCTTTTTAATGTCATGCGATCGACCCACACTTCCTTTGCGATCAACCAGTAGATCGCGATCGATGTATTGAGCACCCCTAGGCTAGACTATGTTAAGGGCCTGGGACTGTAAAAGTCATGATAAAATGACTAAATTATTCTCATTTCAGAAGTCTAGTTTTATTGTACTTCCTATTTCTCAGTATCTGAATACTGGGCTCAAATATACTTATTTTTTTACTCTTGAGCAAACTGCTTAGTTTTCTGCCCTATTTAATACTGTGTGCCATACTGCAGTTGCTAAGCACTTAATATGCACATCCATAACATGAGGAGGTGGCATTCCTACAAGATGAGAAAACTGTTACATAGCAGAGGCCATGAGACAGCGCCAGGACACAAACCCAAGGTGTCTGATCACGCTCTTGCAAGTGGGGGGTTTCAAGCTAAGAGTCTCTTCTTCTCCTTAAGGAACTTGTAGTCCTAAGTGGGAGATACTTCACTTAAGCTGTCAATGAAATCATGTTTGAGATTTGTGTATTCTTTGCCAAAATTTACTCTATGTAACCCGCCAGCAGATGGAACAATGTTTTCACACGTGTTTGTCATAATTAGGGTGCCATCCGACCTCTAGTGGCGTTGTTAAGGGATGCAGTGCACCATGGTCACTTTGCTTTTATATTTCATGTGTAAACATGTTGATAGTCAAAAGCTGCATCTGAAAAAGAACTACAGAAGATCAAGCCCAGAAGGGTTAAAATGGGCAAGTCTTTTTTATTTTATTTAGTTTTTTTAAAGTAGGAAAGTAAAGCATATTCTTTTTTTTAATTTTTAATTTTTTTATTTACAGAGACAGAGATAGAGTCAGAGAGAGGGACAGACAGAAAGGAAGGAAGAGAGATAAGAAGCATCAATTCTTTGTTGCAGCACCTTAGTTGTTCATTGATTGCCTTCTCATATGTGCCTTGACCATGGAGCTACAGCAGACCGAGTAACCCCTTACTCAAGCCAGCGACCTTGGGTTGAGCCTTGCTCAAACCAGATAAACCCGCGCTCAAGCTGGCGACCTCAGGGTCTCGAACCTGGGTCCTCTGCATCCCAGTCTGATGCTCAATCCACTGTGCCACCACTTGGTCAAGCTGGGCAAGTATTTTTTAAAACTATTTTATTTCTTTTAAAAATTTTATTGAATTTATCGGGATGACATTGATTAATAAAATTATCCAGGTTCCAGGTGTACAACTCTATATAAAATGGGCAACTCTGATAAAAGTTTCACCTAACAGAAATGCTGAGGCTTCCTGAACCCTGTATTTTCTCAGCGTAAGTCCTCTGACCTGCTCTGAAAACCTCTCCTCCTGGATCAAGTCTCCTCTATTTCAGTTGCCTTATACTGATACTTTGTTACAATTCCAAGTTCAACTGGCACACAAGGCCACTCTCTCCATGCCTCTGACAGCCCAGCACTAAGTCAAACCACAGCTGAGAAGCCTTACAAAGTTCCCAGTTTCCTGCTACACTCACTACCGCTGTCTTTGTAGAAGTGCATTTTCAGAATCTATGATGTTTTATACTAGTGCAGTAAATAGGGAAAAAACTAAGGAACTGCTTTCCTATGTAATACCCTGGGCATTAGCTCTAGACTGTGGATGAATCCTTGTGAAAGATCAGAGGTAGTCAGACTTTTCACTTATGCGTATGTCCCAAACTCGTCATATGCAAAGCCTTCAACTATCTTATAGAAATGACATTATGAACACACCACCCTCGAAGCTGCTTCCAGAATGGAGAAGTCCCTAGTGGTAAAGGACAGAAGGCTGTCCACGTTCTCCCCAAGCTCTATGAGGCCCTCTAGTCTGTGGATAAGGGAAGGCAGAAAGTCATTCTGAGATGAAATCCAAAGTTTTGGCTTCATTACCACCTTAAAATGCTTATTGAGCTGTTCACATTCATCTCTATGAGAACACCATTCCACACACCACCTCCCTTCATTCTCCCTGGAGGAGAACAGCACTGTTACATCCTCAATTTCCAGCCTTCCACAGTAGAGCCAACCTTAACTTATATTAAAAAAAAGGGTACAGCTAACCGTCAGGGGAGTTGCATGAGAAATGAACTATCAGAGTATGAAATAGGACATGGACTGACTCACAGGCCGCTAGGCACACATCCCCTTATTCAACATCTCCAAAAAGTGGACAGGGTCATAGTCTCCTGGGGTCAGTATCATCCTGTGGACGCCTGAATAAAGACAATGAGGCTTCTTCTATTCGGCTGTGAGCTTAATAATCCAGACAAAACTTTATCACCATTTTGCAATTTTCCTGATGAAGAAATCAGACAGTAGAGGAAGGCACCGTGCAGACCCCCAGTCACAGGGCGAGTGGAACAGGTGCCCACGGCCACCAAAGTCTGACCTGTTCGGAATCAGTAAAAGGAAGGGAGCGAACGAATGAAAACCCACACACGAGCGGTGCCGGCTGCGCCCGGACCAAGGTGCCCGGAACAAAGGAGGCTCTGTGTCCGGTGCCCGGCACTGCAAGTGTCTGTGACATCGGCGAACAGCGGCTGCTTTCCAAAACAACCCCCAAACAAAGTCTCCAAATACGTCTCCCAAACAACCCCGAACAAGTCTATGCGTCTCATGCTGTGGGAGAAGCACTAGCAACTCCAGCACATGGATGGGGAAACCGAAGCGCTGAGGAATCGACTGACCAAGGAGCCCCTGGACACTTCAACCCGGCCACACCCACCCCACGTGCACTCCCGCTGCCCCCGCGACGACCCACCTCGCGCCTCGGTCACACCAGGCTGGGGACAGGGCGAAGCAGCAAACGCCCGGCATCCCCTAGGTCCCAACCGGACACCACTGCGCACAACCCGGTCCGCGGCCCCCGCCCCCCGCCGCCCCAGCCTCTTGCCTTTTTGTCCCAGATCTGCAGGGGTTTGCTGCCGATGCTGTAGAGGATGGACAGGAAGCCGCTCTGGAACGTGTTCTTGAACATCTCGGAGGCGGCCTTCTCCTCGGCCGCGTCGGGGCGACCTAGATATGGACACCGAGCGGCGAAGGGAAAAGAATGGGGCCGGCCCCGGTCCGATAAGGAACGCTGTGCTGCTGGCCTTTAGATGGGCCGCCACCAACACCTGGGCTGGGACGAGGGACAGTATGTCCGCGACTTTCTGCTCCCAGAAGAACTGACTCGAGCCAGGCTGGAAACCACAGCAACTGCCGTCCGCGCCGCAATCCCCGCCTTAAATGGAGGCGGCGAGCCACCCGCAGCTCAAGATGGATTCCTCCGCCCACTTGAGCCCGCCCCCTGAGAGCGCGGGGTCCAATCTCGCCACGGGGATCACGGGCTTCCTGTTCCTTCCGCCCTTAAGCTCCGACCTGGTTCCGCCTCCTCGTGAAAAGAACCCCTTTGCCAAAGGACTATTTTTCTCCATTATCGTCTCAGAGCGGCTTTTGGAAGCGGAAGGAGACTGCGTTATAGATTGTGTTGTCGGGCCTTGCGTGGTGTCATGGGAACCTGGCGCGGGGGACGGTGCGGGGGGCGTCAGGAGGCCTGAGACCAGGCCCCGCCCCCCTGAGGGGTGAGGCGGCATTAGCAGCGCAAAAGGAAAGTGGAGGTGTGGTGAGGTGAGGTGCCTTCATATGCATTTTGAAATACCCCCTAATTTTTGTGAGAAGTATATTATACTCCGTGCCTAACCCTGTGCTGGATATCGTGGCTGACATAAAGGGAGTTGGCAGCTAGGTTCATTCTCGTAACAGCTAATAACGGCTAACATTAATTGAGAATTTATGTGTCAGGCACTATACAAGTGCCTCAGTCTTTCCTAAACTATTTATTCCTCTCAGAAGCCCCATGAACAATTGAACCAGAATTTCCAGACATGCGGGGGTGCGGTGGGGGGAATATGGATTGTATGACAGAAAGTCAGAACTTTTATATGAAATTTAATTTTTAATGATTTCTAGGGACTCTGTGTATTTTAGGCCAGTGAACAATTTATCCTTTGGTGGTTTAATTTTTCAGAATATCTTAGGGGAGAACACAGTTATACATTCGATTTTGTTGTGTATTGTGTCTGTCGCAGAATTTTTTATTCAGTTCCATGTTTCTTGCAGACACAGACTGTCTTCTGTGCATGAAGTCACACACCCCAGCATAGTACCATTATTATGACAGGCACACAATGAATGAATGAGCGAGTGAGTGAGTGAGTGAATGGATGAATGGAGTATAGCCAAGTGGTCGCCTCTGACATTTACTCTCACTTCAAAGGCAGTGTAGACCGAATTAGCCTAAAACTGCAGATACCACTCACAGGAACACATTAAACACGGTACTTTTTCAAGATCATTTTCTCTTCATCAATGGGAAGGTGGATAAGGACAAAACACAAGAAAAATCTTACTAATAAGTTGCTTCTTTTAGTGATTATAGAATGGGGTAGATGAGTCAGTTTTAAAAAGTAATAAATGAAAAGAGAGAATGAAATGAGGCAGTAAAATTACAGTTTGGGCAGTAAGGAAAGAAGCTAAACTGATACACATCAGGCCATTAAAAGTCGCAGAAAAGTTAACTGACTGGCCTGACCAGGCGGTGGCGCAGTGGATAGAGCGCAGGACTGGGATGTGGAGGACCAAGGTTCCAGCTCGTCAGCTTGAGCGCGGGCCCATCTGGCTTGAACCAAAGCTTGCCAGCTTGGACCCAAGGTCGCTGGCTCCAGCAAGCAGTGGCTCTGTCTGCCGAAGGCCCGGGTCAGGGCACATGTGAGGAAGCAATCAATGAACAACTAAGGTGTTGCAACGGCAATGAAAAACTAATGATTGATGCTTCTCACCTCTCTCCGTTCCTGTCTGTCTGTCCCTATCTATCCCTCTCTCTGACTCTCTCTCTGTCCCTGTAAAAAAAAAAAAAAAAGTTAACTAAATGCTTAAAGTCAAGATAAGGGTTGTCTGGAGAATTCCACGACTACACGGGCTCCGTTTTTTAACCTGAAGTTTGGGTAGAACCCTCACAGAAGTAGCAACCAGTCCTGTGTCCAGTCCAGAATCTCTGACCATGAACAAATCACATTTAGACTGAATAGGTCACCTTGGTGGGGTGTCAGAACACACAGAGAGATTACAGCAAGTAAATCAAACCTGTATCAGTAATCCATGTTATTGTGACATTTTGTTATTTAAGATATTTGAAATACTTAAGATAACAATGTATTAGAAGAGCTGATGCTCTAAATTTGAAATGTTTCAAGGAACTTAGAATTAGTTCTGTAATTTTTAATTTTAAAATGTCTAAGAAGGTTTAAGTTTGTAAACAATGAATGTTTCAAATTTTTGATCTATTACATCTATGAGTTGGAGACTTAGACCTGTTAGTATCTGAATGCTTAGGAAGATTTCAACAGATTTTTGGTCTTTCCTATTAGCTATTAGAAGTGTTTGTACAAACCAAACAGATTAAATATGTAACTTAGAAATATCTAAGGAAACTAGACTGTGTGTGAGCAATGTTTATGGTTAACCCATTAAATTTTTAATTAATTCATCACTGATCAAAAATTAAGCCAATGTGTTCATATTTATATACAAAACCAACCAGTTTGTCGTTATATAACAAAACTTGTAAATTGATCTTAAAGACACAAGATGAATTAGATTTTTTAAATGTACAGCTTTAATAAACCAAGATATTTAAAATACCAGGAACTAGAAGAATCCTTTTCGGTGCACAAAAGTCCTGGGAAGATACTAAAATCCAGTGGACAGCATCTGTTCATGTCCATCCAAGCCCCAAAACTCAGTTTCCAGCCGCCATGAGACACAGGACTTGATACACACCGTAAGACAGAGTTTATTCTTCACTCCTCCTTGCTGATGAGGATGGAGGAGCAGCAATGGCTGGGGCATTCAGCCGGCAGAGAAAGGACCACCAAATCCAGTGGTTATGTCCCAAGCCCATCAACCCTGACAGCACCAAGTAGAAGAGCTACTTGGGTGGGCTCATGAGGATCCTTCTACTCTGGGAGTGAAGTTCAAATGGGATTCTGTTGGGCTCTTGCACATTATTGTCATTTTTAAATTGATTTTTAAATTTAACGCACAGTAAAATGCACTCTTTTTGGTGTACAGTTTTGACAAAGGCACCGAGTCGTATAACCGATGTCACATTTAGGATACAGAACAGTTCCATCACCCCCCAAGTCCCCTCATGCTCTCCCTTTGTAGTCAGATCTACCCCCCCCCCATGCCTCCTTCAACCCCAGTAACCACAGATCTGGTCTCGATCCCTACCGTTTTGCCTTTTCCAGAATTTAATATAGATGGAATCATTCAATAGGTAATGTTTTGAGCCTGGCTTCTTAGCACTATGTGTTTGAGATGTACATTATTTCAACAGTTTGTGGAATATTCTACTACACCCCCACCTCAACGCCTCAGCCACACCAGGCTCATCCATCCCGCCACTCTGCCCACGCTGCCCAGGGATGTTGTAAACCATTTGCCAGCCCTTTGCTTGCTTGCTTTTGAAGGCTTCTCCACAGCATTTCAAACATTAACAAGCAGCCATTTTTCATATTTGAGATAACTTTTTTCTTATAATTTTGAAGTTCTTTATAATTTGCTTTTGAAATTGATTTTGTGTTTGTCCCTGGCTCCACTGATTGTCACGAGAAAAAAAAATTTTTTTAAACAATTTTGAATTTACTAATGAAGTTCACAGGATTAGAAACACATTTAATCACATTTATTTTTATTTTGCAACTTTCCACTTTTGGCATTTTCCAACACCATTTCTTCAGGTCTCAAATGTTCCTGTAGACCCTGTACCCCTGGGAAGTGAAAGACCTGGGCACCATGTCCCAAGTGCCAGGCAGAGAGCCCCACAGCAATCCCATAACTGAAGGCATCAATCACAGCTCCAACCTACACCAGTGAGAGAGAAAAATGAGACTCTTGTCTCTGAATCATAACAATGCCCTTTCTTAAAAAATCAAACGGCACAGTAGTTCAAGTTTTTAAAGAGTTTATCTCACAAACAGACATACTGTGTAAAAAAGTGTGCAAATTTGTTAATTGCAGCAATACTGGTAACAGTACTGATAAGAGTCTATAAATAAGTGATTGCTTCCACTGTGGTACATCGCACAATGGAATACTATGCAGACATGAAAAGGGGTGAGGTAGATCTATACATGCAAACACAGTTAAGATTTCCACAATTAAGTGAAAACACAAGTTGCAGAAAGGAATGTAGAGTCTGATTACCTTCCTGTACAAGTGTATGTTATTACGGTTTAAAAATGTTAGTAAATGCATGGGAAACAGATTGAAGGTATATACCAAATTTAACCATGGTTACCCCCAAGGGAGGAAAGAGTTTCTGTATGAGTGTATATGTGGTTGGGGGACGCTTTCATCAGTTACTTTGATGTAACGTGACATTCTTGCCATGAGCATTTATTTGATAATCAAGAAAATTCAGTATTAACTTCAAACAACCCAAACAACAACCCAGACACAAGCAGGACTATTGAAAGATGTGACTTGAACGTTCTGAACTGCCAAGCTCACTGTGGGTAAGTGCCAGGCTGCCTTGGGTTAGCGGGTTCCTCGTCCCTGTCTCCCAAGGTCAAACCACCTACAAACAACTCCTCTTAAGGAGGAGAAAGGGGAGTCCTACAACCCATCTCCCAGAGAGCAATAATCATCCACAAAAACCACAATTGTCTGAGTTGAGAGGTTTTTGGGAAACCAGACTTTCACACTGAGAAGATAAAGAGGGCCTCGGTTGAGAAGGGAAATTGGAGGATGAGGCTAGAGCTCACGTTCTGCATGGCATCTGAAGGCCTCCCAAGCCAAAGACCGCATATCGGCGCCAGAGAGGGCCTTCCCGTCTGAAGGCCCTCGAACTCCAGCAGGTCAACATGGCGACACCATGCCAGGTAGTTCAACATGCACACACAAAGCACCACGTCCACAGGCGTCTCGGGGACATGCTCCTTATACTGAGCTATTGAGATGCTGTCCCAGAGGTCTGGGAGACCAGCAGAAATTTGCAGGGCCTCATGAGAGCCAGCTTGAAGACACGGGGCCAGTGATGGAGCTAAGAGAACCGAGTCTGTCCAGTCGGTGCCCCGTTGGCCTTACACGGTCTGCTGGCGGTAGGCCTGCAGGCCCTCTCGCTGGTGTACAGGGGCGTGCACAGGCCCGAGCTCTCACTCCTAAGCAGTTGCTTGGATATGACAGAAGCTGGTCCAAGAGACAATGTGACACCCTGGTGGCTAAGGAGTCTTTTTGCTTTCTCCTCATAATTACTTCAAAAACTGTGAGTGTCCACCCCTAGATTGCCATGGTCACCTGTTCCAGACAAGCAGCAGAGAAGACAGAATATTGTGTGGACCACGTGGCTTTTATGGCGAACAAGCAGGGGCCACATCCAGCCACCTGGGCACTGGGGTCTGCCTGTGGCTTCTGCTCTCTACAGGCAGTGGGAGGACGCAGGCCACCGCCAGACACAAGGCTGCACGGTGACCAGGTTGTCTTTGCTTTCACTTCCTTACGGCACAGCTGTCCCAGGAGGGAGGAATGGGAGCCAGGAGAGGCTCCCTTGGGAAACAGGTTTTGTTCACTTGACAAATGGAGCCGGTGCCTCCCCTCCCCCCTTTCAGCGTGACAGATCGGAACCCAAGACGGCATACCCCGGCCCTGCCTCAGGCCCGCATGCTCCACCACTCTCCAAAGGAAGATGCTTTTTTAGAAGAGGGCTTGGGAGTGGGGCAGGATCGAGGCGTGGAGTGAATATGGAGACGGCACAAAGGAAGAGCAAAGGGGCTAAGGCATCTTGCTGAGTTCCCTGTTAAATGACACTTCCCTACCACCTACATCACGGTGACTCACCTGCTTTAGGATGGGTCAAGGGAGGACAAAGGAGCGTTCAAGGCAAAGCCAGGCTTTTCTGGCTCACTGTCTCCTTGAATCACCTGCTCTTTTCCCAGAATGAGCTCACCATCCCTCCACAAATTCTTTCTCTGTAAAGAGTGTCCTTAAAACCACCCTCTGGAGCATCCCTTCTGTCCTCCTGCTAGAACCTGCCACCAAGGCTCTTCT
Source organism: Rhynchonycteris naso (assembly GCA_037038555.1). Taxonomy (NCBI): domain Eukaryota; kingdom Metazoa; phylum Chordata; class Mammalia; order Chiroptera; family Emballonuridae; genus Rhynchonycteris; species Rhynchonycteris naso. The sequence continues at coordinate 9,874,366 of CM073001.1, forward strand.
GGTTCACTCAGTCGTCTGTGGCCACGAGTCTTAATTAATGGCCCCTTCCATACTCAAAACTCTCCATACATGTCTTTTAAAACATTTTATTCAGTAATATATACTTTTAAAATAATATGTAACTGCTCGTCATGCCATATATGCCCCAGTCCCCCTGCAGTGGGGTCTGCAGTCGGCTGGAAACCGGCGGTCATGGGACCCATCATGGGGCACCAGCAGACATTCTGCATACCCTTCACATTTCCCATGCCTTCTGGGTCAGGAAGTCAACAGGAAGCCAAAGGCGTGTGAACCTTTTACATTCGGAAGTGAGGTTTGATAAACAGTGGAGGGCTGCCCTTCGGTTGGTCTAGTTCGTGCTCGCCAAAACTGCCACCGTTTTGTGTCTGCTCACGGAACGGGATCTCTCTACACACGTTAAGACGTTTGATTTGGTTCTTGTCCTGCTTATGGAAAAGTGAGAGGAACCGCAACAGACCTGGGGAGAGATGGGAGGAGGGGAGACGCAATTAATCGATCTGACCAGGAGTGAGGACAGGCCTCCACTTGCGGTGGCTTCCTCCTGAAGAGGGCTGGGAACAGTATGCAAGCTGGACTTTCCCATGCCATTACGTGGGAAACCTAGTAAGAACCAGGACTTTGGGTTCATCTAGTGACCTTTTCAAGGTTTCTCTCCGTTAACAGAGGCAGTCTTTGCATGGCCTTCCGTGAGAGCGAGAGGAAAGTTCTGGACACCACGTGGGTGACCAAGTCTCTCGCCATTCTCTGGTCTCAGACGCTACCATTCTATGTACCCTTGCTACAAGCTCAGCAATCCACCTCTAGATCCCCATCAGACCTGACCCAGTTTACTGAGGACAGCTCGGGTCGAAGATGATGGGAAGGGCCAAGTCCTCTGATACAACAGTTCATACACAGGGCTGGAGAGAAGTCGGTAGACAGTTGTCCGCATGGAAAGACACTCAGGTTATGATTACAATAGCTTTATGAACGCTAACCGCCACAGTGGCAGTGGACCCACAACTGTAAACCTACTTTTGCCCTCTCCTGGACTTTTAACTCTCCCCTGGAAGCAGCTGTCTGGCGTGGCCCGGGAGCCGCTTCTCCTGCCACGTGGCACCGTGGAGTGGCGGATGGCGACGCCAGCAGCAGGACTCCAGAAGTCTCAGGTGGCGCTGTAGCACTGCGGGCAGGGCTGTGCACCCAGGCGGCTGCCCCACAAAACCTTGTCCCATGAACCTTCCTGGGGCAAAGGGAAGGTTCTGCTACTTAGTGTTGAAGAAAGGCCGTGTGGTGTGTAAGGTTAAGAAATGGCTGTTTGCCTTAAAGCACTTCAGAAACTAATTTCTAAAGCCTTCAACTCCAGAGGGATCAGTTGGAGAGAACATTAATTAAAGACACCACCATCTGCCAAACAGCATGTGCTGCCAGTGCTGCAAGGACCAGGGTGGACGGACTTTGATAAATACACAACGCTGCCACTAAGGTCATGCAATAAAACAGGCTGGTCCCAAGATAGTGTCCAAGGGGCAATTCAGTAGCCGGTACTGAGAAGCCACCTTCCCCGTGACACTCATCCCACCTCTCCAGCCAAGTCTCCGCACCAAAGTGACTGACTGGAACCACCACACGCAGCTCTGCTGCTCAGGGGTTAGCCCTCCTCTCCCCCGAGAGACAGGAAACACAAGCGGCAGGTCCTCAGAGCAATGGCTTGTCGCCTCTTGGGAAGGCTGGCGAGGACCGACACTTTTATTTATGCAGACAGGATTTAACACGGCACTTTTCTTTCCTCTAAGGGCAGCAGCACAGAACTCATACACCAGTTGCCCAGTGATACACAGAGGTGGCCCCTGTGCCTGAAATAGTCACTTGTGAAGGATCACCAACCAGGCAGTGTTGCTTCTCTGCAAAGAGATGGAAAGTCGGCTCCATGGTGCTTGAAGACTTGGATTTCTGTCCCAACCTCTTAGTCACCATTTACAGCAAGAAAAGCCAGCAAGTGAAAAACTGTTAATTTATTGATTCAGTGAAAGTTTTTTTAAACAATCCTCAATACATGTAGTTCAGGAGTATCACATTTGTAGCACATTGTTGAGTCTCTACACAAAAGTATGCCCGCCTGGACAACCCCATCGCATCACTTCCCCAGCCTGGACAATACCTGCGTGGGTCGTTTTCATCAACACATCCATGGAGCTCAAAAGCGTGTTCTCACTGGTTTCCTTAGCTGACGTTTCCTGTCACCCCTTCCCAAGTCCCACCCTGGGGTTAGTTTATGAAGACAGCACACTCAGTCTGGGATCTAAGCTCACTGACAAACTTGGGCTTCTTGTGTGCCGATGTCGACCCTGCTTTTGCTTTCAAAAGGGTTTATATTAAATGACCTTGACTTTGAGCAGTTATTACTCACTCCTATTCATTCGTAGGAGGGAAGTTTGCTTTGTCTTGTGGGTGCTCTGAACAAATTATTTCATCTGAACTGGCATTAAAGGAAACTATTAACTGGGGCTCTTAGATCCATTTCAATGCATATATAAAAATTCTTCCTATTGTTGCTTGTGTCACAAAACAGTTTGCTTCCACCCTCAGCAATGCAGCACCTGGGAGAACCTGTCGTTTCCCTGAGTGGACCCAGACTGAGCCCCACGGCTGCCAGCTCTCCCTGGGACTCTGTCTGACTCGAGAACAGAACCAATCCTGTGGAATCAACCCCGGGGGCAGTGTCCATCTCAGGGTCATGACCTTTGTGCCCCCAGATTCTCTCCTCAGGAAGGCGTGCTCCCTCTTCAAGGTCTCCCTTTGGACCATCTGTCTGATGGGTTCCCTTTCTCCTTTCAACAGCCCAACACCCTGGCCTCTTCCCCGCCCCCAAGGATTCCGAGCTCCTGTCTCCTCCAATCAGTCGGACAGTACCTTCCTTGTCTGCAAGGGGAGACATCTGCTTTGAGCCTTGAGTACTGATGTGCTGGAGGATGTCTGTTAGGAGACCCAGCGGAGTGACTGATGTTAAGTGCCCCCCAGAACTTAACTGTCACTCCTCGAACTGGTAAGAAGGCCCAGGAATGCTTGGTCTGCGTTATACCTTTGATGGCTCCTCCCGCCCAGTCACCTACCACGGACAGGACAGGAGCAGGCCAGCGGATGTAACCCAGGGGAGTGAACTGCAAGTAAACCACAGATGAAAAGACCAACAGTTCTGCTCTCCCCACGGGACCCCTCGGCTGCAGCAGATCTCTGCAGTCTGGGCGCTGCGTTTGGCATAGGAACCTTCTGGTCTCACCACAGCGGGTCTATGTACTTAAACACAGGCAGTACCTGAGATGGTAGTGTACACTACCCTGTTCCCCGTTTTTTGTGGGTTTTTTTGCTTTTCGTTAGGAAATGATAAATCCTTATCATAGGCACTTTTAACCTGTTATAAAGTAATGGAGCAAACAAAACATCTAATGAAAATTACTGAGATGAATTTAAGAAATATGCTAACTGAAAAGGGTACTGGGTGGGTAAATCTACTATAGCTTAGTCTAATTACTACACACATAATCTCTCCTTCTCTCTCTCGGAACTCTCCAAGACCACCTCCTAACCCAGGCGAATGCTCTAAAATCTCAGGGAAGCTAAGTCCATCTGGACACAAAATGGTTTTGGGGACAGGTAAAAGAGAAAAGGTCTGGACTGGACTCACTTCAGTTTGGGGAAAGAACCTACAGTCACAGTCAGCCAGCAAACTGGGTGCCAAGACCAGACAGAAAGGAGTGAGCATTTTAAGCTCAGTGCTCTGTCTCTAAGGCATGAGGAGAAAAGTATAGGTGGTAGAAAAGTGACTACGCAGAGAAGCAGGCACTCCCCGTGTCACAGCTGCCGGTACAGAACCCGCGGACAGGCCCATGGGCCGTCTCTGCGCCTGCTACCTCGTGACCGAAGGAGAGGCAGGCCCAAGCAAACCACCCAACTCTCCTCCAGATGCTTTTATTGCCTCTGGGGACCCAAGGGAAAGAAATGGGGTTACTACTTCACCAGGAACCTCCTGTGGGCTGCCCCAGCCTGACCCAGACACGCAACTTCAAGGTATCGGAGGAGGGCGTGGGGGACAAAGGAGGAGAGAAGAGGCTGGGGCAGGAAAGACACAGTGGCACATCTCCCTGATAATAACCAACAGTTCGGTGTTGCCTAAAAGGGCACAGTAGAAGGCTTCAGATAATCCAAAACACCGAGTTTTTGACACAGCAATACAGGTTCAGCCAACAGTTCATGTCCTGTCTTGGACTTTCAGGTAGAACAAAAGTACACTTAATATACAGAATGTGCAATGCAGGCAGGTAGCACTGGTGTGAGAACCTTAGCTGAATGCATTTCCTGGTTTGGGCATCTTTTTATTTTTTAAACTGTAAGTTCAACTCTATAATAAGAGTTATTTGTACTTTCAGTTCCCACCAACCAAATGACAAAAATAGAATCTACATTTACAGATAGGACCTGCTACCAATACCAATATGATTTTATTGGAATATGGAATGTAAACAGATGCTTTCAAACAAACAATCTAGCCTTATAAAAACGTATGGCATCATTAAATAGTTAATAAACCCTAAACGTGCCGTGCAGCAGACACCTCTAGCTCTAGCCTCGGTGCGGAAGCCCCCACAGCTGAGGTGTGGCTCTGCAGCTGGGAAGAGAGGGGACTGCTTGCAAACCACGTGGGTGACACACCCCCCAAATGAAATCAGCCCTATTTTTGACCTTTTCAAACAAAACCCAGCTTCCTTTGCTAAGCGCAGGCTAGCACGATGGGTCCCAAGCACTGACACTTGCTGCAGGAGACCCACTCCTTCCCCAAGCCCCTCGTGGCGCTCTCCTCCGTCGCTGGGGTTACAGGGTGCAGACACCACCAGTCCCTGCACGCGACACGGACTCGGCCTTGCTGTCACTTTCATGTATTACCCATCGGAGCTTAAAAATGCAGATCAGCCTTATTACAGCAGGAAATTCTTTCTCATGGGGAAAAGAGGCAAAATGTGGATGGGGATGGGGTAGTGTATTTTCTTCACCCGGTAAGTCATTCCTGAATAAATTCTCATAGAACCTTTTCCTCCCTCTCCCTCCCCGACCTGCCTAAAGACTGACCTTCCAGCTTTAGTTACGGTTGTGAACAAAAAGTCTTTGTTTCAAAGAGATGCATTAAAATAGGTGCACACACAGGGATATGCTGGGAAAGGTGAGGTTTCCTTACAAGGCTGCCAAAAAAAAAAAAAAAGAAAAGCTACACAAAAAAATAGCAACAAGATTTTATGTTAGGCAAATCAACATAGGTTACAGTGAGCTCCAATTATGCACTTAGCATCTAACTTTTGATGAGACAGGTGCACCTGTGTTCATGGCATCACAAGGTTTAAAGTGACGTCTGCTGACATCAAAGGGGACTCATGAAAGGGACTGCAGTTTGTTCCCAAATGAATACACTTAGAAGGAAACTGCAGGGATGAGGTACATTTCCTAGAGAGCTCAGGTCATAAAAAAATACATAAAACATGGATTTGTAAAACAGTTGAAAGAAAAAATACTGTCGCTGTTTAAATGTCTCCGTCTCATGAGGCTGGTGTCAGAGCAGACTGCTGACGTGGTGCTCCAACGGGAGCCCGCGTCTCGGCCGAGGAAACCCAGACCACGGTGGAATAGATAGGACGTCAGACCTCCAGGGCGTGTGAACCGCCCGGGCTAATTGGACAGTGGTCTCCTGTTAAATACAGGCAGCTGTGCGACAGCCCCGAGTCTCGCGGCCCCCATGCATTCCACAGGGAGAGGCCCCTCGGACCCTGAACTAGGCGCACCATCTGGCTCGCTGCCATCGCGGCAGCTCCCTGCAGACTAGGACTGGGGAGTTTCTTTCTTTTTGACAGACTTTTAGGTCGTTATTCTTCTTTGCGTTTAGAAGGAATGACTAGAATTTCTTTTTATCACACTGCAGTTTTCCTTCAAGATTTGTGTTTGGTTGGTTGGTTTTATTGGCAAGCATCAATGCCGCATTACCCGTCGCTTTCCAGTCTTCATCGGGCTGCCGTGAGGCCACTGGAAAGTACAGCGTTATCCGCACAGGGCTGCGACTGCTCCTTCACCACAGGGTCTGCAAGACAACGGGGCGGAGTCAGCGCGGCCAGCGGGCGAGAGCAGGGGCAACGGCAGTGAGAGGTGAGGGGCAGAAACACCAGACACTACACGGTGGTCAGGATCCGGGCGAGAGCTCTTACTCTTCCCCGGGGCACAAGCTCATCGACTGAGACTCACAGAAAAGAGCGGCAGGGTACATTTCCCGCTGCTCAAAACTTCTACTCATTTTCTTTCTTTTTATTTATTGGTTTTACAGAGACAGAAGAGAGAGGTGGGGGAATGAGAAGTATCAACTCATAGCTGCTTCACCCCACTTGTTCACAGACTACTCGTCGTGTGTGCCCTAGCCAGGCAAGCTCAGGGTTTCAAACCAGTGACCTCAGTGTCCCAGGTCAACGTTCTACCCACTGTGCCACCACAGGCCAGGCTCTACTCATTTTCTTACGTGTTATTTCCCTCAAATACTAACATCATACTCAACCTCCAATATCTTCAAAGCCCTTCAGAGGAAAGGGTGAATAGAGCCATTAAAGGCCTAGCCATTCTAAGCAATAGCAGTTAAATTTGTTTTGAAATAGAAGTATGGTGTATATTCAGAAAAGTAAACATATCAAGAATTACCTATTGTAAACATCAGTGCTCTTAATTCACCCTAACTCAGAGGGTGGGAACAGCTTTCTGTGCCAGCAATTGGAAGGACAGACAGGCAGCACTTGTCTGACACCGGGAGCACGGACAGGTCAGACCTTTTCAATTTGCTGTCTACTAATGCTTGTGGGCCAGCAGGTTCAAGAGCATGAGCGATGTCATCCTCAGGCAAGCTTCAGTTCGTCTCCGAGAAGGAAAAGGAGAGGGAAAGGAGGGCACCTTCGTCCAGCAACAGCAGGGTGCAAGTGTTCATCGGGCGGGCGCAGGTAGGGAACTGAGGCGAGTCTCGTAACCGTGACCGCCTCACCTCGGTCTTCCCCGGCTGGCCTAAGTCATCTCAGCCCTGAGTAACAGGAGTGTGAGACGTGCGCTATGAGTGGGCAGAGCTCCACGCAGGAAGAATAAGCAACCACATAAACGGAATTTATAAACATCCTCTGAAGTGAGGCCTAAGTCAGTAATTCAGAAAGAATTTTAGTGAGGTCTTTCCATACCTGCTTTCCTTTCCTCAAATTCCTCTTATTTAACTTATTTCCTTCTTTAAAAAATATTATTAGGCTACATTATTTTCAACTAATTCCTTATTTTTTATGGGGTGAGGGCAGGGATCTTTGATTAGATTTCCACATAAATGCATATACTTGAAAATGCATCTTAAGTATTTGTGATCTATGGACTCGGGGCCATGGGAAATGATCTATCAGCCCAGACTCAAGGGAGCTACAGCAGTGAACAAGCAAATACCTTTGGAGATCAAGAAACAGATCTGCCAACTAATGAGGCCCAATTCCAACGGCATTCAATCCAAATACCTAGAATTCTCTGGACTGGCCTCAAAGACAAAGGGGAGAAGTTTTCCTTTAGTAAACAGGTCCCCTGAAAAGCGCCCCAGAGACTCACAGAAGTACGGGTGCTCCATGGCCTCTTTGGCAGTCAGTCTCTGTTGATGGTCGTATCGCAGAAGTTTGTCCAGAAGATCTAGGGCCTCTGGGCTGACGAGGTGTCTGTTTTCACTATGGATAAAGTTTTCCCAACGTTTCCGTGAATGTCTGAGAAGAAATGGGGAGAGTTTATATTTTGAGATTAAATTCAGCAAGAATCCTTATGTAGTAGGGCTAAAACCAAGAAAATCTTAGAATGCTGCACTGACTTCCTGCCCGTAAAATCTCATTCTTGCCACTCCAGCCCACACCCATAGTTAAGGTCACAGCATCCTCAAACCATGCTCGGTGTCTGATAAACAAAACATCTGATTTGGCTCTGGCTGGTTGGCTCAGCAGCAGAGCATCGGCCCGGCGTGTGGAAGTCCAGGGTTCAATTCCCAGCCAGGGCACACAGGAGAAGCGCCCATCTGCTTCTCCACCATTTCCCTCTCCTTCCTCTCTCTCTCTCTCTCTTCCCCTCCCGCAGCCAAGGTATCATTAGATAAAAGTTGGCCTGGGAGCTGAGAATGGCTCCATGGCCCCTGCCTCAGGCGCTAGAATAGCTCCAGCCGAAATGGAGCAACATCCCAGATGGGCAGAGCATCGCACCCTGGTGGGCATGCCAGGTGGATCCCAGTCAGGTGCATGTGGGAGTCTCTCTGCCTCCCCCTTCTAACTTCAGAAAAATACAAAAATAAAAAATCAGATTTGGATGTAAATGTTTTAGATGGCTTTTCGTCAATTCTGAGTGAGGCATGGAGTGACTAATTTTTATTACTCAGCTATATTTAGAGAGCTGAGCTGCTGCCTTAGAAACATGAAGGTTTCCTAAAATACTGTAAAATACTATTTGAAAAATTTTAACACATTAACTTTTCAACGCTGCCTGAAAATATGCTTTAAAATGAGCTACTTTAGCATGACCAAGTGGTGGCGCAGTGGATAGAGCATGGAACTGGGACACAGAAGACACAAAGGTTCAGAACCCCAAGGTCACCAGCTTGAGCATGGGATCACAGACACGACCCCATGGTCACTTGCTTGAGCCCAAAGGTTGCTAGCTCGAAGTCCAACATTGCTGGCTTGAGCAAGGGGTCACTCATTGTGCTGTAGCCCCCCGGGTCAAGGCACAAATGAGAAAGCAGTCAATGAACAACTAGGTGCTGCAATGAAGAATGGATGCTTCTCATCTCTCTCCCTTCCTGTGTGTCTGTCCCTATCTGTCCCTCTGACTCTGTCAAAAAAATGAAAAATAAAAAATCAGCTACTTTACAGAAAATACATTACACAGAAAAAGAAACTGTCTCTTATTCAAAGAATCACAGCTAAGATTTTCCATTAAAATAAGTATATACTATACCAGAGAGCTTTTTTCTGTAACATTAAATTTTTGTCTTATATTTTCTATCGATAAATAGGCTATCTGTTAGAGAAGTCAAGTTCTTAGAAGACACATGTAAACAATGCCCAAATATCTCAAAATAAGAACTGTACAGAGGGAAAAAGATGGCTATTTCAGGTCTGATATGATGAGAAAGGAAAAAGAGCTCTAGAAAGTGATTCTGGCTAACCTTTCCCCTTCTGCAGTGGGGTGAGTTACTGCCCCATCCCCATCTCTTACTTACTGTCCCAGGATGTCATTGAAGTGTGGGTCTAGGTCTATGTGATACTTCTTCAGGTACCCATACAGCTCATCTGTACCCAGAACCTTGGCAATGCGAACAAGCTGAAACACAAAGCAAACTGACCAAATCACTGAGCACAGAGCTCACTGCACGCCCGTGAGGACATTGTGACAAGAAATCGGGATTCCCCCACGACTACACCTCTAGGGCCCAGAGACAGACCCAAGGACATGAAGTTCCCATGAATGCAGCTTTCCCAACTGACTTTAAAACAATGCAACTTATAACAATCAGCTTCTAGAAGCTAACAATTACGGGGACATCACAATCTAATGACGAGAACGTAGGTTATTAGACAGGGAGATGCCCGATTTCACAGGCTCACTCTGAAGATGGGCAGAAGATGGCATTATCTGTCTTTGGGGACCTGGTAACAGCAGGCAAAGTATTGTGACGTTCTTCACCCTGAAGAAAAGCTTGTATGCAGACACTGAGTGACAGCGGCTCAAGGAAAGCACCCTATCCAGGGATGCCCCTTCCTGGCATCTGCCCTGCAACGGGTACGAGCCAGGCAGTGTTTGCTCACCTGGTCATAGTTGTCCTGTCCGTGGAAGAAGGGTTCCTTTCTAAAGATCATGCTCGCTAACATACAGCCCAAACTCCACATGTCCAAGCTATAATCATACATCTGAGGAAAGAAGGACAGCTAGTCAGTCAAGGATATTTATTTTCCTGAGTCAAAAAAAAAAAAAAAAAAAAAAAGAGCGCGAGAGGGGTAGCTGAGAGAAACCTGAAATTATTATTTTGGGGTGGAATAAAACTGGGTTTTCAGTGTATCTGGGTTGGTTAGATGAAAGCCAGGGAAGCCCAGGAGAAGCCATAAGAAAACGTGACAAGGGCACAGAGGCACTTCACTAACACTTACCTGGTAGTCCACAAGGAGCTCTGGTCCCTTGAAGTACCTGGACGCCACGCGGACATTGTACTCCTGAGCAGGATGGTAGAACTCTGCAAGACCCCAGTCTATCAGTCGCAGCTACAAACATGACAGAAATAAACCGTGTGGAAGCAGTGTTTCTAGATGCCTGTGCCTGAGAACAAGGCTGCACCACATCAGAGAATTATTTGGCCACATGAAAAATGTTAGCAAGTACGCTGGCTAAAAAAAACTGTACTTTCAGCAACTGGGTAAGACGTCATTTCTAGAGCAGGCACTCAGAATCTTATCTGCTTTTTCTTGTTTTAAATTTAAATTAGCCTGGCTTACTCTCTTGAGATCAACAGAGCTGAAGCTTTTTTCCTGGCTCTATCCCACTTGCAGGTGAAACACGTTGTCCAGCATCATAAGCTGTGGTCACAACAGCAAGAACGGGACATGTGCCCAACGCCAGAGCTGAGGCACTGCTCTAACTTCCCATTAACCTACTACTAGTTGACTCATTTACTCACCAATCAGAGACAGAATTGGACATGGAAAATGGGAGGGACCCAAGTGTACTTTAAGGCCAGGCAGTCTGGTCTGAGGGGTCAGTAAGCAGTAAAAACCATCGGCTGCAGATTTTTCTTGAGGCCCCCCAGAATACCATGACCACGATAAACCAGTGACCATAGGCTCAGCTGTCCACTCCCCTGTGTACTGTGCTCATGCGCAGTGGACACCAACAGTGGAGACTGGAGAACAACTGGATCTATCGCCAGCCTGCCAGAGTGCAGCTGGAGTCAGCAGCAACCACCTAGGCACTGGCCAGCGTGTTGGTCTAGGCCTCGCAATGAAAGGCTTGTTGCTGCCTGGCTGTAATGGTACCTTTTTCTGTTGGTGATCTATCATGACATTGTGAGGTTTCACATCCCTGTGCATGATTCCCTTGCTGTGGCAGTAATCCAGAGCCTATTAGGTAAGAAAGCACAGAGAAAGGTAAGCAAACCCTCTACCGCCCCCAATGCAATCGTATTCTTGTTTGTGGTAACGGGACTGTAGTCTCTCTCCCAGGGGGCAGCTTACTGTCTGCAACAAGAGAAACCAGATGCTTCAGAAGGCAGCAGCCCTTGCTCTCTGTGCCCGCTGGCAGCTGGGAGAGGGGCTATGGAGGGGACGGCAAGGCTGGGACGGAGGCGTCTCAGGGGAAATGACACACTTCTTTCGGCACTCCTCTCCTACCTGCAGCTGGTAGCGACTCATCAGCCACCTGGATTTAGAATTCATACATTTAATCTATTGTTCTAGTTTGATGACTTAAAACCAGATCTGGGAACCTCACTAGAGCCACCTCTCGTAGTGGTTCAAATGACATGCTCGAGTCCATGTGGACATGAAGAATAACATCTAAATATATCTTTAAGCGTCCCATGTGGGTTTTTTCTAAATTAACACACATTCTAATATTAGTATTTTCTTTATAAAATAATCCTTGAGCCAGTTTGTCTTTAACAATTATAATTATTATTACTCTAAGGGAGGAAATTACTTCGCATAAGATAGTTGATAGCCTGACCAGGCGGTGGCGCAGTGGATGAAGCGTTGGACCAGGATGCAGAGGACCCAGGTTCGAGACCCCGAGCTCGCCAGCTTGAGCGCGGGCCCATCTGGCTTGAGCAAAAAGCTCACCAGCTTAGACCCAAGGTCGCTGGCTCCAGCAAGGGGTTACTTGGTCTGCTGAAGGCCCCCGGTCAAGGCACATGTGAGAAAGCAATCAATGAACAACTAAGGTGTCGCAACGGCAACGAAAAAACTAATGATTGATGCTTCTCACCTCTCTCCGTTCCTGTCTGTCTGTCCCTATCTATCCCTCTCTCACTGTCCCTGTAAATAATATATATATATATATATATATATATATATGACTAAAATAATTAAAAAAAAAAGATAGTTGATAAACGAGTAAGATTCTTAAGGACATAGTTAATTCTTCAGTAACTTGATAGTTATGCAACCATAACCACAATCCAGTTTCAGGATTTCCCATCATCCCAAGAACTCCCTCGCAAGCAAGCTGACCTGCACTCAATCCCCAGCCCCCTCGGCTCTCCACCCTCCTCTCCTCTCTCCCAACCACTGACCTGCAGAGAAGGAAATGCCAAGCCCAGTGCTCTGTCTCCCTCCCCCAGCATGCTGCCTTCCCCTAGCTGAGTGGGACTGCACTGCAGGAGGTACTGGTTGGGGGATATTTGGGTTTCCCTTTCTGTCTATTATAATCTGCTGCTTATGCGCAGGTGCAAGTTTCTGAGATGACATATGCTTTCATTTCTCTTGGGTAGATCCTAAAGTGGAAGTGCTGGACTGCATGTTACATTAAACTTTTAAAAAGTCTACCTAGTTGTTTTCCAAAGTAGCCACACATGGTGTGTCCCCACCAGCAGCATCTAAGGCTCCCTCCCGTTTCTCTGCATCCGCTAACACTTGCCACTGTTGGCCCTTCTGAGGACAGCCATTCCAGGGCTTTGAAGCGGTATCTCATTGCGGTTTTGATTTGTACTTCCCTAACGGGTGATCAAGTTGAACATCTTGTGCTTATTCATCACCCTGTATTTTCTTTGGACAAATGTTAATTCAAGTCTTTCACCCATTTTATATTTGGGGCTTGTTTTATTTACTTAGTTATTTCCCCCGTGTCTCGGTGTCTGAGGATAGAACCGGCAGATGGAAACCATCGGCACCGAAGACATGACACCGAGGGGCCGGAGCCCACTGCTCTGCCTCCATACATTACGGGGCCTGGGACCGCACACCCAACCCCGCCAAGAGGAGGAGGCTTGTTTTGTTTGAAATAAACAAATAAAAGTTTGCTCCTAAAGCTCCCGTTTCTTTTACAATATAACTGTTTCCATAAGTTTCAATGTTAAGCCCCTGGCTTGTCTTGAAAAGCACTTGAAGCCACATGAGTTCCATAGTGTACTCCATGTTAATAATGATAGCAACCCATACTCTTACGTGCTCGGAGTTTGCCATGAGACAAGGTTAGGGTTTTCAGCCTTGGTGCTGTCGCACCTTGGATCAGGTAATTCTTCACTGCGGGGAGCTGTCCCGCACACTGTAGGGTGTTCAGCAACACCCCCACCACTAAGGACCAGATTACAGTAGCACCCTGCCAACTGTGACAACCAGAAATAGCTCCAGACTGCCAAATGTGCTCTGGGGGACAAGCTGACCTGATTGAGAACCACTGGACTAGACTAGCAAGGGCAGTCCAGGCATCTTCATGTGGGCAGGAAGACTGTGAGCTAGAGAACTGTCCCCCGTATCAGATTCCAGGAATAAGCAAATTTTGCTTTCCTTATACATGAGAGTAGACAGTGTCTGGTGCTTTTTATATGATGGCCAAGAACAGGCAAAACTAAACTAGTGGTAGAGGTGAGAACAGAATCTTCAGAGGACGGGATACCAAATAGATGGGGTACAAGAAAGTCTTTTGGGGCATTCACATTCTCCAACGGGACTTCCTGCAGGAATATTCTCTTTCCGGACGCACTGTCCAATACGGAAGCCACTAGTCACAGGATGCCAAAGGGTACTTGAAATGTGAATAGCACAGCAAAAGAACTGAATTTTTAAGTTTATTTAATTTAAATACCTACCGGCACACAGTAGCTACTAAACTGACAGGATAGTTTTGTGTAGACTGAGGAGATTTTCTATAGGTAAACCCAAAAAAACTGTACATCTAAGATTTATTCACTTCATTTATGTAGGTTCTATTTCAATTTAATTTCCTCTTTGTTTCGCTTTACAACAAAGTTGTAGCAGGACCCCCCAGCAGCTTTGTGGCAGTGCCGTATGACACCGGGGCCCCTGGGACAGCTCGCTGAGTATTCATGCACTTAGTTACCCTGCAGCCCACAACCTCAGTTTCTACATTTTCAGTGAAGTTAAGTGTCTGCCCTTCTCTATCCCTGTTTATACCCCCCCACGAAGAGGAAGTCTAGCAAGTGCTGATCATTTCGCCTAGTCTCTGCCCATATGAATCAGGACCACAAGACCTGGGATGTGAAAAACACCTGATAAAAGGAAGTTCAGTAAAAGAATTCTTTTGCCAAGTTTACTGGTCAGACTCCCTGTTGAGCTACTGACATGCTTTTACATTCCTTGGGGAATTCTGGTAGTTTCTGACCACTAAGCATGAAAGATGGTATGTCTCATTAGCAGAAAGTAGGCCCCAGGGCCTAGCTACTACCTCTAGAAAACAGAGGATAGACTTGCTCTCCCCACACCATGCCCACACCCATTTCCCCTCTCAGCCCTGCATCTCCTAAATCCGTGACAGTGAACCTATGACACGCGTGTCAGCACTGGCATGTGTAGCCATTTTCGGTGATACATGCAGCCTCATACCAGAGAAGTATGGGGCCGCATGCCAAGAAGGACGTTTCATCCTCGGCTCCTGCACGGCCAGGCACAGTAGCTGAGGATAAAACATTTGCTGTAGTGTAGACACTCTGTGCCGGAGGTCCGTAGGCCAAAACATTTTTGTTATTTAAACTATAAATATCGCGAAATTATGGTTTTTTTCTCGAAGTGACACACCACCTGAGTTATGCTTGTTTTTTTGGCGAATTCTGACACACCAAGCTCAAAAGATTGCCCGTCACTGCCCTAAATTCTAAGGGCCCCATAAGACCTGCAACTGAGGAGCAGGGGGCAGCAGCTCGTCCTGGGCTTCCCCTCTGAACGTGTCTCCGAGGCCCCTTTACTCTGACTTTTCAGAGTGCCAACAGCAGCCCTACCTTGGGTCACTTCTGTCACTGTGACTTGTATTTTTCAGTGAGTCAGAGCACCCTCACCTAGGTTCTCTCCTGTTGCTTCTTCTATCCTAAGCCCTTCCTTGTTTCACTGTCCCCAGATTTAATAAACGTACTCTCAAAATTTAAAATAAATAAAACACAGAGAGGACATAAGATGCAGATGCCCCCGGAATGACCAGCCTGTGAACATCTGTATCACTGAGATGTCTTGACCTGATCTAAGGACAACTGTGCTAAGCTTTTAACCCTTACTTTCAGTGTGCTAGCCTGTCATAAAATCTTAGTATCTTACTTTTCAAAAAAAAGTCATTTGTGGGACCTGAATTGCAGCTCCCTGAGGCGAATGCACAGATGGCTCTGAAAAATACCCGCAGGGCCTGGGCCACCCTGGCCATCTGCAGGACCCGGCACTGCACCCCTCCCCACATCGGCCTCTCACTCCAGTCTGGGAAGACAGGAGGACGGATATATTCAGCTCTACCTTTGCCATCTTTCTGCTCTTACTGGCAAAAGACCCATTAGACCTAAGATTAAAACCTTAATGTCACCACCTAGGCTCTAATGACAAGTAGTAGTTTCTGCAAGTGCTTGTAAGAAAACACTTTCACGCCTGGCCTGTGGTGGCGCAGTGGATAAAGTGTCAACTTCAAATGCCGAGGTACCTGGTTTGAAACCCTGGGCTTGCCTGGTCAAGGCACATATGGGAGTTGATGCTTCCTCCCCCCACTTCTCTGTCTCTTTCTCTGTCTTTCCCTCTCTAAAAAAATGAATAAAAATAATAATAAAAAAAAGAAAGAAAACACATTCATGTCAGAGCTAGATCTTCAAAATCCCATTCCCTAAAGCTCAGCCTTAACTTAATTTGGTATTTTGTTCAAGCAACTATTCATAATCCCATCAAAACTCCACTTTGGCAATTTTGTTCAATTCCAACACCCTAGTCACTTTCACATTCTTTGGCAGCTCTTAATCTGAAATTCACGCTTTCTCCAGAACTTTAGTTAATATTGTACATTTACACATTCACTTTCGGGGTTAGTTCATTGATTTCTTTAGATTCTTAGTGATCTACGACACTAAAAAACTTAGGAATACTGGTCTATTCTATTTTACAAGCCTTTTTAAAAATTCTTTACCCAAGTGTTTATTTAGACAAATTAAGAGATCATTTCACCGTCAATGGGTAACATTTGAAAATTTAAATTAGGTCTTGGGATTAGTAAAATCACCTAGAAGGTCCACCCACCACCTCTCCCTGCATGTCAAGGTTAACTAGCCAGGGCTAGAAGGGCAGGCTCGAGGTTAGGCTGTCTCATATAAGAAGGGGATCAGAGACCTGGCTGGAAGGCTCAGCTGGTTAGAGCATCGTCCCAATGCATAGAGATTGCCAGTCAGGGAACATACAGAAACAAATTGATGTTTCAGTCTCTTCCCTGTCCCTTTCTCTCTAAAAATCAATTTAAAAAAATTATAATGAAGGGGATTACATGAAATGGCAAGAAAAATATGGCTAGGAACACCGGCCATCCCGGTATGTATGTCCTGTCACAATGACTTCGATGCTCTGCCCATCGAGAGGCGGGGTCTACTCACCCTCTGAATCTAGGCTTGGCCACATGACTTGCTCTGGCCAACAATTAGCAAACACGACACAGCAGAGGCTCGCAAAGCACTTTATACATCAAGGTTTGCCCTCTCTTGCTGCCAGGAGCCCAGAGACCAGCCCAGGAAGCAGCCCAGACTAACCTCTGGGAGGACGAGGCCTCTGCTCTTCTCACGGGCACCCCAGACACATGCAGAAGGCCTTCCTGGACCATCTCGACCAGCCAGCACCCGTTAAGTTTTCCCACACCAAAAGTCACCCAGCTAACTGACAGAACGATGAGAATTATTTTTCAAAAGTCTTAAGTGTGGGTGATTTGTTACGCAGTGAAAACTAACAGTAAGTATTAATTAAGCAGAAGGAAACCCCAAGGGGCAGCAAGAGCTCTAAAGGAGGTTCTAACCTCTGGTATAACATCCCTGGCACCCCTTGACTTCACCATCTTTCTTAGTTCCACTGCAAGCTTTTATGTAAAGAACCCATAATGGGCCTGACCTGTGGTGGAGCAGTGGACAGAGCGTCAACCTGAAACGCTGAGGTCGCCAGTTTGAAACCCCGGGCTTGCCCAGTCAGGGCACACACAACAAGCCAACAATCAGTGAACAACAGGAGTGAGGCAACAATGAGTTGATACTTCTCACTCCCTGTTCCTCTGTAAAATCAATAAACAAACTTAAAAAAAAAATAGAGCCCACATGGAGGCCTCAAAATAAGAAAAAACAAACAAAAACCTTACTAAATACTCAGGATATCAAGAACTATCCTGCTCAAGTTCTTTCTTCTTTCAAAAACTTCTCCTTTAATGAATAAGCTGAAAGAAACCACTGTTTATGAATGCCACTTACTTTAAGTAGTTCATACATATAAAACCGGATATCAAAGTCTGTCAGGATCTGGTAAAGTTGCTGAAACAGAGTTCAGAAAACAAAGTTAATTTAGTGTCATTGCATCTTGTCATCCCAAAGATTGGTCATTATTCTCTGTAAACCTCATGCCTGAGCCACTGTAGAGTCCCAGACCCTCTTACTACCTGGCCTGCAAAGACTACAGATGAGGAGTTAACACTTCAGTCTTCAAGAGCACCAAGAAATAAAGGAATTCCAGGGAAGAAGAACATTTATTCCAACTTGCATCTTTTAAAAACTTGTTGAATGCTCCGTAATTTCACCACCCACAACTGCACTGTTCTGGAGACCAAGTCCCAGCTGTCCAACCGCACGCTGCACAGACCCGCCCGACTGCCGCAGCACCATGCACTGTCAAGAACGGCGTTCTGTGTGCGGTGAGAACCCAGAGAACCTTACTGGGCCACGTGATGAACTAGTGGCCAGATGGCCAGTCTGTTTATGAAAGAAACACCAGGGAAATGAACTGCTACAGCACTTGGAAATGGCAAGAAACTTAAAAAAAAATCTCTATATCCTCCCCTCTCCCCAAACCAACCCCAGGGTGGAAAAAAGGACACTTCACAGACAGACTGAGGAGAACTAGAGAAATCAAAAGTCTTAAGGAGAAGTGGAATGCAATGTGAAAGAACTGACCCCACAGTAAGTTTCCCTTAGTGATAATCCAAACACCCACCTGCTGGGAGATTTAAAACTTTTTCAGATTTCCAAGAGGCAGAGTAGCATTTATGAATCCAAGTTCATTAAAGCCACAAATCCTTGTCAGAAAATATACTACTACTTTTGATAATCAACTCCAAGTAAATCTCTTTCCCCAACAGTGCAAGCAGCATTTTCTCTGAAATTAACCAGCACACCTTCACGAAATACATTTTGTTTCTCTCTGTGGAAAACTCAAGCAATATAGAGAAAGAAACTAGCCAAGGAGCAGAAAAGAGTGTCTGGGTAAAACCAGGGAAGTAAAACTATACATTCCTATCTTGTATCTGCAAGGATGACATGAGATTAATAAAAAGTGGTTTCATACGGGGTGGGGGGACACGACAGTTGGGGCACAGGGGAACAAAGACTTTAACTGCATATCATTGTATATCTGAGATCTGTATAAATATATCACCTGTTTAAACAAATTTTTTAAATTTGCTAGAAATCTAATCTTTAACGTTTTCTAAGAACACCAGGACTTCTTTCTCAAATGTCCCCTTTTAAATTCCACCAGGACTTCTTTCTCAAATGTCCCCTTTTAAATTCCACCAGGACTTCTTTCTCAAATGTCCCCTTTTAAATTCGAGTGATTTTTCCCTCCAGCTTAGGAAGGCTACCTGCTTTTATCCCTAGAGGCAGCAGCCAGCTCCACACACACAGAGTGAAAGAAGGTGTTCCAGGACCCAGCACCAGTACGGGAGGCCGACCGGGTGGTGCTCAGGCCCAAGGGCCCAAACTTGCCACCACTTCTGCTGGGGAGAGTCAACAATGCACCAGCCCAACACGCAGGTTGTCTGTTCTCCCCAGCACCGCCCCCAACCTGTACATACATAACCAGACTGGAGATACCGTCTCTCAGGTGCCAGATCAGCTCCTCCTCGGAGAGCTGAGGAGATCATTCCCAGACACTCTGCCAACTTGAACCTCAAGTCAATAAAATAGACCATCAAAGTGAAAAAAGAATTTGCTAACTCTCAGAGGGCTGGTACAATTTATTTCCAGAAACGAATATGTACTCTTTTTACTATCTGGACTTTCATCTGTGGAAGGCTCTGCTCTCATACCCTGTGTTATCTATACCAAGCATCTGTGTAAATGGCCTAACGCATAAAAATAAACTCTCCTTGGACTGCCAACATAGAACTTCTAGCTACTCCAACAGGTACCAATTTTATATAGTACAAAAAGCACTCGTCAAATATTTGTGTTTAGGCCTACAACGTGCCCAAGTCCTGAACGACAGGCTGACCTTCACTGGCATTCTCAGGAGCTCTGTCTCGGCAGGAGACCACATTACAGCTAAAACCCTTTACCACCGGGCTAAACTCAGGACTGGCCAGGGGCCACAGTCTGGCTTCCTCCAACTGTGGCAGCCGTCTCCACGGCAGCCCCAGGAGTCCCCCACTCTAACCAGACAAACCTGAGTTTGCCCTCTCCAGTGTACCTGCCTCAATCCCAAATCTGGAATACCTTCGCCCCCTTCCCCTTGCCCATTAGGCAATACCCACTCCCTTGGGGATCCCAGAGAGCTGACAGTGGTCTCTTCCCTCCCAAGCCCCACGCTGACGTCGTCTGCCATGTCCGCAGGCACACCCCTCACTCAGGTACTGGCAGCAACTGAAGTTCCCAAGGTGACCGCTCTGCGTGAACAAACACTGCCCCGCCTGCTCTCAGCCTGGGGCCCACGCTGCGCTGTGCCGTCCCCTGTCCCCACATGCAGTATAGCACACACAGGACTCAGGACAGGAAAAGCAGCCCTCAATTTGGTCACTCAAGAATCTTTCAACTCTCCCTCCCCCAGCTATGTCAAGGGTCCGCCATATAGCCGGGTCCTCACACAGAGAACAGCAGCACATGCTTTATATCCCAGCATACTCGCACCAAGGACCCGCCTGCGCACCGAGCACCCGCCTGCGCACCAAGGACCCGCCTGCGCACCAAGGACCCGCCTGCGCACCAAGGACCCGCCTGCGCACCAAGGGTAGTTGTCTTTGATGACGTTCTAGTCTAGTCAATAAAATTAAAACTCTCTTCCAAAAACCCAAAGTACTAAGTTTAAGCGTCCCTGACAAAAAGGGAAACTCCACAAGAACCACACTTTTTCTCCACTGTTTTTAGTCAGCTATGTAGAGAACATCACTAACCAAACAACGGCAAACTGCTGGCAGGAAGTTAACTTTGCTTACATTTTCAAAAAGTAAGTGATTATCAAAACAAAACAAGTCGATGCTTCCCGGAAGATCTCTAAGGTTCTAAGGAAGAAACCACTCATCAGCCCTGGTCTGGTTGCAAAGCTGCTAGCACACTGGCTTCTTCCTAGAAATGAGTCCTACTCCAGGCCTCACCAAAGGGCCTGAGGTGGAAATATCCTGGGACTTTTAATTAATCTCAGAAAGTCTGAGGAGAGAGTGGGGAAAAACGCCATTTGATCAACAGACTCAGAGCCTCCTTCATGTAAAACCAACACCCAGAAAGGAATGGCCACAAGTGGGTCGCACTCCTGCTTTTCCATACGGAGAGGTCTCCAGACTCCAGTTACAGTCTAGCTGCATTCCAAAGCTGCCTCCCCACTGGTGGTCACTCAGGACTTCCCACTGTCAGAAGGGTCCCAGCCAGGTGTGGGAATGACCAACACAGCAAACTCACCCTGTATGCTGGGCCCGCACATTCCCTGACATACACAGCTCAGTCTCGGTCCAGAAATTGCAGTGGTGCCCACATAGGGTCAAGAAGAAGTGGGGGGAGCGGGGAAGTGAGAGTAAAACATGTTCAATGCAGGAGTCCCCAGTTTGGGGTACCGTTAATACCTAACACCAAGATCCAGAAAACCCAGGTCAACATTGTTAGAAATTAAGGAAGCAGAGCAAATCATTAGTCAAGCAGTCAGTTACTGTAAACCTCCCTGACAATGTCTTATAAAGAAATGACAAACTAATGTCAACGACCTATAAAAAGTCACCATTGTTCCTTCAATTAAGGAAACTTCATTGATTTAGCCTGTGAACCATCCTCCCCACATCAAACTCTAAGAGCATTGACAAGGTCTCAAGAAATCAACTAGTCAGGGTTCACCTCTATTGTCAGTGATTTAGAAATTCTCCAGAGATCAATACCACCTTCTCATGACAGAGACCATTTGAAGTGTCTTAGCAGACTTCAAAATGTCCAAATGACATACTTAAAAGGTATATTCATTTTTATTTATACTCTTCCAAAGGCACAGAAAACTGAGAAACAAGTCTCAACAAAAATTATTTCTACATCAAAAAGGTACCGTGGCCCTGGCCGGCTGGCTCAGTGATAAGAGTGTCGGCCGGGCATGTGGAAGTCCCGGGTTCGATTTCCGGCCAGGGCACACAGGAAAAAAAAGCACCCATCTGCTTCTCTACCCTTCCCCCTCTCCCCTCTCTCTTTTCTCTTCTCCTCCCGCAACCAAGGCTCCACTGGAGCAAAGTTGGCCCCGGCGCTGAGGATGGCTCCATGGCCTCTGCTTCAGGCGTTAGAATGGCTCCGGTTGCAACAGAGCAACACCTTAGATGGGCAGAGCATCGCCCCCTAGTGGGTGTGCCAGGTGGATCCAGGTTGCAGGTCGGGCGCATGCTGAATGAAGTCTGTCTCTCTGCCTCCCCGCTTCTCACTTCAGAAAAATACAAAAAAACGGTACCTTACTTTCTTTAAGACAATTTTCAGTTTGGGAGTTTTCTATAAATATTCACTCCAACTTTTAGAGACTGGCTTTTCCTATTCATTCATTCCGAAGTTTTGCCTTTTGCTCTAAGTATTACCATGCATCTTTTATTATTGCTTTGACATCTATAAAGTATTACAACTGATGATTTAAAGCAGAAATTGACTAAAACAGCACTTCTACCATAAAATGAAATATCAAGGAAAAAAAAAAATACCATAAAAGAGCTGAACTAAATTAACAAGCTTGATATAAAAATTGACCATATACTAAAGTCACAAGCTTCAATCATCAACAAATTCCAGATAATAAACATTATATTGATCATGTTCTCTGGACACAGTGCAGTCAAATTAGGAATCAATACTTATTATTTTTCTAAAAAACTAAACGGACCCTGGATCATATATTCATAATCATATAGCTACGAAGGACATTCCCAGGTCAATAATTACTGGGAAACTTTTTAATGTGGACCCAATACTGTCTATTAGATGATTATTGTATAAATATTAAATTTCTTAAGTGTACTAATATTGTGATTATGTAGGAAAATATCCTAGCTAGTTACAGTGCTAGCACATTTAGAAGGGCAGTATCATGGTGTCTACAACTTACTTTAAGATGGCTTCGGCGAAAGATAGCTAGAGATAAAGAGGGGAGCATGTGGGTTCGGGGAGAAATAACTGCAAACGTGGCAAATATTAACTGGCAAACCTAGATGAATAACGTAAGGGTAATTAATGACTGTGCTGCTCTTTCCAATTTTTAGGTCTACAAATTTTTAAAGTAAAATGTTTTTGGGGAAAAACAAATCTACAAGTTTGAAATTTGTATTTCTACTTTGAACAGAATACAAAAGTGAGTTCCATAACCATGGAATGCAGCTAAAATGGTGCTTCGGGTCTACAGACTTACTGCCAGTCAAGAAAGAGACAAATCAGTTGACTTCAACTCAAGAAGTTAGAGAGAAAAACAGTGAAAACACAAGAAAGAAAAGAATTAAGGAAGAAAATCACAAATCATAAAGGAGAAACAGAATGAAATAGAAATACAAGCAACAAACATCTGAGCAGTAAGACCGAAGCGAACCATTGAGAAGAGTAATAAGGAATCTCTGGCAACAAAGAGTTTTCTAAGGAAAGAGACAAACGGTGTAACTGGGGGTGGCGCAGTGGGTCAAGTGCCGGCTTGAGCAGCGGAATCGTCTCCACGATGCCAAAGCTCGAGCCCCAAAGGTGCTGATATGAAAAGCCCAAGGTTGGTGGCATGAGCCAAGGGGACACTGGAACAGCACAGTCCAGGTCAAGTACGAGAAGCTCAATGCACAACTAAAGGGAAAGCAGTAAGTTGATGCTTCTCTCCCTCTCTCCCCCCCTTCCTATCTCTCTCTCTTACAAAAAACACAAAGGGTGTAATGTTCAAAGTAAAGAAAAGCATAATTACAAGCACAATAAAGTTTTTAAATCCTAAGAAAATCCTATCCATAACTATCAATAATTTTGATAAGATTAAAATAAATTATATTAAAACAGAAAACTTTAAAAATAGGTATTAACCAAATAGACTCAAGAAAAGATAGAAAACTAGAATAACCCTTTAACCTATAGTATGTTTTAGAAAGGAAAGTCGGGGGGGGGGGGGGGGAGAGCCGTGCAGAAAAGGTGAAGGGATTAAGCAAAAACAAACAAAAAACCGCACAGACACAGACAATAGGATGGTGATTACCAGAGGGAAAGAAGGGTGGGGAGTGGTATAAAGAAGGTAAGGAGGGGTAAATGGTGATGATAGAAGGAGACCTGACTTTGGATAGTGAGCACACAATACAATATACAGATGATATATCAACAGAACTGTACACCTGAAACCTGTATAATTTTTTTAACCAACGTCACCCAATCAATTCAATAAAAAAAGTAAAGTGCAGTCCAAAGTCTCCCCTCCCCTCCAAAAACACACCCACCTAGGAAATCCCTATTTTATATAAACATTTTCAGAAAATAGCCTGACCAGGCGGTGGCGCAGTGGATAGAGCGTCGGACTGGGATGCAGAAGACCCAGGTTCAAGACCCCGAGCTCGCCAGCTTGAACGCGGGCCCATCTGGCTTGAGCAAAAGCTCACCAGCTTGGACCCAAGGTCGCTGGCTCCAGCAAGGGGTGGCTCGGTCTGCTGAAGGCCCGCGGTCAGGGCACATGTGAGAAAGCAATCAATGAACAACTAAGGTGTTGCGATAGCAACGAAAAACTGATGATTGATGCTTCTCACCTCTCTCCGCTCCTGTCTGTCTGCCTGTCCCTATCTATCCCTCTCTCTGACTCTCTCTCTGTCCTTGTAAAAAAAAATTTTTTTTCCAGAAAATAGAGCTACCTGACTTATTTTGTGAAGTTAGTATAACTCTGATACAACAGGACTTGACAATAAAAGGAAATTATATACTAAAATTTAGTACCAATAAAAAATACTAGAAAGAATGGACTGTAGGATATATTGCTGTTGACTCACTCCTGATACTAAACCAGGAACAAACCTTTCCTAGGCGACCAGTTACCGCCTGGCCTGGGGTGGCGCAGTGGATACAGTATTGACCTGGAACGCTGAGGTCACCGGTTCGAAATCCTGGGCTTGTCTGGTCAAGACACATACAATAAGCAAACAATGAACAAAAAGTGAGGCAACTAACTATGAGTTGATACTTCTCACTCTGCCCTCCCCTCTCATCTCTTTGTAAAATCAATTAAAAACATCTTTTAAAAAAACACTAACAGCCTGACCTGTGGTGGCGCAGTGGATAAAGTGTCGACCTGGGAACACTGAGGTCGCCAGTTCAAAACCCTGCACTGGTCTGGTCAAGGCACATATGGGAGTTGATGCTTCTAGCTCCTCCCCCCTTTCTCTCTCTCTCTCTCTCTCTCTTTCACTCTGTGTCTCCTCTCTCAAATAAATAAATAAAAAGAAATTAAAAAAGAACTGTTTTAAAAAAACACTAACAGTTACTAATATACTTAACAGTAAAATGAAGATTAAGACAAACTTTCCTAATAAGACGAACCCAGGACCAAATCAAAAGCCTGAAGGACACTGAGACTTGAAACCAACAGGTTATCCTGTGTGTCACCTGTTGTACTGCCTGGAAAAGCAAGTGACTTTCCGGCCACGGTTTGCTCTTCCAAAATACACATCTGCTGCCTGACATTTAATGATCTGTTAAGATGACCCAAACACGCAGAGGGGACACCTCCAAGTTCCCATGGCAGATGAGACACATCCCACCCCGCTATCCCCCAAATACCTCTCAAGTAACAGTACAAGGAGCAGGGGGATTAGCTCACAATAGCTGAGAGAAGGAAAGAGAGGACGTTTTGAAGCTGGAACAGATGTCCAGCTGACTGAGCAGAAGCAAACAACTTCAAACCACAGAACTACAGCAAGGCTCAGGAATCCGAGACGCCCACTATCGCTAAAGAGGACAGACCGACTGAACTAAAAACAGAAAAGTGAGTTTAAAACAGCACAATGAACAGGGGGACTCAAGGAAAGCACACAGGACAGTCCCCCCAGCCCTCCTCCCCAACCCAGGGCTGCTAACACGCAGGTAGCCAGGCCTGCGTCCTGGAGACAGGAGCTGACGATCAGGAACCAGCAATTCAGCTCCTCTAAAATCTGGACATTCAAAAACCATGACATTTCAGATAAAAATAACAGAAATCAAAACCAAAAACACTCCAAAAAAAGAAATTTGGAAGAAAAACAGAAAAAAGGAATTTTGGAAAAAAAAAACAGGCATAAAGAAGAAAACATAATGAGAAAATAATAAAAAAAACTCTCAGTGAGAAAACAGAAGATATTACATAAAACATAAAAGAACTGGATACTATTTTAAAAGGTTCGGAGAACAAAATAGAGCCCTAAGATAGAAAGTCTAACACATCTGAGTTTGAGAAAGTGAGAACAAAGAAGAAAGGGAGGAAAATCAAAGAACATTAAAAATATTTTTCCAGAACGGAAGGACATGAGTCTCTAGATGGAAAAAGCCCATAAGTATTCAGAAGAAAGATGAAAGCTACCCGTCGGAAAGCATGTCCCTGGGAAATTTCAGGGCCCGAGCAGGAAAAGATCCTACAAGCTCTCAGAAGGAAAACAACAGACAGACCACACAAGGCAAAACCAGCATGGCTTCAGTGGTAAGAGCAGAACAATCTCTTCAAAATTCTGAGCAAATTATTAATTACAAATTAGAACTCTATACTACAGCAAATAGATTAATTAGGAAGATTAAGTAAAGATGTTTTCAGTTACACAAGCCTCTAAACACATTAAATTCCTATGATCCTGCCTGACCAGGCGGTGGCGCAGTGGATAGAGCATTGGACTGGGATGCAGAGGACCCAGGTTCAAGACCCTGAGGTTGCCAGCTGGAGCGCGGGCCCATCTGGCTTGAGCAAAAGCTCGCCAGCTTGGACCTAAGGTCGCTGGCTCCAGCAAGGGATGGCCCGGTCTGCTGAAGGCCCGCGGTCAAGGCACATGTGAGAAAGCAATCAATGAACAACTAAGGTGTCGCAACGGCAATGAAAAACTAATGATTGATAAAAACTAATGATTGATGCTTCTCACCTCTCTCCGCTCTTGTCTGTCCCTATCTATCCCTCTCTCTGACTCTCTCTCTGTCCTTGTAAATAAATAAATTAAAAAAAATTCCTACGATCCTTTTAAAGAACTCTCCTAGAGAATGTATGCCATCAAAACATTCCCTTTATAAGTCAGATTTCTTCAGGGAATTACAACCTAATCTGCATGTTGTTAAATCAAACCGCCAATTTAAGAAACACAAAATGCAGTGCCCTGGCCAGTTGGCTCATCAGTAGAGTGTTGACCAGGTGTGTGGAAGTCCCGGGTTCGATTCCTGAACAAGGCACACAGGAGAGGCGTCCATCTGTTTCTCCATCCCTCCCCCTCTCCTTTCTCTGTCTCTCTCTTCCCCTCCCACAGCCAAGGCTCCATTGGAGCAAAGTTGGCCCCAGCGCTGAGGACGGCTCCATAGCCTCCACCTCAGGCACTAGAATGGCTCTGGCTGCAATGGAGCATCGCCCCCTGGTGGGCATGCCCGGTGGATCCCAGTAGGGTGCATGCAGGAGTCTGTCTGTCTGCCTCCCTACTTCTAACTTCAGAAAAAAAACCAAACCAAACAATAAACCCCCACAAAATGCAGAAGTGAAATTTTACACGTGTGTGTGGACAAGGGTAAAGACTCGATAGGAAGCAAAGGCATTTAAAACTGAAGGGTTTCACTAAGAAATTCCATGAAGACTGGCTTTGAAATTTTTGCATTAGTTAAAATTTTTTGGATTCATGAAAACCTATTTCTTAAGAAACACACACACATATACGTATACACCTTGATAAACCTGGGCCATTCGTAGCAAAAGTGAGGTCAGCGCATATATCAGCACAGAACAGTACCAGTGAAGTGCTGCTATGCTCCTTAATGAAGAAATTTATACCCCACCTTTTAGAGTTCACTATATTAACAAAGCAGATTGATACATATGGGGAATGCTACACTAAGCACAAAACTTGCTAATTGTTTTAAGTCATAATGCCCTCTTTGGCTTTTTTTGTTTGTTTTTTACTAATTAAGCTTATAGACATTGTATAGTGATTACCGAAGAAAAATTAAATGTGAGAATGAGGTTCTTTCATTTTCACCCAAAAACATCTCCCCTGATACCATACTTCCACTGCTGGTCTGGTTTTGTCCCCAACTTCTATCGCAACATAATCACAAGCCTTTTAGTCACCAGCAGGGTTGTAATCACCTAAAGGTTCTCTAAATGCCCCTAAAAATCAAGACCACTTTTGATTTAAAAAAACTACGTTTTCTCCTTTATTGGTTTTCATTTTGTGCTCCACAGTGTCCAGTATGACTGGCCCCAAAATCTTCTCAAGTAATGGTTGCGGTGTTTGAAAAATACAAACAAATTCATGAAAAACCAACATGCTTTTAGAAGAACATGTCAAAGTCTAAATTAATATGCATTATAAATAAATATAAATAACCCAGGATGGGGTTTTTCTATGTCATTTGCTCTGTGTACAGTGATGAACACACACCATTTGAGAGTCTGAATCCATGTACTGCTTCCTTGCAGGTGAGCCCTGTATCTGTTTATCACTTCCTATCAGCGATGTAAGATTCCTAAGAAAATCAAAGTTAACATCTACCTAAATCTGTGGTCTCAAACAGGAGTACCAGAGATGAGGCATTAGCTTAGATTCAGCCCCGAAGCTATTCCCAGAGTAAGCAGGGCAAAGGGTGATGAGGAATTACTTAAGGCAAGAACCCTGACCACTTTCTGTACCCAGTACTCATGGCTAGAAGGAGTTCAATCTGTTACTTTCTACTGTTGCCAATGACCTTTCTGCCCCTCCCTGGTGTTCCAGAGTATCAACAGTTCTTGCGGCCACCATCCCATCCCCTGTGAACCCCATACCAGAAAGAAAAAGCACATACGCACCTTAAAGTCTGTATTATTGATATATTCAAATACCAAAGCTGGTGTCTTTGACTGCAAGAGAGAATATGAATGCTTATTAAGTATTCAAACAGACATAACTTGCTTCTGCTGCACTAGCCCATCCTTAAATTCCACTTAGATGAAAAAGATTCACCCACCAGGGCGAGACTAGTAAGAAAGTATCCTCTTGAAAGTTTATGTCTAGAATTTGCTTCAAAATAAGGGACAGTGAGCAACAGCGGAGGGAAGTGGGTGGGATACAGATGAAACAAAGTTGGCCATGAGCTGACTAACTGCTAAATTAAGTGCTGAATGCAGGGAGGTTCATATTATTCACTTTACTTTTGTAAATGGCTAAAATTTTTCATCATGAAATTTTACTATTGTTGTTTTTTAAAAGATATGTTCTCTGCCCATCCTGTCCAGTGGGCCTGGTGTATCATGTGAAGATCCTCACTCTGCAGTGTGCCAGTGTGCTGCCTATGGAACGAGTGACAAGTTGTCCTGGTTCAGCCAGCCAGACACACTTTATAGAATTAACACAGGGCTTAGGAATCCAGCATAAATCTTTTCAAGATCCAAAAGGAAAATGCCCATGATTATCAGTAAGCCATAATGCTAAATTATTATAAATTACTTCTTTGGCTAGAGACCCTTAAATAATGTCTCACCTTACAAAGTAGATATGTTCCCCCAAAATCATATAATCAAGTACTTTTAAAGCACTATAATCTTTAATGCAATATGTATAAGGTCACTACTTCCTTTGAAAATACAGATTTTCAAATGTCAAGCTTACACAAGTGAGGTAAAATAACGCTAGTCAGCAGTAGCAAGCTTTCAGAACTAGATACAAAGCAGGGCTTAAAAGCATTAAGCATGACAGAAAGAAAACAAAAATCATCTTGGAAATCCTCACGGCTGGGAAGCCTTGCTGAAAGGAGCAGGCTGAAACAGCTAGGAAACAGGCCGCATGGCACGCCACAGCTCTGCCAGGAGCAGCAGTCCCAGGCAAAGGGCTCCTCACCAGCGCAAAGGGCAAGGTTTCATGGAGACCGCCAGATCTCCCTACAGGCAGGGAGGAAAATCCCCTAGAAGTGAGGGCATTTTTAATGTCAATCAGATAGAATGTAGAATATAACCATCCTTCTCAGTCTTTTCAGAGACCAAAATAAAAAACTTTGCTTATTCTTCAGTTCAACAACCCTGTGTAATGCTGGGCAAGTCCCTTACCCCCCATCGACTTCAGCTTTGCTACCTGTTCAGTGTGGCAATGCAGACAATGGCGTGTGGTGAGGATTAAATGATGCGACCCAGTTACCGGCACACATAAGTGCCCAGTGCATTTTAGTCACCATATTACGCGGATGTCTTTGGCAGACAGAAGCACAGCCCTTCTTAAATAAACAAAGCTACACGGGAGGATAGCAGGTGAAGGACAGAAATGGGATGGGATGTGGTAAAGCGTGGAACCCATAAACACCTAGGGTCAAGTTACTACTGGGAAGAGGAAACAACTTATACAGCACTACTACAATGGCTGTATTCGGAACTTCCTTCTGAAACTCAGATTTTCCATGTGAGGTAAGAAAACGCTAATTGGTAGCAATAAACTTTAAAACTGGGAGAAAAGCAGGAGATATACAGCAAACATTTGTGGCTGAATCAAAAAAATGAGGTCATAAACCTGGGACAGGAGTTTGATACATAATGTAAGTTTTATGTTCTACAGAAGTGGTGGTGGCTATTTTCTCATTGAGCCTCCATGATTTTTTATGGTTTTCAAAACCATTCAGTAGTAAAGACAAACACAATCACCCTCACTGCCTAATAGTTCTCATTATTTTAGGTTCTATGTGTGTGTGTGTCTCTCTCTCACACACATACATACACACCCCAACCCTCCACCATCAGGCACCTACCACAGGGTCCTTCACAGTGTCAATCAGCTTAATGATATTTGTCCCACCACGAAGGTTCTCCAGAATCTTAACCTCTCGTTTTATCTTCTTTTTCTTCACTGGCTTAAATACACAAGAGTAATCAGAAGTAAGACTCCCTTTGAAATGAATAAATAAATAAAACGTGAAAACAATGTTAGCGAATCAAACACTATCTTGTATACCGTGTTATGTTGAAGAGCATGTCTAAATTAGGAGAGAAAAAAATCCAGATAAAATGGACCTGCCCATAAGAACTTAAATAAGATTGAGTTAACTAATTTAGACTTACAGCTTACGTATCAGATCTTTAAGTAGGGCACGTAAACACTCTGAACCCCCACGTCACACATTAGAAGTAAAATGCTTACTGGGTAGCCACCAAGTGGGGACGTTATAGCTCTGAACAGCCGTATATCACGCACCCAACAAATGGAAAAACGTCAACGAAACGGTGAGACGCCTGCTCTCCCAATGAGTTACATGGAATTTTGTCTTCCAGGAGTGAAGAACAGTTCACTGACATCAAGTTACAAACTAGTTTCCCAGCTGCTGACTCCCATTTCCTGTCGCCACTCCCATTTCCTCAACATCTAGAATCTGAAATCAGCACAGAGCCAGTCAAATTTCCCAACAGATCCCATTCCCAAAGAAAGGGGTGATGGATCCGCAAAGGAGAACGCTGATCTCTGCCTCTGCTACCCGCTAACCTTTCAATCTACTTAATAGCAACATTAAAGGCCTTAATCAGAAATACTAGCATTATACATGCAAATATTTCTTAAGTGGGCTAAAGAGTTTAAAGATGACAAATTAGCATATCACAATCAATGATGTTTTATAAAGCACTTTAGCACAGTACTGGTATATAGTAAGTAACCAACAAATGTTAGCTTTACTATTTTTCAAATTTATAGTTATTAATAAATCATATTTCATCTCCACAAAATTCCTATGTAATAAATTCAGCCATGTTGAGCTATCTGTCCAAGAGTCAGGAAAGCTGTCCATCACAGACACTGCTGTAGCACAGGTTAGAGGCCAGTGGCTCTGCCAGGAGACAGGAGTTAATGAGCCTGTGTGTGTCTGTGTGCGTGTTGCTATAACACATACACGTGCCAGAGATACCTCCTGCTGCTGCTCACTAAACTACAGCTCTGAACACACAACAAAACAGGGGAGAAGATTCTGAGACACAGAGCATCTGCATCACTTATAAATGGAGTGCTCAATCGAGACTGGAATCTGTCTGCACTCTTCTCTGCCCGCTGCCAATGATCATGCCCACTCCACTCTGCCAGGGTTCCCAGCAGAGCACACCTGGCTAGTGTGTCCCTTCCATCTCCCCTTAGCACATTGGTTCTTAACCTGGGTTCTATCGAACCCTAGGGGTTTGATGAGTCGGTCTCAGGGGTTCGGAGAAGCCTCTGCCGCAGAGGCCAGAATAAAGTAATACCGTCATTTGTTGTGAGTTCATGCACTTTGTTGGTTTTGTTCTTTGAGCAAGGTGATGTTCACACACGGCTCATTTTGTGCACCAGTAAAAAACATATACCTATGTCTTGAATTTGGAAAAAAAAATCATATTTTATTTATCACTAAAGAAGGGTTCGGTGAATGCACATATGAAACTGGTGGGTTCGGTACCTCAAAAAAGGTTAAGAACCACTGCCTTAGCAGTCTCACGCCTTATTCCCTTTTCTTCACTAAGGAGATTCAATACTTTGGGAAAATGAAGCTTTCAAACATGACGCCAGAGCAGGGTACTACAAAATAAGTAGCCTAATAAGCTCCAAAAATGTCAACGTCATGAAATACACAGACTGAGCAACTGTTCCAAATTTAAAAAGTAAGACAACTGAATGTAACACATGATCTGGGATTTCCTCTTATATAAAGAACATTATGAGGACAACTGGTAAATGTTAATGGGGACTACAGATTAGCTAAGAGCACCATATCAATGTTAATTTCTGATTTTGATTCTGGCACTGTGGGTTATGTAGAAATTGTCCTTGCTTATAGGAAATACACACTAAAGTCAGGATGACTGCAATTTACTCAAGCACTTCAAAACGTTGTAAAATAAGTATGTATATGTGTGTGTGTGTATGTATATATATATATATATACATACACACACATATGTAGATAAATGAAAAAGAACAAGAGAGACAGATAAAACAAATGTTAACAGTTGAGAAATCTGAGGAAAAGCTATTTAGGAATTCCTACAACTCTTCTGTAAGTCTAAAATTATGTCAAAAAGTTGAAAAAAAAAAAAGCTATCACACCTATAAATTCAGCCAATGCTACTGGCATAGCCAATATAAGAAAATTCTAGACTTGTCCTCCACTACAGGAAAGCAGTTACAGATCTGTGGGAGTGGTAACAGAAACACACACACACACACACACACATACAGCCCATAGCCAGAAGCCTAAAGTGAATTAGTACAGGGGTAACCCATTAAATAAGTGGCTTTTATGACGATGCCACATATAAAGCTTTGCTCTCTTCTCCTGTTACTCAGCAACAGGTCAGACAGGCACCTTGTTTCTGGAAAACCCAGTTAAGATGAAGATAGCTTTCATTATGTCTAAAGGTAACTTATAGGGCAAGTGACCATATTTTGCTGCTCAACTGTCACCTGTCCAACAACTTCCTTTGCAAATAGAGACTGGCGACAGCAGGGCAACTGAAGTAGCACAATGGAGTCACACAGCAGCTGGAGTCCTAGCACACAAGTCCTAGACAAAAGACCAAGAGATTGTAAAAAAAGGAAAGTGACCTCCAGCCCAGGACATGCCCCCAGGTAACTCGTTAGCCTCAGCTTATTCCTCTAAACCTTGGCGATGCCCCAGAGCACAAAACCAATGAGCTCCCAGGCAGTGAAAGTGACCACTTCAATTCTACAAATACAACTAGGGAGAAAAAGCTAGGATTTACAGGGGAGGACCCACGGATCCTAAGGAAAACAGAACATGAATTTTACAGAAGCAAGGATGCTGACTTCCTAGCCCTGTGCCGGCACTCATTCCCGTAATATACAGCAGATAAACTACACTTCCATGACAATCACATCATTTCATCTTGCATGCCAGAGAAAGTCTCTCTCAAGTAAAGTTCATTTATTTCAACTGAGATCTTATCTGTGTAAAAGATTCTAACTGAATCAGTTTAGCTGTTTTCCAAACCCCTCCCCAAATACTTTTTTTACTCAAAGTCTAGTAGAGAAAATGTCAAATAGCTTTAAAAAATAAAGTATTAAATCAAGTTTCAAAGTAAATGAATTTTGGCACACACCTCGAGAGAATATTTAAAGGAAAAAAATTTAGAATTTTCTGTGTATAGGCTTGGAGAAGGAACGCAGGCAGGCAGGCAGGGAAGAAGGCAGGATGGTAGGAAGGCAGGCAGGAAGGGCCTTTTCAGAGGTTTAGCTATTTAGAAGAACCTTCTTCAATTTAACTCAAGACTAAAATTCTTTCTTTCTTTTCTTATTTACCAATGTTCCCAATTGTTTTTTAAAAAGTCAAATTTAGTTATGGCATGCTTAGAAACATAAAAGTTGATCTCAATAGTCCCTCCAATTTATTTCCTCAGAGTTGCTTCTTAAAAAGCTAGATCTGAGAATTTCAACTACTAGCACTTAATTATGATTAAGTAAATTAACACTTCCCAAAGGTATAAGAATAAATCCCAGCAAATATTAACAGGCAAGGTTCTATTTTAACTTCTCTGCACTTCAAATTAATTGATAAAGACAGACAGGACTATAGCTCAGAACTTTCAAATCTGGATTTACTTTCTTCCACTACCAAAGTAATGATTGCTCACTAAGATATAAATGTCATCACCTGCAGTAAACAATACAAAGACCACTGGGTGCCAGGAATGTGGGACACAGTCAGGGAGAAAATGTGGACCGGATGATGGCATTTACTTTATCTTGGTAGCATCTACCAAGCCCACTGGGACTGAGCTAAATATAAACACTACCTGAGCAGTGTCATTTCTTCACAGCCACTTTCCCCTAATCTTTCAAGTCTCATCTTCCCAATTTCGTCATCAACTCCTTGAGAGTAACTGTTTACTCTTGGGATTTAAACATTTTTTAATTTAAAAAGGCAAGACACACAGCAGGCCTTTTTGAATCTTATCAAGAGAATGGCAGTCCTTTCTCCTATTGGTTCTGTCCCCTAAAACCATTCACTTGGCCCAAAAGATACGTTATTTATTATTTTTATTGGTTTATAAGTGTCCGATGGTGTTTTAAGCATATTTTAATCAACATTTATTTTTTTAATATTTTAAATTCATTTTAGAGAGGGAAGTGAGGGGGAGGGAGAGAGGAGCAGGAAGCATCAACTTCCATGTGTGCCTTGACCAGGCAAGCCCAGGGTTTCCAACTAGCAACCTCAGCTTTCCAGGTCGATGCTTTATCCACTGTGCTACCACAACTCAGGCTTTAATCAACACTTAAGAATGCTAAGATGAGCCTGACCAGGCGGTGGCGCAGTGAACAGAGCATTGGACTGGGACACGGAAGACCCAGGTTCGAGACTCCAAGGTTGCCAGCTTGAGCGCGGGCCCATCTGGCTTGAGCAAAAGCTCGCCAGCTTGGACCCAAGGTCGCTGGCTCCAGCAAGGGGTTACTCGGTCTGCTGAAGGCCCACGGTCAAGGCACGTGTGAGAAAACAATCAATGAACAACTAAGGTGTCACAATGGCAACGAAAAACTAATGATTGATGCTTCTCATCTCTCTCCGTTCCTATCTGTCTGTCCCTATCTATCTCTCTCTCTGTCCCTGTAAAAAAAAAAACAAAAAAAGAAAAAGAATGCTGAGATGAGTATTTCTAAGTGTTACAGGACACTGAAGCAGAGTTTAAGTAACTGCTCAAAATAATAGAGCTTCTTAGTTTCAGAATTAATGTCTGAATCCAGGCAGTCTATTTCCCAGGCCTCTCCCTCTCTCTCTCTCTCTCAGGAAAGAAAACTACCTTGTAAGTTCCCCTGGCTACCTACCCATCTATCTGTATCTCGTTTCTCTCAACAACCTTGTGAGTTAAACAAGGCATACCCATTTTATAGATTAAGACAGTCAAGTGGGCATAAACTAAGCTGTTTCCAGAACCCAAGTCTCTGCCCTCCATTTACAGCACTGCTCACGCTACACACCACCCTGCCTCTGATGTGGCAGATCCTAAAATTAG
This sequence comes from Rhynchonycteris naso, assembly GCA_037038555.1. Classification (NCBI taxonomy): domain Eukaryota; kingdom Metazoa; phylum Chordata; class Mammalia; order Chiroptera; family Emballonuridae; genus Rhynchonycteris; species Rhynchonycteris naso. The sequence goes on from CM073001.1 coordinate 9,909,972, forward strand.
GCTCTAGAAACTATCTGGAGCCATGCTATACATAAAAATGGGTACTCCATATCAAGACAGTCTGTTCACACTCTCCCAACAACTCTCCTATATTAAAGGGATAAAACCATTAACTGCAACATCTGGCAAGTGTTCATCATGAGACCTGGAGGAACTGTATGGGTTAAAAAATGTAAAAACACTAGTTACCGAGGCTTCACACCAAGAAAGTAAAGTAACACTTCATTTCTGGATCAACCATGCTGCTGTGGATACAAATCAGAACCCGGCCTGCATCCACAGAGCTCTCGGAGTATCCATCTATTCCACACTTCACCCAGCGACCCACAAAAGTCAAGCCGCTCCTTACAGAACAGTAACTCGGAAAAGCACTAGCAACAATTTGACTTCTATCTAGTGAGTGTTTGTCAATCCTTCCAGTACATCAAGAAGTCAAATATCGGCCCTGGCTGGCTGGCTCAGTGGTAGAGCGTTGGCCCGGTGTGTGGCTGTCCTGGATTCTATTCCCAGCCAGGGCACACAGGCCAAATGACCATCTACTTCTCCCCTTCCCCCTTTCTTTCTTCCCCTCCTACAGTCATGGCTCCTTTGAAGCAAGCTGGCCCCTGAGGATGGCTCCATGGCCTCCTCAGGTGCTAAAATAACTCGGTTGCCAAGCAACAGAGCAAGGGCCCCCAATGGTCAGAGAATCACCATATAGGGGGCTTACTGAGTAGATACCCAGTTGGGGTGCATGCAAGAGTCTGTCTCTCTGACTCCCCACTTCTCACTTAATAATAAAAAAGTCAAATATCCTGCAAATGTCCTAACTGTGCTCCTCTTATCTCCAAAAGAAATAGTCCTTAACCTAATGCTTAGACCCTGACCATGCAACCCTGAGCAAACCAAGTTCTCTCTGGGTCTTATTTTTTAAAATATGGTACTGCTTTTTTTTTTTAAGAGGGAGGAGGGGAGGAGATAGACTCCCCCATGCACCCTGACTGCAATCCACCGGGCAACCCCCATCTGGGGCCAATGTTCACACCAACTGAGCCACTGGTTGCGAAAGGGGAAGAGAGGGAGAAGGGGAAAGGGAGAGAAAGAGAAGCAGACAGTCGCTTCTCCTGGGTGCCCTGACTGGGAATCGAACCCTGGACGCTCACACGCTGGGCCAACACTCTATCTACTAAGCCAACCAGGCTTAGTAGCCTGGGCTGGATTTGCTTTAGAGTAAGCAGTGCATTCTTCTTAACTTCTCTTTTGGAAATAGTTTAATTTAAAGGATCCCAAGAAGGGCTAAAATGACAAGTGGTGCTTGCAGAATGCTAAAAGTTGGCCAAAATAGCCAAACACTTTTCTCTCTGTGAACACCCTCCTAAGAGATACTACAATGGAACTGAAAAATTGATTTTTCAGAATCGAAAGATGCAAGTTTAGGCATTAAATTGGCTTTCTGCCCTGCTATATCGACCGTTATTTTCCCCTCTCCTCATCTCTCTTTCCTCCTCAAAACAGTTTCTGTCAAAAATATATATAACCATCCTATTGACTGGAAAGTTTTAAGATTTTGGCCTCACAATTTCACTTCAGGATAGACAGTAAAATTATGCTCACTAATATCTAAACTCCTACAGCCTCTTAATAACCAGTATGTTTTGATCAATAAAATACTTAGAAATCTACTACCGATACAAATTAAATGATATAAACTTCCTCTGTGGCCATGCATCATCCACTGGAAAGCACTGACTGGAAGTGTTACTGACTAAAGAGGAAGACACTCCCTGTCCTCAAGGAATGCACTGTTCACCTGGGTTGCCATGCACACATTAGTGCACTAAACTTCTTCCTGCAGTTGAAGCACTGCGGGCCCCATAAAGAGGAAGCTTTTCCTAGATCCCCCCAATTATGAGCAGCGGGTAGTCTGTCAAGGACCCAACTCCCTATAACTAAACACAATAGTAGTTATTAGTCACAACTTCAATTTCTCTGAATAGAGAAGCACAACCTTGGATAAAGATCCTATCCTTTACAAAAAAAATATTTTTAAACTTACTTTAATCCAGACTGTCAGAACAGTGAGAAAACCACAATTCTACTATTAGTAGTTTCTTACCCTGTCCTTCAGGTAGAACAAAAGCTAGATAGAAATGCTACAGGGCTTTGAAAAACATAAAGAAGTGAATGTAGTTTTCACCAGTGGAAGCAAGGGGGTTCAGGCTGCACCCTGAAAAAAACTTGCATGGAAGAAAAACAAGAAACAACACTTCATTAACTAAAGCACCAAAAGGGTCTCCCAAGTCTTATTCCAGAACAACACTGAAACTGATTATGATGCCAAAATGAGCAATAAGAGACAAGAAATAAGAAACAGGAGTTCTGACTAAGGAGCATTTCAACATAGTGAGGTTAAATGATTTGTGTGTCTCTGCTTGATTCTTCTTGTCAGTAAAAGTAACTTTTGGCTTCCATATGGGGTTCCCTAAACAATGTATCCTGCAAATCTATACAATAGGGATAACTATCCAGCAACCCGTGCTAAGAAGGATGACGAAAGAGCAGGGTGATGCTTCCCTAAATAAATGTAGATACTTATGTGTCCACCTGAACGCCTTCCTTTCAAAGTCACCATAGGAAGTTGCACTTATTCGAAAAATGCTGATATCACTCAAAAGTCCAGATAGTTTTCTGGATTTAAAATGTTTATTGTATTGATTCTAGACAGAGAGTAGGGGAAAAAGGAAGAGAGCCAGGAACACTGATCTGCTCCTGTATGTGCCCTGACCAGAGATGGAACCAATTACCTCTGCACTTCAGGACGATGAGCTAACCAGCTAAGCTACCTAGCGAGGACTGGATTTGCTTTAGAGTAAGCAGTTCATTCTTCTGAATGTACTGCAGCAGAATATGAGCATCCCTAACTCCAATGTATGCTCTGTTTACTTCCTAAAAATTGTATGCAGCTTACATTAAAAACATTTATGCTCATGTATACAGGAGAAAATTGTACGGCTTCCCCAGGTGACTTCTCTGAAAGGGAACTTTCTTTAAATGTTTATGTTTGTGAAGGAAAGAAAAGAAAAAAAGGACCAAGTGCCTCTGTAGGTGCAATTCCTACCTAGGGAAGAGGGGAGTCGAACTCCACATCTTCAACATCAATTTCTCCCTTCTCATCCCAGTGTTTCTGACAACACAAACACCTCCAATGCTGCTTCCTCATCACTAGGCTAGGGTGATGCTAAGAGCTGACCACTCTCCTGAAAGGTGGTTTTCAGACGGCGTAAGCCTGACCCCTCACAGTGAAACAAGGACACAGATACCCTACCTCTGTCCTTCAGGTATAGAAATAGTATAGCAAGTGCACATTCCTATTCACAGAGCCTTGCAAAGTGGCCACACTGGACATTGTGCATCTGTAAAAGTGCCTTCGACTTCTCAGCAGCTCACTCAATTACATGCACACACATTAATGATCTGGCAATGATGGGGACTGCACAGACTCTAAGCATTACTTCTTGGTACATTCGATAAAACAACTCACTGTTAAAGCTATACAACCAGTTACCGAAAGGAGAATTTAGCCAACTCTTCATGCTCATGGAGATCATGTCTTCATCCAAGAGATGACGAACGGTCAAACTTAGGTGGCTCAACCGAACTCTAAGACTGTTTTGTTCCCATTATTATTTTAGTGGTTATGAGTATACTCATCTATCGTTCCCAACTTCACTTACTGGCTGATAAGCAACCACAAACCTTACCTTCGGCTCAACTGGCTCACCACATCCACCCCACCCGAAACTTTTATCACCAAAGGAGAAGAAACAAGTGACCACCCACTGAGAGGACCCCCCCCCCTTCGGCAACAAACTCATTTCTGAAGCTGCTTCCAGGTTTCCCAACTCTCACTCTCTCTGGAATAACTTAGGGCACCAAGAGGCACAAACTCCAGGAGTCCCTGGAATGATGGGATCTTCACGCACAGGTTTTTCCTCCTTCTGAGTACCTATTTATTTTGTAACAAATGGAGCCCCTTTGGAATTTTTAAATTTGGGAATCCATAATCACATTTCAAAATCAGGAATTTCCAACTTTGGGAGTCTGTAATTCCATTTCAAAACAAGGATGTTCCTGAACTATCATGCTTACAATTGATACAGGCTGCATGTTTTCTTCTGAAAGTTCACAGGAAAATGGGGTGGGGGGCGCCAGCCAGACAGGATGCACTGGACCGCTTGTTCTAGAATGTGGCTGGGGTAGTTTGTCTCCTTCTGAGCTGGGGGGGGGAGCGAGGGGTGATACCACCCTTAGGACACTCACCTTGAGAATTTTTACAACCACTCTCTCATTGTTGGTGATGTTAATGGCCTCAAAGACTTCACTATACTTTCCCCGACCAAGTTTTCGGACCAGTTGGTAATCATCTTGATTACTGTGAAAAAGCAAGAGGGAAATATAAATGCCAGGACTTGGGAGCAACCAAGCCTAGGCCCACTGTACACGGCCCCCCCATACCCCCAGCCACGTCCATTATCGGAGCACTTTGGAAGCTATCCATCAGGCCACACCGCACCCCCTAAATGAAGGCCACGACAGACCTGGCTCCCTTGGCCCTGCACAGCCCCTACTCTAACCGGTGTCCCCTAACCTGGGGAGAGCAGGGAGGAAGGCTCGGCTCTGAGCCCGTCGGGACGGCTGAGCAGAGCCCCAGCACCTGCCCGGTACTCCACACCCTGGAGCACACCGCGCCCACTTTGAGGATCGGGGCGTCTTTTTCAAATTTCCTTCCACTCAGCCTCATTTCAAAAACCAAAAAGGCGGAGAATGTTAACAACTCCCGAGGACAGAGGCTGACTTCCCAGCCCAACAGAAACCCAGAAGTGTGCGGAGAAGGGCCGCTCCCTCCCGTCCACCGGGCCCGGGCCTCGGTCCTCCCCGCAGACAGGAAGCATCCTCGGGGCTCGGGAGAGGGGCGCGCGGCGGGGCGAGGGCGAGGGCACCGAGGACGGGACCCGGGGCGGCCGGCGGGGGGCGGCGGCTTTACCCCCAGCTCGGGACGTGCGCCTCGTAGTCCCAGTAGTCGCGGCTCCTCAGGCTGTTCACCTCGGCGTAGACCCGGGCCCTGCTGCCCGCGGCCGGGCCGGGCATGGCGGGCGCGGCCGGGGGGCGCCGCGGGGCGCCGAGGGCGGCGGCGCGACGGGGGGCGCGGGCAGGCGGGTGGAGGAGCCGGCGGGCCGCGGGGCGCCGGAGGAGGAGGTGGAGCGCGGCGGCGGGCGGCCACGCCAGGCCGGGCCCGCGGGGGCGGGCTGGGGGCGCGGGGGGCGCCGGCCGAACCGGCCGGGCCCTGGAACGGCCGGCGGGCGGCCGGCGCTCGCGCTCCGCGGCGGCCTGCGCTCGGCTCGCGGCCCCGAGGCGGCGGCGGCGGCACCGGCAGCGGCGGCCGCCGGCCGGGAAAGGGGCAGCGGCAGCGGCGGCGGCGGCGAAGAAGGAGAAGGAGGAGGAGGAGAAGGAGGAGGAGGAGGAGGAGGAGGAGGAAACCCGGAAAAAGGGCTGCTCTTGCTAGGAGCGGCCGCCGCCCGGCCCGGGCCCGCCCCGGCTCACAGCGCCCCCTGCAGCGCGGGGGGACCGCGGGCGGCGCCGGCCCCGCCCCCTGCTCCTGCCGCCGGGACCCCCGCTGCCCGAGCGCTCAGCCTCAGTCTGTCCCGACGCGCTCACCGGGCCTCCCCACCCGCGGAGCCCCACTGCTGCCGCAGAGCCCTGCCCGTCGTTGTACCCTTCCTCCGGGACTGTCCTGGAGATCCCTAATCCAAGTCATCCAGAGTTTCCCCACCAGACCTCCTGTAAGGACCCTATTCTGACTGCCTGTCACCCAAACTGTTCCCATCAAGTCCCTCTCCAGTGACTGAACCTTTTTTTTTTTTTTTTAGATTTTAGTTATTCACTTTTATAGAGAGAGGAGAGAGAGAAAGAGAGAGAGAGACTGGAGGGGGAAGGAGCAGGAAGCATCAACTCCCATATGTGCCTTGACCCGGCAAGTCCAGGGTTTTGAAAAGGCGACCACAGCGTTCCAGGTCAACTCTTTATTCACTGCGCCACATCAGTGACTCAATCTTGTCACTCAGGACCTCCCCCACCTGAAGATTTCTCCATCCCTCCTAGAGACACTCCCTCTTCCGTGATGGACATCATGAAACTCCTCTCTTTCCAGAGCTTTCCTCATAAAACCCTCTCTTACACTTTAAAGAAAACTTCCTTCCAGACCTCTTTCCTAAGACCCTCTTGACTGTTCACTTCCGTTGCTTGGTGAAGCTGGAGTCGGCCAGGTTGCTCATGGGAATTCCTATTTTTCCCTTTGTAATTAAAAACCACCTTGTGGGAGACACTTATTGACTAGATAAATACCCCGGTTTTGTTTGGGAGAACAGAAAGCTAGAGAATTGTGAAAGTCCTACCTGAAGGGAAGGCCAGGGGTTGGGTATCATTGGAGTACAAGATGATCAACCAAACTTTGGCCTGTATTGTTAGTATGTTGTCTTCTAGCCCTTAACGCTCTTCTCTCTTTGATTTTCTGGGCCTTTCTTTTGTCTTTATCCTACATTCTTTATTAAGAGAACTTCCTTCCTCAGCCCAGGATACTCTGACCCCCATCCTTTTCCACGTTCTGTTTTCTAGGTAAAACCCTGCTTTCTCTTTCTTGATACAGTTAAGAGCAGACTGTGGTGCCAGATCCATCCAGCTTTGAATCCCAGCTCTACTACTTACAAGCTGTGTGACCTTGGGCCAATAACTTAGCCTCTCTGTGCTGCAGATTTTACAGCATAAAAACAGTAATGGCACCTACTTCTGGTGCCTGTGGGGAGAATTAGATAAGGTAAACCATGTAAAACACTTAGAACACTGTCTAGCAGATATTAAGTGCTCAATATTATTATTACCAGACCCGGGGCTTTTCTCCTATCCCTTTCCCTCCATGAAACCACCATATGCCCATCTTTCAGCTCCTTGCATCCTGCAAGCTTGGCCAACTCCACCTCTTCCACCTCCACCTTCCCATACCTGACTCTATTCCTCTTCAAGTCTCACCTTTCCGTTCACTCCCAATGTTAGAGTTGATACTTCTCTACCTCAGCACTCTATCCACGTCCTTCAGAAAACGTCATATTTTGTAATTATTTGTCTCCTAGGTTATGGTCTGTCTCCTCCACTACAAAGACAGCATGAGAGCAAGGACTGAGTCTGAATACTCATCCCTGGCTCACCCAGCATTCGGCACAGTTGGAGGCTTTCAATGAACACAGGGTAACACTCAACTCACCTTCATTCCAAAGGGAAACCCGAAGGTCATCACTTTAACCATAAGTCAAACTTGTCCTCAGCAAGAGACCAACTGGCCCTCTGACATGATGCACCAAGAAGGGACATGATACCTGCCAAAAATGCTGAACTTGAATCTAGTAACAAGGACACGATCAGACAAATCCAAACTGGGGGACATGCTACAAAACAGCTAGCCTGAACTCTTCAAAAATGTCAATGTCGGCCTGACCTGTGGTGGCGCAGTGGTAAAGCGTCGACCTGGGACCCTGAGGTCGCCAGTTCAAAACCCTGCACTGGTCTGGTCGAGGCACACATGGGAGTTGAGATGCTTCCAGCTCCTCCCCCCTTTCTCTCTCTCTCTCTCTCTCTCTCTCTCTCACTCTGTGTCTCCTCTCTAAAATGAATAAAATAAAAAAACAAACAAACAAACAAAAATGTCAATGTCACACCTGACTGGTGGTGGTACAGTGGCTAGAGCATCAACCTGGGACCCTGCGGTCCCAGGTTTGAAACCGGAGATTGCTGGCTTGATTGCAGGCTCACCAGCTTGAGCGCAGGGTCCCTGGCTTAAGTGTAGGATCATAGACATAATCCCATGGTCACTGGCTTGAAGCCCAAGATTGCTGGCTTGAGCAAGGGGTCACTGGCTTGGCTTGAACCCCCTGGTCAAAGCATATATGAGAAGCAACCAATAAAGTGATGCTATCATGACTTGATACATCTCATCTCTCTCCATTCCTGTCTCTCTCTCTCTCTCTCTTTCTCAAAAAAAAAAGAGTCAATGTCAGAAGAGGAAACAATATTCGAAAGTAGCATCCTTGATTAAAGGAGCCTGCCAAATTAAACTAAAAAAAGTGTATAACTCTGGATTTGATCCTGTATGACAAAGGGAGGGAGGAAAGAAGGGAAGGAAAAAGAATACAGCTAAAAGAACACTATCAGGCCCTGGCTAGATATTCCAGTGGTTGGAACATCGACCCGAAGCACAGAGGTTGCCAGTTCGGTTCCTGATCAAGGCAAATACAGAAACAGGTTGATGTTCCTGTCTCTCTCCCTGTCTCTGCCTTCCTCTCTGGCTAAAATTAATTAAAAAAAAAAAAAGACTACATTAAAAAACAGCACTATTGGGACTGCTGGGGAGGTTTGAATAGGGGATATACATTGCATCACAGTCCTGGCCAGCGTTACAAGCGTGAGGATTACACTGTGCTTATGCACGAGAATCTCTTGATTACATGCCGAATGCTTAAGGAAGAAGTATCTTAGTATCTACAGTTCTTCCTCCTATGGTTCTCCAGAAAAACCGGGCGCCTGCGTGCGCAAGCATACCCAGGCAGAGGGGAGCAACCTGGAGAAGTGCTGACAATTAGAAAAGGCAGTTGGACTATATGAGCAGGCAACATTTTGGCAGATTGGAAAATGTTTCCAAATAAAAACAAAGCATTTGTGAAATAAGTGGACTTTGGAATTTCATTCACAAACCTGCAAAGCTTCATAAGTCTCTGTTACAAACATTAACACAAACTTTCTCAATCTCTTTATGCAGCCTTAGGATTTCTTCCTCAGAAGTCCCTGCAAGCTAGTCAAGAGCAGAGGTTCTTAACCCTGAACCCTTGTATGAACTTTCTGGGTTCTAAAAGCCCCCAACACCATGTGCAAAATTTGTGGGTCAGTGTGTGTGTGTGTATTCTTTCTTTAGCATCCATGAGGTCTTCAAAGGAGGCCATGACTGAAAAATGGTTCCAGACCACTGGTCTAACTACCAGGTCCAACCCCGGCTGGGGCCCCACTCCTCACCTCCACCCTCACGCACCTTTGGCTCCATCTTCCCTCCCTGCACCTTTCTCTCATTCTCACCACTGAACCCACACCCATCTCACGTAACCAGCTTCCACACCTGCAGCGATGCCTGAGGATTCACCCACACACCACTCTGCTGCAACACGCTCCTGGATTTGGCGGACACTACGCTAACTCAGCCCTGAAACCTGCAGTCGGTCCTCCCACGGCCAAATGGAGTATGTTTTTACGGTTCGTTCATATGTAGATTGGGCACCCCGTGGAATTGGTGGAGACTCACCACCTAGCCTTCCTGCCAGCCTGCCATCAGTGTGCTTGGTATGAATAGATGGCACCCATGCAGCTGTCACTGAAGGAGTAAGTCTCAGGTGGCTCTGCTGGGGCAGGGTGTGTGTGTGTGTGTGTGTGTGTGTGTGTGTGTGTCCGGGCAAGGTGACTCAGTGACCCAGAATCAATTTCCCCTAATTACTTGGAGTGTATGGGTTTGGGGTGGGTATAATTCAAGGTTACACAGGGGAGAGTGAAAGAAGGCATCATGAGTCAAATAGGCCAACAGTGTTATACCAGCGCTTCCTATGACCCCAAATTGTATACCGACACCCCTCCAAAAAAGCAACCCAAAACCAAAACAAACAAAAATTTAAATCCTTGGCAGAACACCTCCTATCTTCTTCACAAGGCCTATTTCCAAAACATTGAAAAGGATTATAAGCTTTTATCCTGTATTGCCAATTCTAAGAACCTAGCCTAAGAAAAGAATGTAAATTATGATCAAAGAATTATTAATAGTGGTGACAATTTGTGTGTTCAATATCATTGAATCCTGTGAAAATGCTGAGACTAAAATATCATTGAATTTATACTTTGGGTGAATTATGTGGTATATGAATTGTATCTCAACAAAGCTGTTAAAAATTTTTATGAGATTGGGTTTGTTGTTAAGGATTCCCTTTTTATAGTCTGGGAAACTAAGATGCTAATAACACAGATAATTGAGGGGAGCCAGGATTTGAACTCAGGTTTTTCTGACCACCCAGCCCATTTCCTTAACTTTTTAATGATTTAATATACCCCCTAAAGACCCAAAAACATTCATCATAAAAAGCATCATCTTTAATCATAAAAATGTAAAACAACTTAAACATCCCAAAATAAGGGATCAGTTAAATAAATTGTGGTATGTCCCTACAGTGAGGTGTTAGGCATCACTAAAAGTTATAATTATCAGGAATTTTGAGTGATGAGAAAAATTTTACTACATAAGATTTTTTAATAAGTATTTTTATAGGTTGCACAGTAATTGTGCTAAGGAGAATAATGCCACCTTCCTGACTTTCTATGCAATAGAACGTATAATACCATCTATGTTCTTTGGTCTTGTTTTGCTTTGTTTCAAAGCATGAAACCAAGGTGCCTGTATACTCCGTTGATAGGTAGGCTCTCAGGCCTGGAACAAATGCATGGAAGCGAATAGATTAATTGCCTTTGGGTCTTGGAATCATTTGGTCTTACTTTAATAGTTAGAAAAATAATAGTCAATGTTTACAAGTTGTTCACTCTCCTAGCCCTTCCCTCAACAACGAGTCAGGCAGGAGGGTCTTCTGTTCTCTCTGTAATGCCAGGAGTCCGCAGGAGATGCTGCACTCTCACTCTGGGTGTCTCTCATGCTGCAGACCGGTCAATAAAATGTGTCCATAAACAGAGGCAGATTAAGGTCGGTTGAGGTCCCGGGCGCAAAAGAAAATACTGGGCCCCTTAAAAAAAGAGAGAGAGAGATACGGAAAATAAAAATACATGTTAACCATATTTTTAAATAAATAAAAAATACTATGTACTATTAATGTTAAAATTGCACATATGAAACCAAACTTGGTGTCATTAGAAAGAAGCATAAAGTTAAGGTTTTGCGGGGCCCTCCAGAAGCCAGGGCCCAGGGCACGCCGTGAAACCCGCCTCTGTCCATGAGGCGGCAGGCTACCTGGGTACATTGGCACTGCTGGTTTAGGACCATCACTGATTTTTCCCCTAATCATCCTTAAAGTGTCACCCACCTAGAAAGTGCTCTCAAGGGGAGCAGGAAGGGATGAGGCGCAGCCTATATCCAAGCTTGAAGCAAGAGAAGCAGAAATTTTCTTCTGGTGTGTTCCCCCTTTTTATTATTATTATTATTATTATTATTATTATTATTATTATTATCACTTAGCTTCTCCTGACTGAAAGAGTTTAAGTTTAGTGAGCTTTGGGGAAGAGGTGGGTGTCGGGGAATGGAGGCTAGTGCTCTCTGGGAAGGGTGGATAAAACGCATTCAGACCAAAATGTAAAGGATTTTAAAAGGGATTTGCATTTTAAGGACGGTCAGGACCAGGAAGTCTTGCAGAATGGGTCCTGAATCCTGGAGTTATAAGAGATAGGGCGGTGGAGGGGGTATTTAGGAGGGCAGAAGTACTTCCCTGGGGGCCACACCCACTGGGAAATTTCAGTGGGCATTGGGAGAGGTGTGAGTGGGCTGGAATCTACAGTAGCAGGCGCTGCGCGTGTGCACTCACGCACACACACCGGCAAAGCCATTGCACTTTGCAAACATTCATCCTCTTCCCGACAAACTGCTCTTCCGAATTGTTCAAAATCACCATCAACTCCCACGTCGCAACCATCACCAAGTCCATCTGGCTTTCTCTCCAGATGGCACCTCCCTGCCGCCTTTCTGTCTTGATTCCCCAGGACCTTTGCTCTGATATCGGCCGGCATCATCTCCTAGGACATAGGCTTTCTGTGGGCCCTTTCCTGCAGGGATATCTGGGCTGCCAGACTTGCCAGGTGCTAATCCAGGGGTCTTAACCTGGGTCGGTGCCTAGAACTCAGCAGGTTCACAATATTGGGTGAAAAAGATTACGTCTTTAGTCATTAACCTCTACATTATATGTAGCCTTTTGTTCCATTAGGAATGTAGGACGAAGACCAAAACGAAACACGGTAGCATTAGCCGTACCTGTGAGTTTGTCACCAGTAGAAATCACAGATATTGGCTTGTCCCTGTACAGTTGATGTTATTTTAAAACAGGAAAGCTTGCTCTTCAGAATGACCAGCTGCTGTGATTGTTGGAGGCAAATGAATATGGAGGAGCCTCCTGACCTTGGGTTTTCCCCCTATGTCCCCGCCCCCACTTCTCCTTGCCTTAGAGCATCGGTTTGGAAGAAACTGAGCTTTGATAGCTTTTTATTCCCCCAATAGATACCACCAGCAGCTATAGCTTGAGGATTAAGAAAATACACATACACAAAAAGACCTAAAAGATGCTGCACCTGGAAGCCCTACTTTTTGCTGTAGGAAATGCATCGTTTCCAGATGTTTGCAGGTCTTCCTGTTGGACTGGAAGATGGCATGGAGAGCCCAGGCGCTAGCAGTGGGTCCTGTGGATGTGGGAGCCTGGCAGCTCTGCTGTCCACGAGAACACAGAGCACACAGCAGAGGGTCCCGGGGAGAAGCTGCCAGCCCTGGAAAGCCAAATCCAAGTTCAAGAAGAAAATCAAAGCCCCTAAGGTGGGGACCAATCTTTTCATAGAGAAAGTGGAGGAGGAGACACAGAGACAGTGAGAGATGTTTGGGAGAAGATGACCCTGGTTGCAAGGACAATAGACATAGCGTTGGTGGAATCATTGTCCTAATGATCACAAAAATTGCATCGTTCTGCCAAAACCGTAATCCTCAGACCCCATTTGCCCCAATAATGTCCTTTAGAGCAAAAGAATCTCTTCCAGAACCACCTGTGGCATTTAGTCATCATGCTTCTTTCCTTTTATGATTGAGATATACAGTAACTGACATATAACATGATGTTAATTTCAGGTGTACAACATAATGTTCGATATGTGTATATGCTGTGACATGATGCCCACAGTAAGTGAAGTTAACATCCACGGACACTCAAAGTTACAGCTGCCGGAACTGAAAGTTCGATCTCTTTCAGTTTAGAACAGTTTCTCAGTTTCTTGTCAAAGATGACAGGTCAGCTGTTTTGCAACCCATTGCTCTATTTGGGGTTTCTGATCCTTCCTTTCTTCCTTCCTTCCTTCCTTCCTTTCCTCTTTTTTCTTTTTTTAAAATTTTGTTTATTGATTTTACAGAGGGGGTAACAAGAAGTATCAACACATAATTGCTTCACTTTAGTTATTCATTGCTTGCTTGTTGCATGTGCCTTGAGGGAGCAAGCCCAGGGTTTTGAACCAGAGACCTCAGCATTCCAGGTCAATGCTCTATCCCCTGTGCCACCACAGGCCAGGCACGATGTTTCTGCATGATTTGATTCAGATCATGTCTCTTTGGCAGAAATATTACAGAAATTATGCTGTGTTCTCTTCATACCTTCTCAGGTACGTGTGATTTCTATTTGTTCCATTACACTTGACATATGAACTTCAATCACTTGACTATCAAGGTAACCTCTGCCAAGTTTCTTCATCATTAAATCACTATTGTTTTTTTGCTTTTTTAAGGAATATGTATTTTATGGAGAGGTATTTTGAAAATTGTGTAATTATCCTGATCATGGTCAAACTTTCTATTTATTTATATACCTTGGTATGGACCCATGGATTCCTATTTTATTCCATGAGCTATAATCAGTTATTGTCATTAGTTATTTTGATGTTCACATAGTTCCTTCTTTGGCTTTTCTAGCGGTTCCTGTGTCCTTTTGATGTGTTCCATCATCCTTTGGGCACTTCCTTATTTTTTGGCCCCAAAGGTGTTCCAGGCTTACCTTGTCATTTTCTCGCCCAGACCTGGAATCAACCACTCCTCTAAAGGGGTCCTGATTCCTTTTACAGGAGGATAGTCTTTAGAAGCCAAGATGTGGGCACGAGCTATGCTCACTGTTATTGTGCTATGGCTGCTTCCAGGATTTTTCCAGTAAACTAACTAGAGAAATGCGGAAATATCTGAATGTACACACACACACTTCCATCTGTTCTTCATTTCTGTATATATCTGTGTCTACTGGAAACCATGAGCTCATTCCATATCCCCAATTTCAGTCTAACACCAGAGAATCCAGGTTAGTTTTCCCCCATTTTTATATTTGTAACCATCTTTTTGGACAGTGAGCACGATCTGACCCTGGCAAGACTTTTTTAGGTGGAGGACGGAGTGTTAAAAAAAAAAAAAGGCCACTGTGAGGAGGTGACATTTTCCCCAAGACTTGAAGGAAACGAAAGCATAAGCCACGCAGGTTCCAGAAGAATGTTCTGGGCAGAACACTGCAGTCCCCGCAGCGGCCTGAGCAGCAGGCTGACGGGCGTGACAGGGCGGCAGGAATCCTGTGGCTGAGCCAGAGGGGTTGGTGATGGCAGCCAGGTAAGGGGAGAGTTCAGGTAGCAGCTCACTGACCATTGTAAAGAATTGGGTTCTTCTAGTGGCAAAAATAGAAAGCCACTGGAACATTTCAAATGCAGGAGAGACATCATTTTAGAAAGGATTGATTGCTCTGGCTACAAATACGGAAACTGGAAGACGGGCAGGGAGACCTGCAGCAAACCAGGGAGAGGAGAGCATGGCTGGGCAGGTGGTGAGAAATGGTCGGACTGGGGATCTGTGATCAAGTAGATGTAGGGTATAGAGTGTGAAGGGTAAGTGGTGGCGCATGGTTCTGTATGAGTGTTTGTTAAATAAATAAAATGGAAACATTGTATGCAGAGGACTCCGCACAGCAGTGCTAATAAACAAATCAATTGCTGAGTGAAGGTGAAAACGTTCCCAGCGGGTTCCTTTCCCCACCTATTCAATTCCGGCTGTCCTGGCATGCTGGAACAATACCCCTTGAACAGAGCTATCCCCCTTTGCAACTAGAGCTCCCTTCCACCTCCTCCCCACCCCTCCCAGTGAGTCAAAACTCCCACTTCCGCTGAGCCCTGTCTCTGCAGGGTGTGGGTCGGCATCTGATAAGCTCATCACAATAAGTCAATGACTTCTTGCAAGAGGTCTACCCCTCCCAGAGGTATTCACATTTTTCAAAAGGCGGCAACTTATTTACTTCACATTGGGAATGTGGAATCTCAGACAATGTGGTAGAACGTGAAGGAGGCCATTTGATTCTGGGCAGCGCTCAAATGACACCTTCCAGAGGTTGGGGACCTCTTTGAAGGGGCCTAGGCTGCATTCCTCCCCTCCCCTGCCTCGCACAGCAATCACAGGGCATTTCCTGTCTTTATTTACTACCAGAATGGGATCCCCGTTTGGCCAGAAGATCACATATCCTAATCAGCATCCTAATCATAGGTGCTTTTTCAAGGTGGGCAGGGCATGGCTTAGCCATCCTTCCTCCCTTGGTAGACCCATTTGTGGGACGGCTCAGCAGGGCCGTCTTTACTCATCCAGCAGACTCCATCCACTAATAGAGACTCCTGAACTTGAGTCCACTGCACTCTCTGCCTGGATTGTGTGCAAAACTGGTTTCTGTGTACGACAGGTTTAAGAACACAATGAGATATTGCTTCCCAGCCCCGAGGATGGTTGTAACAGAAAATACAGATAACAACAATTGTTGACAAGGATATGGAGAAATGGAAACCTTCCTACAGGGCCTGTGGGAATGTCCAATGCTGCAGCCGCTTTGGAAAACAGCCTGGCAGCTCCTAAAAGGGTTAAACACGGAGTCACCGTCTGATCCAGAAATTCCACTCCTCGCTACATACCCAAGAGAAATGAAGACATACAGCCACGCAAAAAGCTTGTAACTCGTGTTTTTAACAGCATTTTTCTTAATAGCCACAAAGTGGAAATCGCTCCTATATGCATCAACTGATTAAAATGTGGTATATCTAGCCAACGGGATGTTCTCTAGCAATAAAAAGGAATGAAATGCTGGTATGTGCTACAACATGGGTGGACCTTGAAAACATTATGCTAAGTGGAGGAACCCAGATGCAAAAATATGTTGCACGATTCCACGTACAGAAAATGTCCAGTGTAGACAAATATATAGAGACAAATGTAGATTTCCAGTTGCCAGGCGCTGAGAGGAAATGGGGAGCGACTGCTAATGGGTGGAGGATATTTTGGGGGAGAGTGATGAAAATCTTCTAAAACTGATTGCACAACTCTGAGAATATACCAAAGCCGTGAAACTGTACACTTAAAATGGGTGTATGGCTTGTGAGTTATATTTCAATAAAACAGTTATATATTTGAAAAAAAGAAAAGAGAGGAAGGAAGGGAGGGAGGAAGGAAGGAAGGAAGGAAGGAAGGGAGGGAGGGAAAGAGGGAGGAAGGGAGGGAGGAAGGAAGGGAGGGAGGGAGGAAGGGGAGAGGGAGGGAAACTGGGGGGGGGAGGAAGGGAGGGGAGGAGGAAGGAAGGAAGGAAGGAAGGAAGGAAGAAGGAAGGAAGGAAGGAAGGAAGGAAGGGAGGGAAGGAGGGAGGGAGGGAGGGAAGAAGGAAGGGAGGGGGGAGGGAGGGAGGGAGGAAGGAAGCAGGAAGGAAGGAAGGGGTGAAACAGGGTCCGGTACAGTGACTAATTGGAAATACCCAAGTCTGTGGGAACTGATCTCACCTTTCTATAATGTGGGTAGATGGAACGCAGATGAGAGGTGCCGAGGGGACCACAGAAGACATGAGATATGACCCTTTTCCCTTATGGAAATATTGAACAGAATTTGCTTGGAGGCTGCAGGCTACCTGTCCATTAAGCTAATGCTGGAACATTGTTAACAGACCACAGATTATTTTGTTATCTACGGGATATTCCTTTGACATGAACTTTTCTGCTGATAACAGCCCAGATTCTGTAAAGTTATGCACTAATTTTGATTATGCACTAATAAATGATTTTTGTCTGGTAGAAATAATAACCCCAAAGCTTGACCAGTGGTGATGCAGTGGATAAAGCATTGACCTGGAATGCTGAGGTCGCTGGTTTGAATCCCTTTGTTTGCACATCTCTACATGGAAGCTCCTATAAGCAGCAGGAACAGCCATGGACTCAAACCCTAGTATGCCAGGAATGGAGTGTGAATGACCAGTCAGAGGTGAGGAGCATCACCAACAGAAGCGTGGCTTAGAACCCCAGGGGTCCCCAAACTGCCTGCATGCAGCCCCCTGAGGTCATTTATCAGGCCCCCGCTGCACTTCCGGAAGGGGCACCTCTTTCATTGGTGGTCAGTGAGGGGAGCACAGGATGCATCCGCACCCATAGTTCCCATTGAAATACTGGTCAGTGTGTTGATTTAAATTTACTTGTTCTTTATTTTAAATATTGTATTTGTTCCCGTTTTGTTTTTTAACTTTAAAATAAGATATGTGCAGTGTGCATAGGGATTTGTTCATAGTTTTTTTTTTATAGTCCAGCCCTCCAATGGTCTGAGGGACAGTGAACTGGCCCCTGTGTAAAAAGTTTGGGGACCTCTGCTTTAGAAGAAGCAACAAAACCATTGTGACAGGTCATATTTTCCAAAAATGGCCAGAGCAGTGTCTCCTGTTCCACATGGTGTTCCTCAGTGTGAGATTGTGGCACGCTTTCTGTTTGGGAGATGGAGTTTATGTCCCTTCCCCTTGAATTGAGGGGGAGGTTTGTGGTTCGCTTGCAACATTGGAATGTGGTGGAACGGATGTAATTTCTGAGGCTGGAACTCTCATGCTGGAATCCTTAGCCTCCATGTAGGCAGTGTGTCTGTCCTGAAACCACCATGTTGCGAGGAAGCTCAAATTAGCCCATATGGAAAATGCCATGGAGGGGACTTGAGACTGAGGAGGGAGAAAGAATGAGAGAGGGAAAGAGGGAGAGAGAGAGATGTATGCCTGGACTCCTGCTACATCAGTTTCAATTCCGTTCTGGCTGCAACCGCACGACAGACCCCACGCCAGAAGCACCCGGCTGAGCCTTTCTCAAATCCTTCAGCCACAGAAACGATGAGAGATAGTAAAATAGATGTTGTTGTTGAGACAGACTAGTTCCGGGTAATTTTTTTTTCCTTAGCAATTATAACTGGAATAACCACCTAGGGTCCCTTCCAGGTCTGGCACATCCAGACAACTACCCTTCCTGACCTTGGCAGAAGTTCGTTCTGGAGAAGAAAGGACACCAGGGTGCTGCCGGCTGGGCACACATTCCCCCTGCAGCGGGCCGGAAAGTTACCTCTGGAGGAACCCCAGAAAACTGACCTGCAGACATCATGGGCCAAGCTAAGTCTCCATTTAGCAGCAAAGCCTCAAGAGCGAGGCTTTTAAAACAGATATTAAATCTCACTGTAGTTAATAACTTCAGAGAGATAAGGTATTGTATCCATGAAACAAAAATGAGATGCTGTTTGTTGTTTTTTTAAGTGCCTTGTTTGCAAAATAGAGGCAGACTCCCCAATACAGAAAACAGACTGACAGTTGACAGATGGGCGGGATATCGAAGGGCCTGGTGAAAGAGGTGAAAGGGTTAAGATATACAAATTGGTAGTCGCAGAGTAGTCACAGGGGTGTAAATTACAGCCGAGGGGATACAGTCACTAATATTGGGGTACGTTATGTATGGAGCCAGGTGGTACTTTAAATATTCAGGAGAACACTTTGTAAAGTATATGATTGTCTAACCACTCTGCTGTACACCTGAAACTAACATAGAATAATATTGAATGTTAACCATAATTGAAAAAAATAAAATTAAATTAAAGATGTCTTGTTTGGGTTTCCCCCGAGGCAGACACTGAGACAACAATTCCAGTGCAAGTGACTGTGGGCAGCAGATCCCAGAATATGCTGGTTGAGGAGCTGAAAAGTGAGACGGAGCAGGGAAAGAAGCCAGTAAAAGGCCTGTTACTCTAGCCAGTTCCTACTGTGGGTGTCCAGAGCTTGACCTTGCTGGGAACCCAGGAGACAGTGTAGAACAGCCTCAGAGGCATCCTGTCCATTGCGTAAGGACCCACAACTGCTTCCAAGGGAAGTGACCTTCATTACTTCCAGCTTGTCCTGCACTCAGGCTGCGAACGTTACTTGGAAGAGACCAGTCCCTGGGCAGAGCTCAGCAGATATTTACAGTAAACAGCCTTGGGCAGCACACGGGGGTGGGGTGGGGGGTGGGGGGGAGGAGTGAATGCCAAGCGCTAATGCCAGCAGTGTCTGCTGCTACAAGAAGCAATCAGAAATAGAAAAGAGTCTTGTAAATAAATAGATGTGAGAACAGTTAGATGTGAGAACAGAAATAAACCATTCAAGGAAAGGTGAGAAGGAAAATGTTGAAGGTAATTTGACTTAGTCTATCTGGGGTGCAGGCTGGACTCAGGATTATTTAAAACTCCCTGGTTGCAGTAAAAGTTGAGAGGCACTACTTGACCGGAAAAAAAATTCTTCCAGGTCCCAATCATATAAACAGAGGATACTATCTAACCAGGAACTCATCACATATCTCTATGGAAAGAATGGAGAGAGGGGAACCAAGTGGGTGTTGGTGGTGCGTATGAAGCATTCAATTCACCCACCACAGGTTGATACATCAAGAAATAGTATATAGGAAGGCAGAGGAGAGGAGAGAGGAAAACTGATGGCGATGGAGGGAGACTTGACTTAGGGTGGTGAACACAAAATGCAATATACAGATGATGTATTGTAGAATGGTGCACCTGAAACAATGTATTGTAGAAATATGCACCTGTATAATTTTGTTGTTTTAAAATAAAATGTATTGATTTGAGGAACATTGATTTGTTCCTGTATGTGCTCTGACTGGGGATTGAACACACAACCTTTGTGTATCAGGCCCATGCTTTAACCAACAGAGCTATCTGGTCCAGGCAAACTCTGTATAATTTTATTAACCAATATCACCCCAATAAATTCAATAGTAATTTTTTTTATTTTTCTGAAGTGAGAAGCAGGGAGGCAGACAGACAGACTCCTGCATGCGCCCAACAGGGATCCACCCAGCATGCCCACCAGGGGGCGGTGCTCAGCCCATCTGGGCCATTGCTCTGTTGCAACCTGAACCATTCTAGTGCCTGAGGCAGAGGCTATGAAGCCATCCTCAGCTCCCAGGCCAACTTTGCTCCAATGGAGCCTTGGCTGCAGGAAGTGAAGAGAGAGACAGAGAGAAAGGAGAGAAGGAAGGGTGGAGAAGCAGATGGGTGCTTCTCCTGTGTGCCCTGGCTGGGAATTGAACTGGGACTTTCACACACAGGGCTGATGCTTTACCGCTGAGCTAGCCAGCTAGGGCAATCAATAAGAAATTTTAAAAAATAAAAAGGTTAAACAAAATAGAGATAAAAAGTAGCACAGAAGCCCTGGCCAGTTGGTTAGAGTGTTGTCCCCATATACCAACATTGTGGGTTCCATCCCCAGTCAGGGCACATGCAAGAATCAACCAATGAATGCATAAATAAGTGGAACAACAAATCCATGTTTCTCTCTCTCTCTCCCTGTCCCTTCCTCTCTTTCTCTAAAGTTAATTCAAAATATAAAAATAAAAAATAGCATATAAACGTCGCATTCTGAAATTTGGAGGTAAAGGCTAGAAGAAACAGCTGAAGAGTGGCAAGTCATTTTCTCAGAGAAGAGGGGCTCAGAGAGGATGTATGGGTGTGTGTCTGTGTGGCAGGGATGTGCTGCTGATTTTTGCTATAAACATTGTAATATTATTTGATTTTTTAAATACCATAAACATGCATGACTTTGATCAAAATTTAAAAATGATAATGTTATAATGGGAAAGGCAAAATACACTGTGATATACTGTATTTATTTAATAGAATATAACTCTATTCTTAAAATTAGGTGGCTGGATATGTCCCAACATGGATGGATCTTCAAGACTCAGTATGATTGAGACTGGCAAATAATAGGTATGATATATCAGCATTTATATAAATCACGTGCACACAACACAGAGCTTAAATTTCTCATAGAAATAGAAATAGGTACAAATAAAAACACATAGAGAAAGGTAGAGGCAGATGGGGGGGGGTAAAAGTCAAAGTGAATTTTGTTTTGTTTCATTTTTTTCCCAAAAAATGTAAATTTGGTATTACTTATAAAATTAAATTAAACTATAAAAATTGAACATGCATCAAGAGAATGAGAACACAAGCCACAGAGTGGGAGAAAATATTTGCAAAAGATATATCTTTTGCCCAATTCTACAATACATCATAGCTGAATTTTTTCAAGTGCAGAATTCTACAACATCATTTTGGGTAAAATGCTGTTATTCAAAATATACAAAAAACTCTTAAAACTCACAAAACAACAAGAAAATAAGCAATATAATTAACGAAAATAAGCATATGAAAAGATGTCACACATCATCAAGGAAATGCAAATTCAAACAATGACTATGAGACACCACCACACACCTATCAGAATGGCCAAAATTCTGCACACTGGCAACACCTAATGCTGACAAGGATGTGGAGCAACGGGAACTCTCATTCACTGCTGGTGGGAACGCAAAGGATGCAGCCACTTTGGGAGACAGTTTGGCGGTTTCTTACCGAACTAGGAATACTCTTTCCATAAACTTCAGCAATGCCACTCCATAACAACACCTGCACATGAATGTTTATGGCATCTTTATTCATAATTGCCAAAACTTGTAAGCAACCAATATGTCTTCCAGTAGGTGAACAGATAAATAAACTGTGATACTTCCAGACATTACATATCCAGAATATTACTCAGCACTAGAGAGAAATGAGCTATGAAGCCATGAAAAGATATGGAAGAAGCTTAACTGCGTATGACTAAGTGAAAGAAGCTAGTCTGAAAAGGCTACACACTGAATGGTTCCAATTATGTGACATTCAGGAGAAGGCGAAACTAGGGAGACAATAAACAGACCTGTGGTTGCCGGGGTGGGGGTGGCAGAAGGACGGACAGGCAGAGAGAGCGCAGAGGACTTCAGGACAGTGAAAATATGATACTGTAATGGTGACTACGTATCATTATGCATTTTGTCTAAACCCATAGAATGAACGACACCAAGAGTAAATGACAATGTAAACTATGGACTCTGGGTGATGATGATGTGTCAGTGCTGGTTCATCAATTGTAACAAATGTCCCATTCTGGTGGGGGGTGTTGGCAATGGGGGAGGCTGTGTGTGTTGTGGGGGCAGGGAGTGTATGGGGAAACCCCTGTACCTTCTCCTCAATTTTTCTGTGAACCTAAAATAGCTCTAAAAAATCCTAATAAAGAAAATTGGATGTGCATGATACAGAATTTTAGAATGTTCCACAACTAGCTGTTGTTAATAATGGCTTCCTTTGAGGTGTGGATTGAGACAAAGGGCAAGGAGGGAGGGAACTTTTTCTTTTTCTTTTGTCATTTAATAATACTTGTCTTACAAAGACCGCGAGAGTATGAAAGACTTTGGAATGGAATGGGGTTCCCGGTAACTCTGGCTGGCATACGTCTCCTGCTTTTGACAAGGGAGGAGGGAGAAGGTTCTGGCTTGGCAAGGACATGGCCCAGCTCCAGGGGGATCTGGTAGAACCAGCTGTGACCTCAGAAGGACATGTTGACAGAGTGACTCACTGTTCAGAAGGGGTGGAGAGAGCTCCCTTGTCTCCTTTCAGGTGAGAGGCCAGCAAGGCTGGAGCCTACAGAGCACCTAATTTCAGCAATCCTAAAAGAAGCATCCTTTCCAAAATCAACAGAAACAAGGGACTGTTTCAATCCTGGACAGAGCTCTCTTGGGGTCAGCCGAGGGATGGGACTTGCGGGGTTCGGGGAGCCTTGGGCCTGGGGGGAAGAGTCGTAGTTTGGGATAGTGAAAGGTTTTCATCATCCCTTGAAGCTTCATCAATGACCTTTTGTTTGCAGGGAATTGGATACACACGTGGTGGAAGAGTAGGGAAGTTCAGGAGTCACCAAGAGTAGAAGTCACGGCTTCTAGAAGTCAGCCAGAGGGGCAAGGGCGCATGTGATGTCCCAGGAGCCCAGGGGCTGTGCTCTGGGAGCTGGAGCCACGGAAGAGATGCAGCCACATCCAGAGGCGTTGCCCAATACAGGCAGGGGAGCAGCTGCCCTCCAGGTTTCTTCTTTCCTCCTGCCCTCCAGCTGGCCCAGGAGCCTGGGAAACGCAGCCTAGGGGGCTCAGTGCCACCCACCCCTTCTCCCTCACAGGGAAGCAGAAGGAATAGATCTTAGAACACACCAGGCCAGTGCGGGCCCATGGCCTCTTCACCTTGGCACTCTAATAGCTCATCCAGTGCCTGAGCAACTGCTGGGGAAGGAGGGCACAGTGCCCCGTGTCGTTCATCATTTAAAACAAGCGAAAGCCTGGTATAAGAACTGTGGGGCAGTATCTACGAAAGAAGAACATACTATGACCTAGCAGTTGCACCCCTATGTGTCTATTTAACGGAAATGTGTACATATGTTCACCAGAAGACGTTTACTAGAATGTTCTTAGCAGCACTTACTACAATAGCCTCATACTGGAAACTCCCCAGAAGCTCATCAAGAAGCAATGAGTAAGCGCAATGAAATATAGTTGGCTCTCTGTGTCTGTTGGTTCTGCGTCCATGGGTTCATTCAACCGCAGATCAAAAATATTTGGGGAAAAAAAAGTTAAATTGTTCCTGATATGTACTATGCACTTAGGCCTAAGACGGTTACCTCCACACTGACCACACACAGACTTTTCTCCTTGTCGTTATTCCCTCAACAATACAGTATAACGACTGTTTACGTAGCATGTACGTTGCATTCGGTATTATAAGTAATCAGAGATGATTTTAAAGTATATGGGAGAAAGTGAAATACTACATCATTTTATATGAGGGACTTGAACATCTGAGGATTTTGGTTCTTTGCAACTGAGTTGAATTGGGTTGAACGTGGACACTAAGAGAAAGTACCCAAACAACTCGCATTAGATAGGAGGTCAAAGGGAGCCTAGGAGGATGGGAGGAAAACCAGGTGGACGTTAGTAATGACCTTCTCCGCTTTGGGGTGAAACCTGAACTGACCTTCCTTTAATTCTCCAAATGTGCTTGCACTGCCCACTGGGCCTTTGCACAAGCTGTCTACTCTCCCAATCCTACTCTTCCCTTGTTTTTTGCTTGCAGGCTAAGCCTGTGGTTGAGACCGGACAAATGAACCTTGCTCACTGGGATTTGGATCCTACTCAGGCTTGGGAGCTGGCACACCAGCCTTGCTGCTCACTGCCCCGTCCCCAGGGCTGAGCACACAGCAGGTACTCAATGTATTTATTAAAATACTAGAGGAAAGCGTTCTGGCAGCCATTAGGTGACCAGCCACAGAGCTGTTCTCTTTTATATAACATGCAAATAGTCACTTGCCCATAAGCCTGAGTTCCTTTCTCTGACTTTTTAGCATCTTTCCTTTAGTGGAAGAAGAGGCTGAGCACTTTTTTGTGTGTGACAGATACAGAGAGAGAGACAGAGAGAGAGATAGATAGGGACAGACAGATAGGAAGGGGAAGAGATGAGAAGCATCAATTTTTTGTTGTGGCATCCTTGTTGTTCATTGATTAATTTCTCATATGTGCCATGACCGGGGGCTACAGCAGAGAGAGTGACCCCTTCCTCAAGCCAGCGACCTTGGGCTCAAGCTGGTGAACTGTGCTCAAACCAGATGAGCCTGCGCTCAACCCGGCGACCTCGGGGTTTCGAACCTGGGTCCTCTGCTTTCCAGTCTGACGCTCTATCCACTGCACCATCGCCTGGTCAGGCTGAGCACTTCTTATTTATGGTTGAAGCTAAATAGTTTGGGTGGTTCTGACTGTATTATTCATTTTTTTTTTAGATTTTATTTATTGATATTAGAGAGGGTGGGAGAGAAAGGGAGAGGGAGTGAGAAGCATTCGTATGTGCTTTGACTGGGAAAGCCCAGGATTTCAAACTGGTGACCTCAGCATTCCAGGCCATTGCTCTATCCACTGTGCCACCACAGGTCAGGTGACCATACCATTCTTAAGTCAAAATGCAGAGTGCCACACAAATGCTAGGCAGGGGGCAGTATCCACACGGAGAGACTAGAGGCTGTCAGAAGAAGTGGTCCTAGGGAAGTGGAGGAGAGGGAGGCCTCTAGCCTTGCAGCTGCTCTGAGACCCCTTCTGTTTGTAGCTGTCTGGAATAGCACAGGCACGTTCTCACTGCTTCCCAGGGAAGAAATGCCTTCCTCTAAAGCAGTTTCCCCACCTCAGCACCATTGACACGGGGGCCAGTTCATTCTTTGTTGCCGGGGGCTGTCCTGCTCACGGAAGGGTGTTTAACAGTGCAGTGGGTCGAATAGTGAGTGTCCTCCTCCAGATTCACATTCACCTGGAACCTCAGAATGCGACCTTTACAGATGTAATTACCAGTAGTTAAAGATCTTAAGATGAAATCATCTTGGATTTAAGGTTGGCCTTGAATCAACTGACTTCTGTCCTTGTAAGAAGAGCAGAGGACTCACGAAAGCACAAGGAGGGAGGCGGTGTGAAGACGAAGTGACAGAGCGACAAGTCAAGGAACGCCGAGGATTGCCAGAAGCCACACGAGGCTGGGAAGGCCTCTTTCCTAGAGACTTCAGTGTAAATAGGGCCCCTCCAACACCTTGACTTTGGACTTCTAGCCTCCGGGATTGTGGGACAATACATTTTTTGTGGTTTTAAGCCACACTGTTTGTGGTTATTTGTTATAGCAGCAATGGGAAACTAATACAAGTGCCATCTCTGACTTTTATCCTCTCGAAAGACAATAGCACCCTCCCCAGATATAACAAACAAAAATGGCTCGATATTTTCAAATGTCCCCTGGAAGGGCAAAATTGTCTCTCACTTACCCTCCTTCCCCATCCTCGGTCACTACTCTAATGGGGTAGATAGGATGAGAAGAAAGACCAGAGTGGGGTCTGACCTGTGGTGGCAAAATGGATAAAGTGTCAATCTGGAACACTGAGGTCGCCGGTTCAAAACCCTGCACTTGTCTGGTCAAGGCACATATGGGAGTTGAAGCCTCCTGCTCCTCCCCCCTTTCTCTCTCTCTCTTTCTTACTCTCTTTCCTCTCTAAAATGAATAAATAAATAATTTTAAAAAGCAGTCAGAGTGGGATGAACCTGGTTTTATTTTTTTGGTTTGTTGTTTTTAGAGAGAGTCAGAGAGAGGGATAGATAGGGACAGACAGACAGGAATGGAGAGAGGTGAGAAGCATCAATCATCAGTTTTTCCGTTTTGACACCTTAGTTGTTCATTGATTGCTTTCTCATATGTGCCTTGACCACGGGCCTTCAGCAGACCAAGCAACCCCTTGCTGGAGCCAGTGACCTTGGATCCAAGCTGGTGAGCTTTTTGCTTAAGCCAGATGGGCCCGCGTTCAAGCTGGCGACCTCGGGGTCTCGAACCTGGGTCCTCCGCATCCCAGTCCGACGCTCTATCCACTGCACCACCACCTGGTCGGGCTGAACTTGGGTTTGAATTCAGCCCCACCTCGGATAGCTACGTGACCTTGAGAAAGTTGCTAAACTCCTCGGAAGTTCAGTCTCCTCTTGAGTAAAATGGGTGAGACGGTACCTGCATCTCTACCGAACCATCCTCCTGATGCAATGAGATAATGTGAGGAACGTGCTTAGCACAGCGTCCGGCACATAGCTGGCACTCAATAAATAGTAACTGAAACAATAATTGTCATACGTGTCTTTATTAAGCAACAATATTACCTAACTGGTAATAAATATATTAAGAAATAACAATGACAGCTGTCATTATTAACATATATTTAAAGCTTGCAAGCAGAGTCGGTTTTTCACATACTAATCTAAGAGGGACTGCTGCCACACCGACGGGCCAGGAGCTGTTTCTCAAAGGGCAGGACACTTCTTGCTGTGGGCACCTTTTCCCAGAATTCCAGGTATTGCATTGTGATTTCCCACTGGGTCTTCCTGGGAGCTTCATGCTGCACCTACTCCCACCGCTGATACCTCCAACTCCATTGCGTCTGCTGTATCACACGGCCCAAGTCACAGGGCTGTTTGCACCAGAGCCCAGACCTGCTGCAGGGAACTATTGTTTCCCGGTCTTCTTGGGACTGACATCTATTTGTATCACCTGGTCTATGAGCATATTAAGTGTTTCTAAAGGTGGTCTGTGTTGCTCCCAGGGCCCAAGGAGGCCCACCAGCATAGAGAAGAAGGGGGTGGAGGACTCAGGCTCTCTGCTATCATTTCAAGGAATCCACTCGGGCCCCAAACTCGTGCCCCCTAAGCAGCGGAACAAAGTCCTTTGGAGTTTAATGACTACATGTTCCTTGGGGAGGAAGGGGGAGGAATCCGACCCTGCTGCCTTACCCGTCCCAGCCGTGATGCAAATCGGCATGGAGGTGAACAGCATGGACTTTGGGTCCTGGTGGAGCTCAATTCCATTCTTGTATGGCCATAGAGAACTCATCAAAGCTATTCTATGCCTCAGTTTCCGGATCTGTAAGATGAAGACGGTAATACTAGTTTTGTAAGACTTTTGAGGATGAAATGCGATGATAATGACAAAATGTGTGAGGCACAACCACTTTACTGTCAATCACTCCAGGTTGCAACAGCTAATTTAGAGGCTGTTTACCCTCGCGGAACAGAACGGGAAACTCATGGAGGGCAGAAATGGTCTGCTCCATATAGTCTGCCAAGATATTCAGGACACATTCAGCGCCTATTTAGGGACATCTCTTGAATGTATACCCATTAAATAATGGACCAGGTTTTTTCCTTTCAGGAATGCAGGATATTTGTCCCTAAGAGAAAGTGCAGTTAGCAGGTATGAAGCACCAAGTGGTGGACAGAGTAGAGGCCTCGCAATGAGGTAGGAGAAGGAAGAGACACTGGCAAATATATAGAATTTGCTTTCTGCGTCACAGTTCCCTCGTTTGGAGAATAAAGAGAGTAATGGATGTTATTACAAGGCTGTTGCAAGAATCTTCATTAACTATGCTTGACACGGTGCCAAGGGCACAGTAAGTGCTGAATAAACAGTCGCTATCATCATCATTTTAAGAATTATTGTTTCAGCCTGACCTGTGGTGGTGCAATGGATAAAGTGTCAACCTGGAAAGCCGAGGTCGCTGGTTCAAAACCCTGGGCTTACCTGGTCAAGGCACAAACGGGAGTTGATGCCTCTTGCTCCTCCCCTCCCCCCTTCTCTCTCTCTTTTTCTCCTCTTTGCTATAAAATGAATTAATAAAAAATTTTAAAAAGAAGGAATTATTGTTTTAAAAGTAAAAGCGAACGCGCTTAAAGGTTTCTGGTCAAAGTCAAAGGCCTCCTTCCTTTGGTCAGCGCGGCGAGGGGCGAGGGGCGCTGGGCGGGGTCTCCGGAGGCCCCGCCCCTCCACGAAAGCGTCCGGTCGCTAGGTAACACACTGCTTGGTCGCAGCACGAGTGACGCGTGGCTGCTAGCACCCGACGCTCTTGGCCACACTCGGCATTGGCAAGGACAGCTTCGTTAAAATGAGTGAGGATGACACCGAGACGTCTAGCAGCGAGTTGCAGGTCTCGGAGGAGGAGCTACCTGTTATCCAGCTGTGCGGGCTGGTAGAAGAACTCAGGTACCCTCCGGCTGGCTTCTGCAGGCGGCCCCTACTCACAGTGTGAGCTCGGACCTTGGTCCAGCACGGAGACGATCAAGTCCTCATTGAGTCCTGAGGAAACTGAGACCCCCACAAAGTTGGGGAAGCACTTGCCTTCGTCCTTAATCCCTGTGTGTCCACAGTCACCGGACTCACTACCAAGCCATGGATGGAACCAGTCAGGGTGGAGGTGTGAGGGCGGTGGTGGGAAGCCCAGAGGGGAACTGAGGCCACAATTCCAGCCCGGTGGGTCTGTCTGGTGCCAGCCTGGGTGCTAAGCCGTTCCTCAGCTCTGAAACAGCAGGCAGGTTGGACCAGGTGCTCTTTAAGCCCTTTTCCACTGCTAAGAATCTATGATAAAATTAAGCTGGCGGCTGAGATAGTTTTAGTATGAGGCAACTTACTCCTGAACCCATGTATAAGCATGGAGATGGACAACAAAGAATGACTGGCCCAGTATTTTGTATTTTTATTTATTTATTTATTTGGTGACAGAGACAAAGAGATTCAGAGAGAGGGACAGACAGACAGGATGGGAGAGAGATGAGAAGCATCAATTCTTCGTTGCAGCACCTTAATTGTTCATTGATTGCTTTCTCATATGTGCCTTGACTGGGGGGCTACAGCAGACTGAGTGTCTCCTTGCTCGAGCCAGCAACCTTGGGCTCAAGCTGGTTTGAGCTTTGCTCAAACCAGATGAGCCTGCTCTCAAGCTGGTGACCTTGGGGTCTCAAACCTGGGTCCTCGGCATCCCAGTCCGATGCTCTATTCACTGCGCCACCGCCTGGTCAGGCAGTATTTTGTATTTTTAGCAGTCTGTTTCATATCTACTATAGAAGGTCAACTGGAAATCAAGATCCCATGATGTAGTTGAGGTAATTGTACGACTAATTGGTCTTACACAGAACATCCTGGCTCTGGCTGAATAGATGTCCTGCTATGCGTCTATAGGTCAGAACTGAGGTATGATTACTAACAGCTACTATTTTTTTGAGTGCTTATTATGTGCTAAGTATTTTGCATATGTAATCTCATATAATGGCACGGTAACTAGGAAATGGGTAAGGAAACAAAGACACAGAGATTAAGTCACTTTCCTAAAGTCACACAGCTCGTCAGTGGTAGTACTGAGATTCAGACTCATTTGCAATGCCACAACCGACAGTGGGAACGTGACACATGCTGAAAGAGAAAGATGCTTTGATTTATTGAGCTTTTCATTGAGCCCTTTCCACTAATCTTAAAATTCAGCTAGATAGCCCTGGCCTGGTAGCTCAGTTGGTTGAAGTGCTGTTCCGATGTGCCAAGGTTGTGGGTTCAATCTCTGGTGCATGAATGAGTAGAACAACAAATCAATGTTTCTTTATCTTTCTTTCCCTTACTCCCTATCTCTAAAATCAATAAATAACTTTTAAAATTCAGCTTAAAAGGAATTAATAACATACAAAAATATTAAAGCTGTTCTGTCTCATATAAACATATACATACACATGTTGCATGTACATATGTTACATATGTATAGATGAAATTAAGTTAAGGAGTCAAAATCTTGGCATATACAGACAGGATAAACTAATTTGTCATCTCAAGTTTCATTAAAACCATCTGTTTAAAGCTTTTCCACCACATATACTAAACTTCCAGTGGATACTTCATCTGTTGGTTGCAGGAAATTAGAAAACCTGAGGAACATAAACCAAAGATTATGGATGTGTGGGACTTCAAGGATGTAACAATTCAGAAGGAATTTTACAATGGTTTAGATGATATGTAAAGATGAAACTTGCACCATCATCTCAGCCACAATTTTCAATGTAATACCAGTGTTTTGGATTCTGTGGCTCATTAGATGTATTAAAAAACATATCAGGCCCTGGCTGGTTGGTTCAGTGGTAGAGCATTGGCCCGGTGTGTGTGTGTGTGTGTGTGTGTATAATATATATATATATATATATATATATATATATATATATATATATAATACTTAAATAGCACTCACTATGTGTCAAACACTGTCACGAAGTCTTTGCATTCCTTATCACAACCCTAAAAGATAGGAGCTGTTATTATTCCCATTTTACAGATGAGGAAACTGAGGTACCAAGAAGTTAAATATCTTGCAGAACATCATACATAGCTAGTAAGTGCTAAACACTACTTATTTGGTGTTTAAACTCCTATTAATAGAACTTATTCGGGTATGCTCTGGCTTGCAGCTATGGAAACTCTGCTCTCAAAACGGAGACAGAAATGTTTGAGAAATATTACAATAAACTGGAATCCAGGGATCAGCGACCCCTGCGACTCTCCGAAATTAAATCAGGAATAGATTTTGCGCAGGTACACAATGGAGATTTAAGAATTGTTTTATTCTGTTTGTCCCTTTACATGTATGTGGTATTTGTGTATCTGCCTTTGGTGTCCCCCATTGGCCAAGTGTCTTATGACTTTGTCCCTGTTCTTATTTTGATTCTTTGTTCCCCTTCAACGTTTCTCTTTCAAGTGTGAGGGGAATCAAGTTCAATTAATAGTAGGTAGACTCTTCCGCAGTATGTTAGTTTGTTTGAAATAATTCCCTCAAAATGTTTACCAAGTCCTCCCAGCCGGCCACATAAAGAGGTGAAATGGGCCTGACCTGTGGTGGTACAGTGGATAAAGCATCGATCTGGAGCCCTGAGGTCACCGGTTTGAAACCCAGGCTTGCCCTGTCAAGGCATATGTGAGAGACAACTGAGTTGATGCTTCCCACTCCTTTTCCCTGCCCCCTAAAATCAATAAATAAAATCTTAAAAAAAAATAGGTGAAGTGAACCTGGTGTGGGCACTGGAAAGTTCCTTCCTTATCCAAAAGGGCCAGCCAGGTAGCCTAATGTTGCCAAAGTAGTTGATTTTTCAAGAAAAGCTGGAAATCTGAATTATTTGGGTGGAATTTCATGATTTTCAAATGTGGGTAATTAATTTTTTTTTTAACTTAAAACTGTGTAAGCCTGTAATCTGAGGGCCAAACAATCTCATCTTGAGGTCCACATATTTCCTGAGCTACCTGCTTGTGACCTATGGC
This sequence comes from Rhynchonycteris naso, assembly GCA_037038555.1. Taxonomy (NCBI): domain Eukaryota; kingdom Metazoa; phylum Chordata; class Mammalia; order Chiroptera; family Emballonuridae; genus Rhynchonycteris; species Rhynchonycteris naso. The sequence goes on from CM073001.1 coordinate 9,941,656, forward strand.
TCAAATGCAAAGGAAATCCAAACTTTTTTCTCTTTGTTTTTGCCAAACCCTGTCCCTCCCCCCAACCCCCCAGTACAATTTCTCCTCTCTGCTTAGTTCAGGAAGCACTGAGCTCCGGCTTTCCCTGACACTGACTTGATTTGAGTGCTAGTCTACAGCAAGTTCACAAGTCTCTCCATTCTTGGGACACCTTCCCTTATTTAATTTTCATTCACAGTCAAGCATGAGCCTTTGATATACATAGAGAGAGAGAGCTCAGGGCCCTAGGTCAACTAATGAAATAGGTGTCAACGCAGGCCTAATATCCAGAATACTTTCACGTTGAGTTTGTCCTCTCTGGCTGTCATTCAAGTAGTTTCTAGCAGATCTGATAAGTCATCTTGATGCCCACCTTGGGCTGCTTTATCATCAGTTCCTACTTGACAGTGGCTTTGTTCTTCTTGAGGTGTAGATGCGAGGGAGATATAGATCCAAATCCCGCTCAGGTCGGGAAAACCTGACGACCCTCAGCATCGACCAGAAATGCGAGCTTGTACAAAGGGAGCTGGAAGACACAAAGGACGAAATAAGGCACCTGAGAGCCAATGCCGAACGGGACCTGCAGTATCACGAGGTAAACCTTTCCGCGGGCCTTCCTACCTGGGCTCCCCGCTTCCGCCCTGCCGAGAGAGAAGCACCTATGGAATGCTCACGTGATTGTTGGTACTCTGAAGGAAATACAAGTAGGTTAAGACAAATTGAGGGTCTGCCTTTAAGGAACTTACCAACTTCTTGAGAAGACAAGAAATTTTAAACTTCTTTAAATGGAAAATTTCAAAAATATACAAATGTGGAGAGGCCAGTACAATGAATCCCTGTGTGCTTACACCCACAGGCAACAGTCCCGAACATATGTTCATTCCTGTTTTCCTCCATATCCCTACCAACTTCCCCCTCATCATAGTCCAGTGGGCTGTTATGAAGTAAATCTTAGATATAGCATTTATCTGTAAATATTTCAGTATATGCCTCTAAGATACAGATTCTTTAAAAAAAAAAAAAACTAACCATAATAATCATAAGTGTACTTAAAATGTATAATAACTTCTTGATAATACAAGGGGTTTGAGGTTTAAGTCAGTGAATTTGTTGAGAAATTCCTTGGCGACCCTCAATATGTGACATGCACAACTATGGTCCATGCCTTGTTGGTGGCCAACACGGTCAGTTTTCCTCCAGGGAAGAAACATCACTGCTAATGAGATTGCCCAGGAGATGAAGTTGTTGGCCATATTGTGTGAAAAATAGATATTTCTGTTCTATTTCTAAATGTGGGCACACACAGAATCACATTTATCGTTTCTAATGGAACAGATCAGTGGATTCATGTCTCCATCCATGGAACCATCTGTAGTGCACAAACCTACCCCCTTCTTCCCTCTCTCCCTCCCTGGTGCCCCAACTTCCCTCCAAGCCCCCACTTTCTTCTCTCTCTTTTCAAATGGGCATTGTTGAGTTCTAGTATGTTAAAGGAGCTCAGAATGTGGTGGAGTTGTCCTCACATGCTAGATTGTGTGAGGTAAGCATCACGGTGTGGGCTGGAGTGGTCAGAGAAGACTTTGATGAGAAGGTGGGGCTGGACATAGGACTTGGCATGGCCTTGAAGAATGACAGCATTAGTTTAAGGAGCAGGAAAAGAAAGGCTTCGTCAGTAAGGTAAATGTCACAAGCGAGGAAGTGATGGTGGGGAATGAACATGGCAGGTCCTTGACCTTGAGGCGCTGGTGTGATGAGAGAAGAGGGTGTTTTGGAGACCTGTGTCAGGAAGTTGTGTTGAGTGGGGCTGTGAGACCTAGAAAGCCAGGAAGAGGTTTTCTTGATGTCTTGGAGAGCAAGACTTCAATGTAGATAACTGAGCAGGAGGTCGACATGTCAAAAATGGCTTTTAAGGTGGATTGATATGTTAGCATGCAAGGACGAAGGGGAGGGGAGAGGCCGGGGCCAGAGGAAGGAAGCCAGTGAAGGAAGACTCTTCCGCTTCTTGGTACCCAGTGAAAATGCCAGCACCAGGGTGACCTCCTCTGCAGCTACAGATAACTTCTCATTTTATTCTTTATAATCATACGTGGGTTTCGGTGTTTTCTTACTTAAAGACAATCTCTATTTGTTGTAGCAAAATCTAAAATACAGGTAAGCTAAAAGAAGCACATTTGAAAACACAGTCATATGCATATACAAATTTCTTTATAAAAAATATAGTATCTGATCAACCATGTTTTCATTTAACAATGTCTTTCTGTGTCAATACATATATCCATTTACACCATCTTTTTTCAAGTGACAAAAGTATATAGTATGAGCGCTTCTTTGTCCCCTACCAATCCTTATTTCCTGATGTGACTGTGGTTAATGTTTTGGTGTATGTCATTCCAGATATTTTTATATTATGTCACATTATATTAATACTATAATTTTTAATGAATAAATAATATTTCAGACATGAAAATACATATTTGCAAAGATCCCCAAGGCTCTGTTTTTGTATATCTGCCCCTTTATATGGACACTATGAACTTTTCTGAGGCAGCCTTTTAAATAATGACACTTACGTAGTCAAATTTGTATCTTAAGGCTGTCTTTCTAAGACTAAGAAGAAACATTCCGTATTGGGACCCAGGCAGGCACGAGAGCAGAGGTTTGCTTTGCGGGATCTAGTCTCAGGAACTTTTGGAAACTGTTCTCTCTCTTGCGGACTCCCCCAGGCTATCATTGAGGAAGCTGAAATCCGAGGGGCAGAAATTCGGAGAGCCGTGTACGAGTTTGAAAGAGATATTCTAAAAACCATATCCAAGAAGAAAGGGAGCATTTTGGCCACTCAGAAAGTGATGAAGTACATCGAGGACATGAACCAGCAGAGGGTGAGTGGGCAGAAGGTTAGAGCTTGAGAGAGTCGCAGCATGATGACATAAATGGGGCTGCCACTCTCCCTTTGCTCCACCCCCGATATTCCTTCACATAGGCAGATTTGTTTTACATCTCCCAAAGGTGTGTGTCTTAAATTGCAAGTGTATCAAGGCTAAGATCAGTCAGGCCGGATGAATATCAATAGTATCTCAGATCAATAGCTTCTTTTTATTGTTACCATTTATTTTAAGATCTGATATGTTTTCTTTTCCTTTTTTTTTTAAAAAAGTGACAGAAAGAGAGTCAAAGAGAGGGACAGATAGGGACAGACAGAGAGGAAGGGAGAGAGATGAGAAGTATCCATTCTTCGTTGCAGCACCTTAATTGCTCATTGATTGCTTTCTCATATGTGCCTTGACCAGGGGCTACAGTGACCCCTTGCTCAAGCCAGCGACCTTGAGCACAGGCCAGCAACCTTGGGCTTCAAGCCAGCAACTATGAGGTCATATCTCTGATCCTACATTCAAACCAGCGACCCCATGCTCAAGCTGGTGAGCCTGCACTCAAGCTGGATGGGCCCACACTCAAACTGGCGAGCTCGGGGGTCTCGAACCTGGGTCCTCTGCATCCCAGTCCAATGCTCTATCCGCTGCGACACCGCCTGGTCAGGCTGGATCTGATATGTTTTTTTGAGAAAGGGTTGAGGCTCTCCAGTCAGGTGACTGTGTGGAGTGCAACAGGTACATCTGAAGCTCTTTGAGTTTCTTTATTGTAAGAACGAGGCATTAAATTCTCCTTCACGTCTAAAGATTTTATAGTATATCAAGCTGTGGATCCAGGAGCTAGGTAGGCTTACTAATTCTAATATAAGTGCTAAAAATTCTGCAAACTACCAAGAGAACAAGAGACCAAAGAATTGTAAGGTCATTTTGTCAGGAAAGGCCCCTCTACCCAAAAGATCTTGAATTTTAAAGCAATAGAGGATTTGCATGGAACATGCAGTGCCCTCTGCTTCTTGGTCATGAATGGAATGCGATAGCAACAGCAGCTTGGGTAGATGTACAGAGACCTTAAAATAAGTGACGGATTCTTAGGGCTCAAGGTTCGGTTTGTCGCCGCAGACTCACCAACATTTCAAACCAACAGGGAAGAAGGAAAGAAATGCATTAAAACCTGCTTTTATTTTTTAGGATCATATGAGGGATAAATTACGTTTGAAAAATGTCTCTCTCAAAGTCCAGAGGAAGAAGTTGCTTTTACAATTGAGGCAGGTATGCGGCTTTTTTGTTCTTTAAAGGTTACTGTAGTTAAGTAGAGCAAGGTCCACCCAAAGATGTCTCTCTCCTGATTCCTGGAATCTGAATATGTCACCTAGCATGGAGAAAGGGTTTTGCAGACGTGATTAAGCCAAGGAGAGATCATCTCGGATTATCTGAGCAGGTTCAACGTAATCACAAGAGTCCTCAGGAGGGGGGCAGGGGCTGAGAGAGGCCATGCGATAGCAAGCTGATAGAAGCAGAGATCGCAGGGATGTGCTCGTGAACGGAGGACAGAGCCATGAACAGAGGAGGGCAGGTGGCCTCTAGAAGCTGGAAATAACGAGGAAACAGGCTCCTCCAGAGCCTCTGGAAGGAATGCAGCCCCTGCGGACACCGTGACGTTAAGCGAAGAACCCTCTCGGGCTCTGGCCTCCTGAGCAATAAGACAATAGATTTGGGCTGTTTCTAAGCCACTGAGTTGGGGGCTAACTTTTGACAGTAGGAGCATGTACAGTTCCTGTGCTGGTATATCTGCAGATAGTGTTGCCTTGACCTTTTAAAAAAGATTTTATTGATTGGTTTTAGAGAGAGGAGAGAGAGAAAGAGGGGGGAGGAGTGGGAAGCATCAACTCGCAGTAGGTGCTTCTCATTCGTGGCTTGACGGGGCAAGCCCGGGGTTTTGAACCAGGTGACCTCAGCACTCCAGGCTGATGCTCCGTCCACTGTGCCACCACAGGTCAGGTAAGTTGCCTTGAATTTTAAAGACCCTCATGTCGTACTCATTGATCATTTCGGGGTGGCAAGATTGTAGTGTTCTATGGTGAGTCTTTGAACAGCTGACCCTAAAAGCTGCCTGGCAGTAAGGCAGACATGACAGAGGGTGTCCAGAATGTGTTTACATGTTGCCATCCTATCCTAGCTCAATATTTTTATTATTAGCTTGAATGTGGGCACTGATGGCATGCACATGACATCAGAGGTGGCCACTGACAATGACACAACATTGGGCAGGAGAATTAGCACATCCAGAAACTATTGCTTTATTGGGATCTCAGAAGCCTCAACAAGCTGGGACAGCTTTAAGAACAAAAAGTGACTAGAGACAAATGTAAGATCCCCTACTTTGATCCCCAACATATCTACACAAGTTACCCGATGGCTTAGCCATGGTGTACCTGATCAAGTCAGCTCCGCTGGAGATGGTGCTGGGGCCTGGAACACACTCAGAGCACCCCAGTGCCCTGCCGAGAAAGGGGTGGTCTTGCTCCAGTCCAGGGGTCCCCAAACTATGGCCCACAGGCCGCATGCGGCCCCCTGAGGCCATTTATCCGCCCCCGCTGCACTTCCGGAAGGGGCACCTCTTTCATTGGTGGTCAGTGAGAGGAGCACAGGATGCATCCGCACCCATAGTTCCCATTGAAATACTAGTCAGTTTGTTGATTTAAATTTACTTGTTCTTTATTTTTATTTTAAATATTGTATTTGTTCCCGTTTTGTTTTTTTTTTTACTTTAAAATAAGATATATGCAGTGTGCATAGGGATTTGTTCATAGTTTTTTTTATAGTCCAGCCCTCCAACGGTCTGAGGGACAGTGAACTGGCCCCCTGTGTAAAAAGTTTGGGGACCCCTGCTCCAGTCTCTTCTGGGTAGCCCGACCTAGAGCACTGCGGCTGGGCAACTAGAGCTCATGCAGGAGAGGGAATTGGAGAGAAAGTGGGGCAGAAAGTATGGGGGTGGGTTGCAGTGAGGGGGTGCAGAGGGCCGAGGCTGATGTCTCCAAGTATCAGCACTGTGGGAGGAGAGGACACACCACCTGCGAGAACCCTGAGGGCGGAGCTAGTGGGGGTGGGGGGTGGAGGTGTCAGCGAAGGAGATTCAGGCTCAGTGTAGGAGAGAACACGGCCTCAGCAGAGCTGTCTCCAGAGGGTGAGTTCTTGGTCCTCTGGGCAGCAGGTGAGATCGGGCATCCTAAGAGGGTGTTTAAATGTGAGATGGGGAGTCAACGGGTGGCCTTTACCCGAAAAGCCACCGCTGCACAGAGATGGCTGTGACACTGTGCGCGCGTACTCAGACTAGCGGGAAGCAGGGCGGTGAGAAAAGGCAGGGATGTGTAACTGCTGTACAGAGGTGGCAGCAGCAAGGACCACGGAGCCACAGCCTCCAGGCGCAGTGCAGGGAGGCGTGCCCTCTGCTGTCAAAGACAGGCTGGGAGCGTTTGAGCTTGAGGATGGGTCCTACGGGCGCCCAAGGAAACTGTTGTGGGAAGAAGGTGTCCTAGGAGGCAGTCCAGTGTATGCAAGGCATCACGGAGGTGGGGGAGGAACAGTCCTGAGTTTGGCCAGTGCCTACCACAAGATGGAAGATGGCATAGACCTGGTGGGGCAGTTGAGGTAGGGCTGGGTCAGGGAGGGAACCCAGTACACTGCTTGTCTTGGCTTTTCCAGGTTAAAAACTACTTATAAATGGCTGCCTTTCTAACATCTTCCTTCACAGCCTTCCATCTGCCCTGGCCTGGCCTAGGGGATTCCAAGTGCCCTGTGCCCCTGCACATTCCACCACGGCACACTGTGACCTGTCTGTAATCCTCATCAGAGTATGCGCTCTTCCCATTTATCCAACTCTCTGCTCCCAGGATCTAGCACGGTGCCTGGTACCAAGCAGATACGCAATCTGTGTTTGTTGAATGACTGAATGATCCCTGACTTCAACAATCTGCCCCGGAGTTGCAAGGTGTGAGAAGTCATAACCTTATAATTGTTTCTTTCTTATTTCTGAGCTGTAGAAGGAAGAGGTGGGCGAGACCCTCCACGATGTCGATTTTCAGCAGCTGGAAATCAAGAATGCCCAGTTTCTAGTGACGATTGAAGCTAGGAATAAAGAACTGATCCAGCTAAAGCTGACCTCTGGAACCACCCTGCAGGCCCTGAACACATTCAAAGTAAGGTCCAGCCCGATGTCCAGGTCCCCGGGTCTTCCCGTCTCCACCTCTCTGACCACGGTGAGGTACCCATGCACTGCTGCGGTTTCCCCCAGGGTTTACGTGTCCTTCACTGGCCCACTGTTCCCCGAGTTCCCCTGTGAAAAAGCCACATCTCCTATAACACTTTGAAGGTTCCCACAACCCTGGCTGTGCATTAGAACCACCTCAGGAGCTTTTCCTTTTTAAAAAGATATAGAAACACCCCAGTCTCTCACCCTGACCAGTTGAACCAGGAGCGTGAGGTCCTGGTGTTGTCTTTTTCTTAACACCCCAGATGATTTTTATGCACAGTGAGTTTTGAGACCAACCACATTCAGAGCTCTGCTTTATTTAGGCATAGAATAAGCACTTCCCTGCATAAAACCCTGCAAAGAAAAACCATCTTAGCTACAAATCAGAAAACTACTAAATAATTCTTCATCTGCACAGAACTCTTTTTGGAAATAAAAAGCACTCCTAATAATTAAGCAGGAGCATAGGCACGAACAGGGTCTGTCTCTAGCAGACCGGCTGTCCAGTCACACTGTTAGCAACTGGCTCACGCAGTGTTCTGCTAACTGTGGGCCAGTGTATCCTGCCCACTGGCTGGTGAGCTAAGAATGCCTCATACGCCTGATCAGGTGGTAGCGCAGTGGATAGAGTCACACTGGGCAGCAGAAGACCCAGGTTCGAAACCTCGAGGTTGCCGGCTTGAACGTGGGCCCATCTGGCTTGAGTGTGGGCTCACCAGCTTGAGTACAGGGTTGCTGGCTTGAGCTTGGGATCATAGACATGACCCCATGGTCTTTGGCTTGAGCCCAAGGTCGTTGGCTTGAGCAAAGGGTCACTCGCTCTGCTATAGCGCCCCCCCCCATCAAGGCACATATGAAAAAGCAATCAATAAACAAGCAATCAACGAACAACTAAGGTGCCACAATGAAGAATTGATGCTTCTCATCTCTCTCCCTTCCTATCTGTCTGTCCATATCTGTCCTTCTCTCTGACTCTCTCTCTGTCTCTGTCAAAAAAAAAAAATGTCTTTATACAGAGCGTTTGCAAACTATTTGACAGAAAACACTTCCTTTGAAACCCGATTAGGCTCTGGCTGGTTGGCTCAGTGGTAGAGCATTGGCCTGGTGTATAGACATCCTAGGTTCAATTCCCAGTCAGAGCACACAGGAAAAGAGACCATCTGCTTCTCCATCCTTCCCTCTCTCCTTTCTCTCTTCTTATCTCTCTTTTCCCCTCCTGCAGCCATGACTTGGTTGGAGCAAGTTGGTCCCAGGGTCTGAAGATGGCTTCATGGTCTTGACTCAGGTGCTAAAATAGCTCAGTTGCCAAGCAACGGAGCAACAGCCCCAGATGGGCAGAGCATCACCCGATAGGGGGCTTGCCAGATGGATCCTGGTCAGGGTTCATGCAGGAGTCTCTCTCTGCCTCCCTGCTTCTTGCTTAAGAAAAACAAAAAAATTAAAAAGGAAAACAAGGAAACTCAATTAAGCAGAAATGGTTTCTTCCACAGAAATTCTATTTTTCCCCTTAGTAGACCTGTAGTCCAAAATTATACTTTATTATTCTATTTGAAATGTTATCAATAAAACATCTAGTGGAAAGGTGATTTTTTTTCTCTTGTTCATATAAGTAACTACATAATACCCTCTTGGCCTGCAAAGCCTAAGTTCTTTACTATCTGTCAGGACTTCTACAGAGCAAGGTTGCTGACGCCCAGCCTGGGAGGCAGGTGGCAGCAGTGGCTATCCGTGTCAGTGGCTTACAGAGGCGCTTAATTTGGCCCACACGGTGTCATTTTCGAATGTGAATTTGAATGTATTTAGAGTAGGCTAATGTTCATCCCGTATTTTCCTTTTACAAAGGAAAAACCACAACTGCCAGTTCAGCAACGTGTCCCATCTCACCCAGTTGTCTTCCCCGGGCATAAGAATTGTGCTGGCATCCTGTCACTTGGAGCCTGTCTGGTCAGCAGTTGGCTTATCTTGAGCTGTTCTATCCAGATGAAGCCATCCTCGTGACTCTCCCAGGCCCTCGTGCGCGGAGAGCAGGGCAGCACGAGGTTATATCACACTGGACCTGGATCTTATCCTGCAAAATCAATTGACTGACACAGGGCCTGTCTGATCTTGTGGGGAAAAACCAGGGGGTTGGCATGGAGCTACCGGTTTATAAAATGAAACCATCAGGTCGCAGGGGCCTAAACACACAGTGCAGGTTGTTTGCGATCTCTGAGCAGCAGGGACAAAGGCCGCGCCGGGCAAACCGGGGGCCATTTCAGTCCCGATCCCAGGGACTTCAGGCCGGTCTCAAATAATAGTAAGGAGGTGATGGAGCTGCTCACGGGAGTCCTAAGGTGGACACAGTGGGGGCTGAGGGAGAAGCAGGCCCACTTCCTCTGTGTCTCGGGTCTCAGACCTCCCGGGGAGGGGGAGGCAGAAGAGCTGTGCATTGTGCATTCAAGCCTGGGTTTGAACCGGGGGTTCCACTGGGGACCCCAGACACAGCGCTTCGTCTTTAGAGGTGGGCTTTTGTGCCTCAGGACTAGAGCGGGTCTCTACTGTGTCCCCAGCACCAAGAAGAGTGCCTGGCCAAAGCAGGTGCTCAGCTACTTTTGTCGAATGAACTGCTAGTGGGTTAGGTATGTGTTTAGGGGATGGGAGAGTGGGGGGGGGAACCATGTCACAGAAGTATCAAACACCCAAGTGGGAGATCTCGCGAAAAACATGCAGAATAACTTTCCTCCATTACCAAATGCACCGAGGACCTATGACACGCCAGATACAGGGTTAAGCGCCGAGGGTACACACCATGCAGGAGACAGACACGTTCCCTTTTTCTGTGGGCTCTCTGAGTGAGCCTCAGTCAAGGGGGTGCCTTTTTCTCCTGCTTAATGCCCACTAGCCCTGGGTGTCTGAGGCTGGTATATTATAATCGTTTGACCATGGCTGCGATGTGTCACTCTTTATAAAACTTATATGTTTAATTATTTGAGAGTGTTTAGTAGCTATTAATTAACTGGTTGTTTTGTTTGTTTGTTTTTGTTTTTTTAATTTATGTATTGATTTTAGCTGGGGGGGGTGCGAGTGAGAGAGAGAGAGAGAGAGAGAGACAGGAACGTCGATCTGTTCCTGTATGTGCCCTGACAGGGGATCAAACCGGCAACCTCTGGGCTTCAGGCTGATGCTCCAACCAATGGAGCTATCCGGCCAGGGCAACTGGGTTTTTTTACATTAAACTTATTGGAGTAACATTGGTTAATATAATGATATCAGTTTCAGGTGTACATTATAATTCAACATCTGTGTACTCCGAAGTCTAGCGTTTTTTGTCACCCTGTATTTTTACCCTTTCACCCTCTTATGTCACTCTTAACTGACTGTAAACAAGTGGTGCCTGTGGTAGGGAGAATTCTAAGAAACTCCCCAGGCCTCCCCGCCCCCCAGATATGTGCACCCCGCCCAATCCCCGGGACAGTGGATAGAATGGGTTCTGTTATTAGGTTCTGTTTTATCATTAGGTTATATTATACAGTACTGGTGGTGATCTTACAATAGGGAGTTATCTGGGTGGGCCTGAACTAATCACATGCAAGCAGAGGGTTTTCCCGGGCCGTGGAAGTCACAGATTGGAAGCATGAAGGAGATTTGCTGGGTGAGAAGTTCCCCATTGCTGCCTTGGGGACAGAGGGGGCCATGTGAAAGGGATCTGAGGGTGGCCATGAGGAACTGAGGGTTACCCCTGCTGATAGCCAGAAAAAAAAACAGGGGCCTAAGACTTGCAACTTCAAGGAAATGCATTCTGCCAACACCTTGTGAGCTTGGAAGAGGACCCCAACCCCAAACGAGACCCACAGCCCTGGCCAGTACCTTGATTGCAGCCTCAGGGGACCCCCTAGTCACACTGTGCCAAGATGCCACACCGACACCCTGCTCAGAATCACAGATAGCTCCCATCACATCTTCTCGAAGCCCTGCCCACCAGAGCCAGTGACTCCTTGCTGTTCCCTCTGTCCTGCCCTATCTCTGTAAATGGAGGGAGAATGTCTTCCCTCTGATCTCCTTTCTTCTCCCCTGAACTGTTGGTTTACACTGAAACCCTGCCTGGCCTCCCTCTCCCCACAACCCTGGGGCGTTGCCCTGCTCCTGCACCCGCCTCCCTCCCAGCGCCTTTTAGATCCTCCTCAGCCAGACTCTCTCCTCAGCTTGGACCCGCTTCCGTCTTACCGGGACATACTGGACGCAGCCTTTCAGCTTGTTCCAGCGTCCCTCCCTCCAGGGCAACCTTCGTGACCGCTGTTCCCGCATGCTTGGTGCTTGACACCACGGCGGTCTTACATCTCTTCTTGCTCCCCTGTCTAGACCAGTGGTTCTTAACCTGGGTCCTATCAAACCCTAGGGGATAGATGAGTCGGTCTCAGGGGTTCAGAGAAGCCTCTGCCGCAGAGGCCAGAATAAAGTAATACCGTAATTTGTTGTGAGTTCATGCACTTTGTTGGTTTTGTTCTTTGAGCAAGGTGATGTTCATGCACGGCTCATTTTGTGCACCAGTAAAAAAACATATACCTATGTCTTGAATTTGGAAAAAAAAATCATATTTTATTTCTCACTAAAGAAGGGTTTGGTGAATGCGCATATGAAACTGGTGGGTTCGGTACCTCAAAAAAGGTTAAGAGCCACTGGTCTAGACTGTTGGTGGGAGGGCCTACGTCGTCTCCATGACCAGTGCCTGGTGCAGGGGCGTGGATCCCCAGGGTGTGTTGGGCGATCCCCTTGAAGTCCCGGGCTCACTTCTCATCCAAGCAGAGCGTGTCCCGACTCCTCCAGGATAACCCTGCCACCGGGAAGTGGTGATTCCAAGGGGGGCAATCTAAGGAACATGGGCCCAGGGGTGGGGGGGTGCACATGCTGCCTCAGGAGGCTTGGGGGGGGGCTTCTGCAGGATTTCTCCAACCCCGGTTGGCCAAGCCCCGATACGCACTGCAGACAGTGGTAGGGGGTGACGCCATCTGGCTTCAAGTCTTTCTTCTCTATGACCCGTGGCAGATTGTTTCACCTGCGAAAGAGTCAGTGCCCTCCCCTGCCTTCTCCACATGTCAGGCACTGTGCTCAGCACCTATCAGGGTTATCTCCCTTAAACCTCTCCGCAACCCTATGAAGTGACGGGACCACATGCAGAGAGGTTCAGGAACTCGCCTGAAGTGTCTCTGAGTAAGTGGTGGGGCGGGATTCGCTCCCGGTGTCTGGCCATCTGCAGGTGAGGACCAGGCTCCCAGGGTCGCCTCCTCCCCTGCCACCTGGATGCCAGGACTCTGAAAATCTGCACGGCTGTGGGAAGAGCAGGCCCAAGTTCCTGCACAGCCCTGCTTTTCTCCTGCTTATCTAAGAGCCGTCTATTCTCTGCGTAGCTCTCAGCGACCGTCTTCGCTCATGGCTTGCTGTGTCGTTACTTTTCAGACCAGGCTACAGCGAGCAATGGAAATGGCCATCAATCTGGAAAAGGAGATCTTGCTGAGAAACGAGTTACTTGAAAAAATTGAAAGAGAAACCCTACAGGTAGAGGAGGTAAGAGAGGGTTAAACGGGCTATTTGTGGTGCTTGTCTGCAAGGGCTTGAGTCAGTGTCTTTTAAGATCCAAGCCACTTTGATGTTTGTCTGTTAAAGCCTCGATCATAAAAATCAACTTATCTCTGGCTATCAGTGAAGAGAGGGGTACCTGGAGACTGACCTAGTAATGTTGCATTTCACGGCTGGGTTAGGTGTAGAGTCAGCTCATACAGTAGCAATCATGTCGAGTCCAAATACCCCTTGAGACCCTGATCAGTGGTGCAGCGGAGAGAGTGACCTCCTGGAGCGCCAAGGCCATCAGCTCAACCCCAAGGCACTGAGTCAACTCAGAGGTCGCTAGTTTGAACTCCGGTCAGGGCATATATGAGAAGCAATTAATGGGTGCACAACTAAGTGGAACAATGAGTTGATGCTTCTCTCTCTCTCCCCCTTTCCCCCTTCCTCTTTCTCAAAAAACAAAAGAAAGCCTGACCAGGTGGTGGCGCAGTGGATAGAGCGTAGGACTGGGATGCAGAGGACCCAGGTTCGAGACCCCGAGGTCACCAGCTTGAGCGTGGGCTCATCTCGTTTGAGCAAAGCTCAAAGCCAAGGTCGCTGGCTTGAGCAAGGGGTTATTCGGTCTGCTGTAGCCCCATGGTTAAGGCACATATGAGAAAGCAATCAATGAAGAACTAAAGGGTCACAATGAAAATTTGATGATTGATGCTTTTCATCTCTCTCTGTTCCTGTCTGTCTGTCCCTATCTATCCCTCTCCCTGACTCTCTCTGCAAAAAAAACAAAACAAAACAAAAAACAAGAAAAACAAAAGAAAGAACAAATAACCCTTGAGAATCCCTTAAACACCCCATGAAGTAAAATATTTAAAGTGTCATATATACAAACTTGCAAAAAATGTATAATGCATGTCATAATAAACTGACAAGAAAAAAAATACACATACCAAAACACAGTGTTCTATGTCAAGGAGAGAGAGAGCTCTTTAGACATGCAACTCTTATTTGGAATGGTGGCTGCTTGGATGGTAGCCTTGCCCTCTGTCCTGGGCCGCACGGTCACTTGGTGTGAAAAGATGGGTGCCATCACCTGCATTGTGATTTAGCACTTTCATTGTTTTGCTGAGCACCTGATGTTGAATTTCTGCAAGTTAAATGCACATAGGATGTGACTCGAAGAGGAATCTTTGCAGAAACTTGGGGATGAAGAGCACTGGACGTGTAATCAGAAGGCTTGACGTCAGGGTTGGTGTTGCCACTTTCTAGCCTTTGAATCAGACAAGCCTCCGTTTCCACATCTACAAAATAGCCATCACAATCCTTGGGTAGTGATCAGATAGGAATGTATAGCAAGGCTTTGTCAACCTCTAAAGCCATGAGTAAAATTATTAGTGTCATTTTCTAGAATGGGCCTGAAATGTCCCCAGCAATGTGTGTGGCCTCAAACCTGTCTACAGTAGCCAAAATGCACAGGGTTCTGATGTCTGACTCAGCTTTGCCACAGCTGCCATATTATATCCTTGATGGAGAACCAACATGCTCTTCCCGAGAGCCGCGCTTGGTTCAGAGCAGCAGGTAACAAAGTTAAAGCAAAAGTCTGTGTTCTCTTTCCACGCAGAACGTCTGTGGTGCTTATTTATTGGGGTTGACATTTATCAGATTACAAGTGAAACATGAGCCTGACCAGGAGGTGGCACAGTGAATAGAGCATTGGACTGAGATGCAGAGGACCTAGGTTAGAAACCCCAAGGTCCCAGCTTGAGCATGGGCTCATCCAGCTTGAGCACAGGGTCACTGGCTTGAGCGTGGGATCATAGCCATGACCCTATTGTCGCTGGCTTGAACCCAAGATTGCTGGCTTGAGCAAGGGGTCACTCGCTTTGCTGCAGCCCCCCCTTTCAAGGCACATATGAGAAAGCAATCAGTGAACAACTAAGGAGCCACAACAAAGAATTGATGCTTCTCATCTCTCTCCATTCTTGTCTGTCTGTCCCTATCTGTCCTTCTCCCTGTCTCTGTCACAAAAAAAACAAAACAAAAAAACCACAAGTGGAAAATGAAATCCATTTTTTAAAAGCCTGACATTCACTGCTTAGTATATTTTACTTTTCTCGTAAACTTTTTCAACAGCTCTATTGGAACACAATTCACATACTATATCATTCACCCATTTACAGTGTCCATTTTGGTGGTTTATAGTATATCTGCAGCGTTGTATAACTGTCAGAACAGTAATTTGAGAACATTTTTGTCATCCCAGAAAGAGACCCTGTGCCCATTAGAAACCCTTGTCCATATCCCGCTTACCTCACCCGACCCTCCAGCCCTAGGTGACCATTAATCCATCGTCTGTCCCAGTGACTCTGCCTTATTTGGTCATTTCATGAAAAACGAATCATACTATATGTGATCTTTTGTGACTCGCTTATTTGATTTTAATAAGTATGTTCAATATTCATATTGTAGCATGTATCAGTACTTCATTTCTTTTTATGCCTGAATAATATTTCCTTGAGTAGGTAGATCACATTTCATCCATTCATCAGCTGAGAGATACTTGGGTTGTTTCCACTTTCTGGTAATTATTAACGCTGCTGTGAACATTTGCATACAAGTTTTTGTGTGAATATAGGTTTTGTTTTCTTTTCTCATGAACAGGTAGCTAAAAGTAGAATTATGGGATATATATATATATATATGGTCTCTCTCTCTCTCTATATATATATAAATATATATATAATAGCTCTATGTTTAACATTTACAGAAACGGCCAAACTGTTTTGCAAAGTAACTGCACTATTTTACATTCCCATCAATGCTGTGTGTGTGTGAGGGTTCCAATTTCTGCACATCTTCACCAACACTTGTTATTTTCAGGTTTCTTTTTTTTTTTTTTTTTTTACAGGGACAGAGAAGAGTCAGAGAGAGGGATAGATAGGGACAGACAGACAGAAACAGAGAGAGGTGAGAAGCATCAATCATTAGTTTTTCGTTGCTGTTGCAACACCTTAGTTGTTCATTGATTGCTTTCTCACATGTGCCTTGACCGCGGGCCTTCAGCAGACCGAGCCACCCCTTGCTGGAGCCAGCGACCTTGGGTCCAAGCTGGTGAGCTTTTGCTCAAGCCAGATGGGCCCGCGCTCAAGCTGGCGAGCTCGGAGTCTTGAACCTGGGTCTTCCACATCCCAGTCCGACGCTCTATTCACTACACCACTACCTGGTCAGGCTATTTTCAGGTTTTTAAAAAATGTCTGTCATAGTGGATGAGAAGCAATAGCTCATTGTGGTTTGGATTTGAATGTCCCTAACAACTAATTCATGTGCTGATTGGCTACTTGTCCTTTTTGGAGAAACGTCTATTTAAATCCTGTGCTCAGTTTGTAACTGAGCTATCTTTTGTGTGTGTGTGTGTGTGTGTGTGTGTGTGTGTGTGTGTGTGTGTGTGTGACAGAGACACAGAGAGAGAGCGAGAGCAAGAGGGACAGACAGAAAGGGAGAGAGATGAGAAGCATCAATTCTTCGTTGCAGCTCCTTAGTTGTTCATTGACTGCTTTCTCATAGGTGCCTTGACCTGGGGACTCCGGCAGAATTAGTGACCCCTTGCTCAAGCCAGTGACCTTAGGCTCAAGCCAGATGAACTTAAGCTCAAGCCAGCGACCTCAGGGTTTCAAACCTTGGTCCTCTGAGTCCCAGTCCAATGCTCTATCCACTGCACTACCAGCTGGTCAGGCAACTGAGTTATCTTTTTGTTCCTGAGTTGTAGGAATGCTTTATGTTTGCTGGACTCAAATCCCTTATCAGGTATATGCCTTGCAAATACAGGGTGGGGCCAAAGTAGGTTTTACAGCTGTGAGTATGGGAAATATAAAGAGTTTATTCTTAGATTTTTTTTTTCATATGAACAGCTATAAACCTACTTTTGCCCCACCCTGTACTTTCTCCCATTCTGTGGGCTTTCTTCTTACATTCTTGATGGAACTGTTTGCAGCAGAAAACTTATTCATTTTGATGAAGTCCAATTCATCTATTTTTTTTTAAATTTTTCGCATGTGCCTTTGGTATTATAGCTAAGAACCATTACTTAACCCAATGTCGTGAAAATTTACTCCTATGTCTTCTTTTAAGAGTTCTATACGTCTTGCATTTAGGTGTATGATCCATTTTGAGTTGATTTTGTAAATGGTGTGAGGAAGTGATCCAAGAGCTGAAAGAAGAAAGGGAATGGGTGTATTTATAGAGTTTGTTGTATTAACCTTCGTAGTTACTGTTTGTGGGTCTCTCCAATTCTTCCTGCAGATTTGAGTTACCACCCAGTGTTATTTCCTCACTCAGATACAGCATTGTTTCAGCCTGGCTCCTTTGTGCTGTTATTGTCAAATACTTTATGTTTTTATATGTTCTAGGCTCTCAATCCAATTCTTAAATCATTTCTTTTATGTTTTTTTAGAGACAGAGAGAGAGTCAGAAAGAGGGATAGATAGGGACAGACAGACAGGAACGGAGAGAGGTGAGAAGCATCAATCATTAGTTTTTCGTTGCTGTTGCGACACCTCAGTTGTTCATTGATTGCTTTCTCACATGTGCCTTGACCGCGGGCCTTCAGCAGACCGAGTAACCCCTTGCTTGAGCCAGTGACCTTGGGTCCAAGCTGGTGAGCTTTGCTCAAATGAGATGAGCCCGCATTCAAGCTGGCAACCTCGGGGTCTTGAAACTGGGTCCTCCACATCCCAGTCTGACGCTCTATCGACTTTGCCACCACCTGGTCAGGCCAATTCTTTTATTTTTCCAATTCTTAAATCTTAACTGATTCTTTAAGAATTGTTTCTTAAATCAGTTAACAGGGGGAATATACAATTATATTATCTTTTATAATTACCACATAATTGCCTTTACTTATGCTATTTGTTTTCTTCATGTGGAGTTGTTACAAGGAAAAGAGATAGATAGATAGATAGAGAGAGAGAGAGAGAGAGAGAGAGAGACAGGAGCAAATTGAGACTGATCAAATAAAAATGTACTTAAATACATAATTATATCAATAGAAAGGAAAAGCCAAACCTAAGAAATCAAAATAAGTAAAACATATTTCTTAATAATAGAAGGAAAGGAGGAAGGAAAAGAAGGAAGGAAGGAAGGGAGCGAGGGAGGGAGGGAGAAAGGAAGAAAAAGAGGGAGGGAAAGAGACTTTTAGGCTGTGCTTAGTGTTTCTGAGCTGGATGAAAACATTTCGGTCTTTAAAAAGTCAGAATTTTGTGGTTCCCCTCACTCCTTTGAAAACTTGCACATTGTTTTCAGAAGCATTCTAAAACTGGCTGAGGAAAGGAGTACTGGGTGGTGGTCCCCAGGGCCCTGAAGCACCAGGGATGCCGGGGTCTAACTGCTCCTTCCTGGCGCAGGACCGGGCCAAGGCCCAGATGGCGAACAAGAAGCTGCGGAGGCAGCTGGCCGAGTTCCGGGCGCCGCCCGTGATGGTGTACGTCCAGGAGAAGGCCCGGAGCGGGGACCTGGAGAAAACCATCAAGACCTGGGAGAGGAAGGTGGAGATCACAGAGGTGGGTCACAGAGAAGCCCCCGACCTTCCATGCCCTTCGCATTTTCGTTTGGGATTTTGTCTTTCGAGCTGAGGATACAGATGTTTGGACGTGTAATGTCTGCAGTTGCTTCAACTCTTATACAGAAATAAACGTTGACTTTTTTTTTTTTTTAAGATTAGTAAAAATAGCCATAGAGCATTGGACTGGAGTGTGGAGGATCCAGGTTCGAGACCCCGAGGTCTCCAGCTTGAGCGCGGGCTCATCTGGTTTGAGCAAGGTTCACCAGCTTGAGCCCAAGGTCACTGGCTCGAGCAAGAGGTCACTAGGTCTGCTGTAGCTCCCCCTCCTCCGTCAAGGCACATATGAGAAATCAATCAATGAACAACTAAGGAACCACAACGAAGAATTGATGTTTCTCATCTCCCTTCCTGTCTGTCTGTCCATATCTGTCCCTCTCTCTCTCTGTCTCTGCCACACATACACACACACACACACACACACACACACACACACACACACACACACACACACAAAAGATGAGTGAAGAGGCTTGACCTGTGGTGGCGCAGTGGATAAAGCGTCGACCTGGGAACACTGAGGTCGCCAGTTCAAAACCCTGCACTGGTCTGGTCAAGGCACATATGGGAGTTGATGCTTCCAGCTCCTCCCCCCTTTCTCTCTTTCTCTCTCTCTCTCACTCTGTGTCTCCTCTCTAAAATGAATAAAATTTAAAAAAAACTTTAAAAAAAAAGATGAGTGAAGAAAGGAATCGTGTATTAAAACAATTTCTAAAAAATGTCATTAACAGGAATTTTAAAGCTTCTGTTTCAGCGTTAGGGACAGGGCCTTTTCAGGCTATCCGGACGAGTCTCCGTAGTAATAGAGTGTTTTGAGTTGTTTTCATAATGAATTCTGGAAGCTTCTAAATCCCTCTTCCACACCATTGATAATTTAGTGATTGCTACTTTATACATGAAGCCAGTTTTTTTTAAAAAAAAATAAACTAGTAATAAATTTTGAATAGACTCAGACCTCATGTCCACGCGCTTACATGGTTGCCATGGGTCTTTTCATTTCTGACTCACCTGGCAGCCGTTTCCTGTGACTCCGTGTGCACGGAAGCACCGTAGCCCTTGTGAACCGTGAAGAGAAACGGGAAATGTGCAAAACTGTGCTGGCGCCAGAAAAAAGGGAAGCACAGACGGCCCCAGGCCGGGGCACACGCCAAGCACCCCCTACCCCCAGACATCACTGGAGGAGCACTGCGTTTGTACCTATAGATCCTGACTCCATGTCGCGCACGGTAGGACGCGTGGATTGGAATCCAAACTGGGGCCCAGCGGATCGAAGGCTGAGAAGTAGCACAGAATCACATGGGAACCCGCAGCTCCTCACCTCACTGAACAGACACAAGTTCTTTGGAAAGATCTTCCAGACGCCCCTACAAAGCCACACGCCGCAGCATGCAAGGCGCCATTGCAGGGCTGGGGCCGGGCGGGTGCTGAAGAGTCCCAAGCGGTTTTCCCCAAATGACCATCTCCCCTCTCTCCCCCTCTTTCCATTTGCAGATGTCCTTAAAAGGCTATCGCAAGCAATGGAATAAAATGAAAACAACCCATGAGCAGTTGCTGCAATTTGCCCTCCTGGGAAATAGACAGAAGGAGGTCACAGCTGCAGATCGAAAAGCGACCCATTAAAATAATCAGCTCCTTTCTCATCATGGGGTCCTCTTACTATTCCCTGTGCTGGCTGGTGTCCTGGACTCTCTAGCCAGGCCAACGGTCACCTCCCAGGCCACATCTCCCTGTGGTGGGTGTTTTCACAGCCTGGCCCCTGGAACCCTTAACTCCGAAAGAACCACAGGGCACACTGATGGTTTGACTTGGTAGCCCACATTTAGTTCACAAGCACAAATGAAAGTGACCTTCCTAAACATGGGTGTGGGACAGGGGACGGAGAGCCACAGGCCTGTCTGTGCAGCACAGAGGTGCAGCGATCAAAACTAGACCCCAAAACAGCGTGGTTAATGCCTGGCACTGGGCGCCCTAAGCTTCAGTTTGGAGGGCTAACTCCTAGACTGTATACTGTTATACGTGAAAAGAAGCACAGAGGAACACAAGAGCATTTCTTGGTGCTGACGTAACCTGTTCTGACCTGAAACAGACCTACCCTTCCCAGCCTGCTCATCATAATAGTCATAGTATAAGGGTTTTGAGCCATCCGCAGGGGTGGGCACATCAAAAGAGCTGTCAAACTCCCTAACGCCTACACCCTCTCTAGAGTTGTTTTCTGGCCATGAAAGTTCAGTGTTACTTTGTTCTCGGACTTGTGCATGGGTCCATGCAGCATGGCCCAGCTCAGAATATTTTTCCCGTGTCACAGTGCCATGAGGCGAGTAGCCATGGAAGGGAACCGAGTTCTCCCAGTGGTGGAAGGCAGACAGGGGGAGACTGGATGTCATAGTCTTGGACATGATCCAGTTGCTGTAGTCTTCCACCTTGATGTACAGAAACAGACCAGGGCACCTCTCACCACCTGGGGACAGGATTCCTCTCAGCACCCACAGGTTCATTCGGTGTAGCTGACACATCATTGGGTTTCCTGGGTCCCCCTGTGACAAAGGACAGAAGGCTTCAAGTTTAAAAAAACATTTTTAAAATATATCTCTGTGCAATTTACTGTTTGTTCTAGAAATATTTTACACTGGTTCCCATGGAAAATGGGGTGAATTCAGTGGTTTTCAACCACCAATCTGCAGATCGGTGCCGGTCTGCTCTTTCACAGACCAGTACAAAATTTCTGGTGGACCGGCACCCGTCTGCAGACCAGCAGTTGAAAACCACTGGGGTAGATCGGATACTCCTTCCAACCTAGGCAGACACCACCACACATTCCAATAAGATGGCTTTTTTTTTTTATTACACAAATTATTCGTAGACTTCTGCAGTTTGCCAGTAGCTTCCTGGCTCCCAATTCATTTTCTTGCCCCTTTCAAGGACTAAATCCCCTCCCTCTTTTGGTTTCTCATTCCTCAAATGTTGATACTACTCTTCCTCCTGGCCTGAAATGGTCATATTTCCCCCACTCCTCTCTCTCTTGTTTCCATCCTTCATTTAAGCTGCTCGATCCCATGGACAGTCTTGTTAGGGTCAGAGTCACATTTCCCCGGGAGCATGCACTGGATCAGGGTCACAGCTTTTCACCTGAGGAGCTGCCTGTCACTGTACAAGCTCCCGGCATCCCCTGTTCCCGTGGGAGATGTTCCTGGGGACTCAGGAATTCTGCCACATAGAGTGGGTAGAAGCTTGGGACACTTAGCTATATATGTGACCCTGGCAAGTTGCCTACTTTGAAAGTAGAATGGCTTAGTCATGTGACCCTGCAGATGGTGACTGGGTGGTCCATTCAGTAGGGTAGTAGGGTTTTTTTTGTTTTGTTTTTTTGTTTTGTTTTTACAGGGACAGAGAGAGAGAGTCAGAGAGAGGGATAGATAGGGACAGACAGACAGGAACGGAGAGAGGTGAGAAGCATCAATCATTAGTTTTTTCGTTGCCGTTGCGATACCTTAGTTGTTCATTGATTGCTTTCTCACATGTGCCTTGACCGTGGGCCTTCAGCAGACTGAGTGACCCCTTGCCAGCGACCTTGGGTCCAAGCTGGTGAACTTTGCTCAAACGAGATGAGCCTGCGCTCAAGCTGGCGAGCTCGGCGTCTCGAACCTGGGTCTTCCGCATCCCAGTCCTGCGCTCTATCCACTGTGCCACCGCCTGGTCAGGCTCAGTAGGGTTTTGATTGAGCACTTGCCCTCTTCCAAGTGCTCTCCACCATAGAGAGCCATGAGTTTCAAGTGACAGTCCCAGCCCCCAAGAGTACACCATCCCTTGAAGTGACCACTGCTTACTGTCAGCATTGAGCTTCTACTCCGTCATGTCCTTACCAAGCAGACAGCACTGGTCTCCTCCTCTATGTGATTGCCACATCCTATATCCTGGGCTCTTATTAGAGGACACAGGCTGATCTCTTTCACGAAGATTTTCCTCAGGATACTCATCGTCATGTGATTTCCTGTCTGGACCATACAAAAGAGATCCCAGGAATTATTAACAGGAAGGCATCCCCAAAGTCAGCTCAACCACGACTCACATGTCCAGATGGGAGTGGGTGGAAACTGTTCTGATAAACCCCTTTCCTCACAGAAATCAGAACCTGTGTCTGAGATTTTACTGAATACCACTCTTGCTTTGAACTTGAATGTGAATATAGGCAGAGAACATATTCACTTTCTCAACATCTATAGAGAATACACCTCCTGGTTATTTCCCAAGAATAAAAAGAAAACAAGGATGGTTTAGGCAAAGAGCATGGTTTGCTCTAATTCAGGGCATAATGTCCCCAGTCCCTCTATAATCTTACACTAATTTCAGGTTGTCAGCTGCGTACGTACTTCCAATTTTTTATATATAATTATTTACTCATTTTAGAGGAGAGAGAGAGAGAAGGGGAGAGGAGCAGGAAGCATCAACTCCCATATGTGCCTTGACCGGGCAAGCCCAGGGTTTTGAACCCGCGACCTCAGCGTTCCAGGTCGATGCTTGATTCACTGCGCCACCACAGGTCAGGCCATGCACTTCCAATTTTGATGCAGAACTAAAGTAAAAAGGATCTAGTATAAGAGTGGCCACAGAAAGGACAAGCCCGGGAATCATGACTGATTTAGGTGTGGGTTCCAACCCAGCTCTAGAACCTCGAGCCACATGTAGCATTCAGATAAGCCCCAGAACGGTACGTCCATGTCACCCCCCCACCACCACCATTAGCACACCCACAGCCTCCTCTAGGGGAAGGCAGGCATTAACTGCAGATGTGGGAATCCATCCGGCCACCCAGCAGTTCTTCAAGGTGAGTTGCATTTGCAGCTTTCTGGTGAGGAAGCAAATAGATTGGACCAGGCTGTTGAACTGCATCGCCGTGTCTGTCTTCAGGAGGGCTAAGTTATGGGTCATTGTTTTATTGTCAAAGCCCTGGTGGAGGATGATGGTGTTGACTGGATACTCCTCGTGAGATATCACCGTGGCGTCCATCTTAGCTATACCAACCACAGCGACAGCAGTCCTCCTAGAGAGAGAGCAAGGGCATCTTGAGAAACCAAGGTACCGAGGCAGCTTTACTTAGATGTCCCCATTTTCACATTTACTATGTTTGAGTCTGTAACACATTCAACTCGTCTTCTCTGGGCCTTAAGTTTTACTCTCCCTTTGGATCCAGTTGCAGGAAATCTTTACTGAACCCCTAGGCTTGTGCTCTCCTATGTGAGCCCATAGAACCTTGGGGGTTCTTCTATCTTAACATCCTTTGTTCCAGCGCCTCAAGAGAATTGGTTATGTTATGGCCGATTATCTTTATTTTTTTCTGTGCATAGCTTTTTTTTTTTTTTTACATAGTTGTCATCATATCAAAGATGTCCTCTTAATTTAAGCACATAACGTTTTAACACAGGCATCCTTCCATAATATATACTCGGTAAAAACACTTCAGATTAATGCCGGTGTTAATGATGGCGTAGTTCAGTGGGTCTTTTCCCCTTTACCTCTCGGGAATCGCCCAAGGAACTATGAGCATGAAAAACAAATGCAAACACCAGAAAATGGAGAGACACTAGAGATCCCAAGCCTTGGAATCAGAGGAAGCACTGAGAAAAGCAGGGAAGGACAGCAAGTGTGTGTGTGAGGGGGTTATAGACGACACCTACCACCACAGAATCGGGGAAGCCGGTCAGACATGCTTCTCCACATAGAAGCAGAAAGAAAAGAAATAAGCCATGCCAGAACGAAGGCCAAATTGGAAGCGGCATAAAGAATAGAGACCATAGAAAACACAGTAAGGGACACAGAAGGCAGGACTGAGAAAAATGACCAAAATGAAATGGACAGGAACAAAGACTTTTAAAGGCCAGAGAGGAAAATGGCAGTCAGCAGAGGGTCCGCAGACCACAAAGAAGGTAACTAGAAGACCAAAAGAAAAAAAATATTTTAAGATACAATGTAAGAAAAATTTCCAGAAATAAGACTTGGACCTATATCCTGGAGGGGTACTCCATACCCTAGAGGGGAAATGGTACAGAATGATTACCACGGAGCCATATCCTTGTCAGCCCCTAGTAGGAAACAGCTGGCATACTTAACTACGGTCAGGTGAGGAAAGTTTAATAAAGGGATTTTTTTTACAAAGGTCTTAGCAGCACGCAAGGAAATCACAGGGAATAGGGCGTTACAGCTTCCTGCTGAAGTAACAGCAAGGTACTGGTGTCCCTAGGCTCTAGGCGAGACGAGGGGGAGGGAGCAGCCAGACAGAGCTGTGGGGAGTGGGTCACTTGGCTGCAGGAGGCAGCCAGACTGCAGTACCCCTCAGGGGAGTAAGGACCTTGACCTCACCCCACTCCCTCTGATCTCTTGCCGGTGCTCCCCTTAGCCACACCCAGCTGGAACCCAGAAGGCAAGTGTGCCCATTGTCGTAACCCACACAGGCTGGCCCCCGGCACCCACAATGTAGAAGGGAATTAAGAGTGGGTCTGGAGGGGTAAATGAGAAAGAGCCAGCATACTTAGTAAAGCTGCTGGACTTGGAAAGGAATCCTTGGGCATTCAGACCAAATAAGAGTGTCATCTTAAATGTGGCCATCTAAGCCTGACCTGTGGTGGCGCAGTGGATAAAGCATTGACCTGGAATGCTGGGGTCACCAGTTCAAAACCCTGGGCTTGCCTGGTCAAGGCACATATGGGAGTTGATGTTTCCTGCTCCTCCCCCTTTCTCTCTCTCTCTCTGTCTCTCTTCTCTGAAATGACTAAATATATTCTTTTAAAAATTTAAAAAAATGTGGCCATCTAATTCGTTGTCTAACCCAGTGAAGGGAGACACTAGGACACTGGGACAGCAGGACACTGGGACAGTGGGTGTAAACCAAGCGTCTCCCAGACATGCTAGGCTGTGCGATCACCTACCTATGGAGGGAAAATCAAACTAGCTTCAGACTTCCCCGCAGCAAGATTTCATACCAGAAGCCAGGGGATAATACCTTTCTTTTGATTCTTCAAAAGAAAGGAGATGTGATCTATGAATTCTATCCTTAAGTGGTCATTCAAGTTTAAGTGGGAGCCCGGTAAGAAACGACTTGAAGACACATGTAGCCAATTCTGGTGCTGAATGGAGAAAACCCGGCAAAAAGGGGTGCCAGTAAGTGTGGAGTTCCTTATAATCTTAGACTGAATTAAAATTAATACTTACCAAATTTTAGACTGGAGTGAAAATGTAAACTTTGGCAATAATCAAACGGTTTAACTAAAGCTGAAAAGGATGTCAGAGGTTTTTTTCTCATCTTCTATAGGAGTCTAAACATATGGTTTATACATGGCTACTATATGGCCCAACAAGGATGTGCAAATATGCACAGGAATCAAGGTAAACATTATAGCACATATAATCTATTAAAATTGGGTGACGGAGGAGAAAGGGAGAAGGAGTGGAAAAAGGAACTGTGGTGTTGGCCACAGTAGAGTCTAGAAAGGAACATTCGGAAAGAACCAGAGGATTTAGAAACCTTCCATGAAACTTGAACTCTAAGGTGAGCACCAGAGCAAAAATTCAAACTTTGCAAATGAATCCAAAGAGACATGCAAAGTAAGGTCCATGTAATGAAAGCAAAAGCAAGAATCAGTAAACCCAGAAAATGTCGCCTAAAATAAAAACGAGAAGCGGGAGCTTCCATCTGAACATCAGCAAAATAGGGTGGAGACAAAGAAAGGCTCTTAAGGAGGAGAAAGAACTCAGTCTATAGTGACAACCTTGCAGTTATAAACATTCAGCAGCAAGTGACACAATGTCTACAAAAGAAACATCCAGAAAACGGGGAGAAAGAGCCAGGAGCTTGTTCGTGATAAGAGATCTTAATTCACCTCTGTTGGCCCAGGACAGATCAGGGACCCTCCCTCCCCCAGTTCATATACTAAATTGTACACCAAAGACAGAGAATGAACTTTTAAATTTACTTGTGGAAAATATCCTCGTAGACCACATATAGCAGACCACAAGGACAGCCTCATGGAGTAACTCTAAATTAAATGATGCCAGAAAATAAAACAAACACCTACCACCCTGAGTCAAACAGAAAATCAAGCCCAAAACAGCAGACTGAACAGAAGAGAGGAGTAACGGAAAAGGACAACACAAAGCAGAACCGCTCGGAAGGGCTAGTTGGAAGCGACCAGTAAGATTTAGCCGGGTCTTGCCACTCCGCAGTTCTCGCACCAATATACTGGCATGTGTGTTGAAATGACGTGTGTGCTGGTATATCTACTGCAGCATTTCTGGTACGGGTAAAAGATGGGAAACAATGTCGATTCCCATCGTTAGAGGACTGTACCTGTGGTTCAGCCATCATGGAATACTGTGCAGCTGAGGAAAAAGAATGTGGTCGCGCTCTCTCTCTCTCTCTCTGTGTCGATAGGAAAAGACCTCCCCAACATTCATGATAGAGTGAAAACAGCAGAGAGTGAAATACCAGTTGTATTTGGGGGGGGTGTTATAGACTGAATTGTGGTCCCCCTAAAATTTAGTATGAAACTCTAGTCCCAAATATGACTGTATTTTCAGATAGGGCCTCTAAGGGGGTAATTAAGTTTAAATCAGGTCGTAAGGGTAGAATTCCAATCCAATCAGACTGGTGTAGAAACACCAGGAGGGTGCATACACAGGGAAAACTGTGTGAGGACACAGTGAGAAGGTGGCCCTCTGCAAGCCAAGGACAGAGTCCTCAGGAGAAACCAGTGCTGCCAGCACCTTGATCTTGGATGTCCAGCCTCCAAGAAATAAACTTCTGCTGTGTAAGCCACCTTGTCGGTGGCATTGTGTCACAGCAGCCTTGGCAGACTAATACTGGGGGGGGGGATTCTCCCGCCGTCAATAGACGTAAGAATCACTATACACAGACCGGTAGCTATATAGATATCCATAAATGTACTGAGCGTTTAAGGAAGAATACCCTAGAAACTGGTGACAGCGCTCAAGGGAGGGCTGCTAGTAACTGAAGCTCCGGAGAGGGAAGGACTGCCCTTCTTTTTATATAGCCTTTGGTTTCCCATGAACATTATACTTTATACATGTATTTCAGTTAAATACATGTATTTCTAATTTAAAAATATAAATCAACCTGACCTGCAGTGGCACAGCGGATAAAGCATCGACCTGGAACGCTGAGGTCGCCAGTTTGAAACCCTGGGCTTGCCTGGTTAAGGCACATATGGGAGTTAATGCTTCCTGCTCCTCCCCCTTCTCTCTCCCTCTCTCTCTTTCTCTCTCTCTCTGTCCTCATTCTCTAAAAAGGAATAAATAAAATTTAAAAATTAAAAAGAATATATATAAATCACACATTAAAAAATTCAGCAGCTGCACAATATTTCATCGAAGATATATACTATAATTATTTTGCCAATTGTAATCATTATACTCTCTCTCTGTATATATATATATATAAAATATAGTGCATAAATAGTATTTATATATTACACAATATAGTATATAGTATGTATACTATTTATACACTATTGTATAATATATACCATATACAAAGTGTATTATATACTATTCATACATTATACATTATATGTAATATACTGTATATAAAAGAGTAATATCCTATAATTTACTTCTTCATAATAATTGTACATTATATTACAGAGTTTTATTTATTAACCATTCTATGAACAACCTTATGCACAAACTTTTTCCAGTGGTTGAAATTATTTCCTTAATGTTGATTCCTAAAAGCAAACTGATTGGGTCAAAAAGTAAGATATTTTACATAAAATGTTATTTCTTTAATAACATTTTTAAAAATTTATTTATTGATTTTAGAGAGCACGGGGGGGGGGGAGATAGAGAGAGAAGGGGGAGGAGCAGGAAGCATCAACTCCCACATGTGCCTTGACCAGGCAGACCTGGGGTTTTGAATCAGCAACCTCAACGTTCCGGTCAACGCTTTATCCACTGCACCACCACAGGTCAGGCTTCCTTTAATAACATTTGTGGGTTTTTTTTTTCTGCTTTAAAAGAATACAAATTATTGTAAAAAATTTGGAAAACACAGAGAACTTCAAAGAAGAAAATAACAAAAGTGCTTTGAGCATCCAGAGATAAGCAGCTCCTAAGGTATTGGCACGTTTCCTTTGAGCCCTTTCCCTATGGAGTGTGTGTGTGTGTGTGTGTGTGTGTGTGTGTGTGTGTGTGTGTGTGACGTTGTTAAGGCCTGAGGCAAGTGTTTTAAGATAAGGGCTCCCATCAACCTTAGTGCCTCTGTGATCCCAGTAAAATGGGAAGGAACATCCTTCCTGCGGGGCATGGCACCAGGCTGCTCCAACTTTGGCATCTGGTGACTTGAGGACTCCAAGACTCACGACAGAGCGGATGCTAGGCCAGTAAAGAGCCCTGTCACCCTGTCACCTGGAATGCACCTTCCAGGCCCCCCTATCCTGCCCCGAGGGCAGGGCGCAGCTTGTAGACCCCAGAGCGGGGGTACTGGCCTGTTCTCAAAGGCGGAGGCGATGCTGAGGATCCAGAACTCACTGAGGATGCTGCCGAAAGCCAGGTGGGTGTGGTGAGAGTCCTGCAGGGACACCACCCACGGGAACTCCTCTTCGCTGACCAAACCCTCCTCGGAAGCTTCTAGAACGCTGGTTTCCTGCATGCCACAACCTGGAGAGGGGTTGAGGGTGGCGTCTCACTGCTGGGGCCAGGAGTCAGTGGCCTGTGGCCCCACCACCACACGAGACTGCAGAAACTCCCCTCCTGCTGGTTTCCCACTCCATCTGGCTCTCCGTACTGGTCACCACGAACTCTCCCACCCCCGTTTCTTTTCCTAGTAGGTCTCCTTCCTTATAAAAGACTCTTGGTGGCATCTTGGAATCTAAAAACAATGTTAGGCTACTCAGAAATGAAATGTTTGCCCTGGGTCACTTGTCTGTAGGGCCCGGTCCCACAGGCACCAGGCTCTGGGAGGACACGTCCACCTGCAGGCGCTGGGGCATGTGCCCCTGGAAGACCAAGAAGGGGCTATGAGTAGGGAAGCAGGCCGCCATCGACCCCTTCTGGCCTGAGGTTTATTTTCCTAACTGCACTCTCTCCGGAGGATCAACGCCCACAACAGGCAAGAGAAGCCACGGGTTCCTACATCCACGCCTCACGTTCCGTGCCTTTTCCTGTTCCTGCCAATAACGCATGCTGCTGGCCCAAAGTGCAGAGAGTCACCTTCCCCACCGAGGCCCTGTCTAATTCACCCTGCCGTGTGTTACAGGACCGGCTATGTCACGGAGGAAGACAGCCCGCACTCACTGGCAGAAGCGTGGGACACGTAGAGCAGCGCCAAGAGCATCCCTGTCATCTCGGCCATCCCCAAGGAGAGGCGCAGCAGACACCATGGGCAGCTGTGGAAACAACAGCCCAACAACGCACAGGCTTCTTCTCTCCTCCCCAAAGTGGTGACCTCCCCCTGCGAGGGTCGGAGGCCCAGCCTCCTTCATTCCCGCCAACAAAGCTTCCAACATGTGAGGCACAGACCTGTCACGTCCCTATGGCTCGCTTCCGTGCGGTAAAGAGGCAGGGACCAGCTGTCCGGCACCGGGATTCGGCGAGGGTTTGTGAGATGACCCAAGGAGATGAGGCAGCCCACGCCTGTCAATCCAGCCGGGGTCCCTGGCTTCCCATGGAGTTGGGTCTCAGAAGAGTGTTGTTTTTGACCAGTGGACTTCAACCCTCGCCCTAACTCTGTAGCTTTAAAATGCTCCTGAAAGCAAAAAGCAGGGGTTTAGTGCCCATGCTGGTTTGGACCCTCCTACTATAAACTCCGCTGACTTGAATCACACTTGATTTCTTTCAGCGAGGGACCGCTCCTACTTTTACATGGTGCCAGCCCTGACGTTTTGCTCAGTTAATTTGCACAAGAACCCTGTGAAGTAGACACTATCCTTAGCCCCATTTTACAGATTCAGAAACTGACACTTAGAGTCACTGAGAAGCCTGCGTAAGGGCACATGGCTGCCAAGTGGGGAGGCTGGAATCCAAGTTCAGGTCTGTCTAAAGCCAGAGCCCGTGGGTCTTCACCATCTGCCATACCTCCAGGCCTGCCCTTGCCTCAAGCAATGCTCAAGAGCCTGAGGAACCCATGGGTGCCTGTCTCAGTCACCATGTTCTACTCTCCACCCCGGATGTCCCTTGTCGCCAGGATGGTTCTCAGAGTTCCTCTGTGACCTGCTCCTGCTAATGGAGAAATGAACTCACTCTCACCTTACACAGCAGAGCCCAACAGAGGGGTTCCTTCTACCACCTTGGAAAGAATGTTCCATTATGGCATCATGGTTACCATGGTACCACCAAGCAAACGTCTGGACATGGAGACTTAGGAGGAGCCAGAATGAAAAGCCTGCCTGTTTTCTAAACTGGGCAGGACTATTCTGGAAGCCTGGCTGTCCCCAGGTCTGACCAAGAAGACATCCCTTTTGCCAGATCACAAAGTCCTGGCCAGTGGTGGCCCTGGTCTGTCTGCCTCCTCAGCACCCGCCCTGTGTCCACACGAGTGTGTCAGACTGGATGGAGGAAGCCAGCGACTAGGGTGGGTTTGGTTTTCCCAGTTCCTGTGAGCATTCTCATACTCCCAGGGTGGTTTCCCGGAGGCTCAGCCCAGTTGTCTTTAGTGGCTCCAAACCAAGGTACCCCACGGGCTGTCACATCGTGGGGCCAGATGGGAGCTGCTCTCCGGCCACTGCCAGAAGCTTTGGTTTCAGCCCAGATGCCAGGATTGAGGAAAGTGTTGACAGCATGGTGGTCAGATGTTCCTCCGTGGGATCAGAGGGCTTGCAGGCTGCTGGAGCAGGAGCTCCAGAAATAGTTATTGGACCCGTAGATGAATGGCTGACGGAAGGAAGGAGGGCTGGATGGAGAGTGAAGCCTGACTCAGAAAGGAGCTGCTGCTCCTCTCCCCGCCCCCGCCCCCCAGGTTCCCTGGATGCCCTGACCCGCCCCCCACACTCTCCATCACCTTTAACACCGAGCAGGGCAAGCAGGGCGTGGCTTCTGCTGGAGAACAGACTGGGAAAGATTGCTGGCAGTGGGAAAAATGGGACTTAATCCTTCCGTATGTTCTGCACTGCACGTCTTAACGAGTTTGCCCATTTTCTTGTTTATGATTGCCAGTCACCCTGCCAGGATGAAGGAATGACCTGAGATTTCCAGGTGGTAACCTGGTAGCTCAGGGCAGAAAGGTCACTTCCCTAACACCACACATCTACAAAGGGCAGGGGCAGGACTTCCAGCTCCAGGCTGGTGAACCGTCTCCAAGTCTCCACGTCTCAGCCTGGACCCTGTGCTGCCTTTACAGGGGGCAGAAGCAGAACTGGTGATTGAGCCAAAGTCACGGGGCTGCTCTTTAGGAGTCGGATGCTGAGGCTGGTGCATGAGACCCCCCCCCCCAACTGCCTCTGAATTCCTCTTTTTTTAAAAATTATTTATTTATTCATTCATTTTTAGAGAGGAGAGAGACAGAGACAGAGACAAAGAGAGAAGGGAGTGAGGAGCAGGAAGCATCAACTCCCATATGTGCCTTAACTGGGCAGGCCCGGGGTTTCGAAGCAGCAACCTCAGTGTTCCAGGTCGAGGCTTTATCCACTGCGCCACCACAGGTCAGGCCGAATCCCTCTCTTAATTCCTGCATGAAAAGAAGCCACATGCATGCAGGACACCAGAAACACTCTGTCTCCTCAGCAGACCTCATGAATAGTAGGCCTTAAATTGTCACCCTCTAGGGGCTGCTCAGTACAGGCCATCCACTCTAGGTAAAACTTTTTTTTTTTTGGTATTTTTCCGAAGTTAGAAGTGGGGAGAAAGTCAGACAGACTCCCGCATGCACCGGATGGGGACGGGGATCCACTGGCTCGCCCACCAGGGGGCGATGCTTGGCCCATCTGGGGCTGTTGCTCCATAGCGGTGGGAGCCATTCCAGTACCTGAGGCAGAGGCCATGGAGCTGTCTTCAGAGCCCGGGGCCAACTTTGCTCCAGTGGAGCCTTGGCTGTGGGAGGGGAAGGGAGGGATAGAGAGGAAGGAGAGGGGGAGGGGTGGAGAAGCAGATGGACACGTCTCCTGTGTGTCTTGAACGGGAATCAAACCTGGGACTTCCACACGCCCGGCCGACGTTCTACTGCTGAGCCAACCAGCCAGGGCCTCTAGGTAAAACTTTTAAAGGTTCATCAAAATTTCTAAAATTACTATTTAACTGTTTACATTTAAAATAACAGCTATAATAGTTTACCATCTTTGAGAGGAAATTTGTTTGCAACCTTACGTCAAGGGCTGCATATCCAGGATTGTGACAGCAAGCAACACGTAGTGTCTCAACCTGTCACTTTCTGTTTCACTCCACCTCTCTGCTAGGTTAGGAAATCCCACTCTCAGTGTAAGGAAATCTGAAATCGCTGCAAGTTATGGTCGCTTTGTCAGAGCCCTGGATTTTCAGATTGGACATGGACTCCAAAATCACAGAGCCTTCTTTTATTTTTTCATTGATGACTGCTCCTGCCTGCTCCCGAGCCCGCCCATCATGCTCAAAACATGGGGAGCTGAAAATTTCTTCTGGGACGTTGGAAGTTTCATCCTGGGAGATAACAACGGGTAGATTTCTAGTCCACTTGGTTGCTTTTCCCTCCAGAAAATATTTCTTCACATTGCACAGCAGATTTGAGAAATGGTTTTATAATGCCAATAAGAACCCTGGCTGGATAGCTTGACTGGTTAGAGCATGGTCTGGATATGCAAGGTTGCTGGTTCAATCCCTGGTCAGGACATATACAGGATGTTTCTCTCTCTTTCTTCCATTTCTTCTCTCTAAAATCAATGATTAATTTTAAAAAAGTCAGTAAGAGCTTTACTATGTTTAAAATTCTCTTGTGAAATTACCAAAACAAAAAAATAATCAAGGACCCCTTCGTTTACGTACCACACATTTTCTAAGCTTCACTTGTGAGTCATCATCGGTTTGTTGAATAGTTAAGCAAAATCTCTGCTAGTTCAAATACGGCATAGTTATTGCTCACCTGCCTGGTCTGAGGTTGATATTGCTATAACGTCCTAGAGTCTTTGAAACAGGAATTTTGTTAATAGGTCATGCTGCCTTCTCTTTGAATGCAAAGAGAAGGCATCCGTTTCTTTCACTGAAAGCTTGCCGGCCATGGTATGACATCTGCTATGAGGAGCATAACTTTGAATGAGGTTTTTGTATTTAGATATATTCTCTGCTTAGCAAAAAACCAGAAATCAAGAATTTCTTGTAAAGCTTTATAAGGCTCTCATTCTGGGGGGGGGGAACCCTATAATTCATTTACCAAGGAGGTCATTGCACTTGTTTGGAAGTGACAAAATTGCTTTAATGGTTTCATGCCATTATTAGGCAATTTTATTTTCAGATACAAGCGTAACTCATTTTATTGAGCTTCGTTTTATTGACCTTCATGGGTGTTGCATTTTTTAACAAATTGAAAGCAAGACCCCACACCAGCAAAATGATTGCCACTCACTTTATTGTGATGCTCAGTCTTTGTGGTGTTCTGGAACCCAACCTGCAGTATCCTTTCTCTCTGTTCCTATTTCAGGCTGTTTTTTTAATTTTTTAAATTAATTAATTAATTAATTATTTTTTACAGGGACAGAGAGAGAGAGTCAGAGAGAGGTATAGATAGGGACAGACAGACAGGAGCGGAGAGGTAAGAAGCATCAATCATTAGTTTTTCGTTGCCGTTGTAACACCTTAGTTGTTCATTGATTGCTTTCTCACATTGCCTTGACCGCGGGCCTTCAGCAGACCGAGCAACCCCTTGCTGGAGCCAGCGACCTTGGGTCCAAGCTGATGAGCTTTTGCTCAAGCCAGATGGGCCCACGCTCAAGCTGGTGACCTCGGGGTCTCGAACCTGGGTCTTCTGCATCCCAGTCCAACGTTCTATCCACTGTGCCACCACCTAGTCAGGCTTTTTAATTTTTTATTTTTTATGTGCTGTGTTTTCACTAAGATGGGTTGGATCATAAATTCTTTTTTATTTATTCAGTTTAGGATGTGTTATGCTTCTTGGCTCTGTGTATTTATATTTTCTTACAGATGCTGGAACTATCTTAGCCATTATTGAATATTGCCTTTTCTTCAGGCTCTCTATTTTTTACTTTTGGGACTCAAAAGAGACATATGTTATAAAATTTCTAATTCTATCCTTTATTTATCTTATTTCTCTTATTAGCCTTTCATATTTTTTATCTTTGTTGTCACTCTGTGCTGTTTTCTGGGTGATTACTGTGTGTTTACCTTCCAGTTCACTAATTCTCTCTTCATCTACATCTAATCAGCTGTTCACCCATCCTTTCAAGGTTTTTTAAAATTCGAAGAAATATATATATATTTTTAATTTTTAGAAGGTCCATTTTTAAAGTCTCCTTGTTTGTTTCTGATTATATCTTATTGGTCTTCATCTTTGTCATTGTATCTTTTATTTTCTTGATCATTGACTATGAATCTGTTCTATATTTGGTATCTGGCAATTTCAACATCTGCTATTTGAGAGGTGTGGTACTCTAAATACATTTTGTTGTTGTTATACTTTATCTTCTAATTCTTAAACAAAGTGGCTTGCCTTTCTATATGCCTTTGTAATGATAGTTTCTTATTCTTAATCTATGGGTATCCTAAGGGTTTAAGCTGGGCATACTTTCTTCCCGACAGTTTGCTGCTATCTCTGCTCACCAGAGGGTGCCACTACCAGAGACTGTGTCTTGGCCTCTCACCCTTTCTGGGGGGGGGGAAGTATTCCAACAGCTCCACATCTGACAGCACCTGCCCTAAGACAACCTTCCCTCCCCCAGCTGATGACAGCTCAGGCCTCAGCTCTTGGGGTCTTCTCCTAAAGTTTGTGGGAGCAAAGGTGACTCAAAGAGTGTATCCCCTGCACTGTTTTGCAAGGAGAAGGCTTTTGAGACCACCTAGTTTGCAGTGATGCTCAAAGCTGAGAGAGACTGAGCTTGATAACAGACCACACACTAGACACTGGATGAATGAATTTTCAGGGGAGAAAAATATTAATTTCCAGGTAGACACTATTGGAGTTCTTATTTCATGTTTGGATTTGTTGTGGTAGTAGTGGTTGCTATTGTTTGGTTTTATTCACATAGAATTTTGGCTGCTTACATTCATCAGACTGTCAGACTCACTTACCCCAGTGAAAGTGCATCACACGGAAGCCCTGGCCACGCTTTTCCTGACATGCTTCTGTTTTCCATCACTATTTTTATCCTTCATGGACCCTCTTTGACCCTATTTGTGAACTAGAGCAATAACACCACACAGGCCTGATATTTCCCCCGGAGGTGGACCCATGACCCAAGCCAGGCCCATTGGATGCTCCCATTCCTGGAATTTGAGTCTTGAGCCATAAGGCAGAAAGAACAAAAACACTTGGAACAGCAGAGCCTGGCTGACCACAGGCTCTCTGGCTCCGCTGCCACATTGAGGGTCCCTCCCTGTGTCAACTTCCCAGAGACCCGGCTCTTCTGTGAAATAGCTCAGATCCCACCAGCAAACTTCCTTCTGCCAAAGAGTTAGAGACAGTTTCTGTTGCTTCTGGCCAAAGAAAGCATGATTGGTCCACTGCTCTCGTGCTTGGAGTATCTTTCCTGCCTAAGGATTTTTATCACATGTCTGATAAGTGACTATTGCCTCCTAACGTCTCTTTAATAAGAGAGGCAGTGGTATTATTCCACTTAAACCCGAAACTGATTGACATACGTTATACAACAACGTCACCTACACACGTTCAAAATCAGACCTTTTTGGAAGTTTAATCCTTTTTATTTTCACAAATTCATCACTCATCTTTTTATAGATATTGGTTATAATTCTCATTGTGGTTTATTTTGTAGTGAAATCTCAGGTTGCATTTTTCTCAGGCGGACACAGTTTACTTACTTAGTAAACCAGAAGGAATGCCCTTTGCTCCCACAAACACACCCTCACGCTTTTCACGAAGCACACATCCTTGTCCGTTCATCTTCCATTTCCTCGTTTTTGAGAGAGACCACGTTCAAAAATTATTTCACATTCCTCTTGACACTCCTATGAGAAAACACCAAAACGGGTGTGATGATAGAATGCCATAGAGACCAGGAATGGAGAGTAGCTGCTTAAGTGGAGTTGGGGCTGATGGAAAGTTCTAGAACTAGCTGCTTACACAACAGGGTAAATCTATTGAACTGTACACTTTAAAATGATTGAAACGGTCCAAATGGTCACTATTATGATATGTGTACATTTTACTGTAATAATTTTAAAAAGCCCTAAACTAAGGGAAACTGGTATTTATGAAGTCATTGGACACAGGATTGCATCTAATTTATGAATTAGTCATAATGATTTAAGTGAATTATTTTTGTCATATTGTATGAAGAGAAGCCACAAACGTTACCAGCGAAATATCACCCGAAACAACAAATATTTAAACTTATTTAACAAAAACAAGGAGTTTATGCATTTTGTTTCTTCAACAGCAAGGTATAATAATTTGAACAAAACAAACATATGGAGGTGAAAATGTTTTAGCTGTAAAGATGCAACGTGCTATTGTTGCCTTTTATTCGAATACACAAGGCGTGGCTGGCAGGTTAGGAGGATGGCTTCACCTTGCTCTCTCTTCTTATTTACCGACGGGGAAGAAAAAGGTAACTTCCAGTCAAGTCCCCGTTGGTTTTTCTCTCCAGCAGCGTTAAGCTACGTCGACAGAGCAAACTCTTGCTTTGGTGGCTGCTGCCCTGTCCTTCCTCACCCCTCGGGACTGCCTGGTTCAGCCCAAACCAGGGAAATTCCTCTCCCCCAGAGGCTGTCTGATCCTGACGGTGACAGCACCCAAAGAAACACATCAAACTCTAGAGCAAACTGGAAGGCGCAGACCATGGGTGTGCTAAACATCCCCAGTTTCTGCGCGAGGGAGCCTGACAGCCGGTTTCTGAGTGGTCTGGGACTTTCAGAAAGAATAGTAATCCGTAATACTGCAACCAAGCATCCGTACGGTGGGTGGTGATATTGTCTGCAACATTGGAATCATCTGGGGGCTTTAACAACCCTCCGTGCCCTGATCCCACCCCAGACAAGTTGGATCAAATGCTGGGTGTGGGGTGTGGGCACCAGCAGCACTGTAAGGCTCACTGGTGATCCCAGTGAGCTGGGTGTAGGGGCTTGGGAAGCTTGGTAATCAAGAAGTCTGAAGTGTTGGGATTCTGGTTACAACGACCACACAGTTGTCACCAAGAACCTTGTACATTTGTGGGACTGACAAGCCCATCCTGGCAATTTCCCCCAAGCAGAGGAAACACTCCAGAAGTGGTCACCCCCCCAAAACCTTCACATGGCCCCTCTCCAGCCCTGGTTATTGACGTAGTGAACCAAACTTGTACAAAACGTGTACGGATTCCGGCACCTGTGTCAAATGCATGGGATCAGTATAAGTGCTCACAAACTTACCCGGTGTGACTTCTGGCAGGGGTGGAGCAGCCAGTCCCCTCCCTCGGGAACTGGCAAGCCAGGGAAACAGATTTTTTGCCTCAGTATGATGGATTCAAGTGGTTCTAGAATTGAGCAATAACAGGCAAAACTTTTAGAAATACTCTTGTCTCTACCAGTTGGGAAGCAAAGCCGGTTTAATACACTTAAGTACATCCATACAGAAATACTTATAACACAAATGTATTCTTACTTTTGGGCCAAACTCTCCACGCAGCGTGTTAACCCATACCATCTCATTTAATCCTCACAGTGACCACGTGACAGAGTTTACCATCCACACTTTTTTTTTTTTACCATCCACATTTTAAAGGTGAGGAGACTCAGGCCCAGAGAGGTTAAACAACTTGCCCAAGGTCACACAGCTAATCAGTAGCGGAGCCAGGATGCAAACCCAGATCAGTTTGACTTCAAAGTGTGTGCTCAGAATTAACAATAGTCTCTTGACAAATACATGTCAGGAAAGGAATGAGCTGCTGTTCTGCACAGATGCTGCACCCACACAGAGTTTTGAGAAGGATCTAAAAAGAATATTCGCTGGGCGTGTTTTAAAAATAAAATATGATGTAAGCTCACTGCTAGACTGTGCGGTCTTTGAGGGTAGGCACCTGGTAAACGTGTGGTACAGAATGACATCTAGCCCGGTACTGGGCATACGCTGGGTCAAAACTAGTCTCTGGTGCTGTCTCCCTTCCTTATAACGAGGGGTTTTCTTATCCCAATGGCCCCTCCAAAGCAACATGTTTGTGGAAGAAGTCATGGGTTATATTGATATTTAAAACGTAATGACTCATGAATCAATAAAATGCCATCTTTTTAGGGCTCCTACTTCACACGATAAGTTTGTGAAACATTATTCATTTTGGGCAACACAAGTTGTTCCAGAGGCTTAGAAGACTCCAGGGGAGTTGCAACAGACATGGGAACATTTTTCCCTCAAGTGGGTAAATTGTGGGCTCTCCTTCATTTCCTGAGGTGACCGCATGCACATTATCACCCATACATTGCCCAAGGAAGTCCAGCCAGTGAAAACTTCAAGATTTCCATCCCCAGCCGCCCCGCCAATCAAATGCCACCCCGGCTTTGGTGCGCGATGATCATTTCTGCCGGTAAGGGGCGCTCTTGCTTGCGACATTCTATAGTCACGGTCCCTGCAAAGGGCAGCCAACCCCCGGCACTCCAGAAAATTAACTTCAAAAAGGTTGATACGCTGAGGATTCCTTGGCAGAGAATCTGCAAACAGCAAGAAAAAATTGCTCAAAGGCAGACGTGCTTTCCCTGGTTTCTGATCATTGTTTTTAGAAAGAACTGCATATATATATATATATATATATATATATATATATATATACACACACACACACACACACACACACATAACTGCTTATATTTAGTTATAACTGAATATAACTGCTTATATTCAGATATATATATATAGATTATATATAATCTATATATATATAGATTATATATATATCTATATATATATATATTGCTTTTGTCAACATATTGAAAATGTTAAAATGTAAGTAACAGTTTTGATGTTTTTCTTCATTAGTGTCTGGTGGCTTTTTCATTTGCCTCATTTTCCAAGGCAGTTTAGCACCTGGACTGTCTTTTAAATGAACTCTCAAAGCAGAGGCTCAACAGCCTGGCTGGCCCTACAGGATAGTATCTGTCTCCAGTGTCACCTGCCCTGGGTGACAGCTTTAGACCTCTATCGCTGAAACCTGGGGTCCCAGCTGCTCTTCGCTTTCCCTTGCAGCATCTTATGCACGGGCCATGAGCCCGGAAGACCGACAAGGGACCTCAGTGCCTGTTTCTGCCATGCAGATCAAAGGCAAGATTCTATTTGATAGAAATTCTGTCGCAGTCAAAACAAAACAACCTCAAAAGCCACTTATTGGCCCTGGCTAGTTAGCCAGTCAGTTCAGTTCGAGCATCCTTCCAAATGACAAGGTTGCAGGTTGGGTGATCAGTCAGGCAATATACAGGAAGCAACCAATGAATGCACAACGAGGTGGACTAACAAACGAATGCCTCTCTCTCCTTCTCTTTCTCTCTAAAGGCAAACAACAACAACACTATTTCACAAAGGTCCAGCGGCGTCACATGGCAGCCAGAGATTATATACTTTAAGCCTCTTGACTCCAGGTTTCAGTGAAGTTGGCAAAAGACAAAGCCCTTTACAGAAATGGTACTTAAACCTCATTATGGTCAATTTGAATAGATTCTCAAATGGTAGTGTTTGTGAGCATGACTTGTACATGAAAGTTCAAGAAGTTCAAGCTTTGGGAAACTATAATCAAAATTAGTTTTTTAAAGGATGAACACCTACCCCTTCCAGATTGGCGCAGATGAGAAGTGTTCCAAGTTCTTTGTCTGGGAAGATGTAAATGGGCATCCCTACTTAGGGCACCGGTGAGTATCTACAGTAGCACACCTGGCAATGGGGCTGTAACCTCCCTGAAGTTAGGGGAAAGCACCGGGCAAGAGGAAACACCTGGATGGAGCATCCTCTTGTTCCACTGAGACCTTTCTCCTGGGACAGACTCCTGGCACTTATTGTAACACTCATCTGAAGTTAACTCTTGTGCAGCCTGTTTCTGCTACTCGTTTTAACCGCGCCTTAATTTTCCCACCAAGGTTGTCCTCCTCTCAAAGGCTAACGTTTTATGTACCTACACTATCCTCATCAGTGCCTGGTACAGGGCTAGGCCCTCAGAGACAGTCTGAACATGCCATTGCAAAGAACAGTTTCAGAACTGGTCCAGAATTAATGTGATGCTTTTTAATCACATTTTATTTTCTAAGTTCTAGCTCTCAAAAATGATTTTTTTTCATAAACCAAACAATTTTTTAATTTGCAAATTTTCGTCAAATTAGTTCTTATTTAATTTTTAATTATGGTAAAATTTACATAACAAAATATACCATGTTAGCCATTTGTAAGGGTAGAATTTAATGCGGTTAGTGTACTTACTTTGTGCATACATCACAATTGTCTATTTCCAGAACATTTCTCGTCTTGCAAAACTAAAACTTTGTACATATTAAACAATAACTCGCTAAGAACTACCATCCCACTTTTTGTGTCTCTGTAAATTTGCTCTCGGTAACTTATGTTAGTGAAATCATACAGTATTTGTGTGTTTGAGATTGGCTTATTTTACTTAACATAATGTCTCCAAGTTTTATTGATGTTATAGCACATTTCAGAATTTCCTTCCTTTTTAAGTTTGACAATATTACTCCATTGTAGGGATATACCACATTTTGTTTATCTATTTGTCTATGGAAACAATTACACTGGGGAACAAAATTTTTGTTGCATCCACAAAAACACTTGTTTTTACCTAATCCAAGTGTGCTGATCTCAAATATGACATTAGTTTTACTCTGCAAGCTACAGTTTCTTTGCAATCCAAGATTTTAGGTTTTCATCTTGTTGTAAAATTTTCAACATTTAGTTTAACATACTGTAGTAGAATGTCTTCTTGGGCATCATCTTTGTGAAAATAAAATAATTTATATAATGCAGTTAATACACTAATACACTAAAAGATATGATTGCATCAGAATTTGTCTACAATTTTGAAATAGAACATATTAAAACACTTATTTTAATCATAAAACTCCAGCAGTAGTCTGCCATCACATTTCTGTCCCATTGCCCTGATTACACTCTCCCATCATCTTCAGATCTTTTTTTTGTTTTGTTTTGTTTTACAGGGACAGAGAGAGAATCAGTGAGAGGGATAGATAGGGACAGACAGACAGAAACAGAGAGAGGTGAGAAGCATCAATCATTAGTTTTTTGTTGCCATTGCAACACCATAGTTGTTCATTGATTGCTTTCTCACATGTGCCTTGACCGCGGGCCTTCAGCAGACTGAGCAACCCCTTGCTGGAGCCAGCGACCTTGGATCCAAGCTGGCAAGCTTTTGCTCAAGCCAGATGGGCCCGCGCTAGATGGGCCTGCGCTCAAGCTGGCGACCTCGAGGTCTCCAACCGGGGTCTTCCGCATCCCAGTCCGTCGCACTATCCACTGCGCCACCGCCTGGTCAGGCAACTCATCTTCAGATCTTGATGAAAGCATTCTCCCTGCTCATCACTAACAGCTCCAAGATTTTCGGGAAACTTATCAAGGTGACTGACTGTTCAGGAAGTGAATCTTAACACTCATGTTCCATCCAATGTTGCGCGCGCAAAGCCAAAGCATCCTTTCAACCAGAAGTTCATAGTTTTCTGCTTTTTTGTTGCCAAGGAAGTTCTTTGTAACTGCCACAAAAGACTGCCATGCTGCTTTCTCCTCCTTATTTATCTTCCTGGCAAATTCTTTGTCACATATGAGGGTTCGAATTTGAGGTCCGTCGAATACACCTGCTTTTATCTTCTTGAAAGACAAGGCAGGAAAAGCAGAAATAATATGTTGAAAGCATTCACTTTCTCTATTCAAAGCCTGAACAAACTGCTTCATTAAGCCAAGTTTGATGTGAAGTGGGGGGAAAATGATCCTGTCTCGATTAAATACAGGTTCATTCACAATATTTTACATCCCTACTTCCAGAACTTCACGTTTCAGCCACTCCATCTGTGTCCAGTGTTTCTCCCGAGCTCAGCCATCCCACAAACACAGAAAGCAAGGATACTTCGTGAAACCTCTGTTGTCCTACCCAGAAATTTACCATCTTAAGATCCACACAAATGATCCAGTTATGCTCCTCATACTTCAGAAAGTCGAGGACAATTTTTATGTCATTATAATCTTCTTGCAGATGAGTTGAATAACCAGTTGGAACCGCTGCATAAACATTACCATTATGTAGGAGAACACATTTCAGACTGTGTTTAGAGCTGTCAAGAAATAGCCGCCATTCTGTTGGACTGTAAGTGGTAACACCTAAATGGCTGAGAAGACTACTGATATCATGATAGTAAACAGAGTGTTTGTCTTCGGAAAAGAAGTCCACAAAAATTTGTTCATGCTTCCTGAAATGGGATACTTTAGCTGACTGGTGAAGTTCATTCTTTTCTTGAAGCCTGGAGGCTAAGAACTCAGCTGCTTTCTTTGATAGGCTCAAATCTCTTACTAAGTCATTCAATTTGGGTTGGCTAAACTACTGAGGGGTTAATGACTGCTTGGCATCAGAAGAAGACCCTTCAGATTCTACAGCCATTTCCTCATGCATCTTATCAAAATACACTTGATCACCACGTTCACTTTCTTTGTCCTTAGAAGAAATCAAACCATTGAAAACTGGAACTGGGAGTGTCTCAGAGTGTGGGATAGGTCGTATTGCTGAAGGAATATTAGGATATGCGATCATATGCCGTTTTTTCTTGCTGATGCCCTTTGTACGGATAAGACAGAATTAACAGTCACTGCTGTGGTCCTTAGGTTCACGCCAAACCATGGGAATACCAAAAGGCATTCCTTTGTGTTTTCCTTTTGTCTAGTCATGAAGCATTTCCTCACAATTATGACACACAATATGAGGAGCCCAATTCTTGTCTTGATTGCCAAGGGGAACTTGAAAATAGGCAATATATGCACGTGTCACAAATGATGAAATATTGCGCCTTTGACGTTGAAGGGTGTAACAGCCACGTATATAACAGAAGGTGTCAGGACTATTCTTACATTTACGCCTACTCGAAGAAGAAGCCATGATTCAATCTTAAAACAAAATAAGAGGGTGTTTTTATTAGATAATTTTTACATTTAAAAACAACTGAAATTATGTAAAAGTGATGTTTGTAAAACATTAATTGCCTTGTGGTTATGTTCAATCCAAGAGTTGTTGCCCTTTAACTCCAATTTAAAAACCAATATATGCCATTAACTGTAACAAGAAGAAATTAAAATTGCATAATAACTAGAGCATGCACCAAAAAACGAATTT
The DNA here is from genome assembly GCA_037038555.1 of Rhynchonycteris naso. Lineage (NCBI taxonomy): Eukaryota > Metazoa > Chordata > Mammalia > Chiroptera > Emballonuridae > Rhynchonycteris > Rhynchonycteris naso. The sequence goes on from CM073001.1 coordinate 9,985,393, forward strand.
CAGATTTGGAATCAGCGATGCAGAAATATATAGAAACAGTTCTAAAACCTCATGCAGCAAAAAATGCAAAAAGAAATTGTTCCCCACTGTTAATGAAGAAGAAAACTATGCCAGGCAAGGTCATCCCAGAAGAAATCATTACTCTTGGAATTTTTTAATTTATAATTTTAAAATTTTGATTTCTTTATTTAGAAAGCAAGAGGAAAAAAGAGAGAGAGATTGATTTGTTCCACTTATTTGTATGTTCATTAGTTGATTCTTCTTTGTGCCCTGACTGGGGATCAAACTTACAACTTTGGTGTAGCGGGACAATGCTCTAACCAACTAGGTATCTGGCCACGGTACTCTTTGAATTTTATTAGGCCATGGAGCCCTCCTCAGTGCCTAGGACCAACTTGCTTGAAACAATCAAGCCATGGCTGTGAGATGGAAAGAGAGAGAAAAAGGGAGGAAAGAGAGGGTGGAGAAGCAGATGGTCGCTTCTACTATGTGCCATGACTGAGAATTGAACCCAGGAGTTCCACATACTGGGCTGTCACTCGACTACTGAGCCAACAGGCTGGGCCAAGTTAACCTTTTTCAAACATTAGTTTTACTGATATATAAGAGAGAGACTGTAATACAATTTATGTGAGTTGTACCTAGAAATTCATATTAATGGAAAGTTCTGAAAAACAGAAAATCAATAACATTTTAGAGTTAGTACTTTTTAAACTGGAGATTAAGATTATAATAAAAAATTTTTATTTTTTCCCTTTTTATTGAATTTATTGAGGTGACACTGATTTAAAAAATTACACAGGTTTCAGGTGCACAATTCTATAATACATCATTTGTACATTGAATTGTGTGGTCACCATCCCAAGTCAAGTCTCCATCCAATTTTCCGATCTTTTTGGTTTGTTTGTTTGTTTTTGTATTTTTCCAAAGTTAGAAGTGGGGAGGCAGTCAGACAGACTCTCACATGCACCCGACCGGGATCCACCCAGCACACCCACCAGTGGGAGATGCTCTGCCCATCTGGGGCGTTGCTCTGTTGCAGCCAGAGTCATTCTAGTGCCTGAGGCGGAGGCCATGGAGCCATCCTCAGTGCCTGGGCCAACTTTGCTCCAATGGAGCCTTGGCTGCAGGAGGGGAAGAGAGAGACAGAGAGGAAGGAAAGGGGGAAGGATGGAGAGGCAGATGGGTGCTTCTCCTGAGTGCCCTGACTGGGAATCATACCCAGGACTTCCACACACCGGACTGCTGCTCTGCTACTGAGCCAACTGGTCAGGGTCCAATTTTCCTATATTTTTGATCTTGCAAACTATCCAAGTCAAAGAAAAACAAGTGTAGTATATTTTCTATCTATAGGTGGCAATATTTCTATCAGCATCATCTTTATTAAAGGGAAATTGTTAGAAACAATATTTTTGTTAAAAAATTTTAAACTTTTTAGTTTGGAAAATGTCAAGCATACACAAAGGTAGAGAGATTAGCATATTGAACCACCAGGTTCTCACCATTATTTGGAATTCTGAGGATTTCTATCACAGGACATTGGCTGTCAATCAGAGAGCATTATGTGGGTCTTGTACATTTCAGAATAATTTCTATGTGGTGGCACTAATATAGAATTATTTGCTGCAAAGAAAAAGTTGTGCATGACATCCATTTTCCAGACCCCTTGCAAGCCAGGAGTTTGAAAGTGCTCTTACATAATAATGAAGAGAAGGAATCCTGACCGTCACTGTTCCAAAAAACTGGAACACCAGGACACTTTTGGTTTCCACTGTAAAATGCCACAAATATAAAGTACAATGTACAAAGAGGTTACGAAAGCATCACATAATGTCATGGTTTGGAATCACTGAATGGGAAACTTTTTTTTAACATAACTTACTGGTAGGCTACTTTTATTTGGTAGTGGACCGATGCTGTTAGAAGCACTCTAGGTCTCTTTTCTGGGATAGGAGGCACTTTTCAGCTCCATTGTGTTTGCTATGATTCCTCGATTGGAAATTTGTGGTCAGTGCAGAGCCCTGTATAGATCAGGATTTCTGAATTCCAATGCTACAAACATTTTGGGCCAGATTGTTGCTTGTTGTACAAGCTGTCCTGTGCTTTGTAGGTTAATAGCATCCCTGGCCTCTACCCACCAGATACCGGGGGTACCTGTCTCTCTGGTTGTGACAACCAAAAATGTCTCCAGACATTGCCTAATGTCCCTAGGGGGAAAAACTGTCCCTGGTGAAGGACCACTGGTACACAGGTTCAGCCACCGTCACTGAGTTGAAACTAAGCTGATTACATACCTGCAAGGCTTGGGTTACCATCTGGTTCGGTCATTATGAAGGTTAATGAAGAAGCTGCCTACCATGGCTCGTGGGAAACTTCAAGAAGTAAAACAAGGGCTGATAATCTTACAGTGGTTAAATAATTAGCATGTAATGTAGGTAGACTGATTGTAAACCATAAGCAATTTCAGTTAAGTTTCTCATCTTTAATTCACTATTTTAGTATAAACGGTTGCAAAACTACAGGACTTGTAGATCCCACTTTTGTGAGGGAGCGAGAGTAGACAAACTACAAAGACAGAAAATAGGAAGGGTGGTTGCCAGAGGCCAGGGGAGAGAAGAAATGGGAATTGGTGTTTAATGGGTATGGAGTTTCTGTTTTACAAGATGAAAAGAGTTCTGGAGATTAGTTACACAATGACGTAAATAGACTTCACACACCACTGAACCAGGTACATTTAAAATGGTCAAGATGTTACATTTTATGTTATGTGTAGTTTATCACGAAAACAATTAATAAGTCCACTTCATCTGTAGTGGAGAGAGTGGACATTTCCCAGGTATTTGAACATCCCTCTTAGTTTAGCCCCGTTCATGAATCCAGAGAAGGGCTCTGATTGGCTTGGCTTTGGATACGCCCACGTGTGGACCAATCAAAGGAGGACAAGATGGGAGCAACATGATTTTCCCAGGCTGCAGGAGAGGAGAGTGATCAGATACCCATCTGACCCAATTATGGTAACTCTGGCGAGGGGTGTAAAATCTGTAATGGCCAGTTTTCATCCAAGCCACAGAGTTGGAGTGGGCAGAGAAGCAAGTTCCAGAAAAAGGTGAGGAAAGAGGTTTAAGGCAAACATAAACCATAACCGAATAGTGCAATATTCAACCACCATAATTATGATCTGGTATTTTCTTTCCTCGTTCCCTCCTGTTGTCACTATCAGCAAGTTGAAACTGAGCTGGTTCCATACCTATAGGGCTTAGGATGCCACCTGGCACAGTCATTATAAAGATTAATGAAGAGTTGCAGGCTTCTGCAAAGGGAAACATGACATAAAAAAGAAGCCTACGTCGAATAAGGGCTTGCAGGGCATAGTCTGGGAAGAAACTGAAGTTGACAGTTAACTTTAATCACTGCCGTATCAACTGAGGCGTTAGACATTAGACTGCCCCTGATGGAGCAGGAGTACCATGGAGTCAATGAGTCCGAGTTCACAGCCCAGCTCCACCACTTAGGGGTGGAGGGTGGGGTTGCTTCACCCCTGGGAGCCTCCATGTTCCTGTGAAAATGAACCCACGTGACAATGTGGAGCATCCATTTCAGGCAGGCTTTGGAAACACACAGATGCAGGCAAGTGATTGGGGCAGAGGCAAAGCAATATAACCCAAATGTCCACTGACAGCTGAATTGACAAAGTGCATTGCATACACGCAATGGAATATTGCCCAGCTTTGAAAAGGGAAGAAAGATCTACCATTCTTGACAACGTGGATAGACCTGAAAGATATGTCGCTAAGTGAGTAAGTCAGTCACAGAAGGACAAACACTGATAAGGGGGCTGCAAACTTATAGAAGTAGAAAATGGAGTGGTGGTCCCCAGGGGATGGGGATAAAGGGAAATTGTTGTTCATTGGGTATAAAATTGCAGTTACACAAGATGGATACGTTCTAGAGAGCACAGTGCCTATGGTTAACAACACAGTGTTGACCACTTAAAAACTCAAGAGGGTAGATCTCAGGTTAAATGTCCTTACCACATATGCACATCCACAAAAGCAAAGGGACATAAGGACATTTTTGGAGGTGATGGATTTGTTTGTTTTGTTGATAATGGTGGTGATGGTATCATGGATGTAAGCATCTGTCCAAACTCTTTAAAATATATACCTTAAATACGTATGATTTTCCTTTTGTAAATAAAGGCGAGGCATGGGTATGGGGTGCCTAGAGTAGTCAGATTTACAGACACAGAAAGCAGAACAGCGACGGCTTGGGCCTGGAGGACCATGGGTGGTAGGTACTATTATTTTTCTCGTTTTACTAATTAGGAATTTTCTCATCTCACATGTCACAGAGAGGTTAGCCTGAGATTCAAACCCAAGTCAGTTGGGCTCCATTGTCTGTGTTCTTAACCACAATACCACACTGCCACCTATTGTTAAAGAAAGATTAATTACTTGAGCCAGAAAAAACAAATTCAATGGAATTCGATCAATACATTCATGAGTCATTTTTTTCCCTACAGAGGCTTAGACATGAATAAAGCTGCAGTTTTTGTGTATCTAAGATTGGCTTTCATAATGTCAAGGCATTTTCTAATGAAATGCAGGTTCCCAAAGTTTTCACAAGAAAGAAATGTAACTTCCACAGCTCTGGGCTGGTCTGCCAGCTGTCTGCCTCTATGCAAGCTTTCAAAGGACTGTTTGACAATGCATAGGCAGTTCTTCATAATACACAGCACCACGTGGCTGTGTCAGCATTTCTGAGTCATGGCTGGACTCTAGTGGCCAAGAAGCACACGCTGTAACGGGTCTGACTCGCTCATGGATGCTCCATTCACTTGACAGTGTTTGATTCTGTAACACTCAATAGGACTCTCCAAACTTTGATATATTATTTTAAAATCTCTGCACATAACAATGCTATGATTTTGTTGTTCCAGGAACGGTGGTCTTTCTCACGTCGCCTCTGAGGAATGAGCAGGCTAAAGACAGGTGGCTCTCAGAGGTCCCCATGGAGTGTCCAATTTCCAGTGACCAAATCCATGCCCCAAGGGGACACTGAAGGTAACTCTTACATATGCTCACACTCCACAGGATTTGGTTTTGCCTAATCTTGGCCTTATTTGTAAATTCCAAAGTGCACCAAAGATCTAACTCCTAAAAGAAAAAAAAAAAGCTCTAACTCCTACTTAACAAAGAACTTTATTAAAATGTATGCATTTTCAGTAAACCTGAGATTTATTTCTTCCCTAGTGTTTTTGGGTATTATTTCTAAATGTGCTAGCAGCCAAAGGTACCTCTTTTCTCTATTTTCTTCACACTGCATTGCTTGCAGGAAAAGTGATGCCGTGTCTGGCATTAAACATGTTTTTCTGGTTTTCCTGTCAGCATGAAAAACAAAGCTTGTTTTTCACAGTGTGTAGCGCGGCTTGTTGAGTGATAAGGACAAGAACAGCAGGTTTGGGGAGGTGTAATGTTCTATCTGCTTCGGTTTCCCAACTGCTAAGTGCTCACAGATTTGAGCATCTTTCTGAGCTGAAATGTCTTAGATCTCTAGTGGCATTGAACATGGGGGAAAGGAAAAGTAATGAAAAAGAAAAGTACTTGATCGGCTCATCATGGCATCAAATCATACATTTTTGTACTTTAAACCTCACATTTTAAATGTCAAACATATGCTAATGCCTTTTGTTTCCTGGTAGTGTGGGAGGCAGGGTATTTGAAAAGTGTATTTTTATAGACCATTCAGTTTATGCTTCTATTTTTGTTGAATAAAAATGCTTATTTCCTATAAGGAGGTTTAACCAACAAGTATTACCTGTAAAGAATTAAAAAGAATTCAGTAAGGATGATGTGATATTATTCATCACTATAAAATGAGTAAACAAGCAACGGGGTCCATTTCTTTCTTTTTTAATTTAGTTATTGATTTTTAGAGAGAAAGAGAAAGGGAGAGAGGAAAAACATCTATTCGCTGTTCCACTTATTTATGCATTCATTGGTTGATTCTTGTATACACCCTGACGGGGGATCAAACCCACAACCTTGGTGTATTGGGGACAGTGCTCTAACTGACTGAGCTATGTGGCCAGGTTCTGGATCTATTTCTTAAAACCCAACAGCCATAAATAACTTCACTGCAAGGATCAGAATCAGCAGAGGGTGCTCCTGGCTTCTGCCGGAAGAGTGGGCCTCCGTTACCTCCAGCACGCCCACCAACTCGACATGTTAACACATCAGCACACCTACATGGCTGGCACTGATGATTGATTTTAAATTTTAAATTATGTATAATGATAGCTCAGAAGATAAAAACTTCCCCTGGGACGGAACCACAGTGACTTGAAGCAAAGTCACAGGGTTGTCTATACAGCCAGCAACAGCATGCTGGCACATGGTGGGTGCCTTTGTCAGTGCGTGGGCTGCAGCGACACCCCTCCCACCTTGAACTTATGAATGAGGAGATGCAGGTGGCCTTGTGACAGGGCTGCCTGCTGCTGGTGCCTGCCTGGATTCATTCCCCTCCTCCCAAAGTCCTGATTTCCCCCATTCAAAGGGGCACAGGATCCTGATGACATATAATAGGATGGTTGTAAGGACTCGCCTTCGCTATTACTACAAAAATATGTATTTATTTAAATGTCACACTTGTTTTATTTATTAAATTCCTTAGTGTTTTTATAAAATGTAAAAGTAATACATACCAGGTTGAAAATGTCAAACCATGCAAAAGGTTGTCCAGTGACCTCGTCCCCTGACCCTCAGTCTCCTAGTCCTCCCTAGAGGAAACAAGTTGCCATTTTATTAATGTCTTTCTAGAAATATTCTATGCAAAGACAAGCATGTCTATAAATAGATAGCCCCCATTTTTACGAAAACGGTAGCATGCTATACACATTGTTCTGCATGTTGCTTTCGCCAACTAAACTTTTTTAGAAAATTGTAGGTTTACATGCAATTATAAAAAGTGACACATTGTTTGGTTGGTTAGTGTTGACCTGAAGTGCAGAGGTTGCTGGTTTGATCCCTGGTCAGGGCACAAACAGGAATAGATATGTTCCTGTCTCTCTCTGTCTCCCGTCTTCTCTCGCTAAAATCAATAAATTAAAAAAAATTTTTAAAGGGACTGAGAGTTCCATGTTCCCATTACCCAGTTACTCCCAATGGTGTCAGGCACGTCAGTGACGCCATATTGGACCCTCCAGACCAATCTGTCTATCAACTAAATAATTTCCTAAAAATGTTATTAATAGTCTATGTTCACATCTCCATAGTTGTCCCCCAAATATTTGGTTTTGATTGATTGATTGGTTTTAGAGCAGTGGTTCTTAACCTTTTTTGAGGTACCAAACCCACCAGTTTCATATGCGCATTCACAGAACCCTTCTTTAGTGATAAATAAAATATGATTTTTTTTCAAAATTCAAGACATAGGTATATGTGTTTTTACTGGTGCACAAAATGAGCCGTGCATGAACATCACCTTGCTCAAAGAACAAAACCAACAAAGTGCATGAACTCACAACAAATTACGGTATTACTTTATTCTGGTCTCCGTGGCAGAGGCTTGAGAACCCCTGAGACCGACTCATCGAACCCCTAGAGTTCGATAGAACCCAGGTTAAGAACCACTGTTTTAGAGAGAGAGAGAGAGAGAGAGAGGGACAGGAACATCAATCCATTCCTGTATGTGCCCTGACCAGGGATCGAACCCGCAACCTCTGTGCTTCAGGATGAAGCTCTAACCAACAAAGCTATCTTGCCAGGGCAAGTATGTGTAATCTAGCAAATCTTACAGGAGCCAATGAAGGGTGCTCTTTGCATTTGGTTGCTATAGCCCTTTAAATATACCCACCAGTTTTCTCCTTAATCCCCATGACACTGACTTTTTGAAGAGTCAAATTCTATTCTGGTTGTCTATGAAAAGAAATTTTAAAAGACTCCATAATTTACTGACTTAATATTATAGCTCACAATTTTATAGATCACAAATCCATGCAGAGCTAAATCAAGTGATTCTTTTGTTTCCCATGACATTGAGACAGTCACTTGGTAGCACTGTACTATATATTTGACTGCAGGGTTCACAGATGTCTAATTATAATGTTGTATGCCGGAAATTTATGTAATGTAATGTTATTCACTAATGTTAGCTCAATAAAAAATAAATATAACTAAAAAAAGAAAAGTGATGGGAGTTGGCTTCCACCCCCAGACCTGTTATATTCCAGACATCACACAGCGATTGTGTATAAATGGCTGCTGGAAACTTCTCAAGGGCAGAGTACTAACCCACTTTAGTCTTGTTTATTCTTGTGACCTGTGGTGGCACAGTGGATAGAACATTGACCTGGGGTGCTGAAATCCCATGTTGGAAACTCTGAGGTTACCAGCTTGGGCGTGGGATCATGGTCGCTGGCTTGAGCCCAAAGGTTGCTGGCTTGAAGCCCAAGGTCACTGGCTTGAGCCCAAAGGTTGTTGGCTTGAATCCCAAGGTCACTGGCTTGAGTTCAAGGTCACTAGCTTGAGCAAGGGGTCACTGGCTTGGCTGTAACTCCCCCCGCCCCCTTGACAAGGCATGTATGAGAAGAAATCAATGAAAAACTAAAATGCCGCAACTATGAGTTAATGCTTCTAATATCTCTCCCTTCCTGTCTGTCTGTCAGTCTTACTGAAAAATGAAGTCTTTATTTTTAATTTTATTTATTGATTTTACAGAGAGAGGAGAGGAGGAAACAAGAAGTAGCAAGTCATAGTTGCTTCACTTGTTCCTTGACTGCTTGTTGTATGTGCCTTGACCGGGCAAGCCCAGGGTTTTGAACCAACGATCTCAGCATTCCAAGTCAATGCTTCATCCACCGCGCCACCACAGGTCAGGCTGAAAAATAAAGTCTTGTTCACTCTTTTGCTTTAAGCATTCCACTTTTACAGTTGGTATAAAGGTAAAATTCAGTACAGTTCTACCAAAACTTTATCGAATCTAAATTAGCCGAGCCCGATCAGTGAGCTTTCATTACGGCATCAGTACTGACTTAAGCCCGTGGACCTAGCAGGCTGCATGTGACTTAACCTGTTCCTTCGCTAACTGTTTTTTATCACTTCAATTCAGTGTTTTTGGTGTCTCAGTGTGACTGTTAAATATCTGTGCACCACTTGTACTATCATTTACTTAACATTGACTCATTATTTTTATTTAATGTTTGAAAGGAAAATAATATCACGATTATAACTAAAGAAGACTAATTCATTGGACAAATATTGACAAAGTGCCTGACATGCACTAGGCATTGGGGATACAGCAGCGAAAAATACACCCAAAAGAATCCCTACCCTTCACCCCCTGGAGCTAATGTTCTAATAGGGGCAACAGACAATAAGTAAGTAAAATGTATAATACGTTAGACAGTGGTCAGTGTTGAGGGGAAAAAGGGAGGGGCATACCAGGTATCAGTGTTCGGGGATGTTAAAATTTTAGATAGGGTGGCTAGAGAAGACCTCATTGAGAAGGCAACATTTGAGTAACGACCTGAAAGGGACCAACCACGTGGAAATTCAAGAGGAAGGCAATCTAGGTAGTGGGAACAGAGAGTGCAAAGCCCTGGGGTGTTCAAGGAACAACACCAAAGTCACGGGCAGAAGGAAAACGAGGTAGGAAGCTATTACATGATCTCCAGGCAAGAGATCATGGTGGCCTGGACCAGAGTGACGAGAAATTCTGAAGGTAGAGCCTACAATTATTTAAATCATAAACTCAAACTTGCCCTAATTTTACTTTTTCTGGTTTATTCAGTTATTAGTTCAAGGAGAGGACATATAAATAGAATAAAAATAAACTAGCAGTGACTAATAATAGCTTTTTGGTGAGCCAAGACAGTAAATAAGAAAAACAAGGCACTCCGATTTTATCTTACACACGGGCTTGTTACTTTAGTATTAAAGTAACAGTGGTATTTTAGTTTAGAGCTAATATTCTGGTTTCTGTAGAAAGCAATGCCTTTTATTTGGCATTGATACATCATTAAGCATCCATCTTAATTGTTTCAACATAGAAGAACAGCTTTCTATCTTGTTAGTAAACAACCAGCATTGCCAGCCTGACCTGTGGTGGCACCGTGGGTAAAGCATCAATCTGGAATGCTGAGGTCACCGGTTCGAAACACATATGGGAGATGGGAGTTGATGCTTCCTGCTCCTCCCTCTGCCCTTCTCTCTAAAAATGAATAAAATCTTTAAAAACAAAGAACAAGCCTGCCTTTTTTAAAAAAGGCTAACAGAGATGCATAGAAACAAAATTAGTAACTAGGTCTGATTGGATCAGGCCTGGGATGGAGGGCTCAATGATGCCTTCTTTAAGCCCCTAAACGTGTCAAGTGTGTTTTTAATTTCATATAAACATTCAAAGGACCATATCAATGCAATCCAATGCTAATGTATCCTGCACCTTTTTTTAAAACTGGGTTACATTCTGCGAAAAGAAAACTTCCAGAGGACCCCACTCATTGCTCCCGGGCTCCCGCCCCGAGTCGCACTGGACTAAGACCTTATCGATTGCTCCTGCCTGTGCTGTCCCGCCTGGATCGATTGCTCCTGTCTGGGCCGCCCCGGGCGCGGGAAAAGAGTTTGGGTCCGGCTGGGCGGCCACAGCGACCCATTCAACACCCACAATCCCGACCAGGCTGTGTTTCCTCCAACTTCTGCATCTCTGACTGCCCGAGGTCTCCTGAATCCCACGAGTGGAAGCAGAGAAGCTCAAGCCGCCGCCATGTCCGAGGCTTATTTCCAGGTGGAGTCCGGTGCGCTGGGACCCGAAGAGAACTTTCTTTCCTTGGACGACATCCTGATGTCCCATGAGAAGCTCCCTGTGCGCACGGAGATCCCCATCCCACGCCTCGGCATGTTCTTCCAGGAGCAGAATGGAGGGGCGGACACCGACAACACAATCCCTCAGGTAAGCCTTCCGGCTCGGTCCTGCGTGGAAAGACAACGGACAACTCCGAATGGTCCCGCGGCCCTGTGGGGCCGCATCGCTTGGCGCGCTGCTTTCTGGGATTTGTAGTTTTTGGAGAAGGGGGGACTATCATACTCACCTATGAATTCCATCCACCTGTCGCGGCGCACTACAGTGGTCTCCCCACCCACCCTGGGCTTCCCGTATGGAAACTAAATATATCCCAAGTCGCCAGGCTCCCTCCAACACTGACTTCGTTCTTGAAACTGTACCAGATTCAGCAGTGTTTCTCCCCTCTCACCACCACCACCACCACCACCACCACGTGCCTTAGACTTGGCTTCTACTGAATACACTTCAAGATCAGGGTTCTAATCACGTTTGCCTTAACACAAAACAACAGCTTTGGGTTCTGGAAAAGCACGTGCCAAGTCTGGGACCCACAAATTGCTAATTCATCCCTGCATAATGATGACTGTATCAGCAACCTTTGGCTGGTGCCAACATGGATGGGATGGGGCAAGGGAACTTTTCCATTTATTGCCCCTTTAATTCTTCAACCACCCTGTAACTAGGTATTACATACAAGGAAACTGAAGCCCAGGAAACTTGGGTAGGATGGTCAGGGTCACGCTGTAGGTGGTGAGCTAGGATTTGAACCTGGAGTTGTACGATGACTTTACATACAAGTGTGCCCCAGGAACATGGCTCATCACGGTTATTTTTGATTTCCTGTTTAACTTAAGTTTTGTTTAGAAAGTGTTTTTGTTTGGCCTGAGTTCATATTTTATCAACAGGATACATATACAACATTTAAAACATCAAATAGTGCTGAAGGATAGGAAATAGCCTGGGCCTGCCTTACTTTCCCGGACTTCCCTGTCCAGCTCCACAGGGTCTCCTTTCTGTAAGAGTTTCTTCAAAATTCACCTCTATGTCTCTCCGTAACGGTCTTAAACTTAGCGTGATTTGTAAAAGAGATTTAGACATTACGTCTTGACTTTCCATTATTAAGGACTTAGTTCTCCCACACACTGGTAAACAGCCCAGCTGCCCATACGTCATTCACACTTCCCTCTCTTTTACCAAGTGTCCTTTTCTATCCCAGGGTCCCATCTAGGACACCACGTGGCACTTAGTAGTCATGTCTCCTTAGGCTCCTCTTAGCTGTGACAATTTATCAGACTTTACCTGTTTTTTTAATGACCAGGGCAGTTTTGTGGAGTCTTTTGCCTCCTTCAACCCAGTTATGTTTGCCTTTTATTTTTATCTTTTGGATATTTCTCTCAGTTTCTGGCGCATCATGGCATGTCCTCATATTTTCCAATTCTGTTGAGCCTTTAAAAAGATAGCAACACATTCTTCTGTCAGCTCTGAAGTTGGGACGTGCTGTGGGGAGGAGGGGATGCAGCCTGAGCACGGGCTGGTCCTTTCTTTCTTTCTGTCCCCCCAGCATCCAGGGTCCTAGAATATAACAGTTGTTACTTATGCCTTTTTACCCCTTTTTGTTCTCTACTATGTTTTTATTGTATCAATCCATTTTTTCTCTCCATTCCATCATGACAGAAAACTTCAGCCCACACAGTTCATTTCTTCAAGTCACAACCAGATCTGCATTTGAAAAGAGATTCGAACCCAGGGCTCTATGACTGCACACCAGCGTGTCCCAAAGAGAACAGGCAGCCTTGCTTGTGCAGTGGGTGTCTCCTCTCTGTCTCTCTCTCACACATTTGTCATTGTTCTTGCGATCTGCATTCTTGTCCGATGGCAGGGCTCAAAGCTGGAGCTCCCCTTGTGGCTGGCAAAGGGCCTTTTTGACAACAAGCGGCGGGTCCTCTCTGTGGACCTCCCCAGGACCTACCAGGAGGGCTGGAGGACCGTGCTCAGTGCCGATGCCAACGCGGTGGACCTGCACAAAGTCGGGCCCCATTTCTACGGGCTTGGCTCCCAGCTCCTGCGTTTTGACAGTCCCGAGAACAGCGACATTTCCCGGTCTCTCCTGCAGGCAAGTAATGGACACGAAAGCCTCCAGCTCCGCACATGTCTCGAGCCAGCTGTGGCTGCCACTGTCGTTGCTCTTACCCAGGGAAGTTTGTAACATACACAATTAGTGTATTATTATTCCAGGTCAGCCTATGAGTAGATTGTATCTGCTGATTATATAAATATTTAAACAGGACTTGTCTACTGCTCTTCATGTTTGCGTGGTAGGAGTTGGGACCAACAGGAGTCCTGGAAATAACAAAGGGGTGATGGTTGATTACAGGTGCCAGGCACTTAAATACACAGTCGTGGCCAAGCGTTGGGATTGGTCAGAGTGTTCCTGTCGGAAATACACGCGGTGTATGGTTATTTATTCCCTCCCCTTGCTCTGGGGTAAGACCTGGCTCTGCTGCCTTCTAGCTGAATGACTTGGTCAAGCTACTTGATTTCTCTAGGCAGCAATCCTTCTCCTGGGAAAGGAGATAACGATGGTGGCAGAATTATAGAGTCGTAGTGAGATTATGTAATGCCATGCAAGAAGCCATTGCTATTATTATCGCCCATGGCCAACACAGTGTTATGCGTATGTTACCATCCTTGATGGTATAACCTTCCTTTAACGTTTGTAATTATTTTTTATTCTGTTCAGACTGGGAAAAAACCCTTTCTCCCTCTTGTTTTACCTCCTCGTTTCTAGCTTTGTAAGACTGCTAGCTCAAGGCCCACCTGTTCCCTGGACGGTGCTGACATCCTCCATTAGGCTTCAAGGTTGTCTGACCTCACATCAGTCTATGGACTGGAGACGGTTCGAGCTCATGAAACTCTTCTGAGCAAAAATCCCTTTGTCTTATCATGTCGCCAGGACATGGTCTTAAATCGGAACACTGCCCTTTCTAATCGAGTTATGCGTTGTCTTCTTCCATCAGTGCTTTCCAGCGCTGTAGACTGGAGTTGCCCGTATGTAAGGTGAGGGGGTCGTGAGACAGTTGCAGAACTGAAGCGGGACTTGTGGCCTGGGCTCAGAGCCCGGGACTGACATGGCTAGATCGCATGTGCCTCCATCTTTCTGTCAGACTGAAAATGATAGAAACTATATTCAGCTACATCGGGAGTCTGTCCCGGTTGAAGCCCATCTGTGTGTGACCACAGTGCAGTATTGTGGCCTCTGTTACTATAACAACAATGGGTAATGCTTGTCAGGGAGCTTACCCTTGCCAGCCATTTGCTAGGTGTATCACTTCATTGGATTTCCTCAACGGCCCATTTCACAGGCAGGGAAATCGAGGCTTGGCATTGTGAAATAACTTCCTCAGGCGTCTTCTGACTGAGTCCTGAGACCAAATTCTTCCCTTTCATGCTGTTTCAATATTCGGGGATAAAAGCGGGTCTGATTTCTCTCACTCCTTTCTTCTCCAGACATTTATTGGGCGTTTCCGCCGCATCATGGACTCCTCCCAGAATGCTTACAATGAGGACACGACGGCACTGGTGGCCAGGCTGGATGAGATGGAGAGGGGCTTGTTTCAAACGGGACAGAAAGGGCTGAACGACTTCCAGTGTTGGGAGAAGGGGCAGGCGTCTCAGATCACGGCTTCTAACCTTGTTCAGAACTACAAGAAGAGAAAACTCACTGACACGGAAAACTGAAGGCCGGAAGAACACAGGATCAATTGCTCCTTGTAGACTTATCCCTCTGTGTCCTTGGTAAGAGCGTGGCTTGTTTTCTGCAGCTGTCTCAGGGGGATGTCACCTGGTTGGGGAAGGACGTGCTGGAGGATGTCCCTGGCCGTATCAGTCTCCCAGGACTATCCCACCTGGTGGACCCCCAGCCCAGGCCTACTTCACCCAAGAAGCCACAACTGAAGAGACATCAAAGCCTTTTATCAATAAAGATTGTTAACACATACATTGCAATAGAGTTGGACCTAGAATTTCTCGAGCCTGGGATTTGGACAGCCTTCCATGTCCAGTTTCACTAGCTCCAAAGGACAACTTGGGCCATCTTAGTCCTTGTACAACATGTTCTCTTGAGCTGAATTGCCTCGTCTTCTTGGTTGCGCAGACGACAGCACCCCCATGACGCCTGTCTTGTCAGTATCTCCTACCACCTGCCTGTGGGGAGTTACCCCAGCTTCCAAAAACAGTCCTGAAGAAGAAGGAAGGAAAGGGGGCAGGCAGATGAATGGCATGGTTTTTACTCAGGAGGAGACATTACTTTCCTCCTCTGTAATCAGGAATTCGCATAACGGTAATCAACCCGGAAAGGAGATGGTTACACTGAGCTTGTGCCTGTGTGGCACCCTCTGTTATTCTACGCCTTCCCTCCCTCCCCCCTCCCTCCCCCCCTCCCTCCCTTGACAAGCTATCAGGCAGGCGAATTGCAAAGTAGTTATTAAGGGGTGTTAACCAGCCCTTATTAACTACAGGGCTGTTGGTTATGAAGAACCCTGTGTGAAAAGCTTAACATGGCAAATGTAAGTGGGCAGGAGGCCATGCTTAATGTTTTCCTTTTCCTCAGTCCACGTTGCAACATTTTCACATGGAGGACTCCCCATCGTTTACCAAGAATCTGTTTAAGCAAACACAGAAGTCTCCCTGGGGATCCAGGAGGAACCCTCCAGCTGAGTAGGAGGCGCACTCCTGGGGCCACTGGACCCCTTGAAGGCCGGTGGCCTCTCCAGCACTGCAGCCTCACAACTAGGGAAAATGGCCTTTGTCCCTGGAAACTGTACAGGGATCTGGGTATCCATACTGTGCAGATGTCTCAGTGCCAACTTAGAAAGTCAGAAATGCTTTTAATGTGCCTGTTTGAAGATGGAATCGACGTTTTTAATCTTCTGATCTTGGTGCTAAATAAGCGATCCGCTTTCTGTGGCTGAGTACTGCGATGACCAAGCAGGGCTGTCAGTTTTGTCTTTGATCATATCTGACAACAGTGCCCAAATAGATCCATGTTTTAGCAACTGCTCTTTTGTTTGCATGAGATTTATAAGTAGGAGTGACAGTCTCTGTAGAAACGTGCCGGGTCCCACAGAGGTGGGGCTTCCATGGCAACCACAGCGTTGACATCGAGCCGGCACCTCCAGATACAACACATAGGGTGAAAAAGCATGTTATTTAACTTCTGGAGTCATTGTTTTCATGGATAGCTTTGTATTAAAATTCAAGCCTAAGGCTGCTGCCATTGTTTTCTCTTTAAAATTATTATTATTATTTTTTGCTCAGGGACCACATACCAGGAATATGTGGGTATGCAGGGGCAGAATGTAGACCCTGTTTCAAATTCTGAACAGATTATGTGGCCAGTAGGTCATGGGGCTTCAGTACTGTGCATAGAGAGTTGGACATAAAGAGGAACTTTATCCTTGCTTTTGGTAGCTGCTTAGGGTAGAAAGTCCCCAATAGTCTGTACAAGGAAATTGCGCATTAAACGGAGCTTGCCTGTGGCAGTAGCTTAGAGTGAAAATTTTTTGCAAGGCCAAATAGTTAGATATCTTGACTTAAATCTTGCCTACAGAGGCAAGGCTTTAGCCTTGCAGCAATTACAGGAAGAACTGTAATCAGCTTTAGAACAAAGAATGCTTTCTACAGAAATGTCAAGAATGCTGTGCATATATGTTGTAATAGCTATGACTTTGTGGTTTATCCCCTTAAATACTGCTCTCTCCCTAGGCTTGGGGCTGTTAGCTGTTTCTCAGCTAGTCGTCGCTGGCTGGCTAATAAAGGCTCTTTAAATTTATAATCAATTTGGGCTCCAATCAACAATTGCTCACGTTCAGTCCATAATAACAGTAGCTTTGTTTTTTTTTTTTTTTTTACAGGGACAGAGAGAGAGTCAGAGAGAGGGATAGATAGGGACAGGCAGACAGACAGGAATGGAGAGAGGTGAGAAGCATCAATCATCAGTTTTTCGTTGCCATTGCGACACCTTAGTTCTACATTGATTGCTTTCTCACATGTGCCTTGACCGCGGGCCTTCAGCAGACAGATCCACCCCTTGCCGGAGCCAGCGACCTTGGGTCTAAGCTGACGAGCTTTTGCTCAAGCCAGATGGGCCCGCACTTAAGCTGGTGACCTCAGGGTCTCGAACCTGGGTTCTCCGCATCCCAGTCTGACACTATCCACTGCGCCACCGCCTGGTCAGGCTATAACAGTAGCTTTTGAAACCCCTTTTCCCAATGACAAATTTGCCTTCAAGCCCGTCAATGATTACCACTTTCCCCGTAACTCGCCCCAAATCAGTCTTGGATTGTTGTTTGGTCCCTTCCAAGAAGTGAGTTTTTCAAAATGAGTCAATAAATTAACTCATACCAAATTTCTCTTATATCAGGGGGAGGAATGAGGCCCTCTCCCCTTAAAGGCTCGGTTCCCAGGTAGCTGACCTTACTTGTATATGAAAGGCCTCCCTGTATTTAGGTTTTTCCCGGGAGATTGGGGCTGCAGAGGGGAGTGTGACAAGGCTTGATCTCCTGGGTCAGTGCCTCCTGTTTTCTGACCTCTGGACTTTGGAGCTTGGCTGGCTGGGTGCGGTCACCTCCCACTTGTCTCCCTGTATTCACCCTCCACCTTGCGTTTAGATGTGTGTCACGGTGGCTGCTGGAGTCATTTTGTTCCACAATAAATCGGATCTTATTCATTCTCTGCTCAAAACCCTTCTGTCTCGGCCCTGGAGGGTTGGCTCAGTGGTAGAGCGTACGCCCGGCACACAGGAGAAGCACCCATCTGCTTCTCCACCTTTCCCCCTCTCCTTTCTATCTCCCATTTCCCCTCCTGCAGCCAAGCCTCCATTGGAGCAAAGTTGGCCCAGGCACTGAAGATGGCTCCATGGCCTCTGCCTCAGGCGCTAGAATGGTTCCATTTGCAGGGGAGCAACACCCCAATGGGCAAAGCATCACCCACTGGTGGGCATGCCGAGTGGGTCCCTGTCGGGTACATGCAGGAGTCTATCTGACTGCCTCCACACTTCTTACTTCGGAAAAATACAAAAAACCCCCACAAAAAACCCCAAACCCTCCCATCTCAAAAAGGCCACTATCCAGCACCATTTGTTGAGAAGTTCCTGCTTACCCCAGTGATTTGGTGTTGAATTTTCTTACTGCTTCTATAGCAGAAGTCATTTGTTTCTTATTTTGAGTAAAAATTTTACCTTCTGCCTGAGAGATTTCTGAGCATCGTACAGGCTTCTCATTGACCTCTCAGCCCCCCGGACCTGGGAAGCACTGAGTAACTCACTGGAGTTTACACAGATGGTAAGTCTACTCGGAATCTATCTGTTCTCTTCTGTTCCATCATCTGTCAGAACCCCAGGAGAGCTTTTCCTCTTCATGTTTGCTGAAATCTGAATAAAGCCCGTGGCTTAGTGAAGGGGTTGATGCCTGCACCATGGTTGTGTGTCGGAAGCCGGTCAACAGCTGCTGGTTGATGTAGTCAACAGCAAAGAAAGTCAACAGCTGCTGGTTGACACAGTCACGGGAAAAGAAGAGGTGCAACGATACTTCCCCCTTTAACTTCTTGAATTAATTTGGTTTTTCATCCCCCCCCTTTTCTCTGGGGTGTGTGTGCTATCACTTATGGTACAGGGAGAACAGCACCGTGCTTTCCCTGCGATTTGCAGTAACTTCTCTGGGAATGAGACAGAAGGTGTGAGTTCCACAGAAAAGCCTATAAACACCTGTGCCCAGGCCCACAGACCTAGGAGGCTGGCTATGATCTCCCCCTTAAGGGGCTAGATTCTTAGAAAGTCTCCCTCCTAAAAATCATATTAGAAAAATAGAAATTGTGACTTATGAATAGGTAGGATTCAGAGACTAAACACAATAGCACCTTTCAGCCTTTACCCAACCTATTACTTAACCCCCCACCCCCAGTCCTTTACTCATTGTAGAAGAATAGAGAAACTTTCCGTTCCTCTCAAATAGCCTCTTGCATACCTAGCCTTCAGGTGGTGGGCCATTCTGAGAGTAATAGTTGGGATTACTAATAGATGAAAGTAGTAGACAAACATAATTTTTACTAGACAGTAAGTTGCTAAGTAAGAATCAACAGGGTCTCTTTAGAAGCTTGCGCCAATATTGTTATTACTGCCGCTCAAGTTATTGTATAACTGTGCTTAATAGCTTATCACCTGATTCAGAGTTTAAAGAAATGTACTAGCTTTTTCCTGGAATATTTACCCAAATCAAATAAAGAAACAACTGTTAATCTATTCTGCATACCATGTGATTATAATTTCGATATATTCTGCATACCATGTAATTATTACTTAGTGTATAAAAATAAAGCGGCACTAGCCATTGGCAGAGGTGCCTGGCAGATGAGCTAAAGAATTCGGCTCTCTCACTCCTAATTGTGCCGACGCCGTCCCTTCCTGTGGGACTCCTGGACTCCCCCCAGGGCGGGACCCCGGCAGTTGTGTAAGATGGTAGGGCAGGCTGGGGGGGAGTTTAAGTGTTTAAGTTGAAATACATCTTACACTGATCTTGGTAAAAGAAAATAACCGCAGAGGCCCCCCGCGTGTTTCTGAAAGTAGATCTCTTTGTGTCCAAGAGAAAACTGTACGCACTTGAAGGAACTTGTTGAACAAAATGCAGGACTGATGCTTGACCCTAAGAACCTAGATTTCAACGATCCTTATCTGGTGTAGGTAAACCAAACATTTTAATATTGAATGCACCATAGAAACAATTCTCAGAAGACAGATGCCTTAAACCCAAAGAGAAATCTCCAACGTTTGGAATTCTGTTGCTAACTCTTGATATCGCCGTTTTGAATGAACAATAATCTTTCACCCTTGATGTGCAGCGAATGAATGTATAGCGTCCAGGGCAAGTCTGAGATGCCCAGTCACTCTCTTACTGCCAACGGAGGGTTACACAGGCGGATTAGCACTGCTTTACTGGGTTCCTTTTGTTGATTTTTCTAGGCTTGGGCATTTCTGCCTAGCCAATCAAAGGAGACATGGTGTCACCAGACACAGCTCACTTGCCAAGCAGCCTTCCCCTGGGACAGGCGTTCTTCCCGTTGCCTGTGATGTGGTCGGAAGGAAGGTGCAGATGAGGCTGCAGGAAGGAGCTAGGGGTCTCCTGTCTATCTGCTTTGCAGAGATCAAAGTCAAGTCAACTAAAAGGGGCCTCATCTCAGGAAACTTGTTACCGGGAAATAGTTATGAGATTTCTAGAACAGTTGTAAAGGTAGGACACAGTGTTCCCATACACCCCTCCGCCGGCTTTCCCTGACACCTTACACAATCATGGTGCGGGTTTCAAACACTTCAGACTCATCCTGTGTTGCATTTAGGGGACAAATCATTTTTTAAAGCAAAGCAGAGCCTACAGTCATGCCAGAAGTTAAGCTTATTGGGAAGGCTTCCTTGCGTGGGGGAGGGTCATGGGGGCCGACTAGGGGCTGCCAGGCCTTGCCCACGAGCAACCCGCTGGTGAGCTCAAGCAGAGGAGAGTATTTATTTGCTGGTCACCTGAAAATCAAACCTCTCCCCCAGTACTTGCATCTGATGGAAGAAGGCCTCTTTGATTTGCCTTAAAACTTGCAGCATATTCTCTCTCTCTCTCTCTCTTTCTCCTCGCAGTGACTTGATTTTCTCCCCTTTCCCATCTGGCACATACCAGCTAATTCTCTTTGAGTCTGAGTGAGTCTCAAATGAGCACCGCTTTGTACACCCACGTGACTAGCAAGTGTCAGCACAGCCCCGGAAATAGTGGCTGGGAACTGCTAACTGGAACACTCAGAACCAGATGACCCTTGCAAACATCCCTCACCTCTGGCCAATTAAAACAACACAGAAAAGCCCAGTGTTTTAGGTCTTTGTGACATTTTCTGCTCCTGTATCACCCTTGAGAAGGAAGTGTACTGTATTTGACTCCCACAGGATTTGCATGGCTTCCTTTTCACAACTAAAATTCTTCCAAGAACATCATCTTTCCTTTGGATGCAGGAAAGCAAGTGAACAGCTAAGGAGTATAGATTCCCGTGCAACAAGGGAGGCGGGTGACAGGAGAATGGTGTGACTTACTGAAGGGACAGTGTGGCCAGAATGCATTTTGACGCCGAGGAAGGACTGGAGACAGAAACCAGCATTAAAACCAGCACTGCTGTGCTCCTGGGAGGGCAGAGATAACAGCAGTTGTTCCCGGAGAGTGGCCTTATCTTAATGGGAACAAGAGGACTTGGCACTTGGCTATCTCTTAGGTTCAGGAGCAAAACACTTTAAAACCTTCTTGAGAGACACTGTCATTTTCTAATTTAGCATTTTCTGCTCACCCACTCACTGCTTTACCCAAGAGTCCAGATAAATAGTAAGGAATGTGCTTCTTTGCAAGTAATTATTGAGCGGCCCGGGAAGTATTTTCCCAGGTTTTGAGTCAGCTCAGGCCTTGAGCAACATTTCAGAGGATGCTACTAGCTGACTTTCTAGATTATTGCAAAGATTTTTAGGAGTTATACACCAGAGACCACGCACGAGGCATCGTGTTCATGGATGGCTGGCAGTGAAGATCAAGTTTCTAATTTTTAAGGCACTTTTAGTTTATTAAAAAAAACACAAATGACTGATTGATTGATTGATTTGATAGAGAGAGAAACATTAATTTGTTGTTCCACTTAGTCGTGCATTCATTGGTTGGTTCTTGTATGTGCCCTGACCAGGGATGGAACCTGCAACCTTGGCATAGTTGGGTGTAGCTCTAACCACTGAGCTCCCAGACAGGGCAGTTAAGGCATTTTTAAAATACATTTTAAAAAATGGAAAACCTCACTCTGTTTTGAAAGACTGTTATTTCCATAGACAAGTGTGGCTTTAAAAGGCTTTTCTGGCCCCAGCCCGTTGGCTCAGTGGTAGAGTGTCGAGCCATCATGTGGATGGAAGTCCTGGGTTCAATTCCTGACCAGGGCACACAGGAAAAGTGCCCATCTGTTTTTCCACCCTTCCCCCTCTCCTTTCTATCTCTCTCTTTTCCTTCTGCAGCCAAGGCTCCATTGGAGCAAAGTTGGCCCTGGTGCTGAGAATGGCTCCATGGCCTCCACCTCAGGCGCTAGAATGGCTCCAGTTGCAACAGAGCAATGCCGGAGGTTGTGACTAGATCTCTTGGGGACTCTGGAAGCCAAAGCAAGAGAACTGATTTTGGGATGACTGATAGATAGTATTCTCCATGGGACTGCTTTACTTAGTGGTACCACCTCTGTTTCCTTCTGGAAATGCAGTGGATGGCTGTGGTCTCCATGGAAGCCCACTTATTCCCTACCTGACTTGGGCCAAAGTGCAGGAAGGTGCAGGCCAGCTACTTACCCCGTCCCAGGAGCTGGGTCAGTCACAGGCCACCCACTGAGTTCCCTTCTGTCCTCGGGACCTTTCTTTATGCTCCCTCTCACCCACCCCCAGCCTCTGCTCCGGTTGTGTGCCCAGAATTTGGAGGCCTCAAGGGTAGTGACATGCCTGCTCCTTCCAAATCCTTCCCAAATAAGCAGATGACGGAGTCCGGGAGGGTTTCTTATCAGAGCTCCCTAAGCCAGTAGCTGCTTTGCAGTAGCTCAGAGCCGAAGGGGCCCAGCCTGTTTTGAAAACCTTTTTATCACGTTATATGCAGTACCTGCAAAAGAATGTGTAACATCTCGTTAGCTTACAAAGTGTGATCATAACATGACCCATGAACTTCCATTCATTCAAGTTTTAGAGTAAAATCGATGCTCTGTGTTCCCTCTGCCTAGTTTCCCTGTCCTAGAGTCTGTGTTCATGAGCCCCTTGCTTTATGCTTCTAATGAAGATACGCTTTTGGTTTGCATTTGTGCTTCTCCCACTTGGTTTTATGTTTTGACTCTCAGCCGTGCTATTTCCGGTCGTTTTCATGGCTGAAGGATCTTTTATTGTGGGAACAGCACGATTGGACATTTGGTAGGTTTCCAGTCTTTTTTTCTCTCCCCCAGTTTTTTGGGGTTTTTTGTTTTTTTTTTTTTTACAGGGACAGAGAGAGAGTCAGAGAGAGGGATAGATAGGGACAGACAGACAGGAATGGAGACAGGTGAGAAGCATCAATCATTAGTTTTTCATTGCTGTCACGACACCTTAGTTGTTCATTGATGGCTTTCTCACATGTGCCTTGACCGCGGGCCTTCAGCAGACCGAGCCACCCCTTGCTGGAGCCAGTGACCTTGGGTCCAAGCTGGTGAGCTTTTGCTCAAGTCAGATGGGCCCGCGCTCAAGCTGGCGACCTCGGGGTCTTGAACCAGGGTCTTCCGCATCCCATTCCGATGCTCTATCCACTGCGCCACCGCCTGGTCAAGCTCCCCCAGTTTTATGTAAACATTGTCAGTGTGCTCATTTTTCTATGCATCGGAATCACATATTTAAGAGTTTCTAAGAGTAAAATTGCTGGCTCGGAGGGTCTGTGAGTTCTCAGTTCCCCAAGGCAGAGCCAGAATGGGCCGATTTACTCTCAGCAGCTACCTAGAAGAGTCCCATGATTAGATCGTTTACCTTTTGCCCATCGAATGGGTATGAGATGATAGTTCATTGTGATGCTGACTTGCATTTTCCTGAGCCCTCATGAGGGTGATTACTCTTATATGCGCACTGGCTATTCAGGCTTCCCCTCCTGTGAAAGGCCTTTTTATGTGGCTTCCCCATTTTTTCTGTGGGTTGTTTGTCTTGTTCTTACTGATCCCTAGGAACATTCTGGATTCTAATCTTTTGTCAGTTATCTGTGTTGCAAAAAATCTCCCAGTTGTGGCTTGTCTTTTCGTTTTCTTTGTAGTCTCTTTGGTTGAATAGGAAAGTTCTTAACCTACGTTTTCTTTCTGAACAGAAGAGAAAACAGGCACAAAGAGGTCATAGGAATTATTCACTATAAATGTGGTGCCATAGGAGGAGGAGGTTAGACCCTTACCTAACACCATCTACAGAAACTAACTCAAATGGATTAAACACCTACACGTAGGATATATATAAATAAAACCTCCTGGGGGGGAATAGAGAGGAAAAGCTTCATGACATTGGATTTGGTAATAATTTCTTAGATATGACATTAATGTGAAGGCAACAAAAGCATAGCAGACAAAGCAGACTTTGTCAAATATAATAACTGCAAAGCAAAGGCAGTAACAGTGAGGAAGCAAACTGTGGAACGGGAGGACATGTTTGCAAATCAAATTTCTGATAAGGGATTCAAATTCAGAATAAAGAACTCCTGCTGCTCAACACCAAGCAATAATAATAATAATAATAATAACCCAATTTTTAAAATGAGCAAAGGACCTGAATAGACACTTCTCCAAGGAGGGTCTACAGGTGGCCAGCGGACACAGGAAAAGATGCTCAACGCCACTCATCATTAGGGAAACGCAATTCAAAACCACAAGGAGGTTTTTACCTCACACCCATTAGGATGACCATTACTTAAAAAAAAAAAAAAAAAAAAAGACAAGTGTCAGCAAGGATGTGGAGAAATCGCAAGACTCATGCACTATTGGTGGGAATGTAAAATGGTGCAGCCATTATGAGAAACAGCATGAACGGTCCTCATAAAATGAAAAATAGAATGACCATATAGATCTAGCAATCCCACTGCTGAGTGTGTATCCAAGAGAATCAAAAGCAGGATTTCAGCCTGACCGGGTGGTGATGCAGTGGATAGAGTGTCGGACTGGGATGTGGAGGACCCAGGTTCGAGACCTCGAGGTCGCCAGCTTGAGCGTGGGCTCATCTGGCTTGAGCAAAAGCTCGCCAGCTTGGACCCAAGGTCGCTGGGTCGAGCAAGGGGTACTCGGTCTGCTGAAGGCCAGCGGTCAAGGCACATGTGAGAAAGCAATCAATGAACAACTAAGATGTCGCAACGAAAAACTGATGATTGATGCTTCTCATCTCTCTCCGTTCCAGTCTGTCTGTCCCTATCTATCCCTCTCTCTGACTCTCTCTCTGTCCCTGTAAAAAACAACAACGACAACAACAAAGCAGGATTTCAATGAGATATTTATTTGCCTACCCATGTCCATAGCAGCATTATTCACAAAAGCCAAGAGGTGGAAGCAACCCAAGTGTCCATCAATGGCAAAATGGATAAAGATGTGGTGTGCACATCCAATGGAATATTATTCAGCCTTTGAAAACAGGAAATTCTGACACCTGCTACAACGTGGATGAACCACACTGTAACGGTAAGTGATCAGTGGGTGGCAGAGCCAGGCCAGGAGCCATGGGCGACCCGCTTCCCACTACAGCACCGGTGTCTCTTTCTTAGCTGTTGGTCCTTCCAACGTGGTTTCTATAGCCATCACCACACCATCACCCCTAAATGTCCCCCCTGTGCCTATGTCACGTAACTGGTATCCACAGTAAAAATAGAGCTCTCTTCTGTTTCAAAACACTGCTCATGTCATTGACAATTCGTGCTCGTTCCCGAGATTGCAAGTTGCTATTTTAGAGCAGTTATTTCGCATGGCATCTCGCCCCAGGAGCCCTTGGCCGGCTTCCCCCTGGGCGTTTCAGTTGGCAGAACGCGGTGCAGCCTTCTGGATTTGATTAGACTAGAGTGTCTAATCTACAATGTTGGCTGTTCCCAAAACTCCCCTGCCTCCCTTTGTCCCCACCCCACCCCTTGCTCCAAACAAAGGGCTCAATGGCTGCTGGTGGCCTGCTGGAAGGGAGTGTCAGCAAGAAGAGCCCACAGGACAAGGTTGGCTGGTGTCCAGCCTCTTTCAAGGTGGATTTCACTGACAACAGTAACTAATCCCATTCATTCACTTCTCTAACGATGGCCAGTCTGTGCCAGTGCTGGGCACAGGGTCCACAGTGGGGAGCAGAATGGACACTCCTCCCCAGCCTTATGGAGTTGACATTCTCAAGGGGCATTAGACCTGATTGCCGTAAGACCTGTGATGTGAATTCGAGGGCGTGTGAAGGAGAACAGCTGGAGGGACCTTCTTTGAACCGTGTGTTTATGGCACGCCTGTCTGAGTTCCCATGATGATGATGTAGCGAGTACCAGGGCCCTGGGGCAGGAAAGGGCAAGGCCCGTGGCTTGGCCTGTCCTTTGGAAGGAAAGCAGGCAGGCCTGGGTGACAGGACTGTGAAGGGCAAGGATGAGAGTGACTGAAGGTAGGGTGGGGGAAGGGAGCAGGGGCCAGATCGCCACAATCAGGAGCCTGGGAGGGGTTGTGCAGGTAGCCTGAGCAGCTGGCTGGGGCTTCTTCAAGTCAGGGATGTGTGATTGTGTGTGATTGTGTGTGTGTGTGTGTGTGCGCGCACGCACATGGGTCTGCAAGGGGAGTGACATTTACGCAAAATCTACAGCATTGGTTTTCAAAGTGTGATCCCCAGATGACAGCATCAGCAGCACCTGTACATTTGTTAGAAATGCAAACTCTCAGGCCCCACCCCAGATCTACTGCATCCCGCTGAGCACGAAGCACCAAGCTGGGACCAAGCAGGTGCTGTTCTATTGATGGTTGATGCAAGCTGTGCAGCTCCAGAATGCGCCCCAGTGTTAAAATGCAGAGTCCCACCTGACCTGTGGTGGCGCAGTGGATAAAGCATTGACCTGGGAACACTGAGGTCGCCAGTTCAAAACCCTGCACTGGTCTGGTCAAGGCACATATGGGAGTTGATGCTTCCAGCTCCTCCCCCTTTCTCTCTCTCTCTCTCTCTCTCTCTCTCACTCTGTGTCTCCTCTCTAAAATGAATAAAATAAAAAAAATTAATAAAATAAAATAAAATGCAGAGCCCCCTGCTGCGGACACCGTAGCCAGTGGAGCGTGTCCCCTCCTGGCCTGGAATGAGGACTGACAGGGCCTGGCTCACGTGGCTTCTGCTGATTTCAAGGTGCACAGGGAGAGAGACTCAGATGCATCTCTCCAGCTCTGCCCTGGGAAACTTCACAGGTAGCCTCTGGGTGCCAGAGGGGGGGTGGAGTGCTTAGGTTTCTTACAAGGTGTGAAAGGAATTAACAATCACAGCAACAGGTTGGAAGCCTTTAAACTAGTTTGAAGTTAAAAATAAATCAGACAAACAAAAAGAAAAAAAAAAAGAAGCCGGGAAGTTATGTTATCTTCCACCTCAGTTAAATCAAGACCCTCTGCAGGGGATGTTAGCAAATTATCTGCTGAGAAAGCCCCCCTTGGGGCTGAGAACAAACCAGAGACTGCAACCCCTGGTCGGGGGAGGGGAGTCCTTTTGAAAAGAAAGTTCTCCTCCTGCAAACAGCTGAACTAAACAGCCTTTCACTTCAAAACAAAACCCCTGCTTCTCCACACAGCCAGGCTCCACAGGGTAATTGCTCTCACAGAAACAAGGTAATGGTGCTTTAATAAAAATAGAACCCAAATAGGCGTTTGCATCCTCTGCTTTTTTGTAACCAGAGCTGCTACCAGAGTTTCAGGTCCACAGGTGTCAGGCTGGTCCCCTGCTGCAGCGGGACTGGGACCCCGGGACCCCATTGAGAGGGACAGAAGGGGGACCAGCTCATGGAGGCAGTATTTTGAAAGAGAGCACAGAGCAGTGGAACACTATCAACTCAGGCCTGTTCCATTATAGCTCTGGGAGAAAACAGGTCAGATCGTGTCCCCTAAGTCACCCCGGGCTGTGGAAGCTTGGAGATGGGAGTGTCCTGTAGAGTTTGCTGTCCAGCACCAGTGTGACCAGCAGAGTTCATTGGTTGCTCCTCCAATCTTCAAAAAGTGAGCTAGGGGTTGTTTTTTATCTCACGAATGGTTTCAGAGCAGATGGTATGGTGAGGAAGGGCCCAGGCTGTGTGCTGAGGGCACCTGGGTTTGTGTCCCAGCTTTGCCACTGTAGAGTTGCCCGACTCGGGACAAGTGGCTCACCTCTGGGCTTCACTTTCCTCATCTCTGAAATGGGGTCATAATGGTGGTTGTCTTGTAGGGTTTTGAGGAGCACTTCATGGGCTGTATGTAAAGCCCTTAGAGTAGCACCGAGCATAAGGTAAGCCCCCAAATAATGCTGGCTAGTGGGGAAGATTGGGAGAAAACGTGTGGAAATGAAGATTTCAGTAAGCAAAGAAAAGTGAAGAAGATAAACGGGCGTATGTGATATGGGGGTGACAGGGGTGGGGTGCTTCAGACAAACCCCTCAGGGAGCCTAAGGAGCAGCTAGACACACAGGTGCGGGGGGACAGAAAGAGCTAAGTCCCTGGGGCAGCAGACAGAAGGACAAGGGGAAGGAAGGGAGAAGCAGTTGTAGGGGAGGGCTAGGGCCAGATCACACAAGGGCTTGGTGACCAGGACAAGGACATCCATGCAGTGGGGAAACAGGGAGGTGACAAGATCTGAGTTACCTTTTTAAAAGGTGACAGACCATCCTGGCCTGCTTTGCAGGAACAGTCTGGGGCAGGGGGGTGGTCTTGGAAGACACTGCAGGTCTGTGGTTTCAGAACTGCAACGAGAAAGCCCCAGGGAGAACCAGGTTTGGGCCAACATGATTCACTGCCTCCTGGCTGTGGCCCCCTTCCCCGCCCCCAACCTTTCTCCTGGGCATGCGCACAGCCCACCTGGTTGTGCAGTCACTTTCCACACACCATCACCGTCCTGGCCTGGAGGCTGCATCACCGTTTACATGGCCATGTGTCCCTTGGTGGTGACTGATCCTGGTTCCCATCCTGACAGTCACCAAGATCCATGGCTCTGCCTGAGCGGTCCTGTTAGCTCAGTGGGGAAGAGGGTAATTTCGGAGTTTGGAAGCGCCTTAAAAACTCTTCCCTATCTTTACTACGTACTTTTTAATTGATTATGTAATATGTGCTTATGTATGTACAGACTTGAAAAAGCTTCACATCATGCAGAACAAAAGAGATGATCCCTTCACCCTCACCTCCCACGCCCCAACCCGGGTCCCAGTGCCTCCCTGAAGGTGACCCCCCCACACAGGTGGCTTCCTTACGGTCCCCTCTCCATGCCTGTACACTCCACTCAGGACCTATATGTATGTGAGTCCTTATCATGCATTCTCATCTGTAGCTGCCTTTTCTTTTACCGACTGATACATCTTGTTAGAGAGCTACCTACCTTGGTTTGCGTGCTGTTTCTTTTAACAGATGCATTGTTTTTCTACTACGGGGATACCTTTTACGTGACCACTCGCCTGCTCAGAAGGGTTGGGCTGTTGATGAATTTCCACCTTAGGCTGGGGCTCCATGCAAGGGTGTCTGGAGAACACATCCCTGGAAATGGACTGCGGGTCAGAGGGCTCGTACATTTCACATTTTGATAGCTACCAAATTATCATCCCCAAAGCTGCCTTTTCCTTTAAAGAATTTTTTCTTATTTATTTATTTCTTTACAGGGACAGAGAGAGAGTCAGAGAGAGGGATAGATAGGGACAGACAGACAGGAACGGAGAGAGATGAGAAGCATCATTAGTTTCTTGTTACACTTGCGACACCATAGTTGTCCATTGATTGCTTTCTCACATGTGCCTTGACCGTGGGCCTTCAGCAGACCGAGCCACCCCTTGCTGGAGCCAGCGACCTTGGGTCCAAGCTGGCGAGCTTTTGCTCAAGTCAGATGGTCCTGCGCTCCAGCTGGTGAGCTCGAGGTCTCAAACCTGGGTCTTCTGCATCCCAGTCCGACGCTCTATCCACTGCGCCACCGCCTGGTCAGGCGCCTTTTCCTTTAAAAGAAATGTTTCTTTAATTGCAAAAGTAATTCATGTTCTGGCAAAAATGTAAAGAATATAAACAAGACTAGAAAAGAAATTTTAAAACCACTTATAATTTTATCACCTGGAAATACAGCTGTTCTCATAAAATTAAATATTTATTTGAGTCTTTTGATCATTGCATATATGTAAATATGAATTTTTTTTTTTACAAAAATGTCATAATGTATGCTCTTTTTTAAAACCTTCCTTTTGTAGTTAACTATCTGTCACAAAGATTGTTCCAAGTCCTTAAAGTTTTTTCCATGGTGACATTCTAGGTTGTTAATATGGTCCAGGGGCAAGAAGAGAAAGCTTATTTAGAAAGGGGGAAGCTAAAAATAATTTTTTTAAAGACTGCTAGCTTGACTGGTGGTGCACAGTGGATAGAGTGTTGACCTGAGATGCTGAGGTCCCAGTTTCGAAAACCCAAGGTCGCTGGCTCGAGTGCAGCCTAGCCAATTTGAGCGCAGGATCTTCGACATGACCCCATGGTCACTGGCTTGAGACCAAAGATCACTAGCTTGAAGCCCAAAGTTGCTGGCTTGAGCCCAAGGTCTCTGACTTAAGCAAGGGGTCACTGGCTCAGCTGGAGCCCCCCAATCAAGGCACTTATGAGAAGCAATCAATGAACAGCTAAAAGTGCTGCGATTACGAGTTGATGCTTCTCATCTCCCTTCTTGCCTGTCTGTCCTTGTCTCTAAAAAAAAAAAAAAAAAAAAAGACTGTGCTAAAAGCAACACTGGCAGCCCATGTGTGGGGTATGTTCGCATGACTTGAGTTATGTAGAAGAATTATTCCACAATGCTGGTTTTTGGAGAATCTGATAAAGCCAGCTTCCTCCCAGCAATGTGTATGATAACACAATCTGTATATAATTTAGGGATCCATGACCCATTGCTCCCTGCTTAAAAATCCCTGGCCTACACCATTAGTTTTAATGGTTGGAGCACAGCTTGTTTAACCCATTGGGTGACTAAGAATCTGGGCTCCACATCAGAGCCTGGCTGTATTATACACCCTTTAATCCCTCTGCTGGTGCCCTTGCTTGTAAAATCCGGACAACCATAGATGGGGTGTGGGCTGTTGTGAGGTTAAAAGAGAGTTTGTGTATGTAAAATGTTTAGAACAGAGTCCGGCACATGGTAGGTGCCAAGTGTCAGCCCTTATTCCCAGTGTTTCGCTTTTCAAACGTTTCTCACTATATCTTTGCGCACATCTGGGAGGACAGCCCAGGGATAAATTCCTAGGCGTGGAATAGCTGGGCAGAATCATTAACATGTTTATAAGATTGTGGCTACATATTGCCAAACTCCTCTATAAAAATTCAGATTCAACAATTATTACATAAATCCCTGCCCTTGTGGGGTTTACATTAGGAAGGAGGTGGACAGCGAACAAAATAAGGAAGTGACCTTGGAGAAGAGACCTGGTAGAGGGAAAAGACAGGAGGACACCTGGGGGAGGAGAGTTCCAGGCAGAGGGAATAGCACGTTCAAAAGGCCTGGGGCAGAAACAGGCCAGAGTATATACATGAGGGGGAACTGGGAGGAGAGGAGGACAGAGCGGTGAGGGGACTGGGACATGTCACCTGAAACTATGCTTTGGGAGCAGTTTAAACTTTGTCCAACTAAAGGTCTAGGAAGGATGAAGTAAGTTTTCAAGGAGACAATTAAAACAAATTGAAATTAGATTTTCCTTGTTTCAATCTATGCTCAAGTTCCCTGCAGGGAAGTGACAGCCCCTACTGTGTCCCGGTGAGAGAATCAGAGGTCCCTTGTTTTCTGAGTAAAACACCCAACTGTTTTGCATACTCAAATCCAGTTGTTTTTTTTTTTTTTTCCCTAGAACAGGAAGAAGCAGGGGTAAAATGAGACGTCACAAGGTTGGGCTGTTTGTTCCTAGGCCGTGTTCCTGGACAGCTTGTTTGCCAGCTTTGTGATTCTGAGGCAGTGTTTTCCAGGGGAATTTAGTCCATTGAGGTTGAGACGACAGTTCCCAGGGTCGAGGGTCTCTGGACCCCACAGCCACAAAGCATCAGCCCCAGAGTCACACGCAGAGGGCAGAAAGACCAGCTTGGAGGTAGCAATTCAGGGCAAAGGAGTATCCATCCACAAATTCATCGTGGGGACCACCACGGCAGAAATAGGTGACCTGGAGATTCTACCACCTCCTCAAACTGCAGTCAAATGAACTAGAAAGTTCCAGGGGCTCGGGCAGGACCAGACTGCACGCCAACATGGTTATACATGAAGGAGACAGCTCCGGGTGTAGAACTGAGGCGGGCGGGTGTGCCTGTTGCCTTGAGGAGTCCGAGAACCCTGGCCCTGGGCTCGATTCTCTTGATCAGGTCCCATCCACCTTTCCCAGCACGCCCACTTGTGACTTGGCTCGTGGACAAAATGTCCCTCGACACTGGTGTGCACAGGCACAGGGCTTGGTGCCAAGGGAGAGGATATAAAGATTTCTATCACCAGCACGTGCCCGCTCCCGCCGGGGAGGGAGGGACACTTTTCTCCATGAGAGGCTTGGCTGCGTGCCCCCCCCCCCCCCGCCTACGCTTCTCCAAGTTAACATGAATCAGTTTGTTCTTTCTTTTTCTCCCCCTTTCCCTCCCTCCTTCCTTTCCCCCCTCGTTCTGTCCTTCCTCTTTCTTTCCTCCCTTCTTTCTGTCTGTGGATGATGTGTATTCATCCTTAGGAGATGGGAGTAGACATACCAGACAGCTTGTCCTGAGAGCTGTGCCTTACTTACTTCAATTTTGAGCAGAAGTAAGAAATACTTGTTGAAAGAGAGTAAACAAGATGAAAACACCTGAAAGAAAAGGGCGGATCTTCATTTCTTTCCCCGTCTGCTCATCCTCTCCCAGGATGCTCATGCTTGGGTCTGTCTACTTTCAAGAGAAGACAGTTTTTTACGGATGCATGCATTTCTGTATAGAGATTTATACGGAAAGGGACTATAACTCCTGCCTAATTCACTGTCGCGTTCCCAGCTCCTGGTACATGAGAGACATTGAAGATATTTGTTGATCCAGTGCATTAGAAATTTCTGAAACTCGTGCCTGTCATTCAAACGTACGCCATGATCCTCCATGTGTGGCCGCATGCTTTTGACAGCTGCATAGTATTCCACGGAATGTCTGTACGGCCGATCAACCGGAACCCTTTGTCGGACTTGTGATGTTTAAATTTAACAGAAAAGTGTATGTCATATATTTCAGAAGGAAATAAAGTCTGTTTTTAGTTTTGTCTTTTCTATTTAAAAGAATGTATAAATGGACTAAGACATTTGCAGACTTTGGTAGTTATGGAGTCTTGTCATTGATGTGCTCTAAAAAAATTTTTAACTGAAAATTTTCCTTACCCATTCATCAGTCCGTGGATACTTGGGTTGCTTCTGTGTTTTGGCTATTATGAATAACGCTGCTATGAACATGGGTGTGAAAATATCTCTTTTAAGACCCCATTCTCAATTCTTTTGGGTATGTACCCAAACGTGGAATCGCTGGATCCTATCATTCTGTTTTAAATTTTTGGAAGAACCTTCATACTGTTTTCAGTAATGCCTGTACCATAATTCCCTTCAACAGTGCACAAGGCTTCCAATTTCTCCACACCCTTGTCAACACTGCTTGTTCTTTGGTTTTTTTATAGTAGCCATGGCAATGGGTGTGAGGTGGTATCTCACTGTCGTATACATTTGACTTTTCCTGATGATTAGAGATGCTGAGCATTTGGGGGGGGGGGCGTATGCATGTCATCTTTGGAGAAATGTCTATTCAAGTCCTTTACCCTGTTTTTTCTTTTATTCTTTTTTTTTTTTTTACAGGGACAGAAAGAGAGTCAGAGAGAGGGATAGACAGGACAGAGAGACAGGAATGGAGAGAGGTGAGAAGTATCAATCATCAGTTTTTCATTGCCGTCGCAACACCTTAGTTGTTCATTGATTGCTTTCTCACATGTGCCTTGACTGCGGGCCTTCAGCAGACCGAGCAACCCCTTGCTGGAGCCAGCGACCTTGGGTCCAAGCTAGCAAGCTTTTGCTCAAGCCAGATGGGCCCGCGCTCAAGCTGGCGACCTCGGGGTCTCGAACCTGGGTCTTCCGCATCCCAGTCCGACGCTCTATCCACTGCGCCACCGCCTGGTCAGGCAGTCCTTTACCCATTTTTAAGTCAGGCTTTGTTGTTGAGTTTTAGACGTTCTCTGTATATTCTGAATATTGAGACTAGATTTGATCAGTGTGTTTGAGAATCTCACATTAAGCTAGAAATCACAGTTCTCTAAAAATGGAGCGTGAACAAAACAGCAATTATCTCCAGACACACGCGGCTGCCGGGGTCACGGGTGAGGAGCCGGTTTGTGATCAGGGTTGGAAAATGAGGTAGGCAGAAGAGCTTCTCATCTAAGTGGCTCTGTGGATTCCAGATGAAACCTGCTCTTGTCCCTTCTCTTTTTAGGGTGTGTCCCAGGCAGTTTGTGGACCCCCAAAGGATGAGGCCCTCACCTACCATCAAGTTTTGTCACACAGACAACAGCGTGGTGATTATCAGAGGGAAAGCGGGTGGGAGAGGTAGAAGAGGGGAAAGGGGGGTACATGGTGATAGAAGGAGACTTGGGGTGATGAACACACAGTACAGTGTTGTCAGAGGTGTCCAAAAAGCCTGTCTGCTCTTGCTCAAATTGTGAGCAAGACTCCCATCTCTCACCCCTGGAATCAGTAGCAGTTTCCAGGCGTATTTAGCCATCCCCTTCCCTGCACACAGCATTTCCCAAGCATGCCCGGCTGGAGCGGGTACTGGAGGTACTGACGATGCTGGCTCTCGGGGCCCGCTGGGCTTTGATCACACAGACGCCTCAGCTGTTCCATTGCCAGCAGAGTGGGCTCTTCACGTTCCCAGATCTGGGAAGACTGTGCTGTAGACCCAGCTTCGCTCACTGCCCAGGGCCACCAGGGAGGAGCCTCTGCAGAAAGAGTGTCTGTCGTCCTGCGTCCACCAACAGTGATAGTGACTGAAAATTGATCAAGAAACAGAAGGCAACGATGCTGAATTGGAAGGAATGGGAGATGATGGCGGGTGGGGGACGGGGAAGCCCATGCCTTCCACGCCCAGGGTCTCGGGGTGGAGGAGAAGGACCCTGGTAGTGTAGGACTCTGCACGGGCAATCTGGAGCAATGCCCAGCAGACCACTTTGTCTCATTCTCACAGTGGGCCATCGCTTTGGAATTACTGGGGAAGCTTATTAAAGACACAGATTCTGTGGTGTCTGCAACGTCTTTTAACCAGGGTCACAGGGTCAGGGCTCAGGGGCTGCATGGGTTAACGGGTCTCCAGATGATTATTTTGTGAGAGCCTCAATCACTCCCTCTGGACCTGAACATTCTGAGTTTAAAA
The DNA here is from genome assembly GCA_037038555.1 of Rhynchonycteris naso. Taxonomy (NCBI): domain Eukaryota; kingdom Metazoa; phylum Chordata; class Mammalia; order Chiroptera; family Emballonuridae; genus Rhynchonycteris; species Rhynchonycteris naso. The sequence goes on from CM073001.1 coordinate 10,020,372, forward strand.
CTGAAATGCCGAAATGCCGGCCTCCTGCTTTCGGGCACTAGCATGGGCCAAATGCCTTAAATTCCAGTTTAATTTCTGTAATTACCTGGAGTTTTCACTCCCCTTTTCCAGAAGCTCATGGTGCTAGCCGTGAAGTGAAACAACTGTTCAGTTCAGCTATTGCTCACTTTGTAGCCATGGCAACTGACATGAGGTGATGCAGCTGCTGCCTCAATGCCAACAGATTGGCCTGCCCAGCCCTTGGCTTCTCCCCTCTGGTGCTCTTTCCCCCAAAGTCCACTTCTGAGCTCGAGCTCGGAGGTCCTTGCCTAGAGGGAGGCAGCATGCGGGGCGTTGTCAAAAGATGTTTATCAGCATCAAGTGTCCCTCTGGCCCTGTGCTGATGGCCTCATGTGCACTGTCTCACTGAATTGTTCGAAGGGCTCCGTAATGAAGTGACGTGCTCAACGTCACACAGCTCCAGAGCTGTGGGCTCCATGGGGGCCTGGGGCTCCTGCTCCCAACCTTAACTCTGGACCTAAGGGCTTTATCTCGGTTTCCACGCCAAGAAGGAATAACGTGATCCTTCCCCATTGTGCTCTCTGCTGCCAGACCTGCAACAGGCACCTCAAGTCCCTGCCCGTACGTAACATCCACACGCGTGTCCTCCTCTCAGGACACAGGACACATGTTCCCACCCGCCCACCATCCCCCCCCCCATTGCACAAACCCTGGCTACTCAAGCCCACGGTGACTGCTGGACCCTACTGCCGCTGCCGCTTTGCAGGGGAAGCTGGGAGCAGGCCGAGTGAGTTGGCTGGCGTGGCAAAGAAGAAAGCGCTCGCAAGGTGGTCCCTGTGGGTGGGAAGAGGGGACAGGCTGTGCCACACACTAGGAGTCTGTGGAGATCAAAAAGAAGCGTGAGGGGGACGGGAGAGGAGAGCCAGCAGACGAGGGGGAAGGAGGCGCCCTTGGTCCTCTCCAGGGGACACAGCAAGGTCACAGCTCTGGCAGGCAGCATCTGGGCGTCTGCGGGAGGTGAGTAACGGGCCATAAATAATGCAGCAGTAGGCCAGGCAGGGGGCAGCTGGTGGGAGAGGCAGACTCTGGACTTACGCCCTTGGAAGGAATCCCACCTTTATGTGAATGACAGGGCGCCTCCCAGTCATGAGCTCTGTTTCCCAACACGTGAGCCAGGGGCACTAATTGTAATGACCAGCCACCATGAGGATGACAGAGAAAACAGGATGAGAGTGAGTGTGAATAGATGGTGTTATTGCCATTGTAATCACCATGCGATCTAGAGAGGCTGTAGAGGGAATGGGTAAGAACAGAGGTCCTGAAGCCCCACTGGTTTTGTTTGGTCCCAATAACTGGCTGTCTGGGTGACTTTAACTTTCTAGGCTTCAGTTTGCTAATCTGTAAAATGGGCGTAATGATAATGTCCGTCACATAGTGCTGTTATGAAGACTGAATGGGTTAAAGATGCTTAGCACAGTGGAGACATATCCAAAAGATGGCTAGTTCCTCCTCTGGCAGATTGGCATCCTGCTGGTGCTGACACAGTAGAGCTTGTTAGGGACTGAACGTTTGTGTCCCCACACCCACCCGCCCAAAATTTGTATGTTGAAATCCTACCCCCTCATGTGATTATTTTAGGAAGCGAGGCATTTAGAGGTGATTCGGTCATAAAGATGGGGCCCTCAAATGGGATTAGTGCCCTTATGACAAAGGCCCCAGAGAGCTCTCTCTGTGCTCCGCCATCTGAGGATACAGTGATTAAACAATCATGAAGAGGGTCCTACAAGGACCCCTCCCCCCAACCCCCAGCCCCTGATCTCAGACTTCAAGCTGCCTGGTTTATGGCATTTTTTCATAGCAGCCCTAGCTGGCTAAAACAGAGCTATTGGGCTGACTGTGTAGGGCGCTTAGGACTTGCAGAGGTATGGACTCATGCATGTTGTCTCTAATGATTATGAAGGTGGCAGGTGTGGCACCTGGAGGTGACTCCCTCAGGCCTGAGGCCATGAGTGCTCCAGGGTGCTGACTCCAGCTTCCTTCCCTGAGAAGGCCCTTCGTGTCACTCTCTGTGACCTCACCCAGCCCAGCCTGCCAAGCCCATGGCTTAGTGTCAGGACCCTAAATCAGCCTGAGACTTGAGACCTCTCAATTAGGCCTTTGATATAACACATCCAAAATAACCATAAAGGCTTTTTTCTTATGCATCTTTCCTGATAGCATGTGCAGTGCTTATAGTAATAATCCAATTCAACAATCATTTAATAAGTGACCACTAAGTATGATCCTCACCAACCAAGTGCCAACAAAGACGAGGCACTATATTCGGTTTCAATGGCCGCTGTGGAAAGTTACTGCATTAGCGGCTTAAAACCGCATGAGTTAATTCTCACGTGGGTCTGGAGGCCTGCAGTCTGGAACGGCTCTCCTTGGAACCACAGCAAGACGTCGGTGGAGCTGCCCTACCCCTGGAGGCTCTAGTCCAGGGGAAGCTTTTTCCAGCTTGGCCAGACCGTCTGCTGTCCTTGGCTGGCGGCCCTTTCTTCCGTCTTCGGAGCCGGCCACGCAGTCAAGCCACGCCCTCCTCCTGCCACCATCCCTGGTTCTCTCCTGCTTCCCTCTTCACTTTTAAGGATCCTTGTGATGATGGGGAACCACCCAGATCATCCAGGATGTCTTCCCTATTTTAAAGTAGGCTGATTAGCAACCTTCTGCTACCTGGATTCTTGTCTGCCGACTAATGTACCATATTCACAGGTTCCTGGGATTAAGACATGGTCGTCTCTGAGGGGAGGTATTGTTCTGCTCACCATGGCACCAGTGTGTGTTGCTTGTCTGCAGGGAGCCAAGCATTCACTCATTCATTCATTTCTTCAACAAATATTGGCCTGACCAGGCGGTGGCACAGTGGATAGAGCATCGGAATGGGATGCAGAGGATCCAGGTTCGAGACCCCGAGCTTGCCAGCTTGAGCGCAGGCTCATCTGGTTTGAGCAAGGCTCACTAGCTTGAGCCCAAGGTCGCTGTCTTGATCAAGGGGCCAGTTGGTCTGCTGTAGGCCCCCCCCGGTCAAGGCACATGTGAGAAAGCAATCAATGAACAACTAAGGTGCCACAACGAAGAACTGATGCTTCTCATCTCTCTCCCTTTCTGTCTCTGTCCCTCTTTCTGTCATGGGGAAGAAAAAAAAAAAGAACAACAAAAGAAAATTGGTGGGGGCTCCCATGTATGGAGCCCATCCGAAGTGCCAGACCTGGTGCCAGGTGCTGAGGCTCTGTAGCCAACAAGACACAAACCCGGCTCTCAGGGAGCCCGTGGGCCAGGATGGAGATGGGCTGGCGCACAGACCCCCACTGCACAAGGTTAAGAGAGGGGAGCTGAGCCATGTACTTCATTTCTCTGAACCTGTTTCTTCACCTAAAATGGTAAAACACAAAGCGACAGGTCTCCCTCCAAATGTTGGGAGAATCAAACAAGACAGCATATGTAGGCAATGCTCTTAGCACTGGGCGTGGCACATGGACAGGGCTTACTAAAGAGTGGGCTCTTTGCATTGGTATTATTAGTAAGCTTCTGTACAGTGAGAGCACAGAGGAGAGAAGTCAGGGAGCCAGGGAGTCAGGTAAGGTCTAAATTGACACTGCAGAGATAAGCAGGATTAGTCAGGGGATGTGTGGGAAGTGAAAGGACAGGTCCCCAGGCAGAGAGAATGCATGTGCAAAGGCCCTGTGGTAAACAGGCCCCTGAAACCTCATGATATACTGATACCCCACTAGGTATCCTCCTGCTCTGTACATGAACTATACTCCCTCCCCTAAGATCCAGAAGCTCTAGGGGCCCCCAGACTTCTCAGCACCCACTCCAAGGTGACTTGATATGTCAGTGCACTCATCACAAGGATCCTTCTGCCCCCACACTTGGAACCACAAACTTCCTGTCGACATGAGAAATGCCCAAAGCAGCTGAGAACTTTTCATGAGTTTATCTGAGCCACACTAACGACATATGCCGGAGAGAAAGATCTCAAATGCTCCCGAGAGTAAGTAGTTTACAGCTCCTTTTATGCATTTGAAATTAAGTAAGATTAGAGAAAACAAGGTTAGGATTGTATGACAGGATAATTCACAAGATTATATGCCCTCTTGAAGTTTAATAATACCCTGCCACCAACGGCTATTACTTCTGGCATTTCAAAGGTGGGTTAACCTACGTGCACAGGAACAAGGGACAGAGCTGGCTTAAAACCTTCCACTGAGGGAGTTATAGACCTGGGGCATCACTACCCAACGTGACCTGCCCAGTTAGGAATTTATGATCAGATCACCTAGTGAGGTAACTTTCCACAGAACTCCTATATTTTTTGGTCCACAGTCCAAACAGCCACTAATCCATGGGCCCCAACTGGGTGCCAGGCCCTAGGCTGGGGCACTTCAGTTATCAACTCACTTACTCCCCCGCCTTTGTCATTAGACCCTCTTGAGCAGTGGTTCTTAACCTTTTTTGAGGTACCGAACCCACCAGTTTCATATGCGCATTCATCAAACCCTTCTTTAGTGATAAATAAAATGATTTTTTCCCCAAATTCAAGACATAGGTATATGTTTTTTGACTGGTGCACAAAATGAGCCGTGCATGAACATCACCTTGCTCAAAGAACAAAACCAACAAAGTGCATGAACTCACAACAAATTACGGTATTACTTTATTCTGGCCTCTGCGGCAGAGGCTTCTCTGAACCCCTGAGACCGACTCATCGAACCCCTAGGGTTCTATAGCACCCAGGTTAAGAACTGCTGCTCTCGAGAGATGAAGAAATCCTGCAGGTTGGAAGACTTGGCCAAGGTCACCCAGGTGGTAGGTGGTGGAGCCTGGGGCTGCCTGACTCCCTGTCATGAGGCCCACACTGGGCCCACAGCCGGGTCTTTGATGGCTCAGCTCCACGTGGAGCCTGAACAGTGGGAAAAACAGGAAGAGCCGGGGCCTTAGAAGAATAGCTGGTTAGCCCCGGAATCTATGTTGCAGCGGCCTGGAGCCTGGGTCAGGGCCCAGGCTGGGCCCAGGGCGGGGACCAGGGCGTTTGTTAAAAAGAACAGACTCTTCTCTTTCCCATGATAAGTGACAACAGCAGCAAGGCCCAAGAAACTACAGGACAAGCTGGCTTGGACATGAGCCCCCCGGCCTGAGTCCCCACACCCTCAGCAGGGCCTGGTTCTTTCCAAGAGCAGGGACATGTGGCCCAGAGCTAGTACAAGAACCAGAGGGAGCTTCTCAGCTCATTTGTTCCTTGACTGGGGGAAAACCTGTGTGAACAATAAAAAAGAAAAGAAAAAGCGAGTTTCTGGTTTCTGGAGTATTCTGATGGCTCCTGGCCCCTTTGCACATCTTCAAGGCTAGCAACATTGTGCCGACCGTTTTCTCTTGGGGAACGCTGACCCATTTCACATCCTGAGAGGTCTAGCCTACCTTCTTGGAGGTAAACCCTCTGCCTTGTTTGGACTCATGTTGATAACTGATGATGGTCTGTCTGTGCACGTAACAGAATAAATGATTGACACTCAGGCCATTGGGGGTTAGCTCAGCGGGCGTGGGTTGCTCAAATCCTGCACATTACAAAGAAAGAACTAGCTTGTGACTCCTGGGAGGTAACTTCTGAGCCCTTGGAATACCCTGCCTACAAAGAGTGGTTTTGTGTGTCTGAGGCCTTGAGCCACACAGTATCGGTTGCACCAGATAGTGTAACAATGTGACTGTGGTGGATGCCTGTTCTGAATACCTGAGACCCTGGCCATGCTGTATCAGTCCGACTTCTGGGAGCCTGGAGACTGAGTGGCTGAGGTCAGTCACCCTGGGACGGCGTGCTGATGTGACCAACTCCCAGTATAAACCCTGCACCCCAAGGCTCGGGTGAGCATCCCTGGTTGCCGCTCGTCGGTGCTGGAAGAACTGAGACCCCATGCACCTGCACCTGCAAGGGAGCTTGTGCCTGGTGCCTCCTTGATTCTGGCCATGCGCCTTTTCTCTAGACCGATTTTGACCTGTGACCTTTTGTTGCAATAAACAGTAACTATGAGGGGAATGGCTTCTCTGAGTTCTCAGAGTCCTTCTAGCAAACTGAGCATGAGGGAGACCTGGAGGAGTCTCGACACGGCATCCTAAGCCAGTTGCTCAGTACCTATTATCTGGAAACTGGGTTGGGACCTGTGATTCAACCCAACCCTGTTGTGATGGTGCTGAGGATTCTGCAGGGACACTTTGGCCCCCAAGAGGGGAGAGTGTCCCTTGGCAACTCGGCATAGGACCGAGCCCACCCCGGGTCCGGGAACTGGCCCATGCCCTGCTCCGTGTGTGACTCTAGCTCAGGCCGGAGTGGGGCTGGGGCAATCACAGTGCAGAAAGGGAACAGGCTCTCCCCAGAACTTCAGGACATGCGTGTCCTCTTTGGAAGAAGACTGGCTTCACCTTCCTCCAAGGAGCGAATCTTAGCATTTCATCTGCTTTCTGCCAGATAGATTCCCATCTACCGGGGAGCTCCCTGGGTGCACAGGGGAGGCTGTGCCCCTCCCAGCCCCTCTAGGTCTCTGTTCCCCAGAGAGAAGGGTTGGTCAGCCCCCTCCAGCGCTTGGGCTAGTAGGAGTGTTAGAATAGAGGAAAACCTGGAGGGTTACCCACCACCCAACAGGAGGGCTGCCTTTCCATAGAACAATTCCCATACTGCAGGGGAAACTGAGGCAGGTAACTCTTAGCTCTGGTCCTTGTGACAAAGTACTGTATAGACTTTATTTAAAAAAAATTTTTTATGTGTATAAACTTTAAAAACATTCGTTCCTGAGACTGGAGCCAAATAGTTCAATTCCAGACCTGCCTCAGTTATTGTTGTTCTTTTAACCTTTTATCTGAAATAATTATAGAGTTGCAGGACGTTGCATAAAAGAACAGAGAGATCCTTTGTGCCCTTCACCCAGTGTCTCCTGGTGGTAACAGCTTACAAGTGCAAGCACAAGATCAAAACCTCGTGCTGGACAATGCAATGGGCGCTGTTGGGAAGTGGGGGGCTGGTAGCCACGCCACTCCTTCCCCAGGATCTCCCCAAGAATCACTGTGGATGTGGAGACACTCGGGGTCTTCCACCACGCGCTGGCCTCCTTCCAAGGCTGGATGGGCTGGCATCAGCAGAGGTCAGGGACCAAATGGCCAGGCGAAAAGGGGCTGCAGAGTGGCCTTAGGGGGTCCTCCAAGAGATATGGGTGAATCAGCCTTATTGGGTAGATTGCCCGCAACATTGCTCCTGGTAATGAACAATTAGACATGCGCTAAATGCCGAACAATATGGGATTGGCCAAGAAAATGATGAAACACCCACACAATAAAGACAGCTCAGCTATTATAATTACGTCTAGGAAAAAAATTTTATCAGGGTAAATGTTCATGGTATATCGGCAAAGATAAAGCACCAAAAACCATGTGTGGTATGATTCCTTTGGGCGAAACAAGTATGTATATATAGTACTAAATGGCATAACCCTCCAGATGTTAACACCGGTTACCTTTAGGCAATGGAATTAGGAGAGATTTTTATTTTTCCCTCTGCATCTGACAAGTTTTCTGCACTGAGTATATATGACTGTCAGAATTTTAAAAAATATATTGTCAGATCCACCTGCTGCCTTGACTCAGCACAAACTGGGGCTCCGTGTGTCTGGTGGAGCTCCCAGGGCAGGTGCAGGGGCTTTTTCAGAGGGAACTGGGGCAGTTCTGCTGTCCCCTGAGATGAGGAGCAGACAGTGGGGTGTCTGCGTTACCTGGAGAGCAAAGGGCTGGCCCTGCAGGAGGAGGATCTTACACGTCATGGGAGGAAGGCAGTGGCGGCACGGCCTGCGAGTGGTCCAGGGTGTCCCAGGGGCAGGGGCAGATGATCTGGCGACTGGTGAAATTCCAGGGCCAGGCTGAGGCCAGGCACTCAGCCCTGCTCACTTCCTCATTCCAGCTGCCTGGCCATCTGTTCACGCAGGCTCAGCGGTCCCTACCATGACCCAGGAGCTGCTGGCAGGGGGCAGGGCTGTAGCAGGCTCAGCTCTGGGCCTCCCCGAGCTTAGCACAGAGCCGGATGGATGGGTGGATGGATGGACGGACGGACGGACGGACGGATGGATGGATGGACGGATAAATGGTATTATCCCCCATCACCCCCTTTCCTATCTCCATCTACTGACTTTCAACCTCTCTGCAGGCTCTTCCTCCAGGCCCCCACCGAACCTCAGTTACCCATTGTAGCAGAGTCAGCTCAGTACCTACCTACATTATAGGACTAAGCTGGTCTCCTTCATCCGGGCATAAATCGTGAAGGCAAGGTCAATGCCCTGGTCAGCTCTGGTTCTCCAGTGCACCCTACAGCACAGGGCTTGGCACCAAAGAGGCACTCAGTCAACCCCGTGAAAGAAGAGAAAGAATCCAGCCTTTTCTCCCTGGGGCCATGTGACTTGTGGTTCATGAGTGGCAGAGTGTGACTGGGGATGGGGACAGTACCGGCCCTCCCTGCTAACCGATGAAGTTCCACAGCCCCAGACCCATCTGCATCTCGACCCCACCTGCAAGTTCTTTGTTTTTTATTTGCTCTCAGTCATGGTCACGAGGGGACTGGAGAGGGATGGTGACTCAGCCCAATTCATCATCACAATGGAAAAACCCAGTCACCTGTCCTCCTGGCACTGGGACCGGAGCTCTCTGCATCTGGAAGGGCAGCTTGCCGTACTGTTTTCAAGGTCCTTTTGTCTTTCACCTGCTGAAAAAACCAACACTGAAGTGTGAAGGAGCACAGCCGGTTGACACTTGGTTTGCCGTGCGGCACAAACAAACGTCAGCGACCAGGAGTCATGTGTTCCTCGGGGGGTGCAGGGCGCCCAGCCGAGCGCCCGTTTGCATCACCTCATAGCAGTGTCACAAGTCCGTTGGTATCTGAAGTGGGTACTGGTCACTCTTCTGGCCACCAGCATCAGACATGCCCTTCCTGCGAGGCAGAGCCCACCTCCCACTAGAGGAACTGAGGACAGCTTTGCCCAGCCTCCCTTGCAGCTTTGCCAGAGTGCCTGAGCTGGGTATCTTCAACCAGACACTCCCATTCTTTGTAAAAAACTGAATTGATTGGAGTAACATTAGTTAATAACATTATAGAAATTTCAGGTGTGCGACTTCCTAATACAACATCTCCATACTCTTATTGGGTGCCCACCACCCGAAGCCTATCTTCTCTGTCACCATGTATTTGACCCCCTTTAACCTCTTCTTCCTCCCCTCACCACCTTCTCCTCCAGGGACCACTATTCCGTTGTCTGCCTCTGAGTTTGTTGTTAGTTTGTTGTGTCTTTTTGTTTTATAGCCCAGATCTATATGGCTTTTGTCCTTTTCCATCTGACTTATTTCATGTAGCATAATACTCTCAAGATCCATCCAAGTTGTCGCAAATGCAGACACACCCCTTCTTGACTGTGAATTAGGAACTGGTGACATGAGGACATCAAGACCACACAAAATCCATTCCGACAAGGACGCAGCAGTGGCAGCAGCATCCCCTCGGGTGTCAGAGGCAGCCCCGGTCCCCATGGCAGTGTCCTGTGTCCTTGCCCAGGGGTGGTGCTGGCTGCAGCGTCTGTGCCCAGTGATGGCAGCGGTGATTCTGACACCAGAGCAACGCCACAGTGTTGGGCGTGACTCCTGAAATCCTGAGAGTTGCCCACCCTCCTTTTAACAAAGCCCTTGCTCCTTAAACTAGCCAGAGGAGGTCTACTATTTCCTGCAACTCTGCAGACGGATAGACTAGCCTGTTTCCTGATGGGGAAATGGAGGTTCAGAGAGATCTTCAGCAAGGCTGTGTCTCCTCTGCAGCTGAGGGACAGGCCAATCTCCCGCCCATTTTACAGACGGGCAAAGGGGAGTACAGAGAAGGCAGCAGCCTAGGCAGCATCTGTCAGGTAATTAGGAGCAAGGCTGGAGGACACGTCCTAGAGGCCCCCATCCTAGCCAATAGCTTGGCCCCCGGTCACGCTCTACTTTCCTCTGCCAAAACCCCTGCCATCCAGCCTGCCCCCAAACACTATGCCTGCCTCACAGGGATTAAGAGCCCAGAGCAGGAGGGACTGAGAGCTGCCCTTCCACTGATTCCTAGAGGACTCCTCATTGCCTCGCTTGACTGACTCCTCCAGAGGGGCCAGGCTCCTTCTACCTGCCCCCTTCCTGAGCACCTGCCTTTGCTGGAGTAACCCCCATACAGGAAGGGGGATATTCTTACAACCACATTTCTTCATCATCTATTGTCTCTACTCTTAGGGCTCAAATCCACAACCTAACCCATCTGAACACTCCCCTGGGGTTCATGAATTATCTGAACCAAGTGGATTGTCTACACTAGTTCAAGGCCATGGCAGACCCCATTTCACGCATGGACAGATGGGTCATAGTTGCAAAGCTCTTCCTAGGCAGCCTTATATACCCTCCTGGGCCGTCTTCCTCTGAGCTCAGGACAGGCTGGGTCTCGTGAATTATGTCACTGGAACATCAGCAATTCATTCTGTTTAATGACTAGGTCTGAAATTATTGAAAAGGGTAGAACTCAGGAATGCCTAAATCTCTAATGCAATAATAACAATTTCATCATCAAAAATAAAGGCAACTGTTTACTGAGCACTTCAACCATGTGCCTGGCGCTTCATCGAGCACTTTATGTTCGTCATTTAATTCTTAGTGGAACCCTCTGAGGTCCACGTCATCCCAGTTTCACCCAGTGTGACATGGAGGCTCAGAGAGACTAAGTAACTTACTGGACGTCACTCAGCCAGCAAGTTGTAGAACCTGCCTGTGTTCTTAAGGACTGGCTCTAGACTTGCATAAATAGAACCACGGTCTCCTGGATGTTTTGGACATCGAAGTTCACTCTGTCTGCACTGACCTCCTCCCACCCCCTTTTATAAAAGAGGCGGTTGAGAGGCAAGGAGATCCCCAAGGTGAGCCCCAGGGCTGTAAGGAGAACCCAATCTTGCTGCCTCCCACACAGTTTATAGACTGCACCTGAAGCAGGAATATGCACAGGTCTGGGGCTACCAGTCTGACCAGCTTCCTCAGGCTAGTGGTTCTGTTCATTCAGGGCCATAACAGCTTTTATGGCCTCTCCACAAACCAGCCCAAATACAGGGGCTCCCGGGAGGCACTGCAGAATGCCCCTGACCTCCCGTCCCATTACCACCCCCAACTTCCCAGATGACCTGGTCCAACACATTCACTCTACACCAAAAAGTGGGAATCCGGGAAGGCGGGGCCCTGCCCAAGGTCACTGGCACAGCCGAATAGAGCCCAGGCTGGGACCCCTCCTCTTGAGCTGTCTTGCCCAAGTCAGCGTTTCAGGTCAACGGATTTCCACTCTCCCTATCCAGGGGCTTTGGCGCTCCCTCCTTTGGGGTTGACAGGTGGGGGGAGCGATGCCCCCTGGGCCAGACCAGAGAGAGCTTATCCCGTTAGTGGGGGTGGATTGAGGGGAGCAAGGACCTTTTCACCTGCGAGGGGGCTGAGGGCCTAGAACATCTCTGCCTGGAGATGGTCACTCCCACAGGAATTCCCCGAGGAAACCCTGAAGGCGGGAGGAGACGACCCAAGGACCCCTGGACACCCGGTTCTTCCCGACTCCTACCCCCCCCCCGCCCCGGGCTTTTCCTTAGCGGTTCCTACGAGACAGGAGGGGAGGAGGATGGAGGGGTGCTACTACCTCCGAGCTGGGGTTCCCCTTGGTAATCTAAACAAAGACTGAGGCGGAGGCCGCCCCCTCCCTCAGGAACCGGATGCCACTCGGCTGCAAGGGGATCGGAGGGGCAGGCGGGGCATCCCTCCGCACCTGGCGGAGTCCGAGCAGCGGGGACCCTTCCTCCCGACGCCACGGGAGGGGAGGGTTGGGAGAGGAGCGGCGGGAATCCACCGGAGGGTCTCCACTGGGACCTGGTGTCGCGGTGTCCCCCTCGCCAGCCTGCCCATCCACCCACGGGCACTCCCACCGCTGTAGGAGGCAGAAGCTGAGCCGGGAAAGGCCTCCCGGGACCGGCCACACCCACGTGGGCACGCCCCCGAGGCGCACCGCCCTCGCCCGGCCTCCGCGCCTGGCAGCCGCGCGAGCTGAGGGGCCCAGGGCCGCCGACATCCGCACCCGTACCCGCACCCGCAGCCGCAACCGCACCCGCACCCGCGCATCGGCGGCGGCGGCAGCGAGGCCTTGCTCCCGCCTGCGCGTCTGTCTGTCTGTCTCGCTCGCATCGCCCTAGGTGAGTTGGCGCCGCCCTCCGCCCTTCTCCCTTGTTCCCCTGTCATTGCGGCCGCGGTGCAGCCACCGCGCACGACCCCAGACTCAGCGAGCTGGGCGTCCTGTCGCTGGGGCCACCTTTCGCCCACGCGAGGGAGGCACCCTCCCTTTCCCTCTCCCACTCCACCTGAGCTCTCCCTCCTCGCCTTCCAAAGCCGGACGCGGAGACCCCAGGGGTCACGACCCAGCCACCGCCCGCGCCTCCCCCAGCAAAACACCCGGGTGGCAGGGCCTCTTTGTTCCGGCGGCGGGGGCACGGCCCCCTCCTGTCGTCTCCCGAGTGTCACCGCACCCACACCGCGCGCTCCCTCCCCTTCCGTAATTCACCCAGACCAGGTGGCGGCGGGCGCCTTTTAGGGGTGCGCGGTCGTCCAATTGGTGGATTTTTAAAAGCGTTTTGGAGGGGGGAGCGCGGCGCAGGGGGCGGGGGGACGCCAGAGCGCTCCTGCTCCGGCAGCTGCTCCCGCTCCGCTCTCCGCTCTCCGGCTACTTCGCTTCTCGCCTTCCGCGTCCTCTCCCCCGCGCCGGGCAGCGCCGGACAGCGTCGGGCGCCGAGATGAAGGTGCTGGGACACAAGCTCGGGCTGCTGACAGGTACCGCCGCCCCTCCGCCCCCCTCTGACGGCCTCGCCGCCCGCTGCTGTCCAAGTTGGCGCGGGGCGCGGCGGCCGGGTTTGGGCGGCTCCGGCTGGGGCTGGAGGAGATGCCAGCTGGTTCCCAGCCCGTGCGCGCCCGTCCCTGTGGCAGCCCGGCCCCGCCCGGCTCGGCTCCCTCTGTCCCCGTCCGGAGCGCGGGTCAGGAGAGCGGCCTCCTGCAGTCTCCGAGTGGCTGAGCTCCGGTCGGGTTCCCCAAGGGGAAAGGGAGCTTAGAGCCCCTGCCCTCCAATCAGTGTGGCTCGGTTCCCTAAAGAAAGGAGCTCCAGACCATGGCCTCTTATTCCTGCTCCCTGTGACAGTCTGAGCTAGTCTCCCAGGAGAAGTTTCCCCGCTGGGTGGAGAGGCCAAGAGGCCTGGGAAGTGGGAAGTTAAATTGGACTCTGATAACTGGGACCCGCAGCCTTGGAGCCCCTGTGGAGAAGTGGCCAGACACCGCACTGGAAGCCACATGCAGGGAGCTGTGACTTAGTGTGCCCAGAGGAGGAGGCAGGAAGGAGCAAGGACAGGGGCCAGGGTGTTGAAGGGCGAGATCCACTCTCCCAGGCACAGGCGTCCTCGGTGGTTCCGGCTGTGGGGAAACTGTACAGGAGGAGGGTAGGCTATGAAAGGGAAACAGTCTGGATCCCACCAGGCCTGGGCCCTGGAGGTGCTCAATCAGTGCATCCTGGATGGACACGTGGATTCCAGTGAGTGTCCTCTGGCACCTGGGCAGTTTGGTCCCTAACCTGAGGACCCTACTGTCTGGTGAAGGAGAACAGAGCACAGGAATCCTGTTAGGAGACAGGAAAGAGGCAGCAGTGTGGGGGTGCCCTCAGGGGACGGGTTGGAGTCTGAGTGGGGCTGGAGCGGAGCGATTTGAACAGGGGGCAGTGTTTGAACTGGACTTTAAAAGGCAGGATTTCTATTAATGGCCGATGGAGGAATGGCATATTGCAGAGACCCTGGAGTGTGAGAGGCTTGAACTGGGAGTGGGTTGAAGTGGAGCCTGGAGGGAGGGAGGGACTTTGTCGGGGGAGGTGGAGTGAGGTTTCAGGCTGTGAGTGCGTGTTAGAGCAACAGTGCTGGCTGCTCCCTGGCTCCATGGCAGGTTCACACCCAGTGGGGAGTGGGGCCTGTCCGGTAGCACTGGAAACTCTGGCCAGATCCTCAGAAGTGCCAAATCTGAGCCCAGTTATCACAGGGCTGCCCCCCCCCCCAATCTCTTGCCAGCTTTTCCTTGTAGAGCTCACTTGAGGCCAGTCTGTCCACCTGACTTCAAAGGGAACCACACTGGTGGCTGAACTTGTTAAATCCCCCAAGGGGAAGTTTTTCCAGCCCCATGGGTTCTTAGAGCCTTGCATGCAGAACAGAACTCCTGGATCCTTCCTCTCTTCCCCGTTCAGCTATCCAGATGTCCAGCCCCGGGGGGTCTGGAGCAGGAATGCTCTCAGGAAGCATGTGCAAGGTTTCAGTGGGGGTCCAGGCTTTGGGGTCCCCATTCAGTGTTGGGACCCTCATCTTCTGGGTATAGGTACAGGGTCCTTCCTCCCTCATCAGACAGGCTTGCATGGTTCTGACAGACTGCCTTAGCCCTTGTTCAGGCTGAAAGGACCCCCTTTGGTGACTGTCATTGATCACAGTCACCAGGGGAGACAGTGCATCTCCTCAGTAGCTGTCTTGTGGTCTTTACAGCCTCCCCCCTCTCTTCAGCTCCCTCTTGTCTTCTTCCCTGTCCCACAGATTCAAGTCCCAGCCCCACTGCTGGCCACCTGTGTGATTTCAGACAGATTACTTAACCTCTCTGACCCCAGTTTTCTCATCTTAGAGGTCGAACTACTGACCCCGCCCTCTGAGAGCTGGAGTGGCTCACTGAGATCGCACAGGTGACACCCCTGGCTGGGGACGAGCCCTGCTGGGCTCCATCTCCCCTCCGGTTCCTTGACCCTGGCTGTCCCCATAGTGGAGAACTCCACCTGCCCTGCGTGGTTGGCCACTAGGAAGTCGAGCTCTTCCCCTGCTCTACTTACACTACTTTATCACCCACGTTAGCACTGGATGGGAAGAGGTCACAGTCAGGGTGGTGGCCAGTTCATTGGGGAGCATACAGCAAGTGAGCATTAAGTGCTGACTGAGTCCAGGCTTACATAGCCCACCCGTAAGCTGTGTCTCCGGGATAATTTCTTAGAGATCTCCAGTTCCCTGCCCCCATGTTAGCTTTAGAAAATTGTTTCACTGGACCTTTTGGTTAAACTCATATTTATTTAGCTCTCTATAGTTTTCACATCCTTCAATATTATTATTGTGCCCATTTTGCCAAGAGGCCAGTCACTTCCTCACCTCACACCACTGAGAAGAGGTGGAGCTGGGTTTCACACCTTCCATCCTGAGCTCTGGGTTGTCCTGTGTGTTCCAGTTACATGGCTGTGGGCCATTCTTGCAGTTGCTCTGCACCTCACTTTCCTCATCTGTAAAATGGGTTCATCATGGTACCCCGCAGGGCATGCTCTCCAGCAGCAGAAGTGAGAGGGTATGTTAGGTATTGAGCGCAGGGTCAGGCAGGCAGGCGGTCAGCCAGGCTGCTACCTCAGGGTCCTGGGGCCTCCCCCTCCCCCTGTGCTCCAGTCGCTCTCCACACCGTCTGGGCCTCCCTGAGAGGTGCCTCCGTGGGAACCCTGCTTAGGCCTTAGGTTCCCACCAAATGGGACAAGGTGGGCATGACAGCAGGGATCAGGTCCCTGGCCGGCCTTCCACAGCTCTGATACCAGGTGGGGAAAGTCGGGTGCCCCTCCCACACGGGGCTGGAAGGGTGGCTGTGAGTGAGCCTGGCCTGAGTGTCTTTCTATCGCAGAGAGAAGCGGGGAGGCAGTAGGGGTTGTCCCCACAGGCTGCAGGGGTGACTAATGCATTTCCCAGATGCCCTCCCAGTGTCCTGCAGGCTCAGGGAGGGCAGGGTTTGGAAATCAGGGTCTTGCTCCTTCTTCTCAACTTTTGAGCAAATTCTTAACTTCTCTAGACTGAGGTCTGCTCATCAATGAAATGGGAATAATGGCCCTATGTCATTAGCGTCATGAGAAGGAGCCCAGTGCCCTGTCAGCCTCATGCAGGCTTGCTGCTGTCCCCAGAGGGCACACTCTAGGCGCCTCTGGAATGGTGCTTTTTTATTTTCCAGCGTGATGTGGGAAAGTGGGACATTAGTCCCGTTGCAAGTAGAAAGGTGGTGTTTGTGCATTTGCACTCAAACAATATGTCCTCACAGTGGTTCAGAGAGAGCTTCTAAATGGCAGATCTGGGCTTTGAAATGCTCCCCTGGGAGTCTCAGTATTGGATGTTGGAAATTAAAAAAAAAATACGCTTGATGTGTGATTTAAAAGCAAAACTTTTCTGTTTGGGCTTTTGGTGTTATTTTAATGCATGGACTTTGTGTCTCTCACTATTTCACGGGTGACATTGACATAGGACCTGACTGTTGGCAGGTGCGTTGACCCACATTTTACACGCGAGGGAAAGTGAAGCACAGATTTACCCCAGCAGGCGGATTATCAGGCCCTGAGTTCCCACGCCAGGTCCACCCGTCCCCGTGAACCTGACTGCTTCCCTGGGCCATGGTGATGTGGGCATGGGGGGTGCACCGGTGACTAGGAAGGCACGGTCCGCCTGAGGAGGGGAGAGGCGTGTAGACCACCGGCTGTGCCCAGGGCCACGGGTGAGGCAGTGTGGGTGTCCAGCAAGCCATTTCACTGAACATACGATGGTAAACGATTGTGATTTTTATGAAGGGCAAGTTGGCAATGATGTATCAAAAGCTGAATAATATATGTGGTCTGTGACTCAGCAGTTGAGTTTTTAGGAACAAATAAAGATGTGTGCAGAGGTGCTTGAACAAGGATGTTTATCCTGTAGTTGTTCATAGAAGAAAAATAGAGGCTGGAAATCATAACTTAAATGCCCAACACAGGGGTCCCCAAACTTTTTACACAGGGGGCCAGTTCACTGTCCCTCAGACCGTTGGAGGGCCACCACATACAGTACTCCATACACTGACCACCAATGAAAGAAGTGCCCCTTCCGGAAGTGCGGCGGGGGCCGGATAAATGGCCTCAGGGGGCCGCAACGTGGCCCACTGGCCGTAGTTTGGGGACCTCTGGAACAGATAGAAGGGGTTAAATGAATGGGAAGGCGTTCATACCAAGGGACCCCAGGCAGCTGTGAATTGTGCTGCCAAAGTTATTTATCCACCGGAACAGATGTCCCCTTATGTAATACTAATGTACTAATAACGGTGATGACAGCTCACACTTTGATGACATTTGCCACATGCCAGGCATAGTCCTAGGTGCCTTCTATACATTAACTCATCGTCATAGCAACCTGTGAGGTAGGTGCTATCATTTCCCCCTTTTGACAGGCGAGGAAAAGGAGGCACAGAGAAGTTAGGTAATTTGCCAAAAGTCACCAGATGTTAACTGGCCGGCTGGAATTTGAACCAGGATATCTGGCTCCAGGGTCTAAAAGATGTTTCCAAACAGCGTTCTTTGTGTTTTGTTTTGCAGTGTTTGCAGTGTCGAGAGCAGCTCTGAAATAGGAAGGAAAGGAAATAAAACTGTTAATGGTGGTTTTCTCTGGTGAATAGGATTCTATGTGATTTTCACGCCCTTTTGCTCTTCTGTTTTTCTGACTTTTCTCTGTGAATGCGTATGGCGTGAAATTCAACTTTTATTTTTTAAAACTGAAAATTAACAAATGTGTAGGTGGAAATGGGAGGTGCTGGGGTTCTGATAAACCCAATCCAAGGTGTTGTGCAGAGGGGGCGATCTCGGAAAACCCCAGGGAGGAGGAGGGGTCATTCGGGTGGATGTTGACCTCGGCTATTCCCCAAGAACAGGGAAAAGGAAGTCGCTACCTGTTCTTTGGGTTGGTTTGGTTCTAAGTCTGGCCCTTCCTCGTGGTGGCAAGCTGGCTGCTGGCTCACAGACCATCCACCTGGTAACCCAGCAAAGAGCTTCTCTTCCCCAAGGATTCCAGCAAAGGGCTGGTCCCGATTGGAGCCTGGGCCCTTCCTGAACCATCTCGGAAGCCCCTGCCCAATGGGCTGTTCCCTCTCATTTGCTGTGCTGCTCTCTCCTCATCTCCTCTCTCTAGAGCTCAGTTCTGGGGCATCTTCTCTGTTCTTCATCCCTCCCTCATGGATCTCATCTAGTCTCATGTGTTCAGCCCCAGCCTCTGCCCTGAGGTGCAGACTCTTCAACCCACCTGCAACTTGCAGTGTCACCTGGCTCAGCCTGAGCTGTCCCCAAGAACAGTGCCTGGCATGTACAAGGTCTTCCCAGCTCATGAATGGCAACTCTCTCCCTCCAGCCATCATGACACAAGTTGTCAGCTGCTGTCTTCGGAATAGTTGTAGTCACTACTTCCTGGGTTGCATCCGCACCTCAGGTCTACTCCACACGTAGCAGGAGGAGGGAGCTTTTATCATGGAAGTCCTATCCCATCACCCCTCTTCTCAAAACCCCCATAGCCTTTGTATTGGCTGTTCCCTCTTCCCTGAGCGCTCTTCCAGACGAGTACAGGCCCTCTCCTCCCTCCCTCCCCTCCTTCTTGGCCTTGCATGTCACGTTGCCTCTTCAGTGAGGAACCCTTCTATTTTTTTTTAAATCGTTACATTGATTGGAGAGAAGGAGGAGGAAAGGAGAGAGAGAGAGAGAAGCATCAGCCCCCCCCACCCCAACACCTGTTCCACTTAGTTGTTCCATTTAGTTGTGTACTCATCGATTGCTTCTCCTATCTGCTCTGACTGGGGACTGAACTTCGACCTAGGTGTGTTGGGATAATGGTTTATCCACTGAACCACCCGGCCAGGGCAGTGAGATCCCCTCTTCTTACACCCTGTTTCAGATCACAGCTCCCAGGCCCCCTCTCTGTCTCCTTCTCTGACATCACTTCCTCTGTGCACGCAGCACCTTTGACACACCTGTATTGACTTAGATTTGTTGATGGTTTGCCTGCCCACCTAGAAAGTTCCACAAAGGTAGGACCCGTTGTCTGTAAGGGGCAGTATGTTATCTCCCGTGCCTAGAACAGTGCCTGGCATGTACTAGGTCCGTGATGGCGAACCCATGACACACATGTCAGCACTGACACACGTAGTCATTTTCGATGACACACGGCCACGAGCGGCCGCATACCAGAGAAGTATGGGGCCGCATGCTGAGAAGGACGTTTCATCCTCCGCTCCTGCACGGGCAGGCGCAGTAGCCAAGGATAAAACATTTGCTGTAGTGTAGACACTCTGTGCCCGAGGTCTGTAGGCCAAAACAACAGAACTCCGGCACAGAGCGCCTAGTTCTGGGACTTCCGGTTAGGCCGTTTTTCTCGAAGTGACACACCACCCGAGTTATGCTTGTTTTTTTTGGCGAATTTTGACACACCAAGCTCAAAAGATTGCCCATCACTGTACTAGGTGCTCAATCAATATCTGGTGAATGAATGAATGAATGACTTAGGCCTAGGCCCCTGGTGCACCGCTAGGGGTGTGGACATCCCTGCCTGAACCACATGGACTGAGAATGGGATAAGGGTGACATTTCCCAAAGGGAAACCAGGTGCTGTTCTGAGAAGAAGGGCCCTGGATGTTGAGTGGGCCCTGACATGGGGGACCCTTCTACAGACATTATATTTGAGGAAGGAAGACTCTAGGAGATTTGGGGGGGGGGTTGCATTGCCAGGTGAATGTTGTTTCTCCAAACAGTAATACATTAGGCATTTCAGAGGAGTAAAGGTATCCCGTGAGAAGGATACCCTTAGAATGCAGTAAATACCCATGAGTTCCAACTGGTGTAAATGAATATATCGGAGGACAAAGGGCAGCTCTTTCTCATGGGATAATTCTAATTAATAAGCGTAGAAGGGATGATGGGAATGGAAAACTATCATTAAGCAAATGCCACAATAATAATTGTAGGCAAGAATCATCGATGGTTGCTAAAATTAGTGGAAGTGTGATGAGGAACAGGACGTGTACATCGTCTCAGAGTATCTTCCCACAAGATACTTGTAATTACAAAAGGAAATATAGTGACTTGGCACTGGAGAAACGTGCAGGCACCACCTTAATCAAGTGTCAAGGTCAACATCCCAGTAATAAGACAGATTGACATCACTTACTCCCGATGCGATGCAGTGAGAGGACACATCACTACGGTTGTATTCTTACCACAAATGCATAACCTGTGTCTGATCAGAAGCAAAGCACAGACAAACCCTACGTGAGGGACGTTCTACAGGTTGAATAGATGAGCATTCCTCAGAAGTGTCACCATCATGGAAGACAAAGACAGACTGAGGAGCTGCCCCTGGTTGAGGGAGACCATGTGACAACCAAATGCAATGTGGCATCCTGGATTGAGGCATTATTGGCAAAACTGGTGAAATTCATACAAAGTATTGCATTATGTTTTATTTTCTAGTTTCTCGAATTGTATTATGGTTCTGGGACAGGCTAACAGGGGGGGAAGCTGAGTGATGGGTATGTGAGAAATTTCTGTGCTCTGCCTTCAATTTTTCCATAAGTCTAAACTTATTTTGCCTGACCAGGCGGTGGCGCAGTGGATAGAGCGTTGGACTGGGATGCGGAAGACCCAGGTTCAAGACCCCGAGCTCGCCAGCTTGAGCGCGGGCCCATCTGGCTTGAGCAAAAGCTCGTCAGCTTGGACCCAAGGTCGCTGGCTCCAGCAAGGGGTGGCTCAGTCTGCTGAAGGCCCGCGGTCAAGGCACATGTGAGAAAGCCATCAATGAACAACTAAGGTGTTGCAACAAAAAACTGATGATTGATGCTTCTCACCTCTCTCTGCTCCTGTCTGTCTGTCCCTATCTATCCCTCTCTCTGACTCCCTCTCTGTCCCTGTAGAAAAAAAAAATTAAACTTATTTCAAAATAAAAGGTTAAAAGATGGGGGTAGTGTCATGCCTTAATTTTGGCAGTGTTTTCTCTCCCTCCTCTTCCTCCTCCTCCTCCTCCTCCTCCTTCTCTTCCTTGCTCTTCTTCTCCTCCTCTTTCTCATCCTCCTTCTTCTTCTCCTTCTTCCTCCACCTCCTTCTTTTCTCCTCCTCCTCCTCCTGCTCCTTCTTCTTCATCTTTTCTTCTTCTTTGTGAGAGGAAGAGAAATGGTGAGGCAGACTCACACATGCACCCTGACTGAGATCCACCCAACAACCCAATCTGGAGCCGATGCTCAAGTACCAAGCTATTTTTAGTTCCTGAGCTGATGTGCTGCAACAGAGCTATCCTCAGCACCCGGGATCACACTCAGTTGAGCCACTGTCTGCAGGAGGAGAAGAGGAAAATAAGGGGGAGAGGGAGGGACGGAGAAGCCGACGGTCGCTTCTCCTGTGTGCCCCGACTAGCAATTGAACTCAGGATGTCCATACGCTGGGCCAATGCTCTATCCACTGAGCCACCAGCCAAAGCCTTTTTTTTTCTTTTCTATTGGTACAGAAAATATGAGTTGAATTATAATAATTGATAGCTTAGATTTGCTGAAATCTGCTACATAGAATAAAAATCTCCTTTTATACCCTTCTAAACCCATGCCCTTCCCTAGAGATAAGTATTGGCACAATTACCCTGAGTCATTTGAGGACCTTTTTTCTTTAATTTGCAAATATGTGGACCTATATTTTTTGCAAAAATGGAATTATTTATACTTGCTGGTCTATGCCATGCCTTTTTCTCTGAACTTCGTATTTTAGAATGCTTCCCCTGTGTGTTTGCGTGGAGCTTCCTTGTTTTTTAAATAGCTGCGTGGTGCTCTGGGGTGTAGGTGTTCCATCGCTTACTGAATCATTCTCCTGATGTTCACTTGGGTTGTTTCCACTTTGCTACCACTCCAGACAGAGCTGCAGCCAGCGTCCTCTGTGCACACAGTGATGCTGCACGCACACGTGGGCTCTTTCCTTTAGCATAAATACCTAAGGACAGAATTGCAGAGTTGACAGATATCTGCATTTTCCTCAACTACCAAGGTGCCCTCCAGAGACAGTTGAACCCACTGCAATCCAACCAACAGCCTATGAGAGTAAATGCTGTGTCCCCCACAATCTCGCCAACACTGAACAGTACCAGCCATTTAACAGTGTGGAGTCTTCGTTCATTCATTTTCTCTCATTCAACCACACATGTCAAGCGTCAGCAGAAAAGAGGAAGGATTGTTTTTATTCTTGTTATTATTTTAGGGGCAGGATAGGGAAAGGCATTCCGGGCAGATGGAACAGCATGATCGTGCTTTCTGTGGGCAGAATGTGCCTGCTAGGTCAGCTGGGGTCTTTAGTTGTGAGTGTCAGAATACAGAGAGGGCTTAAGCACAGTGAGGATGTGCTAGAAGGACAAGTGTGTGTGTGTGTGTGCGTGCATGTGTGTTTGTGCATGCATGTGTGCATGCGTGTGTGTGTGTGTGTTGTGAAAAAAGAGGGATTCACAGGCCCACCTCAAGGGTAAAGCAGGAGAACAGGTCTTGTTCGTGCTGGGCGTAAGTCGAGGGGCTATAACTAGAGAGAGGAGATGGAGGCTAGCACAGAAAGGAAAACTGGGTCCCCTGAACCCTCCTGTCCTGCCATGTACGTGGGGAGACGGAATAGAGTGGGGTTTCAGGGCACGTCTGCTGCAGGAGGCCAGCCGCTCCCTCCTGGGGCCTTTCTCTCATCTGTGAATGGGGACACTGAAGGGAAGTCTAGTCCCTGTCCCAGCCCCCTTCCCAGTGGTCAAGATGGGGACACCGAGAGTGTTATGATCGCTATTTACAAGTAGGGCTGCCAACCGCCTATAGAGTGGTTAGAAGTTGAGTTCCTGATTTCTGGGTTCGCTGGTTTCTGGGGCTTCTTTTCAAAGCATGGCATTGACCCGGTGTGGGTAGAGGGTGTCTGGGTGCACAGCTGTGCACAGGCGTCAGGTGCTCGCTTGCCCTGTGTGATGTCATTCTTCCCTGTGCCTCAGACCCCTCCCTTGGGGAGGAGCGGACCAGGCCAGATTGGCTCTGGTCCTTGGTGAGGCTCAGTTCATTTCTTTGTGCCTTTTGTTTCAATAATGGGGCCTTCCAACCAGGATGTTAGGGAGTGCAGCATCCCCAGAGTACCCTGACCCTGACCTGCCTGAGGGCCCTTCACTCGTGTGGTCAAAAGATACAGCCATTCCACAGTCCGGCCTCTTTTCTCATCAAGGTGGTCTCTCCTGCCTCCCTGGCTCAACTGTCCGGTTTCTCACACACATGAACTTACTCTGCCAGATTCTTACCTTTCTTCTCCTTCTGTTCTCAGTGAGAAAGCTGCAGGTGTTTGGGGGTGGGGAGCAAGTCTCCACCGCACAGCGTGGCCCTGTCTTGCCCGCCCCTGCTCACCCCTGGCCCCTGGCCCCTACATGCTGCTAGGAGCCCCCCCAGTTGCGGAGCAATCTCCACAATGCATTTCCAGACCTCCCCTGCCCCTGTCTGAGCAGCGTTTCCCACTCAGTGGCTGGGTTTCGTAGGCTACGCAACTACTCTTGTTCAGTGTCATTGAAACGTTTATGGAAGAGTTTCGGGAATGGCTGTGTAATCACTCAAAAGAGATGCAATTCCTGTCAAAGAGCCCACCTGCACTTAGGTGACTGAGAAGCCCCTTTATCAGGGGCCTCTCCCATGTCTCTGTCATCCATCTGAAGAAGCCCTGTCTCCTCTGCCCTGTCCCTTTGCTGTCCCTCTCGTTGGGAACATCAGCATAGCCGCCCTCCCAGCAGGTCTGAACCCTTCCTCCCACCAAGGACAGGAGGAAAATAATTCCAGAGTTGTCTTAAGTAGTCAGAGGAAGGTAAGGAAGACCATGGTCACCTATGCTAAATTACCTTCTTTTTTTCTCTCATCGAAATGGATACAAAAATCTCCCACTTAAAAGGCATTTTCTACCCATTGTTTCTTGCACCTCAAAGTTTTCTGAGGAGAGGAAGGCTAATACTCCCATTTTGTGGGGAAGCAATCCTTTTAGTGATCTGCTCAAAATAAAGTTAGATGGTGAGAAATGTAGAAGAAATATTGGCCAAGGTTTCAGTGACTCAGGGCCCAACCTCTGACAACGGAAGGTTGGACTTCATCGCTGGCCCCTTTGGTTCTTTTTTTTCCTTTGTGACAGAGACAGAGAGAATGAGAGAGGGACAGAGACAGACAGGCAGCAGGAAGGAAGGAAGATGAGAAACATCAATTCTTCAATTCTTCTTTGCGGCTCCTTAGTTGTTCACTGATTGCTTTCTCATATGTGCCTTGACCGGGGGGCTGCAGCAGACCAAGTGACCCCTTGCTCGAGCCAGCGACCTTGGGCTCAAGCTGGTGACCCTTGCTCAAACCAGATGAGCCCGTACTCAAGCTGGCGACCTCGGGGTCTCAAACCTGGGTCCTCTGTGTCCCAGTCTGACGCTCTATCCACTGTGCCACCACCTGGTCGGGCCCCTTTGGTTCTAATCAGGGATCCCAGAGGGAAGAAAGGGGCAGAGTCAAAGTGCCATCCCTGCCGCTTCTCAGACCCCTCCCTGCTCCGTGCTCCCTGAGCCCTTTGCAGATCTGGCCAGCTTCCTTGCGGGACATGGGTAGGAATCTCATTTCCTTTCTTTTTTCTTTTTTTGTCATCTTGATTGAGATAGAATTGACATATAACGTGTACATGTAAGGTGCACATGTGATCATTCGGTAAGGAATCTTCCTGATTACTTAGCTAGTGACTCATTTATATTTTTGAAGCAACTATTTTATTTTTTAATTGCACTCGATAGAAATATTCTATTAGTTTCAGGTGTACAAACCTGTGATTAGGCATTTTGTAGAGTTTACCGAGTGGTCACCCTGATACATTGAGTACCCACCTGACACCGTGCGCAGTTATTACAATATTGTTGACTCTCTCTCCTATGCTGTACTTGACATTCCCATGCCTGTTCTGTGACTACCAGTCTGCACTTCTCTGTCCCTTCACCGTCTTTATCCAGCCCCGAACCCCCCTCCTGTCTGCCAGCTGTCCAAGTGTTCTCGGTATCTATGAGTCTGTTTCTGTTCTGTGTAGTGACTCTTTAAAATCATAACGTTCTTAGGAAGAAACTTCTCCGCCCCTCCCCACCGTGGGAATGTCCGCCCTGGCCTCTTTTCCAGCGCCCCACATATCCAGAGCCCCCCGTTTCCGGGGCCCCACATCACGGCCTGCTGGGCCCCGAGCTGTCTCTGTTTTCCGTGGGCTGAGACATTCCCAGTTCTCTGGATTCTGAGGTTCCTCTCCAGGCCTCTTCCCATCCACCCCCTCCATCGCGGGCCATCTGTCCCTGCACGGCCCACTCTCGGCCCTTTTAATAGCACCAGCCTTGGAGAAGATGGTCTCCTGGGAGGTTTCAGAACAGGCCTGGGTGAGGGCGGGGGCACCCCAGTGATGCCAAGGTGGCTAACTGGTTAATCTAATTGGGTGCTCGGGCAGGCTGGCAGCTAAAACAGCCCTAATGGGAGAAGAGTTTACAGGCTGGGGCCCTTCTGTTAGCTCCCCGTCCAGATGGATGGGTGAGTGTGCAGCTGTCAGAAAGGATGGAAGAGAAAGGGGTGGGGCGAGGAGAAAAGACGCCTTGCTCAAAATATAGCCCATCAGTATTGTGTTAGCTGGTTTCCCCAGAATACCCTGCGAGCCAAGTGCCCCAGCTTGGCACCGAGGTGCGGGACCTAGGGACCTGGCTGGCACAGGCCTCCCGGCCTGGCCTCTGAGTACAAGGCTCTCCCAGGGGGCTCCACGGGTCTCGATTAGCCTTCCACGAGGACTGGGTGACCAGCAGCTCGCAGCCCAGGCTCAGCACATCTCAACCCCAAACCAGACTCCCGTGGGGACTCCTGTACATTGAGGCGCAGTCGCTGTAGCACTCTGGAGAGCTGGTGCTTCGTGCTTCTGATGGGAGGGAAGGAAGCCCAGGGAAAGTCTGGAGCTGCAGCCTGGCCTCGTGACAACCAACACCCTGTGCCCCTGGGTCCCAGGCAACCATGGGCCTTCCACAGGGAGACGCCAAAGCAGCAGGGACTGGCGGGTGGGATGCGGCCGGTGGGGGAGTGGGGTACAGCCTTGGACCCACCAGCTAATGGTATTGGCAGCCTGTCAGGGCAGAAGAGAAAGTCTGAGGCCTTCATCCTTAAGAAGGGCTAAAAATAGAGTTGGGAAGGAAAAAAGGAAGGAGGGGGGGAGGGAGGAGGGAAAGAAGGAAGGAACCCATCAGGCCAATGGGCTGTAATGTTACAGGACATACACTGGACTGGGCTAGGGGTCTGAGACCCCGTTTCTAACCCTGGCCCCATTGAGACCTGCCCGTGAACCTCTCTTAGCCTTCATTTCCTGGTCTCTCTGCCTGTCGGGGTGCAATCACATAGCACAAGAAAGCACCCCGGGACTATGAAGTGCTGTGGGCAAGAGTATTGTCACTGCTCTTACACCAGATGGTCTTTTTTTATTATTATTATTTTCATGTTGTTTTTTTCTGATTTCAGATAACAGGCTGTAGTTTTCAGTCTTCCACTGGGGATAATGCCTGCAAACTTTAGAGTATACATTCTTCCAGGCTTGTTTGTGGGGCTGTCTGTATTTTTCATTATTTGGATAATACTGTAAGTTTTATAATTGCCTTTGCCCATGTTATTAAATATCTTTTACAAGTTACTGCCCCATAGTTGCTGTGTCCAATGCCCCATTTGTGGACCCTTAGCATTTTCAGTTTTTCTTGACTATTATAAATGGCCCTGTGGTGACCGTTCTTGCAGATAAATCATCAGAGGCCCTCTCTGAATTCCTTAAGAAATTTCTTCCAGGGAGAGGATTGCTGAGTCCAAGAGTATGAATCTTTTAAGCAGTTTTAATTCATTCTGCAAAACCGCTCAGCAGAAAGATCTGTCAATCTATACACCCACAAGCAATATAAGAAAAGTGCCAGGTTCACATCTTTGACAGCACCGCAAAGTTGGCCAATTGCATTGGGGAAGAAAAAGGGGGGGTCTTGTCTTAATCTGAATTTTTTTGACGTCCAGGGAGCTTTAATACATTCTATTGTATTGATTCGCCAATGTTAATTCTTTTATGAATTTCCAGTTTGTGTCTTTGGCTAGCTTTTCTCTTGGTGCATTCTGATCTAAGCCATCCTGAAATCCAAGTGACAGGTGGCGATGCCAGGCGGCTAGATGGATTGTGGGGTCCTGGGGCCCTCTCTGTCTGCCCCCTGCCTACCACCACTGGCTCCTCCAAGCACACACACATTCATACATGCATACATACATGTGCACATATGATCATTTCCTCTCCTGAGGTTCAGGGGCCCAGGGTCTCCCAGGAACACCTACCAGAGCCCTGGACCTACCTGCTGGTGGCTGTGAGTTGAGTGGTCACCATAAGCCATCCCTCCCAGTAGATGCTACTAATGTCATGACAGACACCCCCTCCTTCAACATCATCGGAGACACCACCCCACCACTGAAGTCACTCTCATCCAGGCTCTTCTAGGGCCTCTGCACACCCCTCCGCTCTGCTCCCCTCTGTGACCAGCTTCTATTGACTTCTGGCCCTGTGTTTGGCTTCTGCAAATTGGCCCCTAAGCTTTTCAATAAATGCAGAGATTTACTTGAAATTGTTTCAGAGGTCATCCTGTATTGCTTTTCTTTCTTTTTTGAAACAGGTTTTCACTTTTTTTTTTTTTTTTTTTTTTACAGGGACAGAGATAGTCAGAAAGAGGGATAGATAGGGACAGACAGACAGGAACGGAGAGAGATGAGAAGCATCAATCATTAGTTTTTCGTTGCCGTTGCGACACCATAGTTGTTCATTGATTGCTTTCTCACATGTGCCTTGACCCGGGGCCTTCAGCAGACGGAGCCACCCCTTGCTGGAGCCAGAGACCTTGGGTCCAAGCTGGTGAGATTTTGCTCAAGCCAGATGGGCCCGCGCTCAAGCTGGCGAGCTCGGGGTCTCGAACCTGGGTCTTCCGCATCCCAGTCCGACGCTCTATCCACTGCGCAACCGCCTGGTCAGGCTGTTTTCACTTTTAAGAACAAATTATACAATGACATCCCTGAGCCAAGCAGGGGATCCCTGCGGACAGAGCCTTGCTGCCCAGTGAAGGGCTGCGATGACCCTGCGCGCGGGGACCCCGGGAAGGGGCGGTCTGTGTGGTGCCCTGGCCCCTGCCCCAGCCCGGGGCTTGTGCTGGGAGAGTAAGAGCAAAAACCGGCGTCCCGGCCACAGCAGGCCCCAACCCTCGTCCTCGCCTTCCCTCCCCAGGGCTCCTGCTCCACGACGTGAGCATGGCCGGGCTGCAGGAGCTGCGATTCCCCGAGGAGAAGCCGCTGCTCCGGGGCCAGGACGTCGCCGAGCTGGTGAGTCGCTCCGTCGCGGTCCTGGGGCGGAGGGCACCCCCTGGTGGCCAAGAAGGAAACCTCGTGTCTTCCCTCCGTTCTTGCGCCGCTGACCCTCTGTAGGGGGAGCCACATGCGGTAATACTCAGGCCACCGTGAGAAACCTAGTCCCGGCCTTGGAAACGGCCCCGCCCGAGTTGAGTGCCCATGCAACTAACATCCAGCCATCCTCTCTGTGGCTTTGGCTGTCTTTGAGGCTGGGAGGCTCTTTAGCAAAGTTACTCCCATTTCAATAATGAGAAAACTGAGGCACAGAGAGGTTACTTTGCTTGGCCAAGGTCACACAGCAATCAGGGAATGAGACTGAACTTCACCCTGGTTCTGGGAGTCTCTGCAGCCCCAGGAGGGTAATGCTCGGCAGAGCTGTGCCCAGCAGGGCACGGTGCTTCCCCACCCGCCCGGGCCTTTCCTGGTCTGCAGCATCTTCCTGTCCCTGCAAGATCTGAGGTTTGAGGGCATGTGTCACCAACAGTGCTCCTGCAAGAGCAGTGGGGCAGAGGCACCTGAGATGTTATTTCGTCCCAAAGGGCCCCTATCGGGGTTCTGGGGTTAGATTCCAGAGTGGTTTCTGCCCGACACCTCCTTGTCCTGCTGCCGCCTGGCGCCCTTCCCTCTCTGAGGGGGGGGGGGGGGACTGCCGGCCTGTGCTCAGATTTCCATCAGGTATGGGGGCAGAGGGGTCTCTGCAGGTTATGCTGTCCCAGTCCCCTCCTCGGTTTACAGATGGGGAAGCCAGGAGCCCAGTCCCTGACCCTTGGGGGCCCTGACCAGCCTCGCCCAGCCCCCAGGGTCTGCATTTCAGTGAAGGGGGCCTTGACTCCGAGCTCAGCTTCTCTGCTCTCTTTGCTCAGCACAAGCCCCGTGCTGGGGCCCTGGTCACATCTGCCCTGTCCCCAACCCCCCAAACGTCCTAGGTGTTCCCAGCGTGGCCTTTCCAGATTTCAGTGGCACCTGGTGCTGTCTGGCCTTGCTCTGCCTGCCAGAGCGGTCCTGGCTGTCCCTCACTCACTTCAGAGACAGAGTCTCCTTTTCTAGTGAGTATCTGTCCCTTTCACTTTTTACACCTTCCACAGCCTGCTAGGTGCAAGTGCTTTGAGTCCACTGGGGAGTGACTATTTCTGCAGGTACACCCGCCATCCCCCTACCCCCATTCCTGCACCCCCCAGCCCCCAGCGCAGTTCCTCCTTGACCTGGGGCTCTCTGGTCATCATGTATATTCCTGTTGTCTGTTGGTTTGTGATCCTGTCCCTCCCACAGCTTCCCCTGCTCCTGGGTCCCCCCATGCCCTGAGAGCACGCAGTATACCCTGCCATAATCAGCCTCATCCTGTTTTGTTGATTTTGTTTTTAACAAAACCACCTCCTCCCTCCTTCTCTGAGATAACTGAACCCCTGGGGTCTTGAGGGTAAAAATCTCCCACATCTCTTTTCTTGCCCTCCCTTCTTGTGCCTGGTCTTCCAGTGAGAGGATTCGTCAATAACCAGCCTTGTCCCCTGCTTTGAGACCTCCCCCCCCCCCCATCGCCTTCCTCCAGCCCGTTCCCTTCCTGGGAAGTTCCAGGAGTGGCCATGCAGAGCCCTCAGGTCTTAGAGGAACCAGGAGGTGGCCTGAGGACAGCCATTGTTTATGAGACTGTGGGACCCTATCACCAGCTTTCCTGTTGGGGTGTGAGACCCTCTAGTGTTCTCTGACCCTCTCCACCACCCCTCCACCCGCCACTTGCTGCAGGCGGAATTGCTGGTGACTGTTGTGTTTCTTTCCCACCCCTGTGACTTTTGGTCATTCTCTTGCTTATTGCACATGTTTATTCAGCTGAGGCTTGTGGAGCGTCCGTGGCATAGAGTCCTGGGCAGGGCAGTCCAGGACCAGGGGCAGAACGGCAGCCAATACCACGCTTCTCCATGAATCCTCGCGGATCTTGCAGTGTCTGAATGCAAGGGATGGAGTCCCTGTCCCTCCGCCCTGTGTCCCTGCCACCTTGCAGATAGGGGGTCCTTATGCACCACGGTGCCCACACTCTCGAGCTCTGACTTGTTCATCCAGATCTCTTTGGGGAGCCCATTCCATGCCAGGCTCCATGCTGAGAGCAGAGCCAGACGCGGCGCCTGCAGTCCAGTGGGGGCGCCAGGCGCCAGTCACAGACTCACACCGGTCGGTGTGAGTGAGCCCAAAGCCCAGGACCTGGTGCTTTGAGAGAGGGAAGCAGGAGGGTCTGGGAAGACAGGAGCAGCTGCCATCGTGGCCCTGGTGGCTCCTTTGTGCGGCCGGCCCGGGGAGCCTGGCGTTCTCCCTCACTGCCTGGGCCTCAGCCTCCCCATCCCTGAAGTGGTGTGGCAGTCATGGCACCTCTGCCCTCCTTCCTCAGCCTCTGCCCTTGTGCCCTGATAATCAGACCTTAAAAACCAACTGTGGGGGCAGCAGGACAAAGTGACCAACAGCAAGGACTTGGAGTCAGCGATTCTATCACTCTGTGGCCCTGTGACTCAGCCTCTCTGAGCCTCACCCTACTCTCCGGTCAATGGAAATCTTCACATTTTACAGGAATAGGGACAATTGATGCAAGTATCTGTTCCTAGACTCATCTGTCAGGAGCTTACTAACCCGATGCCGGGCACTCGGGAAGCGCTGGTCACTTTTGTTAACATTAAAATGAATGAGAAGCAGCAAGCAAGCTCAAGGCCAAGTCCTGGTTGGCCCCCTGGCCACTCAGGGTCTAACGACCACCCTCTCTGTTTGCTCCCTCAGGAGAACTCTGACAGCTTCCTCTTGGCTGTGGACACAGACTGGAAGGTAGGTCTCAGCTCAGCCTCCTGAGATGGGGCACCACCCAGTTTGGTCCCAGAGGAGGGTCACACTCCTGTGCCTGGAACAGCAGGGTCTCACCACCTCCAGGACCACTCTCACTGCTCACAGTGGCTCTCCCTGCCCCCTGCCCACTGGGGAGATGACTCCTCCCTCCCTGAACAGGAGGAACAGGGATGGGAGGCCTGGGGGTGTGAGGATGGAGACGGGAGGGAGGGATGCTGCTGTCATCTGAATCAGCATTTTCCTCCAATGAAAGCCAAGCTGATGCTCCAAAATAGCTCCTGTTTCCATGGCAGCTGTTGCCGGGACAACCATGTCCTCTTTAGTTTGATGCCAGATTCCCTGTGAAAACTGAACTCATTCTTTGTTTTTGTTCCTCCTCACGATGATTTCACTCACACAGCCAGCCATCTCTCCCCTCTGAGTAGTGGCCATTTATTTCCGGGTCTCTGCCAATGTCTGGCAGCAGACACAGTGGGAGCCTTGCCAGTTCCAGGGCCCCGCTGGCCACCAAATCACCCTGAACAAACTCAGATCCTTCTGGGACCCTCCTCCTGGCTTGATGGAACTGGCCCTCCAGTGCCCTGGCCTGGGCCTGACTTCAGTTCGGGTCAGTCTCTATGACAGCTCCAGCCTCGTGGTGTGCACACAAGGGTGACGCGGGAGGTGGGACGGCATGCGGGCTCCTCCCCGGACACGCAGCTCTGCGGTAAGGATCCGGATCTGTGAGCCCGGCCCTGGGTCGCAGTCATGAGCCCCTTCAAGGACGCAACAGTGTGCTCGTGCTCCTGTTCCCCGGGAGTTCCAGCTCCAAACACAGAGGGCTTCAGAGCTGGGAAGGACAGGACAGGGCCTGGGAAGGAGGGGGCAAACAGGAGCGCAGGGACAGGCCTGGGAGGGATGTGGCCATGAGACAGCGGAGGGCCAGCCAAAGATCACTGCGGGCAGGCCAGGGAGTGCTCTTTGTCCTCCCTGCTCCGAAAGTGGATGGGAGTGTGTGGAAAAACAGGCCCTCCTCCCCAGGACAGGCTAGTGACATAAAATCCCAGAGCAGACAGCGCCTGCCTCATTTTCCTCATCTGTGGGGGGGCGGGGTAGAGATAAAATGAAGTAACATGTGTAAAGCATTTGACTAGATCAGTGGTTCTTAACCTGGGTTCTATCGAACCCTAGGGGTTCGATGAGTCGGTCTCAGGGGTTCGGAGAAGCCTCTGCCGCGGAGGCCAGAATAAAGTAATACCGTCATTTGTTGTGAGTTCATGCACTTTGTTGGTTTTGTTCTTTGAGCAAGGTGATGTTCATGCACGGCTCATTTTGTGCACCAGTAAGAAAACATATACCTATGTCTTGAATTTGGAAAAAAAAAATCCTATTTTATTTATCACTAAATAAAGAAGGGTTCGGTGAATGCGCGTATGAAACTGGTGGGTTCGGTACCTCAGAAAAGGTTAAGAGCCACTGGACTAGATCCTGGCACGTGGGAGGTATTCTAATACGCATTTGCTGCTTTTAAAGAGGTGAGTCCAGGCCCAGAGCGCTAAGGTGCTGGGAAGCTTCCGTTTCCCGGTCCTTTCTTGTAGGTTTGTGAGCATGGAGTGTCGACCGTGCAGCTGCCTGTGCAGTAGGCACTGCTGTTTTCCCACTTACAGATGTGGAGGCGCAGATAAGTTGACTGACGCGCCCAAGGTCACACAGCAAAGATATGGCAGAGCTGTGACTGGGTTCAGATAGGAGGACCAGAACCTGCCTTGTTCAGCCACAACTGCACAGCCTCCAGGGAAGGGGCCAGCAGAATTGAAAGGCACATTGATTGTCCCATTTCTTCCCGACACAGGCAGGGCTTGGGCAGACATGTGGTCTGGTCTGGAGTGATTTCTGCAGCTTTTTCTCATTCTCATAGCAACTTTGTGTGGAAGGCACAGTTCCTACTTCATTATGGAGGAGCCTGGGGCACAGGAAAGTTCAACCTTGCCCAAGGTCATCCAGCTTGGGGCGGGGGCAGTGAGCTGAGCAGAAATGGGGCTGTGGCTTGGAGTGGGCAGTGCCACTCAGCTTCTTACCTGAGTCCAAGGGTGGGAAGGTTACTCGGAGGTCAGAGGTTGGAGTGGGAACAAGATTGCTTGGGCAGCATGGAGGAACAGGGGTTTGGTGGCAGAAAGGATGGAAGGCCATCTGTTCTCAACTTGGATAAGCATATGGAAGACTTTTGTAGGCTGTGCCTTTGCAGCCCATTCCAGTGGCTGGAGTCTCTTCCTGTGCCCAAGTGGCTTCAGGGGACAAAGAGAATGGCCTGTGTGGGGCCGGGGGATACCCCATCCCACACCCTTGCTGCCCTGGGCATGTGTGGGACCCAGCACTCTGCACTCCCCTCCAGAGCAAGAGATCTGAGGTAGGGCAGGGCAAGGTCTTGGTGCCCCTCAGGCACAGGTTGTGGCCAGGGGCAGCACACACGGCAGGTGTGGACCAGGTCACTAGGCACCCAGAGAAGGGAGGTGGCTGCCTTCCCCCAGAGCAGCCTGCTGGTGTGGAGGGCTGTTGGCGCAGGCTGGGGAGAGTGGCACGGGCCTTCACCAAAGAGACAGAATGGGGGCACAGGCGCCCAGCACCCCTCCCTTCTCTGTCTCTCCTTCTCTAGTCCTTGGGCTCCCTCCTCTGCGCCCTCCCTGGCCTGTTTCCTCTCCTCTGCTCTCCTTCGCTCCCCCTTCTCTGTTTTCCCTGACTGCGTGTAGAGCAGCTCCTCACCCCAAGCCTTGCTGGCTGGGAGGACAGGGCATGGGGCCTGAGGTGGCTCCTGTGTCCTGCTCCCCACGCTGAGTTGGTCTGCGGGAGGCGGGCATGTCTCTCCTCTGTCCTTGATGGACTCCAGTCCTTGCTGTAGGATGGGAATGGGGGGGCGAGCTGGGCTGTGCCCCCACATACTTCTGGTCCTGCATTCTGCCCAGGCACCTGGGCCCACAACCCTGCTTTCAGGGGTGTGGACAGGCACTGGGCGGGCATGCGGGCAGAGTGGGGGCTGCCCTACGGGAGACCCTGGGGGTGGAGAAGAGCCAGTCTCCTGCAGCAGGGTCACCACCCAGGTCGCCCCCCACATTCCCTCAAGGTTGTGATTCAGGCTATCCTGATGCTGAGGCTGGTCTCTGGGCCCTCTCAGGCCCTCCCCGCTCCCCAGGCTGTGGGGCCAAGGACTGTGCTGTCTAGGGCTGGCCTGTGTGGCCACCATGCCCTCATCGGTGTGGGTGTCGTGGGAGGCTCCGGTGTTCCTGACACAGCGTGCGCCTGTGCATGTGGCTCAGTGTCCCACCTCCAAGGACCCGGTGTGCAGCCCCGCGCAGCTGTCGGGCTGTGCCTGTGTTCTGGCGGGTGTGCAGGATGCCGGGCCTGAGGACCATCAAGGATGATGTGTTGCTGGGGAGCGGAGGGGAACAGGAGCAGGGGCTGGGTGAGCGAGGATCTCAGAAGCCAATTGGAGCCAAGTTTGTCTCCCGACAGCCAATCTGGAAGCCGGGACTCCGGGCCAGCGAGTGGCTGCTCAGAAGCCCCGCAGTGGGGAGGGACCGACTTAGGGCGGGCAGACTCCGCGTATAAATAGACCCGGGAGCGGCCCCTCATCACAGAGCCGCTACCTGCCCGCAGGAGCTACCCCTTCCTCTGGAATCCAGTGATTCGGGCCCTTGCGCGTTGCCTCCCTCGGCAAGATGCCCGAGTGCTGGGATGGGGTGAGTGAGGGAAGAGAGGCTGTCAGGGAGCCAGGGGCATCCCTCTGCCTATGTCTGGGGTCAGATCTGCCTTCAGTGACCGCACCTTGCGGAGAACTGAGGCAAGACCGTTAGTTCTAGTCTCCCGGTAACCCTGGCCTGCGGGAGGGATCGGGGTTAGCTGCCAGTCGGGGCCTGCGCGGGAGGGCTGACGGCTGCGGAACGGACGGGGCTGCGACTCGGCTGTAAGCCTATGCGGCCCTGTGCCAGCGTGTGCACATCCCACGGACGGGGCCCTTCGCCCGGCACGCGCCGGCTGCTGGCTGCCTCCCCCCCGTGACCACCGCCGCCCCGGGGAAGCCTGTGTTCCCGGCGTGTCTGGGTGTCTGTGCGGGCAGTGTCTGCGCTCCTGACTGTGCGGGTGGTCGTGGTTGTTGGGGTGGCCGCCCCGCAGTGCAAACAGGACAGCCTCTTGCTTTCTTAGGAGGTGCTTGCAGCTCCTCTGTGGTCCCCAGGGCTCTGCGGGCAGGTCTGGGGCGGGGTGTTAACCGGGCCTTCAGGCGGGGGTCCTTGCAGTGGAGGGGACGCCAAAGGGTCGTAATGCCTTATTTTGTGGGTGGGGGAAGGCAACGTTGGAGCCGTGACCCTGCGGAGGGAGCTCCCAAGGGGCTCCAGGGCGTCTCCTCACGCTCCGGCCCCAGTGCCCAGGGGACAGGGGCGCACCTGCTCCTCCACCCCGACCCGGGCTTGCTTTGGCGGGTCCGCGGGACACGGGTCCCCTGCACCCAGGCAACGACGTCAGCGCCTCCGGGCGGAGCGGCCGGGGTCTGCTGAATTATTGATGCGAGTGACCCGGAGAATTGCAGGAGCCCTCCCATCCCACCACCGCGCGCCTGCGCGCGCGCTGAAGGCCCGCAGCCTTCAAGGTCAAGGGCGAGGGGAGACTCACAAGCAGAGGGGGACCGGCTCCAGCAGTGCCTAGGGCCCGCGCCCACCTGGGGGCGGGGGACCTGGTGACATCACCGGGAGCCAATGGGAACAATCAGTCCTGGGGTTGGGGTCTCCCAGCGCATCCCACTGCCACCCTTGGGGTGGAGCCGACCCTGTGTGCAGCCCTGCAAGAGATGGGGACGCCCTGCTACTTATCAGCTGAGCTGGACCTGAGCTCCTGCGGCAGGAGGGTTCAGCCAAGGTTACTGGGCCGCGCGGGAGGGGCACCCAGGCAATGCCCCGGACTCCGTTCTGTCCCTGGGAGCTGAGCCTTAGTGGGGCAGGCACTGCGGCTGGGTCCCACCGCCCAGGGGTATTGATGGGGCGGTCACAGCAGGGATCGGAGGGGACAGACACCTTTTAACTTACACCCACGGACTATCTGGGTGTAGAAGACTGCCATCTTGCATACTGACTTGTGCCTGGAAGGGCGAAAGGTGACCCCATGCCACCGGGGGACTGTCCTCCCCGCCGCAGAAAGTATATATATATCTGTTCTCTAATTCAATGGGCATCCCTTCTGCCCTGGCCCCACCATCTGGAGAGGTTGCCTGCTGGGAGGTCTCTGGGGTGAAGCTCGCACTGGTGGAAAAGGCAGCCTTCAGCGTGTACCCCCAAGGTCTGCACCTGGCAAGGCCTGCCCTGCCCTCTCTGGGCTTGACCTTGGGCAAGTCATGTCTCCTTTTTCATCCTTAGTTTGCTCCTGTGTGGCTTGCATCCCTGTGGGGAGTAAATGAGAAGACACATGAAAAGTATTCCATCAGTGGTCAGTGAGCAGAAAGTGTTCCTTGTTCTGGTAGCCCTGAGGGAGGACAGGCCTGGGACGAGGGGAGGCTGAGGTGGCCCTGAGCCTGCCTAGAGGTTGACAGAGTGTATCTAACAGGACCTCGCAGCAGCAGTATGGCTCCCAGGGTGTGTGACCTTTGGCTGTGGGGTTGGCACCACCTTGTCACTACCCGCTGGAGACACAGACCTGCACAGTGGTCCTCTGGGCCCAGACCCAGAAGACCAGTCCCCAAGAAGCTGTCTCCTGACTCCTGAGTCTTTCCCTCTCCTGTCGGGGGAAGGGACTTGGGTTCTCTTTGACCCTGAGTGTCCACCACCTGCAAGATGGGGCAAAGAGCTCCTGATTTCTTGCAGACCACCTGGCACATAGTAGGTGTTCAGTCACGTGCTGTTTTCTTCCTGTCCTTGACTGTCACCCCAACTCCAACTCAATGGGCCAGCGCCCCTGAGGGCTCCTATGGTGCGGGGCAGGATGTTGATTCAGCTCAGACAGATCTGAGTGGAGTCTCCCCACTGAGGGATGGGTGGGGGGTACCGGTTTACAGCAGGACCAGCCAGCAGGGGCTTCTCTCTGGACTCAGTACGCCCCAGCACAACAGCCCCTTTCTGGGGCGCTCTCCAAGTAAACACCCGCAGACATCAGCGTCTTTAGTGTTCACAGTGTCCCTCTGAGGAGGTGATTGAGGCAGAAAAGGGGTGTGGCTGGCTCCCAGTCACACAGAAGGGGACAGAGCAGGGCTTGAACCTGCAGCGTCCAACCCCTGCTTCCTGAGAGACTGATGACCCTAAGCAGCAGAAACACAGGAGCCTGAACGAGGAGGTGTCTAACCGGAAAGGCAGCCTTGGGGCTCACCTGGAGGGGCATCCTCGGTGGGAGGAGAGGCGGAGCCAGGACCTGGATGTGGGACCAGGACAGGTGTGGACGTTGGAGGCGGGGCCTGTCAGCATGGGCGTGGTTACCGAGGATTGAGGCTAAATTCAGGAGCAGCAGCAGCCCTTGCAGGATCCAAATAGGGGAGGGACAGATGAGGGTGGGACTCAGGCTGGGGTGGCAGAGCTGTCCTAGAGAGCTGGGGAAACAGGCCTCGCTGGACGCTGGCGGGCTGCGTGCAGCCGAGCCTGGGCTGTGGCCGCTCACCCCAGTGGCTAGTTTACAAAGGGGACCAAAACTCTCCCGTGTGTATCAGTGCACATGTCCCTGTGCCGAACACCTCTGGGAAGGGGTGCTCCATCTGTTACATCTTCTCTGCGGGCTACTTGGAGTGACGCGAGTGGGATGTCCCTCCCCTGCGGGGCACGGAGGCCACGCCACAGGCCCGGGAGATCTAGGCTGGCCGACATCCTCTTTCCCCGCAAGGGTCAGGAGTGGGGGCTTTCTGAGCACCCAGCGCTGTCTCCCCTCTAGGAACACGACATTGAGACGCCTTACGGCCTTCTGCACGTGGTGATCCGGGGCTCCCCAAAGGGGAACCGCCCGGCCATCCTCACCTACCATGACGTGGGCCTCAATCGTAAGTGCACCCCAGCCTCATCTGGCCTGTCCCTGCCTCATATCTGCCAGAGCAGTGAGCCCCCCTTCCTCCACCCAGGACCTGTCAGTCCCCAGCCACACTCAGCTCAGTGTCCTTAGCCACTTGAGCATTGGTTTCCCCACTGGACCGTGAGACTATGAGGCCGATCACCTCTGCCTCGCTGTAAGGCCAATAGTCGCGGCCACCATCACAGCCGCCTGGCCAGTGCAGGTTCGCATTAGATTCGGACAGTCGGTAAGGAAACAACGGAGCCACGAACTGGTGAGCCATCAGCTTTAATTCTAGCTTGCACCCGGCGGGCAAGCAAAAACACACACTGGGCTCCAAAACCCACTCATTCAGTGCTCACAAAGCTACTGACTTATCCGAGTTTCCTAGCATCAAAGGCTTCTAGCTCTCCAGACTTATTCATCTCTGTTCCCCATCTCCTCCTGCACAAACTCTGCACAAACTGGCTTCTCACTCAGCACTCCACCATCTTGGCTGCTTCTCCTCTCCTCCACGTGGCCTTAATCTGCTCGCCTCTCTAATATTAACCTCAGGAACCGAGAGAGAGCAAGCTCCCGGTCTACCCCACTTTATAGTGTAGAAATCCAAACCTTTAATCCAATCTACAAACAAGGAAGTCTGATACAAAGTCACTTATCTGAGGCATAATGGGAGGATTCCTCATGAGAGTGCACCACCCTACATCTTCCAATCAGTCAAGAGTGTGGGAAAAGCTTACTCTTAAAACTAAGGCATAGGCTATAATGACCCAGCCTGCCCACAGCCTGTCCCCCAAAACACATTAATATCAACGGACTTGCATATGGGCAGCGCCATCTTTAACAAAGTGAGCATAATATATTTTACCTGTCCAACAATCCACCCCTATGCTCACTTTACTACCCACAATCTACACCACTGGCATTGCTGTACAAGGAAATTAGGCACATTACACAAATTACAACAACATGACAAATTATATAATTTCAACAATTACAAAGATACATTTCACCAGTCTCTAAGCACTTTGCTAAAAGTGCAAAATGTCCTCGGCCTTCTCTCTTGCCATTTCAAAGGTTTCCCGGGGCAGGGGGACAGCCTCCATCAAAGCCGCCCCCACCTCCATCAGGGTATTTCACATTGTCCAAAATCCATAAGTCCATCCAACAAAGGAGCCAGTGCTCACTCCGGTCGTAGTCCAGGAAATCAGTCCACGCACATAGGGTGTTAGCCTCCCCCCTCATTCCTGCCATCCTGGCAGGTTTTACACTGTCCTAAAGAGAAGCATGTGGCAATGGCAGTCAGCATTTCCATCTCTGCTCTGGGGAGCATGATGGCATCCACCCCTATGTCCCCAAATCACAGACCTACCAGGAGCATAGCTACTCCTTGCTGCTGGGCTCTCACCTTCTGGAGGATGCAGATTGCAACTCCAGACCGATTCTGCTCATCCTCCAAAGAGGAACAAGAAACATCAGCTCCCGCTGCTGGTCTTGAGCCCCGGGCCACCGCTGCCTTCTGCTCAGCAGGCCTTGCAGCTCCAACCTCAGCCTCAGCCTCAGCCTCCTGCCGCTGCTGGCTCTCCACAACATCCAGGGCAATCTGCAACTCACGAACCTGTGATTCTTCCTCCAGTGGCTGCTCCATTTCCAGGCGAATCTCGTGAACCTGATTGGCCTTCTCTGGTGCTTGCTTCAGCTCCAGGGTCGGCATCTCTTTCTTCCACGTTTCCTCCAGCTCCTTCCACTGCTCGGTTTGCAGGTCCCAGGCAGCCTCTCCCACAGAGTGCTCGGTTTCCTCACACATGGCTATAAAAGTCAACCATCCTACAATCCCCAGAAGGACAGCCATAGGGAACCATAACAGCAGCCAGTCCTCTACTCCACCGCTCAAAGGTGGTGGCGGCTCCATACCGATCTGTATCAAATCCTGCCACAGACTACGCCAAATGTAAAAAGCCAATAGTCAGGGTCACCATCACAGACACCTGACCCACGCAGGTTCATATTGGATTCGGACAGTCGGTAATGAAACAACGGAGCCAAGAACTGGTGAGCCATCAGCTTTAATTCTAGCTCGTGCTTGGCGAGCTAGCAAAAACACACACTGAGCTCCAAAACCCACTCATTCAGTGCTCACAAAGCTACTGACTTATCCGAGTTTCCTAGAATCAAAGGCTTCTAGCTCACCAGACTTATTCACCTCTGTTTCCCATCTCCTTCTCTCTACACAAACTCTGCACAAACTGGCTTCTTCCTCAGCACTCCACCATCTTGGATGCTTCTCCTGGCCTCCATGTGGACTTAATCTGCTCTCCTCTCTACTGCGAACTGCAAGAGAGCAAGCTCCCGGTCTACCCCACTTTATAGTGTAGAAATCCAAACCTTTAATCCAATCTACAAACAAGGAAGTCTCTGATACAAAGTCACTTATCTGAGGCATAATGGGAGGATTCCTCATGAGAGTGCACCACCCCACATCATGCAATAAGTCAAGGGTGTGGGGAAAAGCTTACTCTTAAAACTAAGGTGTAGCCCTGGCCAGATGGCTCAGTTGGTGGAGCCTCATCCTCAAGGTCAGAGGTTGCTGGTTGGATCCCTGGTGAGGGCACATGTGGGGACAGATTGATGTTCCTGTCTCTATCTGTCTTTCCTTTCTCCCTTCCTCTCTCGCTAAAAATTAATAAATAATTTAAAAAAACAACAACTAAGGTGTAGGCTATAACAACCCGGCCTGCCCACAGCCTGTCCCCCAAAACACATTAATATCAACGGACTTGCATGTGGGCAGCGCCATCTTTAACAAAGTGAGCATAATATATTTTATCTGCCCAATACTCGCCCACCCTCTCAGGGCCACAGGCCTCCCAGCCGTCTACTCAGCCACAGGTGTGTCTTTGCAGATAAGCTGTGCTTCAACACCTTCTTCAACTTTGAGGACATGCAGGAGATCACCAAGCACTTCGTGGTGTGCCACGTGGATGCCCCCGGTCAGCAGGTTGGGGCGTCGCAGTTTCCTCAGGGGTAGGTACCCGCAGTCCCCTCTGGCCCTCCCCAGCTGCGCACCCCAGGCCACACTTGGTCCTGACCTCCTGCTCCGTGTGCAGGTACCAGTACCCCTCCATGGAGCAGCTGGCCGCCATGCTTCCCAGCGTGGTGCAGCACTTTGGGTGAGTCCCCGCCCAGACCCTGTCCGTGTGCTGGTCGCCGGTGGTGCCCCCCCCCCCCCCGCAGCACCACCAGGCTCTGGCTGAGGTCTGAGCGCTGTGGGTGGGGACTGCTTGGGTGATGTTTGAATGGCATATCTAGCCCCAGAGTGACCAGCCATGCTTCTTCCAGGTTCAAGTACGTGATTGGCATCGGAGTGGGAGCCGGGGCCTATGTGTTGGCCAAGTTTGCAGTGAGTGACCCCTTGTACCCCCCAACTCCAGGGCTGGTCTTCCTGGGGCCACCCTTCAGCCACAGGAACCTTCCTGCTCTTTCTTCCTTCTCCTCCTCTCCGTACTTCCTCTTCACTTAGAAAAGCCTGTTTTTCTTTTTTCCCTCTAAGGAAATTCACTTTTAAAAAAATTACTTTTTCCATACATTTCCTCAAAAGACGATAACTTGCTTAACTACTATCCAAATAAAATTTTCTATTAGCAACAAACTATACAACTAATTGCTCTAGCTAGCCACAAAATAAGGATGATCCTGATCACTTAATTTTCAGGATGGAAATACTTTCTCTCCTCAGGAGAAATGACCAAGAATTTCCAGCTCTGGTTTCAAGTTTAACACTTAGCCGTTTTGTCTGCTGTGGGCCATTCCCTGCCACCCCGATCCCCACATTGCATGAGTATGTGTATATGTCACCCCCTAAATGCGGGCAAAGGGTAACACAGAAAAGGGGGGTTCCTTCACCATGGCTAACAAAACAGGTTTTGGTTCTCACGTAATGACCGTCCCTAGGGCTTCCTTGCCGATAAAAAGCCAAGAAACAAAATGCTTAATTGAAGATGTTTAATCCTCAGTTTTACAACAGCAGCATCTCCAAAGATACGTTACAAGGGGCAAAACGGCACAGGCATAGGACCAAAAGAATTCGAAGAATTCTGAAAGGTTCCAGCTGGGGGCAGGATTGGCAGTGACAGCTGGAAATGGGGCCACCAGTTTCCCTGCTCTCCTTGGTTGGGTTCTTAGTGGCATCGTGAAGCCCTTGCAGAGTGTCTCCTGCTCCTGAGACCCTCCCACCACCTGTGAGCTGGGCAGGCAGGGCAGGAAGTTCACAGCCTGTTTGGCAGGTGGGGAATTCGGGGCTCCCTGCACCCCGCCTCGCCCCTCGAGCCCCGTCTCCCTTTCCTCCACAGCTCGTCTTCCCAGACCTGGTGGAGGGGCTGGTGCTGATGAACATCGATCCCAACGGCAAAGGCTGGATCGACTGGGCCGCCACCAAGGCAAGTGAGGCCACCTGGCCGTTGCCCCGGGCGGCTGGGGTGGGGACAGGAGCGGCAGGGGTGGGGCAGCTCTCTCACTCTGACTGCACGTTGGCCCTCAGCTCTCTGGCCTGACCAGCACTTTACCTGACACGGTGCTATCCCACCTCTTCAGCCAGGTAAGGGTGTGGGACCTCCCTCACAGGAGCCGGGCTGGCCGGGCTGGGGGTGTCACAAAGCCTGGACGGCTGCTCAAGGGCCGGCTTCTGCCCCCGCCCACTTGGGCAAGAGAAGGAAGGAGGGGGCTGCGTGGCATCTGACCTATCTCAGCCTGAAGGACATCTGAAGGACACGGGGAAGACTTCATCTTATAGCCCTCCTTCCCTCCCTGAGTCCTGTTTCCAACATTCGGGGGCGGGGGTCCCTGCCCCACCCTGCCAGGAGTAGTCAGAGGCTGCTCTGGCTGTGACATGTGCCCGGCCCCCTCTGGGCCCGCATCCCCACCTGTCCCCTCTCCCCATCCGGGCACAGGAGGAGCTGGTGAACAACTCGGAGCTGGTGCAGAGCTACCGGCAGCAAATCTCCAATGTGGTCAACCAGGCCAACCTGCAGCTCTTCTGGAACATGTACAACAGGTGGGCGCACTGGACCCCCCCCCCCCCAGGGCAGGCACACAGGGACACTGGCCCCACACCGGCCCCCAGTCGTAGATGAGCAGATAGGTAAGCTTCTGAGAGGAGTCACTGCTAGCACGGGATCACGGCCGGGGAAGGGCAGAAAGGGAATGGGCTTAGACTCGATCCCTAGGCTCCTCCCCTCTCCTCCTGCCTGGGGCGCTGCCGGTGGGAGCAGAGGGGTGGGGGACGTCCTCCACCCCACAACCCTGCACCTGACCCTGTGCCCATGGGAGGAGGTTGGCTAAAGCCAGTGGTTTTCAAGCTGTGCTCCTTGGGACCCGTGGGGCGGGGGGGGGGGGGCCGCAGGGGAGTGGGGGGGGGGTTGCCCTGCAGGGAATGGGCCAGACCCCTACCGGCCTACCTTCCCTGCCCTTTCTCCTACAACTGCTTACTGAGCACCAGGTGTGCAGGGCGCTGGGGGAACAATGAGGACTGAGAGAGGCAGGGACCGCACCGCACAGGTGCTGCTGGTCAGCGCAACGCTTTGTGGGGGAGGGTGAGCCGAATTTGAGGGCCCACCTGGCATGGGGAGCCCTGAAGGCCATTATCTATGCAGAGAAGGTCCCTGTCTCCCTGTTTCACCGTCCCTGGCCTCCAGGAATGTCGTTGTAGGGAATGGGATGGGGGTGGCTGAAATACAGCCGTGTGGGGCTTGGGGACAGACACCCCTGTCCGGTCCTGGGATGACCACCCCTGCCTCTCCCTGTAGCCGCAGAGACCTGGACATTAACCGTCCTGGAACGGTGCCAAATGCCAAGACACTACGGTGAGTGT
The DNA here is from genome assembly GCA_037038555.1 of Rhynchonycteris naso. Lineage (NCBI taxonomy): Eukaryota > Metazoa > Chordata > Mammalia > Chiroptera > Emballonuridae > Rhynchonycteris > Rhynchonycteris naso. The sequence goes on from CM073001.1 coordinate 10,064,428, forward strand.
CCCCTCGATCTCTAGCCTGTCCCCGCCTTCCCCCCCACCTTCTCCCTGCCCCCCTGCGCAGGTCAGACAACCCTTTTCCTGTGTCTGCAGCTGCCCAGTGATGCTGGTGGTCGGGGACAATGCGCCTGCAGAGGACGGGGTGGTGAGTGAGGGACTGTGCTGTGCCCGGGGCTGGAGACAGGAGTGAGGGAGGTCACAGGCCTCAGGCCAGTCCTTGACCCAGCTCAGGGAATCCCAGAGGACAGGCCTGCATGGTGGGCTCCTCATCCACCTCCCTACTACCTTGCTGGTCCTCGCTGCGGTCCACAAGCCCCCATCCTTCCGGGGCTGGAGGCCTGGGACTTAAGGGGGCTAGGCCTGGGCCAGGCCACGCCCCCAGCCATGTGGCCCCACCTCCGTCTCCACCCACTCGGGTCCAGACACTAAGACCTCTCCTGTCTCTAATATGGAAGTCACTCATTAAATAAGTAATTCCTGAGCACAACAGTGGTCCCCCTATGACCAATAGCTGCTCCCAGTACATCTGGGGGTTTCATGTCCGCCTCTGCACAGAGGGTCAGGGTACAGGAGGGCCGTGCTCAGCCTCAGTGTGTAGAGACTGGCTGGGAGCTGCCCTCTCCCTGGGCCACCTTAACTCAGGCGGAGGCCTCACAGTCGGCAGCTGACCCTTGGCCCTCCCATGCCTCACTGCCAGCTGCTGTGGTCCCTGGTGCCTTCCCAGCACTCCTGCCAAAGTTGCCCTCGCTCCCTGTGGGGATGTTGCCAAGCGGTTGTGATGAGTTCCAGGGTCTGGGGTCCCGGCCGCGGTTCACTGCCATCACCAGTGGAGCCTTCGCCTCTGGGCTGGAACTTGCATCAGCAGATAGGACAGGGGCCTCACCTGGACCCTTGGGGCTAGGGCTGCCTCACTCTGCTGAAACTGGCTCCTTGTCCTCAGGTTGAATGCAACTCCAAGCTGGACCCAACCACCACAACCTTCCTGAAGGTGAGACCCTCCTCCCCAGCCCTGGGCTAGTGTCTCCAACTCTGGGTGGGACCGGCCTCAGGGAGGGGCCTGCGTGATGTCCCTGCTGGGCTCAGTTTGTCTGGTCAGCAGAGTCTGTCCAGGTGTGTGAGGGCCAGCAAGGCGTGGGGTGGGTCCTGCTCTGCTCACACCCCTCTCTTCCCTGCAGATGGCAGATTCTGGGGGGCTTCCCCAGGTCACACAGGTGAGACTCTTAGCCCTCCCTCCCTCCCTTACCTCGCCCCCGGTGGGGGAAGCCTCCCTCCTTCCCCCAATCCTATACAGCCCATCAAAGCATGTGCCTGCTGTCTTCCTTCCTGTAGCCTGGGAAGCTGACTGAAGCCTTCAAGTACTTCCTGCAAGGCATGGGCTACAGTAAGTCCACCCCACCCCAGCCCGCCTGCCCGCCATGGAGCGCGGGGCTGGCCTCTGGCAGTGGTCCGGACCAGCTCTGGGTTCCGGGTCCTGGATGCTGGGTTGCTCTTACCACACACTCCCCCTGCAGTAGGGACACACAAGACCTGCCAGGGCACCCCACCTACCTGTGCATCCATCAGCCCAGGCTGTGCCCAGCTGTCCTGGGCCCTGTGGAGGCTTTGGGGCACCAGGGCATAACTGGGCCTATGGGGGTGGGGGTTCTTCTCCGATTCCTGGGGGACCAGGACCCAGGCTGGAGCCTGCCTGAAGTTGTCCTGTACCCCACCCGCCCCTCCAGGCCTGTAGCACAGGAGACGGGCTTTTGTCACAAGTGATAGGTGGTGCATCAGAAGAGTGGGTTGGTGTACAGGGACGGGGGAAGGCACGTGGGGCCATCGGGCATTAGGGGAGTAGATAGCAGCTGAGCATGGGCGCGGCATTCTGAAGATCTGGAGCCCTGAGGACTGTGGGTGGACTGGCTGCCTCCCACCCCTCCCATCTCCACGCTTCCCCTTACGCTCAGATCCAGACTGTACTTGTGAGCACCCCATCACACACACGTGCGTGCGCTTGCACACTCACTCACACACCTGGCTTCTGCTGGAAGCAAAATCCCTGCCCCTGAATTTTTGTTCCCCTCAGACTTCGGCCTCTGGAGCTTGGGCCTCAGTGGGAGGACAGGCCTGTGGGGGAAGGCAGGGAGGCACATCCAGGAGTAGCTCCCCTTCCAGAATGGCGAGGGCCCTGGGACTAGGATATGGGCCCAGAAGGCCTTGTCGACAGGAGCTGCTCAGTGCCACAACCCAGGCTAGAGGGGCAGGGGGTGAGACAAGCGCCCCCATCCTGTTGTCGAGTTGTGCCCCTGTGCTGTGTGGTTCCTTCTGTGGCTGCTGCTTGGTGGGTGGGCAGAAGTGGGCTTCCTGGGCTCTGGCCCTGCCCCCAGCCCTCCGTGCCTGTCCTTCCATCCCCCCTCTGGGCCATCTCAACGCCCCTGCGTCGATGGAGCGCTCCTCACCCGAGTTCTGTCTCCCCCACCCCTGCCCCTTTCTGGCTCTGTCTTCTCTCTTAGTTGCGTACTTGAAGGACCGAAGGCTGAGTGGAGGAGCAGGTAGCCTGTGGCCCCGCCCCCGATGCATGGACCCCACCCCCCAGGCTCCCCTACTCCTTCCTCTGCGCTGTGCCGAGCTGGTCACGTCTTGCTGTGGTTTGGAACCTTCTTGTGCCCTGCTACCCTCCAAAGCCCAAAGACTCCTGCTTGTCCACGGATCTTGGGCCGCGTGGGCTTTGTTTAGGGCTCTAGATTGGCTAGGCTGGACAGCGGTCTCGCTTGTAGGTTGCTTTGGACTGTGTGGCTTCCGGAGCTCAGGCGGGTGGAACCGACCCGCTCAGAGGTGGAGCCCAGGCCCGGCCCTGGAGGCAGGGGCGGTCTGGCACTTTCGTCCGAACTGGACGGGTGGCCGGTTGAGTTCGGGAAGGCTGAGTCTTGCTTGTGAAACTCGTAAGAGGGCGGAAACGAGATTTAGGGCAATGTGAGGTGGCCACAGCTTGTCCTTCGCAGAAGTCACTCTGCTTCCTGGCTCCACCATCCTCCCATGGCAGGCAGCATTGAAACCATGTCCCATCCTCACACCAGCTCTGGTGTGCCTGATCAGCTCCGACCCGGTTCAGCCGCATCTCTGGCTAGCTGTTGTGAGAGGGTCCTGCTGGCACCTGCGGTCCTGCCCCCCCCCCCCTTGGCTCACTCACTGTCGCAGGCGTTGCATGCCTCAGGCTTGACAGAGCAGTAGTCAGAGCCCTGGCTTGGGACCGGCCCTGTGCTGTTGGAAGAACAGGTCTCGCTGGCCGCTTTGCTTGCGTGAATACCTCTCCCGCCTGCTGGCGCCTGGCCCTCACGCCCGGTCCCGCCTCTGTCCACAGTGCCCTCGGCGAGCATGACCCGTCTCGCCCGCTCTCGGACCGCATCCCTAACCAGTGCCAGCTCGGTGGATGGCAGCCGCCCACAGGCCTGCACCCACTCAGAGAGCGGCGACGGGCTGGGCCAGGTCAACCACACCATGGAGGTGTCCTGTTGAAGCCCTGGGTTCCCCGGAGACGCCCACGTGTCCCCGCCCGCATCGACGTCCCACTGCCATCCTTGCGCCGGCTCCTTTTCTGTTTTATTTCTGTGAAGGTGAAGGCGAGACAATGGGGTTACATCTCTCAGATGCTACAGCAGGACAGTCTCCAGACGATTCCCCACCCCAATCCAGCCCCACCCACTAACCTTGTTGACTTGGCTAACTCGGGCCCCTCTCTTCCAACTTCCCACCACCTGGGCAGGAAGGGGATCAGCTAAGGAAAGACTGATCCAGGATCCAGGATAACGTCCTGGGTTAAAGAAAGCATGGGAGGGCCCTCCCGGCCAGGCAGGTTTGCAAGTGGGCGTGGGTTGTGAGGTGATGCCTGCTGAGACAGCAGGCATGCAGGGTTCAGCTCAGGCACTGGCGTGAGAACCAGGAGATGGCAGCGGGAAGCTGTGGCAGTTGAACCCTTTCTGGATCTCTGCAGGCCTCCTTCCTCTCCATCCCCTCCACCGAGCACGTTTGTCTCGTAGCGCATGTGACAATCATCCGATAGCCACAAGGGGGCGCTCCGACCAGGCAGCTGGTTTGCTGGTGCTGTAGGGTCAGGCCGAAGGGGGGTTTCTCCGTTTAAGGAAGAGTACCTTGAAGGCAGGAACCCTACAGACTGTGTCTTGTCTTCCAGTACATACACTCTGCCACATCCTGGTCCTGTCCCATTTCTGAGCCAAGGCCCTGAAGCAGAAAGTCTCCTGGTCTTCCATCTCTATAGGGACCTGACGGGGGGCTGAGGTGAAAGGCTGGGAAAGCTAGTGAGGATCGGATGTCCCCCTGAGAACTTCATGTTGTCTGCCTTTGGGAGCCCACATGTGGCCACAGGGAGCAGTGGCCGAAAGTCCCAATAGATCCTTTTTTTGCCCCAGGTTCCATGGAGGACAGAATGGCCAAGGCCACCGGAAATATGGTGTATCTAGGGAGAGTTCTGGTAAAGTTTAGCCAGTGTTTCACTTGGGCATCACTAAGAAAGGAGTTTATTTAGTACTGGTCCAGGGTAGCAAGACTTCCCCAGGCCTTGTCACTGTCTCAGCCTGTTATAGTGGCTTGGGCTGGGCTTTGTTGGATGCTGGGGTGGTAGGGGAATGTTCCAGAAGTGAACAGGGCCAGGCAGAAGAGAAAAGCTGCCCACAGACCCCAGCCCCCTCCTCTCCCTAATGCCCAGGACTGTGCCATACAGTTCCCATCCCCCACTTTATCAGGTAGACTCTCTAGGCCCAGAAAACGGAAGCTATTTGTCTCTGAGCCTCAAACAAATTCCACAAAGCCCCAAAACAAAAAGAGAAGGGAGAGAGCTATGAAAACTTAAGGGTTGGGGTTCATGTGTGTGTGTGGGGGGGTACTCTGAGGCCGGGAGGACACCTGCATCCACATTTCCTCTGCACATACACCCCACCTCCTATAATCTTAAGCCATTGCTAGACTGCTCTAGAGCCTGGTGGAGTGTTAGTCTGTCCCTAGTTCTATTCACTCACGTGCTTCCTTTGACTGTCGAATGTGACTGTTTGAAAAACTGGTAGAATTAATATCTTACTGTAGATAGCACTACAAGTTGGATTTTTTTTTTTTGCTGTGTTCTTTCAGATGAGATATCTATAAATATCTATACATTATATATATGTATGTATGTATGTATATTGGGTCCTCCTATGTGTGGTTTTTCCATTGAGGTTGTATCTTCGTTAGTCCAAGTGAACTTTTAATGGAGTTTATTATTTCCTTCTCTGTACAGAGGGAAGAACCTAATTTTGTGTCTTCTAGTGGCTAATGTCATGAGACTCAGAAATGACAAAATGTAAAACAAATAAAAACCCTTGTCAACATAGAAAGAGTTAACTGTGCTGAAAAATTAATAAAGAAAGTAAGAAGAATTCAAGCATGGTTGTGTCATGCCCACTGTGGGAAGCTTTTGAAGAGACAGTGTTTAGGCTGGTGCCTCTTGGGTCTTGGTGGGGGGTTAAGTGTGCAGGGTGAGGACAGGCGTCTCCATCGATTTCCATGCTTCCGCTTCTTGTCCCACACAGTATCCTACCAATCCTTCCGTTAATTCTACAGGATTATATTCATTATGATAATTTCATAGCTGAGGAAACAGCCTCAAGATAAGGGATTTAACCCCAATAAAGCCAACTGGGGAGTTGGCCTTGTGTAATGCCAGTGGCTGAGTTCAGGCAAGTTCACACTGAATTCCGGCAGACAGAGAAACTGTGGAGCTGGAAAGGGTTGGGCCATTCTGTTTGTTAAAGTCTCATAAAGACAGACAAGCACACAGGCAGGGGAAGCCGCCTCTCAGGCAAACAAATGGCAAGAATGGTCCCTCACAGTGGCGGGCAGGCAATCCGACATCCATAATCTCTCATCATCCCCCATCTCTGTCAAGCGCAAGCACTCAGCCTATATAGGCCATACACACTTGGCGCAGCCACGCACTCACATACCAATCAGGCAAAGTGCTTGGAGCTGGTAACCCCACGAGCAAACCTAACAGCTGCCCCACACCTTGGCATTATTTGATTTAAGAATACAAGCCTCTAATGTAACCTCTGCATTTGCAGCCTCGTTTTATTAAGTGTAAAGAGCATGCCAATTTCTTCCTCATGTCAAACCACTTCTGATTCACTCAGCCATTTACCCAATAGATACTGAGTTCCTGCTGTGTGTCAGCTAATAAAGCAAGTAAAAACAAACACCCACTATGCAGAAAATGAAACCAGGGATATACTAGCGAGTATAGCAGGGAGTTTATTCTAGTTTTGTGAGCCCACCCACACACCGAGCAAACCGTAGCTAACGAGTGGTCGGGATGAAGAAGGTAGGCCGGCGCCCACCTGGTGCGTTCACAGCTGCAGCCGCGAGGCCCTCGGCTTCGCATCCAGAAAACAGATTTTTGTCTTTCACCGGGAGGTCTCTGCGCTCGGAGACCAGAGGAGAGGGTGTGCCTGACTCAAAACAAAGCTGGAGGTGGCACCGGGACAGGTCTTTCCTGCACCGACCACATTTCTTTATTTTTTTATTTTATTTTTTACAAAGAGAAAGAGTCAGAGAGAGGGATAGATAGGGACAGACAGGAACGGAGAGAGATGAGAAGCATCAATCATCAGTTTTTCGTTGTGACACCTTAGTTGTTCATTGATTGCTTTCTCACATGTGTTTTAACCGCGGGCCTTCAGCAGACCAAGCAACCCCTTGCTGGAGCCAGCGACCTTGGGTCCAAGCTGGCTAGCTTTTGCTCAAGCCAGATGGGCACACGCTCAAGCTGGCGACCTTGGGGTCTCGAGCAACCTCCGTCTTCCGCATCCCAGTCTGATGCTCTATCCATTGCGCCACTGCCCGGTCAGGGTGACCTCACATTTCTATACCCAGTTGGGGACACCTGGTCTCACAGAAGGGCGTTCTCAGGTGTTCTCATTGGACCAGGTGTAAAACCCTACTCATCCTCGGCGTGAACTCTGACCCGATCCTCACGTGGTCCGCAGTGCGGCTCGGGCGTGTAGGCCCCGCCCCCATGGTTCCGCCTGGAGGCGTGGCCAGGAGCGCCGGAAGCGCCGGGCGGCTCTGCGGACCATGGCGACTCAGGCGAAGCGCCGGCGGGTAAGTCGCGGGCGGCCGGTGTGGACCTACCCGTGGGGCCCGCTGTCCCCCACCGCGCCTCGCTGCTCGGCCCGTAGTCCGTCGACGCGGGGGTCCCTTCCATTTCCTCGCTCGCGCAGGCCCCCTGCAGCTCTCAGTCCCCTCCCCCACCCCTAGGCCTTCCTGCGTGCGCGCCGCTGTCACCCCGCCCCCAGTGGGCTTCGGGGGCGGGGCCTCCGGGCAGGGCCTCGCCAGTGGGCTCGGTTGTCTTAGGTGAACCGGCCTGTGGGCTGTGGCGACGACGCGGACCCAGTGGCCGGCTTCTTGAGCTGGTGCCGGCGCGTGGGGCTGGAGCTGAGTCCTAAGGTGAGTGGGAGTGGGGCGGGAGACGGAGGTGGGCGCGGCCAGCTCTGATGCGCTGCTCCCCCGGCTTAGGTGGCGGTGAGCCGGAGGGGCACGGTGGCCGGCTACGGCATGGTGGCCCGGGAGAGCGTGCAGCCTGGGGAGCTGCTGTTCGCGGTGCCGCGTGCCGCGCTCCTGTCGCAGTATACCTGCTCGATCAGCGGCCTGCTGGAGCGAGGTGGGCACGCGGCGGGGGACAGGGGGACACCGGGGCCGGCCGCGCCGGCCGCTCACCCGTGTCTCCCTTAGAGCGAGGCGCGCTGCAGAGCCCATCGGGCTGGGTGCCACTGCTGCTGGCGCTGCTGCACGAGCTGCAGGCCCCGTCCTCACGCTGGAGCCCCTACTTTGCGCTGTGGCCCGAGCTGGGCCGCTTGGAGCACCCCATGTTCTGGTGAGAGCCGTGGGAGGGGCTGGAACCGCCCTGGCCTGGGACAGGGTGCCTCCCAGCACGAGTCCGGTAGGGTGTGGAGGAGAGCTGGGTGCGGTCTCACTCAGGCCCGAGGAGGAGCGCCGGCGGCTGCTGCAGGGAACGGGAGTACCCGAGGCGGTGGAGAAGGATTTGGCCAACATCCGCAGCGAGTACTGTACCATCGTGCTGCCCTTCATGGAAGCCCACCCTGACCTTTTCAGCCCCAGGGTTCGCTCCCTGGAACTCTACCACCAGCTTGTGGCTCTTGTGATGGCCTACAGGTCAGTGAGCAGAGCCTTGAAGGATCCCTCCTCCCCATTTGAGAGAGATGGGAAGGGAGAGAGAAAAGCATCAGTTCTTTGTTCCACTGAGTTGTGCGCTCATTAGTTGCTTCTCCTATGTTCCCTGACCGAGGATGGAACCCCTGACCTTGGTTCCCTGGGATGATGCTTTATCCACTGAGCCATGTGGTCAGGGCCAAGATGTTCTTCAGAATAGGGCTGAGGGACAAGAGGGCAAAGAACAGTGGACCACCCCTAGCCTCGCACCCTACATCGAGCTTTAGCCAGGTTCTCTCTGGTAGCTTTCAGGAACCACTGGAGGAAGAGGAGGATGAAAAGGAGCCCAATCCCCCTTTGATGGTGCCTGCTGCAGACATACTAAACCACATAGCCAATCACAATGCCAATCTAGAATACTCTCCAGTGAGTGGACCCCTCCCAGTTCTTGTTCCTATGTGCGTAATTCAAACCAGTGCCTGTCATTTGTGCCAGCCTGGTCATTGGGCTAAATGGGCTCCACTTTCCTTATCCTGAAAAGGATACACACTCTGCACAGTGCCAGGGAACCAATGTAGACAGTAGGTCAGCCGTGTGAGATGGTACCAATGTAGACAGTAGGTCAGCCGTGTGAGATGGTACCAATGTAGACAGTAGGTCAGCCGTGTGAGATGGTACCAGGGTTGATAATACCAGTTGTTTACTATGTGGCAAGTTACTGTTGGTGGGCATAGCCTCAGTCCCATGGCTGAACTATACCTGCTGGAAGGTCTTCCTAAGAGGGCAGTAATCATGGGGCTGGTCTGGGAAGGGCCTGATCCCATCTTCTCCCTTCCTACTCCAGAATTGTCTTCGGATGGTGGCTACTCAGCCCATTCTTAAAGGCCGTGAGATTTTCAACACTTACGGGCAAATGGCTAATTGGCAACTGATTCACATGTATGGTTTTGTTGAACCATACCCTGACAACACAGATGACACAGCTGACATTCAGATGGTGACAGTTCGTGAGGCAGCACTACAGGGTGAGTGATTAACTCAACCTCGGACACATGGAAGTACCTCTGTGCACCCCCCCACACCCCTGTGCTCCGGGTTACGTAGAAGTTGCTTTTTGCAAATGAGGTGGTAGCCTAAGAAGTGGGCTCTACTGTGCACTGAGACTCCACGCCGCTCCTTTATCTGCAGGGAGCCAAGCTGAGGCAGAGAGGCAGCAGCTGTGGGAGCGCTGGGACTACTTGTGCCAACTGGAGATGGTGGGGGAAGAGGGAGCCTTTGTGATTGGGCGGGAAGAGGTGCTGACAGAAGAGGAACTGGCCGCCACACTCAAGGTAAAGGGCTGGAAATGGCTGTTTATTGCTGAAGGCAGCCTACATATTTCAAGCTAAAGCCAGGTGGGGGAAGGTTGGAGGGAAGAGGAGACTCGAGTGCAGCCAAGGTAGGCTGTGTTCTCTGCATCCAGTTCAGAAACCCACAGGTAGCATGTCCGAATTCAAGGTCCCCATGGTTGCTCCTAGGTGTTGTGCATGCCTGCTGAGGAGTTCAGAGAGTTGAAGGACCAGGATGGATGGGATGATGAGAGGGAGGAGGACAGCCTGACAATCACAAACATCCCCCAGCTCAAAGAATCATGGAGAAGGCTTCTTCGGGACAGTGTTCTGTTGACCCTGCAAACCTATGCCACAGACTTAAAGACTGAGCAGGAGTTGCTCAGAAATGAGGAGGCTTACGCCACGCTCAGCCGGAGGGAGCAGCAGGCGCTGCAGGTTCGCTACGGTACTGCTGGCGCAGACGGGCTAGGCAGCGCGGGGCCTGTCGCCCGCACACCCTGCACAAAAACTGGATTCTAAGCTCCCGTTCACGGATGCTTGAAAAGGAGGAAAATGTGGATCTTTTGTTTTGCTTTTCCTATTAAATACCAACAGGAGGAAAGGTGTGCTAGGATAAACTCTGAGGTAAGGAGACATGTTTAAGGATTTTTTTTAAAAAAGACTTCATTTTAGAGGAGAGAGAGAGAGAAGGGGAAGGAGCAGGAAGCATCAACTCCCGTATGTGCCTTGACCTGGCAAGCCCAGGGTTTCAAACCAGCGACCTCAGTATCCCAGGTTGATGCTTGATCCACTGCGCCACCACAGGCCAGGCATGTTTAAGGATTTAAAAATCTGCTAATTGTCACCAGGACCAATATGTTTGTTTTTAGTAAACCGCTGTTGTTTTAAATTGGTTTTTTTTTAGACCAACACACTTTATAGCTGTTTTGTTCTCAGTTTGAATCAGCAGAAATGTGATTGTGATAATAAAAGATCTTATAGTCTAGTGTTTAATAACTATGTCTATTTTCAGCAAGTTCCTTGACCCTTTTTTAAGACTTTGTTCCCAGTTTAATAAGTTGTGTCAGTGGCAGTCAGAGCATTTCTTTTAATTCCTCAGCAGCCTGAAGCTTGCTTTAGATGGTACAACTCACCCTCAGGGAAGAAACCCTAAGACACCAATGGCGTTCAAGCCCTGCCCCGTGTAAGATTTTCTACTACTTAATCTTGGACCTGAGAGTCTTTAAAGGTGGAAGGTATACTGTAAGTTTTAAATTTATATCAACTCCTCTCTTTTAAAAATAAAGGGCATTTTGTAATTGTTTAACCATAGAAACCTACTCTAACAATTTTCTATTGGTGAAAAGGAACAGGAAGAACCACTATAATATTAATATTAAAAAGTCATTTTTCTGCCTGTTTGAACATGTCAAACATGTCCAGAAGTGGGAGAACTACCATTCACCAAGAAGTTGGTGGTTCCCAAAGGCCCTGGGGAGCTCTGCAGGGCTGGGCTGTCCACTTTGCTCCTCATCACCAGCACTGGCTGCTGCTACCGAGAAAAGGCACAGGGGACTCACGTGGGTGTCATGACTTTAATGTTTGCATTGACTACAGTATGCATACACATACAAGGAGTAGTGGAGCTAAAGCCCAGGAAGTAGAATACAACACTGGACCAATGAGACGTTTACAAAACATTCAAAATCCTTACAAAAGGGGCTGTATTGGTCCTTTTTATTTGTTGTAATGTAGCTTAGCCTGGGACAAAGGGGTGGGCAATTCATACTATCTGGTTCCCTGTCCTCAGGCCTGACCCGGTTTCCCTCAGCAGAAGGGCCTGTTCTCCCACAGTCAGCTTGAGGTCTGGGGGACTGCCACTCTGAGCTGTTCCCGGCTGCCCGGGCACACTAAAAACAACTTTGTGATTTTTAAGGTCCCCTGTCCACATAAAAAATATAAATTACATAATATTTAAACTGGTTTTGCTGCTTCTTTGGGACACTAGAAATGTCAGAAGACGTGGAGTTCTGCCCCCAGACAAATGCATGGCGGCAGCAGCCACTTCAAGCTGGGCAGGTACCAGTTTATGTACCAGACACATTTTGCACAAACCCAAGAAGTTTCAGACAAAGGTTTTCTCTGTCATATATTTACATAAATTCAAAATGATATTCACAGCATTTTCTAAATTTTGGCCAAGAGTCAAAAAAATGCATTTAAACTTTGGAACGTGCCCACATAGACAGGAAGCTGACCCAAACAGTAACTGGGGCAGACACCCAAGAACCAAAGGGCTGGGACAGTCAGGAAGAGCTGGAGGGTTCCTCGCCAGCTTATGGACTGGGCGCTGTGGGACATCCAGACTGACACGCGTGCGACCGAGCTGCAGTCTGTCTAACTGGCACCTGTCCCTTCCATTACTTGCTGAGCCTGCTTCTGTCCCATGCAGCACTGTGCAACCGACTGGAATAACCTGAGGGAGGGAGGAGAGTGAGGAGCTGTGAGAAAAGTTCAGACCTGACAATACTGTGTCCCATTAGCCCTGGCACTCACTGTTGCTTCCTGAATTCCCCACCCAGGCGGGAGCCATCAAATGATTCTCATTTTCTAATTTCATTTAGACAATTAAAAAACTACTTTTAACTTACTTTTCAATTTCTGGGGCACAGTGTACAAACTCATGGTTCCAGAACTTAAATGCTGGATTTTTAATCAGCTCAATGAAGGTAATAAGTAGACCCCAAGGATGTGGCCTATTTACAATCAACCGTTCCAAGAGAACCCTGGAGAAGGGGACAATAAATTAGTTAATGCACAGAGAGACATACCAGCTCAGAGCCACTTCTCCATTACTTTTACCCTTAACTCTTCCCCCTATTGATTGTACTACATGCAAAGTTTGTTAGCTTTACTAAAAACAAGTGGATTCAGGAGTTAAGAAACGTGGGTTTGAATCCCGCCTTTTCCCATTACTAAGCCGAGGTCATATAAGAATAGGTTAAGTGGTGCAAGAAAGTAATCAAAGAATGTGCTCAATGAAAGGAAATAGAAAATAAATTCTAGTTTAGTATGTGCATAATTTTTCTGAATGGCAATTAATATTGGCCTTAGCTAGCCAACTGTTATTTCTAAATTTATTGGGAAAATAATAAAGAGCAAGAACAAAAATTTAAGAACAAAGAAGTTTACTACAGCTTCATAATCACAAGATAGGACATTATCACTAGGTAAAAAGTCTGGCCCAGTTTTTAAAATATGTGTATATGCCTCTCAGTAGACTATCTGGTTCCCAACCTCCAAAGCTGTCAACAGCCCAAGCAATCTTCAAGAGTTTCCTATCTTATTGTCAGGAAAACACAAGTATGATTCTATTATTTCTGCTGCTTAAATAACCTTTTAACCTGGAGGTAATAGAGCTCCAGGGGCTTTAATAAGTCTGTGTGGTTCAGGGCTTGGGTTAAAAATTGTACTGCCACCACCAATCAAAATGCTGGTGTCATCTTATTTAGGCAATGACCATGACCTATAATTGTCTGTGATTCCGATTAATTTATTAGGAGGGCAGTAACCATGCCCACTTTGTTCACAACTATGCTCCACGTTTAACACATGTAAAGGATGTTCAATGCACAGAAAAAGCACTCAGAAAATCCTCAATGAAGGGGAAGCAGCATGACTTAAAAGCATCTGAAACAAAGTTCTCTTACCTTGTGATCTGTTCTTGGATAGCTTCAGTGTTGGCCTCTGCAAAAAGGTAGAGCATGGTGCAGCTGAAGTAGTGAGTGTGGCTATTTGGGTACCGCAGCTGATTTGCAATTGCATTCAAGAAGAGATACCGACCTAGAAATCAAGAAAACAGCTTAGGGAGGACGACTGTAAGGCCAATGTAAGAAAAGGCATTCTGACTGGCTAGGATTTGGATTTCCACTACATGCTTTCCTGCAGTTCTTAGCCCCCCAGCCCCAAAGAGTTTTTCCTTTTCATTTCTGAGGGTTTTATTTCAGAATTTCTACATTAAAAAGTTTTAAAGTATTTCCCCAAAAAACTTAGTAAAGCGTGCCACTCTGCTCAATGTCACTTGATAGACGACAGCAGGACTCTCGTCTGCCCGTGTCCAATCCCTTCCAGTACTGCACCGCATGCAGGCTCGTTATCAAGTGAGTGCGCAAGAAGCCATGGTAGTATTAGGCTCCCCAATTTTTTTCTTTTAATTTAATTTTATTCATTTTAGAGAGGAGACACAGAGTGAAAGAGAAAGAGAGAAAGGGGGGAGGAGCTGGAAGCATCAACTCCCCATATGTGCCTTGACCGAACCAGTGCAGGGTTTTGAACTGGCGACCTCAGTGTTCCCAGGTCGATGGCTTTATCCACCGCGCCACCACAGGTCAGGCAGGCTCCCCAATTGTTTTGCTGGGCCCTGGACATAATAATATTCAACTTTGTTAAATCTTGATTTTTAAGCTGACTCAAATTCCTTCAAGAAATAGGCCAGAAGTCTATACTGAAGATTACACTTTCAAGAATCCAGAGCAAAGTGAAAAGTAGGCAGGCACCCTTCTAAAGTCTATGTGTGCTAAAACAAGCAGGACTATAGAGTTAGTTAGCACCTATTGGGGTCTCAATTACATAATACAGAACCCAAGAGATGAAATTCAACCACGAATTGAACTATGAGCTTTTGCAGAGCAAGTAGGGAAAGTCCTGAATGGGACTTTCATGAAAATTTATACATCTAATTTTAACATGCTGCCTGCAAAATAGGCAGGCTAACAAAACCAAGTAATAGGCCTATTTTAACTTATTTTTTAGCATTAAAAAAATACTGCAGTTCATATACACTGCAATATTAACTCATGTGGAAAGGGTTCTGGGTAAGTCCTTCCTTTATGCTTTTCTGCACTGAGCAGATACTGTCCAATTAAAACTAAAAACCAGCCTGACCAGGCAGTGGTGCAATGGACAGAGCTTCAGACTGGGATATGGAAGACCCAGGTTCGAGACCCCGAGGTCGCCAGCTTGAGTGCGGGCTCATCTGGCTTGAGCAAAAGCTCACCAGCTTGGACCCAAGGTCGCTGGCTCCAGCAAGGGGTTGCTCGGTCTGCTGAAGGCTCACGGTCAAGGTACATGTGAGAAAGCAATCAATGAACAATAACTGAGGTGTTGCAACAGCAACAAAAAACTGATGATTGATGCTTCTCATCTCTCTCTGTTCCTATCTGTATGTCCCTATCTATCTATCCCTCTCTGTGTAAAAAAACAAAAACAAAACAAAACTAAAAACCAGGCAGACCCATAAACACCATCAGAGAATTCTTTTTCTGCTGTGGCCTAAAGTGCAGAGAAGGCGCCTCTGGGAGCTGGCTGGCTTCACTCACCCTCAGTGTCCAAGTCCACAGCCAGGTTCTGGAATATGTCCATGTGAGCCGAGTGGGTGATGGTGCTCATCGAAGGCGTGCTGCCCTTGTTGTGGATGTGTGCGATGGCCTGAGTCCCTACGTAGAGCACCAGTGCATTGATGAGCTGGAGGTTATAGCGATTGCCGGGCTCATTGGATACCTAAAGGAGCAAAACAAAGCTCCAGACTTACTCTCATTGAGGGCCGACTCGGGCATTAGTACCTCGAAACCCTTTTAAGCTGAACTGTTGCTTTCAACACTAATTTCACTGTTATTTAAAAGATACACAGCTAGCTGCACATGGGTGGTGCTTGTGTCGACTACAAATATCATTCATTACCCATTGTGAAACCAAAGCTTTAACAGGTATTGGGCATAAAAGTAAAGTGAAAATATGCACTATCCCCATTATAAAAAATATTTGAGGAAGGAAAAGTTGTGTTTCTTTGGTGTGGGGATACTGGAAAGATAATACAACTTGAAGCCATTTCCCATACAACAAATTAAAAACCGTTTCTTTAGAAAAACCGTGGAACCACCAAGAGCATTGGCCTAGGACGCAGAGGACCCAGGTTCAAAGCCCCAAGGTTGCTGGCCTGGGCTCAATCGGCTTGAGCAAGGGATCATAGACATGACCCCATGGTTGCTGGCTTGAGCAAGAAGTCACTGTTCAGCTGAAGCCCCCCACCCACACCTGAGGTCAAGACACACATGAGAAAGCAATCAATGAACTAAGGTGCCACAGCAAAGAACTGATGCTTCTCAGCTCTCTCCCTTCTTGTCTGTCTGTCCCGCTCTCTTCCTTAAAAAAAAAAAAAAAAAATCATGGCCAAGAGTGTGGGAATAATTACTAGCAGACTATTTACTCTTAGAGAAAGTCTGTTCCCTGGTTGTCTCTGATAAGATGAACTAATAAAATGTTAAATCTAGTTCCTCTCCCCCAACCGTTAGAAATGACTCAGGGTGGTAAACATACAGTATGTATTATAAAATCAAACAGTCAACCTACATAATTTTATTAACCAATATCACAAATTCAATAAAGATAATTAAAAGAAATTACTATATTAAAATATTTCTATCAAGTGGAAAGTACTCCCATACAGGCCACACAAATAGCCTGTGCATAGAAGGTGCTTTCTATAGAAGACATAGCTAAGAGTTAAGCCAAACCAATTAACCTGTAGGTTGCTGCGCAGATCAGATAAAAAAGTGACTGGTGACCGGGTTTTAAGATAGGAATCCAAATCCTTTTTGAACTGAGGTGG
Organism: Rhynchonycteris naso; assembly: GCA_037038555.1. Taxonomy (NCBI): domain Eukaryota; kingdom Metazoa; phylum Chordata; class Mammalia; order Chiroptera; family Emballonuridae; genus Rhynchonycteris; species Rhynchonycteris naso. The sequence goes on from CM073001.1 coordinate 10,080,598, forward strand.
CATCACCCCAGTAAAATTGGTGAGAATCCGGGGTGCAATGTTAATTTCACTCAACATATCCACCTGCCACAGACAAATACAAGAATCACAACCAGAACATTTGTAAGAATTAACAGAAATTGTATCTATGTCAGAAAGTTGTCAACTTGTTTTTTTAAACACTCTAGTCTTGGGAAAAGACACCCCAGCAGAATAAACATCACACATGCAACTTTAAAAATCATTCATGTAAAAGGTAAAATAAAAAGGTAGAAAACACATAGAAATGATAGTACCGGTGGTATAATTTTAAGCAGTCCTTTTTCTAACTTGTTTCAACAATTTAAGCAAAACACCTGTGACATGTGGGCATTACAGAGGGATGTTCTGCAATTCTGTGTCATGAGGCCACCCAGCAAATCATTAGCCTGACACCTACTTTACCAGATAAAGGAGTAAAATATTAAGACAGTTTTCTATTCCTGGAACTGTTGAAACTTTACCTTTAGGTTAGGAGTGAATGGGTCTGGGAGCCTCATGTTTCTTGGGAAGGCACTCAGGATCAGATTTCTTAGCTGGATACAATTAGGTGGGATCACATCACAGAATCCGTAATGGTAATCACAGAGGAACTCAGGAAAATCATGCAGGAGAACCAGCAGCACTCTTAAAGTGCCCTATTAAAAAAAAACATTTTGCTGATTCCACTAAGAAAATGGGAGTAATATTTTCACTACTGTGATATTTAACAAGAAAGGCCAGAAGTATACTTTAATGACAATGTAATAGCTTTTAATTAACAGTAACAATAGCATCACAAGTTATTAAAATATATCTGAAAATAATGAAAAGCTGTCAGGAGTTTTATAACCTTAAATATGCTAGAAGAGGCTGCATAAAAACAAGAGAGAGAATGATGTAAACTTCCATCTTGAGAAGTTGGCAAAAGAACAGCTAATTAAAACCAAAGAAAGTAGAAGGAAAAGAGCAGAAATCCATTTTTTAACAAGTACGGAAATGAGCCTTGCCAGGTGATGGCACAACGGATACAGCATTGGACTGGGATGCAGATGACCCAGGTTCAAACCCCAAGGTCGCAGACTTGAACAAGGGGTCACTTGCTCTGCTATAGCTCCCCCCTCCCCCTGTCAAGGCACATATGAGAAAGCAATCAATGAACAATTAAGGAGACAACAGAGCCGCAATGAAGAATGGATGCACCTCATCTCTCTCCCTTCTCGTGTCTATCCCTATCTGTCCCTCTCTCTGGCACCACAAAAAAATTAAAATAACGAAATACAAAAAGGCAAGCTACAAGAACGAAGTGGGGCCCTGACTGGTTAGCTCAGTGGTGGGAGCATCGGCCCATCATGAGGATGTCTTGGGTTCGATTCCCAGTCAGGGCACACAGGATAAGTGACTGTTTCTCCACCCTTCTCCCTCTTCCTTCTCTCAGACTCTCTCTCTTCCCCTCCCTACAGCCATGACTCGACTGATTTGAGGGCATTGGCCCCAGGTGCTAAAAATGGTTCGGTTGTGAACACAGCCCAAAATGGGCATTGCCAGGTGGGTCCCAGTTGGGATGCATGCAGGAGTCTATCTCCCCTCCTCTCACTTGGAAAAGGAGAGAAAGAAAAGAAAAAAAAAAAAGAAAATAAAAAAGTTTGACCTATATCAACAAAAGGCTTATATCCACAATATAAGAATTCACCCCAGCCTGACCAGGCAGAGGCGAAGTGGAAGGAATGTTGGACTGGGATGCGGAGAATCCAGATTTGAAACCCCAAGCTCACCACCTTGAACCCAAGGTTGCTGGCTTGAGCAAGGAGTTACTCTGTTGTAGCACCCCTGTCAAGGCACATATGAGAAAGCAATCAATGAACAGCTAAAGTGCCGCAACGAAGAATTGATGCTTCTATCTCCTCCTTACTGTCTGTCTACCTTATCTATCTCTCCCTCTGTCTCTGTCAAAAAAAAAAAAAATAGTAATAATAATTCACCCCGTACTCTGTTGAAAGTTTAGGTTTTTAAATGTTTTAAGTATTACATTTTAAATTATTTTCAAACTATTACTCCAAATTAATTACCTTGTAGAGGATTTGCATAGGTTTGGTGAGTTCCACATTTCTGAGGAAAGGAGCTAAATATTTGAATAAATCAATCAGTAGCTGTGCATACATAGGCCATCCCTGAAAGAAAGAAATGTACTAAGTCTTAGCTGCTATTCTGCCAGCAATATATACTGCTGAATCAGCTACACTGTGACTTCATCATAGTAATTCAACTTGGGAATACTGACAGAAGTACCTCTCAAAGATTGACTGGCATTAAAAAGGAATAAGCATAATTATGGAGATAGTGGGAACTGATCCAGAAATTCTAACACATGTAGGTCCCTGTGCCTGTAGCAAAGTTTAAAGAATGGAGAGGAGCCAATGGAGAAAGTGACAGCTAGGTCTGTTTCCTTAATTCCTTCAAGTCCTGGGTCTCGATCCTTTCTTTTCCCAGAGCCAGCTGAACTCCCGGCAAAAAACCCCATCCAATTTACACGACTCCTCTCACTTCGCCCCAATTATGTTTATTCTTGGGTAGTTTTATTCAATATACTGTGCTGCTCCTCCTGGAAGGCACTTCTCCAGCACACAAAACTAACTCCATCGAAGGGTTATTTCACTCTCTTTTTGCCAAACACATAAGTAGTCACATTTTCCTCTGATCTGAAAAACCAATCAAGAATATTTTCTATACATTTTTCATTTACTGTAAGACAGGAGAGAATCTTCTCCAGTTAACTGAATTTATTCAATTACATTAAAACCCCTGTATTAAAACTTGATCCTAATTTCATCAAATATAGTAAACAGTGGTTCTCAACCTTGAATGAGAGCCTTTAGCAGTTTGACTGTAAACCTGTAAAACTAGAAGTTCCATAGCTCCGATACCCAGGTTTTATATATAGCTGTCTACAGAGGTGGTACAGACTTTCAACTGTTCTTTAAAAGCCCTTAAAGCCTAATCGGTGAATCGGTGGTGGCGCTGTGGGTAAAGCATTTACCTGGAACACTGAGGTTGCTGGTTCAAAACCCTGGGTTTGCCCGGTCAAGGCACATACAGGAAGCAACTACTATGAGTTGATGCTTCCAACCCCCCACCCACACAACCCTTCTCTCTCTCTCTCTCTCCTGTCTAAAAATCAATAAATAAAAATCAAGAATTAGGAGGGGGAATAAAACGCCCTTAGAAGTTGACATGGGTAGCTCACAACAGACTTAAGAACTGCAATACATCATGATCACTGAGGAATGGCTCAGGCAGTTTGCCAATTACTTGCTAAGCCTCTCTCTAACTTGATACCGCATTAAAAAGAATTCCCAACTTAGCCCGGAAGAAGTGTAATCACTACTTTAAATGAGCAATAGTGCTGGTAAGCCCCAGGTAGTTACAGTCTTCATCTGTAGGAGATAAACTGCAGCCACACCTTCTGCTGTGGCGTGTGTGCCAGCATTCTTGCAATAAATATCCGATGGGAGATCAATTCAAGCCAGGCGTACACAAAGCCAGGAGCTTTGGTAGGCCTCAAGATGTGGAATGTATTGCTGAAAGAAGAAAACATTTGTCAGAGGCAGTCTAACTTAGATATGAGGAACACACAAAATAGAAATAGACAGGCTATGTTTATTATGAATAAACCTGCCATAAAACCCCAACCAGAACACTTGTTCTACTTCTCTAAATTTTACTATTCTAAAATAGCCGTCTTCACCAAGAAATCCCTTAAATTGAACAGGACTCACCAGAAAGCTGTAAGTGTCTGGAAATTAATGGTTTCCAAAACATGCTCAGGTGCATTGAGTTCCAAGAGCAGCATGATAAAAATTCGATGGTAGGGAAGCTGTTGAAATTCACTTTGCCGAACATCATGGTCCTGTAGGAGAACTCCCACTACTATACCAAGGACCTACAGAGCACACAGATTAGAACTTTAAATCATGAAGATAATTCACATACCACTCTATCGTCAGGTGAGTGAATGCCATTTCACCTGGCATTCTTAAGCCCCACATTAGAGGAACGAACAGATACCATCTGAATACAAAATAATATGCTGACAGCCAAAGGGGCCATATATTGATTTGGCCTGAAGAATTTTGTGTTTTCTTTGCATTTCAATACCCTTCAACCAGACATGTATACTCTCCACAGACAACAGTAGTTTTTATAAAGCTCTAGAAATTAACATGATACATCAGATTTTATCATATTGCAACCTAACAACCTAATTTTTCTGGTCTGACATGAAGTTGACAACAGGCAAATGGTTTATAGTTCTCTTGTCGCTTAGTGGATGGGGACCAGGGAAGCTCTAGGCTGCAGATTATTTCCTGAATTTCTTTTCCTTTTTTTTATTTCAGCTGCAGCACCTCAGTTGTTCGATTGCTTTCTCATATGTGCCTTGACTTGGGGGGTAAGGGTAAGCCCAGCGACCCACTCTGCTCAAGCCATCGAACTCGAACCTGGATCCTCAGCATCCCAGGCTGATGCTCTATCCACTGCACCACCACCTGGTCAGATTTTCATGCATTTGTTATACAAAGAACTGCCCTGCACTCCATCTGACTTCCCCACTACCAGTGAGGAATAGGAAATTTATAATTCCCCAAGACCAAATTCTTTCATTTTTGCACTTTACTATTCAAATTTCTGAAAATTACACTGTATAAATTATATTGCTCCTTTTCAGAAAAATCAAGACAATGATTGCAATGTTACTCATAGTATTTGAGTTGCCGGTCTGTTTATCAGCGAACATATCTGGCCATTCCATTCACAGTGATTCTGTATATAAAGGCAAACCTCATAGTAACTAGATACCTTTTAGTTAGCATTACCAAACATTAACATACTAAAATACATTTTAATTTCTTGAGGGTCTTTCAGTTAAAGTGTCATACTCTTGTTTTAAAATATGGTTATATGATACCTGACCTATGGTGGCGCAGTGGGTAAAGCTTTGGTCTGGAGTGCTGAGGTCGCCAGTTTAAAACCCTGGGCGTGCCCGGTCAAGGCACATATGAGAAGCAGCAACTATGAGTTGATGCTTCCTGTTCCCCCCAACACTGACCTTCCACTTCCCCCACTCCTCTCTCTCTCTCTCTCTCAAAAACAAAAAAAATCAAATAAAATATGCTCACATATCGTCTATGAATTGAATCTTCAACACAGAAGAAATTGTGTGAAAAAGTGTTTTGGAAAAGAGCTGGGCTCTTAGGTTTCAGAGCCACGGGTGCAGGCTTCAAGTGGAATGAGACAGGCAAGAAAAGGTTTCAGACCTTGTTCAGCAGATTAATCTTTGTGACCGTGTTGGTGGCCTCGCCCGAGTGCTTCACTAGCAGTGCGATGAGCCGGACAAAGGCGTCCAGGTTGTGGTAGCACTTGGCTCGGATCATGGTGGGGTTAGCAGCAGGGTTGTGCTGCTGCTCCGCCTGAGCTCGGTAACTGATTTCAACACACATTTCAGTACACAGACGGAAGAACCTTGTGATGAGGTCATCAGTCTTCAGGATTCCTTGCTGGTGCATCTACCAAGGGGACAAAAATATAAAGACACAGTGAGTTAATACACATAAATAGCTATTCTCTCACTTATTCCTATTGTCACGTTTTTAAGTTTTACTTTGGAAAAAATCTGTCATAACTTGGCCATTAAGGACCTATGACAGAATTGCTCCAGTTAAGTTAAATGAGAAACAGAGAAGATGGAGATTGAGAAAGGTAATAACACAATTCTAAATAGCAGTCCATAGCCAAATAATTTGGAAAATTAAACCAACTTTGAGTAATTCACTAGAAGACATATTATTGGTGTATTTCTACCCCAAAGTGAAATTATGCATATTTTACTTTCTCACAGAATTTATGATAATTGACTTAACCAAAGCTTTCTGAAATTCCAGGTAGCTTCACCAGGAAAATGATATAATAATTTGTATAAGCCTGGTACCCAATGAAAATACCCACAGAGCGTAGTTATTTTAATGTTAATTAATCTATTTTAATATAAATTAAGATAAAGGGAAAGGGGCAAGTTAAATATTTTTAAAAGGATAAAAAACAAATTTGATGACATGATCTAGAAGTGAAACAGAAGTTATTTGGCTAGAAAGAAAGAAGACAGTGTAACAAGCATTAAGGCAGCAGGAGGTCAGTGCTTACAAAACAAACCATGCCAAGAATAAACACTTGACTGTTCTATTAGAAACTGTTGACAAACAATAAAACAGCCAAATTGACGATGTATCCTAGCCAAGACAGAAGAGCAGCAGAGGGATTTCTGTACATTAAAATCTGAAAGATTAACAGGAGAGAAAATGAGGACAGACTGCTAATAATCGAGATGGAACAGGAGGAAAGAATTCTCAAAAGGACGCAAAAGAGAATATAGAAAAGTATAATACATTAAATTATCTTTTTCAAATGGAGAGAAGAAATGAGAGCTAATTAATAGGCCAGCAGAAAGAGCTGAGACAGATGCCACATCCATACCCATGAAATACCAATGATCACAAAACCCAATTGATTCAAAATTCTTCCAACCAAATCAGAAATCAAACTACAAATACACAGTAACAGCTTTTCAATAGGTATTTTTTTGTAATTCTCTGAATTCTTTAAGGGGAGAAAGTTTAACTTAGTATGGTTTACTAAGTAACATTCGTCTTGAAAAATCAAATTTTTATCTAAAATTCAAATCCGTTTTTCCACATTCAATTGTCATTTATTTGATAATAGATCTAATCTGTAATCTTTCTCTGATGCACATGTCAGCGTTGGTCTGTTTGACTAAATGTTAATGGTGAATCTGCAGAAATAAGCAGACATGTCTCCCTAAACAAACATTACAAGAGTTGTATAAGGAATTTACAGCTAGTTCAGGAAAGGTCCCCCTCTTGCCAGGCAAGTAACATCAGTCAGACACACTGGCTGGTGGGTCCGAATCCTTCCAGTGGCTGAAAGCAGCCCGAGGATCAAAAACAGAATGCTGAATGAATGATACTACGGCTCTTGTCCTACATTCTTGCCTGTTAATCCTGCCCACAAATATTCCCGCCAAACCCATTTTTAGCTACGAACTTGTTTCCTAACAGTTTAACTCAAAATTTAATTTAGAGCAAATTGAATGAAAATACTGGAAACTATTTCCCAAAAAGAACATGCTCATCAGTTTTAGATAAGCTACTTAATTTAGAAAACATAATAAAAAAGCTCTAACATTTAAATATTTAAGTTTTGTGTTTTATTTTATTTTACTATTTAAGCATGGGCTATGCACAAGAACTTTATCAGCCCGTAATTCCATCACTGGTGATGATCAAGTTGGTAGAATTACTATGTACACATCCTGCAGTTTCATTATCCGTTCTCTGACCCACTGTACTCTAGCTGTGACAACTGAAACAGGATAAACAGAACTAAAGGGGACGAGGAATGCCGACTTGACTGCTGAGTGAGAAATGATGAAATAAATAAGCTATGTCAATTTAACAGGGTAATGGTGACATTTTTGGTTTACATGAGTATGGAGGTAACTATCTGACCATAGATAGGTACATAATACTGAGCTTTAATATTGGAGGTATCACACCCTACTTATGTTGAATAAAAAGCACCTTTCTTTCCAAAAGCTCTACCTGTCCAACAAACGCAGAGAAAGCTTTGGTACTGTCACGGCCAGCTGCTGCTGAATGGTAGAGATTCACCCATTCCCTCAGAAGATACTCTGCCTTCTCCCTCAGGCCTGGAGGGTCATCGTACTCTGAGGCTTGAGAGATCCCAGAATGCATCATAAAGTTAGGGCCTCCATGAGCACGATCAATCATTGCTTCATAGTTGGATCGCACTACTTCCATCAGCTGGGGCAATCTAGTACAATAAATCCAGAATGAAAATCAGTCTACTCGTGGTTGTGATTTCACAAACACATAGTTGAACTTGCTTCTTTAGTAGAAACCACAAGAGATGATCACTTTACCATTTCCATATTTAAACAAAACTATTCGTGGTCTCTTCATTTCTGTTCATTTGTGATGACACAGTATGTGAATGACCAACCTTAGTTAAGCCACTTCCTGACCCAAAACTGGTGCCCAATAGAAATGGAGCTGATGTTTGCCGTCAACAAGTATTCACTATGGACTATTTGCCACGATCTGTTATTCATCTTAATTCTCAACAGCTCTTTGAGATTACTTCCATTTCATACAAGAAACAGGCTTCGGAAGGGTAAACCAACTTGCCTAAAACTGGACAGTCTTGAAGAGGCAGAGCTGGGGCTTAACCACCCGACTCTGACACCAAGTCTCATACTAATACTGCATGTGCTGCTCTAAAGCAAGGCTTGCCAGTTAGTTAAGCTTCCGTACTTCCAGGGACAATATTAGGCCTCTCTAAAGCTTCCCATATGTTGTAGGTAAAGCAGTTATAACAGGTCATGTTAGTGATTCTGCACATTCATTTCTAAAGCTCTTTCTCAGACTGCTGAACACACACAAGCCCCGAGTATGCCATCCTCACTCACCCTTCCGGAGCATTGCCTCTGGAGTGAGCATTGATTCTCATGAGGGTTTCAATGGTGTGGAACAGATCTGCCTCAGTAATATGGGCAACGCTTCTTTCATCCACCAGCAGGATTTTTACCAGTTGCATAGCGAATGCCACAGCCATGTAGTTTAAACCATTCTCCATTGACTGGCAATACAGAAAACAAAATATAAGAAAGGCAACAGTTACAGCAAACGCACTCTCCAACTACTAGAGTCCCTTCTCCTGTTTGAGTCAACTCCTTCCATACCTGCGCCAGGTGGAGATCATACTGCTGCATATTAACCAAATGATTGCGAATCAGCAATTCTACTGCCTCCACATTATATTTATATTCATCCCGACATTCAATTAGGCACCTAGAAAAAGTATTTCTTTATTCAGATAGGCTTAACCATTCCGTAGCAGGTAAAACAAAGAACCCATTTTATTCAATGGTAATTTTTTCCAAACTAAAGACTTGAGGACCAACTGCAAACCAGTATCCAAGATTCAAAATAGTGATGAAGCAGAACAGCCAGCCCAGTGTTAAAACTCAAGCTTTGCTCTCAAAGCTTTTTATAAAAAAACAAAACATTCCATTTAAGATATTAAAACATTGATATATGAACACCACTGCTCTAAAAGCAATGAAACCTTTAAAAAGCAATGATCTACAATTTACCCCCAAAGCAAGGTACTGGTTTTCTCTATCTGTTATGGGCACCAGATAGAAAAAGACAACCATCAACAATTCTTACTACTTAGAATTAGAAATTCCAAATGTCCTGTTTACCTTCCAGATTAAAGGGAAACCTCTGGACCTAAACAGGGCCATGTATATCTGAAGGCAGTCCAATAAATATTACTCTTCTAAGCTAACTACTGACCTTGTGATCTGTTTGTTACACCATGGAGACCCATATGCCCGGCCATCTTGAAGGGCTTTTAAGACCAGGAGATGGCATTCCCTATAGCGCAGCAGTAGGTCAGCATCAGCACCACTTGTGGCATCTAGTAAGCCCTCTACAGCCTATGGAAGGAAAGAAGTGTTTGGAACCATGGAAAATATAGTACTCAGCCCAACTATCAAAGCCAAAAACCAAACTTTAATGCAAACTACAAAATACCTTCCAGGTTTCAGCATTAACAACCTCTCCACTCACCAAAGTCCTTTTCACATACCTAAGACACACTCTTAAGTTCTATCTGGTTTATGCTCACACTTTTCACTGTCAAAAAAGGCTACACTGTCCTTTCATTGTCAAAATCCAATGCTCCCCACCTAACCCGTACTCCAGTACCCAAATACTTGGATCAATGATCTGTCAAAATATAAAGGGCCATCTCTTAAATTTTCTTGTATAATCATATTTCTAGAAACTCTTGCCTTAAAAAAAAATATTTCCTACTTTTAACCATTTTTAATTGCCACAACTACGTTATGTTCTATTTTGGATAAAATCACCTGCTTAGTACAGAACTTGCTTTACATTACCTTTTAAAATCTTAAATGTAGCTTAAATAGATAATGGTGCAGGTCACAGGATGGTTTACAAACCTAGTTTCTTCTGAAAGTAATAATGAGAACTAACCTTCTGGAGCAATCCAAGAGCAGCTATGGCATCCCGAGAGTTTCGAGATAGCACTACAACCTCCAAAAGACTTCTAAGAGCCTGAGCTTGAGGGTTCATGGCCAGAGTTGGAGGGATGGCGTGTAGGTGTTGCTCTAGTTCTGTAATGCACTTATCATAAATTTGAGCTACATCATCTGTTGCCCAAGCTTGCTGTTTTGGAGAAGAAAACAACCAAAAAATAAAAATTATATAGATTTTTCATTGGCACATGTAGCAAAATTCAACTCTTTTTTTGTTGTTTGTTTTTATGTTTTCCATCAAAACATGGAGGGTCTTGCCTGACCAGGCGGTGGCACAGTGGATAAGAGTGTTGGACTGTGATGCGGAGGACCCAGGTTCGAGACCCTGAGGTCACCAGCTTGAGTGCGGGCTCATCAGGTTTGAGCAAGGCTCACCAGCTTGAGCCCAAGGTTGCTGGTTTGAGCAAGGGGTCACTCGGTCTGCTGTAGCCCTCCAGTCAAGGCACATATGAGAAATCAATCAATGAACAACGAAGGGGCCGCAACGAAGAACTGATGCTTCTCATCTCTCTCCCTTCCTGTCTGTCTCTATCTGTCCCTCTCTCTCTCTATGTCTCTGCCACACACACACACACACACACACACACACACACACACACACACACGGAGGATCTTTTCTGTCCCCTTTCTGAATTATTCGGCCTTAACACAATTAGGCGGGACAACGCAAGGCAGGCCTTGGGGAGAGCCATTTCACTTGACAGTGGAAAGCCTGGAAGACACCAACACATCAAGTGATCAATGAAGAGCATAATAAATAATGGAACAGGCTGAGAGCAGCCATCACTGGTGGAGTCTAATAATCTCTCTGCAGGCTACACGAGTAATCCAACCCATGGGAAATATAGTGCCCACTCCGAGTGTCCGAGCCAGACAGGACGGAATAAGATCACAGCATCATTTCTGTGATATTCCGGTCAGAGAGAGACTGCCCAAATCTTTTCATGAAAACAAACACAAATCAGCATGTCCTAAAAATCACTGGTCTATAATCTGCAAAGATGTCAAGGTCAAGCAAGATGAGCAAAAACTTGAGGCGCTGTACGAAATTTTAAAATATGACAACTAAATTGATGTGAGGTTCTAGAACAGGTCCTTTAAGTATAAAACAAAACAATATTGGGACACTATGTAAAACCTGAATAAGGTCTAAGGATTAGATGGTAGTATTAATGTATTAGCATTACCTTTCTGAGTTTAATGATCTTACTATGGTCACATGGGAGAACATCTTTGTAAGAGTGATTAGGAAATCAAGGTCCACACCTATGTTCAAATAGTTCAGGGGAAAAATGTTTCACCTAAAATTTCTACTTTTCTGTAAACAATTGCTTTAAATTTTAAAAAAATCTACCAAACAAATAAACAAATAAAAAAAGGCCCAGGAAAGCCATTCAAACTCCTCTAATTAGGCCAACATGAAAGTGAAATCAATCTCATGGACTTAAAAGACAAGCAAACAAACAGAAACCCTATACACCATGCTGATCTGATCCGTAGAATACTTACATTCACTAAAACCTCTGTAATTTTTTCCCTTTTAATTTAAGCTCCCAGGAAGAAAATTCCAGATTGACAAATATATTCAAAATAAACTGTAAAACTTAATTTAATCCAAGGCCAAGTATTTACCTTCATGGGTTGAGCTAAAAATCCTGTGGGTTGACTTAAATCGTTCGTGGGCAAGAAGCCAGGCACGTTGCGTGCAAATTCTTCATAAACAGCGAGTTGCTTTGGGTCCACGCCACCAACCTTTGGAATAAGAAAATCTATTTTGATAGGATCCACTTGACAATCACAAGAAACTGATTTTGAAAGTGGACAGGTTGTATGGAAGCAAGCACAGGAGTCATTACAGTGTGTAGCGGCATGACTGAGCATGCACACACCTGGTGTTTCCCACTGCTCTGAATGCTGCCAGTCACCCTCACTTAGGAATTCATTAAGTTTTTCCACGGGAAAATGCCTCAAATAGAACCATACCACTACAATTCTCAATGAAGCTGGTAAAAATAATCGGATTTTTCACCAATAAGCAACTAGCAATAAAAACACAAATACCTGAAGGGAATATCCAAGTTGGGACACTTGAGAACAGGCATATGAACTCTTTACAGTAGTATTTCAACAAGTGAGGGCTGGGGAAGCACATCTGAGCTATGCCTGTACCTTCTCCACAGTGGAATACTACTTTCCCACTGCCCTAGTCCTGGTGAGGAGTTTAAGCACAAGAACAGAAGGATAACAAAGATGGGGCGAGGAGATTGAGGGCCCCCAGAAATCTCACTTTCAGCCTGATCTGCTCTGGCATCCGCTCAGCCTGGTATGTTAACACAACAGGATCACAGTACCTGCGCCCTTCTTGCCTGGCATGTTTTCTCAGCTCAAATTCCTGCAAATAAGAAAAGTCACTGAGGTTCTTGTTATGAGGCACATTCTTACACAGAAAAAAGAGAAATGCTTAAAAGGCAAACACTGAACACTTACAGTTGCTAATCTCTTGTCCATCTCAGGGCCTGCCTTTTCTACTGCAGTCTTCTGAATAAAACAGCAAGCTAATTCACAATTGTCCTGAGCTAGCTGAGCAGCTGCCTGATCCATCATTTCCCTTTGCTGTGGGGATGCAGTCTAGTGGGAGGAGAGACAAAGAGAAAGATCTCAAGTTTTCTGTGGCTAGACGAGACAGACAGGGTAATAGGAAATGCACCACTCACACATATGAACTGAAAAGTTCTGATTTTACTTATGACCCGTTAGTAGTAATGGGTCCTCTTCATCTGTAAGATGAAAATATCACTCACAATAACACCTTACCAGATTGTTGTGAAGATGATAAATATGAAAACAGAAAAGCAGTGAACAAAGGCATTATTAATCATGACATCTGAGACCCAAAATTAATAACTGAGTTACTATAAAAGATTGTGCTGTGCATGTATGTACATATGAAGCTGCTTTAAATATTTTGCGCTGTACTTTTCCCAAGTGCTTTAATTTAAATTTATGGTAAACTGAATCAAGATTACCAACTAGTCCTGTCCAGCTGGTTCAGCGGATAGAGTGGCAACACTATCAATGGACATCCTGGGTTTGATTCCTGGTCAGGGCACACATGAGAATCAACCATATGCTTCTCTTTCCCTCCCTCTCTCTTTCTCTCTCGCAGCCAGTGGCTTAATTGGTTCAAGTGTTGGCCCCTGGCCCTGAGGATAACTTCGATGATTCGAGCATCAGCCCTAGATGGGGGTTTTCAGGTGGATCCTGGTCAGGGAGCATGTGAGAGTCTATCTCCTCTCCTCTCACTTAAAAATAATATTATTATTAACTTACATATTTTTTAAGTCTTTTATTTCATTTTAAAAATATTATTTATTGATTTTAAGGAGAGGAAAGGGGCAGAGAAACATGGGTTTATTGTTCCACTTATTTATGTATTCATTGGTTGATTCTTCTTTTAATTTCATTTATTCATTTTTAGAGAGGAGAGAGGAGGAGGAGGAGCAGGAAGCATCAACTCCCATATGTGCCTTGACCAGGCAAGCCCAGGGTTTTGAACTGGCAAGCTCAGCATTCCAGGTTGATGCTTTATCCACTGCGCCATACAAGTCTGGCTGGTCGATTCTTTTTTGACAGAGACAGAGAAAGGGGCAGATAGGGACAGAGAGACAGGAAGGGAGAGAGATAAGAAGTATCAGTTCTTCATTGTGGCTTAGTTGTTCATTGATTGCTTTCTCATAGGTGCCTTGACAGGGGTGGGGGTAGGGGGGAGAGACGGACCTCCAGCTGAGCTAGTGATCCTCTTGCTCAAGCCAACGACCTCAGGGTTTCAAACCTGGGTCATTTGTGTCCCAGTCCGATGCTCTATCCACTGCGCCGCCACCTGGTCAGGCCATTGGTCGATTCTTGTATGTGCCCTGACCAGGGATTGAACCAGCAACCTGACAAATTGGGGCAATGCTCTAAACAACTGAGATACACACCAGAGACTATATATAGTCTTTTCTTTAAAGCTATAAATATTTGAGTAACGACTATCTGCCAAACACTGTTGAGGATACAATAGTGAGCAAAGAAACATAGTGCTTTACCTAACAGCATTTACAATCTAAGAGGAAGGAAGATATTAAACAACTATGGTGGCTATTAGGGTAAGCGGAAATGCAAATAAACTCAGATAAGAAGCAATCAGTTTTGAATTACAGCATGAAAATCAACTTACACGAAGAGCTGAGGCAAAACTGTTTTTCAGGTTGGTGGATATGCTCATGAGCAAAGGTTCCCTGCAAGTAATCATAGCCATTCCAGCTGTCAAGTTACGCATCATGTGATGAGCTGCTATTCGCATTCGAGATTCCTCAGAGTCCAGGGCAAAATCTTTCCTGACTATTTGCTCACAAGTAGTCATGGCAATCTTAATTGATCGATCCACTACAGGATGGACCAACTCCTGAACGGCCCGTTCAATTGCTTGGCGCACACACTGCTTCAACTGTGGATGGGCCTGAAACAAGGGAATCTGGATGGGGAAGAACAAGTCATTTCAACAGCCTGTTTCAGACAACCCAATTTCTATAGGTGATCACAACCATGACTTTGGAAATACTTCAAGGTTAACTATTAACTACCAATTCCTACTTTAAATTAATCAATAAAAAGCCCAGGAATCAGAAGCTGGGCTACAATGACGAAGTATTCAGTATACCTTGTGATGAAGGTAATACATATATATCTTTGATTTTAAAAATTTCTATTGTTCATTACAATATGCATCACCTGCTTAAGGTCACACTTCATGCTTAGTTAAAATACGTGACTCAAGTATTTTTAAGAAAAATAATCAAGTTTATAGAGGACGCTTTCTACAAAAACTTTTATTTTATTGTTACAAGTAACTCCTCAGAATAGCAAGCATTTAACATTATCATACACTGACACCTTGCTTCACTTGGAAGACTATTTTTAATCTTTTCCTGGTAGAAACTATGCCCTAATACTCACTTGGTCTCTAATTTATTGACTTTATATGCAATTTTTAAAATATTCAGGAAGAACACAAAATGTTCAAATTACTAGGAGTAAGATAAAAGGGAATCACAATTTCTAGATCTAGGTTTTTCTTTTAAAAACTCAGTGCCACATCTATGGGGGTGGGGAGGAGGCCAGATTAAATCGATCTCTTTAGAATGTTTTCAAGTCCTTTAAATATGAAAGTTTAATGGATTAATAACATTACTCCTATATTTGTGAACATTTTCGGTTTCTAAAAAGCAAAGACCATGAAAACTCCAAGTATATGATTCTAAACTAAACAAATGATCGATAATAAAAGACAAAACAATCAACTATCACTCTGAATATATACAATAAAATACAAAGCATTGACGGGAAGTTACCTTATAATGCTAGACTAGACTGCTTCCCAGAACCAGGCCACAGAAAGTATGAAGTTACTTCCAGACCTTTACCTGGAGATTTTATATACATACATTAATCACCTCAGTTTCAGCTATCTACCTAAAGAAAGGGCTTAATGCCAGGGTAAAGTGACATGATGACAAAAATAGCAAAAAGCTATGGTATATATACTGCTCACAAAAATTAGAGGATATTTCAAAGTGAATATGAAGCGATAAAAAAAAGCAATTGATTTATTAAACAAGATCAGAAAAGCAAATGACAAGTCAAAGAAAGTTGTTTGATTATGCAAATGAGATGCAACACCAACTTTTATTTCATTGGTGAAAATGCACTATACGAAAGGCTGAAAGTACTGGGGTATCTGCACGCTCCCTGATCCCCTAATTTTTGTGAGCGGTGTATTAAGGACCCTCTGACCTAAGCAAGTATTCTTGGCAACTGTGGGGCAAAAGTACGCTACAGTTGTTCACATGGAAAATAACTCAATAGTTAATAAATAATAAACAAGAATGAACTGTGCTTTGCATACTCACAAAGTAACCTACTTTGGCCTCACCCTGTATTGCCAGCTCTGTTGTAATAGCATCTAAGTACACTTATAACTTCATAGGTACTCAGCAAACAAGCCTTAGTCATTGCAAACATTCATAACTTCCATTCAGAGTCTAGATAGCAGATGAAAAATACCAAAGGCCAGACCCTCACTGCTGCTCACTTTGCCATCAGTCTCTTAAGTCAAAATAAAAGCTCCTACATTGGTTTGAGGACCATGGGGGCTCCAAATTTTTACCATCCTAATAGGGCTGGCTATGCCTCTCTGGCTTGCATAGGGAGCCAGCTATCTTAAAGTATCCCAGCCGTACAACAATCCCTACTCTCTGCACAAAAATCTACAACAAAGGGATTCAGATAAGGGGTAGAAGGGGTGAGGAAGGTGACCCATCACAAAGTGGAAGCTGGGAAATGGGATGGGGTCACTCACTGTTGGGTTCAGAGTGATGTGAGGCGCCAGGCCTGCGAGGGAGTAGACGTTGATGTCATGGTAGCTGTACTGCGGCTGTGGTGGGACCGTGGCAGTACATGCGGTGCTGGTCGCTGGTGTGGTAGAGGTTGCTAAAAGTAAAGAGAGAAAGTAAGAGCTAATTAGAAAGCATATTGCTTGACTTTACAATAAAATTAGCAGGACGCCAAGTGGCTTTGCTTTTATTTCATCACACAAATTGGATTAGTGGGCAGAAGTTGGGGAAATTATTATTTTTAAAAGATTTAAACAAAGCATGTAAAACTATGTCAGTAGCAGTACCCACACCACAGAAATCAACTGAGAGATCATATAAGATGAGCAGGCGCAAAGCCTGGATTATTCCTTATTATACATGTCCATTTTCAACCTAGGCTATTCCCTGGTTCCACCTGGAGATTCCTGGCTACCAAGGGCTAAGAGAGGAAGAAAACCTGATCTATCCTAACCACAAACTCCAAGTTGTTTATTCAACATCTCTATCACTCCCCACGTTCCCAATCCTCTTGACCCAGATAAAATAAATCACTTTCTGGCAGGTCTAGCTGGTCTGGCCACCCCTAGATTTGAGGAATGACACAGACTGCAAGTCACTGAATTCTGAGACCTCTAGCAATAAAAACAATAGCCTGCCTTAATTAAGAACACCACATAAATTGAATTACTTGAATGTATTCAAATGCAGTATTACAATGCCTGAGCACTGCGAATACTTCCTTAGTAATTCAGAAGGCCCACCAAAAAAAGTATACAAAACAGTTCAGCACCTCATAATGCCGAACAATTATGACTTGCTACATGCTGGAAATGTGCCAGTTAAGAGAACGTTCTGTTAAGTAAAGGGCTTACTCGTGGTTGTGATGGGAGGGAGCTCTTCTGGCTGCTTGACATCTTTCTTTGGAGCAGAGAGCTGCTCGTCTAAGTTCTTCAGGCGATCTTTGTCCTTGAGGAGGCTTCCTGGTTTTAGCTCATTGATGTCTAAGGCGAGGTTCTTACAGAGGACCTCAATCTCAAACTTCAAGTTTAACTGCATAATTCCAAAAATTTATTAGGATTAGAACTTTTTTCTTTTTAAATTAATTTTAATGGGCTGACATTGATAAATCAGGGTACTACATCTTCAGGTTATTTTGACATTTGATTATGTTGCATACCCATCACCCAAAGTCAAATTGTCTTCTGTCACCTTCTTTCTGATTTTCTTTGTGCCTCTCCCCACCTCCCAGAATTAGAACTTTTAAAATAGAAGTTTCAGCTATATTTATAATATACACTATACCCACCCAACTGTTACAATTCCCCCTCCACAGTCTTTACCGTTCCTGTAAATTTTAATAATGTGAAGAGATAGCATGTTCCAAAGGATAAAGAAGCAATACATTTATTTACCTTTAAGTCATGCTCCTGATGTAGCTCAGCTAATACATTCATAATTGCCATTGTCCAGGGGTTGGGTGGCCTAAAAACCTAAAGAAAACCTATTATGTTAAGCTGGCCTCCAAATCACTTCAAGTTATATTATTTTAGTTAAGCACTTATGTGGCTGTTACAAAATCTCTAGCCCTCCATCTAGTCTGTGATGGTGAACCTATGACACGCGTGTCAGCACTGACACACGTAGCCATTTTCGATGACACGTGACCGCATACCAGAGAAGTATGGGGCCGCATGCCGAGAAGGACGTTTCGTCCTCGGCTCCTGCACGGCCAGGTGCAATAGCCAAGGATAAAACACTTGCTGTAGTGTAGACACTATGCTGGAGGTCTGTAGGCCAAAACAACAACTTCGGCACAGAGTGTCTAGTTCTGGAACTTCCGGTTAGGCCGTTTTTCTCAAAGTGACACACCACCCGAGTTATGCTCGGTTTTTTTGGCGAATTTTGACACACCAAGCTCAAAAGATTGCCCATCACTGGTGTATGTACTATTTCAGAAAAACACCAAAACCCAAAGCAACATATTAGAAGCTAGTCCTTTAATTGTACATAGCCTCTCATACTAGAGGTCCCACTGAACCTGAGGAAAAATGGTTAAACAAAGTGCTAGTTATAAGAACTAAAGGACATACTTTCTTGACCTTGTGCTGAAATTAACACTTAGAAATTTAGCCATCAATAAAATATTAAAAATCTACTCACCACACTACGAATGCTAGATTCTAAGACTTTGGCAACAAAGGGCACTACATAGAGCAATTCTTGCTGTCCTTTAACATAAGCCTCTAGCAGCAAAGATTTTACATCCAAGTCCTGGAGGGGAAAATATTTTTAAAAGCTGGAAACATACTTCAAAACCTTTCACAAAGTAAACAAAGGCATCTTGCCAAACTCATCCTCAGAAGAGGAATCAACATAATATTTGATTCTTTACTTCCAAAAAGAAAGGGGTGATCATCCTACTTTATGGGCTTTATCCTGCTAAATGTTGTGGGGCCGTAAGCATAAAAATAAGGGTTCAAAACATGGGCCAAACTCTTATCAACACCCAATAATCATTAAACCAGCCCCAAATAATGTCAGGACTTAAGACATAATAAACCAAATGAACATTCTCAAGTTTTACATAGACCTTCAGCTGGAACTCACAGTGTGTAAGATGGGTTTATTTTTAGCTAGTGTGATCATTCCTAGCCAATGCCCCAAGTTCTTCAGCAGAGAACGATCTGAGAAATTGGCTGCAGCTTTATCAGAGGTCAGGAGCACCTATAAAAAATATAGGATTAAGAAAGGTATGAAAATGAGCTTATTTAAAAAAAATATCTCAACTAAGAGAATCCCATAGTTCTCTTAAAATAAGCCATCAATTATGAGAACATGTCCCCCCATCTAGACCTACTGCCTAGTGTCACATCACCATTCCACGACATTCCTGGCTGTAGGACAGAAAGAGCCAGGTGTTCTTCTGCAGCACAGAGTAATCTAGAATGAGGAACGTCCCATCCACAGGCTTCAATATAGTGCTGCTCCTAAGCCAGTGTCCCAGGTTATTCAGCAAAGAATGACCACAGCTGTGTGCAGGCCCACACTGTCTACTTGTAAAGTTATTCCTTTGAATCTTTCCTATATTTTTACCTTTACATGTCTTGTATTTTATTTTTCCAATACTCAGCATAACTACATCATACAAAATACAAAGTATACAAGGTTTAAAGTCTCATGTATGCTCCCACAGAAAAGTATTTTAGAACTCTGAAAAGGTTATCTAGTTTGAAGCAGAGACCCAACTGAAAATCTGTTTTGAATCGCTAAATTCAATTCAAATGAAGACTCCATCCATGCCTTTAAGATCTGAAAGATAGCAGGCAGATGAAGATTTTAACCAAGATCACAATATCTATTGCACACTTTAGCACTGTCCATGTCAATGTACATCTCTGGAGAGAAAATAACTTTCTAATACAGTATAATGTTGCATACATGCTTCTTTGCAAACATTCTAGAAAATCCAAGCCATTTCATTAATTTTCTAGTTCTTTTGTAAGGGGGCCAAAACCACCATATACATTGCTCATTTACCACAGGGTACCTCTTAATTCACGGCTATAAATTAAAATTTATAATTTAAACTATTGTTTGAAAGGATCTTGAGGTTTTGCTTCCAAGTGTGTGGGCATGTTTATAGGTCCCAACCATCCTTATTATCAGACAATAAAGGCTAAGTATGACTATGTTCCTCACTCCATCCAGCACCAGCAGAATGGCAGCTGTGCGACAGAAAGAGCCAGGAATTCTTTCGCACTACAGCGTAACCTAGAATGGGGAGAGCTCCCATCCACAGGTTTAAATATAGTGCTGGCTCCTGAGCCAAAGCCCCAAATAATTCAGAAAAATTATCATAGCTGTGTGCAGGCCCACACTGTCTACTCGAAGTTACTCCTCCTAAGAAATAAAATACTTTAATTTTGTAAAATAAATATTCACTCATTATAAAGAATTTGACTTTAAAATAAACTGCTGAGAACCTTAAACAACAGCTCGCTCAGAAACAGGGCCAGAGTTGAAAACTATCTGGCACTTAGGACAAAAAGGAAAACATGCACTTCAACAGTTTCTGTAATAGTGAAAGTTAACCTAGGCATCCATTAGCAATATAGATCCACAGACTGAATTTCTATTAAGACTACTAAAAACAGCCAAGGGACTATAGCTAGAGCATATCGCAAATAATGTGTGGAGGGAAGGAAAGCAAGTTAAAAACATGCAGAAGGTAAAAATTATACAATGAATGACAAAAACAAATTTAGAATACTAGTTACTATCAAGGTAAACAGCAGTGTAAGACTATATACACCCTTTGAGAAGCAATCAATGAACAACTACAGCTTTGAAGCAACTACAAATTGATGCTTATCTCTCGACTCCCCTCTCCTTCCTTTAATGCCTTTTTTTTTTTTTTTTTTAAGCAAGAGAGACAGAGACAGGGACAGATACGGACAGGAAGGTACGAAGGGAGAGAGATGAGAAGCATCAACTCATAGGTGTAGCACCTTAGTGTCCTCAGCAGCACAAGCTGACGCTCTATCCACTGCACCACTGCCTGGTCAGGCTTGCTCTTTCTTAAAAGCAAGTTTCAGACCTGAACTCTGGTAGCGCAGTGGATAAAGTGTCGACCTGGAACAGAGTTTGCTGGTTTGAAACATAGGGATTGCCTGGTCAAGACACATATGGGAGTTGATGCTTCCTGCTCCTCCCTCCTTCTCTCTCTTCTTTAAAAAAACAAAAAAAACCCCACGACAACAAGTTTCGGCCCTGGCTGGTTGGCTCAGCGATAGTGTTGGCCCGTTATATGGAGGTCCCGGGTTTGATTTCTGGCCAGAACACACAGAAGTGCCCATCTGCCTCTTCACCCTTCCCCTTCTTCTTTCTCTCTCTTCCCCTCCTGCAGCCAAGGCTCCATTGGTGCAAAGTTGGCCCAGGCGCTGAAGATGGCCCATGACCTCCACCTCAGGCACTAGAATTGATCTAGTTGGAACGAAGCCTGGCCCCGTACTGGGCTTGCTGGGTAGATCCCAGTTGGGTGCATGTGGAAGTCTGTCTCTCTACCTCCCTGCTTCTCACTTCAGAAAAATACAAAAAAAATAAAAGCAAGCAATTTCAGAACACACACAGAAAAGAGAAACACTCTCCACCCCTCCAAATTCTGTCTGTACAATTATTTCCACTCTCAAAATACAAAAAGAATAGCAGTACAAGAACTAACTTACTTTGATGTTTCTGTAGGTCTCATTTAGAACCATCTTATTAAACTCAGGATTCTTCAGTGTGTCCAGGAAGTTTGAATATAGGCTATGAAAATTTGGCTCAATACTGACTCTCTTCATAACTAGGTATTGCGAAACCCAAGGCATGAACTCTTCCTTGACAGTTTCCTTTAATTCTTCAACCTAGACAACCAATGATGATAAATACTGTTACGTGTTTTGTTTCTGAGAACAGTACTATATAGCACATGGCTCCTTGCAAAATTAGGTGCTAAATCAAATCACCACGCTACACTTCTCTCCTGCAGCAGACAGATGCTATGAAGTACACTATGTTCAGTTCCATAAACTGTGGGTGATTAGGACTGAAACATCTATGGAAACTTTAAAATGATAAGACAGGTAGTCCCTCACCTCCATCTTATCGAACTCCATTTGACCAAAAGAGGATAAATTAGTCATCTACAACCTTCCACTAAAAGACCTAATATCAGAACTATGTATGTTCTCCTAAATTCCATCTCCAGGAATCATCTGTAAAGTTTGATACTTCTTTTCCAAAAAGGATAGTAAAAGGTTTCATCCACCAGTCATTTATGGTGAGATTTGAAAGGATAATACTTCCTTCTATCTCAAGCCCATTTGTTTAGGCTAATGTTACAAGCTAAGTCAGGCATTTCTAAGTATGATCTTCACATATTAGCTTGTAAGGGAAGCATCATTCCTTATCTTTTTATTCAGAGCATTTATTGGTCGCCTATTAAATGCTCTGAATGGTCTCTAGAAGGACGTGAGTTGTGACTAGGAATACAAATGAAACCTTCCATCATCATGAGATCATGAAGTTATTTTAAAATGCCTGTAACTCACTGAAAAGCAATACATTTAAAACTAGTGCTATTTAGCCTGACCAGGCGGTGGCGCAGTGAATAGAGCGTCGGACTGGGATGCTGAAGACCCAGGTTCAAGACCCCGAGGCCGCCAGCTTGAGCGCGGGCCCATCTGGCTTGAGCTAAAGCTTGCCAGCTTGGACCCAAGATCGCTGGCTCCAGCAAGGGATGGCTCTGTCTGCTGAAGGCCCGCGGTCAAGGCACATGTGAGAAAGCAATCAATGAACAACTATGGTGTCGCAACGGCAACGAAAAACTAATGATTGATACTTCTCACCTCTCTCCGTTCCTGTCTGTCTGTCCCTATCTATCCCTCTCTCTGACTCTCCCTCTATCCCTGCAACAACAAAAAATAAATAAAACTAGTACTGCTTAACCATTAGGTGCATATCGACATTCCCTCTGTTTTGATTCTATTACCTCTACCTTTCAAACAAAGTGTTAAAATAGATGCAGAATGTGAAATATACATCTCCCAATCTGTTAGAAATAAGAATATAAACTATATCACGCTCACCTTTTGTGTCATATTTGACTGTGAAAGGTTGTTGAAGATAAAAGCAATTTTCTCTTGGATATTTTCTGGGGGCTCCACAATTCTTTCAGTTTGATCTGTGGCCACAAGCAATGTATCTATATTTGTAGTATTAATAGAAGGCTAAAGAAATAAAGTACGTAAAATAAACAAATTAAAGTGCTTAGTTGACAAACCCCATGAAAAAATGTACACAAATTCCTTTAGTATAAAAAATATATGTGGTGCGCACTGGAAATGTTGTTTAAAATAAAATCAAAATACATGTTCACTACTGCCTATATTCCAGCATAACAAATCTTGGAAGAGAAAAAAGATACACCTACTTACTGGCACATCTTTCTTAAAGCTGACTCCGGTAGGCCTGGTGACAGTAACTGTTTTAGCAACAGTGGTGGTGGTTGAGGTGGTTACCATAGTGCTAACCTGACCGGCAAGGGGTGCTTTAGCTGGGACCTGGGCCTGAGCCTGGGCTTGAGCCAGTGCAATACTTCCAGGGGTTGTGATAGAGCCTTGCATTTTCACAGGAGGATCTCTAGATTGCTGTCCATATTCAATATACTGTACAGGTAGGGAGAGAAAAACACATTAACAGTCTTTAACAGAAACTGAAAAATTTGAAATACACTCCCCTCACTTCAGAGTCTAGATGTCATTACAAAGTACTCCTTTGGATCATCTATCTCCCTTACTCCTTGCCCCATCCTGGCCCATATTCTTCAATATATAAAACATAAGTGGCCCTGGCCAGTTGGCTCAGCAGTAGAGCATCGGATTGGTGTGTGGAAGTCCTTGGTTCGATACCTAGTCAGGGCACGTAAGAAGTAGTCATATGCTTCTCTATCCCTTCTCTCTTCCACTCCTGCTTGAATGGTTCAAGCAAGCTGGCCCCAGGTGCTGAGAATGGCCCCATGGCCTCACCTCAGGCACTAAAATAGCTCGGGTGCTGAGCAACGGAGCAGCAGCCCCAGGTGGGCAGCGCATTGCCTGGTAGGGGGCTTGCTGGGAGCCTGTCTGCCTCCCCAACTCTCACTCACTAAAAAACAAACAAAAAACTGTAAGTTGATACACTGCAGACTCTTTGTGTATAAAATATCAGCATTTATGAAAGAACTACTCTACTCTAGCAAAATAACTTCCAAAAAAGCAGCCACAGTCTAATGAGGCAGTGGCAAAGTGGATAGAGTCGGACTAGGACTCAGAAAACCCAGGTTTGAAACCCCGAGGTTGTCAGCTTGAGCGTGGGCTCATTTGCTTGAGCATGGGATCGTAGACATAACCCCATGGTTGCTGGCTTGAGCAACGGGTCACTCACTCTGCTGTAGCCCCGCCCCCCATGGGTCAAAGCACATATTAGAAAGCAATCAGTAAACAACTAAGGTGTGCAACAAATAATTGATGCTTCTTATCTCTCTCCCTTCCTGTCTGTCCGTTTGTCCCTCACTGACTCCGTCACATACACACAGCAGCCACAAACACCTGCATATGAATTTCTTTAAATCATCTAAATGTATACAGTAAGCTGACCTTTACTAAGTGGATGCTGATAAGAAGCCTAAGGCCTAAAAATAACCTTCCAACTACTAGAAAAGGTATAGAAGATGCTCACCTCCTGTAAATGATGTGGAAATTGCATAAAGTGACTGATAGAAGCCAAGTGCTGACAATACTGCGGATAGTCCTTCAATCTGCCAACAAAGACAGTCCTTCTTTATTTCTTATAAGAAAACAAGTAGCACAACTAACAAAAATTTTCTTCCAGATGCTTGCTTAAGTCATTTTTCACATTCTGCCTATGAACTAACTTACTTGAAGAGGATGCCAAAGGGAAGGATACAGAAGTGCAGAGGGTAAATATGAATGAACTTCACCTCCTTTTATGTAAGAAAACTATGTTTTTTTTAAAACGGCATATTTTAAACTGATTACAGTGCACCACTAAAACTGCTATCCGGAAACAACCCCAAACAGGTGAATGGAAAAACAGTTTTTAGTTAATTCACGCAATAAAACATGCAGTAACATGGATGAATCTCAAAAGCACCATGCTTAGTGAAAAGTCAGACTCATACACATTATGTTTGGTTCAATGCAAGCACCAATCTGGAAACAGAGCCAGCTCAGATCAGTGTCTGCCAGGGACTAGGGGTGGAAGAAGGTGAACTTCAAAGGGAAGACAAGAGAGCTTCTTGGGGTGATGAATATAATCGGTATCTTGATAGTGATTGTGGTAGTTACATAACTAAAAATTTATCAAAACTCAAAGAACTGTATATCTAATACGTGGCTTACGCTGTGTAAAATACGTAACACTAAATAAACTCCCCTATGATTTCATTTTATACTGTTCTTACCACTTATTTGATAACTAATTAACTGAACTGTTTTCACATCTTCCTCTTCAACTTCACAGTCATTTAGATTATTTAACATTCGTATAATGATGGGCCAAGGCAAGAACAAGTTGGTAAATGATAGTTATTATTTCTACCTATATTAAAAAAGTGAAATTTCATAGGAAACCTATTCACTCACCTATTTTTAAATCTATCTAGTGCAGCAATCCCGAAATAATACATTTTGGATCCAAAAGGCTTGCGTAAGGCTTCAAGAACATATCGCAGGGCCAGGCCTAGTGCCATGTAAGTGACCAGTCCTTTTTCAATTATCCCACCAAACAGGCAGGCTGTTATATGTAACTCTTTATCAGGGTACTGGGGAAAAAAGCGATATTCTTCAAACAAGTTCCTTAGCATACAATTAAATACTTCTCGTTCCCTCTTTATGGTAGAGTCTTTAAACCTCTGTAGCATTTCTAATACCTGGAAAAAGCAAGACAAAAACAATACACAAATAAAGGAGACTTTATTTAATTAAGAGCCTTCCTAGAAAGCTCTAAACAGAATTACGAAGCAGAATATTTCACAATAAATTGAGCTTGAGATAAATGTAAAGGTTTCAAATGATGAATAGACATACCAACACACTTTGAACTGGGAAGGAGGCATTTAAGATTTACAGACGGTACAGGTTTCCATCCTCCTGGACACTTACCTCATCAACAGACATGGTTGGGTGTGGTGGGTGATTATATATTCTCTGAAAATAGCTGTTTGCTTCATCATCTATCTCTTTACTAAAGTGCTGATTTGCCTCTGGCCACACCTGAGACAAGTCCGCTGTTAGAAACAGAAAAGCAACCAGTGGGCATTTAGGCTCTTATTTTACTCCCCCAAAACATACACACAGAACAAGAGACCAATAGTTTTAATATTAAGGGAAAAAATGAACTGAAGAAGTTTTAAGTGGTCAAGTTTTAATATTCAGCTGGTCTTGTGCACAAAGGATTTGAACAAAACTACCTTACAACTGTAGTTCTACCTTAACATTTTCTTCACCAGGACCGTCATTAAACCATGAAAGTCCACTAGGTTCAAATTTACAATGGGTTTACCCTTAATACAACCTCACTTGAGGCTACCAAGACTTTACTACTTATAACAAACCACATTTAACAAATGAGTCACCAATGCATGTGCATGACATACTGATATAAACACAAAGCATGCTAACAAAACATAACATTCAGACAGGCCTTTCACACTAACATTTTGAAGTCATTTGGTATACTACCAAATTCTGCATAATGAATATTTAGTCCCAATGACAGAAAGGACATTTGTAAGTCAGCAATACCTCTACATTTATATAAAGAGGATTGCTCTAACTGCGGGATAACTATGAAGGTAAAACTTAAAAATTCTTTAGGTATATCTATATATTATATGGCAATATTTATAACATATAAGGCTATATATCAATCCTAAAGTCCTAACTTAAAAGTAAATGAAAATATAATCATTTATTTTATAAACTACTAAGCTAAAACAGAAATCTGAAATCCTCCTGGCTGTTCTTGATTTGTTAAACACCAAAAATTTTTTAAGAATACGATTTTTCTTTCTCTTTACTATACATCTTCCTTTAAGAATAACTGGCATCCCTAACGGTGATAATTTAGTAACCATAACTTTCTTTAGGCAATCAGGATCAAAGGTAGAGTGATACAGCAAATTTTAGGTTTAGTAATTCAAATTTGTGAATTTGATCCCACAGATCTAAGTTAAGAGGCACATCAACCTATATGGCCCTAAAGACAATAAATTAAGTCAATGTTTATGTCCATACAACCATAGAAACAAGTGGGCATAAAAATTTTAAAAAGTTTTATGTGCATCAGTCACACTTCACAATCACAGACAACACTACCACTTACAAGGTTTCATCTTACTCTGCTGGAATGTAGGCTGGTTCAGTCCAGAGGTGCCCAGTTTCCTCTGTACAAAAGGATCGTTATTCACTGCAGGGAGTCCAAGAGCCCCAGTTCCTATACCAGTCAGGTTGCCTGTGCCAAGACCACCTACTAGAGAGAATGAAGCAGCCAAAAAAGTCTTATCATTACTCGTAAGTTCTTATTTAAAAACTCAGGATCTTTGTTAATTCTCTTATACTGTCTATTTAATTTTAAAGAGACTCTAAATAAGGGTAGGTGAAAACAGACAAGGCCAAAATTTCTTTAGCATTCAGAATTATTAGTTTCTCAAAAATAGGAAACCAAAAAAAGCATTGTTAGTTTCTCTATAGTAGGTTCTCATATGTGATACAAGGTAGTCCAAGTAAGAACTGACTTGCTTTCCTTACTGATTACAACGGAAGGATTTCATGCCACTGTCTTCTAACTTAGTGTGAGCCAGGACGTCTAATTCCCCCAACTCTAGCAAACAGAGCTCTTCTAGCGCTCAAGCCTTACTATACAGAGTAAACTTGCTTTAAATGAATAAACAACCAGAGCTAGCACCACATAGCAACAGTGTCAATCAGGTACAGAGCCATTAGAACATTTTAGTCCTTAAGTCTTAACACTCTAAACTTACAGTCTGAAAAATAAAAGGAGCAAAAAGCTCAGAAGAAACAAGTGGGTCCAAAAGAAAGGGGAACAAGTAACCTTTATTTGCAAAACTGTAACATCTTAGGGATTTGCTCTAGTTTTCAAGGTAGGGTAAGTGCAAGGAAGCAGAACATACACCTGAATCTAATATGTGAAATATTTTTAACCCTTATTAAACCAACCTTGAGTAATTAATTCATAAAGCTGTAAGTTCTTGATCTAAGCCAAAACCTTTAAAATTTGTGATTAACACACTTGTTACTGTTTATACTGTCACTTGGAAATACAGAATCCTTACCGAATTCAACTAACAACTTAAAATATAATAATTGCAATTTAACTAAATATTACAGTACTGTGTTTTCCTCTTCCCAACTATAGATGCTAAGCCAAGTTCTACAATTTAGTTTAAGCAGCTCTTTAAAAAATAATAATAATATATATATATTTCATTCTTTAGTAAGAGAACGAGAGAGACAGACAGGGAGAGATTAGAAGCTTCAACTTGTAGGTACGGCTCTTTAGTTAGTTCATTGATTGCTTCTTATATGTGCCTTGACGGGGGTCGGGCTCCAGCTGGGCCAGTGACTCCTTGTTCCAGCCAGTGACCTTTGGGCTCAAGCCAGTGACCACATGGTCATGTCTATGATCCCACACTCAAACCAGCGACCTTGAGGTTCTGAACCTGGGTCCTCAGCATGCCAGGTTGACGTTCTTGCCACCGCCTGGTCAGGCTTTAAGCAGCTTTCCTTATCACAGTCACTTCAAATCCTCACCACAAACTAAGCATAATGAATGACTATTACAAAACACCTGCATCCCCACCTACCCACTTACCTGGAAGCTGTGATGAAAGTCCTCCGATACCACTGAATGCAGTTGTTTGATTGGGGGTAGAAAGGGGTGGAAATGCTTTTGCTGGTGACTGAGGGGTACTGAATGCAGAACCCAAATTTGGAGGAAAACCCTGCATACTCTGGGTGTGAGGGGCAGCTGAACCACCTATACTAAGAGATGCCATTCCAGCAAGAGGATCAATCTAAAGAAAAACATTATAAAAATATATTAAACATACCTCAAGCCAAGATACACACATGACACAGGTAAAGCAATTTTTAGCAACAGCTCTCTGTATGCTTAATAAGTAAACTGCAAAACCCCAAACAATCATGTTGATACTTAAATCCCGAAATAAAGTCAAGTGTGCCTGTCTTTTTTCTTCCTCTTGTCATAGATGGATTTGATTTAAAGAGTGAGCCCCTACACCAAAGTACCAGAGCCATAATATGATGGCTACAAAATTTCAAGAACATTTAAGATGAAGTGCCCTGTAGATGTAATATTAAGCATTTAAAATCACATGAGAGAGCTATTACATTAGGTTCTTACAATTCCCAATAAGCCCCTTTAAATCAAAGAGAATCTAACATGTAACTTCAACACAATAAAAGCATTAGATTCAGAAACCATCTAGTGCAAACAATCAAATCTAGTCAAAATTTGAAAATGTTGGGGGTTGAGATTATCGCTAGGTTAATAATAATTAAAAACAAACAAAAAACAAGGTATGTTATTCACAAGAGTTTTAGAAATATCTAATAACTGCGCTTACAAACTTCTTAGTTTGTGGCATTACTTCACATCTTCATGACTACAGAAAATGATAAACCAAATGCCTTTCACATAATGGCCACTGAAGAATCACTAAATGCTCCTTCTTTTCTTAAACCCCAACCTGCCACTCAATGCAGCTGAAAGGAGAAGCGGAATGTGTTGCTCCCAGAGAGAGGGGATGGTTGGTGTCAGGAAGTGACTGAAATGTACCTTGTTTTTAAAAGAGCAGTTCAGTTGAGAGCTGAAGAGCCCCAGTTATAACAAGTCCTTATGCTCTAGCACTGTTGCTTGGCCCGTGAAGCTACAAACAAGACATATCAGGTTCAAAGGCAGTGCTTATTTCTCCAGTCTAAGTTATTGTTATTTTAAAAAGAAACCCTTACCATTAACATACATAAGTTATTTTGTATCTTTCCTCAGAGTCATGTTCTAATGATTAAAATCTATTCTCAACTACAATGCCTATTTATGAATCTCCTTTAAACTGTAGTAGTGTATGCTAGACATGCAGTTATCTAAACTGTAATAAATTCAGACAAACTGAGTAGATTGTTAATGATGTAGAAGTTTATACTGTTCCAAGTTTACAAACAAATGCAGATATAATAACTGCAGAGTTCATTTACCTGCACAGGAGAAATGGCATCTAAGCTGCTAGCACTAGGAGGGCGTCCTTTCGGCATAACGCCAGGTGGTGGCTGTCTGGCCTTATTCATAACATTACTGCAGTTGGCTACCATGGTGAGGATGGTTTCTGATAACTCCTGAGAAACACTCCTAAAGAGAAGTGGAAAACATCACTTGTTATTCCCCGGACCACCTAAATCAACAAATCTGATTTGTTAATAAAGGAAATTTACTGGAATATATGGTTAAATTTTCACCATACCCTATGTCTTTGCATCTGTTATTAATCACTAAGATTTTCTGAGTATTGGCTTTCTCTTGCAAGTCTAATTTATACATCTGAAACTAAACCTTGTATATGTACAGTACAACCAATATATGTTAAAATATTCTAAGAGACAATCCATATTGTCAACCACTCTGTCAAAACTTATGCCCAAATCAGGACATATCAAAATAAATAAAGCAATTTTTATACTAGTTTTTCAGTCAAAGATAAGACATTTCTTTAAGTATAGGTAAAATACCATACACATAATCAGTAACAACATATGGCAAGTACATGGAAAACTGACGTCTAAAATGTCAAGTACTAGAATAAATATTTTAACAGAGGAAGCCACCTTCCTATCTTAGGAAGTTAATGCCTTATACAACTGTGGAACCCTTTGTACTCATAAACTAGACAATTTGATACATTCTTAGATCTTTCCTCCTAAGTTCAGAATCTTACTATTGACATTAAGAAGTAAAAGGAGTCCCTCGGACAAGACAGAACAAACTTGAATATAATGCTTCAGCAGCACTGTAAAGCTCCTAACCGAACAGACACACACAGAACATGCCCTACCCAACAGAGACTATACATCCTTTGTAAGCACACATGAAAAATTCTCTAGGAGAGACCATATGACAAGTCTCCAGGAATTTATTTTTTCAATGCTCATTTTTATTTGTTTTAGTGAAAAGGGAGAGGGAGGGTGGGGGTGCATGCAAGAGAGAGATAGGAACATTGATCCTGTCCCTGACCAGGATGGAATTGGACACTTCTATGCTTTGAGATGATACTCTGACCAACCAAGCCATTTGGCCAGACCTGGCCGCCAGGGCAACAGTCTCAATGAATTTTTTAAACAGACCAAAATCATATGAAGTATGTATACTCTTCTACCCCAATGAAATGAAATTAGAATCAGTAACAAGGCCCTGGCCATTGGTTAGAACATGGTCCTGATACATCACGGTTGTGAGTTCAATCCCGGGTCAGAGCACATACAAGAGTAACCAATGAATGCAAAATAAGTGGAATAACAAACTGATGTCTCTTTCTCTCCATTTCTGCTTTCTTTCCCTCTCAAATCAATTTTTAAAAATTTGAAAAGCAGTAACAAAAGTAAAACTAGCAAATTCACAAATATGTGGAAATTAAACAATATACTTTTAATAAACTATATATCAAAGGAAATTACAGAATACTTTCATATAATAATAAAAATATGGAATAACAAACATAAAGCATTTCACAGGTGGAAATTCAAACCCATAAACACTCCAATAAAGAAAAAATATCTGGCCTGACCAGGCGGTGGTGCAATGGATAGAGCGTCGGACTGGGATACGGAGGACCCAGGTTCGAGACCCCGAGCTCGCCATCTTGAGCGCGGGCCCATCTGGCTTGAGCAAAAGCTCGCCAGCTTGGACCCAGGGTCACTGGCTCCAGCAAGGGGTGGCTTGGTCTGCTGAAGGCCCGTGGTGAAGGCACGTGTGAGAAAGCAATCAATGAACAACTATGGTGTCGCAATGGCAATAAAAAAACTAATAATTGATGCTTCTCATCTCTCTCTGTCTGTCTGTCCCTATCTATCCCTCTCTCTGTCCCTGTAAAAAAAATATATATATATATATCTGGAAGCTGGGACAAAGTAGAAGAGGAAAAAGGGCATATAAATGCTGACAGAAGTAGTATTTACTTGGAGTGGTGATCACAAATATATAAATGATGTATTATACAACTATAAACCTGAAACCTCTAATTTTATTAACCAATGTCACACACCAATAAATTCAATTAAAAAGAAACACCATGTAACCAACTTCTAATTTCCCATAATCAAGAAATAAAAATTGGCATGTTAAAAAAAAAAAAACATTCTGACCTGTTGTGGTTCAGTGGATGGAATGTCAACCTGGGATTCTGAGATCCCAGGTTCAAAACCCTAAGGTTGCTGGCTTAAGCTCAGGGTCGTAGAATTGAGCAAGGGGTCACTGGCTCAGCCTAAGCACCCCCTTCCTCCATTAAGGCATGTATTAGAAGCAATAATTGAATAGCTAAAGTGCCACAATTACAAATTTATGCTTCTCATCTCTCTCTCTTCCTGTCTGTCTCTCATCAAAATAATTAAAAGTAAAATAGATGCCTGACTAGGCAGTGGCGCAGTGGATAGAGTGTCGGACTGGAATGCGGAGGACCCAGGTTCAAGATCCCAAGGTCACCAGCTTGATTGTCACACACACACAAAAAAAGAGAAAAATCTCAAAGACACTAACTACCAAAATTGCCTCAACAAGAAATAGAAATCAATAGACCTATACACCAAGTGGATATTGTAAATTAGTAATCAAAAACTAAACCCAAGAAAAAGCACAGGACCAGATAGATGGCTTAACTGCAGAACTCTATGGAACATTTAAACACCACCAATTTTCCCCACAAAAATTAGAAGAGGAGAGAATACTTTTGTGTGTGGTGGTGGGGGGGGGGGGTAGGGGTTAAAGGAAATACTCTTTTTCTTTCTTTTTCAGGGCACTTATCAAGTAATTGTAGAAGGCCAGTATTACCCTGGTATCAAAGCCAGACAAAGACAAAACAAGAAAACTACAGACCTATACCCTTAGGAATCTAGATATAAAAACGCTCACCAAATACTTGCAAATTGAATTCAGCAACATATAAAAATTATAAAGGTCAATTGAGATTTATCCCAGGAATGAAATGTTTTTTAATATCCAAAATATCAATTAACACACATCAACAGAATGAAAAATAAAACTGCATGATCATCTCAATGGATTCAGGTAGAGGCATATGTCAAAATGCTTTCATGATAAACCACCCAACTTAACTATAACTAGAAGGTAAGAAAAACTCAACATGAAGGGCATCTATGATAACATCACACTAAATAAATAAAAGAAATTACACTTAACAGTGAAAATATGGACTTTCCCCCTAAAACTATTAAGACAGGGATGCCTGCTCTCACTACTTTTATTCAATAAGACTGAAGGTTCATGCTAGAGAAAGTTGGCAAGAAAATGAAAAGGCATCCAGGTGAGAAAGAATAAAACTATCTCCAATCACCAATATGACTTGTATAAAATACTCAACAAATGCAGGACTTGTGCAATGAAAACAACAAAACATCACTGAAAAAATATTAGAGAAATGGATAAACGTCTCAGATTCATGATCAGAACACTCAATATGGCATATTCACTAAAATGATCAAAAGTTTCAACACAATCTTTATCAAAATACCAGTGGATTACTTCCCAATTTCTTTGTAAAAGTTGACAAGCTGGTCCTAAAATTCATATGGAAAAACAAGGGACCCAGAACAGCAAAAACAATCTTGAAAAAGGGCAACTAATTTGGAAGATTCATACATCCTAACTTCAAAACTTACTAAAAAACTCTAGTAATCAAGACAGTATGGAACTGATATGAGGATATACATATAGATCAATGAAATAAAACTAAGTGTCCAGAAATAAAACATATACATTATGAGCAGCTGATTTTTGTGTGTGACAGATAGAGAGACAGAGAGGGACAGACAGGAAGGGAGAGAGATTAGAAGCATCAATTCTTCATTGCGGCACCTTAGTTGTTCATTGATTGCTTTCTCATATATGCCTTAACTGGGGGGCTATAGCAGAGCGAGCGGCCCTTGCTCAAACCAGATGAGCCTGTGCTCAAGCTGGTGACCTCAGGGTTTCAAACCTGGGTCCTCCACATTCTAATCTGACGCTCTATCCACTGCGCAGCCTGGTCAGGCTGGGCGACTGATTTTATATAAAAGGGAAAGACTATCCTTTTCAACAAATGGTGTTGGGACAAACGAACGTCCATACACAAAACAATGTAACTGAAACCCTATCACACACCTTCTATAAAAAACAAACAAAAACAAAACAACTCAAATGAAGCTGGTATGTATTTCTAGTATATAGTACTTTAAACTTAAAAATTATTTATCCTTTCTTCCCCAAATCAACAATTACCAATATAATTCAATTTCAAAATTAGTCATTTTCAAGCATGCTCTTCTTACCCTGCACAAGCTTGTAAACAGGCCAACATCGTCGCCAGAGTTTCTGGAGGAAGTTGTGCACTTTTGGGCTGATCTTTCTCTGGGGCAAGTCCACCCAAGATAGAAGGGCACCGTCTCTTTAAAAAAGTCATGCATGCCTGGATAAAAGGCTCCTGAAAAAGAGAACATCTCTCAGTGTATTTGAAATTGATTTTAATTGATTATAGATTAAAGACTAAGCACCATGACTAAAATCCAGAATAACATCTTAACTACAACAATTAAAAGGTAATTTTTCTCTTTAGCCATCAATAATTAAAATCAGTAATGGACAAATCCTGCTTACTCCATGCTCTCGAATTTTATCTGTGAGCCACTTGTCAAGTTTGAGGTATTCACGCCGTGAAGCAAGTGCAGCAAGGTCAATAACAAAGGCAAATGGAGTACCATTTAGCAGCATTGACAAGGCCTAGAAAAAGAACATTAGAAACTACAAGTCAAGCAATTAAATCATTTTCTATCTCTGTCCTATTTTCCGTTTCTGGCTTTTATTTTCACAAACAAGCCTGAATAAACAATACTGCTAATATTTTTGTGGCCAGAATATTTTAAGCAGCTTAATCTTTCAATTGTAACATTAGTCTCTACTTAAAATAAGGCGAACATTTCAAACTGACTTTACCTTTAAATAGTTTACCCTGTACTATTTAAGTTGTATTTTCAAGTAATACAACTAAAGCAGAAAAAGACACAAAAAATGAAAAATAATCCTGACCCATTTTTAACTATCTAAAGTCTATCTTATTCTAACCTGAATAAAACTATAACACTAGTACTATATGCCCCTAGTAATCAAAGGCATCAAGAGTCGCACTATTTCTCAAAAGGTCCTGTTAATGCTAATGAAATTTGCAAAAGGGCTGAAATCCAAGCAGCTTCTACAAAAATTATCTCCCAGATTACATCTGAGATCAATTATAACTTATTTTAAAATAAAACAGCCATTGCAAATATCATTGAAAAACTAACAAAATTCAGCCCTGGCTGGATAGCTCAGTTGGTCAGTGCATCATCCCGAAGTAT
Organism: Rhynchonycteris naso; assembly: GCA_037038555.1. Lineage (NCBI taxonomy): Eukaryota > Metazoa > Chordata > Mammalia > Chiroptera > Emballonuridae > Rhynchonycteris > Rhynchonycteris naso. The sequence continues at coordinate 10,116,459 of CM073001.1, forward strand.
AGAGGTTGATGGTTCGATCCACAGTCAGGCACATACAGAAATAGACTGATGTTCCTGTCTTTCTCCCTTCCTCTCTAAAATCAATAAACATTAAAATAATATATATATTAGAAAAAAATCTAACAAAATTCAATCCAATAAAAATGAATTTTGGCATATTTTTACATCTCTAAAACCACTCTGCTTCCAATCCCTTTCTACTTACAAAATTCCTGTCTCATTTCAGCTAAAAGTTGTGATATACGAATTATTCCAAAGGCATCTATGTTACATAAAATGAGTCCTTTTTTATTATTAATAAATACAAGTTGGCCCTGGCTCAGTGCTAGAGCTAGAGAGTTGGCTCAACATGTGTTGATTCCCAGTCAGGGCACACAGGAGAGGTGACCATTTGCTTCTATACCTCACCCCCACCCCTCTTTCTTTTTGCCTCCCACAGCCATGGCTCCATTGGTTCAAGCATGGCCTTGGGCAAGGAGAATAGTTCAGTGGAGCCAACGCCTCAGGCACTAAAATAGCTTGTCTGTGAGCATGGCCACCGATGGGCAGGGCATCGGCCCCAAATGGAGGGTGGATCTTAGAGCATATGTGGGGATCTATCTCTTTATCTCCCCTCCTCTCACTTGGAAAAAGGGGAATAAAATAAATAAATAATAAATAAATGTGTTATTCTGTCCCTCCAAGCTCACCTTCAAGTCCTGGGCCACATCAAGTATTCGAGACAATTTGGCCTGGTCATACTGCTCCCCTCGCATGTACCATTCTGCCATTGCATGCATGATAAGTTGGCGGATTGAGGGAGACTGTCCCTAAGAAAAGAAAAGGAGGGTTAAATAGGAAAGCTGCAGATCATTTTGATAGACACTATTGCAAATGTCCAGCTCATTTTACTTGTTTTTATGTAAAAATGAGGCCTATCATCAGTGCAGACATTAAGTATAAGCCTCAAGTACTGATCATAATGACATTCTTTGTGGGAAAAGCAGTTATTTCCACATCTTGAAAATGAAGCCTGCCCCTAAACCCTAGGGCTATATTATCACTCAATAAACTTCTTATAAAGTCTGCCTATGCATTTTCTTTTCTGATTTAAAAAAAAAAATCTGATTCATTTCATAGAGAGGGAGGATGTGGTGAGAGAGAGAAAGGATGTGGTGAGAGAGAGAGAGAAACACACTAATCTGTTCCTGTATGTTCCCTGACCAGGGATCAAACCTACAACTTTTGAATATTAGGATGACGCTCTAACATCCTGAGCAAACTGTCCATGGCTGCCTACGCATTTAAACAAAAAATTAGATTATGATATGAACATATGGATACATCAAGTATATATTAATTTCTTGAAGTTACATTACAAGTTACTAGTCTATAAGTAAAAAGGAAACATTTTAATCGTTTCTCATTTTTCATAGTAGTATTTATTGTACTAGCATTTTTGGGAGTGGTGTTTGTTCATTCTAAATCAATTTTCACAAATGAGAGTGTCTCTAATTATTCAAAAGAAATTCTTTTTATCAGAAAAATCTGGATGAGAAGTGATGTAAAGGCTTGCAGCTAACTGATAAAAACCAAGTAGGTGAAGTTTAGTGCTTCTCACAGAAGAAGAGATGGCAAAGCAATGGCTCTCGCTGTCTAACCCACTTTAGTAGCTGCTCTAGCGGTGAGAAGGATGTTAAGAATCTCTGGGCTGCAAACTTTTGGTTAAATGTTTGTTAAACATTCTTTAAACTATTACGTGTACCATGTACAATCTTAGTTTTTGCAAATGGAGGAGACCTGATTGCATGAAACACAGGCTAAAATTCTTCATTTGCAAGTAGAGTACTGGAAAGTACTGATATACAAAGATAAACTCCTATAAAAATGATTAAAGGAAAATAGTAGCCCCCCCAAAGGGCATGTGATGTAAAGGAAAAGATGACAGCTTTCTCTTAATCTTTTGCATTTGTCATTAAAAATGTAAACTAATAAGGGGGGAAAAGCCTGACCCGTATGATGGGTGCAGTGGTTAGTGTCAACCCAGATCGCTGAGGTTGCTGGTTCAAAATCCTAAGGTTGTCAGGCTTGAGCACAGGCTCCTAGCTTGAACACAAGATCAGTGACATGACCCTAAGGTCGCTGGACTGAGCAAGGGGCCCCACATGCTCAGTCTGAGCTCTCCCATCAGGGCCCATATGAGAAGCAATCAATAAACAACTAAAGTGAAGCAGCTACATGTTGATGCTTCTCATCGCTCTCTTTTCCTCTCTCTCTCTCTCAAAAAAAATTTCAATAAATAAAAATTTTCAAATATATAAAATTAAATTTAAAAAAATTGATGGACAGAAGAATTTCTGTCAAATACATTTTACAAAATCACAGTGTGAAAAGCACAAGAGCTTGACAGTATTTCACCAGAAACTAAAATAAAATATATATGCTTGACTTGGGTAAAACAGAAAGTACTGCCACTGAAATTGATTTGTGACACCTCCTCCCCCATTTACTGTTAGAAAGTAAATGAATACCTTCTGTTTCCTGGATAAATGATGACGCTCCTTAATGCTATCCAAAGGATACTGTGGCCCTAGCAAAATAGAGCTTTCATAATAGCACTGAATTTTTTAGTCCTTTAATTTTTATACCTCAATACCCACATGATAGAAAAAGGTAATAATCTATATAGAAGTGTGACTTTTCCAGACTGTCATAATTCCAAGACTGACAACTTCCCTTACTAAACACCCTCCGACAAAGGAATGATCATGTCGTACCTGCCCATGCCATGCATAGTGCAAAATAATAGCAGAGTTAGGATGGTTCCCAAGGAAAATTGGCATCAGAGTAGAGATGAGTTCGTGGCGCAAGGTGTGCCAGGAGGTGTTGATTTGCAGTAAGGCCAACACCAGCATATCTGGACAGTGTTTGATAGGGAAGCTGAAGAGCTGCTTGACTTGCTCATACTGTCCCACCTCTGCGAGCCTCAGCAGAGATTCAATCAAATCCAAGCTCTTCCTAACAAGAATGCAAGATAAATACATCAGTGAAAATCTAGGTGTACAAAATTCACTTTCCAAATAAGCAATACCAGCTATCAGGGTAAAACCAAGTTGTTGACATCTTTCAACATTTGAAAAACATATATATATTTAAATTGGTACTGTTCATCTCAAAAATATATGCTGTTATGCTACATCAGACTTATTTCAAAGGCAGTCCAAATTAACAGAGAATAAGTGAGGGAAAAGGGATACCACTTACCATTTGCATAATTACAAACACTCCTTTTATAGTGCTATAAAAAAAGAGTTAAGTAGTTGCTAAAGACATCATCTGATCTGCAAAACCAGATGTTAACTAACCCCTGACAAGAAATTTTTGCCAACCCTAGTTTCAGAAGATCTGGCTTTAAACTGTCCTAATGCTACCTCCTCTGGCCAAAAAACAAAACAAAGATAATAATCTGCTAAATGTCAGAAAAGTGTTCCAGTCGAGTATGGGTGGGGAAAAAACGAAACATTGTAAAGCAAATGCCTTTGGGGACCAATCCAGCCCATGCCCCCTTCCAACAGCCATGTGTGTAGCTCAACAGGAATGAGGTACTTCCACCAGCCTCACCTCACCTCCCCAAAGAGAAGTGATCTGAATTCCAGGAGAAACCTATAAGGCCAGAGTCAGATTCTCCCTCAGAAACTTGAAACTAGAACTCAGAAAAACCAAGCAATTTTGCTCAAAGTCTTAGATTTGATAGGTTGGCCATAATGAGCTATTATTTTAAAAAAGCAAATCAACAGAGAAGAAAGGAATCGAATACGAAGGAGATTTATACACCTCCTTCCAACATTTAATAATCTGAGAAAATATCTAATGGCAGACCTTACAAGAGGTGAGATGTAACTATCTAGTGAGGGGATGAAAAATAGATTTTTATCCACCATCACCACTCTATAAAAATTTAAGGTAACGAGACTCACTAAAAACACTGTTTCAGGCCGTGGTCGGTTGGCTCGGTAAAGCGTCGATCCTATGGCATGTGGAAGTCCCGGGTTCAATTTCCGGCAAGGGCACACAGGAGAAGCACCCATCTGCTTCTCCACCCTTCCCCCTCTCCTTTCTCTCTCTCTCTTTCCCTCCCACAGCCAAGGCTCCATTGCAAGTTGGCCCGGTCGCTGAGGATGGCTCCATGGCCTCCACCTCAGGCATCAGAATGTTTCCGGTTACAACAGATCAACACCCCAGATAGGAAAAGCACTGCCCCTGGTGGGCTTGCCAGGTGGATCCCTGTCAGGCACATGCAAAAGTCTGTCTCTCTGCCTCCCTGCTTATCACTTCAGAAAAATACAAAAACAAAAAACGTTTCATTTGAACTTTTTAAACTATGTAGTTGCTAACTACTCATTTCCTTTTTATTTCAAGAAAGTAAAAATGACTCTTTCAAGAGTAAGATTAAGTGCTTACCATGTGGCAATTTCTCGATTGTCATCCTCTGGGGGTGCTTTCAGAATATCAGTGGCAACAGTATGACAGGGATAGTCAGCAAAACAGAAGATATCTGGGTTTATAAGGGAATGCTGAATGAAGGAGAGCTGGAACAAGAGGAGAAAGTCCTTACAACCATACACAACAGAAAAGCTATAAAAACCAGGAACATTTTCATTAGGTTATTCTCAATCATATGGGTATTAGAATGACAATTTCCCTTTAAAGATCTTAATTATTTTCTCTTTCAAAATCACAGACAATTCAGACAGATGAAATGTGCAGGATGTGATGGCCCTAGAGACAAACATCATTAAACAGTTTGATTGCTATACTCCAACTGAATCTATGTAATACTATACTACATTTAATAACGTTCTTTCAAATTTATGAATCTCTGCTTTTCTGAACCAGGCAAAACAAACTCTACTTTAAAAGACGGTTTTAATCAATGGATAGATGGCCTTAGGTAAGAAATAGATCGTTATTTCCCCCCCTTCTATTGCTAAACATCATGCATTTACCTGGCCTTCTGCATGTTTCCAAGGTCTATATATGAGGTCGACTGGGAACAACACCTCCATACCCAGGCCCCTTTGAATGCCATAAACCACATTACGAAGTCCTTTACTGTCACGAATTTGGAATCCAGGATGGTCCAGTTCATATGTTACTTCCTTAAAATTCAAACTCGGGTTCTAAAACGGAAAAAATTTCAAAGCTGAATGATCTAAAGTATATATATTTTGATGCTTCACACAAAGAGCAAAATTAAAACTGAAGCTCAACCAAGATGTTCTAATTATAAACTCAAAATCATCTGAATCGTTCTGGAACTTACAAAAAACCTTGGAATGGTAAATTCTTTTTTGAGGGGAGAGACAGACAGACAGAAGGGAAAGAGATGAAAAACATCAATTCTTCATTGCAACACCTTAGTTGTTCACTGATTGCTTTCTCATATGTGCCTTGATCAGGAGCCTACAGCAGAACAAGTGACCCTTTGCTCAAGCCAGTGACCTTTGAGCTCAAGCTAGCAACCATGGGGTCATCTCTATGATCCCAAGCTCAAGCCGACAACCTCGGGATTTTGAACCTGGGTCCTCTGCATCCCTGTATGATGCTCTATCCACTTTGCCAACACCTGGTCAGGCGAAAAATTCTTAACATTCAGACTAAACTGTCTCTACTAGCAGAGTACTCTTAACGTTCAGTTCACGACATACTTCTGACCCCATGAGTACACAAATGGGACCTCTCGCTTATACTTAGTCCCATGCACACCCCCATTCCAATATACAGCAAGTTAAGTATCTCTTCATGCCAGGCCTCCTCTTTATACCAAGATTCTACTACCTTGGAACAAAGTTGCAAAAGTAAACCAATGATAAGATGTCACCGAAAGCACACTAATATGTGCATCAAGAAAAGTCTAGATTCTGTATATATATGTAAAGGTATGAGACTCCTTAAAGAAACACAATGCAAAGAAAACAAGTTTATAAAAAATAATTTACCGTATTTCCCCTCCCTATGTATAAGACGTACCTTAATTTTGGGGCCCAAAATTTGAAAAAAGAAATTACCTTAAATTACTGAACTCAAGTTTTATTCATCTTAAAATTCATACAACTCCTCATCACTGTCTTCATATATTGCCTTGTCCTCAGTTCCATCTATGGCAGGGGTTCCCAAACTACAGCCTGTGGGCCGCATGCAGTCCCGAGGCCATTTATCCGGCCCCCGCCGCACTTTCCGAAGGGGCACCTCTGTCATTGGTGGTCAGTGAGAGGAGCACAGGATGCACCCGCACCCATAGTTCCCATTGAAATACTGGTCAGTTTGTTGATTTAAATTTACTTGTTCTTTATTTTAAATATTGTGTTTGTTCCCGTTTTGTTTTTTTACTTTAAAATAAGACATGTGCAGTGTGCATAGGGATTTGTTCATAGTTTTATAGTCTGGCCCTCCAATGGTCTGAGGGACAGTGAACTGGCCCCCTGTGTAAAAAGTTTGGGGACCTCTGATCTATGGAAATGGTCAGCAAACTCAGTAGTCAACAGAGCCAAATATCAACAGTACAACAATTGAAATATTTTTGAGAGCCAAATTATTTAAACGTAAACTATATAGGTAGGTACATTCCTATTGGGTAGTGCCCGCACATGGTATTTTGTGGAAGAGCCAGACTCAAGAGACGGAAGAGCCGCATGTGGCTCATGAGCCACAGTTCGCAGACCACTGATCTCTGGCATTTGAAATGCAATACTTCTAAAACCACTGTATAAAATGCACCCAGTTTTCAGACCAAATTTTTAAAAAGCTGTGCACCTTGCTTGATGAGGCGGTGGCGCAGTGAACTGGAATGCGGAAGACCCAGGTTCGAGATCCCAAGGTCACAAGCTTGAGCGCGGGCCCATCTGGCTTGAGCAAAAGCTCGCCAGCTTGGACCCACGGTCGCTGGCTCCAGCAAGGGGTTACTCTGTCTGCTGAAGACCCGTGGTCAAGGCACATATGAGAAAGCAATCAATGAACAACTAAGGTGTCCCAATGAAAAACTGATGATTTATGCTTCTCATCTCTCTCCATTTCTGTCTGTCTGTCCCTATCTATCCCTCTCTTCTCTCTGTTCCTGTAAATAAATAAATAAATATATTTTGTGCTTGAAAGAAAAAAGGCGTGTGCACATTGTGTATTTAAAATCTCCAATTAAAGCATCGCAGTTCAGTTTTGCCATAAAATGACTCCTATTAAGCCATGAAAACCTTAATGCTTGTTTTGTATATGGTACAGAAAGCAAACTACAAATGAGGTATTCTCTGACTCTAAGCCAACAATAACATTCCCTCTAAGGTAACAACATTTAGAAAAGATATTTTATCTAAAATTTATTTCAAGTACAGACTGTGAAAGAACAGAACTATAAATGTACTGTTAAACAGAATTATCCTAGGTAGACAAGTTTGGTATATTCACAGGCATGCTGCCCAGCTGGTTTCCTCCTCCCATTCTTGGTAGGTATGCAATCAAAACAAAACAAAACAAACAAAATTGCCAACCCACTGTGTATCTCAAAGTGTCTTCTACTCCTTGCCTACAAAAAATGTTCAGAAGACCTTCTTTCTCCTCAATGATTCCTCACACAATCATTACTTTAAAACAGTGGTTCTTAACCTGGGTTCTATCGAACACTAGGGGTTCGATGAGTCAGTCTCAGGGGTTCGGAGAAGCCTCTGCCGCGGAGGCCAGAATAAAGTAATACCGTCATTTGTTGTGAGTTCATGCACTTTGTTGGTTTTGTTCTTTGAGCAAGGTGATGTTCATGCATGGCTCATTTTGTGCACCAGTAAAAAAACATATACCTATGTCTTGAATTTGGAAAAAAAAATCATGTATTTTATTTATTACTAAAGAAGGGTTTGGTGAATGCGCATATGAAACTGGTGGGTTCGGTACCTCATAAAAGGCTAAGAACCACTGCTTTAAAAGAAATCGGTTCTGCCTGACCAGGTGGTGGCACAGTGGATAGAGCGTCGGACTGGAATGTGAAGGACCCAGGTTCAAGACCGCGAGGTCGCCAGCTTGAACGCGGGCTCATCTGGTTTGAGCAAAAAGCTGACCAGCTTGAGTCCAAGGTAGCTGCCTCGAGCAAGGGATTACTCGGTCTGCTGAAGGCCCCCGGTCAAGGCACATATTAGAAAGCAATCAATAAACAACTAAGGTGTTAAAACGAAAAACTGATTGATGCTTCTCATCTCTCTCCGTTCCTGTCTTTCTGTCCCTGTCTATCCCTCTCTCTGACTCCGTCTCTGCAAAAAAATAAAAAATAATAAATAAATAAATAAAATTGGTTCCTTCCAAAACCCCACACACCTACAACCCACCAAGTCACCTGAGCAGTGCCACTCAAAATTCCACAGCAACACTCCAAAGGAATAAAACTGGAATTATGTACATAATTATAAAGGCAAGATTTAAAAAATTACTGCCCTCATTCAGCTGGTCATTTTATGCATTAAAATTTTCTTTCTGCGCCCTGGCCGGTTAGCTCATCGGTAGAGCGTTGGCCCAGCGTGTTGAAGTCCCATGTTTGATTCTCATCCAGGGCACACAGGAGAAGCACCCATCTGCTTCTCTACCCTTCCCCTTCTCCTTTCTCTCTGTCTCTCTCTTCCCTTCCCACAGCGAAGGCTCCATTGCAGCAAAGTTGGCTCCAGGCGCAGAGCATGGCTCCAGGGCCTCCACCAAGCACTGCCCCCTGGTGGGCATGCCTGGTGGATCCTGGTTGGGCGTATGCGGGAGTGTGTCTCTCTGCCCCCCCTTCTCACTTCGGAAATATAAAAAAATAAATTAATTTACTTTTTGTGTGCTTACTCACCCTAACATTACGAATGTACACACACGATTACATGCACTCACCAGTTCTTTGAGAACATCAATCAAGACTTCTACATTCCATGTGTGCGCCTGTGCTCCATCACTTTTATCTTTTCCATCACTCCAGATCCCACTGCCAGGAGCAGAGATACTCTGTACAAGTAAAGTTTGAATTAAATAAATCCAACTACTTAATCTAGTCTTCACAGACTGGTAGAACGACCAATCATACTGTAATTTAATAAACAATGGGGGACTGGAGTTTCATTTGTGTTGTAAAATAGCTGATTTCTACACTTACTTGTAATGGAATTCCATCTGTTAATCCTGAATGAGTTCGAGCCATCATTCCTAAAACCCTTGCAACCTGCGCAGCTGTAACCTCCCGAACACCGAACTGCATGATTATATTGCGACATTCTTCAATACTGAAACAGAAATTTTACTTCAGAAAAACATTACCACTGCCCACACCAAGGTTAAAAAATGATAACATAAAATGAACCCTTGAGTGACATCCCTAGTTTTACCTAGGAATGTAAAACACCACCTACTTAGCTGAATGGAAAAACTTTAGAGATCAAGAAAATGTGAGCCAAGAATAATCTTTCATGAAGATAAAACAATCTCAATCTTCAGTATGATTCAAGTTACTCTCTAAAAAACTAATATTCAAGGTCAGTTTGGTTATGCATCCTAACTTTTCACTTTGTATCAAGTTGAAGTGAAAGTGTTATGCCAGGCACATACACACACACACAACAAGAACACTTTCAAACATAAGTGGGAATGTGGTTTATGTGATATAAAAACTAAAATTATACTTAAAGTCAAAGAAAAGCACAGTAATGCCCTTAATTTACTCTTATAAAAATATTAGCAATCTACTACATCACAGTCATAAGTACAACTAAATTCCTTTGGTGCCCCCGGAAGGTAGGAAAAATGTGTAAGAGGCCGGATATAAAAACGACAGAAAAGGCAGGGGACAGGAGATAGAGGAAATTGCATGTGGGGGCAGGAAGGAGAAACACTTGCCTCAGCCCTCTCTTCCCTCCAAAAGCTCAAAATATGGATCCGGCAACTAGGCTGAATTTGAGAAACAGGTGGTGGTGGGGGAGGGGTAGAGACAGAAATGGAGCCACCGGGATAGTTATTGCTGCCTCCAGAACTAATATGCAGAAGGTTAAATTTAGAAGCAAATTCTTGAGAGGGAAAGATGGTAACATGTTAAGAAATCTTAAGAGCTTGCTTTAAAGAATTACACTGCGCTTGACACAACTGGAATTAGTTTAATGTCTTGCTACCAACCTTGCACAAAAGCCATAGCCTACTTCTTGCATGAAATCAGCCAAAGAACTCTCCATCATGGTTTTAGCTACCCCTCCGGAATCAGGCAGGATCCTGTCCATTAGAATGTCCCGTTTTTCAGGGTATAAAAGTGGTGCAAGCACCACAGGACAGCGTTCTTGGGGAAAATCTGGAGAAGGTGCAAAAAAAAGGTTACAAGTGCTACACCGATTAAACACAATCTATCTTCTTTTACTCTCTAAAAGCCCTTCAAACCCGACTCTCCCACAAGTTCATAATCAAAGTACATTGATTCAGTTTTTCCACTCCAGTTAGCCTCAGTTATGACTTCAGCAACAATTCCAAAACCTGTTTTTATGGCACAGCAATAGCTCATCAGTGTTTTCTCAATTTTGTTTATTAGGATACCAGCATCCATTAACCAATTCATACTCTATGTATTAACTTTAAATTTTTACAATACGGCTATCAATTCCAGTAAGAGGATAGCATAAGAAACAGACAATTCAAGTATCAAAATCTATTTAAATGAAAACTTCAAAATTAAACTATATAAACAAAAATGACAGTAGAAATGAATAGAGATTGTTCTACTATCAAAGATTTGTCTTAAAAAGACTTGTTCTCTCTAAAACAGTGGTTCTTAACCTTTTTTGAGGTACTGAACCCACCAGTTTCATATGTGCATTCACCAAACCCTTCTTTAGTGATAAATAAAATATGATTTCTTTTTCCAAATTCACAACATAACTATATGTTTTCTTACTGGTGCACAAAATGAGCCATGCGTGAACATCACCTTGCTCAAAGAACAAAACCAACAAAGTGCATGAACTCACAACAAATTATGGTATTACTTTATTCTGGCCTCCGCGGCAGAGGCTTGTCCGAATCCCTGAGACTGACTCATCGAACCCCTAGTGTTCGATAGAACCCAGGTTAAGAACCACTGCTCTAAAAGAAGGATCAGAGAAAGGAAGGCAACAATAGAACCAGGAGTTATCTTAACCTAACTCTGCCAATAGCCAAGGAGTTAAAGTGGATATATCAAAAGTGACTAAATTATTTAAACCAAAAAGAGCACACAATAATATAGTCTCGGTCTTTTCAAGGGAGAAAAAGAGAGTTCAAGGAAATATACCACTTCTTAAAACTGAGATTGTATTTATCTAACAAAATAATTGATGAAGTTAGGTTCATTTTATAACTTTTCTATGAGGCTTTTCTCACTTTCATACTTTAAATTATAAAATACTCACTTCCTTAAAAGATTACCAACTTAAGAACAGAAAGGTGAATCACTGTCCTTATATTCTAAACATGTGTTTGTGTTCATCCAAAGAAATCAACTTTTGCAGGCTAAAAACTCTCCTTTACCTCTGCGCAGCGTCTTAAGAAAAGCGTCTATCTGCTCCTGTCCAACTCCAAAGGCTCCCTTCTGCCCAAAGAGGAGATGGGAGAGGAGGAGGTGTAGGACCTCTATTGCTATGTCTTGGAAGCCACCTTCTTGATTTCCACTGACGTCTGCGTCAATGTAAGAACGCAGAAGATCTGGGAGCTTCTGTTTGATAAACTGAGCAGCTGAAAGTCAAGTAAACCAAATTCCACAAGTTATTTTCGCACAAGATAGAAGTCACATACCATCAAAATGCAGATGACATCATTCTCATTCACCAACTCATCCTTCACCCTCTAATGCTTTCATAGCTTTAGCAGGTAGGTACAGAACAAGAAACCAATTGCCGGGGACTGAGGGGTGGGGGAATTGAAGAGTTGTCCCATAGGGTATGTTTCCATTTTGCAAGATGAAATTACTGACATGTGGTATACCAAAATGGGGAAAGAGTTAACATTACTGAACTAGATACACTTAAAAATGGTTATGAAAGCAAATTTTATAAGATTTTGCCATACACATAATACATACAAGCAACAAACTAATTATCTTCAATTATCCTTATTCTCTAAATCTACAATCATGGAGCCTCAAGATTCAAAATATGGACTTTAAAGAATCTATAGGATTTTTAAGGGAAAAGGGAACTTACCAAAACCTCTGAGATCTGAGCTGGAAGAATTCAAGAGGGCAAGGCCAAAAATTACCTGAAATAAGAAAGGTTAGATTGATCAGAGTCAAATAGCTGTTTTTAATTTTAAGTTTGCCTATATCTCTTTTCTTCAAGTGCTTACCTCTTGTACTTTGCTTAACTTGAGAACTTTACTCAGCTGGGCAAATAAGTGGGGTGCAGGCTTTAAACTCTGAAACAAACCAAACTTTATTTTAAAACAAAAACTTACAAAATTCAGGAAGTTTATGAAACCACCTCTTCACCCAATTATGGAACTACAGGGATTAACAATTCTGTAATGCAGCTAGAAACAATACACCATGTCCTAGAACTGCGGACTAACAAGCTTAAACCTTCACATGACTTGGTTTTAATAATATTTCCTGTTTATCAAATTAACTGTTTTGATTTTGTTAAAAAGCTACAAAACCCCCAATGCAACTACTTAAAACTTTAAAATTAAAACATGCTATGAGATCAGGGTTTAATGCCTTTCTAGAAAGCCTAATATAAGATCACATTCTTAGGACTATTAAAGATTAAAAACAATACCAACCTTCTGATAGTGCAATGGATTATCAATGGCATAGGACAATGTGGAGATAAAATTTGGCTTTGTAATCAGCGACGCACACTCCTGAATCAGAAACTGAGTCTTTAAATATAAAAAATGAATTTTCATTAGCACTAAATCATCACCTTGCAAACAAAAGCAGAAGTAGGCAAATATTGAAGTGTGATCCAATATTATATCCTGTCTGTACATTATCAAAAGCAGCTCTTTAAAACTCCCTTTAAACAACTTATAGTATATGAATAACTAGCGTTAAACCAAACCAAAACCTCTACAGAAGAGAGTCCACTGACAATACAACTAAAAGGAATATGACAAACTGTTACCAGATGGGAATCAAGCTAAAGAATCAATCTAGGACAACAGACTTTCCCTCTCAGTCACTTGTTAGGCAGGACTTCCCCACACTCCTAATCCCCCTTTAGACAGGTCTGATGGCCACTCTCTAAGCCTGAACTAGGTAGCTGTCATGGTCTGTAGACAGCCAGAGAAAGAAAAAGCCAAAAAGGTGTGCTGGCGGAGGAGCGCACAGTACCTTTTAACCATTCAGCTAAGATTACTTCTGAATACTTTTTGTACGTGTTATTTCTACATACACAATGCCCAAAATGCAATTTATTACATCTAAGTCAACGAACTTGGCAAGCCCCAAATACCTGGTGAAAATCTTTGCCACTGCTTTTACCATCGCCACTGAAATCCACATGCGAAAATAGGCAGCGTAATAAATGCCTGTCTGCCTCAGGACCGTGCCGATTCACAATCTAAAAAGATCAAAATCAGAGTTTGTACTCAGCATTAAGAGTTAAAAGAAAAAGAAAAAATAAAGAAAAAAGAAAAAGAGTTAAAAAAAAAAAGAAAAAAAACTAGCTCTAGGGCAAAAGCCCAAATTATATTAACAGTTTATTTCGAAATAAATTATAGAAATTATTGGGATGGAGGTGCCGATATTTTATAAACATTTCTAAAATGTTTTCTACAATCACTGACAGGAAGCACAGAAAAGAAAACTAGTAGTAAATAATCCATATAACTGCTTTTTGGTTAACATCTACACTGAAAACACCAAGTAGCATAAATGACATGTAGTAAGAATACTTTTGAAGCTGTAAGGCTACAATTTCACAACAAACTGGACTCATAAGAATATCACTTATTTCTATGCATTATCCGTAGCCTAAAAATATAAACTGAAATCTAACACAACGGTGACTCTTTGCAATAGTCTACAAAGCAACGCCCTGGAGGAACTGATCTGTCCTCAGTATCTCAGATGCTGCTCCTGTACTCCATTAGTTTCATGCTGTTCCTCAAATTACTGGTTGTACTCAGCTACTCCCTCTAACTGGAAAGCTCCAGATAGCTTCAAGATTAGTTCTCTCACTGCCTTCAGATACCTGCTCAAAAGTCACCTCATCAGTGACTGCCCTCCCTAAAATATCAACATGACCCCTTAAACCTGCTTTGTCTTTCTCCATAGTACTTACACCACATGCGAGTCAACCAATGAATACATGAGTATGTGAAACAACAAACTGTGTTTCTCTCTCTCTAACCAATAGATACAAAAATATTTAAAAAGAGCATGATAGATACAAAAATATTTAAAAAGAGCATGATATATGGGCATTTTCACATAAGCGCAAAAAAATTAGATAAACAAAAATACTACCTGACTGGTGGTGGCACAGTGGATAGAGCATTGATCTGGGATGTTGCGGACACAGGTTGAAAACCCCGAGATTGCTAGCTTTAGCGTGGAGTTGCTTGCTTGAGCACAGATCATAGACATGACCCCATGGTCACTGGCTTGAGCCCAAGGCTTGAGCATGGGGTCATTGGCTCTGCTGACCCCCACCCCAGGCAAGTATGAGAAGCAATCAATGAATAACTAAGGTGCTGCAATTACGACATGATGATTCTCATCTCTCTCTCTTCCTGCCTGTCTGTCTCTCTCGCAAAAAAAAAAAAATAATAAAAAAAATAAAAATAAAAAAAAATTTAAAAATAAGAAAATAGTGGATAAAAAATAAAAACCATTAAGGACAAAATTTTCAATCTTCTAAGTAAAAGACGGTAGGCCTAAGAACTTTTCTAGCCTCTCAAATATCATTTTAAAAAATTCCATTTTCAGCCTGACCAGGAGGTGGCGCAGTGGATAGAGCGTTGGACTGGGATGCGGAGGACCCAGTTTCGAGACCCCAAGCTCCCCAGCTTGAGCGCGGGCCCATCTGGCTTGAGCAAAAGCTCACCAGCTTGGATCCAAGGTCGCTGGCTCCAGCAAGGGGTTGCTTGGTCTGCTGAAGGCCCGCGGTCAAGGCACATGTGAGAAAGCAATCAATGAACAACTAAGGTGTCGCAACGGCAACAAAAAACTAATGATTGATGCTTCTCACCTCTCTCTGTTCCTGTCTGTCTGTCCCTATCTATCCCTCTCTGACTCTCTCTGTCCCTGTAAAAAAAAAAAAAAAATTCCATTTTCAGCAAAACATTCTATTTTAGGAAATGGTCCGGATGAGATATGACAGCTCATTCTTAACTGCCTCAAAAGACAGGCCAAATGCTTATTTCACCTTGGGGCTAATAAATCCAGAAATAAAAATGTTTAGGACTGATACATGTTTTGAAACATACAACTGTGCTTTGTTTAAGTAATGAACCTCGTGCACAGATAAACCATGGAAAACAGATTATCCATTAGAATTTATGTAAACACAATAAATTAAACAAACAAACAAACCAGATTGTCCACTTAGCGACCCAATCAACATAGAGAAATTGCAGAATGGCACAGGAAATAGAGCTGAGGGAACAACCAGGCCTAAGATTCCACTTTTAATTTCTGTAAGCAAACCAGCTAGCCAAAGAGAATGCTGGAGAAAACGATTAAGAGGCACCCATTCCTGAATTTGAAAACAGAAATGGCAGGCTAGCCCAACACACTGCCCCAACCTCCAGTATCCTCAAGACTGGGGGTCCCCAAACTTTTTACATAGGGGGTCAATTCACTGTCCCTCAGACCATTGGAGGGTTGGACTATAAAAGAAAACTATGAACAAATCCCTATGCACACTGCACATATCTTATTTTAAAGTAAAGAAACAAAACGGGAACAAATACAATATTTAAAATAAAGAACAAGTAAATTTAAATCAACAAACTGACCAGTATTTCAATGGGAACTATGGGTGCGGATGCATCCTGTGCTCCTCTCACTGACCACCAGTGAAAGAGGTGCCCCTTCTGGAAGTGCGGCGGGGCGGATAAATGGCCTCAGGGGGCCGCATGCGGCCCGCAGGCTGTAATTTGGAGAGCCCTGCTCAAGACTATCCATTTCTGAATAAAATTGGGCTGATTTAAGGATAAACAGTAATTGAAACACTTGGCATGGAACCTATTTGAAGAAACTAAAACAGAGTAAATAAAAAAACAAGTAAAGAACACACATTCCAAAGGACTTAGCCAGTCCTGTTACGAGAGCATCAACCAGAAATGCAGAGGTTGCCTGTTCGATCCCCAGTCAGGGCATATACAGGAACAGATCAATGATCCTGTCTCCCCCTTCCTCTCTCACTAAAATCAATCAATCAATCAATCAATCGGACTTAACCAGCCTGACCAGTGGTGGTGCAGTGGACAGAACATCGCCTTGGATGCCGGGGTGCCAGCTTCGACATCCTGAGCCCACCTACTTGAGCAAAGGTCCATCAGCTTAAGTGTGGGATCACCAACATGATCCCATGGTCCCTAGCTTGTAGCCCAAGGTCGCTGGTTTGAGAAAGGGGTCACTGACTTTGCTAGAATGCCCAGTCAAGCCATTTACAAGAAGCAATCAATGAAATGAAGTGCTGTTACTATGAGTTGATGCTTCTTATCACTCTCCCTTCCTCTCTCGCGCACACACACAAAAATAAAATAAATAAAATAATTCAAAGGATTTAGCCAAACAAACAGAAGAGTTCAAATGGTGTTACATACTCTCAAAGTATGATAGAACTGTTTTGTATTTTAAGGAGCAAGTCCTCAAAAAGGGGTAATCCTGTTTCTAAGATATTAGAAGGAAATGAAAGCAAACTTTAAGCATATACTTGGGGAAAAAAATCTTAAAAAAATATAATCATAACATAACTCGTTCAAAACCCTGGCCATGTCACGTGTCAAGTTATGTACGAGAAGCAACTACTATAAGTTGATGTTTCCCCCTTCACCCACCCCCTCTTCTATCTCTCCTCTCTCTAAAATCAATAAATAAAATCTGTAAGTGAGAGGAGGACAGTGAAACAGACCTCTGCATGTGCCCCAACCAGGATCCACCTAGCAACCCCCCCCACCCCTGTCTGGGGCTGAAGCTCAAATCAAACGAGCTATTTATAGTGCCCCAAGCTGGTGCTCAGACCAATTGAGCCACTGGCTGCAGGAGAAGATAAAGAGAAGGGGGAGGGGGAAGGGAAAGAGAAACAAATGGTTGATTCTCTTGTGTGCCCTGATCAGAAATTGAACCCAGGACGTCCATACACCGGGCTGATACTCTATCCATTAAGGCAGCCAGCCACGGCAAATAAAATCTTAAAAAGAAATAGAGCTAGATCAAAACAAATTAGATCTCACTTAATAATTTTTATAGAAAATAACAGCCTGTGAATTCTGTTAAGAAAATAAAACAAAACAAAAAACTGGGATTATATATTAAGGTGAAATAAGGGACAAAAGTTAGATACTTTCATGCAACATACCCACAAAGATTCCCAACGTGCTTTCAACTGCACACTCATTTCTTTAATAGTATTATTACTTGTTTACTTACATGCTGTATTTCCTGCTGGCTGGCTCGGTAGTTTTTCTTGGTTAAATTGTCTACCAGGTAGCTGATTTGAGACAAGGCCAGCGAGAGCGAGTCAAGATTCATTGCTGGTTGGGGCGGAAGCAGGCGGCCGAGCCCGGCGCAAAATCACCATTATTCCCCTTTAGTCACCTCAGAGGCAGGTTAATGCTTTCTCTATAATAAGCCTATATCTGGTGTCTGTACAGTGTCTTCAGTGCTTCTTTACCAGGGATCTTACTCTGTTCTGAAACATGGCACCTGTTTAAAATAAAACAAAAACCCCAAATTTTAAAATTAGTTAAATTTTTATTACGGAGAAAATCACCTATAAACCTTCGCCTCTACATCTTAGTACCTGCAATACCACAAAGGACTAAAAAAGAATCAAGATGTCTCAACCACTACGGATTTTAAAATGCAAAGATTTAAAAGTCGGTGAGGCCAGAATTTTAAAAAAGCTCTATTTTAGCAATACAATCCATAATATTTGGTAATTATATTTACCTATTTCAAAATGATAATTTAGCCTGACCAGGCGGTGGCGCAGTGGATAGAGCATCAAACTGGGATGCAGAGGGGCCCAGATTTGAGACCCTGAGGTCGCGCCAGCTTGAGCGTGGGCTCCTCTGGTTTGAGCAAAAGCTCACCAGCGTGAGTTCAAGGTTGCTGCCTCGAGCAAGGGGTTGCTCGGTCTGCTGAAGGCCCACGGTCAAGGCACATACGAGAAAGCAATCAATGAACAACTAAGGTGTCACAACGAAAAACTGATGATTGATGCTTCTCATCTCTCTCCGTTCCTGTCTGTCTGTCCCTATCTATCCCTCTCTCTGTCCCTGTAAAAAAACAAACAAAAAGATAATTTATACTATACTTTATTAGAAGGAGCAGAAAACTAACTACTTAATTAAATTATAATTTGTGGAAAACACTCATTGACATTTTCTTTTTTTGTGTGTGACAGAGACAGAGAGGGGGACAGATAGGGGCAGATAGGCAGGCAGGGAGAGAGAGAGATGAGAAAAGTCAATTCTTCCTTGCGGCACCTTAATTGTTCATTGATTGCTCTCATATGTGCCTTGATGAGAGGGAAGGGGTTCCAGCAGAGCGAGTGAACCCTTGCTCAAGCCAGCGACCTTGGGCTCAAGCTGGTGAGCCCAAGCTCAAGCCAGTGACCTCGGGGTTTCGAACCTGGGTCCTCTGGGTCCTCTGTGTCCCACTCAACCCACTCTGCCACCACTTAGTCTGGCACCTGCTGTAAATTCTAAGAGCAAACTGTTTCCTTCATGTCATACTGGTAGCATATTTTCTGTACCACATTAGCAAAAATCTAAGTTTGAGAACATACCATAATGAGGATATATACAGGTAAACAAAACATACCAGACTGTTAACAACAGTATTAACTGATATCTTTTTTGAAATTCAAATTGGCAATACTGTAAAAAGATTTCATTGAACTATCCTTGAACCTATAAATTCTTCCATTAAGACTGTGCACCCCGACCAGACAGTGGCGCAGCGGATAGAACGTTGGACTGGGATGTGAAGGAGCCCAGGTTCAAGATCCCAAAGTCGCCAGCTTGAGTCCAAGGTCACTGCCTTGAGCAAGGGGTTACTCGGTCTGCTGAAGGCCCGCGGTCAAGGCACACATGAAAAAGCAATCAATGAACTAAGGTGTTAAAACGAAAAACTGATGATTGATACTTCTCATCTCTTTCCATTCCTGTCTGTCTGTCCCTATCTATCCCTCTCTCTGACTCTCTGTCAAAAAAAAAAAAAAAGACTGTGCATTCCTCTATATACACTGCCTGAAGAAATCAAATAGATATTTTCACTGACGTGTTTATCACAGCAAAAATAAATAAAGGTAGACAGTAAAAAGAAACTTCTTAATTTAACTATGGAATACCCAAATAAGGTAGTTACTTAAAAGAACAAAGTAAACTGCACAGGAAAAATGCTCATTAAGAAAAAAAATCTCAGCCTGACCTGTGGTGGCGCAGTGGATAAAGCGTCGATCTGGGAACACTGAGGTTGCCAGTTCAAAACCCTGCACTGGTCTGGTCAAGGCACATATGGGAGTTGATGCTTCCAGCTCCTCCTCTCTCTCTCTCTCTCTCTGTGTGTGTGTCTCCTCTCTAAAATGAATAAAATTAAATTAAATTAAATTAAAATTAAAAAAAAAAAAAAACTCCTGACCAGGCGGTGGTGCAGAGGATGGAGCGTCAAACTGGGATGCAGAGGACCCAGGTTTAAGACCCCGAGGTCGCCAGTTTGAACACCGGCTCATCTGGCTTGAGCAAAAAGCTCACCAGCTTGGACCCAAGGTCCCTGGGCTCCAGCAAGGGGTTGCTTGGTCTGCTGAAGGCCCGCGGCCAAGGCTCATGACATGTGAGAAAGCAATCAATGAACAACTATGGTGTCGCAATGAAAAATTGATGATTGATGCTTCTCATCTCTGTCGTTCCTGTCTGTCTGTCCCTATCTATCCCTCTCTCTGTCCCTGTTAAAAAAAAAAGAAAGAAAAATATCATAAAACTTTTTTTTTTTTTTTACAGGGACAGAGAGAGAGTCAGAGGAAGGGATAGATAGGGACACACAGACAGGAATGGAGAGAGGTTTTTCATTGCTGTTGTGACACCACAGTTGTTCATTGATTGCTTTCTCACAAGTGCCTTGACTGCGGGCCTTCAGCAGACCGAGCAACCCCTTGCTGGAGCCAGCGACCTTGGGTCCAAGCTGGTGAGCTTTTGCTCAAGACATATGGGCCCGCGCTCAAGCTGGCGACCTCGGAGTCTCAAACCTGGGTCTTCCGCATCCCAGTCCAACGCTCTATCCACTGCACCACCGCCTGGTCAGGCAAAAATCATAAAACTTTTTAAAGAACTTAAATAAGATACCTATGAGCAATATGAAGTATATGGAAGCTTTCCTTTTTCACCTTCTTCAGCTTTTCAAGTTGTTTTTCCACAACTATTCATATATTTTTCCACCTTCATTTTTTTTTAATGACAGAGGGAGGGAGGAAGGAAAGGAAGGGAAGCAAGGGGGGAGAGAAACAAGAGTCAGAGAGCATGAATGAAGCTTCAACTCATTTCCCACTTAGCTGTGCCATTGATTGCTTCTCTTATGTGCCCTACAAGCTTGAACTGGTGACATCCACGGTTGAACAGGCGACCTTGGTGCTCCAGAACAACACTCTATCCACTGAGCCACTGACCAGGGCATCCACCTTCATTTTATAGAAAAGAAGAAAGGGGGTAACACCCACAGTAATAGAAGGATATTTAGGGTAAAAGATGAAAAGAACTAGCTACAACTCCACACCAAAAAATAATTCCAGACTGACCAGTGGTGGCACAGTAGATAATCAATTTGGGATGCAAAGGACCCAGGTTCAAAACCCTGAGGTCGCCAGCTTGAGAGTGGGTTGCTGGCTTGAGCATGGGATTGTAAACATGATCACCTGGTCACTGGCTTGGCTGGATCCCCCCCACCCATCAAGGCATATATGAGAAGCAATTAATGAACTAAAGTGATGCAACTGCAAGTTGATGCTTCTCATTGCTCTTCCTTCCTGTCTGTTCTTTAAAATAAGTATGTATTAGCTTTATATCAAAGTCTTAAAAAGCAGTCCAAAAATGGCTACCACTTCAACAGGCCTACCTATCTTCATTACTAAAAACATACACCTGCATCCTTCTTCCAAAAACCCCAGAAGATTTTATCATTGTGTGTCACTGGGATTTCAACAATCGAAACAGTAACAATAGCAATCTTGCAACAAAAATACTAAATCCTTCCAAGCAGTTACTCTACTGTTTCCCTTCAGCATTTCTCAAGTAACAATGTTGTACAGTGTAAATGAAAGGACACTGACATTTGATAGCACTGTAGAAGACAACTGTTACCTGAACAGTGACAATAAAAGTTGCCAAATATGACTCTAATAAAAAAATAGCAATCACAGGGAACAAAGATTATACAAGAATGTTCTCAGTATTTTTCCTAATATTAAAATTTTAGGAACAATTTAAATATCCATCAGTGCAAGGATCATTAACATACATGAAATGGAATCCACCCAACATAAAAAAAAAAATTAAAATGCAGTTTTGCCATAAACATTAAGTATATACTGCAGAATTGGAAAAAGCTTATAAAATGGCATGTGGATGATGCCTTGGCCGGTTGGCTCAGTGCACAGTGTCAGCCGGCGAACAGATGTCCCAGGTTAGATTCCCAGTCAGGGCACACATGAGGGGCAACCATCTGCTTCTCTCCCTTCTCTCCCTCTTTTCTTCCCACAGCCAGTGACTGACTCAACTGGTTCAAGCGTTGTCCCCAGGCACTGAGGACAACTTAGTTGGTCTAAGCATCAGCTTAAGACAGGGGTTGCTGGGTACATGCAGGAGCCTGTTTCACTATTCTCCCCTCTTATCACTTAAAAAAACATTAAGTGGTATGTAAAAGTCCAACTTATATAAAAAAATTTTCACATTTTAACTGGAGAACACTATCCAGTATGACAAATTGTTTCTTGTACATCCAGTACAAGGAATACCAAACTGTGGTTTACAATCTGTTAAGTCAGGAGTTGGGAACCTATGGCTTGCGAGCCAGATGTGGCTCTTCTGATGGCTGCATCTGGCTCGCAGACAAATCTTTAATAAAAAAAATAATAATGTTAAAAATATAAAACATTCTCATGTATTATAATCCATTCATTTCCTACCACTCATGCTCATGGCTGCGGGTGGCTGGAGCCAATCACAGCTGTCCTCCGGGACAACACCAGATTTTTATTGGATAATGTGTAATGTACACGGGTCGTTGTGAGGTCAGGAAGTAAATTTCCCTCCTTTTAATCAAGTAGTCAGCTAGCTAATGGCAGAAACCCTTTTGACAAAGAAGATGGCTAAAAGAAAAAAAGATGAGGAGTATCGTACTTTTCAGCAGGAATGGACAGAGGAATTCGCCTTTGTGGAGAGAGCAGGTTCTGCAGTGTGTCTAATATGCAATGATAAAGTTGCATCGATGAAACGGTCAAATATAAAGCAGCACTTCGACACACGCCATACTACATTTGCATTGAAATATCCAGCCGGGGACAACAGGAAGAAAGCATTGCAAGAGCTACTGTACAGTCAAGCTAATCAGCAGCAACTCCATGTTTGGACCCAACAAGGTGACTGGAATTTGGCTAGCTTTGCTGGTGCTTTAGCAATTGTGAGAAACGGAAAGCCATTCACAGATGGGGAGTATGCCAAAACATTCATGCTTGATGTTGCCAATGAACTTTTTGACGACTTCTCGGATAAAGACAAGATAATCAAACGAATAAAAGACATGCCTCTGTCGGCAAGAATTGTTCACGATCGTACCATCATGGTGGCAAATCAAATTGAGGCAACACAAGTGAAGAACATAAATGCAGCGCCATTCTTTACTCTCGCTTTAGATGAGTCAACAGACATAAGCCATTTATCCCAGTTCAGTGTGATTGCAAGGTATGCTGTCGGTGACACACTATGTGAGGAAAGCCTTGCTGTTTTGCCTATGAAAGAGACAACAAGAGGGGAGGATTTATTCAAGTCTTTCATTGAGTTCACTAAAGAAAATAACCTACCAATGGATAAACTTATTTCAGTGTGTACTGATGGTGCTCCGTGCATGGTGGGGAAAAACAGAAGCTTCGAAGCGCTTCTTCGTGAACATGAAAAGAGACCCATCCTGAATTCTGACTGCATCCTACATCAGGAGGCGCTTTGTAGTCAGATGTGTAGTGAGCAGCTTGGTGAGGTGATGTCACTGGTCATTCGGGTGGTCAACTTATTGTTGCCCGAGCTTTAAAAGATCGCCAGTTTAAAACACTGCTGAAGTTGGGAATAATTATCCTGGTCTGCTTCTGCACAGCAATATGGGTTGGTTGTCAAGAGGGAAGGTGCCCAGCCGTTTTGCAGCTTGTCTGAGCGAAATCCGGACTTTTCTTGAAATGAAAACCATCAAGCATCCTGAGTTAGCTAACACTGAGTGGTTCCTGACTGGACATCTGAACCAGCTCAATGTGAAAATGCAAGGTGTTGGAAATACAGTCTTATTCCTTCAACAAGCAGTGTTTGCATTTGAAAACAAGCTGTAACTCATCATCGCGGATACTGAAACAGGCTGTTTACTACACTTTGAAAAACTGGGAGAGTTTAAAGATGCATGCACAGCAAGTGACCCTGCTCAACATCTTGATATACAGTAGCTAGCAGGCTTCACATCTAATCTCCTGCAGTCATTCAAAGTGCGCTTTGGAGAATTTTGTGAGCACACTCATCTTTTTAAGTTCATCACCCATCCACAAGAGTGTGCAGTGGACAGCGCCGACCTGAGTTACATCCCCGGTGTCTCTGTCAGAGATTTTGATCTACAAGCTGCTGACCTGAAGGCCTCAGACATGTGGGTGAATAAGTTCAAGTCACTGAATGAAGATTTGGAAAGACTTGCACAACAGCAACCAGAGTTGGCGAGGAAACACAAGTGGGGAGAAATGAAAAAACTTCAGCCCACGGACCAGCTGATTGTCAAAACTTGGAATGCGCTTCCCGTCACATACCACACACTGCAGCGTGTGAGTATGCCTGTAATGACAATGTTTGGCTCTATGTATGCATGTGAGCAGTCTCACATGTAAAGAACGTTAAGACCAACCTACGATCACATTTAACAGATGGAAGTCTCAATGCCTGCATGAAGCTTAACCTCCCACGTATCAACCAGACTACAAAGCCATCAGCAAAACCATGCAGCACCAGAACTCGCATTAATGGTAAGAAGTACTTTATTCATCATTGGTTAGCAACAGCATAAGAACGTTATTAATAAGAATTCAGAGACTTATTGTACTTTAAAAGTGTTGGTCTTACATAAAATGCACACATTTACTTGTATTTAGTGTTAAACATATTGTATGGCTCTCACGGAATTACATTTTAAAATATGTGGCGTTCATGGCTCTCAGCCAAAAAGCTTCCCAACCCCTGTGTTAAGTGTTAACATAAAAGAATATCCCAGCTCAAGTTGGATGGCTCGAGTGGTTAGAGCAGTGATTTTCAACCTTCTAATACTTGGGGACTGGTGAAAATAAAATTTTTTAGGGACCACTAAGTCAGAAATCACCGAGTATAAGCAAATTTGAATTAAGATGATTGGGTCTATTAGCCCTGTCCAGCTAGCTCAGCGGTAGACTGTCGGCCCAGTGTGTGGAAGTCACAGGTTCAATTCCTGGCCAGGGCACACGGGAGAAGCACACTCATTTGCTTCTCCACCCTTTCCCCTCTACTTTCTATCTGTCTCTTCCCCTCCCGCAGCCAAGGCTCCATTGGAGCACAGTTGGCCCAGGCGCTGAGGACGGCTCCATGGCCTCCGCCTCAGGCGTTAGAATGGCTCAGCTTGCAGCAGAGTGGCGGCCCAGGTGGGCAGAGCTTCGCCCTCTGTTGGGCATGCCAGATGGATCGCGGTTGGGAGCATGCGGGAGTCTGTCTCTGCCTCCCTGCTTCTCACTTCAGAAAAATACAAAAAGATGATTGGGTCTATAACCTTTACACATCAGCGTGGTTAACTCTTTAAGGAACCAGCACGAAATTTCTTACAGGACCCAGTGAAAAACACTGGGACCTATGGTGGACAGTGGATAAAGCTTTAACCTGGAACACTGAAGTTGCCAGTTCGAAACCCTAGGCTTGCCTGGTCAAGGCACATACAGGAGTTGATGCTTTCTGCTCCTCCCTACCTCTCGCTCTCGCCCTTCTCTAAAATAAATAAAATCTTAAAAAAAATAAGAAAAAAGAACCAATCATTGAATGCATAAATAAGAAACAACAAATCAATGTTTCTCTCTCTCTCTTCCTCTTCAAATCAATAAATAAACCTGACCTGTGGTGGCACAGTGGATAAGCTTTGACCTGTAATGTTGAGGTCACCAGTTTGAAACCCTGGGTTTGTACATATGACAAGCAGTCAATCAATGCACAATTAAAGTAAAGCAATTATGTGTTCATACTTCTAGCTTCCTGTCCCTCTCCTATCTCTGTAAAATCAATAAATAAAATCTTAAAAAAAACCTCAACTGTTTCGACCACTAGAAGTGATAATTACATGTGTTAGGTGTTAGCTAAAGTTACAATGGCAACCATGTTGTAGTATAAACGTATCAAATTAATGTTGTATGCCTTTTAAGTTATACAGTATTACATGACAATACAGTCTGTCCGTAAAGTCATGGTACACTACTGACCGGTCACAGGAAAGCAACAAAAGACTATAGAAATGTGAAATCTGCACCAAATAAAAGGAAATTTCTCCCAGTTTCATTCCTATTCAGTGCACAATCTTCTGCAAAAATCGTGCATCACTGTCAATCTCATAAAGCATATCTGTAGCAAACACGCATCATGTGGGTCTATCCGCCAGTTTGATAGCGTGCAACAGCCGTAATTTGTACCCCGTAAAACAGAGACGTTTCTTTAACACCTTATGAACTGTAGTCTTGCTTAGGTGTAATTGTCGAGCACACGCACGCACGCACAGATTTTTTAGGGCTCCTTAGGTAGCTATCCCATATAGCCTCTACAGCAGGGGTCCCCAAACTGCAGCCCCATGAGGCCATTTATCCGGTCCCCAGCGCACTTCCTCTCGCTGACCACCTCTTTCATTGGTGGTCAGCGAGAGGAGCACAGGATGCATCCGCATTAACAGTTCCCATTGAAATACTGGTCAGTTTGTTGATTTTAATTTACTTGTTCTTTACTTTAAATATTGTATTTGTTCCCGTTTGTTTTTTTACTTTAAAATAAGATATGTGCAGTGTGCAAAGGGATTTGTTCATAGTTTTTTTTATAATCTGGCCCTCCAACGGTCTGAGGGACAGTGAACTGGACCCCTGTGTAAAAAGTTTGGGGATGCCTGCTCTACAGACTTATCACTGACCGATGGCCTACCAGAATGGGGTTTCTCCACCAAACTGCCGGTTTCCTTCAACTGCTTATCCGACCGAGTAATGTTATTCCTATGTGGTGGTGCTTCGTTATAAACGCGCCAATATTCACGTTGCACTTTGGTCACGGATTTGAATTTAGCGACCCACAGAACACACTGAACTTTCCTCTGTCCAGTCCACATCTTGACTGTCATGGCCGTGGGCTGCTCTGCTGTATACACGGTGTTACATCATCATCTGCGCATGCGCACATGCTGCCACATCATCCTACAGAAACTGGAAGGGTTTTCCTTTTATTTGGTGCAGATTTCACATTTTTATCATCTTTTGTTGCTTTCCTGTGACTGGTCAAAAGTGCACCATGACTTTACGGACACACTGTATTTCAATTAAAAAATAGGAAATGCCCTAGAAACAATGATACCCCAAAAAACAATAAGCTCCATCTATTTTTTTTAGAGAGAGAGATGGAGAGACAGACAGGAAGGGAGATGAGAAGCATCAACTTATAGTTGCGGCACCTTAGTTATTCATTGATTGTGGTTTTTTCCCCCTTAAGTGACAAGTGGGGAGGCAGAGAGACAGACTTCCGCATTCACCCCAACTGGGATCCAGCCAGAAAGTCCCTTACTGGGTGATGCTCTGCCCATCTGGGGCTTTGCTCCATTGTTTGGCAACTGAGCTTTCTTCTTTTTTTAAAAATCTTTTTAAAGCACCTGAGGCCAACCTGCTCCAACAGAGCCATGACTGCAGGAGGCAGGGAGGGAAGGAGGAAGAGAAATGAGAGGGGGAGGGGTGAAGCAGATGGTCACTTCTCCTTTGTGCCCTGACTGGGAATCAAACCCAGGACACCCACACGCCAGGCCGACGCTCTACCACAGAACAAACCGGCCAGGGCCCTCATAAGTGTCTTGACTGGGGAGTTCCAGCCGAGCCAGTGACCCCTTGCTAAAGCCAGCAACCCTGGGCTCAAGCCAGCAATCTCACTGTTTCAAACCTGGGTCCTCAGCATCCCTGGCCAACACTTTTTCCACTGCATCACTGCCTGGTCAAGGAATGAGCCCCATCTAACTCCTGAATCTCTGTTTCTAAATACTAAGAAGAAACAAGGTTCCCTGGAGAAATGACATTCCAAGAGGCAGGGGCAAGGAAAATACGAAAGCGAATTTGGGCCATCCTGTGACAAAATGAAAGGAAATACTCAAGACACTCAGGGATAGGTCAGACACACAAGAAACAATTAAAGAGATTCTCACTAATAATGAGTAAATCTGGGCATCAAAAAGGGACTTACAACCTATGATTTTATAATTTGCCTCAAATGCATCATCATTTAGAAATGCTTTGGGAGGGAGCAAAAGTAGAAATACTCTGGTTATTTTACTATCATTATTATTATTGATTTTAGAGAAAGACAAAAGAAGAGAGACAGACAAGAATATCGCTTTGTTTCTGTTTGTGCTCTGACCAGGAGTTGAATCAACAACCTCTGTGCTTTGGAACAATGCTCTAACCAACCAAGCTATCCGGCCAGCGAAAAGTATTTGTAGCCTTTATTTTAAGCTTAAAACCAACATAAACCTGATAACAGAAACAAGCTCAAGATCATTAAACTTTGAAAATATTTAATTGAAATTAAAAAGAATTTTAACTTTAAAAAGCCTGACCTGTGGTGGTGCAGTAGATAAAGTGGTGACCTGGAATGCTGAGGTCACCAGTTCGAAACCCCAAGGCTTGCCTGGTAAAGGTTCATATGAGAACTGATGCTTCCTTCTCTTACCCCCCACCTCCCTCTCTTTAAAATGAATTCAAGAAAATAATAATATAAATAAATAGCCTGACCAAGCTGTGGCACAGTGGATAGAGTGCTGGACTGGGACACAGAGGACACAAATTTGAAACCCCAAGGTTGCCGGCTTGAGCGTGGGATTATAGACAAGATCCCATGGTCACTGGCTAGAGCCCAAAGGTCACTCGCTGGCAGTCACTGGCTTAGCTGGAGCCTCCTCCCCACCCCTAACCCCTGCCAAGGCACATATGAGAAAAAAAGCAATCAATGAACCAAGGTGCCGCAACGAAGAATTGATGCTTCTCATCTCTCTCCCTTCCTGCCTGTCTCTCTCTCGCTAAAAAATATAAAAAGCATTTTAATTGGAAAAATTTACTATTATCATCCCTTTTAAAAAATTAGGATTATAGCCTGACCTGTGGTGGCACAGTGGATAAAGCATCGACCTGGAAAGCTGAGGTTGCCAGTTCTAAACCCTGGGCTTGCCTGGTCAAAGCACATATGGGAGTTGATGCTTCCTGCTCCTCCCCTACACCCTTCTCTCTAAAGTGAATAAATTAAAAGAAAAAGAAAAGATTACATAAACTGCCCCAAATAATCCCCTTCCAGTTAACTGCAGGCACCATATCACATAATCATCAGCTACTAAAGGTTGCCCTCCTATTAGTTCAAACATTTGAACCTAACTCCATAAATTAGGTGCTATAAAAAGCGTTTTGCGCGCACGCACACACCACACACATAGGCCCTTGGCTAGGGCATCATCCCAGCACACTGAGGTCCCAGGTTCAATCCCTGGTCAGAGCACATGAGAAGTAACCAGTGAGTGCACAACTAAGTGGAACAAGTTGATGCTTTCTCAAATCAATGGAAAAAAATTAAAGCAACAAACACAAAAGTAAACATTCATCTCAAGAGCACTAATACAATAAATACAGATCTCACTACACTGCTATACAACTAAAATATCCATGTTTAAGAATGAGGAGTAGCACCTGAACAGGCGGTGGCGCAGTGCATAGAGAGTCTGATTGGGACACAGAGAACCCAGGTTCAAAACCCTAAGGTCGCTGCTTGAGCGTGCATCACAGACATGACCCCATGGTCGTTGCCTTGGGCAAGGGGTCACTCATCCTGCTGTAGCCCCCCAGTTAAGGCACATATGAGAGAGCAATCAATGAACCACTAAGGAGACTAGGAGCCACAACAAAGAATTGATGCTTCTCATCTCTGTCCTTCCTGTCTGTCACCAAATAAATAAATAAATAAATAAATAAATAAATAAATAAAAGAGAATGGAAAGGAGCTTCATCAGGTGGTGATGTGTCAGAATGGGACACAGAGGACCCAGTTTCAAAACCCCAAGGTCGCTGGCTTGAGCGCAGGCTCAGCCGGCTTGAACGTGCTATCATAAACATTACCCCATGGTCGCTAACTTGAGTCCAAAGGTAGCTAGCTGGCTTGAGCAAGGGGTCACTCACTCTGCTGTAGTCCCCTCATCAAGGCACATGTGAGAAAGCAATCAGTGAACAACTAAGGTGCCGCAACGAAGAACTGATGCTTCTTATCTCTCTTCCTTCCTGTCTGTCTCTGTCCCTATCTGTCCCACTCTATCACAAATAAATAAATAAATAAATAAGAATAGGGAAAAGAGAAGAGCTATTTAAAATGATGATTCCTAAGCTCCACACTACATCAAAAGAATCAAAATTCTTGGGAAAAGAGAATAGAACATAGTACTTTGAATACACTCTGCAGGTGATTCTTAATGTACTTTAATGTCTGAGAACCAATGACCTAATAGCTCTGGGAAATGTTTAAGAAAAATATATTGAACCTTGATGCAATCAGAGGTTAGAAAAATTAGGACATTCTCTGTGGGGGGAAATAAGCAAGATACAGAGAAGCATTCTGTGTACATCTGACCTCATATGCATAGTATCTAGGATACAAATAGCTATCTGAAAAGTTAGATTAAAGAAGCTGAGAAGTGATCTCCCAACCTCCCACTGAAGTAGAAAATTTAACTTTCAAAAACAAAATATTGCCTGACCTGTGGTGGTGCAGTGGATAAAGGGTAGACCTGCAAAGCTGAGGTCACTGGTTCGAAACCCTAGACTGGCCTGGTCAAGGCACACAGAGGAAGCAACTACTATGAGTTGATGTTTCCTGCTCCGCCACCTTTCTCCTCTCTCTAAAAATTTTAAAAAGTCAATAAAAATATTTTGGAAAAAAACCCAACAAAATATTAGGTCAGTCAAAGTTTTGCAGGTTCCAAGATTCCCTATTCAAAACCCCCAGTCAGCTCACTCACTGTGCAGAGAAGAGTTAAAATAGAAGGCCTGAGCCCTGGCAGAATAGCTCAATTGGTTAGTAGGATGTCACTTCAAAACATGCAGGATGGTGATTCGATCCCCAGTCAGGGCACATACAGGAGTGGGTCCATGTTTCTGTATATATCTCTCTCAAATCAGTAGCAACGTAAAAAAAATGTGGTTTATAATAACACCTGCCTGTCTTCTGGGGAACCCACAATTTTGGTATTAGGTAGACAGAATGTCCCAGTAAATAGTCCTAGGTAGTGAGTCTCTAATGAGCCTCTCTGCCAAAAACTTCACAAACGTGTTCTCACAATTCCTTGCTGGAGAAATTGTGTCCTGTATGACTGCATTGGAAAAAGCACTAGTTCCCTCCTTCACCCATCTGCCTTTTCTCCTTGATGTTTCTGATTTATTTTTGTTCTAATATCAGCACTGAGTACAACCATATGCTGTGCCTTGTGAGTCCTAGTGAACTACTACTGATCTCTGGAGGTAGTAGAGTCTTGGGTGATTCCCAGCACACTAAACCTGCTATTACACTGCTCACAAATGGGATATTTTATCGCTTCATATTCATTTTGAAATATCCCTTTATGTTTGTGAGCAGTAGAGTTAAAATGAAATATCTTCTGGAGGTCACTAGGGACCAATTTGTGAATTTCTTCTCTAGTATGTGCAGAATCCATTCAGAAGTCTGGATTTTTATCATAAAGACAATCCTGGAAGTTATCTGGCTTGGTCTGGGTACGTTTTAAGGAATGTGGAAGTGGCAGAGACAAGCTAGAAGCTCACCAAATCTGTTTCTTCTTCCTGGCTAAACAACTAGACTTCATTTCTCAGCCTCTTTTGGATGGGTTTGGCCAACAGACTAAGTTCTAACCAGTAAAATGTAGGCCAAAAATGATAACCAGCAACTTCCAGAACAAATCCAGAAAACCTCCTAACTCATGATTGTCTCGTTTTTCACCCCATGCCAGCTGAACGAGACTCTAAAGTAGGGTGGCACCACGACATGGAAGAAGCCCAGGTTCCTAAATTACTGCATAGACGGCAGCCTATTGAACATTTCCAATGAAAGTTATCTGAGGAAAGTTACCTGAGTATAAATACCTACTCTCTTTTAAGTCACTGATACCTTAGGGTTGTCTGTTACAGTGCTAGCCTGCTTTGCCTAGTAACAGAGGATATGATCAGGTGAAAATTTTAGAAGCTACTGTTGACAATATGAAAGCCTGAAAAAGAGAGCAGGACAGAGAGAAATTAAGACTATCAGAGGGGGCCTGACCAGGCGGTGGCGCAGTGGATAGAGTGTCGGATTGGGATGCGGAGGACCCAGGTTCGAGACCCCGAGGTCGCCAGCTTGAGCAAGGGCTCATCTGGCTTGAGCAAAAAGCTCTCCAGCTTGGACCCAAGGTCGCTGGCTCAAGCAAGGGGGTTACTCTGTCTGCTGAAGGCCCGTGGTCAAGGCACATGTGAGAAAGCAATCAATGAACAACTAAGGTGTCACAATGAAAAACTGATGATTGATGCTTCTCATCTCTCTCCGTTTCTGTCTGTCCCTATCTATCCCTCTCTCAACTCTCTCTCTGTTCCTATAAAAAAACAACAACAAAAGAATATCAGAGGGGGCCTGACTGTGGTGGCACATGGATAAAAGCATCAACCTGGAATGCTGAGGTCACGGGTTTGAAACCCTGGGCTTACCTGGTCAAGGCACATATGGGAGTTGATGCTTCCAGCTCCTTCCCCCCTTCTCTCTCTATGTCTCTTTCTCTCTCTAAAATGAATAAATTTTAAAATACCTATTTTAAAAAAAGAATATCAGAGGGAGCCTGAGCATGTGGTGGCACAGCAGATTGAGTGTAGGCCTGGGACGCTGAGGACCCAGGTTCGAAACCCTGAGCTTGCCGGCTTGAATACGGGCTTACCAACTTGAGCACAGGGTCACTGGCTCCATTAGAGCCAACCGCCCCCCCCCCCCCCATCAAGGCACATATGAGAAAGCAATCAATGAACAACCCAGATGCCTCAAAAAGGAACTGATGCTTTTCATCTCTCCCTTCCTTCCTGTTTGCGTTCTTTCACTTAAAAAAAAAAAGTATCAGCGGGAAAGAGAAGTGAATGCAGTCAAGAGGAACTGTAAGGTCTGTGAAGAATAAAAAAGGGAAGTGAAAGAGTTGTCAAATATGTACTCACATTTCCAGACTAAGCACCTGGGTTCTGCTTGCTCCTTACATGAAACTGAGAAAGTGGAAGGGTAAGAAGAGAATAAGGAATTCAATTTGGGACATATCCGAATGAGGCATACAGATGTACAGTCTTGATAGAGCACAGCAAGTGTGAGCCACAAATAATAGACCTGAAAGTCATCAACATATAGATGAGATAGCATGGGAGAACTGCAGAATGAGAATAAGAGGGCCTACAGAGTCCTAAGGAAGCTCAGTATTCAAAGGTGGGTAGAAAGAGAAAAAACAATGACAAAGAGTGGCCAGAGGTAAAAGAAACATAGAGTGCATAGTATCAGAAACCAGGAAGAACCCTCTTAGTGGTAAAGCCTAGGAACAAATAGCATCCCTAACACAGACCCAAAGACAAATCTTTGGGAAATGTCCATGTGTTGACAGCCTCTAAAATACCCCAAAGATCTCAGCCTAATATTTACACCCTTATATAATCCCCCCACCTTAAGTGTGGCTTTGAAGGAAGACAACAGAAAGTCATTTCCAAAGTTAAGTTACAAAAGATTGACTTCTGTCTTGTTTGCCTCCTAAACCTGTACTGAGAAGCTAGATATGTTGTAACTGCGGAGAAGGCACGTGTGAAAAGAAACTAATGTCTCCCAACCAACAGCCAGCCAGCAAGGACTTGAAGCCTTCCAACTGCCACCTGGGTGAGCCTATAAGATCTTCTCACCCTTCAGGCTTGAGATGACTATACCCTGGGGGTACCTGCATTACAACTGAGAGAAACTGAGTCAGCAGCACCCAGCCAAGCTGTGCCTATCAAATAATAAAGACCAACAAAGTTTTAAATGGCTAAATTTGGGAGTAATTTGTTAAGCAGCAATTTCTAACTAATATGTCCACTGTCTATGGAAACCATGGGGGAGAGATATAGTTGGCAATGTTTCTTTCCCTTGGTTTTATTTATTACCTTTAGAAAGAGGAGAGAAAGAAAGGACATGGTGGATCGGGAAGCATCAACTTGTAGTAATTGCTTCTCGTATATGCCTTGACTGGACAAGCCTGGGGTTTCGAACCGGCGACCTTAGCATTCCAGGTCAACGCTTTACTGACTGTGACACCACAGGTCAGGCATATAGTTGGCACTGTAAAGAAAGTTACTATATCCTGGTCAGGTGGTGGCATAGTGGATGGAGCTGCGGACTGGGATGCGGAGGACCCAGGTTCAAGACAATGAGGTCGCACAGCTTGAGCGCAGGCCCATCTGGCTTGAGCAAAAAGCTCACCAGCTTGAACCCAAGGTCGCTGGCTTGAGCAAGGGGTTACTCGGTCTGCTGAAGGCCCACGGTCAAGGCACATATGAGAAAGCAATCAACGAACAACTAAGGTGTCGCAGTGGATGAAGTGTCAACCTGGAACACTGAGGTCACTGGTTCAAGACCCCAGGTTTGCCTGGTCAAGGCACATATGGGAGTTGATGCTTCCTGCTCCTGTCCTCCCTTCCCTCTCTAAAATGAATACAAACTTTTTTTTAAAATTTTTATTTTATTCATTTTAGAGAGGAGACACAGAGTGAGAAAGAGAGAAAGGGGGGAAGAGCTGGAAGCATCAACTCCCATATGTGCCTTGACCAGACCAGTGCAGGGTTTTGAACTGGGGACCTCAGTATTCCCAGGTCGACGCTTTATCCACTGTGCCACCACAGGTCAGGCAAATAAAAACTTTTTTAAAAAAACTAATGGTTGATGCTTCTCGTCTCTCTCCATTCCTGTTTCTGTCCCTATCTATCCCTCTCTCTCTCTTTGTCCGGTTAAAAAAAAAAAGAAATTTATTATATTAGCCTGACCAGGTATTGTCACGGTGGACAGACTTAGGGCACTGAAGACTCAGGTTTGAAACCCCAACGTTGCTGACTTGAGCTCGGGCTCACAGGCTTCAGAGTAGGATCCTAAGACATGACCCCATGGTCACTGGCTTAAAGCCCAACGTCGCTAGCTCAACTGGAGCCTCCTACCCTGCCACATCAATGCAGGTATAAGAAGCAATCAATGAACAACTAAAGGTTGTTCTACGAGGTGATGCTTCTCACCTCTCTCCATTCCTGTCTTGTCTCTCGCTTACCAAAATAAATAAATAAATAAATAAATATCAATTTAAATTTATTATTTCAGAGTTAGTTCTGGCCAGTAGCTGAGCTGGTTAGAGCATCATCCCGATATGCCAAGGTTGCAGGTTTGGTCCCTGGTCAGGGAACATACAAGAATCAACCAATAGCCTGACCTGTGGTGGCGCAGTGGATAAAGCGTCGACCTGGGAACACTGAGGTCGCCAGTTCAAAACCCTGCACTGGTCTGGTCAAGGCACATATGGGAGTTGATGCTTCTAGCTCCTCCCCCCTTTCTCTTTCTCTCTTTCTCTCTCTCTCTCTCTCACTCTGTGTCTCCTCTCTAAAATGAATAAATTAAAAAAATAAAATTAAAAAAAAAAAAAATCAACCAATAAATGCATATATAAAAAGAAGAATAAATCCATGTTTCTCTCTCTGTCCCCTCCTTCCTCTCTGGGTAAATACATACATACATAGATGAAATGTCAGAATTAGCAACTAAAAGATCACAGATGCCCTTCAAGAAAGAGAAATTAGTGGTCACTGGGAAGGAGACCAAGAACCATCCACAAAGTGGATCAAAGAATCAGGTAATGAGACCAGGGCTTAGGCTCAAGCCCCAGACTTGCAAAACCTCCCACACCACTTAATATCACCCACAGGCAGATCTGCTGATCTCTCTCCCCTGCCCTTCAGTATTTTTGACACACAATAGGATTTAACCACACTGTTCACTATTGTTTCATGTGTATTAATCCTTTGCCATCAATTCCTGGAGTTCCGTATCTCTTCCTCACAAACCTCCCAGCCAACCAGCTTTGAGGGCACCCAAAACTTTACAGAACCCTTGAAAGTCCAATACCAATATTCAAGTTCTAGGTCCCTAAAATACAACTTGACTAGATGTACTAGAAAATAAAATATGGTCAGATTTCGGGAAATCTTTTCCACCTTCATCACCAACCAGAGATGGAAACCATTTTCCATCACACTTCAAGTTGATTTGTCTTTAACTGTAATAGCATTACTAAGAAAATTTACTTGGAAGTACAGTATTTTTTCTGACATAATGCAGCCCAATTTCAGAGATACTAACATACTGAAATTTTGTTTTGCAATCAGTGAAATATGTTATTCTTTTTCCTTCTGTAAGCTTTCATGTATGCCACTATAAAATTAAACTTTTTTTTTTAATTTTTTACTTTTTTGTTTGTTTTTTTATTTTATTTTTTACAGGGACAGAGAGAGGGATAGATAGGGACAGACAGAAAAGAATGGAGAGAGATGAGAAGCATCAATCATCAGCTTTTCGTTGCTGTTGCGACACCCTAGTTGTTCATTGATTGCTTTCTCACACGTGCCTTGACCACGGGCCTTCAACAGACCGAGCAACCCCTTGCTGGGGCCAGCGACCTTGGGTCCAAACTGGCGAGCTTTTTTTTTTTTTCTCAAGCCAGATGGGCCTATGCTCAAGCTGGCGAGCTTGGGGTCTTGAACACGGGTTTTCCACATCCCAGTCCGACGCTCTATCCACTGCACCACCACCTGGTCAGGCTAAAATTAAACTTTAAGTAAATGATTTACACCAACAATAACTGAATCTGAAGTAAATAAAATAAGCCTTGGCTGGATAGCTGTTAGAGCATTGTCACAATATGCCAAGGTTGCTGGTTTGATCCTTGGTTAGGGCACATACAAGAATCAACCAATAAATGCATAAATAAGTGGAACAACAAGTAGATGTTTCTTTTTTTCTCTCTCAAATCAGTAAATTAAAAAAAAAAATTTTTTTTAGCCTGACTAGGCAGTGGCGCAGTGGATAGAGCATCGGACTGGGATGTAGAAGACCCAGGTTCGAGACCCCGAGGTCGCCAGCTTGATCACAGGCTTATCTGGTTTGAGCAAGGCTTACCAGCTTGAGCCAAATGTCGCTGGCTCAAGCAAGGAGTCATTCAGTCTGCTATAGCCCCCCGGTCAAGACACATATGAGAAAACAATCACATCTCTCCCTACCTGGCTGTCTGTCCCTCTGCTGTCAAACTCTGTCACAAAAAAAAAAAAAAAAAAAAGTGATTGACCAGCCCTGACCAGATAGTATGGTTGGCTAGAGTCCTGGTCGGCAAACCACGGCTCACAAGCCACATGAAGCTCTTTGGCCTGTTGAGTACGGATCTTCCACAAAATACCATGTGCGGGTGCTACCTTGATAAGGAATGTACCTACCTACTATGTAAGTTTTAAAAATTTGGCTCTCAAAAGAAATTTCAATCGTTGTACTGTTGATATTTGATTCTGTTGACTAATGAGTTTGCCGACCACTGGAGAGCATCATGCTGAAGCAGAAGTTGTCAGTTCGATCCCTGGTCAGGGTACATACAGGAACAGATCAATGTTCCTGTCTTCTGTCTCTCTCTTTTCCTCTTTCTCTAAAATCAATAAAATAAACATTTAAAAAAAATTTTAAAAACTGATTGACCGAGTAAATTATTCTTTTTTTGATAAATGATCAAATTCATAGATCTTTCATTTTTGTGTACTGAATTCAAGCAATACGATAAATAGAATGAACATTAGAGCTAGAATAGAAAAACCTGATCTGACCTTAAACTAAAAAAGCTATCTCTGTTGCCTGACCAGGCAGTGGAGCAGTGGATAGATTGTTGGACTGGAATGTGGGCAGAAGACCCAGGTTCGAGACCCCAAGCTCGCCAGCTTGGACCCAAGGTCGGTGGCTCAGTCTTCTGAAAGCCCGCGGTCAAGGCACATGTGAGAAAGCAATCAATGAACAACTAAGGTGTCGCAATGGCAACGAAAAACTAATGATTGATGCTTCTCACCTCTCTCCGCTCCTGTCTGTCTGTCCCTATCTATCCCTCTCTCTGACTCTCTCTCTGTCCCTGTATAAAAAAAAAAAAAAATGCTATCTCTCTTTCCTGGACTTCAGTTTCCTAAAGAATGAGAACATCCTGTAGACTAGCTTTCAAAATTTAATAATTTAAAGATGTCAACACAATTATTAAGTACACAGCTCTGTGTCTTAAAAGAACAAAATCAGGGTATTCTCTTTTCCAAGAATGCCATCCAGTGTAACAAATGAAACATTATTCAATTACTATTCAAGAGAATTGCATATGTTTGGGAAAGGGATAACTCCTTCCCCAGCATAAAATGAGACAAAATTTACCAGGTAAAATGTGGTACAGCTAAGTGAAACTGGCCACAAAGAGTGTAAAAAGTCGGCCTGACCTGTGGTGGCGCAGTGGATAAAGTGTTGACCTGGGAACACTGAGGTCGCCAGTTCAAAACCCTGCACTGATCTGGTCAAGGCACATATGGGAGTTGATGCTTCCAGCTCCTCCCCCCTTTCTCTCTTTCTCTCTCTCTCTCTCTCTCTCTCACTCTGTGTCTCCTCTCTAAAATGAATTAAAAAAATAAAATAGAATTTTAAAAAAGAGTGTAAAAAGTCAATTTTGTTTAAGAACATCAAAGAAAGTATTTACAGACAGCATATTTGAGTCTGAACACATATGATGGATAATGTTTTGGTAGATACAAATGCTGACACTCCAGATAAAAGGGGAAAAATATACTTGAAAATCACTGTGCCACATCCTTTCACTACAGCATGAAATAGTTAATATGCTGCGACAGGTAGGAAGGAATCAACACTTATACAGCTCTAGGCCAAGGTACATGAAAAACTTCTGAGCAGAGGATGGCTAATTTCAAACCAATGATTTAGGTGGCAATTTGGCACTGGGGGAAAAAAATAACTGTATTCCTAGAATCACTTATAGTTAGGATGCATTCACATATAACTTTGATAATAAAGAAATAAACAATAAACAAATGGGAAAAAGATACTAAAAATTAGTGAGGAAATTTTAGTACGTTTAAGACAAAGGGCCTGAAACAAAGGGGTAACTATTCTTATAATGAGTTTATATAAAATTTAAATAGCATTATTTCAAAAGTAGGAGCTACCAATCAAGGTGCCCAATTTTCTAACAAATTATCTAAAAAAGAAAATGGTGAACTCTTAATATAAAGCTTAATAACTATACAATGGTATCTTTCAAAAGATGCTTTTATTCCACTTTGTATTTCCTAAAATTAGTCCAACATCTCAGTAAAAACCCTCTCATTCAATATTTCAGGAATTTCCTTCTAACAGCTGTAACAAAATCAACCAAATAATTTTATACTGAAGGTTTATGCTAACCTTTCAAACTTTAAAAACAGCCTGACCAGGCGGTGGCGCAGTGGATAGTGTCGGACTGGGATGCGGAAGAACCAGGTTCGAGACCCCAAGGTCGCCAGCTTGAGTGCAGGCCCATCTGGCTTGAGCAAAAGCTCACCAGCTTGAGTCCAAGGTCACTGCCTCAAGCAAGGGATTACCCCGGTCTGCCAAAGGCCCGTGGTCAAGGTACATATGAGAAAGCAATCAATGAACTAAGGTGTCAAAACAAAAAACTGATGATTGATGCTTCTCATCTCTCTCCATTCCTGTCTGTCTGTCCCTATCTATCCCTCTCTCTGACTCTTTGTCTCTGTAAACAAAAAAAAAAAAGTTCATCCAAAAACAGAAATGCCACCTGAGCAGGAGATGGCACAGTGGATAGTGTTGGACTGTGACACAGAGGACCCAGGTTTGAAACCCAAAGGTCGCCCAAGCGAGGGCGGGCTCACCAGCTTGAGCAAGGGGTCACTTGCTTTGCTGTAGCCCCCACCCCTTCAAGACACATATGAGAAAGCAGTTAATGAACAACTAAGGTGCCTCAATGAAGACTTGATGCTTCTCATTTCTCCCTCCCTCTGTCTGTCCCTATCTGTCTCTGTCACACACACAAAAAGACAGAAATGCCTTACTTTAAAATTTTCTTTTAATGTATTAATTTTAGAGACACAGAGAAGGGGTGGTGGGGAGAGACAGCATTCATTTGTTGTTCCACTTAATTGTGGGCACTTCCCATAATGTGCCTTGACCAGGGATTAAACCCGCAACCTTGGAATTTCAGGGTGATACTTGAACCAAGTGAACGAGGGAGCCAGGGCAGAAATGTTTCTTAAATCTACACTCTCCCACCCAAGGACTGCATTTCCTTCCATCTCAACACAGTGTTTCAGAAAAAGTCTACAAGTCTAATTACTAACTTCTCAAACAATGCTTTTCCATGAACAATGTTGTTTTATTTACTTTGCTACATTCTTACAAATGTATGAGTGAAAATTATGCTGAAATAAACTACTGTGTACACATTGGGCACAAAAGGTTTTGAGCCCATTTGAGCTTTGAAACATGGTTCTTAAAAATTGTGCAAACAGAAAAGGAATTGCAGGATTTCTCTATATACAGTTTAAAGCAGTGGTTCTTAACCTGGGTTCTATAGGGTTTGATGAGTCAGTCTCAGGGGTTCGGAGAAGCCTCTGCTGTGGAGGCCAGAATAAAGTAATACAGTAATTTGTTGTGAATTCATGCACTTTGTTGGTTTTGTTCTTTGAGCAAGGTGATGTTCATGCACGGTTCATTTTGTGCACCAGTAAAAAAACATATACCTATGTCTTGAACTTGGAAAAAAAATCATATTTTATTTATCACTCAAGAAGGATTCGGTGAATGTGCATATGAAACTGGTGGGTTCGGTACCTCAAAAAAGGTTAAGAACCACTGGTTTAAAGTCTTAAAATAAGACTCAGTGGGATGCCATTCTGAAACTGCATAGCAAGTTCAGTCTGGTCAAAGGGCCATTTAAGAAATACTTTGGCTAATATTTTTTAATGACTTGAAAGTTAGCTTTTTTTAAATAAAATATACCATATTCATAAAATATAGCATTTCACAATAATTTACAACTTCTGTTAATTCAAGAAGCACAAACATCTTACAAGAATTAGTGTCTTAAAATACTTCCAGAATTATTATGGACAAACTCCCTTCCATGGCACTGAGTGCCAAAGATCTGTTACCTTGCAGAGTAAAATGAAGTAAGGATTCAAGTTCATATACCCTGGCCAGTTCAGAGTGTCATCTCAATGCACCATGGTTCTGGATTCGATCCCCAGTCAGGACACAAACGAGAAGAAACCAATGAATGCACAGCTAAACAGAACAAATAGATGCTCTCTCTCCCCATCTCTAAAATCAATCAATCAATCAGATTTTTTTTTAAAAGACTCAAGTCATAGATTTAAGCCGGTTAAAAAAGAAAGCTTTTCATAAACTAGACCAACATCTCACCAAAGATATATCTGGAAAAAGCGACATAGGAGAACAATTTGAGGTTAGTCTTTAAGTATGTTTGAAGAGATAAGCAAGCATTTCCTCTTCTGTCC
Source organism: Rhynchonycteris naso (assembly GCA_037038555.1). Taxonomy (NCBI): domain Eukaryota; kingdom Metazoa; phylum Chordata; class Mammalia; order Chiroptera; family Emballonuridae; genus Rhynchonycteris; species Rhynchonycteris naso. The sequence continues at coordinate 10,157,795 of CM073001.1, forward strand.
TCAAAGGTCTTTTGTTTTTTTGTTTTGAATAACTCAACCCAAAATTAGAAGGGTGCAGTACTTAGCCAGACAAGATCCATGTTAAAGAGACAAGACTTAAACTGCCAGTAGAAAGAAACCTCACCCGGGATCCATTTGAATGAAAAAGATCTAGGAGTATTTCAGTACTGTTCCACTATCCCGCAGAACCCTGGCTCCAAACCCCCTATATTTACAATCATAGGCACGACAGGGAAATATTTCCCATTATTAATGGTCTAGTCTTTGTGCCTTGATTCTTTTTGTTCTTGTTACAGATAAGAGTCAGAGAGAGGGATAGATAGGAAAAGACAGACAGGAAGGGAGAGAGATGAGAAACATCAATTATTTGTTGCGGCTCCTTAGTTGTTCATTGATTGCTTTCTCATGTGTGTCTTGACAAGGAAGCTATAGCAGACCGAGCGATCCTTTGCTTGAGCCAGCAACCTTGGGTCCAAGCTGGTAAGCCTTGCTCAAACCAGATGACCCCGCGCTCAAGCTGGCGATCTCGGGGTCTTGAACCTGGGTCCTCCACATCCCAGTCCGACGTTCTATCCACTGCACCACCGCCTGATCAGGTTGTGCCTTGATTCTGAACTTAAGCTTCCACTACAGGACTTGGGATCCACACCTGTGGAAAAGTGACAAAACTCTCCAAAATAATTTTATCAACAAGCTACCAATTTTGTCAGAGAACTAAATGCCTAAAATTTTATGTACCATCAGGTCACTTTCTCCTTAGACAAGATAACAATTTACAGAGTCCTAAAACAGTATTACTTAAACTGTTACTATATTATCTTACTAATAGCTAAATTACTGTGCTCCCAAATTTTGGAAGGGTAGGAATGTCAATCTGGGCCACAGATCACTAACACATTAAACCCAAATATCTCTACAAAACCAAGTTCCTTATTAATCTGTCTTACTTCCTACCCCTATCATTTTTTCTATCCATTTATCCCTATTCCCATCAAACAAACTCATACGGGAAATGTTCAGAATTTCTTTTCCGCAAAGAATACTCGAATTACATTCACTTAATTTTTTGACTGTTAAAATAAATTTCGCGAAGCATTCGAATTATAGAGAAATAAGAGGTGGGGCCTGACGAGGCGGTGGCGCAGTGGATAGAGTCAGACTGGGATGCGGAAGACTCAGGTTCGAGACCCAGGGTTCCAGACCCCCAGCTCGCCACCTTTAGCGCGGGTCCATCTGGCTTTAGCAAGGGGTTGCTCGGTCTGCTGAAGGCCCGCGGTCAAGGCACATGTGAGAAAGCAATCAATGAACAACTAAGGTGTTGCAACGGCAACGAAAAACTAATGATTGATGCTTCTCACCTCTCTCCGTTCCTGTCTGTCTGTCCCTATCTACCCCTCTGACTTTCTCTGTCCTTGTAAAAAAAAAAAAAAAAAAAAAGAGGTGGGGTGGAGATTAAGTAGTTGTTCCTCAGCTTTCAGGAAGGAAACTGAGTTTTTAGTAGCGTCCTAGGACATGTGATGATTAATTGAGTGACTTCAGGAAAAAGCTGCCTTCTCCAAGTTGAGTTTCAAGATATGTTCAAACCTACTGGTATCATCAATCCTTTTCTCCTTTTAACCTGCAAAGTGGGGGCGTCACTGCCCCCCCTCCGCGCTGTGAGCCCGGGTGGGTGAATTCTGCACAGGCGGCTGCTGCTAAGACTCAGTTTAGTTTATGGAAGCTCAATACTGTGTTTGGCCTTTGGGAAGCCCTACAAGCCCTGCAGCCAAGGGGTGCTCAATGCACGAGGGGGACCTTGCCCATGGGGGAGCAGGGCCGGCGCGCCTGCACGGCCACGGGCCCAGCGGGTGGGGGTGGGGGCGACGTCGGAGAAAGTGTGAGCGCCCGCGCGCGAGTGGAACAAAACCTGCGGCGAGAAGTCAGAAGGAAGCGCCGGCGCCCGCCGCCCCTCCCACCGGCGGACACCTGAAACACCCGGGCTTTGACAACACGCTGGGGCCGGGGAGGGGGGCAGGCGGCCGTGGGGCGCGGGGACAGGGCCGGGCGCCCGTGGCGACTCCCGGCACGGCTCCCCGCGCCCCGCCAGCTAGGCCCCGGGCGCCGCGGCCCCCGTCCGGAGCCCGGAGAGGGGAGGAGAGCGCGGCTGCCGAGCCCCGGGAGTCGGAGCAGGATGCAGCCCGCGCGGAGCGAGGCCCGGTCGTCGGGATGGCCGCCCCCGCCGCCCTCGGAGCCCCCAGGCCCAGCCCTGCCCGGGGGCCACCGATCCCTCACCCCGCGCGCTGCCCTCCGCTTCGTGCAGCCCCCGCCGCGGCCTCTCCTCTCCGGGGCCCGGAGACACCGCGGGCGGTGCGGAGAGCCCGCTCTCGCCCGTCTCGCCACTTGCCGGCCCGAGCGCCCCTCACTCCGCGGAGCTCCGGGAAACGCTCCCAATGGCCCCGGGACCACCCCCGGTGCGCCCCCCACCAGCACCCGCCTTGCCGAGGCCGAGACCGCCACCGGCCCCAGCTCCCGACCCCGGCCCACCTCACCTCAGGCGGTTCCGGCGGCGCTGGACACAGGAAACTCCTGAGTCCCCGACTCCGGCTCTTCCCGACCCCCTCTTCGGTTAACTCCGCTTGTTTCTCTACAAAATGGCGCCGGAGGTCGCGCGCTCACGTCGCGGCCTTTCCCCTCCCCGTTCCCATTTCATCATTCGCTGCCCTCCTGAGGAGGCATGGCCCCAGCACCAACCAATGACTGCACCCCGCCCGCAGCCGCCACCCAATCACCGTCAGGTGCCCGCGGATTTAAACCAATCACACACTATCACTTGCAGAAGTCAAGGAAGAAACCAGGCTCCTGCTAGCAACTACCAATCCGGACTCCTACTTGGCGGGTTTCGGCCAATTGCCGCTCACCAGTCCCTAGGGACTAGACCGGAGCCTTCGCGCCTGCGCCCCATCGAGCGCCAATGGGGCGACACACAGAACTTCGACTGAGGGCTTCCACAGACTTCGCACCTGCTCTAGCGGCCTTCCACCAATGGGGGCTTGGCTTTGCCGCTGAGAAAGAATCAGTTAGGGAGGGGGCCCACAAACCCTCGTCACTCTGCGCGGGAAATGCTTTGAGTTAGAGTGAAACAGCCTTCCTTCACTCTGCTACGCCTTTCGAAGTGTCAGAGCCTGTAAACTGCGGGACTTCTCCAGCTTAAACATTCCCCTCTCCTCGTGTCCCCTTGGCGTAGAGCACCCCGAGCCAGAAAGCAAGCCAGCTTGTAACTAAAGTGGTAACGCTCTGCATCCCGGGGTATGTACTGGGTCCCCCCACCCCACCGCTTAACTGGTCCTCCGCCCCACTTCTGTCGCAAAAGTGATGAATCTTTTTCCGGCATTTGCATCGCCTTACGAGGAGCAGTGCATGCTGGAAAATGTAGTCTCCTAGGCTCTATTTTCGTCAAGACAACTTTCTCTTCAAGTTGTGCCTATTGAAGAAGGGATGTCTTACAGATAGGTAGGAAGCTAAGGTTCTATTTTTGGCTTACCATTTGTAAGCGGTATCAGAAAAGATACCTAAGCCTTTGCTCTCAGGAGAACAAAAGCAACAAAATCTTTTTTTTTTTTTTTTTTTTTTTTTGCTGTAACATCTATTCAATGTTAAGATTTTATGGTCATCTATTCACAAAAGAGGGGAGGCGCCTGACCAGGCAGGCGGTCGCGCAGTGAATAGAGCACTGCCCTGGGATTCTGTGGACCCACATTCCAAACCCTGAGGTCCTGGGCTTGAGCGTGGGATCATAAGTATGACTTCATGGCCGCTGGCTTGAGCCCAAAGGTTGCTGGCTTCAAGCGCATGGTTGCTGGCTTGAGCAAGAGGTCCATCACAGGCGCTGCTGTAGCCCCCTGTTCAAGGCACATGTGAGAAAGCAATGAGGGAATGACTAAGGTGCTGCAATGAAGCATCTAATTGCTCTCCCTTCCTGTCTGTCTTGCACCACCCACCCCATCACTAAAAAACAAAAAGAAAAAATGGGGGGAGGGAACACTGAGAAATGAAGTGTTGACAGTTGACTTTTAACTTTTTTTTTTTTTTTTTTTTTTTTTACAGGGACAGAGAGAAAGAGAGAGAGGGGGGGGGATAGATAGGGACAGACAGGAACGGATAGAGGTGAGAAGCATCAATCATTAGTTTTTCACTGCCATTGCGACACCTTAGTTATTCATTGATTGCTTTCTCACATGTGCCTTGACCACGGGCCTTCAGCAGACCGAGCAACCCCTTGCTGGAGCCAGCGACCTTGGGTCCAAGCTGGCGAGCTCTTTGCTCAAGCCAGATGGGCCCGCGCTCAAGCTGACGACCTTGGGGTCTTGAACCTGGGTCTTCTGCATCCCAGTCCGATGCTCCATCCACTGCGCCACCTTTTAACTTTTGTAAAAAAAAACCTATTCTCCTCATTACCCAGCTCAGAAGCACTATCTTTTGTGCCTAAAAATGCTTAAAAAATTTTTTTTTCTTAAGTTTTTACTTATTGATTTTTAGAGGAGGGGAGAGAGGGAGAGAAGCTTCACTTTAGTTGTTCATTGATTACTTCTGCACCTGTCTCAACAATTTTGATTACTTCTGCATCTGTCTCAACAAGGCAAGCCCAGGGTTTCAAACCTACCACCTCAATGTTTTGGGCCCACACTCCACCCACTGCGCCACCACACGTCAGGCACAAAATGCATTTTATTTTAAACTGTGGTAAAAACACAACATAAAAATTTACCATCTTCGCCTTTTTATTTTTTTGAGAGAGAGAAGGACAGGAATGGAGAGAGATGAGAAGCATCAACTTACAGTTGTGACATTTTTGTTTTTCATTGATTGCTTCTCATGTGCCTTGAGCAGCGGACTCTAGCTGAGCCAATGACTCTTTGTTCAAGGCATGATCATGGGATCATGTCTATGATCCCATGCTTGAGCCTGAGACCCTGTGGTCAAGCTAGTGACCTCAGGGTTTTGAACCTGGACCTCAGCATCACAGGTCGACTCTATCCACTGCGTCACCACCGGTAAGACCCATCTTAACCATTTTTAAGTATACCACACATTAGTGTTAACTAATCTAGTTAACATGTTAATTTAGTTAACATGTTAGTGTGCAACTGAACTTTTTTATGTGGTAAAACTAAAATTCTATATTCATAAAAGAGCTCGCGTCCTCTTCCAGTCCCTGACACCCACCATTGTACCTTCTATTTCTAATAGAGTTTGACTAGTTCAGACACCTCATGTGAATAGAAGCATGCACTATTTGTCTTTTTGTGGTAGGCGTATTTCACTTAAATATTCTTTTTGACACCTATTGGTTGGAGACCAACTCTGAGCAAACATTTACTGAGTGTCTTGTGTTCTCAAGTAACTGAATGAGACCCAAGATAACAAGGGCAAGGATTGCTTCAGGCTTGTTCCTATCTGTATTCCCAGCACCTACACTGTGTCTGTCACATGGCAGACATGTGAGCAAATTAAATCTTGAAAAGTTAGGCAAAGCGGACTTAAAAACATTATAATGTTAGTAGTAAAAGGCCCCTTAAAACAGACCAAGGATGAGGAATAAGGCCTTGTTTTTCTATGAAATTGCTAAATCCTCCGTAGATAGCAGGATTTTGGCCAAATTTATCAAAACAAAACACATAACCAAAGGAAAAAATGCATAGACCCACTGACTCAGCAATTCCCTGTGCAGAAACATTTTCTACAGATGAATAGTGCAAACTTGTATACAGATGAATGAATCAAGATAGTCACTGATGCATTGTTCACGGAGCCCCAAAAGATTAGAAACAATAGGGAACAGATTAAATAAACGTATGGTACTGTCCTACAGTGGAATGCTATGAAGTTTTTTAAAAGAATGAGGTTAACCTACATGTACTGATATGAAATGATGCCAAGAATTAAAAAGATGGCATAATCAGTATGTTACCATTTGTGTAGGAGAAAAGAACTATATTTACTTACAACAAAATACATGAAAAGGTCTGGAAAAATACACCCCCCCCCCACAACTGACACCAGTGGTCATCCTAGGGAGGGGACTGGAATGTGGAAGAATAAAGGGAGCTGAAGCTAACAGTCCATATATTACTGTCCTATTTGACCTGTTTTGTTTTGTTTTTTACAGTGACAGAGAGAGTCGGAGAGAGGCATAGCCAGGGACAGACAGACAGGAACGGAGAGAGATGAGAAGCATCAATCATCAGTTTTTCGTTGTGACACCTTAGTTGTTCATTGATTGCTTTCTCACATGTGCCTTGATGGCGGGCCTTCAGCAGACCAAGCAACCCCTTGCTGGCGCCAGCAACCTTGGGTCCAAGCTGGCGAGTTTTTTGCTCAAACCAGAGGAGCCCGCTCTCAAGCTGGTAACCTCGGGGTCTCAAACCTGGGTCCTCTGCATCCCAGTCTAACGCTCTATCCACTGCGCCACCGCCTGGTCAGGCCTATTTGACCTATTTATAAATATGAAGAGGATGTATTCATGTTTTGTGTATGTAATTTAAAATGTTTTTTTAAAGGATACCATGGCTGGATGGCTCAGTTGGTTAAGAGCATCATCCCAAATCGTAGAGGTTGCTGGTTCAATCCCCGGTCAAGGCACACACAGGAACAGATCTATGTTCCTGTCTCCCTCTTTCCTTCCTCCCTCTCTCAAACAATTAAAAAAAAAGAAGAAGAAGAATGCAAATTTAAAAATAAATAAAATAAAAAAGGCACAGCCTGACCTGTGGTGGGACAGTAGATAAGGTGTCAACCTAGAATGCTGAGGTTGCCAGTTCAAAGCTCCTGGCTTGCCCAGTAAAGGCACAAAGGAGAAGCAACTATGACAATGAGTTCATGCTTCCTGTTCCTCCCCATCCCCTTTTTCTCACTTTCTCTCCTCTCCCTAAAAGCAATAAAAAAGACCCAGATTGTCTGTAATTCTACAACTAGTTCAGATCTCAAACATAAATCTAAAATTTGAAATAAAGCTGAGTTGCCTTTTCCCATTGCAGCCAGTCTTTGCCCAGAAAACGGTATGCTGCTTTATACTGACGCTGCTCCCAGAGACCCCCCAGCCAACTGATAGCCCCTCCCCCACCCCCACTCCCCTGGTTGTACCAACAGCACTCCCAGGACTTGACCTGCCTTGGGGCCTTAACCAAATACTTACAGGATTCCACAATAGCCTGGAGATCAAAGTCCTTCAACTGTGTGTTATGAATTCATAGTGACTTGGGGTGGTGAACACACAATACAATATTCAGGTGATTTATTATAGAATTGTATACTTGACACCTATATCATTTATTAGCCAATGTCACCCAATATATTCAATTAAAAAAAGGAAAAGAAATGAATTTGTGGTGTCATGTACCCATCCTAGAAAGCAGAGACTGCTTACAAACCGAAAGGGGTATGGTGATCACCTGTTGCCCTTTTTTCATTTTACCGAAAGACATAGTTGGAAATCATGCCCAGACAAACTAGTACTGTAACTAAAGACCTTCACAAAGGATTCACTGAATCACCTTTAATTCAGCAATTATGTGCCCTGAGGTTCAAATGTATTTTAGAAATAGGGTAGTTCAGCCAGCTGTAATTAGTCACCTGGTCTCTCCCTCATCTTCTTCCAGTAGTCCTCCACCCATCCCCCCAATTAATTATGCATCCAAGAGTCTGGAATAACTTGACTATTTTAAGTGTTTCCCAGAATAGCCTGGAGAGGTACTAGGAAACAAAAACCTAGTAAATTGGGTTGGGGTGGAAGCAAAAAATACCTAGAAGAGAAAGGACTTGGAGACTTGGAGATCTGTGCAAATCATGCTCTAAACTGTTTGGAGGTGCTGAAGAGAAGGGTAAGCAGATATACAAGGCCTTATCAGTCTGTGTTCTAGTAATTCCCACTTACAATACTACCATACGATTCTCCGTCTTATCCAAAGCCACTCATTGACAGCCTAACTCTAAATTCTGATCTCCTTCTATCCCATTGCCACTGCCGAGCCTTCTGACTCCCTGGGCGCCTAGGCTTTGGTATGGCTTCAGTGGCTCTGTGCTGAAGAGAGGATGTCTCGGCATGCACATAGCAAAATGCCTACTGAGAAATTCTGAAACCCAAGTCCTAACGCATGCTGTGCCCCTAACTTTTTCTGAGACCTTGGAAAAGTCACTTCCCCACCTTGGACTTCTTTTTCCCTCTTTACTGTTTGGATGATATTGGAAAAGCTTTATGGGGCTTCTAGATTGTGGGCTGTGAATCTCTAGGAAACCAAAGGTTTACTGTGGGATTCTTCTGTGTATATTGTTTTCTTTGGGGGTCTTTTAAATTTTTTTCTTTTTGCCTGACCAGGAGGTGGCACAGTGGATAGAGCAGTGGTTCTTAACCTGGGTTCTATCAAACCCTAGGGGTTCGATGAGTCGGTCTCAGGGGTTCGGAGAAGCCTCTGCCGCGGAGGTAAAGACACACTTGTGTAAAGTCGTGATGACACGCCCCGCTTGGCCATCACTTGCTGCAGAGGATCACGTTACATTGCTTGGCCAACCAGTGCTGCGGGGAATTTAGTGCGCGCAGTAGTCAACGGCTGTCATAGTTGTATGTCGTGTGGTTTCTTTCTTAATATTTTAATCCATACTAAATATGTCGAGCAAAAAAAGAAAGTGGTCGGACGAATATGTACAACATGGATTCACACGTATCACCGAACGGGATGGGAGTCAGCGTCCTATCTGCATGATATGCAATGCCAAGTTGAGCAACTCTAGTCTCGCACCGGCAAAACTAAAGGAACACTTCTTGAAGCTGCATGGAGATGGTGAATACAAGAACACAACGCCTGCTGAAATCAAGGTGAAACAAGCCAGATTCGATGAAAGGGCCACTCAGCCTGCTCTTGGATTTGTACCCGTTAACAAACTGATCTTCACAGCATCGTACGAAGTTGCTTACTTGATCGCAAAGCAGGGTAAGCCACATACCATCGGTGAAACACTCGTAAAACCAGCTGCGTTAAAGATGGCGAATCTGGTACTCGGAACAGCGGCCGAAGGTAGATTATCCCAAATTCCTCTTTCAAATGACACCATCAGCAACAGAATAGAGAACATGAGTAAAGACATCTTGGCTCAAATAGTTGCAGATCTAATTTCAAGTCCGGCAAAATTCAGTCTTCAACTTGACGAGACCACAGACGTTTCTAATCTAAGCCAGCTTGCTGTTTTTGTGTGCTATGTGAAAGAAGACATGATAAAAGAAGATTTTTTATTTTGTAAGCCTCTTACAACAACAACTAAGGCAGCCGATGTGAAGAAGCTTGTGGATGACTTCTTCAGACACAACAATCTTTCATGGGATATGGCTTCTGCAGTTTGTACGGACGGAGCTCCAGTCACGCTGGGAAGAAAGTCTGGTTTCGGTGCGCTAGTAAAAGCCGATGCACCACACATCACTGTTACGCATTGTATTCTGCACAGGAATGCGTTGGCAACTAAAACCTTGCCTCCAAAAATGGCAGATGTATTAAAAACTGTGGTGGAATGTGTGAACTATGTGCGAAATAGTGCTCTGAGGCACCGCATCTTCAGTGAGCTGTGTAAAGAAATGGGACCTGAATTCGAGGTACTCCTGTACCATTCTAATGTTCGGTGGTTATCCTGGGGACAGGTGCTGAATCGTGTTTTTGCCATGTGTGTGGAATTAGCCATGTTTTTGCAAGAGCAGCAACATTGTCATGCAGATTGCTTCAAAAATCCTGAATTTGCCTGACCTGTGGTGGCGCAGTGGATAAAGCATCGACCTGGGAACACTGAGGTCGCCAGTTCAAAACCCTGCACTGGTCTGGTCAAGGCACATATGGGAGTTGATGCTTCCAGCTCCTCCCCCCTTTCTCTCTTTCTCTCTTTCTCTCTCTCTCTCTCTCTCTCACTCACTCTGTGTCTCCTCTCTAAAATGAATAAAATAAAAAAAATCCTGAATTCATTGCGATTTTAGCGTACATGGCTGATATATTCGCAGCTCTCAATCATCTCAATCAGCAGATTAAGGGTGGTGGAATCAACATCATGGAAGCGGAAGAAAACCAGAAGGCTTTTCAAAAAAACTACTGTATGGAGCCTGACCTGTGGTGGCGCAGTGGATAAAGCGTCGACCTGGGAAACACTGAGGTCGCCGGTTCAAAACCCTGCACTGGTCTGGTCAAGGCACATATGGGAGTTGATGCTTCCAGCTCCTCCCCCCTTTCTCTCTTTCTCTATCTCTTTCTCTCACTCTGTGTCTCCTCTCTAAAATGAATAATAAAAAAAAAAAAAAACAAAAAAACTACCGTATGGAAACGACAAGTAGATAACAATAACTTCGCAAACTTTCCCCTTCTGGACGACTGTGTAAGTAAGATCGAAGATGTGTCTGGAATCAGAGACGGTTCTGTACCCATGAAACTGAAGCAAACAATTGCCATGCACTTAGATGAGCTTGCAAAGTCTCTCGACGGATATTTCCCTACAAGAGAGTCATATCCAGCATGGGTGAGACAGCCATTTACGTTTACTGTTGAGACAGCGGATGTCAATGATGAATAACTTGATGAAATCATTGAAATTCAGCAGAGCGAGGTATAACTGCAGCTCTTCAGAACAACAACACTCTCAACTTTTTGGTGTCGACAAATGGAAAAGTACCCAGTTATTGCTAAGAAAGCCCTGGAATTTTTTATACCATTTGTTACAATATATCTTTGCGAGCAATCCTTTTCGAGGATGCTAGACATAAAAATGAAGAAAAGGAACAGACTTTGCTGTGAAGATGCCATGAGAGTAGCACTTGCCAAGGTGAAACCACGCATATCTGAACTGGTCTCCCAAAAACAACAGTGGAAGTCACACTGATTTGCAGGTATGTAATTAGGGCAATGCTTTATTCTGGCCCCCAAAAAAGTATTTTGTGGATTCAAAACGACAAAAAACAAATTAAATTTAAAATTAAAAAAATAAAGTTATTTAAAAAATGTTAAATTCTTAAAAAAATCCAAATTTATTTTTTATTTTTTTTTTCCGAATTTATTTTTAATCAGTCAAATAGTAAAAATATATTTTCGGGGGCTAAAATTCTTTTATGGGGCCGAAATATTTTTGGGGGCCAGAATAAAGTAATACCGTAATTTGTTGTGAGTTCATGCACTTTGTTGGTTTTGTTCTTTGAGCAAGGTGATGTTCATGCATGGCTCATTTTGTGCACCAGTAAAAAAACATATTCCTATGTCCTGAGTTTGGAAAAAAAATCATATTTTATTTATCACTAAAGAAGGGTTCGGTGAATGTGCATATGAAACTGGTGGGTTTGGTACCTCAAAAAAGGTTAAGAACCACTGGGATAAAGTGTCAGACTGGAATGCGGAGGACCCAGGTTCGAGACCCCGAGGTCGCACAATTGAGCGTGGGCCCATCTGGCTTGAGGAAAAGCTCGCCAGCTTGGACCCAAGGTTGCTGGCCCCAGCAAGGGGTTGCTCGGTCTGCTGAAGGCCCGCGGTCAAGGCACATGTGAGAAAGCAATCAATGAACAACTAAGGTGTCGCAATGAAAAACTGATGATTGATGCTTCTCATCTCTCTCTGTCCCTGTCTATCCCTCTCTCTGATTCTCTATGTCTCTGTTAAAAAAATTTTTTTTGTTTTTTTGCCCTTAAAAGTAAACTTATTTATTTATTTATTTGTATTTTTCTGAAGTGAGAAGCAGGGAGGCAGAGAGACCGACTCTCACATGCGCCTGACCGGGATTCACCCAGCATACCCATTAAGGGTCGATGGTCTGCCCATCTGGCCAATTGCACCATTGCAACTGGAGCCATTCTATTACCTGAGGAGGAGGCCATGGAGCCGTCCTCAACGCCCAGACCAATTTTGCTCCAGTAGAGCCTTGGCTGCAGGAGAGTGTTGGTCAAATAAGTTTGTAAAGATGATATATATGTTTGCTCGCTTATAGTTTGCATTGGGTGTGGGAGACAGGCTGTAAGCCTGCAAAGTCATTAGAGCCTAAGACTTAGTTTTAAAACTAAGCTTTTACCCATACCCTTGACTGATTGCATGATGTGGGGTGGTACACTCTCATGAGGAATCCCATTATGCCTCAGATAAGTGACTTTGTATCAGAGACTTCCTTGTTTGTATATTGGATGAAAGGTTTTGATTTTTACACTATAAATGGGGCACACCTGGAGCTTGCTCTCTCTGGGTTTCTGAGATTAGCTTTAGAGAGGAGAGCAGAGAAAGGCCCTGTGGAGGAGAGGAGAAGCAGCCAAGATGGTGGAGTGCTAAAGGAGAAGCCAGTTAGTGCACAGTTTGTGCAGGGAGAAGGAGATGGGGAACAGAGGTGAATAAGGCTGGTGAGCTAGAAACCTTTGATTCTAGGAACATCGGATAAATCAGTAGCTTTGTGAGCACTGAATGAGTGGGTTTTGGAGCTCAGTGTGTGTTTTTACTTGTCCGCCGGGTGCAAGCTAGGATAAAAGCTCATGGCGCACCAGTTCTTGGCTCCGTTGTTTCATTACAGACCATCTGAATCTAATGCGAACCTGCGTGGGCCGGGCGGCTGTGATGCTCGCCCTGACTACTGGCTTTACACCGTCTGTCCAAATCAAATGTGAACCTGCATGGGCCGGGCGGCTGAGATACTCGCCCTGACTACTGGCTTTACACCGTCTGTCCAAATCAAATGTGAACCTGCATGGGCCAGGTGGTTGTGATGGTGGACGTGGCTTTACAGAGGGGAAGAGAGAGATAAAGAGGAAGGAGAGGGGGAAGGGTGGAGAAGCAGATGGGCGCTTCTCCTGTGTGCCCTGACCGGGAATTGAACCCAGGACCTCCACACAAGGGCTGATGCTCTACCACATTTGGTTTTGTTGTCAAATCAATCAGTGTAGTGAAGAAAAAAGACAAATTTACACTGTTTTTCTCACTCCACAACTCAGGACCCTGTGATATAGGGACTGAGTTTTACGGATCATAAAACTGAAGCTTAGAGAGGTTGAGTCACTTGCTCCAAGCCAGTAGCAGAGAGCAAACGCTAGAACACAAGCTGTCTGTAGGGTTGATGCTGGACATGGCCCTTTCCCCTCCCCCATCCCTGGTGCTATGGCCATGAGATAGAGGGTAGTGGAACTGCAGCTAAGGTTTTACTAAGAGCAATGGAACTGAGTCACCAGATGTTCTGAAGGAGAAACCGAACACAGAACAGGCGTCTACTCTTCCCCATTACTCCTTACTGCCTACGTGACTGCTTGCCTGCTTGCCGATAGACAAAAGATTTCACTTGAGTAATTTCCCAGGGCTTAGCTATTGTAAGGCCAGGAGACAAGGCCACCATCACAGCTGCCTGGCCAATGCAGGTTCGCATTAGATTCGAACAGACGAAGCCAAGAACTGGTGAGCCATCAGCTTTAATTCTAGCTTGCACCCGGCGGGCAAGCAAAAACACACACTGGGCTCCAAAACCCACTCATTCAGTGCTCACAAAGCTACTGACTTATCTGAGTTTCCTAGAATCAAAGCTTTCTAGCTCACCAGACTTATTCACCTGTTTCCCATCTCCTCTCTGCACAAACTGGCTTTTTCCTCAGCACTCCGCCATCTTGGCTGCTTCTCCTCTCCCCCACGTGGCCTTAATCTGCTCTCCTCTCTAATACTAACCTCAGGAATCCAGAGAGAGCAAGCTCCCGGCCTGCCCCACTGTATAGCGTAGATTCAAAAGCTTTAATCCAATCTACAAACAAGGAAGTCTCTGATACAAAGTCCCTTATCTGAGACATACTGGGAGGATTCCTTCTGAGAGTGCACCACCCTACATCATCCAATCAGTCCAGGGTGTGGGGAAAAGCTTACTTTTAAAACTTGCACGTGGGCAGCGCCATATTTAACAAAGTGAGCATAATATATTTCATCTGCCCAACAGCTATGAAAACTGCAGCCTCCTCTGAGGGCCGCAAGAGCTTTCACCAGGCTGCTGCTATAGGTGCTATAACCGCTTCATCTGGTCCTCCTTGTGATTTCTTCGGGATCCCGCAACAACACCTGACCGATGTTCTAGGTCTGGACCTCCTGCGTTCCACTGTCTGACTTTAGACCTCACATTTTCAGCCACCACACGCTAAGCTGTGCTTTGGAAACCCCCCTGCCTATGGGGCCTCCCAGCTGTAATGTTCAGTAGCCCATTAGTAACCAGATAGTTTCCAAACCAGGAAGTGTGATGCCGAGTGTAACTGGGTAGTTTAAGTTATAGTGAAAAAGTAAAACCACAAAGGTAGACTATAGTGAGACAGGTTCTGAAAATGCTGCTGTATGTTTGGTGTTTTCCAGTTGAGTTTACATTTGAGTTCTTCCATTCTCTCCTGGAAAATGAAAGTTGGAGTACACGGAAGGGGATACACCCAAGAGAAGCAGGTTCTGGTGGGAGGATGGGTGACTCCAGTCTCTGAAAAACCCTACCAGAAACTGAGGAAGATCCTAATGAGCCCGAGCAGGTCATACTGGGGGCACCATGGATCCTGAGGCTCATGTGTTAGAGAGATAGTGATCCTGACAGCACGTGCTTCTGTGGAACAGTGCTTCTTCAAGTCTAGTCCCCTGACCACCAGCAGCAGCAACATCTGGGAACGTGGCAGAGCGGCAGAATGGGCACATTCCAGCAAAGGGCTAAGCCTTGCAGAGATGATCCCCACGTCTTTGGGCATTGTTGGTCAAATAAGTTTGTAAATATGATATATATCAGGGGTCCCCAAACTTCTTACACAGGGGACCAGTTCACTGTCCCTCAGACCGTTGGAGGGCCGCCACATACAGTACTCCATACACTGACCGCCAATGAAAGAGGTGCCCCTTCCGGAAGCGCAGCGGGGGCCGGATAAATGGCCTCAGCTGGCCGCAATTTGGCCCATGGGCCATAGTTTGGGGACCTCTGATATATATGTTTGCTCACTTATAGTTTGCATTGAGTGTGAGGGACAGGCTATTAGCAGGAAGGGTTGTTATAGCCTAAGGCTTAGTTTAAAGGCTAAACCTTTCCCACCCTTTTAATACTAAGATCTTTTCAAAACTAAGCTTTTCCCCACACCCTTGACTGACTGCATGATGTGGGGTGGTGCATTCTCATGAGGAATCCCATTATGCTTCAGATAAATGACTTTGTATCAGAGACTTCCTTGTTTGTATATTGGATTAAAGGTTTTGATTTCTACACTATAAAATGGGGCAGAGGCCTGACCTGTGGTGGCGCAGTGGATAGAGCGTCGACCTGGGAACACTGAGGTTGCCAGTTCAAAACCCTGCACTGGTCTGGTCAAGGCACATATGGGAGTTGATGCTTCCAGCTCCTCCCCCCTTTCTCTCTCTCTCTTTCTCTCTCTCTCTCTCACTCTGTGTCTACTCTCTAAAGTGAATAAAAAAAAAAAAAAAAGGGGCAGAGGAGCTGTAAAGCCAGTAGTCACGGCCACAATCACAGCCGCCCGACCCACGCAGGTTCGCATTAGATTCGAACAGTCGGTAATGAAACAATGGAGCCAAAAACTGGTGAGGCATCAGCTTTAATTCTAGCTTGCACCCAGCGGGCAAGCAAAAACACACACTGGGCTCCAAAACCCACACATTCAGTGCTCACAAAGCTACTGACTTATCCGAGTTTCCTAGAATCAAAGGTTTCTAGCTCACCAGACTTATTCACCTCTGTTTCCCATCTCCTCCTGCACAAACTCTTAACAAACTGGCTTCTTCCTCAGCACTCTGCCATCTCGGCTGCTTCTCCTGGCCTTCACGTGGCCTTACTCTGCTCTCCTCTCTTCTACCTCAGGAACCAAGAGAGAGAGCAAGCTCCTGGTCTGCCCCCATTTATAGCATAGAAAATCCAAACCTTTAATCCAATTATACATACAAGAAAGTCTCTGATACAAAGCCACTCATCTGAGGCATAATGGGATTCCTCCCTACATCACCACCCTTCATCATCCAATCAGTCAAGGGTGTGGAGAAGAGCTTACTCTTAAAACAAAGCCTTAAGCTATAACAACCCGGCCTGCTTACATTACAACTTTTCCCCCACAGCCATCACAAGCATAAGGGCAAATAGTATCTATCACCTGGGTGACAGGCTTCCATGTGGGCGGCACCATCTTTAACAAAGTGAGCATATTATATTTTATCTGCCGAACAGGAGCCCATGCAGGAGAAGAGCAGAGAAAGGCCACGTGGAGGAAAGGAGAAGCAGCCAAGATGGCGGAGTGCTGAAGGAGAAGCCAGTTTGTGCAGAGAGAAGGTGTTGGGAAGATAAAATATATTATGCTCACTTTGTTAAAGTTGGCGCTGCCCACATGAAAGTTTGTTGATATTAATGTGTGTTTGGGGACAGGCTGTGGGCAGGCTGGGTCGTTATAGCCTAAGGCTTAATTTTAAGAGTAAGCTTTTCCCCACACCCTTGACTGATTGGATGATGTGGGGTGGTGCACTCTCATGAGGATTCCTCCCATTACGCCTCAGATAAGTGACTTTGTATCAGAGACTTCCTTGTTTGTAGATTGGATTAAGGGTTTGTATTTCTACACTATAAAGTAGGACATACCGGGAGTTGCTCTCTCTGGGTTCCTGAGGTTAGTATTAAGAGAGAAGAGCAGATTAAGGCCACGTGCAGGAGAGGAGAAGTAGCCATGATGGCAGAGTGCTGAGGAAGAAGCCAGTTTGTACAGAGTTTGTGTAGAGAGAAGGAGATGGGAAACAGAGGTGAATAAGTCTAGTGAGCTAGAAGCCTTTGATTCTAGGAAACTTGGATAAGTCAGTAGCTTTGTGAGCAATGAATGAGTGGGTTTTGGAGCCCAGTGTGTGTTTTTGCTTGCCCGCCGGTGCAAGCTAGAATTAAAGCTAATGGCTCACCAGTTCTTGGCTCCATTGTTTCATTACCGACTGTTCAAATCTAATGCAAACCTGCACTGGCCAGGTGGCTCTGATGGTGGCCTTGGCCACAGCTACTGGCTTTAAAGGAGGTGATGGGGAACAGAGCTGAATAAGGCTGGTAAGGTAGAAACCTTTGATTCTAGGAAACTTGGATAAGTTAGTAGCTTAGTGAGCTCTGAATGAGTGGGTTTTGGAGCCCAGTGTTTGTTTTTGCTTGCCCGCCAGGTGCAAGCTAGAATTAAAGCTGATGGCTCACCAGTTCATGGCTCCTGTGTTTCATTACCGTCTATCCTAATCTAATGCAAACCTGCGTGGGCAAGGTGGCTGTGATGGTAGCTATGGCTACTGGTTTTACAGACATCTTTGAAGAATTGAAAGAGCAGGAAGGCCAGAGCCCAGAGAAGTATCCAGAGGGGTGCCTGGTCCTCCAGGGTCAGCCCTTTATCCTCTGGGAAGCGTTTGACGGGCTGGGTGTGTGGAGGTGCCGGGAGACTAACCAAGCAGCTACTACCGGAGACCAGAAGAGGCGGTGGCAGTATGAATGGAGGGAAGAAGAACCCGGAGATGTGGTAGGTAGGAATGTAGGGCTTTGGCAACTGATGGCGTGTGAAAGCTGAGGGAGAAAAAGTAGATGGTCCGCCACTGGATGCCTCCCCCCATGGAGCAGTGTTGGGCAGATAAAATATATTATGCTCAATTCGTTAAAGATGGCGCTGCCCACATGCAAGTCCATTGATATTAATCTGTATTTGGGGACAAGCTGTGGGCAGGCCAGGTCATTATAGCCTAAGGCTTAGTTTTAAAAGTAAGCTTTTCCCCACACCCTTTCTGATTGGATGATGTAGGGTGGTGCACTCTCATGAGGAATCCTCCCATTATGCCTCAGATAAGTGACTTTGTATCAGAGACTTCCTTGTTTGTAGATTGGATTAAAGGTTTGGATTTCTACACTATAAAGTGGGGCAGACTGGAAGCTTGCTCGCTCTCTCTGTTCCTGAGATTAGCATTAGAGAGGAGAGCAGAGAAAGGCCATGTAGAGGAGGCCAGGAGAAGCAGCCAAGATGGCGGAGTGCTGAGGGAGAAGCCAGTTTGAGCAGAGTTTGTGCTGGAGAAGGAGATGGGGAACAGAGATGAATAAGTCTGGTGAGCTAGAAGCCTTTGATTCTAGGAAACTCGGAAAAGTCAGTAGCTTTGTGAGCACTGAATGAGTGGGTTTTGAAGCCCAGTGTGTGTTTTTACTTGCCTGCTGGGGGGTGCAAGCTAGGATTAAAGCTGATGGCTCACCAGTTCTTGTCTTCGTTGTTTCATTGCCGACTGTTCGAATCTAATGCGAACCTACATGGGCCGGGCGGCTGTGATGGTGGCCTTGACCACTGGCTTTACACACAAATAAAGTCCATGGCTCCCACAGGCCGAAGCTGGGGGAACCAGAGCAGCTGGCGGAGCGTGGATGTACTGTCAGGCAGGTTGCCCTGGAAGAGCCATCAGAGAGCCGAAGCCCTGAGAAGGGCTATTCTTGAGCCCCTGCTTAAGGAAGGCAGAGAGTCCTAGCTCACTGGGACAGTCAAGCCCTGGAGGCCTGAGGACCAGTGGAGGCTGAATACGGTCCAGAGCCCTGAGAGAGGCAGTGTGTTTGAGCAGTTGAGCAAGGAGGGTACGGACAAGGCCTTGGGCTGTGTGATGGAGCTGCGTGACCTAGAAGAAAGGTAGCCAGGCACTGAGGGGGCAGAAGCCAGACTGGAGTGGGCCCGGAGCTGAGAGAGGGAAGCTGTAGCTGGGGGTGGGTGGGAGGCGTTTTCTTTTTCTTATAAGATGGAGAGATTGGTGCACCTTTAAATGCTAATAAAGTTCTTTTTAAAAGAAGTTATCTGGAGGCATAAGGGAAAGGAAGAAAGGAAGAAAGAAAGGAAGTTATCTCTCCTCCTGGTGATGTGAAGTGATCTGGGTGGAGCTTGGCTTTAGAGAGCTGGAGGGACAAAGTCTGCTCTGTTTTTCTGAAGCCCTGGCTGAAGGTCTCAGTTGGAGCATCATCTCCAAGTGCAGAGGTTGCTGGCCCCACTCCTGGTCAGGGCACAGGGAGGAACAGCTGGGTCTCAGTCAGGGCAGCATCTGCAAGTGCAGAGGTTGCTGGCCCCACCCCTGGTCCGGGCACAGAGAGGAACAGCTAGATGTTCCTGGCCCCCACCCTTCCACTCTCCCTAAAATCAATAAATCAAAATTTAAAAAATTAAATATTTGGGCTTAGATCATCTCTCCGGCCCTCCTCAGGACTGTTTCTCTCCCAGGACTGTCTCTTCGGTGACAGCTCCCTGTGGAGGGACACTGGAACCACTCTTCCCCAGGCTGCAGACTTTGGGGAGAGGAAAGGCTGTCATCCTGCACCCCGCCCCAGGCCTCGGAGTTCTCCCTCTGGGGCACCAGGTCTGCACTGGCTGCCCCGGGCCTCCGTAAACCTCTCCCTCACAGGAAGCTGCAAGCCAGGTCGGTGTCCTGTGGAGGACAAGGGCACAGAGGTCATTGCAGCACCGCCCGGCCTGGTGGCAGGAGGCCCTGGTGCCCAGAGCTAAGCCAGGACCTGCAGAAGAAGCGGCTGAGGACGTCAGAGAAGGCCGGTCTGTCCCCAGACGCTGCCAGCGGCAATTCCCCAGGTCTCTTTTGTGTTAAAATTTTTAATTGATTTTCTTTTTTTAAAAAAATTTATTTATTGATTTTAGAGAGAGCAATCACTGTTGTCTCACTTATGGATGCATTCATTGGTTGATTCTTAGATGTGCCCTGCCTGGGGGTCAAACCTGCAACCTTGGTGTATCAGGATTATACTCTTACCAGCTGAGTGACCCAGCCAAGGCCCAAGCTTTTTAACTTTTGTTTATTGATTTTAAATATTTATTTTTTTAATTTTATTTTATTCATTTTAGAGAGGAGACACAGAGAGAGAGAGAAAGGGGGGAGGAGCTGGAAGCATCAACTCCCATATGTGCCTTGACCAACCCAGTGCAGGGTTTTGAACTGGCGACCTCAGTGTTCCCAGGTTGATGCTTTATCCACTGCACCACCACAGGTCAGGCTTGTTTATTGATTTTAGAAGAGAGACAGAAATCTCGATCTGTTCCTCTATGTGCCCTGACCAAGGATCAGTCAGGTAATCTCTGTGTATTAGGACAACGCTCTAACCAATCCAGCTATCTAGCTGGGGCCTGAACTCCTTTTGTAACTGCCTTCCAACCACCAAAACGCTGCTCCTAGACATGAGCCTACCCACTCTTCCATGGTCACTACTTTCCCACACCCTCTTCCTGGACCTTGGGACCCCCACCTCCATCCCCTTTGCTTACAGTTGTGACAGGTGCCTCTCTCGCATCCATTTCTTCTTTTTTCACTTTTTTTTTTTTTTACAGGAACAGAGAGAGAGTCAGAGGGAAGGATAGATAGGGACAGACAGGCAGGAACAGAGAGATGAGAAGCATCAATCATTAGTTTTTCATTGCCATTGCGACACCTTAGTTGTTCATTGATTGCTTTCTCACATGTGCCTTGACCGTGGGCCTTCAGCAAACCGAGCAACCCCTTGCTGGAGCCAGCGACCTTGGGTACAAGCTGGCGAGCTCTTTGCTCAAGCCAGATGGGCCCCCGTGCTCAAGCTGGCAACCTCGGGGTCTCGAGCCTGGGTCTTCCTCATCCCAGTCCGACGCTCTATCCACTACACCACCGCCTGGTCAGGCTCCATTTCTTCTTTCAACAAGTATGTGAGTACTTACTGCTAGGTTAAAACACAACATTTAACCCAGTAAATGGGAAGACCTAATTGGTTTTATTAAGTGATTCATAAATTGGGCAGCATCCCATCTCACAACTAAAAGGGCACTCTGAGGGGTTGTACAAAACGGAGGGTATTTGTAGGGACATCTTTAGGGGAGAGAAGGGAAAGGTTCGTATGCAGAGTGCCTCTTCTTTCTATGGGGGCTGGAGAGGACCCCTGTGACAGATTGCTTTACTGCTGCTTAGCTAGAAAATTCCCACCATCCTAAGCAGCTCACCATCCTGATCTGTTTCAGGCTTGGACCATGCCCTCCACAGTCCGAGGCTGGCCACACTGAAGGTTCCAGTTCAGACTCCTCGGGTTCCAGTTCTAGCGCTGCCCTAGGTAAGCACAGCTTGCACTGGGATACCACCTCTCCAAGCTTGCGATTCTTCATCTGTGAAATGGGGGTAATGACAGTGCCTACTGTGGAATTTCTCTACAGGGTTAAGTGAGATGAACTGTGTAAAGTACTCGGTGCCCAGCATAGAGAAACTTCATATACTCAGTCATTTATTTGACAGTTGTTTTTTATTCAACAGCTTTTAAGTGCCTCTCATGCTCCAGGTATTGAAACTATAGCGGCAAGAAAAATAAAGCAAGGTTTCTGCATTCATCAGTCTTGCATTTACACGGGATTGGGGGGGGGGTGGCAATAATAAATAACTAAATAATGCTAGTAGTGAAGGTGGTATGAAAAGGACTGAAGGAGAACAAGCTGCCCGAGTGGCAAAGCTGTGGGAGGCCTGGGGAGGCAGGCAGCGATTTCTGGTTGGGGAGACCTGTCTGGCAGAGTGTAAAGCCAGTAGCCACGGCCACCATCACAGCCGCCTGGCCCATGCAGGTTTGCATTAGATTCAGACAGACGGTAATGAAACAATGGAGCCAAGACCTGGTAGGCCATTAGCTTTAATCCTAGCTTGCACCCAGCGACCAAGAAATACACCCAGTGGGAAAACACTTCCCTTTCCATTCAGGGTTCCAAAGCCACTGACTTATCTAAGTTTCCTAGAATCAAAGGTTTCTACCTCACCAGCCTTATTCACCTCTGTTCCCCATCTCCTTCTCTCTGCACAAACTCTGCACAAACTGGCTTCTCCTTCAGCACTCCGCCACCTTGGCTGCTTCTCCTCTCCTCCATGTGGCCTTTCTCTGCTCTTTTCTAGCATGGGCTCCTCCTAGAATATAATCGCTCTTCCCCAGAACATCGAGATCTCTCTTCCTTTTAAAACCTTTTGGTACGAAAGTTCTCCCCCAATACACATTAATATAATCACGCTCATCCCAAGCAAGAAGGGCAACTAATATTATCACCTGGGTGATGGGCTTCCACGTGGGCAGCACCATCTTTAACACAGTGAGCATAATATATTTTATCTGCCCAACAATCCACCCCTATGCTCACTTTACTACCCACAATCTACACCACCGGCATCTCTGTGCAAGGAAATTAGTCACATTACACAAATTACAACAACATGACAAATCATACAATTTCAACAATTACAAAGATACATTTCATCAGTCTCTGAGCACTTTGCCAAAAGTGCAAAATGTCCTCGGCCTTCTCTCTTGCCATTTGAAAGGTTTCCCGGGGCAGGGGGACGGCCTCCATCAAAGCCACCCCCACCTCCATCAGGGTATTTCACATTGTCCAAAATCCATAACTCCATCCAACAAAGGAGCCAGTGCTCACTCCAGTTGTAGTTTAGGAAATCAGTCCAAGTACATGGGTCTCAGCCACCACCCTCATCCTTGCCGTCCTGGCCAGTCTTACACTGTCCCAAAGAGGAGCACGTGACAATGGCAGTCACCATTTTTATCTCTGCTCCAGAGAGCATGATGGCATCCACCCCTATGTCTCAAAATTGCAGACCTACCAGGGGCATAGCAGGTACTCCTTGTTGCTGGGCTCTCACCTTCAGGAGACTGTGGATTGCAACTTCAGACTGATTCTTTTCATTCTCCAAAGAGGAACCGCAAACACCAGCTCCCGTCACCGGCCTTGAACCCTGGGTTGCTGCCGCCTTCTGCTCCATGGGCCTTGCAGCCCCAATTCCAGCTTCACCCTCGGCCTCCCACAGCTGCTGGCTCTCCACAACGTTCAGGGCAATCTGCAACTCATGAACCTGTGATTCCTTCTCTAGTGGCTGCTCCATTTCCAAGACAATCTCACAAACCTGGTCGGCCTCCTTCTCCTGTGCTTGCTCCAGCTCCAGGGTCAGTATCTCTTTCTCCCATGTTTCCTTCCACTGCTCGGTATGCAGGTCCTGGGCAGCCTCCTCCATAGAGCTCTTGGTTTCCTCACGCATGGCTGTAAAAGTCAGCCAGCCTACAACCCCCAAAAGGACAGCCATGGGGAACCATAACAGCAGCCAGTCCTCTACTCCACCCCTCACAGATGGTGGTGGCTCCATACCTATCTGTATCGAATCCTGCCACAGACTACGCCAAATGTAAAGCCAGTAGCCAAGGCCACCATCAGAGCCGCCTGGCCAGTGCAGCTTTGCATTTGATTCGGACAGACAGTAATGAAACAACGGAGCCAAGAACTGTTGGGCCATTAGCTTTAATCATAGCTTAAAATGGCCTGTAAGAAATACACACAGTGGGAAACACTTCCGTTTCCATTCAGGGCTCCCAAAGCCACTGACTTATCCGAGTTTCCTAGAATCAAAGATTTCTACCTCACCAGCCTTATTCACCTGTTCCCCATCTCCTTCTCTCTGCACAAACTCTGCTCAAACTGGCTTCTCCCTCAGCACTCCGCCATTTGGCTGCTTCTCCTGGCCTCCTCCATGAGGCCTTTCTCTTCTCTGCTCTCTAATGCTAACCTCAGGAACAGAGAGAGCAAGCTCCCAGTCTGCCCCACATTATAGTGTAGATTCAAAACCCTTAATCCAATCTACAAACAAGGAAGTCTCTGATACAAAGTCACTTATCTGAGGCATAATGGGAGGATTCCTCATGAGAGTGCGCCACCCCACATCATCCAATCAGTCAAGGGTGTGGGGAAAAGCTTACTCTTAAAACTTGCACGTGGGCAGCGCCATTGTTGGGCAGATAAAATGTATTATGCTCACTTTGTTAAAGATGGTGCTGCCCACATGGAAACCCATCACCAGGTGATATTATTTGCCCTTATGCTTGGGATGGGTGTGGGGGACAGGCTATAAGAAGGCCCAGTCATTATAGCCTAAGGCTTAGTTTTAAGAGTAAGTTTTAAGAGTGCTGAGGAAGAAGCCAGTTTGTGCAGAGAGAAGGAGATGGGAAACAGAGGTGAATAAGTCTGGTGAGCTAGAAACCTTTGATTCTAGGAAACTCGGATAAGTCAGTAGCTTTGTGAGCACTGAATGAGTGGGTTTTGGAGCCCAGTGTGTGTTTTTGCTTGCCCACCGGGTGCAAGCTAGGATTAAAGCTGATGGCTCACCAGTTCTTGGCTCTGTTGTTTCTTTACCGACTGTCTGAATCTAATGTGAACCTGCACGGTCCAGGTGACTCTGATGGTGGCCTTGGCCACTGGCCCTACACTTTCTCTATCTCCCTCTCTAAAAATGAATAAATAAAAATCTTTAATAGAAGCCCAACATGTAATACCTGACTATTTAAAAACAAAAAAGCAAAACACAACTAGCCTGACCTGTGGTTGCGCAATGGATAAAGCGTCGACCTGGGAACACTGAGGTCGCCAGTTCAAAACCCTGCACTGGCCTGGTCAAGGCACATATGGGAGTTGATGCTTCCAGCTCCTCCCCCCTTTCTCTTTCTCTCTCTCTCTCTCACTCTGTGTCTCCTCTTTAAAATGAATAAATAAAAAACAGATATTAAAAAAATACATCAAGAAAACCCCACAACTATTAGAACTAATAAAAGAGAAAAGATTATACAATGCTGAAGTTTGCACAGATCACTTTTGCAGTGAGACCAGAGCCAATTCAGAGCCCTATTCCAGGGGTCCCCAAACTTTTTACACTGGGGGCCAGTTCATTGTCCCTCAGACCATTGGAGGCCCGGACTATAAAAACAACTATGAGGCCTGACCTGTGGTGGTGCAGTGGATAAAACGTCGACCTGGGAACACTGAGGTCGCCAGTTCAAAACCCTGCACTGGTCTGGTCAAGGCACATATAGGAGTTGATGCTTCCAGCTCCTCCCCCCTTTCTCTCTCTCTCTTTCTCTATCTCTCACTCTGTGTCTCCTCTCTAAAATGAATAAAATAAAAAAAAAGATAAGAATAAATCCCTATGCACACTGCACATATCTTATTTTAAAGTAAAAAAACAAAACGGGAACAAATACAATATTTAAAATAAAGAACAAGTAAATTTAAATCAACAAACTGACCAGTATTTCAATGGGAACTATGGGTGCGGATGCATCCTGTGCTCTTCTCACTGACCACCAATGAAAGAGGTGCCCCTGTGTAAAGCCAGTAGCCAGGGCCACTATCACAGCAGCCCGACCCATGCAGGTTCACATTGGATTCGAACAGTCGGCCATAAAACACCGGAGCCACAAACTGGTGAGCCATCAGCTTTAATTCTAACTTGCACCCGGCGAGCAAGCAAAAACACACACTGGGCTCCAAAACCCACACATTCAGTGCTCACAAAGCTACTGACTTATCCGAGTTTCCTAGAATCAAAGGTTTCTAGCTCACCAGACTTATTCACCTCTGTTCCCCATCTCCTCCAGCACAAACTCTTAACAAACTGGCTTCTCACTCAGCACTCCACCATCTTGGCTTCTTTCCCTGGCCTTCACGTGGCCTTACTCTGCTCTCCTCTCTAATACTAATCTCAGGAACCCAGGAACCAAGAGAGAGTAAGCTCCCGGACTGCCCCAGTTTATAGCATAGAAAATCCAAACCCTTAATCCAATTATACATACAAGAAAGTCTCTGATACAAAGCCACCCATCTGAGGCATAATGGGATTCCTCCCTACATCACCACCCTTCATCATCCAATCAGTCAAGGGTGTGGAGAAGAACTTACTCTTAAAACCAAGCCTTAGGCCATAATGACCTGGCCTGCTTACATTACAGCCTCTCCCCGACACCCATCCCAAGCATAAGGGCAAATAATATCACCTGGGTGACGGGCTTCCATGTGAGCAGCGCCATCTTTAACAAAGTGAGCATATTATATTTTATCTGCCGAACACCCTGCCTGACCAGGCGGTGGCACAGTGGATAGAGCATCGGACTGGGATGCAAAAGACCCAGGTTCGAGACCCCGAGCTCGCCAGCTTGAGCGTGGGCTCATCTGGCTTGAGCAAAAGCTCACCAGCTTGGACCCAGGGTTGCTGGCTCCAGCAAGGGGTGGCTCGGTCTGCTGAAGGACCGCGGTCAGGGCACATGTGAGAAAGCAATCAATGAACAACTAAGGTGTTACAACAGCAACGAAAAACTGATAATTGATGCTTCTTACTTCTCTCCGTTCCTGTCTGTCTGTCCCTATCTATCCCTCTCTCTGACTCTCTCTCTGTCCCTGTAAAAAAAAAAAAAAAAAAAATCAACCAATGAATGCATAACCAAATGGAACAGTAGATCAATGTTTCTCTCTCTCTCTCTCTCTCTCTCTCTCTCTCTCAAATTAATAAATTTTAAAATTAAAAAAAAAAAAAAGAAAAGAAAGAGGTGCCCCTTCCGGAAGTGTGGCGGGGGCTGGATAAATGGCCTCAGGGGGCCGCATGCGGCCTGTGGGCGGTAGTTTGGAGACTCCTATCCAAGACTAACTCTCAGTCATTTGCATTCAGATACTCACACCCTTTTGGGAGGCAGAGAAAGTTGGTGTGACAGCAAATACTGGGGGAGGAATTGAGGACAGTCCTATCTCAGGAGGCAGAGTGAATATTATCTCTGATGTGGATCAGGGCCTATCTGCCTAGTGTTTTGCCAAAGGCTTTGTAGGTTTCTCCTTGATTAGGGCAGGGTAGGGATAGGGTTGGGGCTCTATGAGATACTACTGTACAGCCTAGGCGAGGAACCCTGCCCTGGGTCACAAAAAACCCTGAATTCTAGTCCACCTTCTGCTTGTTCTTACTGGCTGAAAGGCCTTTGAGTAAATTTTGTTTTCCTGTAATATGGGGATAATAATGCCTATTTCAGAATAGGCATTTCTTTTCTCTTTACATGAACAGAGAGAGAATTAGAGAGAGGGATAGATAGGGACAGACAGACAGGAACGAAGAGAGATGAGAAGCATCAATCATCAGTTTTTTGTTGTGACACCATAGTTGTTCACTGATTGCTTTCTCATATGTACCTTGACCGCGGGCCTTCAGCAGACAGAGTAACCCCTTGCTCGAGCCAGCAACCTTGGGTCCAAGGTCTGAGACTCTGAGGATCCAGGTTCAAAACCTCGAGGTCACAGGCTTGAACACAGTCTCACCACCTTGAGCACGGAGTCACCTGCTTGTGCATGGGATCCTAGACATGACCCCATGGTTGCTGGCTTGAGCCCAGAGGTCGCTGGCATGAGCCCAGAGGTCACTGGCTTGAGCCCAAGGTTGTTGGTGAGCCCAAGCTGGCGAGCTTTTTGCTCAAGCCAGATGAGCCCGCGCTCAAGCTGGTGACCTCGGGGTCTCAAACCTGGGTTCGTTGCATCCCAGTCCGACGCTCTATCCATTGCGCCACCACCTGGTCAGGCCAGAATAGGCATTTTTATAAGATTAAGTCTGAAGTACACCAATTTGAATTTTTAACAAGAACAATATATTGTAGTTGCAATTTAATAAGCAAAAAAAAGTGTTCTTTTAATTAATTTATTTTTTGTTTTACTTTTGTTTGTTTTTTTAGGAAAGGTGAGAGAGAAAGAGGGACAGACAGACAGGAAGGGAGAGAGATGAGAAGCATCAACTTGTAGTTATGGCACTTTAGTTGTTCATTGATTGCTTCTCATACCTGCCTTGATGTGGGTGGGGGTGTCTTGCTCAAGCCAGCGACCTCGGGCTCAACCAACAACCTTGGGCTCAAGCCAGCGACCATGGGGTCATGTCTAGGATCCCATGCACAAGCAGGTGACTCCGTGCTCAATGTGGTGAGACTGTGTTCAAGCCTGCGACCTCGGGATTTTGAACCTGGATCCTCAGAGTCTCCGGCCAGTGCTCTGTTAACTGTGTCACAGCCTGGTTTGGCAACTCTCTTGCACCTTTGAAATATACCATACGGTATTGTTAACTGTAT
This sequence comes from Rhynchonycteris naso, assembly GCA_037038555.1. NCBI lineage: Eukaryota > Metazoa > Chordata > Mammalia > Chiroptera > Emballonuridae > Rhynchonycteris > Rhynchonycteris naso. The sequence goes on from CM073001.1 coordinate 10,185,704, forward strand.
TTACCATTCTCTACATTATATCCCCAGAATTTACTCCTCTTGTAACTGAAAGTTTGTGCCTTTGACTTCTTTACCTATTTCCCCCAGAAATAAGATTCTTTCTTTCTTTTTATTTTTTTCCCCCCACAGGGACAGAGAGAGGGATAGACAGGGACAGACAGACAGGAACGAAGAGAGACGAGAAGCATCAATCATCATTTTTTCGTTGCGACATCTTAGTTGTTCATTGATTGCTTTCTCACATGTGCCTTGACCGCGGGCCTTCAGCAGACCGGGCAACCCCTTGCTGGAGTCAGCGACCTTGGGTCCAAGCTGGTGAGTTTTTGCTCAAGCCTGTTGAGCCCGTACTCAAGCTGGCGAGCTCGGGGTTTCAAACCTGGGTCTTCCACATCCCAGTCCAAGGCTCTATCCACTGCGCCACCACCTGGTCAGGCAGAAATAAGATTCTTTAAAAATATTTTTTTTCCTTAAAATAAATTAAAAATATGTGTGTGTGTGTGTGTGTGTGTGTGTGTGTGTGTATAATTGATTGAGAGAGAGAGAGAGAAAGAGAAGCATCAACTTGTTCCACTTAGTTTCATCTCATTGTGTACTCATTGATTGCTTCTCAGATGTGCCCTGATGGGGACCAAACCCAAAACTGTGATATATGTGGATGACACTCTTAACCAACTAATAATCAGCTAGGGCTGCAATGAGATTTCTTGTTTTGCCTGACCAGGTGGTGGTACAGTGGATAGAGCATTGGCCTGGGATGCTGAGGACCCAGGTTCAAAACCCTGAGGTCACTAGCTTGAAACCATAAGGTTGCTGGCTTGAGTGTGGGCTCACCAGGTTGGGTGAGGGGTGGCTGGCTTGAGCGTGGAATCATAGACAGAACCCCATGGTCACTGGCTTGAGCCCCCCTCCATCCTGGTCAAAGCATATATGAAAAAGCAATCAGCCTGACCTGTGGTGGTGCATTGGATAAAGCGTCGACCGGGGAACACTGAGGTCGCCAGTTCAAAACCCTGCGCTGGTCCAGTCAAGGCACATATGGGAGTTGATGCTTCCAGCTCCTCCCCCCTTTCTCTCTCTCTCTCTCTCTCTCTCTCTCTTACTCTGTGTCTCCTCTCTAAAATGAATAAAATAAAAATAAAATAAATTTTAAAAAAAAGCAATCAATGAACAACTAAGGTGCTGCAATGAAGAATTGATGCTTCTTATCTCTCTCCCTGTCTGTCTGTCCTTCTAAAAATTATTTTTTTGTTTCAATTTTCATAAGAGTTTATTTGAGCCAAATTGATGACATGCCTGGAGAGTAGGATCTCAAATGCTCCCTGCAGTAAGATTTTTTAAAAGTGACAATGGGGCCTGACCTGTGGTGGCACAGTGGATAAAGCGACGACCTGGGAACACTGAGGTCACCAGTTCAAAACCCTGCACTGGTCTGGTGAAGGCACATATGGGAGTTGATGCTTCCAGCTCCTCCCCCCTTTCTCTCTTTCTCTCTCTCTCTCTCTCACTCTGTGTCTCCTCTCTAAAATGAATAAATAAATAAATAAAGTGACAATGGGGGCCCCACCAATCTGTCTGCCTCACAGGGCTGCTGTAAACTGAATTGGTAGTGTGTGTGTGTGTGTGTGTGTGTGTGTGTGTGTGTGTGTGTGTGTGTACAGCAATGTGCACTGGGCTCTGAGCCCGACATTTTCCTTTTCTCTCCTGCCAGCCAGGGAGGAGAGAGGTGTCCTCTTTCCCGCCTTCCCCTAAGAGGGGTGACTTGTGCACCGAAGCAGTGTCCTCCGTGTTGCTGAAGAAGTCGCCGCGCTCTCCGAGCAGCCATAGGTGATGACAGTGGCTGTGGCAGAGAGCCAGAGAGTCGGGTGGTGAGGGCGTGGGCCCCCTGAACTCACCTCCATTCTCATGGCAGTCACGTTTCCGGCCGTATTAGTTAGTCCTGATCAAGCTAAACTGGCGTGCCTGGTGGCATCACCTGCTTCCGATGTAAGGGCGACAGACAGCCACCTGCGTCAGAAGTAGATGTGACAAGGACAGGAAGGAGACAGGACTTACTCATTGCCAAGGAGGCCGGGGAATAAGCAAGTGCCATCAGGGTATCATCGTTCTGTGCTCATTCCATTTATCTCTCCAAAGCTCTGAGGCCAGGAGCAGATTAGTGCTGAGAAGTCCCCTCCTGATGGGGACAGTGGTAATGGCAGTGATGGTGTGCTCACTGTGCCAGGCCCTGCTCCAAGCCCTTTACACTCATTGTCTCTTTATCACCATTGTGTGATTCCCATTGATGAGGACACCGAGGCACAGAGAGCCTAACGAGCTTGCTCAGAGCCACACAGCCTGTCGGTGGCAGAGCCGCGTTGGTGCCACATCCCATCCTACCCTCCAAGCCGCTGGGCTGTCCCACCTCCCGCGGGATCGTCATGGAACCATACTCAGAATCTCAGAGAGGTTGACACCTTTCAGATAAGCCTTATTTACAGACAGGGAAACAGGGTAGGGGTGTGAGGATCAAGGCCAGAGATTAAGCTCTATCCTCTAAGCCAGTGGCTCTTAACCTGGGTGCTATCGAACCCTAGGGGTTCGATGAGTCTGTCTCAGGGGTTCGGAGAAGCCTCTGCCACGGAGGCCAGAATAAAGTAATACCGTAATTTGTTGTGAGTTCATGCACTTTGTTGGTTTTGTTCTTTGAGCAAGGTGATGTTCATGCACGGCTCATTTTGTGCACACCAGTAAGAAAACATATAGCTATGTCTTGAATTTGGGAAAAAAATCATATTTTATTTATCACTAAAGAAGGGTTTGGTGAATGCGCATGTGAAACTGGTGGGTTCGGTACCTCAAAAAAGGTTAAGAACCACTGCTCTAAATGTACCCAAGTTTTTCCCATCAATCTCCATTTCCAATGCTCTCATTCTAATCCTTGTGTCACTGCCATCTTTGCTTTGACCACAACAGGCCCCACTGGTCTCCCTCCTACTCTGCCCCACCCCCCACAACCCATTCCCTTGCTCAAAACCCTCCAGTGGTTTCTTACTGAACTCTTACCATGGCTAACTCGCTGGCACGTCCCCTGCTCACGGCGCCCTGGCTGCGGAGGTGCCCTGTCCACCTGGATTATTCTGCCTCAGGCTTGTACAGTCCAATCGCTACAACAGGCTCTGGAATGGTGATTGTGACACGGGACACTGGGCGCTTCCCATATCCGAGTCACTGGTGTGTACTCACTTCCTTGATCCTTTACACAATCTTATGTGGTGGGTCCTATTCTCAGCCTCCTGTGTGACATAGGAGGAAACTGAGGCACTGGGCATTTAAAGGAACTTGAGCAAGGTCATATAGCTGGGAACTGGGAGAACTTGGATTTGAACCCAGCAGGCTGACTTAACCACTGCTTTGTACAGCTTGCTCAGTGTACAGGAGGGAGGCATCATTGTCTTTTATTTCGGGGGAGGGTCCCTAGGATAAAGCAGAGGCCACAGAACTAATGCCTGCAGGAACCAAGCAGGGAATCTGAATGGGACATGAAGCACCCAGGGGTGTCAGACAGCCGGGCATGGTGGGGACAGGGCTGACTGGAGAGCACGTGGCCTTCTACAGCCACCTGCCCGTGGTGATCCTCAGCTCTAGTAGAGGCTGCTAGGAGGAGAGGCAGGCTCAGAGGTGACTTTTACAGAGAAGCCACAAATCTGGGTGGTTAAGTGAAATCTCCCAGTTGCGTAAACGGTGGCAACTATGGGCTGAATGGCCACAGAGCACAAGTCACTGGTTTGCAGCATCTGGTCGGAGACATAAGGCATTTCCTTTCACGTCCAGCTCCTGCTCTCCTGCCTTCCCTCTATTTCCATCTTCCTTTCCTGCCCTCCTCCCTGCCACCCGTTGAGTGGCCCAGCTCCCCACCTGCTGGTCATTGGTCTGGTAGTTCCGGAAGAGAGCAGCAGTAGCGCACAGCAATGGGAACTGCAGGTGAGAGAAAGGACATTGGCCCCCAGGTTCCGGCTGTGCAGGTTCCTGTAGAGGTACCTGTCCTTTGTAGACAAGGAGGAGGGAGATGAGCAGTCCTCTGGGCTGTAGCAGGCAAGGGCAGCCAGTGGGCTAATGGAAGAAGGTGGCAGCCAGGGGGGAGCAGAAGGGCGCTCCAGGTTACCCCCTGGGCTGGCATTCCACAAAGGAGGCGAGCAAGCCCTCTTTCTAGCAGCCTCTCCAGCCCTTCTCTAGAGAGAACCCTTATGTCTCCTGAGCAACAGAGAATAGTCCCATCGAAGGCCACATTTTGTAAAGGTGTTTCTTGAACCTTATTCCCAGGCTGCTGCTGACTGGCCCTGTTCTCTGTCCCGTGTTATGGGGAGAAAACTTGTCTGCCAGATGCAGTCCTGAGTCCCCTATGGGAATCACCTCCTTGCTCTTCACAGAAATCTTTGCAGTGGGTTTTGTTGTTATTTCCATTTCTCAGATGAGAAAACTGAGGTCCACACAGGTTTATCTGCCTAGCAGCACATAGCTAGCATATGGCAGAGCCCACATCTGAACTAGTCAGTCTGCTCCCAGGGCATACTTATGCTAAACTTCTTCCCCTAAATGGTCTAAAGCCCCACAACACCAGTAGTATTGTTGCCCATTTCGCAGATGAAGAGACGAAGGTCTGCGGAGCTTGAGTACTGTGCCCAAGGCCCCGCAGCTGGGAGGTGTAGGGGATGGGGCTCGGACCGCCACCATCTTAGCCAAGCATACGAGCCAGTTCTGGAGCACTTAGTACTGCTCAGGAGGGGGCTGCTTTCCATGGAATTTCACTCACTGGATCCTATACGGTCCACAAGGTAACTAACTGCTCAGTGACAATACTGGGGGCCCCCGGGGACACCAAGCACAATCCTGGCTTCCTGAACCTAAGCCCAGTACTCACTCCACCACATTCCAGCTCTCCTGTGCCCTCCCAGAGTCCCTGGCTCTGAAGGCCTGAGTCTAATTCCCTAGCCCTCACCACCTGGCACTGGTTTGAGCAGAATCCCTCTAGGGATCCTTACTGCAGCTCTGGCTTGGATCATCAAGGAAAAAGGAGGCCAGCTGGCTTTCCTCCCTCCTGCCCCACCTAACACCGTTCCCAGGAAGGCCCTGCCACACCCCATGGGGCCCACTCTCTTCTGGAGCTCCCTCCATTGAGCTACAGCTGGGAACAACATCCAGCCAGAGCGCAGAGGGTCTGATGAGGGTTCCCTGAGTCTCCACAAACCTGCAGGAACAACAAAAAGGGATCCTCTGGCACCATGTCCCTGGGTGGCCAGGCAGAGCCAGCTTCACGGCCCTGTGACCTGTGTACTCACCCAAGGGCCTGTGTTTAGAAGGTTCTCCCTGTTGGCTTACTACTCTGCTGTCACTGTCTTGAGAGTGGGCCTCACAAATTATGTAGCAGGTCCTGGGGGCCAGGAAGCAGCCCAGCTTCTTGGCCTCCCTTTTCCCTATGCCCAGGAGGCCTGAATTGGCAAAGGGGGTTGGCTTCCCTTTGTTTCGGGGGGTCCTCACTGAGGACTCAAGCTGCCTACTTCTCGCAGCTGCTTCCTGGCCTGGCTTCAGCTCCGTCAGCCATTTGTAAGAGGTCTGGGGTTGGAAAGGGCCCCAAGGAGAGCTGTGGGGAATTCCAGTGGGAACCATGGGGTTTCCAAGTCAGAAGGACGTCTGTAAATCCTCCCACTATAGAGGAAGGGAACCAGAGGCCCAAACAAGGAAAGGGACAGGGGTGAGTTTGTACAGCAAGTGGGGGTTTGACGAACAGAGCACTTCCTTCCGTATGGCCTGTGTGCTGCTGGGGGCAGGCCAGCACTGCCGAGTAGGAGCACACATTGGACCCTGGACTCGGCCTTGCAAGACTTCTATCGCCTTAATTAAACCGTGTGAAGTTAGGTTTCAGCTCCTGGCAGTCAGGATCCCCGCAGACTGGAAGCAGGCTGCCGGCCTTGGAAGCCAAACCGAAGCATAAGCTCTCTTTCAAATGATTTATTTTTGAAAGGAAGGGGGACATGATTTAAAAAAGAGAGCCAAAACCAAAACCAGCAAAGCACCTTGTCAGGATGCTCTTGGGAGAGTGGCTGTCCTGGCCACCACCCTGCTGTGCACACACCTCCCCTAGGGCCTTCCAACACGGAGCTTACTTCATCCTCCCAGAAAACCTGTCTGATGCTGTTTCAGTCACGGCTTTGCAGATGTAGAAATTCAGGCTCAGGGAGGTGAAGTGCCTTTCCTGGGACTTCTTATGCAATGTCTTCAGAGCTCACTGAGCAGAGGAGATAATTCATGGGACGTCTTGAACACAGGGCCAATAGCGTAGTAAATGCTCAATAACGGTTAGGGATGTGAGATCCCACTGGCTGCATGTCCTAAAACCAGGGATCCAACTCAGACCTATCCGTTCCCAGCCCCCTGCTCTGTTCCTATTATCTGGGGTCTCCCGGTGAACCTGAGTGCTGCTCTGTTAAACCTTGGTTGATTTAAGCTCTGCTACCTAGGGCTCACAATTAGGTGGATTTCTCCCCCTCAGCTTTTTGACACAGAATAGTAAAAAAAAAAAAAAAAAAAAAGCAAATCCACAAGAAACAAACTAGGATTCAGAATTTAGTCCCGGAAGGCAATTTCCCAGGAATGTTCTATAGTTGGTCTCCACTCTTTTTTTTTTTTTTTTTTTTTACAGGGACAGAGAGAGTCAGAGAGAGGGATAGATAGGGACAGACAGACAGGAACGGAGAGAGATGAGAAACATCAGTCATCAGTTTTTCATTGCGACATCTTAGTTGTTCATTGATTGCTTTCTCACATGTGCCATGACTGTGGGCCTTCAGCAGACCGAGCAACCCTGTAAAGCCAGTAGTCGCGGCCACTATCACAGCCGCCTGGCCAATGCAGGTTCGCATTTGATTTGAACAGTCGGTAATAAAACAACGGAGCCAAAAACTGGTGAGCCATCAGCTTTAATTCTAGCTTGCACCCGGCGGGCAAGCAAAAACACACACTGGGCTCCAAAACCCACACATTCAGTGCTCACAAAGCTACTGACTTATCCGAGTTTCCTAGCATCAAAGCTTTCCAGCTCACCAGACTTATTCACCTCTGTTTCCCATCTCCTTCTCTCTACACAAACTCTGCACAAACTGGCTTCTTCCTCAGCATTCCACCATCTTGGCTGCTTCTCTCCTTCACGTAGCCTTAATCTGCTCTACTCTCTATACTAATCCCAGGAACCGAGCCAAAGAGAGAGCTAGCTACTGGTCTGCCCACTTTATAGCATAGATTCAAAACCTTTAATCCAATTATACAAACAAAGAAGACTCTGTATAATGGGATTCCTCAGGAGAGTGCACCACCCTATATCATCCAATCAGTCAAGGGTGTGGGGAAAAGTTTACTCTTAAACTAAGCCTTAGGCTATAACGACCCGGCCTGCCCACAGCCTGTTCCAGAACACACATTAATATCAACGAACTTCCATGTGGGCAGCGCCATCTTTAACAAAGTGAGCATAATATACTTTATCTGCCCAACAAACCCCTTGCTGGAGCCAGCGACCTTGGCTGGCGAGCTTTTGCTCAAGCCAGATGGGCCCGCGCTCAAGTTGGTGACCTTGGGGTCTCAAACCTAGGTCTTCCACATCCCAGTCAGACACTCTATCCACTGCACCACAACCTGGTCAGGCTAGCTCATCTCCACTCTTGCTAAATGCCAGCACCTTCTCTGTCCTCAAGCCTAGGAAGGGAGTAATCATAGATGCTTAAAAACAACTTGTGGGGGAAAGGAAGAAAGGAGGAAGGAAAGAAGTTCTCTACCAAACCTCAAGTCAGCAAGGAAAGATTCAGTATATTTATGAGACAGTCTTCACTCAAGAAGGAAGGATTCTTTTTTTTTTTTTTTTTTTACAGTGACAGAGAGAGAGATAGATAGGGACAGACAGACAGGAACGGAGAGCTTTTGCTCAAGCCAGATGGGCCCGCGCTCAAGCTGGTGGCCTCGGGGTCTTGAACCTGGGTCTTCCGCATCCCTGTCCGACGCTCCATCCACTGTGCCACTGCCTGGTCAGGCAAAAAGGAAGGATTCTTAACACACTTTAGAATTTTATGTTCTATTTATTTATGCATTCACTGGTTGTTTCTTGTATGGTTGTATGTGCCCTGGCGGAAGATCGAACTCACAACTTTGGTGTATCAGGGTGATACTCTAACTGAGCTGCCAGGCCCAGGCCTAGAATTTTTAATTTGAAACATCAAAGGATCTATAAGTTAGGGAACGAACTCATGTTAATCAGAACTTTAGTTAGTCAGAATGGTTGGTCACTGCTTCTTGTCAGAATGGTTGGGGTCCAGCTGTAACAGCAGAGCACCCAGAAGCCCCCCTCCTATGCTAAGATGCTTGGTGTCCAGGGGCCTGGCCCAGGAGAAGACTGAGTCAGCTCCTCTGTTAACCGCAAGCAGACAGACGAGCAGGGAAGGTGCTGGTGTTTGTGAATGCCTCAAGCTCATGGTGGAGCTGGGAGGCTACAACTACCCATCTCACTCCCTGCACAGGCCTGGCCGTTGTTCTGGCAAGTCCCATTCCCCTCGTCACCCTGAACTTGCGGCCAGAGGCTGGCAGGACCTCAGGTACCTGCCCCCTCACTGGCATTTCAGAGCCCCAGGGCAGATAGTAGGCTGCAGGGGAGCATTTGGTTCAAAGTTAATCTCAGGGCTCCAAACTCCAAATGTCCCCAGGGCCAAGCAGGGGACATCCATGAGAGGAACTGCCAGGTGGCTGCTGCAGTGAACTGGAACGCAGGGCTCCATCAGCTCCAGCGGGTGCTTTCCAAACAGGATTGAGGACCAGTGTTACCAGCTAGTCCAGTTTCTCAGAGAAGCTGGCTGTCCCAATTTTTGTCTGATAGCTCTTACTTCTGAAAATTTTCTTCCTCCTTTTCTTTCTTCCTTTCTTTCCTCCCTCTCTCCCTTCCTTCCTTTTTTTCTTCCTTCCTTCCTATATTCTTTCTTTCTTCTCCTTCTCCTCTTCTATCAAAACTAGAACCCTGGCCAGTAGCTCGGATGGTTGGAGCATCGTCTTGCTACACAGGGTTGTGGGTGTGATCCCCTGTCGGGACTCCTACAGGAACAAATCAATGTTTCTGTTTCTCTCTCTCTCTCTTTCTCCCTTCCTCTCTCTCTAAAAAATCAATAAGTAAATTTAAAAAATAAATAAAATACAGGGTGGAGCAAAAGTAGGTGTAGAGATGTGTACACAAAACAGTTCATTCTTGTACAGTGTGTCCGTAAAGTCATGGTGCACTTTAGACCGGTCACCGATCAAAAGTGCACCATGACTTTACGGACACACTGTATTATTAATTAGTCACTATATTATTTTCTATATGAACAACTGTCAACCTCCTCTTGCCCCACTTGTGTATGTACACAAGGGCTTCTCATCACAGCCCCTGGGATAAGGAACGAGGAAGGAGAAAGCTGAGGATGGTATGATCTTCCAGAGCTGGGAGGATCCAGAGTCGGTCTCCCCAAGAATAAACTAAAAATGCTTCCTGGACCCTCCACGTCATTTCTCCACCCTCGGTTTTTTTTTTTTAATTTTTTTTTTATTTATTCATTTTAAAGAGGAGAGAGAGAAAGAGAGAGAGAGAGAGAGAGAGAGAGAGAGAGAGAGAGAGAGAAAGGGGGGAGGAGCAGGAAGCATCAACTCCCGTATGTGCCTTGACCAGACAAGTGCAGGGTTTTTTTGAACCGGCAACCTCAGCATTCCAGGTTGAGGCTTTATCCACTGCGCCACCACAGGTCAGGCTCCACCCTCGGTTTTGAACATGAAGAACCAAGCCCATAGTGACAGCACAGGGAATATAGTCAGTAATACTGCCATACCTATGTATGGTGCCAGGGGGTCCTGGAAGGATTGGGGGGAGCATTTTGTAAAGTTTATGATTGTCTAACCACTGTGCTGTACACGTGAAACTAATACAAAATAACATTAAATGTAATTGAAGTAATTTTTAAAAATTATACAGGATGCCTGACCAGGCAGTGGCGCAGTGGATAGAGCGTCGGACTCGGATGCGGAAGACCCAGGTTCGAGACCCCGAAGTCGCCAGCTTGAGCGCGGGCCCATCTGGCTTGAGCAAAAGCTCGCCAGCTTGGACCCAAGGTCGCTGGCTCCAGCAAGGGGTGGCTCGGTCTGCTGAAGGCCCACGGTCAAGGCACATGTGAGAAAGCAATCAATGAACAACTAAGGTGTCGCAACGGCAACAAAAACTAATGATTGAGGCCTGACCTGTGGTGGCGCAGTGGATAAAGCATCGACCTGGGAACACTGAGGTCGCCAGTTCAAAACCCTGCACTGATTCGGTCAAGGCACATATGGGAGTTGATGCTTCCAGCTCCTCCCCCCTTTCTCTCTTTCTCTCTCTCTCTCTCTCTCTCTCTCTCTCTCTCTCTGTCTCCTCTCTAAAATGAATAAAATAAAAATAAAATAAATTAAAAAAAAAAAACTAATGATCGATGCTTCTCACCTCTCTCTGTTTCTGTCTGTCTGTCCCTATCTATTTCTCTCTCTGACTCTTTATCTCTGTAAAAAAAAAAAAAATTACAAAGGAGTTTGGGGGGATCAATGGTATGGGAAGGAGACTGGACTTGGGGTGGTGAACGTACAATATACTTTACAGATGATATGTCATAGAATCGTACAATTGAAACCTATATAACTTTATTAACCAATGTCACCCCAGTAAATTCAATTAAAAAATTGAAAAAGAGCCTGACCTGTGGTTGGTGCAGTGGATAAAGTGTCGACCTGGAATGCTGAGGTCACCGGTTCAAAACCCTGGGCTTGCCGGGTCAAGGCACATACAAAAAGCAATTACGCCTGACCTGTGGTGGCGCAGTGGATAAAGCGTCGACCTGGGAACACTGAGGTTGCCAGTTCAAAACCCTGCACTGGTCTGGTCAAGGCACATATGGGAGTTGATGCTTCCAGCTCCTCCCCCCTTTCTCTCTCTCTCTCTCACTCTGTGTCTCCTCTCTGAAATGAATAAATAAAAAAATTGAAAAAAACTTTAAAAAAGCAATTACTATGAGTTAATGCTTCCTGCTTCTCTCTCTCTCCTCCTCTCTCTAAAAATTAATAAATAAAATATTTTCTTTTTAATCATATATATAAAATAAAAATAAAACATAACCAATCTCATGAACCTGCAGCGACATAGATGGACCCGGCGGGTGTTGTGTTGATGAAACAAGTCAGCTAGGGAAAGACAAGTACCATATGACTTCATTTATCTGTGGAATCTTTCATTATTTTATTTTATTTTATTTTTAATTTTTTTAATTTATTCATTTTAGAGAAGAGAGAGAGAGAGAGAGAGAGAAGGGGGGAGGAGCAGGAAGCATCAACTCCTTTATGTGCCTCGACCAGGCAAGACCAGAGTTTCGAACCGGTGACCTCAGTGTTTCCAGGTCGATGCTTTATCCACTGCACCACCACAGGTCAGGCTTATCTGTGGAATCTACAGGACAAAATAAATGAACAAACAAACAGACTCATAGATACAGAGGAAAGTTTGAAAGTTGTCAGATTGGGGGAGGGTTGACAAGAATCGGTGCGAAGGGGCCTGAGCAGGCGGTGGCACAGTGGATAGAGCGTCGGACTGGGATACGGGAGACCCAGGTTCGAGACCCCAAGGTCGCCAGCTTGAGCGCGGGCTCTTCTGGTTTGAGCAAAAGCTTGTCAGCTTGAGCCCAAGATCGCTGGCTCCAGCAAGGGGTTACTCGGTCCGCTGAAGGCCCGCGGCCAAGACACATGTGAGAAAGCAATCAGTGAACAACTAAGATGTCACAACAGCAACAAAAAACTGATGATTGATGTTTCTCATCTCTCTCCTTTCCTGTCTTTCTATCCCTCTCTCTGACTCTCTGTCTCTGTAAAATAAATAAATAAATAAATAAATAAAATAAAGTAAACCCTGATACCAAATGTGACCTTTTAAAAGAATAATAACAAAATATTTATGAATTTATCCCTTTCTACACAGACAAGGCTCTTTACAAATCCAATATAATTCTCAAAACAACCCTTTATGCTAACCATTTATGTATACTTTTCAGATGAGGTGCTAGATAAAGGAGACCACGGATTCTTTCCCTTGCCTCTCTTGGAGCGGGGTGTCTAGCTCTCTTGCACTTGAATCTGGTACCGGTGATAAACCAGGGTTCCCATGACTCCCACCTCAGGGGTTGATAATCTGCTGAACGGCTCACAGAACTCAGGGAAACGTTTATGTTGGCTGGTTTATTACAAAGGATAAAATAGAGGTACAGATGAGCAACCAGATAAAGAGGCATACAGAGTGCAGTACAGAAGAGCCCCAAGGGCAGGAGCTCCTGTCCCCATGCAGTTGGGGCGCATCACCTTCCAGGTACATGGGTGTGTCCATCAACTCAGATGCTCTCCCAACCATGTACTTTTAGAATTTTTTTAAATTTCTTTTTATTTTATTCATTTTAGAGAGGAGACGCAGAGAGAGAGAGAGAGAAAAGGGGGAGGAGCTGGAAGCATCAACTCCCATATGTGCCTTGACCAGACCAGTGCAGGGTTTTGAACTGGCAACCTCAGTGTTCCCAGGTCGATGCTTTATCCACTGCGCCACCACAGGTCAGGCCTACTTTTAGAATTTTTATGGCGGCTTCATCGCGTAGGCATGACCAATGATTAACTCAGTCTCCAGCCCCGCTCCCCACCCGAGAGGATGGAGGGTGGGCCTGGACACTCCAAGCTTCTAATCATGGCTTGGTCTTCTCATGGCCAGCTGCCATCCGGGAGTCCGCCAAGAGTTGCTGCCTTAGAACAAAAGACTCTCTCACCACTTAGGAAATTACAAATGTTGTAGCAGAGTACGATGTATATATTTTCACAAGTTCTGTTGTTATCAAAGGACAAGGTTGGGGACCATGCAGTCTGTGCTACAAGCACTAGACTGCTCACAAAAATTAGGGGATATTTCAAAATGAGTATGAAGTGATTAAAAGAAAGAAACATTTGATTTTTAAAAATTAAACAAGAACATCAGAAAAGCAAACGACAAGTCAAAGAAAGTTGTTTGATTATGCAAATGAGATGCAAACCCAACTTTTATTCCATTGGTGAAAATGCACTATACAAAAGACTGAAGGTACTGGGGTACCGGCACGGTCCCTGATCCCCTAATTTTTGTGAGCATAATATACAGATCAGGAAATCAAGACCCAAACAGTGTCAGTAACTGCCTAAGGCTGCATAATAAGCAGCAAAGCAAGAATTCAAACATGGTGTATAGTAGATATTCAGTTTTTACCTCTCATATTTAAATATAATTCTAAGTTTTAAAAATCAAACTAGTCATACATGTAGTTCTAAAAATCCAGCGGTACTAAGAAGTTTATATCAAATGTCTGCTTTCCTCTGTCTCAACTCTGCCCACCTCTGTCGGGTCCTGGTCCCCACCTCCATGTCTGCTAAGCTGTTTCTTTTGGTATATATCTCAGTAGTTTATCTTTTTCTTTTAATTTTTACTTATTTTATTTACTGATTTTAGAGCAGTGGTTCTTAACTTGGGTTCTGTCGAACCCCAGGGGTTCGATGAGTCGGTCTCAGGGATCCGGAGAAACCTCTGTCGCGGAGGTAGAGCCACACTTGTGTAGTCGTGATGACACGCCCCGCTTGGCCATCACTTGCTGCAGAGGATCACGTTACATTGCTTGGCCAACCAGTGCTGCGGGGAATTTAGTGCGCGCAGTAGTCAACGGCTGTCGTAGTTGTACGTAGTGTGGTTTCTTTCTTAATATTTTAATCCATACTAAATATGTCGAGCAAAAAAAAGAAAGTGGTCGAACGAATATGTACAACATGGATTCACACGTATCACGGAACGGGATGGGAGTCAGCGTCCTATCTGCATGATATGCAATGCCAAGTTGAGCAACTCTAGTCTCGCACCAGCAAAACTAAATTTGGGGAAAAAATCATATTTTATTTATCACTAAAGAAGGGTTCGGTGAATGTGCATATGAAACTGGTGGGTTTGGTACCTCAAAAAAGGTTAAGAACCACTGTTTTAGAGAGAGAGGGAGGGGAACATCAATTTGTTATTCTATTTATTTATGCATTCATTGGTTGATTCTTTTTTTGTGTGACAGAGAGACAGAGAGGTACAGATAGGGACAGACAGGCAGAAAGGGAGAGTGATGAGAAGCATCAATTCTTTGTTGCAGCTCCTCAGTCTCAGTTGTTCATTGACTGCTTTCTCATATGTGCCTTGACCAGGGAGCTACAGCAGAGCGAGTGATCTCTTGCTCAAGCAGCGACGTTAGGCTGAAGCCAGCAACCATGAGGTCATGTCTATGATCCCATGCTCAAGCCAACGACCCTGCACTCAAGCTTGTGGGACGCGCTCAAGCCGGTTGAGCCAGTTGAGCCCACGCTCAAGCTGGTGACAGGGTTTCAAACCTGGGTCCTCTGCATCCCAGTCCAATGCTCTATCCACTGCGCCACCATCTGGTCAGGCTCACTGGTTGATTCTTGTATGTGACTGGGGATGGAACCTGCAATCTTGGCGTATCTTGGGATGATGCTCTAATCAACTGAGCTACCCCGTCAGGGTCAGTATTTTATTTTATTAATTTTTTTCATTAATTTGAGAGAGACAGACAGACAGACAGAAGCATCAACTCATTATTTCACTTAGTTGGGAACCCAATGATTGCTTCTCAAAGTCAGTATTTTCAAATAATTTGCTCATAATGCTACTTCGCGACTTAAATGCAGTAATTATTGACTAATGATTTAGCTCTCATACACCTGCATCTGAAGTCCTTTCTTCCCTTTAAAAATGAGGTTATGTCCCAATAGAACCTTTCGGGTTAAATAATCATGTACTTTATTATAAGTATGTCAGTATTGTTCACTGTTGTGTTAAGTAGTTTGCTATGATGGCATTTCTTTTTCTGTAAAACTTTTTTTGTTTCTCCCATAGTTAATAATGGCTACATTTTTCTAATTGCTTTGTTATATCTGTACTTACCAAATGCTCTTACAGGGAATGATTCCAATGGCTCAGAGACAAATGAGATAACCTCCTAGTTTTACTTTTCCCCTGGAGAACTTTCTTCTTCAGCTCTCTCTCTGATTCATGCTCCAAACGAATGGTCACCTTTTGATCAGCTGCCCAGCTGCCCACCATTCTGGATCCGCCTGCCCAGATCATTCTTCTGAGGTTGATTCTTTGTTTCCTGGATGCTTTGCCTTTCGCTTTCTTCTTTTACGGCTCTGTTTTACTGAAGTGTATTCTTCAGTGATTTTCTAAGAAAGGGCATAGGATACACATTTATTTACCCATTGATTACTTGGAAATGTTTTTATTTTAGCCTCACACTTGATTGAGAGTTTAGTTGAATACTGAAATTGAGGTTGGAAAATTTCACTTACCATTAGGAAGGCATTGTTACCTTCTGGTTTGCAGTAATGCTCAGAGGTGTGCTCTCCCCGCACCCCCACCGTCTCAGAAAATCTTAAACATTTTCTTTCCCAGTGTGCAGCTCTTAAAATTCAATTTACTGACCTAAGTACAGAGACTTGCCACAAACCAGCTCAGCTAGTAATTCCTGGTCCTGAGTGGGAACTGTGTGGGGAATTAAGAAAATAAGTTTAGGATTAGATTAAAGGTTTGGAGAAAAAAAAAAAGAAAATAAGCTTAAAGAGAAACAAGGATGGGCTCTGGAGGACTCTTTGAAACGCAAAAGGTAGCTTGCAAAAGGTGAGTCTCTACCCCCTACCTGCTTTATTTATAGGGCAAAGTGAAGTCATTAACAAATCAAATAAATCATTTAAACAAAGTCACATTTCCAAGGCAACCCAAGAATTCTCCCAAGTGCAGAAAACCCCCACCATACATAACATCTTAACTTCACAAAACAAAGGATAAAAAGAAAATTGCCTCCAGTCTTTCCGAGGGACATGGTGGATAGGAGGAGTAGAAACAATCCAGCATCACAACTAACTTGGAGGTGTGGAGAAAAACTTAAGTGTTTAGCCACTTCACTAAGCAAGTGAGGTGGGGGGCTGGGATGAGCGCAAATACTCAGCTTCATAGCCAATATGGAGGTGTAGGGGAGAGAACTTAGCCTTTTGCTAAGCCTCAAACTGCAAGGGCTTTGCCAACTTGCAGTCAACCACAGAGACTCATCTCTTTCAGTTCTGGAAACTGTCCTTGAGTTATT
The DNA here is from genome assembly GCA_037038555.1 of Rhynchonycteris naso. NCBI lineage: Eukaryota > Metazoa > Chordata > Mammalia > Chiroptera > Emballonuridae > Rhynchonycteris > Rhynchonycteris naso. The sequence continues at coordinate 10,201,957 of CM073001.1, forward strand.
TCTTTGATAAGATCCTCTTTCTTTCCTCCTCCCCTGAACCCCCAACCCCACCTTTTATTCTGTTCTCTATTTCTAGAATTTCTGTTAGACTAAGGTGACCAGATTTTAAAATTGGTAAAGCGGGACACCATTGACTGGGGGAGGGGAGTGTTCTTTTTTTTTTTTTTTTTTTAAAGAGGATTAAAAAAATTTTTTTTTAATTTAATTTTTTTTATTTTATTCATTTATTTTAGAGAGGAGACACAGAGTGAGAGAGAGAGAGAGAGAGAGAGAGAGAGAGAGAGAGAAAGAGAGAAAGGGGGGAGAAGCTGGAAACATCAACTCCCATATGTGCCTTGACCAGACCAGTGCAGGGTTTTGAACTCGTGACCTCAGTGTTCCCAGGTCAACGCTTTATCCACTGCGCCACCACAGGTCAGGCTCATGGTGCACTTTTGACCTGTGACCAGTCAAAAGTGCGCCATGACTTTATGAATACACTATTTGATTTTAAAGACTTTTATTTATTGATTTTACAGAGAGGAGAGGGATAGGGAGCAAGAAGTATCAACTCATAGTTGCTTCACTTTAGTTGTTCATTGATTGATGGCTTGTCGTGGGTGCCTTGACTGGCCACGCCCAGGGTTTCTAACCAGCAACCTCAGTGCTCATGGGTGACGCTCTATCCACTGCACTACCACAGGCCAGACTCAATTTTTAATGGAAAAATGACGAAACGGATGAATCCTGTGCCTGCCAGCCCTCTTCTGCACCCCCACCCCCAAGGAAACAGTGTTTGGAGGACAGGGTATCTGTCTTCTTCCCGGCTCCACTGTCTGATCTTCCTCCATACCTACTGAAATTTTTATTTTATTTTGTTGAAGATCTAATTGGCTTTATTGAGTGGTTGTGAATCTAAGTCTAGCAACTTTTAAGGGGGCTCCCCCCTTTCCACCTCTCTTAATATTTTTCATTATATCATAGCAGTTTATCTGAATTATTACCAAATCTGGATTTACAATAGCTACTCTACATTTAGCACGTGTACCTACAATATTAGTGTCTGTGATTATTTGATTGGTTATATTCCCCCACCAGACTGAAGGTCATGATCTGGAGTGGTCCTGCCCCCAGTATAATAACTCCCAAGTACCAGACAGGAGCTGAGCCACCCATAGCCCTAGTGACTCAGAGGACTGTTCACCTCTGAGGCTCAGGCGCCTCCCTTCCCTAAGCAGAGGTTATACAGTGGCGACCTCTAGTGACTAAAGGAAGAAACTGCAGTGGCACACCCCTCCCAGTAGCGAACTGACCGACATGATTCCTGCTTTCTTCTGGGTACTTCACGTAGATTATTAAGCCATCTGTTTTGGGGTTTATAATATATACATGTACAAGGTGGAAACCCTCATTCTCACTTTATAGTTGAGGAAGTGGGATCCAGAGAAGTGAACCGGTTCTCTGGGTTTCTACAGTGTAAGAGGTTGTGCTGAGATCCATCCCAGATCTGAGGCGGAAGCCTTTGCTCTGCCCGCCAGTCCCCTGCTACTGGCAGTGGGTCCCGTAGCAGAGCACCGGGCACAGCACTGCAGCGAAGACGAGGGGAGCGCGTGGGCAGGGGCAGAGGCAGGGTGGGCCTGAGGCAGACTCCCCAGCGGGCGGGGAAGGGCCATGGGATGTGGAGGGAAAATGGTGTCAGGAACCTCTTGCAGGTTTCTAGCTTGGTAAAGCGAACACTGTGGTGCCCATTCCTGAGACGGGGTTACAGAAAATAAAGCTACAAGGCCTTGCCCCCCCCCCCCTTCCTTCTGTCAGCAGTGGCTTGGACTCTGTCCCTAGACCCAGCCCCAGGCCACACAGCTCAGCAGCACAAGGCCCCTCTTTTTAAAATTATTTTTTATTGATTGATTTTAGAGAGAGAGGAAGGGTAAAAGAGAGAAACATCGATTTGTTGTTCCACTTATTTATGCATTCATTGGTTGATTCTTGTATGTGCCCTGAAAGGGGATTGAACCCGCAACCTTGGTGTGACACTTGAACCAACTGAGCTACCCAGCCAGGGCACAAGCCCCTTTTTGTGAACCATCTTCCCCGGCCTGAATTTGCCCGAGTAGAAGAGAAACAGTAAAATGCCCTGGTGGGAAGGGTTGGGGCTCCTGAGTTTGGGCCGAGAGGCTGGTTTTCAGCCCCTTCTCCTGACTGGTCAGCCGTTACCTCCCTCCACCCCTGAAACCCAGCCTCAGGAGGCTGGGCAGCCATGCTGACCCGGCTGTCCTGCTCATTTTGCTGGGGGTGGGTGCTGGCAGGGCCGCACAGCAGGCTGCGAGGAAATGGCGGGATACCGCTGGCCCAGGGTGTGCAGAGAGGGAGGTCACCCCGTCTGGGACTGAGCAGAAGCCCCCCGACCCCCAGCCAGCCTCTGCTTCTCGGATCTGACCGCCCTGAGTGGTGGGCAGCTGGCAGCGCCCCTTACCCCCTGCACAGTGCAGTACAGAGGTTTGGGGAAGGAGAGCCAGGGAAATGCTGGGTGTTCTAGGTAGAGGAAGCCTGACCTGGTGCCTGGCATTGGCCAAAGTGAGTGGCCAAGGTGTTCAAAATGGGACTACGGAATGGGAGAACAGTGTCCTTCCTTCTGCTGCCTGGGCCACAGTCCAGGTGTGACCTCAATGTGACCAACAGGCCCCAAGGCGAGGCCGGTGGATGTGTGGAGCCCAGGAAGCTGACAAAGAGAGGGCACCCCCTGCCCCCCGCATTGTGTGAGCAGATTGAGCTACGTAGGAAAATGGGGTGGGGGTGAAGAGGGGATGCGGAAAGAAGCAGATGAGATTCAGACTGAAAGGGAAGCTTCCAGGCTGGCACAGCTGCCCTTCAGTGCTGCCCAGTCACTCAGCCGCATGCTTGTCCCTGGGTGCCATGCTGGGGGGGGGCAGGGCACAGCAGAGAGAAGCACGCATTAAAGAAGTTATCAGACAGGTGACCTTGGTCCTGCCTAGCCCAGCTGCACAGGTCTGAAAGGTTCCTAGCCTTCTCCATCACACGCTTTTGTACCTCTGGAAAGAAGGGAACATCTGGAATCCGAGAGAGAAACAGACTCCCCACCGTGGGAAGAGCTAACAGAGGACTCGCAGCACCATGGCCCGGCCCGGCCCCACCCCGAGCCCGGCTGGCACCATTTGTAAACATAAGACTTGGTGATGTCTGTGGATGAAGAAGAGGGATGCTTGGACCCTCAGTTTTGGGGAAAGCCACGGGCTGAGGCCCCAAAGCTTTGGGGAATGCCAGTTACCCGTGGGAAAGAGGGCTGGAGGCTCTTTGTGGGCCCAGGAGGGAGTGGACAAGGCATGAACTTTATCCGCTCCTGGGCATCTGTGTGACTTCAGCACTACCTTTGGAACTTGCCGGACCCCAGAGGAAGCTACTGCTGGCTGTCTGCTGAAGGACTGGAGCCAGTGTCGAGTGTTGGGGTAATGAGCACAGCACGTTCCGGACAGGCTGCTCCACAGAGGGTGGCAGCCCTCTGCCTGCACTCCTGCTGCAGGTGCGAGTCCGGCTGGATTCCTTCCTCTGAGGCCCATTGCCCCTCTTCACCCATGGCTTCCCAGCAAGGAGAAGCTGAGAACTGTAGGAGTGGGGAGGTCCCTCTGTGACACCTGCCACCATCCCTGGCATTGCCAGAACAAGGGAGCAGGAAGGGAGCTGGGTAAGAGCTGCTCAGAGTTCCGTCCCTGGGAAAGGATGTCCTGATGCCATCCCGCCAGTACAGGGGCATGATGCCGCAGTCAGGGTGGCCCTGCAGCTCTGAGATGGGTTCGTGGGTCCAAGGGCAAAGGCCCTGTGTTCCCTGGGAGGCAGTGGTTAGTGGTTATGCCAGCAGATCCACAAAGATGGCGTTGGCTGTGGTCTGGCCAAAGATGAAGGCTCCCAGAGTGACTAAGAGGACTCCGTAACTGACCAGCGCCCACCAGCTGTAGAGCAGAGGGAGAGAGAAGGCTGGTTAATCAACCCACCCTACAGCTCGAGGGCTTTCGTACAGAGGTGTGCCCGCCAGGTGTATGATCCCTGTTCCACACATAAGGAGACCAAGACCTAAGGGGATCGACTGGTCCCAGCAAGGCAAGGCAGGACCAGGACTAGCATGCATGTGTCTTGATGGAAAGATGCTTCGGGGAAAGCAGGTCACAGAGTGTGAGCCATTTCATTAAAAAAAAAAAAAAGTGTCCTGTCAGCATGGCTCAGTTGGTTAGAGCATCCTCTGGAAGCACAGAGGTTGTCAGTTCGATCGCCAGTCAGGGCACATACAAGAGCAGACTGATGTTCCTGTCTCTCTCTCTCAAATCAATAAAATAAACAAAAAAAGCAAATGCTAAGTAGATTTAGTGAGTAAAATACAGCTAAAAAATAAGGCAGACATCTGCAAATAATGCATCAAAAATATAAATGTATGGACGTATAAAAAATAGCAACAGGGTCACCCCTGGGGAGGGATAGCTCGGTTGCTTAGTGTCAACTCGAAGTGCAGAAGTTACTGGTTCGATACCTGGTCAGGGCACTTATAGGAACAGATCAGTATTTCTGTCTCTCCTTTCCTCTCTCTATAAAATCAACTTAAGTCTGGCCTGTGGTGGCGCAGTGGATAAAAGCCTCGACCTCGAATGCTGAGGTCGCCGGTTCGAAGCCCTGGGTTTGCCTGGTCAGGACACATATGGAAGTTGATGCTTCCTGTTCTTCACCCCTCTTTCACTCTCTTCCTTTCTCTCTCTCCTCTCTCTGTAAAAATGAATAACTAAATAAAATAAATTAAAAAAAAACAAAAATAAAATCAACTTAAAAAGTATAAAAAAAAGCAACAAGTTTATAAAGTATGTATTAAAGTGTCTGTATGTATCAAATGTATTAAAAATGGCAACAGGGTTTATATATATATATATATGGTGACAGGGACAGACAGGAAGGGAAAGAGATGTGAAGCATCAATTCTTCATTGTACTCCTTGGTCATTTATTGATTGCTTTCTCATGTGCCTTGACCGGGGGGCTAAAGCAGAGCAGTGACCCTTGCTTAAGCCAGCGACCTTGGGCTCGAGCTGGTGAGCCTTGCTCAAACCAGATGAGCCTGTGTTCAAGCCGGCAACCTCGGGGTTTTGAGCCTGGGTCCTCTGTGTCCCAGTCCCACACTATGCACTGCGCCACCGCCTGGTCAGGCTGGCAACAGGGTTTTAATTGGCTAATTTTTATTTTCTTCCTTAGATTTGTGTTTTCTAAGTTTTCTTTACTGAATATTACTTGCACAGTAATTTTTTATAAGCATGCAACCTGTTCTTAACCTCTCAACAATTCATGGAAATGTGCACATTAAAATAATGTAGTATTTTACATCCATCCATTTAAATAAAAAAATTTTTAAAGACATTTTTATTTTTATTTTGAGAAAATGGGGAAATCAATTTTTAAAAAATATTCTGTTTTAATGTTTACTTATTTATTTTACAGGGACAGAGAGAGAGTCAGAGAGAGGGATAGACAGGGACAGACAGACAGAAATGGAGAGAGGTGAGAAGCATCAATCATTAGTTTTTCGTTGCCGTTGCGACACCTTAGTTGTTCATTGATTGCTTTCTCACATGTGCCTTGACCGCAGGCCTTCAGCAGACAGAGCACCCCTTGCTGGAGCCAGCGACCTTGGGTCCAAGCTGACGAGCTTTTGCTCAAGCCAAATGGGCCCGTGCTCAAGCTGGTGAGCTTGGGGTCTCAAACCTGGGTCTTCCACATCCCAGTCCGACGCTCTATCCACTGCGCCACCGCCTGGTCAGGCCCATTTTAAGGCAGTTATACCCAGTGCTAGCAGGGCTGTGGGGAACATTAACTGATGCTGGGACTCTGATTGGGACTGCCTTTTTGGAGGATAATTTGAACCCATGTGCAGAAATAAAAATGAGCATGCCTTGTGATGTGGCATTTTCTTCTAAGAACCGATCCTACCATAACCTTCAAACAGGTTTGCAAAGATGTGTGTGTATGAGTGTTCCTGTTCAGGACACATACAGCAGAGTATTCTAAAGCCATTAAAGAGGGAAGAGGTGGGGTCCTGGCTGCTTCGCTCAGAGGTAGAGCGTCGGCCTGGCATGTAGATATTCTGGTTTCAATTCCCAGTCAGGGCACACAGGAGAAGCCCCCATCTGCTTCTCTACTCCCTTTCCCCCTTTCTTGCTTCTCTCTCTTGCCCTCCCCTCTTGCAGCCATGGTTCAATTAGAGCAAGATAGCCCTGGGTACTGAGGATGGCTCCATGGCCTCCACCTCAGGTGCTAAAAAAATGGCTCCAGTTGCAATGGAGTAAAGGACCAGATGGGCAGAGCACCGCCCCCTAGTGGGCATGCCGGGTGGATCTTGATCTGGGTGAATGCGGGATTCTGTCTCTGCCTCCCAATACTCTCACTGAATTAAAAAAAAAAGAAAAAAGAAAAGGGAATAGGTGGGTTTTCTTATGCTGATGTAGAATGATCTTCAAGATACATGGTTAAGTGAAGAAAGAAAAAGAAAAGCACGGGGCAGAAAAGTGTGTCTGGCATAAAACTATTTAAAAACAAACAAAATAAATCCAAAACCCCATGTGTTTGTATGTGCACATGCATAACTTTGTGTACACAGGCAGATACGCAGGCTCAGAAACAGTCTGGCGGAGTGCAGACCATGCGATGACGCTGACCTGGGGATGGAGGAGGATGGCATCTGGCCTGTGGGGGAGGGACTTCTGCTTTTCTCTCTGAAGTCCCTCAGGAGTGTTTGCACTGTCCTAGCTAGTATGTTATCCATTAAAAAAAGTATTTTAAAAGCTCATGTTTTTCAGTGTCCTATGATTTTAAGCCCTGTCCCCCAAGGCTACCTCCCAATCTAGGGCCTTCCCTGAGGGAACCAAGGGCTGGGCCCTGCTTTACCTGGCTGGCTTGACTTCCTCCATCTCAGACAGTTTGGCTTGAATGAGGCACAGCCCTGGAAGGGAAGGGGTGCCCGATAGCTTGGGTGTACCCCTCCAGCAGGCCCAGCCTCCCCCCTTGCTAAGAGGCAGCAGTGGTGGTGTTCCCTCTTCCAGATGCTTTGTCCGTGCCCCTGCCCCTGCTGGAGCCCGGCACCCGCTCCCCCGGGAGAGGCCTGGAGCCCGGCACCCGCTCCCCCGGAGAGAGGCCTGGAGCCCGGCACCCGCTCCCCCGGAGAGAGGCCTGGAGCCCGGCACCCGCTCCCACGGAGAGAGGCCTGGAGCCCGGCACCCGCTCCCCCGGAGAGAGGCCTGGAGCCCGGCACCCGCTCCCCCGGGAGAGAGGCCTGGAGCCCGGCACCCGCTCCCCCGGAGAGGCCTGGAGCCCGGCACCCGCTCCCCCGGGAGAGGCCTGGAGCCCGGCACCCGCTCCCCCGGAGAGGCCTGGAGCCCGGCACCCGCTCCCCCGGGAGAGAGGCCTGGAGCCCGGCACCCGCTCCCACGGAGAGAGGCCTGGAGCCCGGCACCCGCTCCCCCGGAGAGAGGCCTGGAGCCCGGCACCCGCTCCCCCGGGAGAGAGGCCTGGAGCCCGGCACCCGCTCCCCCGGAGACGCCTGGAGCCCGGCACCCGCTCCCCCGGAGACGCCTGGAGCCCGGCACCCGCTCCCCCGGAGACGCCTAGAGCCCAGCACCCACTCCCCCGGAGAGACCTGGAGCCCAGCACCTGCTCCCCTTGGAGAGGCCTGGAGCCTGGCACCCCACCCCCACCCCCAGAGGCCTGGAGCCCAGCCCCAACTGCCCCCCGGAGAGGCCTGGAGCCTGGCACCCACTCTCCCCGAGAGGCCAGTGTCTGACGGGCACACCTTGGGCTGCCTGCAGGACTCAGAGCCAAAGGGCCAGCAGGCTAGGGCCTTCCCAGTGTGCTGCTGAGCGATGTTGCCCCCTTGCTCTGGCCAAGTGGCAGGGGCTTTCAGGGTGGTCTTCTAAAGAGAAATGAGCTGGGTCCAAGCGGAACTCATGGCTGGCAGATGGGACGGGTTCCCAGGGACCCTGGCTTCTGCATCAGGGTGCTGCCACCAGGTCCCACTGCCTCTGGGGACTGAACTAGCCAAGATCACTGATCACTAGGGAGCAACAGATACTTGCGTGAGGGATTAAGGATACATAGGCTGTGGCTCTGGACAGATTTGGGGTGGGAAACGTCGTTACACATGAGCCGAGTTTGTTAACATCTAGGCAGATTTGTTGCCCTCCCTGAGCCTCGTGTCTCAGTAAAATGGAGATGTGTCTTCAGATGACGCTTGGACAGGAGGAGTTAACCCTGAGCCTGTGGTGAGTGACAATATGTTGGTGGCTTCTCTCCCCAGCACGTGAGCATGTGAGGAACGGGTCTGGGAGGAAGTCAGTGCTGTGGGGGCACCGGACCACACCTGGGAAGACGAAGATGAAGCAGGCGGCCAGGCCTCCAATGACCGAGATGACCTTGCCGATGTCGGGGATGAAGAGCGCCAGCAGCAGGGTGAGCAGGAACCAGGTGAGTGTCTGCAGCACACGCCGCCGCCGCTCCCGACCCACGTCCTCCTCCACCGGCATGCCCTGGTAACGCAGCCACAGGCCTTCCAGCACCGCCCTGCACAAGAGCCACCCTGCTCATGGTCCCCTCCAGCTCCCTGAGCCAGAGCCCCAACTGGGAGGGCTGCGGCCAGCTGTTCCGTCCTCTGTGCAGCAGGCCTGGCCGCAGTCTCCCCTGGGCTGCCTGGGGCACGGACCAGGGGGAGTGGGGAGGCTGAGCCCCGGGCTGCCTGGGGCAGGGACCAGGGGGAGTGGGGAGGCTGAGCCCCGGGCTGCCTGGGGCAGGGACCAGGGGGAGTGGGGAGGCTGAGCCCCGGGCTGCCTGGGGCAGGAACCAGGGGGAGTGGGGAGGCTGAGCCCCGGGCTGCCTGGGGCAGGAACCAGGGGGAGTGGGGAGGCTGAGCCCCGGGCTGCCTGGGGCAGGGACCAGGGGGAGTGGGGAGGCTGAGCCCCGGGCTGCCTGGGGCACGGACCAGGGGGAGTGGGGAGGCTGAGCCCCGGCCTGGCCCAGCACGCGATCCCCAGTGGGAATGGATTCCATTATTCTCCTGAAAAGGGCGGGCCTAGGATACCCAGAGGGCTGGGTGTTCAGAACAGGATCTGGACTACAGGTTCTCAGAGGACGCACAGAATGTTGTGGGGACCCCGGGACAAAGAGGACCCCAAGACCCGGCTGGGGGTACTTACAGGGCCATGCAAGGCACTAACTCTTTCCTGAGGGCTTCAGTTTCTCCTTCGTGGCCCAAGGGCCATCCATACAAGGCCCCAGGGATGGACCATGTTCACAGGGATTGGGGGCCCTGGGGGAGCAGCCCGGGGGGGATGGGCGGGGCTCACCGCCCACAGAAGTGCAGGATGGCGTAGGAGGTGAGCACGCTCAGGATAATGAAGGCGCGGGCCACGGCCACTGCCATGTCATTGGAGGGGTAGGACAGCAGCACGTCGGGGTCCACAGCTGCTCCAAAGGTCAAGAAGCCACAGATACCTGAGGGCAGGGTACAAGGGCTGGGTGGGGGCATACTGGGAGGGTGAAGGGTGGACGGTCCACTGCTGGGTGTGACAGCAGCCTGGGGGAGCTTTGGGGCGCTCTGGAGGGTTAGAGGGTGCTGGGCTGGGCTCTGAGCCTCCTGCCCGACTCCCGACATCACCCCCACACCCCATTCTCACCTCGCGCTTGCCCAGCACGCCTGTCGCAGCCTTTGCACTAATATCTGCCCAGCTCCTCCTGCCACCACCTGTCACTCAGGCCCCAGCTAGAGGGCCGGTTAGAGAACCTTTCACAATAACCCCGCCCCCAGGTACTCTCCCTTCAACCTCTCATTGCCTTCTTAGCCCTCCTCGCTCTGGATTCTTTCTTTTTTTTTTCAGAGACAGAGAGAGAGTCAGAGAGAGGGACAGACAGACAGGAACGGAGAGAGATGAGAAGCATCAATCATCAGTTTTTTGTTGCCGTTGCGACACCTTAGTTGTTCATTGATTGCTTTCTCACATGTGCCTTGACCGTGGGCCTTCAGCAGACCAAGCAACCCCTTGCTGGAGCCAGCGACCTTGGGTCCAAGCTGGTGAGCTTTTTGCTCAAGCCAGATGAGCCCTTGCTCAAGCTGGCGACCTCGGGGTCTCGAACCTGGGTCTTCCACATCCCAGTCTGATGCTCTATCCACTGCGCCACCGCTTGGTCAGGCGATTCTTTCTTTTTTTTAACTTATATTTTTATTTTATTGTGCTGACATGGTTTCAGTGTTCCAACTCTTTTGTTTTCAAACTTTTTTAAGAATGTCTTCCCACTAGACTGGCAATTCTATGAGGGCGGGGCCTGGTCCGTCTGTCTCCATGGCAACCCGGTGCTGAGAACAGTTCCTGGATCTTACTAGGTACCCACCGAGAGCTGCTGAATGAACATGTTTCTCTCACTTGGGCAGGGGAGGTCCAAGTTCAAGCCAATGCCTACAGAAGGGTTTGACATGCTAAGAGGGCAGGGCTATCCCCAGGAAAGCTGGCCTGAGGACATGGGACAAAGAGGAAAAGTGGGAGCACTCCAAGCATGGCCCTTGGAGGGAGGGAGCACCCACCTGTGCCCATGTACACAGCAAGGGCTATGACCATGGCGGCCGTCACCACACCGCCCCAGGTCTTCACCTCGGGCTGCTGCATGCTGTTGAAGATGGGCACACTGCTCACGTGGCACTGTCGGGAAGGTCACAGTTATGGTGAGGAAGGGACCTTGGGACAAAGACCACAGGGACAAGGGGCAAGTTCTGGGGCCCGCCTCTGTCCTTCCTCCCAGGACCCACATCCTGCAGAATGAGGGCTCCATCCCAGGGTGGGGAGTGCGCTAAGGGGCAGCTGGCACCTGAAATCCAAAGCAGATGGTGGGCATGGCGTTGAACACGGCTGCCCAGGACGCTGGCCTGTGGACAGACACACAAGAGTCTGCTGCCTGTGAACCCCCTCAGCCACCAACCATCCCCGTGCCCCTACTCTTCGTTCAGCCCATGGAAGTCTGGGGATGCGGAGAGGACACATCTTCATTTCACGCGTCAGTAAACTGAGGTGCTGGAAGGCCCTCCCGGGACCCAGATTCAGAATCCCTGGCTCCTGCACTGGGGCTTTGGCTCTTTTGGTTTCTGGTTTCTTTCAAAAAAAAGAAAAATTTTCTTTTTTTAAGAGAGAGACACACACACAGACAGGGAGAGGGATAAGACGCATTAATAGGCAGTTGCGCCACTTTTTAGCTGTTCATTGATTACTTCTCATACGTGCCTACACTGAGGGGCTCAAGCCGAGCCAGTGATCCCTTGCTCAAGTCAGCGAACTTGGGCTCAAGCCAGCGACCTTGGGCCTCAAGCAAGTGAACATAGGGTCATGTGGTGAGCCCCCACTCAAGCTGGATGAGCCTGTGCTCAAACCAGCAACCTCAGGGTTTTGAATCTGGGTTCTCAGCATCCCAGGTCAATGCTCTATCCACTGTGCCACCACGTGGTTACACAGAAGCATTTTCTTTTTAAATGGCAAAACATCTTCATGTAGAAGACACAGAAACTACAGATAAGTTGGCAAAATGTGCGATTCCACTCCAGTAGTCCGCACAACCTGAGGCGTAGTCTCACGCGAGCCCGTTTGTTGGATATTAGTGGCAAAGTCCTCCCATCTCTGGTTCTCTCTCGTTTTGTTTTTTTTTTTTTTTACAGGGACAGAGAGTCAGAGAGAGGGATAGATAGGGACAGATAGACAGGAACAGAGAGAGGTGAGAAGCATCAATCATTAGTTTTTCGTTGCCATTGCGACACCTTAGTTGTTCATTGATTGCTTTCTCACACGTGCCTTGACCGCGGGCCTTCAGCAGACCGAGACCCCTTGCTGTAGCCAGCAACCTTGGGTCCAAGCTGGTGAGCTTTTGCTCAAGCCAGATGGGCCCGCGCTCAAGCTGGCGACCTCGGGGTCTCAAACCTGGGTCTTCCGCATCCCAGTTCGATGCTCTATCCACTGCACCACCGCCTGGTCAGGCTCTCACTCTTCCCTTCATTAAAAAGAGCTCAGGACCTCTTGCTTCCTTCCTACAATGACCAATATGCCAAGTGCTGATGAGCTAAAGAGCCTGGAGAAGAGCACCTGTGTGGCCTTTTGCTGTTTGACCCAGCACCTCTGGGACCCAAGCAATGGGTTCCATCTCATGTGTCTCTTGGGGGTCCTCACCTACCTGGTCAGGATGTTCCCTGGGGTCATCTCTTTATCCGGCCAGATGTACTTGATGATTACGATGGCAGTGACGTACCAGGTGCCCACGACGCTCAGGAAACTGCCGGAAGAGTAGATTTCAATTCCTCCACCCCAGCCCAGACGCCCTTCCTCGGGTTCCACCCAGGGGCATCTACCCTCTAGTGACCACAAGTGTCTCCTGGATGAACTTGGAGACCATTTCAAGCAAAGACTCAAGAAATGCATGAGAAATACATGGCCACAGCTAGGAGGAAGCTGGATCCCAGCAGGGGACCAGATGACATTTCTGACCATTCAGAAATGTACTGGCTCAGAGGTCTGGGCCTCAGAGCATGTCTCCTGCTTCAATCAGAGCAACGCGCACTTGGTGGGGGCTGTAAGCAGGGCCTCTGAGAACCAGGAGAGACTGGACGCAAAAGGGTTGAAGGTGCAAATACTGGGACGTCAACATCACAGGGGGCTGTGAAGACAGCTGAGTGTGGCCCTGCCAGTTATGGGTCACAGGAAACAGCTTTTCAGACTAAAAGCCCGGAAGCCACTCCTCTCCCTTCCTAAAAACTATGGAGGATGCTTCCAGGCTCAAACTCCCAACTGATCAAACATCCGTTCTCTCCGGGAAAGCCAAGGTTGAGGCCAGGAGGCTGCCTCCATACTCCTGATTGTCATCTGTCCCTCTTTTGACAAGGACATTGGGACTGAACATCCCACTGATGCAAAGGGCCACTGCCACCCTGTTGCTGAAGGAGAAGGCAGTCTTGTGCTGAAACCCTGTGGGCCCTGGCTGGCCTGCCTTGCCCGCTCTTGCTGCCCCAGGTGAGGTGGCACGGGGGAGCAAGGGCTCCCCACAGCCCCTGGGTCTGCAGCTGCCTGTGATCAGAGCTCGCACCAGGGCCAGGGTGGGGTGGGGCCTCCGAACCTGGCGTATTTCTGGAAGCCGATCTCCCTGGGGATGGAAAGAGGCAGGATGAAGAGGATGGCAGTGAGGCTGATGGTGAACTTGCGGTCTGTGTACCAGGGGCTGCCACCGGCCTCCTCAGGCTCCTGTGCCAGCACAGCTATAACTGCACAGGGAGAAAGGGAGGAGCGTCATGCCAGGCGACTGCAGGGTACGGCTCTCCTGCCCTGCTGGCCTCAGGACCTCCTTCTGCCCAGTGGGCTCAGCAGCCAGGGGGAAGGGTTCCCAGATGAATGCCGGGCCCAGGTGAGGCCTTGGGCAGGTGTTCCATGACCTTACCCTCCACCCGCAGGGCCCCCAAGGCCAAAAGGGAAGGATGAGGTAGCTGCTGACGGAACCTCACTTTTGTCCTGCTGGTCCCCAATGATGATGAGGAAGGTGATGCAGGTGCCGAAGGTATAGATGGCAATGGACACCTCACACAGCACGCCCGTCAGCTTGCCACACACGGCCCATACCACCTCCTGGTAGGTACGCTCATTGCTGGCTTGGGAGCAGTAGGCCAGGATGACGAGGCCGCTGATGATGAAAACCAGCATGCCCTGCAGGCAGGGGGGGGGGCAAGGCAAGAGGGTGTGGGAAAGGCCTGGCAGCAAAGGGCAGCCTGGTCTTGCTCAGCATTTACTGTGCCAGTGCCCAAAGCCAGCTTGGCAAATAAGCCCTGTCTTGCAGGGCAATTTTAATAGTTCACTTCGTGCTGCCGAGTCGAGATTTTCTTTAGAGACAAGTTTCAAAAGAAGCTTGGTGGGAAATTTCAAAGGCACACAAAAGGGGACAGAACAGTGCAACAGACCCCCATTACTCATTGCTCAGCTTCAGAAGGATCAACTCACGGCCTATCTTGTTTCCTCCGTTTCTCCTCCCACTCAGGATCATTTTGAAGAAAATATAAGTTCTCATATCACTTCATCGGTAAATATTTCAGCATGGAGTTTGCAAAGATAGGGGGCTACTTTTTAAACATAACCACAAGATCATTAAGTATGCAGTACATGATGTCAAATTTCCCTCATTGCTGAGAAGGCTTTTGAAGCCTCATCTGGACTCAGAGGAAAGAATGCTGAAATAGATTAGTAATGTCTGCCATGTGGATGGTGGGGAGAGTGGTAGCGCTGACCATCCCCGACCCAAAGCCTCCCCTTCAAGGGGCCACTCGCCAGCTAAACTGCATCTCTGCCCTCTGGGCCTGCACACTCACCATCTGCAGGGTGACGCCGGCGGCCACGCCCCCGGCGGTGCTGAAGGCTGCTGGGAAGTTGAGCAGTCCTGCACCCAGGCAGGCGTTGACTACAATGAAGACGGCCCCAAATGTGGATGTGGTGCCTCTGCTTCCTGGGGAGGCTTCCCCTTCACTCTTAGAAACCGAGTCCACACAGGGACTCTGCAACAGACGGGCTCGCTCCCCAGAGTCCGTGCTGAAGCCCCACTCGCCAGGGTCACTGTTGATGCTGACATGGGCCATGGCCCCGAGAGCCCTCTTCCCGCAGGGGCTGCAGACTCTGGCTCACAACCACATCCCCTGGGCAGCTGACGGAGCACCTTCTGCTGATGGGAGGCACCAGCCTGTTCAGAGCCGTGCTCCTAGGAGGCGAGTGGGCTCTGCTTTTTCTCAGCCTAGACGGGAAAGGCAGGCACCGCTGTCATCTCACGGTGGGCACCTCTGTGCAGAATACTGCACTGGATGCCAAAGCGTGGGGTGGCAAGAGACAGAAATAAAAGAGGCAAATCCTGCTTGCTTCAGACTTACAGACTTGTAGGGTAAATAAGACAAACGTAAAAGAGAGGTGTAGTAACACGTCAGCACGAGAGAGGCCATGTGTGGGGCAGGGGTGTCATGGACTTAGCTCATTCTGTCCTTAAGACAGTGGTCATATGCCTGACCAGGCGGTGGCGCAGTGGATAGAGCGACGAACTGGGATGCAAAAGGACCCAGGTTCGAGACCCCGAGGTCGCCAGCTTGAGCGCAGGCCCATCTGGTTTGAGCAAAAGCTCGCCAGCTTGGACCCAAGGTCGCTGGCTCCAGCAAGGGGTTGCTCGGTCTGCTGAAGGCCCGCGGTCAAGGCACATGTGAGAAAGCAATCAATGAACAACTAAGGTGTCACAACGGCAACAAAAAACTGATGATTGATGCTTTTCATCTCTCTCCGTTCCTGTCTGTCCCTATCTATCCCTCTCTGTCTCTGTAAAAAAAAAAAAAAAAAAAGACAGTGGTCATAAAGTTTAGAGAGATCAAATCACTGAGCCAGCATCACATGTTAGCAAGTTGCAGAGCAGGATTTCGAAACAGATCCATCTGCCTTTCCAGCCTGTTTCCATACCACCAGTCCGCAGAGCATCTGGCACTCAGAAACGTGGATAGTTCAATGCATTCTAGCCCAGCTTACCTCCCTCCAGCCCAGTGTCTAAATTCTGCAAAGCTTTGCCTGACCTGTCATGGTGTGGTGGATGGGTTATCAACCTGGAATGCTGAGGTCGCTGGTTCAAAAGCCTGGGCTTGCCTGGTTAAAGCGCATACAAGGAAACAACTACGAGTTGAGTCATTCCTCCCCTTTTCTCTCTCTCTCAAATCAATAAATATAATATTTTTTAAAAATTCTGGCCTGACCAGGCGGTGGCGCAGTGGATAGAGCGTCGGACTGGGATGCGGAAGACCCAGGTTTGAGACCCTGAGCTTGCCAGCTTGAGCGCGGGTCCATCTGGCTTGAGCAAAAGCTCACCAGCTTGGACCCAAGGTCGCTGGCTCCAGCAAGGGGTGGCTCGGTCTGCTGAAGGCGTGTGGTCAAGGCACATGTGAGAAAGCAATCAATGAACAACTAAGGTGTCGCAACGGCAACGAAAAACTAATGATTGATGCTTCTCACCTCTCTCCGTTCCTGTCTGTCTGTCCCTATCTATCCCTCTCTCTGACTCTCTCTGTCCCTGTAAAAAAAAAAAAAATTCAGGCCTATTCTCATTCTTTTCCCATAGGAATGACCTAACTACTCTCCACCACAGAGGCATCCCCTCTGACGCCTTGAACACTCCGGGGTTTTAGAATGGCAAGGAGGCCCCTGGTCATGATGAGCCAACAACGCTGGGACTGACACACTCATGAGAGGGAAAAGGAGTGTTCTGATGCTCTCAGACATCTGTCACCACGCGTGCAACCATGGGACCAGCTCCAGAGGGAACTCTCTGCAGGCTCCAACTACTGAAAGATCAGTCAGGTGCCACAGGGCTTCCTCTTGTGCAACCTGCCACCCAGCCAGCAACTCGGCCAAAACTCAAAGCTGTGAGTAGCGGGGTAAGAGTCTTGGGCTCCCAGGCTTCCAGCGTCCGTTTGCACAGCTCCCTGCAAAGCTAGTTAGTGCTGCCAAAGCTGTGAGACCACTTCCTCAGCCCTGCTCACATCTCAGACAGGGAGGTGCAAGATCTCTCAGACCTCGTGCGACACCTCCACCCCCCACCCCCGCCCAATTACTCAGCTCCATTGTCCCCAGCTTACCTGCTCTTTCCACTTGATGGGCTATGGTGTGTGTGTTTGCGGGTGGGGTGGGGGGCTGCTCCTTATGGCTCCTCCTCCTCAAAGATCTGCAGTCTGATTCTCCTCACTTCTCTCTTTGGCCCCAATTTCTTCTTTTCTCAAAATCCTTGCTGTCAGCCGAGCGAAGAGTTTGGGCTGCTTTTGTGCTGGTCAGCAAAGTGATGGGAAGTGAGGCATTTCTGACTCTGTCATAGGGAGCAGCAGATCAGGTAGGTAGACAGGCCCACGGAGGGGAAGACGCTAGACTGATGTCACAACAGGCAGTTGGCTGAGCCACAACCAGAAGCCTGATCCCGTGTGCTCAGGCCAGAGCTGGGATCACTGCAGTAGGGCCCCTCAGATCCCAACCCGAGCGGGTTCCCACCCCAGCCAGGGGCTGGATCCCAGAAATATGAGGGGCGAGCTGCACTGGGAGGGGGACCAGGACGCACCCAGCGCAGAGGGATTGACCCCCAGGGCTGAAGGGAGGCGAGCGGGCTGCTGTGGGGTAAAATGGGGAGAGGCTCCGGGATTCTTCCATTCGGGCCTAGGACTAGGTGGAAACTGGGCAGGGACGGGACAATCGAGGGCGGGCGTGGGACCGAGGACGCCGGGCTTTGGAGGCCCCTGCAGTGAGTGGGCAGGGCTCTGCTGCGGTCGGTCGTGGACCTGGGACTTGGGGACCAAAAGCTTCCACCCTCCCCCGCTTCTACCCCGTGTCACCTACTCACCGCGCTTCTTGCCCTAGCCGGCAGCAGAGACACGTGAACCATGGTCACATGACCGCCGGGGCAAGGGCAGGCCGCGGGGCACACTGGGAATTGTAGTTCCTGCCGGTAGTAGCAGTAGTTCACGGTATGTACAATATGTGCTAGTTTGTAACTGATCACGTGTTGAAGGGCATCTGAGCTGTTTACAGGTTTTAAAAACATAATAGCTTTATATATTTTACCATAAGGTTGATCCTTGAAAAGTGTCCAGCAGAGTGGTTTTTAGTATATTCCTAGTTTTGCTACCCTAAGGAAGGACTAAGTTCAGCAATCATCACTTATCCCCCCTCCAAAACCCTGTAACCTCTAGCAGTGACTCCCATTTCTCCCTCCCCCAAGCCCTCGGTAACGACCAGCCTACTTTGTGTTTTGGATGAGCTGTTGTCAAGTTTCATCTGTGTTGGAGCCTATTAATAGTTCATTCCGTTTTATTGCTAAATAATATTCCATGGTATGGATATATCACATTTTGTTTATTTATCAGTTATTGGATATTTGGGTTGTTTGCATTTTGGCTTTGCGGATGCCACTATGAACATTTATGTACAAGTTTTTGTGTGGATGCATGCTTATTTTATTTTATAAAATTGAATTTATTGGGGTAACACTGGTTATCAAATCATACAGGTTGCAGGTGCAGTTCTGCAACACATCATCTGTACACTGTCTTGTGCGTTCACCACACCAAGTCTGACGCAGGTTTTCATTTATCTTCGGTATGTGTATATGTAGGAATGGAATTGCTGGGTCGAATGGTAACCCTATATTTATTTAGCCTTCTGAGAATTGCTGGACTGTTTTCCAATTTAACTCCACCATTTTACGTTCCTATAAACATTTTGTGTTGAGGGTTTCAATTTCTCCACATCCTTTATAATCCTAGTTATTGTCTGCCTTTTTGACTATAGTCATCCTAGTGGGGGTGAAATGGTTCTCATTGTGGTTGTGATTTGCATTTCCCAGATGACTAATGATGCCAGCATCTTTTTGTGCTTTTTGCCATTAATATGTCTTATCTGGAGAAATGTCTGTTCAGACACATTTCCCAGTTATTAACTGGGTCATTTTTCTCTTTTTAAAATACACTTAATTTTAGAAAGAGGGCAAGACAGAAACATCGATCTGTTCCTGTTCGTGCCCTGACTGGGGATTGAACTTGCAACCATTGTGCATCTGGGATGATGATGTAGCCAACCGAGCTATCTAGTCAGGGCTATTACTCTTTTTATTCTTGAAGTGTGTTCTTTATATATTCTGGCTACAAGCCCCTTATCAGACTTATGATTTACAATACTAGTCTGTGAAGATTTTTATGGTTATCATTTTTTTAAAAAGTTGGTCTTTCATTTATTAGATATAAATCAATAATTTCTATAAAGAAATCCACAGACCATAAGAAAAGAGTAAAAAAGTATTCACAAGATGATTGAGTGAGTTTGGAATTTGGCCATTTCGATGCAAGCCAGCCTAAGGCAGTTTAGTCCAATGGTACTACTCAGCAGCTGATCAATGGGTCAGCTGTAATTGAACCTCCTAGAAAAAAGCCCCCCAAGCCTCATCTCAGACATACTGAGTCACAACGACCAGACGAAAGGCCAGGGAACCAGTATTAAAAAAAAAAAAATTTAAGTCCAGATTTGGGAACTAGTCTGCCTTAAACTATGATATACAGCAAAGGCATGACTGTTTTTTTCCTGAGCAGGCGAATCGCCTCGCCCATCAGGTGGATGAACTTTAACATCGCAGACCCAGACTAGAAAACTAGGAAAGAGTTGAAGGCAAACAGTCTGAACTGCTGAGAAAAACACACCCCACATGACTGCTCTCAGTGAGGAAGGGCTTAGTCCAGGGTGAGCTGGCAATGTGTGTTTAAAAATAACGAGGTCAGCAGGGTGGCTAGGTTCCTTCGCCAGCTGGGGTCTTGCCAGCCAACTCTCAGCCACGTGGTTCCAGACTGCAAGCAGTTTCTCCTAAACCCAGGTAGTCAGGCCCTTTATGGCGCAGCTGAATGTTTGTTTTCCCTTCTGAGATACTTTTCCAAAGACATCCAGTCTGAGTCCATGCCAGATAAGCTCGCTCACTATCCACTCAGCACCTCGGTGTATCCACACCCAGGAGCCAGCATGCTGTGCACCCCGTCCTTCAGGGAGTGAGAAGCAAGGGGGTGAGAGCAAGGTGAGCCCGCTGCCCCCTCCCAACAACTATCCAAACACCAAATGTGCTCTGGGCCTGACTCCTGCTCCACTGCCTGCCTGGCCAGTACCTGTCCCATCTTGAGAGGCTCCTAGCAAGAAGTGGAAAGGGACAGAAAAATCTTGATGCCAAGCAAGTGCCATTGTGAGGTATTTGTTGATAGAGTATGTGACTTTGTGGTTGAGGTTGCAGACTGGTGGCCTGCTGTTTGCATCTTGCTTGTAGCTCATTAAAAATATTGAGTTAGTCACGTCGATAGATCTCCCATAAAAACCAGGATTTGTATTATTTGAAAAAGAGCTGCTGTCAACCAGGACTTTCATTGTCACAGTGCTGTCACTTACCTGTTACTTGTTCCTGAGGATGGGGATTGGTCACCAATGATCACCTTAAATCTAAGTCACATCAGTCTTTTAAATTCAATGTTTATATTACCTACTTGGCTCCTATCGACATCGAAAGCTGCCATCTCTCCCCAATCTGTTCCCTGCCTACATCTCTAATATCCTTTGAGGTACTCCACTGTCCCCCAAGGTCCAATGGGTTATACCTACATTTTCAACATCTTTGGACCGGACAAACCAAGTTGCAAGATAAAGACAAAGATGTGGCTTTAGTTTACATTCAGAACAGCTAACACATTGATTGGCTTATGATCAGCTGCACATGACTTCCCACATCTGGGCCTACACCCACTCCTACCCTTCCCTCCCATTAAAGAAAAAAGCCAGTAGACAGTGGTTGGGTCTACAGTGACTTTATTGTAACAGAGAAACCGGGCTGCAGTGAGTCAACGTGATTAGAGCAGATGGTGGTTACCCTTCCCCAGGGCGAAGCCTGAGCTCAGCTGGAAGCACACGGAGGCTAAAACCAAAGCCCGAATACCCTCTTGCCTGGTTTAGCTCGACATCGCCTGACTCGTGATATGAGATGAGTGACAGCACTGAACGCAGGCACGAGGCCCAACTGGGCAGAGGCAACATCCCGGCAGGAGACAGCCAATCCCCGAAGAGGATGCTGACAGCATTCGCTAACCGTTCTCTGCTGTCCTTGGCTGAGAAGGGTGAGGGTATGGGGGTAAGGGGTATGTTCTTATTTCTTCTTCTACGTCCTTCATTCTTCTAAGTAAAGGCTACAGGGTGGGGCTGGGGGTCAGTCAAGCAGTAGAACAGGATAAAAATCTAGGCTAGTTATAGGTCTTTGTGCCTAAGGAAAAGGACAGCAGTGACAGGAGAGGAGAGGGGAACATTAAAATGCCCACAAGTAAGTACAAGAAGGAGAGCCTTCTGTCCCCTTCTCCGAGGGGGCAGCAGCGGCCAATTGTCCTTGCTACACGGGCAGCCACCGCCGGGTTTTCACAAAACATGATTCCGGTAACGCGGTCTGTTGGCGAGGTTGCTCCATTCGGGAGGACAAACCTGAGGCTATTATTGTTAAAACTAGGTCTTCTCACAAAGCCTCTGAGGCATTTCACGCTGAGTCAACACCATAAGATACTTCAGTTAAAGCTCCTGACATATTGCAATGGTGTGATTGGTAGGGTGCTTTTTGGCTGTGACTTTCTTGTACATGTAAACGCTTTCAGAAAAGCTGGAGACACAAAGATGAGGGAGAGTTGGGTTCAGAGCCACAAAGTTCCATGCCCAGCCACACACACGCCTCTGCCCACTCCCTACACGTTCTTCTCTGAGCAACACTCAAACGCTGCGTTCTCAGTACTGTGGTTGAAAGAAATGACCTGCTCACCACCATCCACCCTCCCTCTTCCTCCGTGTGACTCTCACAGCAGCTGAGGTGGACAGGAGGTTGTCTCTGTTTCCTCTCACCGGGGAAATTACTTGGTGACCTGGTGAATGGCGTGGGCAAGGTAGCCCACATTGCCCGAGGTGACCCCCGCCACCGAGATGCGGCCGTCCTTTGTCATGTAGATGGAGAATTCCTTCATGAGCCGCTCCACCTGTGGAGAGAAGACTGCTTGGGCATGTCCTGCTCCTACGGAGTCCCCAGCCCTGGCATAAGAGCCACGTGTTAAGACAGAAAAGTAACAGAGGCTCTATTTTCTCCCTTAAACCCTATTCCTAGAATTTGATGGACTGGCTCAGAGTGGAAGAAGGAGGGAAAAGCTGTTTTAAGGTAAGGTGAGGAGGTGGGAACAGGTGAAGACCAATCTTAGGTTCAGCGCCTGCAGAGAGCAGATCCAGGACCCAGTCCCAGATCAACAATGTCTCACTGGCAGTCAGGCTCCTGCTCCTGCTCCTGCTGGGGTCTCTGCCAAGAGGCGGCAGGGCTCACCAAAACACAAGTTCTCTCCTCTGGAAGTTTGCAACCTCATGGAGGATACAGACAAGTGAACGACTAATAAGAAATAAAAACAGTGAATGTTACCTACTTCATTTACCTGGAAGGCCTCCAAAAAGACTGTTTTTAGGGTAATCCTGAATAGGAGGAGCTGGGGGTTGCAAGGACTGACTGGCCTGCTGCAGAGAAATCTGGGTGCGCTCACCTGTTCCGGCTTCAGTCCCGTGAAACAAAACATGCCGATCTGGTCAGTGATGTGCTGCCAGTTGTGGGAGGACCCTTCCTTCTTGAGGTTAGAGACCAGCTGAGTCCGCATGCCAATGATGCGGTCGGCCATGCCCTTCACTTCTTGCAACCTGTGAAGAACCCGGGACGCAGCTCACTTCCAGCCAAGCCGAAAGGGAAGCCACAGCTCACAGCGTTTCCCCTGCCTTGAGCACTCTCCAAGTGTGCCCTCCTAGTGCAATAGTTTTCAACCTTTTCACACTTGGGGAACGGTGAAAATAGCAGAATTATTTTGGGGACCGCTAGGGCAGAAATCACCCTGAGCATAAGTGATTTTGACTAAGGTCACTGGGTCTCCAATCTTCACACATCAGGGTGGCTAACTCTTTTGCGGACCGGCATGAAACTTCCGGCAGACCAGTGTCAGTCCGCTGACTTGGTGGTTGAAAACTGGGTTAGAGCGTCATCCTGGTATGCCAAGGTTGTGGTTCGATCCCTATTCAGGGTACATACAAGATTCAACCAATCTACGTGAGTAAGTGAAAAAACAAATTGATGTTTCTGTCTCCCCCTCTTCCTCCTCTTTTAAAATCAATTTATTTAATTTTTTTATTTTTTTTTGTTTTTTTTTAAATTTTATTTTATTCATTTTAGAGAGGAGACAGAGTGAGAGAGAGAGAGAGAGAGAGAGAGAGAGAGAGAAAGGGGGGAGGAGCTGGAAGCATCAACTCCCATATGTGCCTTGACCAGACCAGTGCAGGGTTTTGAACTGGCAACCTCAGTGTTCCCAGGTCGATGCTTTATCCACTGCGCCACCACAGGTCAGGCTAAAATCAATTTAAAAAACAAAAGAAGGCAGGTTTTGCTTAACCTGGAGACAGAATAAAAAAAAAAAAAATCCCACCATCTTTGAATTAGGTTTGTCTCCAACATGCAAAGAACACGTTTTTATTTGGAAGTGCTAACAAAATGCACTCTTCTGTCACCTGGCTAGTGGCCTTGTGGTGGACAGAGCTTTGACCTGGGACGCTGAGGTCCCAGGTTTGAAACCATGAGGTCGCTGGCTTGAGCAAGGGGTCAACTGGCTTGGCTGGAGCCCCCCAGTCAAGGCACATATGAGAAAGCAATCAGCGAGCAAGTAAGGTGCCACAACTACGAGTTGATGCTTCTCATCTCTCTCCCTCTCTAAAAAAGAATGCACTCTTCTCTCCCCACCTTCCATGTATGGAATCTGTGATACTGTATATCACTAGTGCCCAATGAGAAACAAGTTCTGAAGGCTCAATGGTGGGGAAGGGGGATGGCGGGGGTAGAAATGTGCCTTTACCATTGTTTCCGCAGGTCGGGGCTGTTCAGGACTGTGGAGGCAATCCGGGCCCCGTTGATAGGGGGGTTGGAATACATGGGACGGATCAAGATCTTCAATTGCGACTCCACCCTTTTGGCTTCGTCAGTATCTTTGCAGACCACGGTGAAGGCTCCCACACGCTCCCCTGAAAAGACAAAGTGGATCTTATTTTCTGGTTCCATCTAAAACGCTAGAGCAGTGGTTCATAACCTGGGTTCTATCGAACCCTAGGGGTTCGATGAGTCGGTCTCAGGGGTTCGGAGAAGCCTCTGCCGCGGAGGCCAGAATAAAGAAATACCATAATTGGTTGTGAGTTCATGCACTTTGTTGGTTTTGTTCTTTGAGCAAGGTGATGTTCGTGCACGGCTCATTTTGTGCACCAGTAAGAAAACATATACCTATGTCTTGAATTTGGAAAAAAAAATCATATTTTATTTATCACTAAAGAAGGGTTTGGTGAATGCGCATATGAAACTGGTGGGTTTGGTACCTCAGAAAAGGTTAAGAACCACTGCGCTAGAGTAAATCATAATTCAATTTGCTACATATTAGCTGCTTCCACTAGAAACACCACAAAATTAACTATACTGTAAATAAAACATTTTTAACAAGTAGTATGGCAAATCTAGGTACAGCAGACAGTCTGAGTGCTCAAGAGCGTTCAAAGATCTTTTATTGTATCTACCTTCTTCATTCTCGGACCCGTCACTTACTGTTTAGAGAAGCAGAAATCAGTTTTCTTTGCTGAAGAAATTCAGGGACGCTCAAGAAGATGTGACTAAGAGCAGTGCAACCCATTTCACCTGTCTCTTCTCCGGGTAAAGAGGGACACGGGCGACACAGGCGCACACACCCCAAACAGCACCCCACGTGGCACCCCCCCAGCACTTCCCAGTCTCATGGGGACACGCACCACGCTGGGTCCTTTCCTTACCGTACAAGCCCATGTTCTTGGCGTAGGACTGGCAGAGGCAGACATTGATGCCCTGTTCGATGAAGTGCCGCACAGCCCAAGCGTCCTTGTTGCCGTCACCACTGGCAAAGCCTTGGTAGGCCATGTCAAAGAACGCAAAGAGGTTGTTTTTCTGCAGAGGAAAGGAGAATAAGCAGTCTGTCTCAAGATGCCCGGAGGGTCACCTGTGCTCACTGGGACCAGGCCCGGCTTACGCAGACTGTCAACACAGTTTGGAAATGTTGAAGTGTTCTAAGAGTTAAGTTATCTATCTATATATATATATATTTACTCCAAGTGGTACGGTTCCTCAAGAAGACATTAAGGAAGGAGAATCGTTATCTCAGTCTTCCCAGGAGGCTAACTTTGGTCTAGTCACCATGGGACCAGCATCAGCCTTTTCCGGGGCTGACGTCACCCGGCAGACTGCTCCTACATCCGGGGCTCACGGGGCGGCCACGTCGGCGCCAGCTCATCCGGAACACGCTCTCTGAATGCTCTCTCTGTCTCGCTCTGCTTGCAGCCGGGGTCTGACGGAGCACAAGGAAATGGCAGCCAGAGGGGTGAGAATGGGGACAAAAGGCAATGGGAATGTCTTCCTCCCTGGGCACTGTGACACGTGCCTGCTCTGCCGGCTGACCCCATAAGTGACAACGGCAGTGCCGAAGAAAGCGGCAAAGGTGCGAGGGGACAAGTGATAAAGGATGAACAAGTAACCACTGCCCGGGACAGACACAGACCAGCCAATGACACTTTGGTCAGCATTCCCTAGGCCCAGGCTGGGGGACAACAGTTATTTTCACCCTGCTCGAGTATCATCCACGACAGGACTGGGATCATGCGGCCGTGGGGCTCTTTCCTGGCTGTTAACACTGGGCGGAAGTGGAAGGGTCGCTGTTAGGACGCGGCCGGGCGGAGCACCCGAGGCTGTGCGTGCACACAGCAGGTCCCACTCACCTTCACCACAGCGGCGATCTCCTTCCACTGCTCGGGGCGGGGGTCCACTCCCGTGGGGTTGTGGGCGCAGGCGTGCAGGAGGAGAACACTCTGCTGGGGCATTTTCTAGAAAGACAACCAACCAGGAGATTGCTCTGCAGCTGTGAAAGGAGATGATTTACCCGAAACGCCACATGGTCACTACTACTTGATAAGTAACAGAAATAAGGTGTGGCCAGGGAGTGAGTCATCCGCAGTGTCCAGTCGGGTGTGGAGAGCCAGCGGGGAGGCTTATGCCCGGTCCCCTCACTTACTGAAATGTCCTCCATGGCGCCTGTGAAGTCAAAGCCGCACGTCCTGGGGTCGTAGTAGCGATACCCTTGCAGCTGCATGCCCGCGTCCCTGAAGATGGGCGTGTGGTTGCCCCAGGTCGGTTTGGGCAGAAAGACGTCGCGGCTGAACTTGAAAAATCTTTGCTAAGAGATGGCATGAAAGGAGAGGCAAGACAAAAGAAGTTGATCTATTTTATGGAAAAGAGGTTTTTCTTGAAACTCAGCTTCTCTTTGATCGAGAGACAGTAGACTCAGCAGCGAGGCCACCTGCCATGAGGTCGGG
The DNA here is from genome assembly GCA_037038555.1 of Rhynchonycteris naso. Taxonomy (NCBI): domain Eukaryota; kingdom Metazoa; phylum Chordata; class Mammalia; order Chiroptera; family Emballonuridae; genus Rhynchonycteris; species Rhynchonycteris naso. Next base: position 10,227,989 of record CM073001.1, read on the forward strand.
CTCTGACGTTAGACAGCTTGTAGCCAAGGGCTTCTCAGCCTCGCTTCCTCCACATGTTAAGTGAGCCGCCTTCATCAAGATCAAAGCTCCTAGTCACAGCACGTGCTCAATAAATTACACCAGTATAATTCTGCTCATTTATCATTATAATGCATCATATTAATGAATTTATTATCCTATCATAATTATAATATCATGTTTGTAATTTCTTCTAAGTACTTTCATTTTTACCCCCCCACCCCGGGTCCATTTATCAGGGACAAGACTCTTCCAACCCTGTAGAACGAGGGCATCTCCTTCTGGGCCAGCAAACACGGCTGTACCAGGACACCAGTCACCTCAGCTTACAGGCGGTCTGAGAGCTTGCTGCTGAAGGAATTTCCAGACTCACCAGGAAACTGGCTCCGATCCTTAAGGCCCCGGTCCCAGAAATGGACTGCACGGTGACATACTGAGGGAGAGAGACCAAGGTCAGTGAAGCGCAACACGCTGTTAGCAAACCCGAGGCCAAGTGCATAGAGAGGCTAGGGACAACCTCCCAATGAGGGTCTGGAGATGTGAGAACAGTGCTGTTCCAGCTCCCCCTGTGCTAAGCGACAGACTGACTCTCCTCTCCACACTGGTTCCCAAAAGAGCCGTCTCTTGTTTCCGACACTTGCTGAAGTAAAAGCGAATTCCTTATGGCCTGTTATTAGTATAAGCCTGTGTTACACGAGAAACTTTCAAGACACAAAATCCCCACCTACCCCGTGAAAAAGGAGTGGTTTATACAGGAGAAAAAGACATTACCAGTCACTACATTAAAACATTATTGTAGAATGCAAAATCAAATGACTCTCCGACCACCAGAATTCCTTGAAAAGCAAGTCACCAAGCACGCCAGAATGACGTGATTACATGCTAAACGCTGTCTAGGAGGCTCCTCTTACGAGTTTGCAGAATCAGAAACATTTATCTTTTGGTAACAGGGGGCGTGATGCCTGAGGCAACTCTGTTTTCTTTGAGTCTGTCCACTTCAGGGGATGAGTAAGAAAGCACGGAAGGTTTTATTTCCTTTCTTTTCTTTATTTTATAGGCACCATGGAAACAGCGCTCTACAAAACCTAAAGCTATTTTCTGGGCTGGCGGACACTGGATTAAACGGGAGGAACCCAACTCACAAACTCTTTACTAAACGAAGTTTGTCTCTGCAAACTCCGGCATGACAGAAATAAACCCTGACTGTAGCCCTGGTAATACGAACAATTCACAAAAGGCACAGCAATTTAGAAAAGACAAGCTGGCGTTATTTTAAGATAGGTCAGTCTCATACTTAGGTAACAACTGACTAGATGTACACAGACCAAGCAAAAACTACAGAAAAATATGTAAGTTTTCAGGAGGGGTGAACAGGTGGTTGACTGTAAGGACATTAATCAAACCATCTTCTGTCCATGACTTATGATCATTTCCATTGGGTCAAGGTTATAAGCTTTTCTCTGAGTCAATGAACTAACCCGTGGACTTAGACCAGTTCTGTAAATAAAATGTATTTATTCTGGCCTTGGAGAGGTGAGGAGGGGAGAACTAGTTTTGCTATAGTGTGTGTTTTTCCCAGACTTACACACACACAAATATACTTAAACATACAAATATATTCATTAAAAAAAAAAGCATACTTGTATCAAAAGAAAGTAAACTGTATTGCACTGGGCCCTTGGGTCAGGCGAGCTGTTTGGTGGCCTGGCTGCACCCCACCTGCACGACACTGGTCTTCTAGTCCAAGTGCGGGTCTGCCTGCACTCGGCAGGTGCACACAGGAACCTGCGCAGAATGCTCATGTCCAGGGACCTTTAGGGTCTTCTCTCTTCTATAAGAGGAGCCCCTCTCAGGAGCTGGAAGGAGGAGACACTAAGGGACACCTGTGCTCCTCCCTCGTGACTCTCTGGACCTCAGAGAGAGGGGGAGGCAGCAGGAAGGGAGGAACAGCAGAGGATGGCAGGTCCCAGCTGCCACGTCTTCCTGTGGCTTGTTGCCCACCTGCCTCCTCTATCTAAGCTGGAAGATTAGGACACAAAGGTGGGGCTGTTTACAGGCCTGAAGCGAGGCACAGCTTGGAGTTTCTAAAGCATGTTTAATGTAAAATGAACATAAGCACAGAGAGGCTAACAGAAAAGCAAGTGTCAAATTTATCAAATTACTACTATGCTTTTGGAATTGGTGTTACAGGAAATCTTTTATTTAATGAGTACCAATTTATTGTCTAAAGGGAGATACAACATTAGTAGAAGTGTGTGCCTTTACCTATTTGTTTTAAACTGTTTAAATCATCTCAAATTGGTTTCGATCACTAAATTTAAAGACCGATGACGGATGACGGCCGCTCGGCTTACCCGGCCGCTTTTCAGGACCTCGCTGTTTTCGCCCAGGGCTAGCTCTGCGGACGCCTTACAAAACTCAGCCAGCCCCGCGATGGGCAGGTACTCCTTGTCCAGGCTTTTTGCAGCAATCTGGGCCTCTGCCTAGACAAGAGAAGACGCATCTGTTTAGCTCAGGGGTCGGGAACCTATGGCTTGCGAGCCAGATGTGGCTCTTTTGATGGCTGCATCTGGCTCGCAGACAAATCTTTAATAAAAAAATAATAATATTAAAAATATAAAACATTCTCATGTCTTACAACCCATTCATTTCCCACTGCTCATGTTCATGGCTGTGGGTGGCTGGAGCCAATCACAGCTGTCCTCCAGGACAACACTAAGTTTCTATTGGATAATGCGTAATGTACATGGGTCGTTGCATGGCTCTCACGGAATTACACTTTAAAATATGTGGCGTTCATGGCTCTCTCAGCCAAAAAGGTTCCCGACCCCTGGTTTAGCTTCATCTCCTTACCTGGAATCACCTTGTTTAATAGAGAGTGGGGCAAAAGCAGTGTTTCCATACAGTGCTTGCATGGAAAGCAACACAGTAACTAACGAAGAATAACGCGAGAATAGGCTCTGGTTTGTGCACCCACAACTGTACCCCTACTTTTGTCTCGTGCTGTATTTAATGTTTTATAAGGTACATTCTGGAGGTAAAGCCTTGTTTTTTATTTGCAGATGTTGTCCTAGAAGAAGGTTAAATAGAATATTTACTGTATTATATTGCAGAACAGAAATCTATTTATTTTTTTAAAGTTCAGTTTTAGCCGGACCTGTGGTGGCGCAGTGGATGAGGTGTCAACCTGGAACGCTGAGGTCGCCGGTTCAAGGCCCCGACCTTGCCTGGTCAAGGCACCTATGAGAAGCAACTGCAAGCTGATGCTTCCCACTCCTCCCCTTCTACACCCCTCAAGTCAATAAATAAAATATTTAAAAATAAATAAAGTTCAGTTTTATGTGGAGGGGTATACAGTGTTTCTTGGTTACCATTTAACATAAAATGGCTTTCTTAGAATGCACAAGAACAAGGGCTAAGAGCAACGCTTTTTCTTTTTTTTTAACTGTGCTAATTTTTTTAAAGTATCATTTTTTTATTGTGTTCTTTTTTCTTTTATTTTGTGACAGAGACAGAGGGGGGCAGAGAGGGACAGACGGGCAGGAAGGAAGGGAGAGAGATGAGAAGCATCAGTTCTTCGTTGCGGCTCCTTAGTCTCTTTAGTTGTTCATTGATTGCTTTCTCATATGTGCCTTGACCAGGGGACTACAGCAGAGTGAATGACCCCTTGCTCAAGCCAGCGACCATGGAGTCACGTCTATGACCCCACGCTCAAGGCGGATGAGCCTGTGCTCAAGCCAGCATACTCGGGGTTTCAAACCTGGGTCCTCCGTGTCCCAGTCCGACGCTCTATCAACTGCACCACGCTGGTCAGGCTATTTTTTTTAAGACTTTATTCATTGTATAGAGGAGAGTGAGAGTGAGAGAGAGAGAGAGAGAGAGAAGGGAGGGAGGAGCAGGACGCATCAACTCCCATATGTGCCTTGACCAGACAAGCCTGGTTAAGGGTTTCAAAATGGCAACCTTCGCATTCCTGGTCGACGCTTTACCCACTGTGCTACCACATGTCAGAATACGAACAACACTTAAAACATATACAAGATAATAAAAATCAAACTGAATACATAAAAAGGAACTATTTCAATGTATGTCACTCTAATAATTTCAAAGGTCTAATAATAGACACACGTCTTCATGTTTTGGAGTCAGAGGCTTGGCTGTCTCTTACTAGCTGTGTTGACCCAGGTTCGAGACCCTGAGGTCGCCAGCTTGAGCATGGACCCATCTGGCTTGAGCAAAAGCTTGCCAGCCTTGGGTCGCTGGCTCCAGCAAGGGGTGGCTTGGTCTGCTGAAGGCCTGCGGTCAAGGCACATGTGAAAAAGCAATCAATGAACAACTATGGTGTCGCAACGGCAACGAAAAACTAATGATTGATGCTTCTCACCTCTCTCTGTTCCTGTCTGTCTGTCCCTATCTATCCCTCTCTCCGACTCTCTCTGTCCCTGTAAAAAAAAAAAAAAAAAAAAATTGATTGATTTGAAAGAGAGAGAGAGAGAGATTTGTTGTTTCACTTATTGATGATGCATTCATTGATTGATTATTGTATGTGCCCTGGGGATCGAACCTGCAACCTTGGTGTATCAGGATGATGCTCTAACCAACTAGCTACCTGGCCAGCACTTACTTGCTGAATACTTTAATTTATTGAGACCAAAAGCAAACTGTTTCCTTTTCTTCCCTCCTCCCCATTTTTTTTGAGAGAAAAAGAGAGCGAGAGACATTAGGGGAGAGAGATGAGAAACATCAACTCGTAGTTGTATCACCTTAGTTGTTCATTGATTGCTTCTCATACGTGCCTTGACCAGAGGTCTCTAACCAAGCCCATGACCCCTTGCTCAAGCCAGCGACCTTGGGCTCAAGCCAGCAACAACTGGGTCATGTCAATGATCCCTCACTCAAGCTGGCGACTCCATGCTAAAGCTGATGAGCCTGCGCTCAAGCTGGCGACCTCGAGGCTTCAAACCTGGGTCCTCAGTGTCCCGGGTTGATGCTCTATCCACTGTGCTACCACCGGTCTGGCAAACCGTATTTCTCAAACACTTGTAGAGACAGTGTCTAACGTGCACTCCCTATATACTCAGAAATTTCTCCTCAGTAGTTCATGCAGCCCGTGCTCTAACCTGCAGCACCTCACGAGGGCCTGAGCCAGTCTGCATGGCTCAGGTGAGCAGAGTTCTACTCTTACCCCAAAGTATCTTCTGTGAGTGCCGCGCATGGGCCTAGCTATGCAGCATGGAGGAGCGACGCCTCCCCGCCCTCTATGGAAGTGGCGCGGCAGTAACATGTATTCCATCAGAGCAGTGCACAGGCAAAGGAAGACACACTTTCTTTGAAAAATATTGTTCTCAGGGGATTAAATGATAGTTATAATAACCAATAGAAAGACTATAATAAATTTGCAACAAAAATAAAGTTATTCTACAGTCTGATAGGAAGAAAGGACAGAGCATGTCTGTGTAGGAAGGGGGTCTTTATTAAGGCAATGAAAAGGAGAGAAATGGAAAATAGCAAAAGTAGCCCTCATTCATGAAGGCCTATTCCTATTACCAAGAAGCGATGTTAAAATTCTTGGTCCTTTTGTGCATCCTCAGAATCAAACACGACATTATGCCTCTTTTATACATCAGCACAGCTCAGTCTTGGAAAAGACCATGAGTTCCAAGCGCTCACTTCTACAGCGAGGAGACGGCAGCAGAGTCAAGCTCAGTGATTCAAGCTAGTATCCGAGCCGGGAGCTAGGTCTCCTGACTCCCGCTCCCCGGGAGCTCCCTTCAGTTTATTTATCCCAGTAAGGCAGGAGAGGGATGGCAAGCTCACCTTCCGGATGCTAGGGAGCACGTAAGGCTTTCCATTGTCGTCCCGGTAGGCACCAACTCCCAGATTCATCTTTTTGCTGCTGGTGTCTCTTTTAAAGGCTTCTGTGACTCCCAGGATGGGATCCGGGGGCCCCATTTCCACATGGGCCCACCAGGAACTGAAATGGGAAACACAAGACATCAGTTACAGGAGGAAGATCTCCATGACCAGAGAAATCCTGGATCTGCCAAAAATCCATTTCAACAAATGGTTGCAATAGGCATCGTAATTCAATACTGCATAAGACAGGGGTCCCCAAACTTTTTACACAAGGGGCCAGTCCACTGTCCCTCAGACCATTGGAGGGCTGGACTATAAAACAAACTATGAACAATCCCTATGCACACTGCACATATCTTATTTTAAAGTAAAAAAAAAAAATGGGAACAAATACAGTATTTAAAATAAAGAACAAGTAAATTTAAATCAATAAACTGGTCAGTATTTCAATGGGAACTATGGGTGCAGATGCACCCTGTTCTCCTCTCACTGACCACCAATGACAGAGGTGCCCCTGCAGGATAAATGGCCCCAGGGAGCCGCATGCTGCAGTTTGGTGACCCCTGGCGTAAGACTTCAAAGCACCTTGCAGAAGGCGCACCTCCCCCCTCATTACCGTGGGGGAGGACAGGATGCACGTGCAGGCTTCCACAGCGGTCCAGACCTGACCTGAATACCCAGGCAAAGACCATTTCAAGTCATTTTGGCAGTGGGAAGCTGAGAGAGGTAAAACATGAAGCCAGAGGAGTAAGCAAAGGCTGATGGAAGAAGAGAATGTGACAACTCTTCTCGCACCCCAACGGGCTCGGTTTTTAGCCTGTTCCCAAACTTTTTTTTTTTTTATTATTATTTTTATTTATTCATTTTAGAGGAGAGAGAGAAGGGGGGGGGGAGGAGCAGGAAGCTTCAACTCCCATATGTGCCTTGACCAGGCAAGCCCAGGGTTTTGAACCGGCGACCTCAGCATTCCAGGTCGACGCTTTTATCCACTGCGCCACCACAGGCCAGGCCTGTTCCCAAACTTTTTAACAGTATCATTTGTAGAGCTTGTTAAAAACAGTTTTCTGGACCCATCTTGGATGTAATAGAGTCATTATTGTTACTATTTTTGGTGGTGGGGATATGGTGATCAGGCAAGAGGAGTGATATGAATATACTTGCAGTTTTAGAACCAGTCTGTAAAATGAGGGCATGCCAGTGCCTATCTCACGGGGTTTTTGTAAGAATGAAAGGAGTTATTAAATATAAAACAGAACAGAGCTGCCTGACCAGGCTCTGGCACAGTGGATAGAGTGATGACCTGGGACGCTGAGCACCTAGGTTCGAAACCCCTGAGGTCACCGGCTTGAGTGCAGGGTAACTGGCCTGGGCAGGGACATGACGCCATGGTCACTAGCTTGAGCAAGGTGTCACTGGCTCAGCTGGAGTCCTGTGTCCCCCCCTCCCACCTTACCCGGATGAAAAGCAATTAACAATTAGAAGTGCCGCAACTACTAGTTGATACTTCTCATCTCTCTCCCTTCCTGTCTGTCACTCTCTCTCTTGCAAAACAAACAAAAAACAGAACAGAGCCTGGTACAGAACAGAGTGAGTACTTGATGTTAGCTGGCATCAATGTTACTAAGTTATCACACTACATTCTTATTTATAACCATTGTGCCACCACTATGAAGCCTGGTGAGGCAAGTATGTAGAGAATTCAAGGGGCATGTGGTCATAAGGCTTTGTGACCATATACAGGTCTTTCCTGCTTTCAGTCATTACTATTTAGTGGCCCTGGTCGGCTAGCTCAGTGGTAGAGCATCGGCCTAGCGTGTGGAAGTCCCAGGTTCGATTCCCAGCCAGGGCACACAGGAGAAGTGCCCTTCTGCTTCCCCACCCCTCTCCCTCTCCTTTCACTCTATTGCTGTCTTCCCCTCCCACAGCCAAGGCTCCAGTGGAGCAAAAAGTTGGCCCGGGCCCTGAGGATGGCTCCATGGCCTTGCCTTAAGCGCTAGAATGGCTCAGTGGCTCGGGTTGCAACAGAGCAAGGCCCCAGAAGGGCAGAGTGTTGCCCCATGGTGGGCATGCCGGGTGGATCCCGGTTGGGTGCATGCAGGAGTCTGCCTGCCTCCCTGCTTCTCACTTCAGAAAACAACAACAAAAAATTTACTATTGTTTAGTTTTCTTTTAGAGTCTTGGGAGATATCATCATTCCTCCTCAAGTTTTATGGGCAGAACTCAAAAATCCTTTCTTTTTTTTTTTTTATTGTTCTAGGCTTCCTTATTGTTCCAGTATGTCACCAATACCTCAAAGCAACTTCTGAACTGGGCCTGAAGAAAGCTTTCGTTATTTTCTACCCACAGTTCAAACCCTGAAAACATGTAGCCACCTGCCTATCTACATCACTGTCAACAGCTGATGAGTAAAAGAAATGTTTCAAAGGTCAAGGACATATGATAGAGAGTTTCTAGTAAGCCATTTTCATTTTAAGAGAATGGTTCCGTCTCCAACGTTGCCAGTCAGTGATGACAGAGCCGTTTCTTCTAAGCACAAGGACAGAAGGCACCCTTGTGGTAAGGGCACTTACTCGTCATGTTCTTTTAAAAAAAAAGGCCCTGGCTGGTTGGCTCAGTGGTAGAGTATCAGCCCAGTGTGTGTGGATGTCCCAGGTTTGATTCCTGGTCAGGGCATACAGGAGAAGCACCCATCTTCCTTCTGTCGCTTCTTTCTCTCTCTCTCTCCTCTCTGAAATTAATAAAATCTTTTAAAAAAAGTTTATTTGGCATAGAAGTTCTCTCAGAAACATCCTTGAGTATTCTGGCAGAAATATAATTGAGAGCAATATCTTTTAGAAGTTCTAAGAGCAATTTGAAAATACTGAATCTCAAAACTCTCAATATAGGATCAGGAATACTCAATTTGATTAGTCCTACATCAGTAATCACGTTCTGTCCTTCAGGCCTGTCATTATTCCAGTTCCTTAAAAGAGTAAAGACTGCCACATTGTAAGAATTCTGATGTTTTTAAAGCGACAGTACTAGATAAAAACAAGAGTGCTTTAGGGACAAAGTTGATAGAGACAACCAGTGGCCTACAAAGTGATTTTTCTCAATGAACTTTGGACATAAACTCAAAGCCTCAGCCATTGAGAAATACTGACCAGCCAATCAAAAGATGTTAGGTACAAAGTATTCAGATTTGCATTTTCAATTCAAATGCCTTGCAGTTTCCCTGGAAGCCTATGTAGTGATTTATAGTTTTTAAAATGCTTTCCTTCATATTCTTATAAGAAAAGTTAATTAACTTGCTCATGATCACAAAGCTAAGTCACAGGGATGTAAAGTACAATATAAGGAACAGAGTCAAAAATATTGTAATAATTGTGTATGGTGTCAGGTGGGTACCAGACTTATCGGGAGGTCACTTCATATGTTATATAATTGTCTAACCACTATGCTGTACACTTGAAACTAATATAAAATTAAATGTCACCTGTAATTTAAAAAGTAAATAACCCCTATAATTTTGATGTTCTAACTACCAGTTATTGTACCATTACTGCATACTGCCTTTCTCCATGGTCTCATAATACTTTCAATTATGAGACTAAAAACCAAATAATCAAGAACAGGACATTATAGATCAAAATACATCAGCATAGTTTTCTTTCTTCATTGACCTATGAATATGTCTGATTTCATGTCACTATGCTTTTATAGCACAGGTCAACCAGAAAAGGTTAAATGTCTACCGCTGTTTTTATAAATGCAGCTAAATAAAACAACTGGCTTTAGCGATTTCCATTTAAATGACCCAAGTTCGAACATTAAGTACTTTATAGGATAAACCTTCAGTTGTCATAACAACTGCTAGGGCTTTATTGTATTATAATGAGCCTTTAAAAACAAACAAACTTCAATCAGTTATTTCAAATGTTTTCCACTTTTAACATCTGAAAATCACTTTCCCAGCGATGGGAGCGAAGGTTCTCACTTCGCTGTGTTCTGAATGGCGAACAGAGCCAGACTCGGCAACTGGTTCTGGCACCTAATCATGTATCGTTGTTTAAACCTTCACAGTACCACAGCTGCAGGTGCTCCAATATTTCAAGACTGGTTTTTGCACACATTTTGCAGGTGCAGTTCCCCTATATGCTGAGACTTTGATCTAAAATACAATATTAAAGTGTCATATTTTTTTCTATTGCATTGATTTAAAAATCACTGTTTAAAAATGAAAATATGCTGGCACTGTTCTAAGTGCTGATATCTAACAGTGAACAAAGTAAGTCTGGTCTCTCCCTGATGGAACTATTATATTCTAATGGGGGAAAGACAGAAAAAGATGTGTCAGGCTCCTAAACTGAAAGCATGACTAAAAGGTCACACCCACAGGGATTTTCACCAAGAACTTTGAGGAGAGCTGTAGACCACCCAGCCAACTCCATAAAACAAGAGATCGCTTTAATATTACTACAGTGGCAAAACCAACGTTCTCTTGCTCTTAATTTTCAGCACCTCCTGTCTGTTCTCCAAATTTGCTACACAAATTACAATAACCCCTCCCTAATTCTGATCCAGTAGGGAGGCTGACTTAAAGGGCATGCCTTGACAGTGACCCAAGAAGGAACCAAATCGAGGAGTTAAGGACGTGTGAAAGCCTGAGAGAAACTACTGCCAAGAGTGCGGGGTTTTTCCAAGTACAAACTGTTCGGCGGGCGCTCCACGTCACACAGACATTCAAACAAAAGGCCAAAGCGTGGGGAAGAGATCAAGGCTTTGCTCCTTGCAGTTACTAGCTGGTTGTGGTGGTTTGGAGACTCGGCTCCTGATTAAGTAGTACTTAAGGGCACTGTCCCCAGATTCTTGGGTGAATTAAATCGCCTGGCTCAGGTCTCCACTAAGAAGGAATTACTAGTTCGTTTAATGCGCCGTACTTTTTCTCCGCCAACACTTTATCACACAATTTGAAATGATATACTTGTAACCGTCTGAGTGGCACCTTTCAGGCTTCTTCACAACTGCGTCTACCACCAGCATCTGGTCCAGTGTCTGGCTCTGTGAAACTCGGGTGACGAAATATTTACTAAATGAAGGATCAGGGTGAGATGGAGAGGAAGTACGGCCACTTGTACACACCCAGACCTCCTAAGGGCTTTAAGAAAGAGGTGCTCTACACTCGGACCCTTCTCTATACAGCGGCCAAACGGCGCGCGTGCCGGGGTAGGGGGGGAGGGGCACACAGGTGACTCAGGCGGCAACACCGGCGGGAGGATGCCGTGCCAAGGTCATGGGATGCAGAGAGGGTAGCCGGGCCTGGGTGCCCGAGTCCCGGGGACCTTCCTCCCATGCGCTTTCTTCTCCCGGACACACAAACGCAACCAGACGCCTGCTGGCCCGCCAAACCCGCTCCCGCGGGAAGGAAGCCAGGACAGGTGAGCCCCACGGCCCCCCAGTAGACTGTCAAGGGCACACGCGTGTCCCCCCCGCACCAGCGCCGCAGCCAATGGGCGCGAGACGGCCCCGGCCCCGCAGCCAATGGGCGTGAGGCCTGCCCGCCGCCGCCGCAGCCCGCGGGCTCGGCCGTCGCCCACCCACCCCACCTCCCCGGCGCCGAACGTGCGCCTGGTGACCCCCGCCACCTTGCCTGGGAGTCCGGGTGCCGTAGAGGGCCACACTTCCTAACCCAGGGGAGCGCGTTAGCACGCTGTCCGGCGGCGCGGGGCCGGGGCGCGAGGGCTGTAGGACCCCGAGGGTCGTTGTGAGGCGCGGCCGCTCCAGCCTCAGCCGGCTGAGACCTGAGGCGGTGGCCGAGAAAGTGAGTGTGAGTGTGTGTTGGCGGTGCCCGGAGCTCAGGGGCAGGCCCGTCCCCTGGCTTACCTGGCTCGGGCAGAGGCCGCGGCCGCGAGGCCTGGGTGGAGGGCGGCTGCGAGCCCGGACAGCACGCGGCTGGAGTGCAGCAGGGCCATGGCGGGCGGCGAGCGGGCAGGGGGTGGCTGCAGACGGAGCGGAGGGCCGGCGGGCGCACACTCGGAGGCGCGGGCTCCTGCTGGAGGTAAGGACAGCGACTTCCCCGGGCGCGGCTAGAGCTGCCGGGCCCGAGCCGCGCCACAGCGGACCCTGGTGGCCGGAGCGAGCGGCGCGGCGGGCCCGGAGCCTCGGGTCGGCCAGCCCGGGAGTCGGCGCCGCTCGGGCCACGTGGTCCCCGAACTGGGTGAGGACGGGTTTGCAGCGCTGGACACGCCTCGTTAATTTAATCTCGGGACGCGGGGCAGCGGTAGCAGCTATTGTGCTATTTTGAGAGTTGGGCAAATGTAGGCTGGTGTAGGTGACGTAACTTGCCAAATGTCATAAAGCCAGCAACACGGTGGCCGACCCTAAATCTTCGGCCGGATGTTCTCCTAAGTGCAAATCACCTCACCTTCCAGAATGCTTCCTTATCCCTGTTGTGAAGATAACATTCCTGTCTCGTGTGGGCTCTTGTGAGGATTAAGTGAGTTTAGCCGATTATGTCTAAAAGCGGGGCCTGGTTTAGTAAGCACAAAATAACCCGTGCTTATTAACGACAAACCTGCTTTTGTCAAATCATTGCAGTTCTGCGTGGAAGGGAATGACTCACTTTTAAAGGAAAAAGTGAATGAATTTGAGATTCTAGAAGTTGAACAATTAAAAAAAAAAAAATCCATCCCAAACAACAGCCACTTCTCTGGCACTCTTAAGTCCCAGATAGAACCTTGGCCCTGGGGTTAATTTCTGCTCTGCGGCATCATACTGCCCGGCTCCCTTCCCAATTGACCGTTTCATGTTCACCTGTTCTCTCTGCGATGTCATCCTGTGCCCCCACAGGCCACGACTTTGCATTTTACGTTTTGTACAGCTGCCATACAAATTCCCTACAAATGACCACAATCGAGATGGTTTAGAAAAGCAACAGTTCTGGAGTCCAGAAGTCCAAAACCAATGTGTCTTCAGGGTTCGTTCCTTCTGGAGTCAACGAGACAAATTCTGATCCAGGCCAATCTTGCCGCTTCTGGCCATTGCCAGCAATCCTTGGCAATTCTTTGGCCTGCTGACACATTACTTCAACCTCTGCCTCCGTTGTCAGTCATCATCAATGGCGTCCTCTCCCTGTGTGTGTCTCTTGGCTTCAAATAAGGACACCAGTCGTATTGTATTAGGGCCCACCTTAATGGCTTCACCTTAATTTGATTACATCTGCAAAGACCCTTCCTGCAAATAAGTCACATTCATAGCTCGGCCTAGAACTTAAACATACCTTTTTGGGGAGATGCATTTCAGCTAATTATAATCACTATCCTCAAGGCCTGGCTATTACACTTCCAAGTATAGACCCTGGAGACTTCAGACATGTGTAATTGTGTCAGTGATGAATGTCAGGGAAGCAGATAGATGTTCTGTTACGGTCAGATGATGGAGCGTTATACAGCTGTGGACATGAATGAAGTCAGTTTATGGGTGTCAACATGGATAGGCCTCAAAAACATGAATAAAGCAAATTGCAGAAGTATAGCTATAATATGGCATGCTTCAGATAAACTTCAAATACACAAAACCACACTATAAATTCATTCATAAAGATAGGTAAAAATTTGAAAAACTATGCCGGTGATACAGTTCAGTGTGGGATCAGGAAGGCACAAGAGGGTCTTTGCCCTTGTGGAGGGAATGACACAACTTTGTCATATTTGCTTCATAAAAAATTGCAGATAGTATGAACACTTGTCACTATTCTGGGTATAGGTGTTATGTTGATCTCTGTAATGTATATATTTAGCTTTCCCATGAGAAACCTCACTTGAGTTATTGGTCTGAAAGATGCAAAGGACAAGTCTAAGAAGGAGGAAGACGATGTAGAAAGAAGGCTGGCACAGTGATCCAGGGAAGAAACTCTGATGGTTGGAGTTCAGGCAGAAATAGTAGCCATGGAGAAAAGGTTACAGATCTGAGACATATCAAGGAGGTAGAATCCAAAAGCTTTGATGATTAGATGCAGGAAGAGGTGGGAAAGGAGCCAGAAATAATTCCCAGTGTCTCAGTTAAAACTAGGGTTGCTTACAAGTAATAGAGACCCAAAATAATTGGCTTAACAAAAATAAAACTTATTTCTCTGACATAAAAATGGGGAGCTAGGCAGTCCAGGGCTGGCATGGCATTTCTGCCCCACAAAGTCCTCAGGGACCCAGGCCCTTCAGCTTGTGACTCTGCCCTCTCTAAAGGGTGGCCTTCATTCAGTGGTCCAAGATGGTAGCCACAACTTGAGGCACCATGTCTCCATTCCAGGCAAGAGTCTAAAGGAAGGGGCAAAAAATAAAGTGCAAAGGGTGCACACTAGCTACTTTGTAGGGAATGTTTAATGGGACGAGGCAGAATGTCGCAAAGATCAGATGGAGGAGAAAGAGCCAGGGGACGGCACAGGAGGAAGGGCTTGGTGCTTCTGTGGGAAATCACGGAGGCCTTCGTGGGGGAGATGGCATTTCATCTGAACTTTGCAGGACATAGGATGTTTCACAAGTGGAGGAGGATGGTAGGAAAAGGCATGGCCTGTGCCCCTCCTTGCTGTCTCCCTTGCCCCTGCTGCCCCTGTTTTTTGTCTACAGAGTGCATGCATGTACCCTTGAAATTATTGTGTTTGAATGATTGTGTTGTGCATTTGTGTGCATATGTGGAAGTCGGAGTGGCGTGTGTCTCCGTGCAGCTGTCTCTGTATGTGCCAGTTTGCCTATGGGTACCCTGTATGTGGGAGTGGTGGGGAGTGGATGTGTGCCAGCCTCCAGACCCATCTGAGGAGAAGCCCCGGGGCCTCCTGTTCTTGGAGAGGACAGAGGAGGCTGGCTGAGCTGGGGTGGGGGATGCTGGGCCGCCCCATTGGCCTTGGGGGAGGGACGGAGATGGTGCTGGCTGAGAGGACACTCTCATCTGAGGAGGGCGTCCTTTCTTTGGACTGACCAGGGCTTTTGTATCCCCACCGCCCTTGTGCTCCACATCCAGCCCGCCCAGGGAAATGCAAAGCCTTAGGAGAAGAGGTGGGGGGGGCTGGGAGCAGACGCTGCCCCACCACAGCCAACTTGGGGGAGCCTCTCCCAAGCCCCCACAGAACATACAGGGCTCTGGCCACTGGACTCCCTGGGTGTATCTCCCCCTGGCTCATAGAGTGTCTCCAAACACTTCTGTGTATGTGAAACTACTCTGGAAGAGTACACCCCCCTGCCTCCACCTGAAAACTGTAAGGATTTTAATAAATGATTAAACAGCACTTTCTTGATGGTGTCCGTCTGTGGCTCCCTGCATGCAGCGCGTGGGTTTACTTTGCTCTCTTCTGCCTCACACTCAGAGTTGTCACCAGCAGGACCATAATTCCTCTGTTGACTAGGACCATGACAGCAGAGCCGCAAGTTGTGGGCTAGCCCTGGGCTTGTGCTGGCTGCTTGCAGGGCGGGGGCCCAGAGCAGCACACGTAGTAGTGGATGCCTGTGTGTGCCAGCCATGCCAGGGGCTGTGGGATGGGCAGAGGCCACCAGACACAGCCCTGTAAGTGCTCAGCGTATGGAGGCTCTAGGACTGTGATGGCAAACCTATGACACGCGTGTAGCCATTTTCGATGACACGCGGCCGCACACCAGAGAAGTATGGGGCCACATGCCGAGAAGGACATTTCATCCTCGGCTCCTGCATGGCCAGGTGCAGTAGCCAAGGATAAAACACTTGCTGTAGTGTAGACACTATGCTGGAGGTCTGTAGACCAAAACAACAGAACTCCGGCACAGAGCGCCTAGTTCTGGGACTTCCAGTTAGGCCGTTTTTCACCAAGTGACACACCGCCGGAGTTATGCTTGGCTTTTTGGTGAATTTTGACACACCAAGCTCAAAAGATTGCCCATCACTGCTCTAGGAGCTCAGAGTGCAGAGGGGTTGCTTCTGGCTGGGGGAGCAGAAGAGGAGAGATGGAGCGGGCAGCACGTGAGTGGGACCATGAAGCAGGAGGAGTTTCAACATCATCGCCTGTACTTCCCGGTTCTCAGTGTTCCGGAGTCTGGAGACCAGGCCCCGGCACAGCTGTCCCTCCGTTCCCACGTATGACCTGAGGCCCAAGAGGAGAAGGTGACGCACCTGGGATCACACAGAGCGCCTCTGATCCGGCCTCTCCTTTTAAATAGTTGGACTTTTTCCCAGTCAGTTCTAACCCTTCTGGTTGCCTACGCCTGATCCACCCTGCGCTACCCGTCGGGGTGAGGACCAGGATTCAGAGCCAGCCAGGGCTGAAATGTAAGAGCCGAACATATTACACAGACAGACCCCAAGTGTATCCTCCTACCCAGCCATCTCTAGTCCTGACATGCCCATTGTTGAGTCATTTCTGACTTACCTACTCACTTCCTTTAACCAGAAATCCAAGAGTCATCCCTGATCAGCTTTCTCACTTCCCATGTGCCCATGGGAGTTTACTTCCAGAACAGGTCTGGAATTCTACTACCAAACCATCGATTCCCTCATTCATTCTGGCAATGATGCTGTGAAGTTGGTGCCCAGAGTCCATAGCCAGTAAGGGGTGGGGCCAGGATTTAGCCCCAGCCATCTCTCATTACGCAGGAAGTAGAAGCCACCCGCCTCTCTCCATCCACATGTCACACCATCACCCAGCCTTTTCTAGGCTCGCACCAATAGCCCCTCACTCTAGTCTTGCCCCTCCAGGACATTCCCCATAGAGCAGCTGAAGGCCCTTTGAGCAAGGGATTGCTTGGTCTGCTGAAGGCCCGTGGTCAAGGCACATACGAGAAAGCAATCTATGAACAACTAAGATGTCGCAACAGCAACAAAAAACTAATGATTGATGCTTCTCATCTCTCTCTGTTCCTGTCTGTCTGTCCCTATCTATCTCTCTCTCTGACTCTCTCTCTGTCCCTGTGAAAAACAAAAACAAAAACAAAAAAACTATGAACAAATCCCTATGCACACTGCACATATCTTATTTTAAAGGAAAAAAACAAAACGGGAACAAATACAATATTTAAAATAAAGAACAAGTAAATCTAAATCAACAAACTGACCAGTATTTCAATGGGAACTATGGGTGCGGGTGCATCCTGTACTCCTCTCACTGACCACCAATGAAAGAGGTGCCCCTTCTGGAAGTGCACCGGGGGCCGGATAAATGGCCTCAGGGGGCCGCAGTTTGGGGACCCCTGACATAAGGGATCTGTGGTCAAATGACTTAGGAACTTTGACTAATTCAGGTAAAATAGGTTTCCTTGTGCAGCACAGCTCAGAGTTTTTACTATATGCGTCATATATGTATTTCTAGAGGAGATTTATAAGATGCAAAGTTTTCCAGACTTTTGTGTCTACAGCAGCATTTTTTAACTTGTGTGCTGCCAGAATTTCTAAAACATGGAATACCTGACTATTTAGTCAGGGGCACTGACCTCTCTTCTCTTAGAGTGTCAAATAAAAAAAAAAGACAATAGCCAACACAATAATAGCCAGCCAGTGTGAATAAATCAAAATTACACCTATTGTTTTTGTCAGATTAGCAAAAAATATTGGTTTATATGTGCTATGAAATGAAAAAAGTTTAAAAATCACTGATCTACGTAACTCTCTTTACGCCCCATAATTATTCCATGAGTCTAATGTTCCTTGGAATAAATCTTTGCAAATGTTGACCTCTTCCAATATTCTAATGTTACAGACGAGAATACAAAGACTGAGAGAGGAGGGACTAAGAGAGAGAGAGGAGCAGGAAGCATCAACTCCTATATGTGCCTTGACCGGGCAAGCCCAGGGTTTTGAACCCACAACCTCAGTGTTCTAGGTTCACGCTTTATCCACTGTGCCACCACAGGTCAGGCCAGTGGCCTGTTTTTCTTGATGTTTATAAAGGTCACATATGTGAAGAAGGTCACAGAAAAACTGTGTTTGGGACAGAGCATTGTTCTCAGTGTGGAGTCCTCTCTTTCTCCTGTCTTATTTAGTCACTGAACTCCCATTCACTATTTAGGTCTCAAAGGTAACTAATTCTCTGTGAATACCCAGGGATAGAATCAGGTGCCCTTTGAATGGACTCCTGTACATTATTTATTTCTTCCTTCCTTGCTCCCTCCCTTCCTCTCTCTCTCTCCCTTCCTCTCTCTCTCTCCCTTCCTTCCTTCCTCCCTCCCTCCCTCCCTCCCTCCCTCCCTCCCTCCCTCCCTCCCTCCCTCCCTCCCTTCCTTCCTTCCTTCCTTCCTTCCTTCCCTCCTCTCTTGCTTCCCTTCCCTTCCCTTCCCTTCCCTTCCCTTCCCTTCCCTTCCCTTCCCTTCCCTTCCCTTCCCTTCCCTTCCCTCCCCTCCCCTCCCCTCCCCTCCCCTCCCCTTCTTTCCTTCCTTCCCTGAACTGAGAAGCAGGGAGTAGAGAGACAGTCTCCCGCATGCGCCAGACTGGGATCCACCCGGCATGCCCACCAGGAGGCGATGCTCTGCCCATCTGGGGCATTTCTCCGTTGCAATCAGAGCCATTGTAGTGCCTGAGGTGGAGGCCATGGAGCCGGCCTCAGCACCCAGCCAACTTTGCTTCAATGGAGCCTTGGCTGCGGAATGGGAGGGGAGAGACAAAGAGAAAGGAGATGGGGGAGGGTAGAGAAGCAGATGGGCGCTTCTCCTGTGTGTCCTGGCTGGGAATTGAACCCGGGACTTACACGTGCCAGGCCGATGCTCTACCGCTGAGCCAACCTGCCAGGGCCTTGCACTCTTATTATAATACATTTCATACTTCATAGTTATAATTCCCTGTTTTTTCTTTTTTCTTCCTGGTCTGTTTTCCCTGTGAAGGCCCTGTGAGGGTGGAGACGGAGCCTAACTTAGACACCACTGTGCACCTAGAATATGGCATAGCACATCGCATAGGTGAAAGAATTTTCTGCATATGGATCTTATTTGTTCATCAAATATTTATTGATGCCCTCACCAGGCCACCTAGTTCATGTGGGACAACACTCTGTGTGACGGTAGTCTTCCTTATAATGAGATCAACTGTGTATCTTCTGTTCATAGGCATGCATCTGATTACCAGAGGAAGAAAATAAAGTGCTGTGCATAATTCCTATTTACACAAGTCTATATTATAAACATCTAAATTAAAAAATGTTTATTTATTGATTTTAGAGAGAGAGGTGGGGGGAGAGAGAGACAGGGACACCAATCTGTTCCTCTGTGTGCCCTGACTGAGGAGTGAACCTGCCCTTTGGGACGATGCTCTAACCAACCGAGCTATCCGGCCAGGGCTAATTTTTTCTTAAGTAAACACAATGCACAGAGTGAAAAGGTTTAATAAAGGTTAGGGTACATGGCCTTGAGTGGCTTGGCATTTTGTAAAGTTTCTATGTAGTTAAAAATAAATAAGTAACCACACAGGATGGTCTGATCGGCACAGGTCTACATTCCCTAGGACAGGAGAAACGGCTGCGGATGCTGGGGATGCCTGGCCTGGGTCCTTGGCCGTACTAACCCCTCTCCTCTGATGAACAAAACGAATTTTTTTTTTTAAAGATTTTCTCTGATGAACAAAACTCTTCTTTTTTTAACAGGGACAGAGAGAGAGTTAGAGAGAGGGATAGATAGGGACAGACAGACAGGAGCGGAAAGAGATGAGAAGCATCAGTCATTAGTTTTTCATTGCTGTTGGGACACCATAGTTGTTCATTGATTGCTTTCTCACATGTGCCTTGACCGCGCGCCTTCAGCAGACCGAGCAACCCCTTGCTGGAGCCAGCAACCTTGGGTCCAAGCTGGAGAGCTTTTGCTCAAGCCAGATGGGCCCGCGCTCAAGCTGGCAAGCTCGGGGTCTCGAACCTGGGTCTTCCATATCCCAGTCCATTGCTCTATCCACTGAGCCACCGCCTGGTCAGGCTCTTCTTTTTTTTTTTAAGATTTTATTTATTGATTTTTACAGAGAGTGGGGGGTGGGAGCAAATGTATTAACTCATAATTGCTTTGGTTTAGCTGTTCATTGCTTGCTTGTTGTATGTATCTGCCCTGACTGGGCAAACCCAGGGTTTTGAACCAGTGATCTAAGTGTTCCAGGTCAGCTCTCTATCTACTGTGCCACCATAGGCCAGGCTGAGCCAAACTCATTTCAAATGTAATAAATAACTTGACATCCAAAGCCATTCTTCAGGTTAACAAAACCCATCATAAAATGTTGTAAAGAATTTAGCATCATTAGGAAAGGTGACTCAGATGACCAAGGCTGTGTAGAGTGTGATGATCACTTCCATTGTTTAGAACTTTATTCTTTTATGAATGCAACCTAAGGCCATATTGAGTTGCCAATTACAATGGCCCTCTGGTCAGCAGTGGCATATAAAAAAGACTCCTAGGTCAGAGTTACATAACATCTTGTTTTAAACTTAAAAAAATGCATCGCTTATTTTATTTTACATATTAATATTTTTTTGATCAATTGGGGCAGTTTTACTATAACTTAAAATTTTTTTTTCATGGTTGTGAACAGAAAAGGCCTACGTAATAAACATAATAAACCTGACAAGCTATGTATGGGCCACATGGCTGGCCTGACAAGGTCAGGGACCAAAAGTAATCACACAGGATGGTGTGATCACAGATTCCTAACTGGGACGGTCAGAGCGCATAGTCACGGCCCAGGTTTCTAGTTTCTTAAGCAAAGGTCAATGTTAACCTTGAGTGAGCCCTGTCCATTGTTGCTCTGTGTCTACCTAACGTACCTTTGGAATGTTAGAGTAAGTTTTTTCTAGACCCCTTAAAAGCAAAATTACTGGCTCGAGAGCAGAGAGACACGAGCCCTCACTGTTGTCTTGTTCCCGGAATACCATCTCTGTGTGCTGTACATGTTAATCATGAGCTGTCCCGGCCCCACTGATGGAAAAGAAGGATGGGTTTCTTCACTTTGCTCTTTACCGAGCCCTGGAGACTTCCCCGCTTTGCTGTCTCCTGCCTCCTTAATCCACCACCAGTGGATTTCCTGGAACCTTCTTGATGTTTTCCCCTTTGATTCTAAATGCATAAGAGGAATTGTGAAGAACCGCCATTCTCTGGAGCATTTTCTCAATCTATTGAGATCTTGCTTCTTGGTGTGTTCCCAAAACTTTTCTGTAGGTTTGGATGTTCAACATGGCGATGAGGCATTTTAGGTGCTGTTGTGATTACAGAAAACTGCATTTTATGCAATAGCTGTCAGAATTCCTTTTGAACAGAATTCCACATTTCATTCCATTTAATCACGATTTGTCTGTAGTAGAAAAATTTCTAGAAAAATTTTCTGTTAAATTCAAGTGGATACTATTTCTAAAAGGAAAAACACAAACGACACTAATTTTTTATTTTTATTTTCGCTGCCAAAAGCTTTATTGTTTCCACTGGGTCCAATGCATGGGAGAGGGTCTCTGGCATGGCTAAAAGGATGCTTAGTCATTGCAGGGAGAGGCTCTGGCGGAAGCCAGACAGCAGGGGAATGCAGAAGAAGCCCTTCCTCAAAGGCCCGTGGGCCCCCACAGGCTCCTGGTGCTGCATGAGAGTGAGTTTTGTAAAGAGACACGCTCCCAGTGCAGCCTGGGGGGCCGGCCAGCCTGCAGAGGTGAGTCAGGTGGTCGCCCATCTTTTTGATGAAGTTCACCTGCTCCCACAGGAAGTGGCTCTCCAGGCAGTCACTGAGATGAGGGTCTGTGCATGCAGACCCCAAAGGGCCTGAGGGAGGCTCTTCTCCAGGACCATGTGGTTTCCACGGCGTCCTGAGTTTCTGGTCCTGGAAGGCTTCTGCATGTCCTGGAAGTGGCGGCGGCTCCCATGCTGGTTTTGCATCCTTAAGAAACACGAGGTGCTCTTGAGACGCGTTGAAGAAGCGGCCTAGCCCTCCAGGCTCCACATTGTCATGGTAGAAACAGAAGCCCAGACAGAGGTAGGTGCAGGAGACTTGCAGATGCAGGGTGACCCTGCGGTTGACTGGGCCTCCCACTGTGTGGAATAATTCGGACAAATTTTGGAGCTCATGGTTACTCGGCAATATGGAGTTATGCTCATAAAATGGTGTTGGCTGATCTCGGAGGCCGAGGATGACCAAGGTGGTTCCAAAGGTGGTGACGGGAAAAGATGGGGGAGGCTGGAAGAAGGCGCGTCCTGGGTCTGTTCTGTCCAAACACTGTTGAAGCAGGAGACAGATCCGTGGGATTACTGAGGGCGCTACCCACACTAAATTCTCTTCAGAGAACTGGATATTGTCCCCCGCCCCCATATTATAGAAAAAGCTATAATAAGGTAGGTAAAAAGTACAGTACAGTGATAGCAGAAAGAAGGGGTCTTTTCACAATGGAGAAGTGACTAAATGGCACTTCAAGTCAGTTACCCAAAGTGCATTAAGGGGACAAAGTTAGTTCACAGCGCCTGGCTCGGGGGAGATCTGGGTAAGCGTCAGCATTTCATTTGTTTGTGGTTTCCTGATGTGCCCGGCTACGCAGAGCACAGCCTGCTCTGGTGGAGACATTGAGGGCGAGTGTATCCTGACACCGAATCAATTATTTAATGTGCGCATCTTCAGCGACTTCTGTGCTCCTGGAACAGGTGCAGGATTGCTGTGAACTTTGAAATTTGGTGGTTCGGGGACTTTTCTCAGCTTGGCCATTGCGTGTCTGTGCGCAAGCGTGTGTGCGTGCGTGAGTATGTGTGTGTTTAAAACAGCCACACCTGTGCAGAAGGTAACAGGCCCTTCTAAGGGGATGAGGGCAGGAGCGTGTGTGTTCCTGAGGAAGAGAATGCTCGTATCAGGCGATGTTTTCTGAACCGTCCTCCTCCCCTGCGACTGGGGGTGGGTGGGAAGGGGCTCGGGCCCCTCTCTTGTTCCTTCAGCGCAGGGCAGTGCCGCGAAGCGGTGGGCAGAGGCTGCCATCTCGTGGTACACATGTCACAGTGCTCCGTGCAGGACGCCGCCTGCGCTGAGGCTCTTCTGCCGGGATCCTCAGCGGTCCCCATTCTGCTTCTGGAAGACAAGTAGGCGATTTTTACCAGAATGTCACTTAAAAATTTTTTAAGTCAGAAAAAAAAGGATGTATTCAGGAGTACAATGTATGTCATATTTATTTGAGCTTAAATTTTTTTTCCCAAAGACTATTTGAAAGCAGTTTTCATTTCACAGCAAAACTGAGCAGAAGGTTCGGACGTTGTCCCATATACATGCTCCCTCTCCTCACACATCACAGCCTCCGCCATATCAACACCCGCCATCCATTGATGAATCTCCTTCCCTATCACTGTCATGCAAAGTCCATAGTTGACAGTAGGCTTCACTCTTGGTGTACATTCTATGGGTTTGGACAAATTTATCAATCATTATGATAAACACAGAGCATATTCACTACCCTAAAAATCCTCTTCACCACACTGTCCCTCACATATTTATTTATTTATTATTTAAAAAAAAATTATTTATTTTTAAAAGATTTTATTTTTTGATTTTTACAGAGAGAGGAGGGAAGGGAATAAGAAGTATCAACTCATAGTTGCTTCACTTCAGTTGTTTAATGCTTGCTTCTTGTATGTGACTTGACCAAGCAAGCCCAGGGGTTTGAATCGGTGACCTCAATGTTCCAGGTCGACGCTTTATCTACTGTCCCACCACGGGTCAGGCCTCATATATTTATTTTTAACTTCATAGAAACTTGACAAAATGCCAAGCCGCTTAAGGCCATGTGCCCAGATCCTTATTAAACCCTTGCACTCTGCTTTGCATTGCGTTTACTTAAGGGAAAAAAAAAATAAGATTTTTATAATAATCATGTATATAAATACTGTTTCCATTTTTAAATGTGAAAATTCTAACATGAGCGTATATTAATTGGAAAGCACATAAGATAAAATGAAAAGAATAAAAAAATTTCCTCCTTGTATTCTCTCTCCTTTTCCAAAGTAAGCCAGTATCAATTGTTCCTTTTAGGTTTCACCTTAATACACAGCATCTGTATATGTTTGAATATCAGTCCACAAATATGGGAAACAGATATGCCTTTATTTTCAACACAATCTTGTTTTCTATTTTAAGCCCCTATCTTGACAGGTTGGTGGTCATGGTAAAAACCACCCCCAAGATTCACGTGGCATATTATACTTTTGGGGTTTACTGAGAGGTCCTTTGGTCCCTGGTCTTCTATTCTCCCTGGGGATCTCTGAGAAGTCTGCGTTTTCTGATGCTTCAAGTGGTCCTCCACAACTTCCAAGGCATGCTCGGGACATGGGACTCTGCCAACCCTGCCCACATATTCATTTGTATAGATGTGTCATTGGGCCCAAGCTCGATCAGGTCTGCAATCTCTTGGGCATCATGGTTGGAGCTTAGGACTCCTTTTTCCTGCTGACTTCCTATCCACTTATTCTACCCATTATTAGGGGAGAGATGCTGGAATCTTTAACTGTAATTGGGGATTTGTATATTTTAATAACTCACACTTTGAGTAGCAAGTATGTGGGTATCTCATGCTCCTTACTTCCCTGGGAAGCTTTTGCTGACCTCCCCGCTCACCCCCAGAATGAGGTGCTTCCGGAGCATGTTCTGATTTTCCTGGAGAAGCACTTGAGCACAAACCACAGTGTTTAATTGCCTGTTAATTTTTCTGTCACCTCCATTAGATCGTACGTCCTAGACAACAGTAACCGGACTTCGTTACATTCGCATAGGAAAGACTTGATAAATATTTGATGATGTAAGGAAGATATTTGAGGCTCAGTAAGTGGACATCTGGCATAATTAAAATCTGGAACAAAACTCAGTGAGTTCAGGAAATGGCAGCAAGGGTTGGCCATGAGAATATAAAGACTGGGAATTAGCAGAAATGACTGCGGAGGGCATGGCTTTTAACACGAAAAAAAGTAGAGTGAAAGCTGTTGAGAACATCTGGCACTGGGTTTCATTAGCCTCTACTCAAATTTGGAGAGTCAGAGTTTCTTTTTTGTTTGTTTTTGTTTTGTATTTTTCTGAAGTGAGAAACAGGGATGTGGAGAGACAGACTCCCACAGGCGCGGGACAGGGATCCCCGTGGCATGCCCACTAGGGGGCGATGTTCAGCCTATCTGGGGCGTTGCTCCCGTGCAACTTGGCTTTTTTGTTTGTTTCTATTTTTATCCCATTTCAAAGGATCCATGTAAAATGTTGACCAACAGATGGAATTTGTGCCTCAATTGAGAGCTCATGGGTATGCCAAGGGATTACAGAGATGATGAGGGTTTACACTGAGCCTTGTGGCCAGGCCAAGTGAATGAGGATTTTCACTTTGTCCACCATAACCAGAATCAGGAACAGTCATGAGAAAATAAGGCCTCCTGGTAGGGACAGAGAGATTGTTATCAGAACTACTGGTACCCAGGAAGAGGTTGAGAACACAGGCAAGATTCTAGACAGAAAACAGATGCAAAAACAAAGAGAGTGATGGTTCAAGATGAAGCTTGAGAAAGAGAGGAACCTGCCCGAGATGACTTATTTTTAGACATTCTGATGTGGGCATGGGCCATCAGGCTTAAAGGGACAGAGCGGGGCTCTGCTAGACCAGGTCTAATTTGGTATCAACCTGCAGTGGTGACAGAAGGAGACTCCCTCAGTGCTTACAGACCCAAGCTCCCAGAGCCAAGACAGATGGTGAGCTGCAGTCACTGAAGGGATGGGTAGGAAAACGTCAACCTCACGGAACACTCTGTCTTCTATCTGTTTCCTTTCACAATTTCAACTTGTTGTAATAAATCCCTCAATTCAAGCTCCCCACTCCCCTTCCTCAGGCTGCCCGGGTTGTCTCTGTCTGAGAAGTTGATAGGCAGGCAGGCTGTTTTGGGAACAAAGATGTTGAGCATAGTTTTTAAAGAAGGAGCCTTCTGCCTGACCAGGCGGTGGTGCAGTGAATAGAGCGTCGGACTGGGATGCAGAGGACCCAGGTTCGAGACCCCGAGGTCGCCAGCTTGAGCGCGGTCTCATCTGGTTTGAGCAAAGCTCACCAGCTTGGACCCAAGGTCGCTGGCTTGAGCAAGGGGTTACTCGGTCTGCTGAAGGCCTGTGGTCAAGGCACATATGAGAAAGTAATCAATGAACAACTAAGGTGTCCCAACGAAAAACTGATGATTGATGCTTCTCATCTCTCTTCGTTCCTGTCTGTCTGTCCTTCTCTCTCTGTCTCTGTAAAAAAAAAAAAAAAAAAAAAAAGGAGGCCTCTCCTTTATCTTGTCCTGTTTTCCTTCTTTGGACTTCAATTCTGCATGTACAGTATCCTCCTAAAAAAAATAGGAAAGAATTCATTCGGTAGCTTTGTGTGCAAACACTCTGCCTTAGCCTCTCACAACCTCACTCTGCTGGTGGACTGATATATGAATTTGTTCAGATTTCTATCTGTCTGGGAGCTGGCAATCCAGATGGAAATTTGGTGTGGTCCTTGTCCTTAAGGAGCTGGTGGTCTAGTAGAAGAGAAAATAAATGGATTTTTTTAGTTATCTGTATAATAATTTTTGATTTCTCATAAAGCCATGGGTTGGCTATGGATTTGCTGGGGCTCAGTGTAACGATTCTTCTACTTTTCTCTCTGGGGTGGGGTTTCTCACGCAGATGCCGTAGGCTGGGGTTTAGGCTGGCTTTTCTCATGTGTCTGGTGCCTCAGTGTTCCTCCATGTGGCTTTTCTCTTTCCTGGTAGCATCTCATCCTTCAGTTATCTAGTCTGATTTCCTTTACAGCAAGGTGCCTGGCTTTGCTGGGAGGTGGATGCTGCCAGTCTTCTTCTTCTTCTTTTTTTTTTTTTTGAGAGATACAGAGAAAGAGACAGAGAGAGGGACAGATAGGGACAGACAGACAGGAAAGGAGAGCGATGAGAAGCATTAATTCTTCATTGTGGCACCTTAATTGTTCATTGATTGCTTTCTCATATGTGCCTTGACCAGGGGCCTACAGCAGACCGAGTGACCCCTTGCTCAAACCAGCAACCTTGGGCTCAAACCAGCGACCTTGGGCTCACGTTGGTGAGCCTCGCTCAAACCAGATGAGCCTGCACTTAAGCCGGGTGACCTCAGGGTTTCGAACCTGGGTCCTCTGCATCCCCTTCCAACACTCTATTCACTGCACCACCACGTGGTCAGGCTTCTTCTTCTTCTTCTTTTTTTTTTTTGACAGAGACAGAGAGAGAGTCAGAGGGACAGATAGGGACAGACAGGAAGGGAGAGAGATGAGAAGCCTCAATTCTTTGTTGTGGCACCTTAGTTGTCATTGATTGCTTTTCCATATGTGCCTTGACCCGGGGGTGGGGGGGATTCCAGCAGAGTGAGTGATCCCCTGCTCAAGCCAGTGACCTTGGGCTCAAGACAGCAACCATGGGGTCATATTTATGTTCCCACACTCAAGCCAGTGACCCTGCACTCAAGCTGGTGAGCTTGTGCTCAAGCAGGATGAGCCTGTACTCAAGCTGATGACCTCGGGGTTTTGAACCTGAGTTCTCCATGTCCCAGTCTGATGCTCTATCCACTGTGCCACTGCCTGGTCAGGCCTGCCAGGCTCCTTAAAGGAAAGGACCAGAGATGGCATTATTTCTGCTACATTTTTTTTTAAATTTCTTTTTATTTTATTCATTTTAGAGAGGAGACACAAAGTGAGAGAAAGAAGGAGAGAGAGAGAGAAAGGGAGGAGGAGCTGGAAGCATCAACTCCCATATGTGCCTTGACCGAACCAGTGCAGAGTTTTGAACTGGCGACCTCAGTGTTCCCAGGTCGACGCTTTATCCACTGCGCCACCACAGGTCAGGCCCTGCTACATTTTATTGATCAAGAGAATCAAAGTGCCAGCTTGAGCAAAGAGGAGAAGTAATTGATTTAATGGATGAAGTAGCACATACTCGCAGAGAAGGAAGGAATTGATGGCAACCCTTTGTGGAGAATATCTTCCGCAGATAAAAATAAATAAGGGCTACAGTTAAAATCCAGTGAACCCTTCTAGGTCAGATAGCAGGCTAAGTGCTTGACACATCTCAGAACTGCTTATCCTATTGCTCAACTCATAAAAATAGGAATCATTTTTATCCCCCCTTCACAACCAAGCAAATGGAAACTGGTAGAGTTTAAATAAATAGCCCTAGATCAAAGATCTAATAAATGGCCAAATCAGGATTCAGACTCCTCAGAGACTGACTTGTTGTTCCTCTGTAAGAGGAAGATGGATGGAATGGTGAAGAATTCAGTCTCTGGAGTCATCACATTGTAACGAATGCCACGAGAGAAGGCAGTGGGGCTTGGAGATGGGACGAGCTGCAAGCTGATGACTCAGTTCCCCTTGCAGAGGCCAGCACACACACGGTGTTTACTTTGCTAAGAGTGCTGATAGGTCCAGACTGGAAGATTCTGTAATGTTGCTAGGATTAAGGACTTTCATTCTGATTAGAATGACACACTGGCAAATGAGCGGGAACTGTCAGAACTCAAGTAGCTGTTCAATAGAATGAATGCAGTAGTTTCTGAAGTGGGCTGTTAACTTATTACTTGCTCTCTTATTGTTCATTTGCTTCAGCCCCGGGTATGTGATTTTGGGGCCCTGGGAATGTCAGGCGGGATTTGAATATTTAATATGGAGCGCTTCCCACCCCTCCGCCTCTTTACCGACATCCACTCCCATCATTCATTGGAAGGTTGGTAGCCCCTCAAGGAGGATTGGGAGGTTGCTCCGTGTCTTTTCACACATGCTTTGTCAAAGCCCTGGTTATTTGTCTACAGACGTACATGGTCCCGTGCTGGTGGGAAAGGACCCACGTAGGAGCTGGTTCTTAGGAGCCTGTACAATTCACTAAGGACTTCCCAGATGCACCTGTTCTTACCTGTGTCCATGTGCTAAAACAATATCGCTACTACATATCACAAATTTACAACAGCCATAGTTTTCAACCTCTCTTTCAATGGGATTGGGCAAGTTATACTTAATATTTTCAATCCTCACGATAATCCTCTTTTAAAAAATATTTTATTTATTGATTTTTAGAGAGAGGAGAGAAAGAGGGAGAGAGAGAGAGAGAGAGAAGTGGGAAGCATCAACTCATAGTAGTTACTTCCTGTATGTGTCTTGACCAGGCAAGCCCAGGGTTTTGAACAGGCAACCTCAGCATTCTAGGTTGACGCTTTATCCACTGCGCCACCACAGGTCAGGCAGATAATCCTCTTATAAAGATGAGAAAGTAGATGTCTCAGTTCCAAAGCTCTAACCCAGGGGTCCCCAAACTACGGCTTGTGGGCTGCATGCAGCCCCCTGAGGCCATTTATTCAGCCCCCGCCGCACTTCTGGAAGGGGCACCTCTTTCATTGGTGGTCAGTGAGAGGAGCACAGGATGCATCCACACCCATAGTTCCCATTGAAATACTGGTCAGTTTGTTGATTTAAATTTACTTGTTCTTTATTTTAAATATTGTATTTGTTCCCGTTTTGTTTTTTTCCTTTAAAATAAGATATGTGCAGTGTGCATAGGGATTTGTTCATAGTTTTTTTATAGTCCGGCCCTCCAACGGTGTGAGGGACAGTGAACTGGCCCCCTGTGTAAAAAGTTTGGGGACCCCTGCTCTAACCCCTGGTTTCTACATCAAAGTTTATGCTTTGTCTTCTGTGATGGGCATTGCAATGGCTGTTTTCTATCCCACACAGAAGAGAATAGGTCTCTGAGTACAAGCTCTCCTTATTTCCATACCATCTTCTGGTTACTTCCATCAATGTGGGTACCTGGATCTATATAGTTCCCAGAGTTGTCTGTCTTCCCCACCCTGGTGGTGTAGCCAGGCTGGGTTACTCATGGTAGCGATTCCGGGGTGAGCATCTGGAAACGGGGCCAGACACAGATGAGACCAAACCACAGAGCAGGTGGATTTACTTTGGCTCATCTTCCCTTCTGAAGCTAGGCTGGCCTCTGCTGATTGGAGGTGAACATTTTGAAGCTAGACTGTATTTACCAGGCATAGCTTAAGGTAGTGGTTCTCAAAGTGTGCACTGGTATGCCCTGGAAGATTTCCAGGTGCGCCCTATGGTATTCCAGAGAAATATGTGCCTGTTAGAGACCAAAAAACCGTCAAGGTTTTTGGAGTTTAGATTTTTGGGGGACAGAGGTGTGGGGAATTGGCTGTAAGCTGACAGTCTGCCCAACCCCCAACCTCACTTGCCTGATTAGGTTGCAAAAGGCTGTTAAGCTGTGGTGCTGGATTGTTTACACTACCCCCCATGTTCCCCAGAAAGACTGGAGGCAAATTTCTTCTATCCTTTGTTTGATGTAAAGTTAAGATGATATGAATGGTGGGGTTTTCTGTATTCAACACAATTAAGAGTAAAAGGGAAGGAATTCTTCAATGTATTGATGAGAAAATGAGAGTTTGCCTCTCAAATATAGGCCCAAACATTGAAGAACTTACTAGGACACATCAGGCTCATGTTTCTGATAAACACAAGAATGAAAAAACTTAACACATTTGTGCTGGGACCTGCCAAATTTACTAAATCTTCCTAAGAATGTATCTATCTATCTATCTATCTATCTATCTATATAAAGATAACTTTGCCATTTTTTAATTTTTTAACCCCTTTTTTACAAATTCTAAGAAGCATAACTAAAAAAAATGTAACATAAAAATGTTTTTTAATGTCAGAATAAATGTAATTTTGTTGTATTTATTTCATTTAATTACTATAAAAGCATGCTTGTACTTGATATTTTTTCTTTAGAATGGTATAATTATTATACCATTTCTCAGAAATTTGTATATAGTGTGCCTACAATTATTTGTAGGATTTTAAATGCGCCCTGACTTCAAAAAGTTTGTGAACCACCAGCTCAGAAGACGAATCTGTCGCGCGTGCAGGGGAATACGGCCGGCCAAGCAGGCAGCTTAATGTAAGAGAAAGAACAGAAACTCGCAGTCTAACAGATGCTGATTTGAATTTTGTCTCCATGACCAACCTAGTGACTTTGAGCAGTTCTCTTGATCCTTCTGAGCCTCAGTTTTCTTGCATCTGGAATATACCCGCCTCACTGGCTTGTTCCAACCAAATTGTAATTACTAGTTGCCCGGGCTGCCTACTCCTCAGGCACTATGATAACTGCTTCATGTACTCTCTTAGTGTTTGTGCTTTCATCAATGTCTGAACACTCACAGATGTTTACTTTGGATATTGGACCCTCAATTTCTATTATGTTTTCCTCTCCGCTACCTCCTCCACCCCCCATTTGATGGTTATTGAAGTTGTTTATGAACATACTGGCCTACCCCTGCTCTACTCAACACACGGAAGACAACGTTGGGTGGCCATTGTGGAATTAATTCTAAGTAGCGAGCAGGAAGCTCCTGGGTGCAATTGTGGAGCAAAAGGAAAGAATCCCAGCAGAAGGCAAAATGCTGAGCAGTGTTCACACAGCTGCCAGGTAGCTGCCCTTCTCTCTGGGGGAACTCCCTGGAGCTCTGAGCCCTCCAGGGTCCAACCTCACAGCTCCTGGTGCATTGAATTTAACAAAGAGTGCTATCCTTTTGCTAATCTGCTGCCCCTTTATTTGTCTCTTGGGTTTGGACTATCAAATGTTACTTCCTCTTAGAATTATTTTCTAAGAATCTTATTGCTGCTTTTGTATGCTGAAGTCGTTATCTATTCCACAGAACCTAGTTCAGAGGAGGTGCTTAGGGTTTATTGTTTTCCTGTTGTTTCTTTTGACTTAAGGGAGACATCAACAGGAGGAAATCACTGTGTTGATGAACCCCACAATATTTTATGAGGTTGTTATACAAATAGGTTCAGTTAAAGAAATACTTGAGTGTCCGTGCAAAGCTAGAACATGGGTATCCACAGAGAAATAAACATAGTCCCCGTCTGAGAGATTCTCATAGTTTGATGTGCAAAATCATCACACAGCGAGAACATCTCATAGTGGAGCACTGGATCTTATGTTAAAAGAGAAGAGAATAAAAAAAAAAAAAAAAAAGAGAAGAGAATCCTGACCAGGCGGTGGCGCAGTGGATAGAGTGTTGAATTAGGTCAGGACACAGAGGACCCAGGTTTGAAACCCCGAGGTTATCGGCTTCATCACGGGCTCAGCAGCTTGAGTGTGGGGTCGCTGGCTTGAGCATGGGATGATAGACATAACCCCAAGGTCGCTGGCTTGAGTCCAAGGTCGCTGGCTTGAGCAAGGGGTCACTGGCTCTGCTGTCGCCACCCACCTCCCTCCCCCCCCTCATCAAGGCACATACAGGAAAGCAATCAATGAACAACTAAGGTGCTGCAATGAAGAATTGATGCTTCTCATCTCTCTTCTTTCCTGTCGGTGCCTATCTGTCCCTTTCTGTCTCTATAGCAAAGGAAGAAAAAAAAAAAAAAGAAAAAGTAAAAGGAGAAGAGGAGTGATGCTGGCTGGCTGGGGACTCAGGGGAAGCTTCTGGCCATGGCGCCTGTGATGAACCTGAATGAATGAATGAATGAATGAATGAAAGCCATCCATGGGGAAAAAGAGGAGTGGTTCATTGCTGGCAAAGAAACCAGCATAAGTAAAGCCAGGAGGTGTGGAACAACAGGTATGTGGGCAATTTAGCATCTCACCAGAGTTTAGAGGAAGCAAGTTGGAATGATCACACTGTCAAGTACAAAGTGAGCTATTTCGGAGATGAAGGAAAGAGAGTCTGTAGGGACTGAATCGGAACTGGTAACCAACTCGCTACCACGCTGAGATGAAGGCGTTATCTATAAATAACGGGGCATGGTTAAAGTTGTCTTCAGGCAGGGACTGGACCGTGAATTTACAATGTGCAGTACTACAAGCAGGGGAGTATTGAGAGGGTTACTGAAATAGTCCAGGGAAGAGAAATCAAGGGCCTAGGTGAGGCCAGAGGACAGGAGGAGGAAGACGTCAGTGCAGGTACTTGTACTATTATTACGGCTGACGGAAGCAACATTGAAATAACCCTTGTTACAGCACAGGTTCTGCTGAAAGGATTTTACGTGTAGTTTCATTTAATTGTCACAGTGGTTTTTGGTGTCAGATTTGGGGCCAGATCTGCCCCTTATTTTTTGTGTTATCGTTGAGAAGTTACTAAAACTGTCTAGCCTTGTTTTTTTCGTCTGTCACCTAGAGGTAACGATACTTACCTCCTGGCTGGCTGCGAGGACCAAAGACAACTATTTGTAAAGCACCCAGTGCGGGGTGGGTAAATAAGGACAGCCTGAGAATGGAGAGCTAATGAGTATGCGCAGGAGTCAGGGAGAAAGTAAGGCGGAGAGAAGCAGAGTGGAGCATGAAGGTCGCATTCCGTGAGTCCCGGGGAAACGGACACAAAGCCCGTGTGGTGCGTTCTTGCTGCGGCAGCTTTGGGCATTCCGTCCCTGAGGCTTGGGTGCGGTGGTGATTCAGAAAGCTTCGTAGCTGGATCACATGGGCAGTGCAGCTGGGGCGGAGGAACACAGGAACTCTTATTGAAGGTGCGGGTGAATAGGTGTCAGGGGGTATGGTACTGACCGTCACAGAAGAAGGAAATCAGAGCGACACGGGTTGACCTAGGCAGTTCTGAGCAGATACATAATAACCACATTTGGACAGACCCCGTGGGCCAGTTCTTTGGTCCTGGAATTGCTTGTTTTCTGAACAGGAAGGGAAACTGGAATGGTAGATTATTATTATTATTTTTAGCACAAAAAGGCTTAGCTGAAGGCAACTTGAGGCTTTTTAAAAACTCTTAAGAGCTCTATAAGTAATACAATCTGCCTGACCAGGTGATGGTGCAATGATGATGGATAGAGCATCAACCTGGGATGCTTAGGACCCAGGTTTGAAACTCCGAGTCACCGGCTTGAGTGATTGCTGGTGATTGCTTGCTTGCTTGCTTGATTGATTGCCGGATTGAGCATGGGATCATAGACGCAACCTCATGGACGCTGACTTGAGTCCTTCAAGGTCGGTGGCTTGAGCAAGGGGTCACTGGCTCAGTTTGAGTCACCTCCCTCCTCCCAGCCCCCTCAAGGCACATATGAGAAGCAATCAATGAACAACAAAAGTGTCATAACTATGAGTTGATGCTTCTCATCTCTCTCCCTTCCTGTCTCTCACTTAAAAAAAAAATACTGCTAGAATTTAGCCATTTATTCTCTCCCCTTTTTTGTGTGTGGCAGAGACAGAGAGAGTCAGAGAGAGGGACAGATAGGGACAGACAGGAAGGGAGAGAGATGAGAAGCATCAGTTTTTTGTTGCAGCTCCTTAGTTGTTCATTGATTGATTTCTCATATGTGCCTTGACTGGGGGCTACAGCAGACCAAGAAACCCTTTGCTTAAGCCAGCGACCTTGGGCTCAAGCTGGTGAGCTTTTTGCTCAAACCAGATGAGCCCGCGCTCAAGCTGGCGACCTCGGAGTCTTGAACCTGGGTCCTCCACATCCCAATCTGACACTCTGTCCACTGCTCCACTGCCTGGTCAGGCCGTTTATTCTCTCTTGATAGACTTATTTATATCATCCCATTTCATCATTTACATTGCTTGCTCTTGCTTCTGGGTAAAGGTTCCCCCCATTGTGTCAGGGCCAGACGTTGCACAGAAGGAGACTCGAGGTCAGTAAGTCGGTCTCTGGCTCCCAAGACTTCCCTCTGTCTTCTTTCTTCAGCAGAAAAAAGGGCCCCGGAGCACTCCAATCTGTTGAGTGACTTTCATTTAGAACTTTAAAAGCGGTTGTCTGAAGGCTTAAAAAATTTCCCTAGGTGGGAGTGTTAATATTCGGGGCTGCAGTCTACTTTCGGAGGCTGAACTCCTTTGTTGCTGACAAAAGTCAGAAACGCTCTGCAGTTTGGGGGGAAAAGATTCTTGTTTTAAAAAATTGCTTCTGAAATCACTGTGTTATCGTTGGAAAAATGTTCACTTTGTGGATAATGGGGCCGTAATTCCCAGCCCCATGCCTGCCCTGCCCCAGGGTCCTGGCTCTTCTCGCTGCTCGAAACATCAGTCAGTTATGGGCTCTGCGTTTCACCTTCTTGAACTGGGGTCACACATTCAAAAATCTCTCTTTCAGTTCCACACAGTCACCCTGCCGTGTGTTTTTTAAAAGCTGCCTCTTTATCACCCCAGCCTCCTTTTTCCAGAGGGCAGAATTTAGACACAGGGGGACCTCAAGCTGATGTCGTTGACATTGGGAGAGGCATGACACCAGGGCCGAGACTGTGGAAAGAGGCCCCACTGAAGAAACTTTCCTTCTGGACCCTCCATGGCATAATGCGGGGTCATGTGAGCTTGGCACTAGTGACATTCTGTGCTGGCTAAATTTCTGTTGGGGGAGGCTGTCCTGTCCCTGGTAGGATGTTTATAGAACCCCTGGCCTCCAAACACTAGATGTCAGTAGTGTCCCCTCAGCCTCCGGTTGTGACAACCTAAGATGTGCCCAGGGTGGAGTGGGGCATGGGATGGGGGCAAATTAACTATCAGATGAGAAGTAGGCATACCAGTTAAAGACCTGGGCTTTAGGCACAGGCAGACCTTGGTGAAATGTGACTGTCTTTTCAGCTGCGGGACGATTAACTTGGGATACTTAATTGATCCTGTACGCCTCAGTAGCTCCATCTGTACCACAGGGATGTGATTACCAGCTTCATGTGCTTGTTCTGAGGTTCATGGAAACAGAGCCTGTGGTAGCTCAGTGCCTGTGGGGCTCTTCCCTCCCCGTCCCCCCTAGATTCCTAGTGTTTTACTTTCCCATCACCTTCTGCATGCTCTGGTCTAAGAGTCCTCATAGTATTCAAACTTTCTTACCAACATCAGATGCTGTCTTTTTTTTTCTTTGAGAGAGAGAGGGAGAGAGAGAGAGAGAGAGAGGGAGAGATGGAGGGACAGACAGGGATAGAAAGACAGGAAGGAGAGAGATGAGAAGCATCAATTCTTTGTTGTGGCTTCTTAGTTGTTCACTGATTGCCTTCTCATATGTACCTTGACTGTGGGGCTACAGCAGACCGAGTGACCCCTTGCTCAAGCCAGCAACTTTGGGTTCACGCTGGTGATCTTTGCTCAAACCAGATGAGCCTGCGCTTAGGCTGGTGACCTTGGGGTCTCAAACCTGGGTCCTCCACATCCCAGTCTGATGCTCTATCCACTGCGCCACCACCTGGTCAGGTTTTTTAAAAAAATATTTAAAAAATTTATTCATTTTTAGAGAGAGAGGAGAGAGAGAGAGAGAAAGAGAAAGAGAAAAGGAGGAGGAGCAGGAAGCATCAACTCCCATATGTGCCTTGACCAAGCAAGCCCAGGGTTTTGAACTGGTAACCTCAGCATTCCAGGTTGCCACTTTATACACTGTGCCACCATAGGTCAGGCGCTATCTTTAAAAAATTTTTTTTTACTGATTAATTTTAGAGATATAGGAAAAAAGACAGAGAGAGAAAGAGAGAGAGAGAGAGAGAGAGAGATAAATAGGAACATTGATCTGTTCTTGTATGTGCCCTGACCATGGATTGAACCAGCCAGCTCCAAGCTATGGGATGATGCTCCAACCAACCAGGCTATCCTACCAGGGCATGATACTATTTTGAGTGGCCTGAATCCTGGCCTGTGATCCCCATGGCATATCTTTTACTCTACATTAATAGGTTTTGGTGACGAGGTCAGGGTAGTTTTAGTGGGATTGTGCTTCAGTTATCCAAACTACGGTTTCAGTCTCTGTTAGCCCGCTGAATTCAAAGGAGCAGGCCCACACATGGGAAACATCAGGAAGAATTTCCGGTTACCCTAGGAAGGAAGTTCGGAATATCCCAGTTGCTTCTGCTAGAGGGGCTTATTGAGAGAAGACAGGAGTCACTCTTCTTGGAAATGGGTTACAAATGTGTATATGGCTCCTGTTTGAAGAATAAGGAGAATTAAAGTTCTCTTCTTTTTAAATGTTTTATTTATTTATTTATTTATTTTACAGGGACAGAGAGAGAGTCAGAGAGAGGGATAGATAGGGACAGACAGACAGAAACAGAGAGAGGTGAGAAGCATCAATCATTAGTTTTTCGTTGCTGTTGCGACACTATAGTTATTCATTGACTGCTTTCTCACATGTGCCTTGACCGCGGGCCTTCAGCAGACCGAGCAACCCCTTGCTGGAGCCAGCGACCTTGGGTCCAAGCTGACGACCTTTTGCTCAAGCCAGATGGGTCCACGCTCAAGCTGGCGAGCTTGGGGTCTCGAACCTGGGTCTTCTGCATCCCAGTCCGACGCTCTATCCACTGTGCCACCACCTGGTCAGGCAAAGTTCTCTTCTTTTTAAAAATAATTTTTAGCCCTGGCTGAATAGCTCAGTTGGGGAGCGTTGTTCTGAAGCACAAAGGTTGCCGGTTTGATTTCCTGGTCAGGGCATATATAGGAACTGTTTGATGTTCCTGTCTCTCTCCCTCACCCCCTCCCTCTCTCTCTCTCAAAAAAATTTTTTTCTTTATTGGTTTGAGAGAGAGAGAGAAAAAGAGAAACATCGACTTACTCTTCCACCCCTGTATGCATTGTGCTCCAACTGGCAGTCGAACCATCCACCCTGACACATCCAGATGATGTTCCAACCAACTGAGCTACCCAGCCAGGGCCTGAGGTTCCCTTCTAATGTTACTGACAGTAATATGTTTGCACAGGGCAACGAAAATAGGGAAAATCCAAACCAGGGTCATAAATGGGAAGGTGAATTTCAAGGCTAGAGGATATTCAAGTTCAGACCCCAATCAGAGGCAAAGTAGATAGGCCATGCCTAGTGGTCCTTAAAAAAAGACTGGATGCTTTCAGTATTCCACGGAGAATGTGGGTGAAATCCATGCACGGGGAGTAACATGGGAGAGCATAGGAGAAGGGGACATTCTTTTTGTTAAACATTTCACCGAACTTCTTTGGGTGACATTGGTTAAGAAAATTAGATAGGTTTCAAGTGTGCTTAGTACATAGTACATCCTCTGTATATTACATTGTGCGCTCGCTGCCCTAGAGAAGGGACATTCTGACGGCCACCAGAAAGGCATGATTAGCTGCATACATGCTCTGGGCTGGGTTTGTGCCCCCACCATTGCGACCTGCAGGTTTTGAGCAACACCAATGTGACTGTGGGTTTCATCTCCTCTCAGCGTGTTCTATGGGTGTGGAGAACGGGGAGCATGTAGTGAGTGCGTCAGGAAGGACATTTATTTGTGATGTCTGTGGACGAGGCTTAGGTGATCTACCTTTTGATTCTCTAATTCAATAGTGGGAGAGGGAGATTAATCACTTTTTTAGTTAATTAATAGGAGCACTGAACCTTTTGTCCACATGCCTGCAAACCATTAACAGAACCAAGGACCAGCTGCAGCCTGGTGATTTTTCCATCTCCTCCGGAGGATTCTTTGGTGAGGAACATTTTTCAAATTTTCAGGCTGTATTTTTACTTAAAAAAAAAAGTTAATGGGCAGTGAGTTTTAGCGCCTATGTTTAGATACCTCTGGTATTCTACCAGGGCCTTCATAGACTGTCCCCAAAAGCCTGCTCATTCTTCAGGCTCATTTCAAATCCTTGTCTGCCTGTTTCGGCAGTCAGTGTTTCTTCTCATTCCTTTCTTTTCTATTTCCCTGGCCAGCCCAGGTCCTCTACAGTTTCTCGTATCAGATTTAATACCCCCGTGACTGGGCCCCCTTTGGGAACAACCCAAACTTAGGGGCCTCTTTACTTTTTGTTTGGTGTGTGTGTGTGTGTGTGTGTGAGAGAGAGAGAGAGAGAGAGAGAAAGAGAGAGAGAGAGAGAGAGAGAGAGAGACAAGGACAGACAGGGAGAGAGATGAGAAGCATCAACTCATAATTGTGGCACCTTAGTTGTTCATCGATTGCTTCTCATACATGCCTTGACCTGGGGGCTCCAGTCAAGCCAGTGACCCCTTGCTCAAGCCAGCAACCTTGGACTCAAGCCAGAGACCATGGAGTTATATCTATGATCCTACGCTCAAGTCGATGACCCTGCGCTCAAGCCGGCAACTCCATGTTCAAGTTGATGAGCCCACACTCAAGCCGGTGACCTTGGGGTTTCAAACCTGGCTGATGCTCTATCCATTGAGCCACCACCTGGTCAGGCCTCCTTACTTTTGCAAATGTTGCTGCTGATCTTCAGGTTTGGTACCAAGTGAACTTCTCTGTGGAGACTTGAGTGCTTTATAAAAAGAACTCATGTTCATTTGTGACAGTCTTTGTAAAGGATATTGTTTTCAGCCCTTGCTTCCTTCTGTTCTTCCTTTGTTTTCATCAGCTTTGAGTATCACTATGTGCTAAATTCAATAACCATTTCGTTTGGAGGAGTGCATGCTCTTCAAGTGTGGGGAAACTGGAACAGAGAAGGGTGGAAGAATCTCACATAATACAAAATCGGGTTTTGTAAATGTCTGGAACCAATAAGTCAAAAGGCCAGTGGGAGCTCATTCTGTTCCCTGACAAATCCTCGTCATTCTCCTTATACTGCGTACTCGGACAGAAGCATTTCCGGGCTCGGCCGTTGCTTGTGCTGTCCCTGCTCACCGTAGTGCGTCCTTTCTTTCACATTATTGTCTGTGGCAGTCCCGCCCACCTGTCAGCTCATCTTCATTCATAAAACTCTTCGAAGAGCTTCTTGCAGAGGCATTTAGTACTATCTTCTCTGTTAGACCACAGCGATCCCGAGATCACAAATCACATTTTAACTACCTTTGTGTCCTTCATCAGCTCGTTACACGTCAATTAGCTTCCAGTAGGTGCGAAGCATATTCGATACGTGGCTGGATGCAGTAGCTAGTACTTACTGAGTGAAGGGCACCAGGTGACGTATGGGGAGAGGGTGGCAGAAAAGCCAAGTAAGTTGTGGTCTTTAGCATCGTGTGCTCCTCTGTGTGGGTTGTTGCGTATTCCTGCAAATAAAGTGAAACATATTTGTTGTCTTCAAATACGTTAGAATTTTTATGCCAACTCTGTGTGGGTGGAGAAGGGAGCGGAAGGGGACTGTGAAACTCGGCACGGTGGCTTGTGACACTTTAGAAGGAACAATGCTCCTCTGTATGTAAGCTCTGGTCTGTTTGTCGCATTTCCAGCATGTGGCACGGCAAGCCCAAAGTATTTGCGTGGTGCAGGGCCGGGCTTCGTTGTGGGCGGTACTTATACAGACAGTGAATTTCCAGTATTTCAGGGAAGAAGGCCATAGATGTTCGGAGAAGCAAAGCAGAGTTCCAGGGCAGTGTGAGCACAACGCTTGAAGCACAGTTCGCACCCCCCAGTGAATGTTTGCTAGGAAGTAGGGAGGAGGAACAGAAACACGCCAAGGCCACCAACACGGGCCCCAATAAACAGAAGCTACTAAAGAGCGAGACCAAAATGGAGTCAATGAAGTCAATGAATGTGAACCAGACTTGGAGACCAGGGAGGCCGATGAACTATTACTCTTATAATTAATATTTTATTAACAATAATATAACAACTTAATGTGTTTTTCTCCTTGCTCTAGGCACCTCACATATATTAACACATTTATTATTTAGAAGAGCACTTAATTATAGTTACCATTATAACTGCTTTCTAGATGGAGAAATGAAGGTTCAGAGGGAAAGGGAGCTTGCCAACGCTCACAGAGGTAGCAAATGGTCACTGTGGTCCCCTGTCCCTAAACTGGTCAGGGTGAGCCTTCCTAGATGACACGGACAACTGTCCACTTGCGGCCTCCTCCCCTCAGCTCACCTTCTCCGGTTCCAGTTTTCTGTTCTTGCCGCTGTCTCTCCTTGGCCTCCTGCTGGTTTCCTGCTTAAGCAGTTTAAAGCCTCAAACGACAGTCAGCATCGGCAGCATCGTAGAGACTCAGCCCGGGGAAGCGAGGGAGCAGTCCTCCACCAGGGGGCAGTGAGAGGCGGCGGGAAAACGCACCGGCTCTGCTCTTTCGTTGGCCAGTGCCCAGGTGCTTTCTGCGTGGCTCCTCAGAGGGTCCCCGCTGGCACTGAGCTCTAGGGGGCCCAGAAGTAGGCAGCTCCATAACCCGTTCTGCGTTTTTCCTCCTCCGTTTTGCTCCCCGCTTCCACACCTCTGCTTTTGGTGCCTGCACTCAGCTCCTGTCCCAGGCTGTCCTTTCAGAGAGCCTGACTGCAGACACGAGTTCATCAGCACCACGTGTTACATCAAGTTCAGACTCCACGGGGTTTCTTAAAAATTTTTAAAAAAATTTATTTATTGCCTGACCAGGTGGTGGTGCAGTGAATAGACCGTCGGACTGGGATGCAGAAGACTCACGTTCGAGACCCCGAGTTCTCCAGCTTGAGCGCAGGCCCATCTGGCTTGAGCAAAAGCTTGCCAGCTTGAACCCAAGGTCACTGGCTCCAGCAAGGGGTTGCCCTGTCTGCTGAATGCCTGTGGTCAAGGCACATATGAGAAAGCAATCAATGAACAACTAAGGTGTCCAACGAAAAACCTATGATTGATGCTTCTCATCTCTCTCCGTTCCTATCTATCCCTCTCTCTGACTCTGACTCTGTCTCTGTAAAATATATATATATATATAGATTTGAGAGAGAGAGAGAGAAGGAAACAGCGATTTGTTGTTCCACTTATTTATGCACGCATTGGTTGATTCTTGTATGCGCCTTGACTGGGGATCGAACCTGCAACCTTGGTTTAGCAGGATGATGTTCTAACCAACTGAGCTATCCAGCCTGGGCCCCTCTGGGTATCTTAAAGAACCACCAGGTGTCTGAAACTGTTAAGCTGTCAATATCATCGCTTGAGGATTATACCCCCTCAGATAAGGAAAGATATGTTTTTAAAAAGCCCATCTTTTGGTGTTTTGGTGTTTACAGTTATCTGGAGCCTTCTCATTTCCTCATCCCTGTTCCTGTAACGGTGACGTGAGAGATTCTAGGAAATGGTGCTTATTTAGGAAGAAAAGTGGAGAGGAAATCAAGGCAGCTCTGTGCGCTGCAACTTTTTAAGAAACCTATTCCGGATGGCTGAGTGGTCGTTCACTTTAGTGGACACTAGGGGGCAGCCTGGCACTGGGCTCTGGGTAAGACCCCCTCTGAAAGGATTGATTTTTTTTAAAATTTTCATTTTCTTTATGAAGGGCACGAGCGAGGGACCAGGGTTCACTCTGCAGTACATCAAAGAAAAGGTGCGTCTTCCCATCTCACCTCTGAGGCCCTTTCCATTATGGGAAAGAGGCACCAACTCCAAACATGGTGCGTCCAAGGACCAGAGTCACCTCCCTGCCTTTGCTGTTGTCAAGTACTGTCAAAGAACAGCTGTGTGTGGGCGGAGAAAGCGCCGGGCACCTCCTGGAGAGGTGCTGGGGACTGCTCCTTTGGGAAAACCCTCCCCTTGGCAGGGCTGACTTCATCTTGTCCCATGACTTTAAGTCACACTTCTCTAAGGAAGGTAACTCATAATCCGCTGCCTCAAACCCAGTCATCTTCCCTACACCCCAGATTGGTATCTCTTTTTATCCAATTATTCAGCTGATATCT
Source organism: Rhynchonycteris naso (assembly GCA_037038555.1). NCBI lineage: Eukaryota > Metazoa > Chordata > Mammalia > Chiroptera > Emballonuridae > Rhynchonycteris > Rhynchonycteris naso. The sequence continues at coordinate 10,270,304 of CM073001.1, forward strand.
CACGTCTGGCGGGAAAGAACTATTTCTAACCCCCTACCTCCCATTTGCTGATTTCCCAGGGCCTGTTTCTCTTGTCCCAAGAACAACAAGTACTGCTCATTTAATTGCTCCAGTCTCATCTATGATGCTTCCCACTCCTCTTTTCTCACCTCCTCCCATGTTCCGTCAGTTCATATACAGGTTCCCTTGGCAGCTTCCTCCATCTCCACGGACACCTCCAGGCCCGCCCACCTCTTACCTTCCTCCTGGATTTGCACTCCCCGCCTGAGCCGGAATCCTGTCTCTACACCTGGGCCAGGGTGATCTCGCTAAGGGGATGCAGGTCACTCCTCTGCTTGAAGCCCTCCAGCGGGTTCTGGTGCACTTGTGATCAAGTTCCTACAGCGTGGTGAATGCGCCAGGTCCTCGGTGACCGACCCACAGCCTGCCTGCTCTTACGTCCTCTCATACAGTCTCCGCCTCGCTGTCTCCACTGTAGACGCCTCGGTCTTCCTGCTGTTCGTAAGCAACCTCAGCCCTTTGCACCAAATATTCTCTCCTGCTCTTATAGTCTCATCTCTGGTCCTTACATGGAAAGCCCTTTGTATCATTCACATCTCAGCGGAAAGGTCCCGTCTCTGGTCTTTCCAACTGTGATAGTCACCTGCTCACTTCATCTCCCTCTATTTTAATTCTCTGTGAGCACTGACACTAGGTGTACTTTTCCTTGCTAAGTTATTTGTTGGTTTATTGTCTCTCTCCTTCCGTTAGAATACAAGCTCCATGAAGAGTAGGGTCATGTTTGCATCGGATACTCAACCACATCCTGGTGACGAAGGCGGACCCATGAAAGATGCTCAATGAATATTTGTTGAATAAATAAATGATTAAATGGGTGGAAATACCACATCTGACCCTGCTGAAGGTGGGCTGTAGGATTCTCTCCTGTTACTTTTCTGTAGGTGAGCTATTTATTCTCTCTAGCATCCGTTTTCTCTTTCAGATGAGTAATATTCTGAAATATTTTTACTCTGATCCATGAGCATGCCTCATGCTCAGGAATGCCTGAAGAATTTTTTGAGATGCTAAGAGTGGAATCCCCCTTTGCCGTCTAAAAGTATTGAACGCACTTGAAACTGATGGGAGGCAGTAAGACGTGATGGTTCCTATTCATTCCCTTTCACGTAAAAAATCAAAACTTGAACCTGCCAGAGTTTTCAAAGTCTCCTATGAAACTGACCAGTGTCATGAGATGAAGACCGAACTTACCCGTTCAAGATGGTGGCTCTTGGAGTGGGTGAGTCGGAGTTCAGGCTGCCTCTTCTCTAAGCCTTGGCTAGTGGAGCCGGGCATAAAATCCTGGACTTGCTATTTCAGAAACAATCTAAGCACACATGTCCATTCTATCTTATTGGACGTGAGGCTTTCATCTAACTGAAGCAATCGTTACAGACCCAGACTCTAGGATGCTAAAGGACTATTCATCCCTTGCCGGGGAAGGTCACCAAATAAATACTTTGACGTCTGCTAAGAAGGGAGTTTAGTGAAAACCTTGACTTTGTTTTCACCCAGATCCAAGGATGTGGGAGCCTTTTCACCCCCTTTCAATACCTTTGGTGCTCTGGGGTTCCGACAGTCGTTCCATCAGTCCTGTTGACTGTGTGTTAAGATCCCCTCCCCCCTACATTTGGGTCAGCTTGTACCAAAGCGGAAGGTTCTCTTGGCTGTTAAACCTCTGACTTGGTGTCTTTTGAAGAGCGCATTTTGTATTTTGTTATGTCAGGGTTGTGATTAGATCTGTTAATTAAAGGAAGAAGGAACTTTCCCCAAACTCTGTACCTCTTTGAATTTTTGATAAGTTTGCTTAGGTTGCCATTGACCTTTGCTAAGGGGCATGCCACTGCTCAGTAATTGGCAAATTTTAATGAGGATAGTTGATGAATATACTGGCCTTGACAATAAATAAAGCTGGCTGCCACCCCCGGCCTTACCACCTTTGGCTGCTTCTAAGTGGGTGGTGTTTCTTGACCAAGTGACTATGAGACTCGGGAAGCTCAGCTGACATTCTACGTTGTGACTGGGCTGAGACCTCCTTCACCAGGCACTGTCCTGAATGATTCCTCTTCCACTGTGCCATTTTGTTTTCATGGTAATCTCCATATGCCTGTTTTACAGAGGGGAAAACTGAGGCACAGGGGAAGCAGTGACTTGCATAAGGATACGTAACTGGTTAACAATAATGATGATAATAATAACTAATATTTATTTGAGTTTTAGTTACATGCTCGGCACTCTCTCAAGCTCTTTGTGTGTGTTGTGTCACTCACTACTTAGAAGAGCTTTGGGCCCTGGCCAGTCAGCTCAGTAGTAGAGCACTGGCCTGGTGTGTGGATGCCCTGGATTTGATTCCCAGTCAGGGCACACAGGAGAAGCACCCATCTGCTTCTCCACCTTTCCCCCCTCACTTTTCTTTCTCTTTCTCTCTCCCTCCCCTCCTGCAGCCATAGCTTGATTGGAGCAAATTGGCCCCGGCACTGAGGATGGCTCTATGGCCTCCACCTCAGGTATTAAGAAGAGCTGGTTTGCTGAGCAACAGAGCAATGCCCTAGATGGGCAGAGCATCGTTCCATAGGGGACTTGCTGGGTGAATCCTGGTCAGGTCGCATGCGGGAGTCTGTCTGTCTACCTTCCCTCTTCTCACTGAATAAAAAAGGAAAGAACAGCTCTGTGAGCTAGGCACAGCTTTTGTCCCCATTTTACAGTGGGGTACTGGAGACAGAGAGAGGTAGAGCAATTTGTCTAAAACCACACAGCTTACAAATAGAAGAAGCAAAATTTAAACCCAAGCAGTGGGTGCCAGAAATAAGACTCTCAGCTGTACAAAGTGGGTGGCAGGCAGGAATTCTAACTAAGCTGTGCTTTGTTTCAAAGCCTGTCCTCTTCTTCTTCCTCCATTTTTCTCATTGATGTAGACATACTAAGGGTGTGTGTGTGTTTCTGAGTTTTAACTTGGTATATTTTAACTCCTTGGGCCTAATGAACTCTACTAGAATTATAACAACATCTAGCATATTCTCAGGTGATTCCAGGCATTTAGAGTATGGAGAAGAATAAAATTCAGACAGATAGACATACATACCACCCAAAGATTTCTTTCCCTTTTTTTTTTTTATAGGGACAGAGAGAGAGTCGGAGAGAGGGATAGATAGGGACAGACAGACAGGAAAGGAGAGAGGTGAGAAGCATCAATCATTAGTTTTTCGTTGCCGTCGCAACACCTTAGTTGTTCATTGACTGTTCTCACATGTGCCTTGACCGCAGGCCTTCAGCAGACCAAGCAATCCCTTGCTGGAGCTAGTGACCTTGGGTCCAAGCTGGCGAGCTTTTGCTCAAGCCATATGGGCCCACGCTCAAGCTGGCGAGCTCGGGGTCTCAAACCGGGGTCTTCCGCATCCCAGTCCGACGCTCTATCCACTGCGCCACTGCCTGGTCAGGCTTCTTTCCCTTTTTTAAAATATGAGTCTCTGCTGCCCCTCAGAAAACCTAGTGACTATACTAAGAGGCACAATATTTAACAGATAGAATTGAGTGATGAAAAATTTACTTAGTGATCAATTCTGAGGTGCGAATTTTGGCTTTATAGCTGTGCTCATTGTGGCGCCTTGGATTGCAGTGAGCGAGGGGCTGTCTTCTGTTTGAGAGTGTTGTGGGAAAATAGAGCTCGCCCGAGGGCAGGCACAACTCCGCCCTGCTCTTTTTTAAGTTTCCTCAAAATACTACAACTTTTAGCAATTGTAAAATATAGGGCTAATCTCACTTTACCCCTTTCTTAAACACTCACACTCCTTCTAATAATCTACAACTACAACAACCCTAAAAACAATTATTTAATACTCAACAGTTTAAAATACACACAGCATTCACAGTCACGGCAAACATTTCCTGTTTTTTGGCTAAAGATATATTGTCTAGCCAAATGTCACTCCTATTAGAATTTCTGTCTCTGAACCTGGCCCTAACTGACTTCTTAGAAATGTCTTCAAACTGCTGGCAAAGATAATCTGACACCACTGGGTAGCTGGTTCACTTGGAGAAAAGCTGTTCACATTTCACCCCCCTAGTGTTCTATTATGCTTGCTTTACTGAGGCGAGAGACTGAGGCCGAGAGAATGTTGGTGTCTTTTTAAATTTATTTTTATTTAGGTGAGAGGAGGGGAGATAATCAGGCAGACTTCTACATGTGCCCTGACTGGGATCCACCTGGCAACCTCATCTGTGGCCGATGCTCACATACCAAGCTATTTTTAGCATCTGAGATGGAAGCACTCCAGTGGAGCTATCTTCAGTGCCTAGCGCCACACTTGAACCAATCGAGCCACTGGCTGTGGGATGGGAAGAAAGAGAGGAAAAAGGGGAGGGAGGGAGAATTTGTTGGTCACCTCTCCTGTGTCCCCTGACTGGGAATCGAACCTGGGATGTTCATATGCTGGCTGACACTACCTACTGCAGGGGTGCCCACACTTTTTCAGCTTGCGAGCTACTTATAAGATGACCAAGTCAAAATGATCTACCTACAATAAAAATGCAAAACATAAATTTATTCCTTCTATATTATCATTATTTAAGTTACTATTATTACTATTTAATATTGTGTATTCTTCTTTCACCTTTCTCCTTCTCAGCTCTCTTTTTGGAGGAAAGTCAATGTCATAGTTTTTATGAATAGTCCGAAAAAACCGCCCCACATTTCCCTTCTTTGGAATAGCAATGGCACACAGACAGATGAGGCAAACGCACTTCGAATATGACATAGTGAAAAAAATCCCCTCCCATTCTGTATGAAAGTGGTAGGTTTTAGGCTTCTTACTCGGACCAGCTACGGCACTCAGTTTTATACCCTTTGTTGTATTTAGTTTAAATAAATTGAAGGCTAACTACGCAGCAGTGTGACTGAACGAGTTAGCACGGTTTAACGCGCATGCTTAGGGTGTCAAAAGTTCAGACGTCAGATTGGCTACCCTGTATGCCAATCAAAAGACAAATGTCTTTTTAATGTCATGTAATTTACCCACACTTTCTTCTTGATCGACCAGTAGATCACGATCGATGTATTGAGCACCCCTGATCTACTGAGCCACCAGCCCAGGCCAAATGTTGGTGTCTTAATCAGGGTACTACTTAGCAAGTACTTGGTTAAAGTATAACTGACTATGATTTTCAGAACGAATGCGTGCATTTGAATATATGTCCTATGATCTGCTAGCATGGTAAAGCCGCTCTCCCCATAAGACTATGAAGATGGACTGTAATAGCCGGTAGGGCATTCATTTCACACACCCAGAGAGGGAAAAGCTACACCGGAAGTTAAAGTCAGGGTTGGATCTGGAACTCGGGTCTGAGTTGCAGAAAACTGGCTTTCTGATTAAAAATATCTCCTGAGCTCATGGAAAAGGTCATTATAAATGGGGATGGCAGGAAGCAGTGGAACAAAAGCTCATTCTAGCAGGCCCGGCCTTGCTCTCCTTTGGGGAGAGTGAAAGCATTGGTCATAAAAACGAGAAAGGCGTGCTGAGCGTGTCAAGGGGAGAGCTAAGAGTTACGGGCGGGGGGCGGTGTCTGTGTGGAGCCTCGGGAAATGGATTCGATTTCTGTTTCTAGATCTGTGTTTTGTGCCCTTCAAAGACCTTCCCCCCTCTTCCAAATGAATGTGAATGAAAAGAGGGTAGCATACATCGTCAGAAACCCTGGCTGTTAAGACGTTCATGGTGTTATGTTTTCTTCTCAATGAAGAAAGAGGGCATTTCATTTTCTTAAAATATTAAAAAAAAATTTTTTTAAAATTTCTTTTTATTGTATTCATTTTAGAGAGGACACAGAGTGAGAGAGAGAAAGAGAGAAAGGGGGGAGGAGCTGGAATCATCAACTCCCATATGTGCCTTGACCAGACCAGTGCAGGGTTTTGAACTGGCGACCTCAGTGTTCCCAGGTCGACGCTTTATCCACTGCGCCACCACAGGTCAGGCTCATTTTTTATTTTTAAAAGAAATCCTGAAAAGAGCAAAGCCATAAATGTGTTAGAACTGAACTAAAGGAAAAGCAACATCCAGAAAAATCTGTGAATATTTCATTTCAATTCTGGATACTGAATACATCAGCACATTGGCAATAAAGCCTCAACAGGGCTGCCAAGGAGGTAGGCTGCTTTTCCAGGGAGTTCTCACATTTAAAATGCAGGAGGGTTCTAAAGCCGCAGTGTTTAATCTCAGTGAATCAGAGGTGTGTATCCACGGTGCCTCTGCGGGGAAATCAGGCCACATCTGACCTGGTCATCAAGATCTGTCCCCTGAGTCTGTTTCCAAAAATGGTGGTGACACCACCAAAGCTACCAGTGACTAGAAGTGTCTAAGGACTGTAGTGGACAGTAAGACAGGCCCAGACTGAGGTGCTACCTTTGCCCTGATCATTAAAGTCCTCCGAGAACCACCCAGAGTCAGGAAGAAGCAGAAAAACAGCCCTGGCCTGGTGGCTCAGTTAGAGCATCATCCCGATACCCCAAGGTTGTGGGTTCATTCCCCAGTCAGGGCACATACAAGAATCAACCAATGAATGCATAAATAAGTGGAACAGCAAATTGATTTCTCTCTCTCCCCCTTCCTCTCTCTCTTTCTCCCTTCTTCTCTCTTTTCCCCTTCTTCTTTCTCTCTCCATCCCCCCCTCTAAAGTCAATAAATAAAAGAAAATTAAAAGAAAAACATTAAACACAGTGGAAAAATCACTCTTGATGAGATTGTTGATATTGCCTGACAGGTGTGGTACTGATCCTTAGCCAGAGAACTCTCTGGGACCATTAAAAGAAATTCTGGGAACAGCCCAGACTGTGGGCTGTGATGCTGATGACTGCCATCTTCACGACATCATAAATGACATCAGCAGTGGTGAAGCTGGATGTCTGGCTAGTTAAGAACGACAATGAAAAATATTTTAGTAAAAGATCATTTGAAGGCCCTGGCCAGTTTGCTCAGTGGATAAAGTGTCAGCCCGGCGTGTAGATATCCCAGTTTTGACCCTTGTCAGGGCACACATGAGAAACAACCATCTGCTTCTCTTCCCCTCCCTCTCCTCTTTCTCTCTCTCTTCCCCTCTTGCAGCCAGTGGCTTGATTTTTTTTGAGCATCACCCCAGGTGCTGAGGATAGCTCCACTGATGTGAGCATCGGCCCCAGACAGAGGTTGCTTGGTGAATTCCGGTCGGGGCACATACAGAAGTCTATATCCCCTTCTCTCTCTCTCTAAAAAAGAATCATTTGAAAATTGGTTAAAAAATTCCCCCAAAACAAAAACAGCCCATCTTCAAAGAAAAGCAAAATAAACAACATAGCAGATTAGTGGTTGGCTAGGGACAGAGTTGGAGAGTGGGTTACAAATAGGACACTTTTGGACATTATGGAAAGGTTTATTATGTGGCTTATGATGACGCTTTCATGACTGTATGCATACGTCCACACTGGGCAGGTGGAATTCCTGAAAGGTGCAGATTATTGCATCAGTTACACCTCAAAAATGCTATAAAAATGAGTTCATGAACTGAATTGAAATAGCCCTTCCTTTGAGGAGCCTTACAGTCTAGCTACCCTGAACAACTTCTAAATCAGAACCAAGTGTTAATTTCCTTAAATCACATTTAAGTTAGAAAGAACTTTTTCTTTCTTTCTTTCTTCCTTCCTTCCTTCTTTCTTTCTTTCTTTCTTTCTTTCTTTCTTTCTTTCTTTCTTTCTTTCTTTCTTTCTTTCCCATTAAATTTTATCAACCTGCTTTTTCTAGGGGGAGGTCCATGGTCCCGAGATAGGGAAAAAGTCATGTGAACACAGTTTATGGTCTTATTGCAATGTGCTGTTCTTATTGAAACGGGTGTCTTACCTTTCACACCTGCAGTTGGCCGAAGCTGGAAACTTCAGGAATAAATCCCGCCTTCAAACATGCTGCCACTTAACCCAGCACCACCTGCGGGCAGCAGCTAAAATCCAGGTCTTTCCCGTAGAGCAGAAACTTCAACTTGAAACGGTCCAAAACACGTGTACTCTGAGGTCAGGTGCAGTCTCCACTTGTTCAAAGAGAGAGGGCCAATCTCCGCAAACAAGGACTTGTCTGTCCTGAAAGAAACAAGCTCCTTTTCTGTTTCTCCAAATGAAACTCATAGGTAGCTAAAAGGAGAGCCAGAACAGAATCTAAATGAATGACCTTGGCCAGGTCGCCTGATCCCTTGGACCTGTTTTCTAACCTAGAATATTGGCTTATTAGGTTCGATAATTTGTCATAATGTTTCCTGTAATGCACTTCTTCTGGAATTGGCTGTTAGTAGCCATTTTAACTTGCGAAATGCAGCTGCGTTTTTGTTCCAAATGTTAAATTTTTAATCAGCTCTAAGGTGAAACCCAAATGTAATTCATTAAAGCAACTTGGTGTTGAGTCAGATGTAACGGACATGAAAAATGCCTTTTCATTAGTGTCCATTGGCTTCGTTGGTTCAAGAATTCTGGCCGATGGAATGAATAGCAAAGCTATTCTCTGTTTGAACAAACTGAACGTGTGTTGAGTAAAAATAAAATAAAATAAAAGCCAGGAGGCTTTCCAGTTTGCCTTTTGCTAATTGTGATGTATTGATTTTCTATGCTACATTAGTGTCTACGGGGCTCTCCTTTGGTTAATCCAAAAGATGAATGAATTTAATGAAATTTTCACTGCACAGTATGCGTAAATGTAAAGGTTGGAGAGAGGCACACATCACATACCTGTGAGTGTGCACATGCTCACAGAGAGGCACACAGAGCAGGTGGAGAAAAAGACACACACGTGCAATCTTTTTTTTAGAGAGAGGGACAGGAAGGGAGAGAAATGAGAAGCATCAACTCATAGTTATGGCTCCTTAGCTGTCCATTGATTGCTTTCTCATACGTGCCTTGACTGGGGGGCTCTAGCTGAGCCAGTGACCCCTTGCTCAAGCCAGTGACCTTGGGCTCAATCTAGCGACCATGGGGCCACATCTATGAGCCCATGCTCAAGCCAGTGACCTTGAGGTTTCAACCTGGGTCCTCAGCATCTCAGGCCAATGCTCTATCCACTGCGCCACCACCTGGTCAGGCACATGTACAATTTTTATATGTGGGAGTGGTGGAGACCACCATCAGAGTCTTCCCTATATGGTCTTCTTTCATTTCATTTTATTTTTTATTTTAATTAATTAATTAAATTTAAAAATTTTTGATTAATTTTAGTGCTAGAGGAAAGGAGAGAGACAGAAAGGGAGACAGAAACATTGAGCTGCTCCTGTATGTGCCCTGACTGGGGATTGAACCGGCAACCCCTGTGCTTAGGGATGACGTTCTATCCAGCCAGGGCTATTATTTATTTATTTTTTAAAGATTTTATTTATTGATTTTAGAGAGAGGAGACAGAGAAAGGCAGGAGGGAGGGAGAAGTGGGAAGTATCAACTCGTAGTTGCTTCTTGTATGTGCCTTGACTGGGCAAGCTCTGGGTCTCAAATTAGCGACCTCAGTGTTCCAGGTCGATGCTTTATCCGCTGTGCCACCACAGGTCAGGTACATAAATAAAGTTTTATTGGAACACAGCCACACTCATTTGTTTACACAGCTATGGCATTTTTTTCTTTTTTTTCTTTTTACAGGGACAGAGAGAGAGTCAGAGAGAGGGATAGGTAGGAACAGACAGACAGGAACGGAGAGAGATGAGAAGCATCAGTCAACAGTTTTTTGTTGCTGTCGCGACACCATAGTTGTTCATTGATTGCTTTCTCACATGTGCCTTGACCGCGGGCCCTCAGCAGACCGAGCCACCCCTTGCTGGAGCCAGCGACCTTGGGTCCAAGCTGGCGAGCTTTTGCTCAAGCCAGATGGGCCTGCGCTCAAGCTAGTGAACTCTGGGTCTCGAACCTGGGTCTTCTGTATCCCATTCCGACGCTCTATCCACTGTGCCACCGCCTGGTCAGGCAGCTATGGCATCTTTTGTGCAACCATTTCAGAGTTAAGTGGTTGCTACAGAGACAGCATGGCCCACAAAGCCAGAAATATCTACTCTCTGGCCTTTATAGAAAGTCTGTGCAGGCCTTTGTCCTAGATCACAGCAGGGACTTTGCTGAAGGTTGATAATAAGGAGAGAGGTACAACAGACTGTGGTTGGCAGCTACAGCTCAGCCTCACGTTTCCCCATCAGATTGGCTTCCTGCTCTTTTCGGGAACTGTGTCAGTGGGGCTACACACCAGGTAAATGAACCTGGGCTCTTAGGCCGAGGGAAAGGATACAATTTCCTCTCTTGTGGGGCTCTCCTGAGGCCTTCCTTCCTTTCTCTCTCTCTTTCTTTTTTCTCTCTCTCTCTCCCTTCCTTCCTTCCTTCCTTCCTTCCTTCCTTCCTTCCTTCCTTCCTTCCTTCCTTCCTTCCTTCCTTCCTTCCCTCCAAAAGGATCTCTTTCGAGGATGACTGACATTCAAAATATCATTTCATTTTACAGAAACTCTGCTCTAAGCTACAGGGGTGTGGTCTTGCCCTGGGATCCTTTCCCAGACAATTACACGGTAAACTCATATCAGTACAGTCCCCAAAGTCTGTCTTAATCAACCTTGTGGTCTAGATTAGACAGAGTGCAAATTGACGCTATGTGTGTGTGTGTGTATTAATATTTTTTTTAAGGGGACAGAGAGAGAGCCAGAGAGAGGGATAGATTGGGACAGACAGACAGAAACGAAGAGAGATGAGAAGCATCAATCATCAGTTTTTTGTTGTGACACCTTAGTTGTTCATTGATTGCTTTCTCATATGTGTCTTGACCACGGGCCTTCAGCAAACTGAGCAACCCCTTGCTGGAGCCAGCGACCTTGGGTCCAAGCTGGCGAGCTTTTGCTCAAGCCAGATGGACCTGCGCTCAAGCTGGCGAGCTCAGGGTCTCGAACCTGGGTCTTCCGCATTCCAGTTTGATGCTCTATCCACTGCGCCATTGCCTGTGTGTGTGTATTTTTAAGTTTTGCTAAATAAAGAGATATACAATTCTAGGATATAGTCTCCCTTAGTGTTGAAATTTTTTTTGAAGATTTTATTTATTAATTCTAGAGGTGGGGGGAGGGAGAGTGAGATTGTAGTTGCTTCACTTTAGTTGTCATATGTGCCTTGACTGGGCATCCCAGGGTTTTGAACTGGTGACCTCAATGCTCCAGGTCGATGCTCTATCCACTGTGCCACCACAGGTCAGGCATAGCATTGAATTTAATTAGTATGTTCATCTGATAATTGGGCACAATATTGCTCATCTCAATGAGTTTATTGTAACAGCACTGTAGTATTAAATAACTGGTTCAATGTCACGTAGGGCACAACTGACAGAGCTGAGATATGAATCTACTTCTTTCAACTCCAAATTTTCTCTTTTCCTAATTCTACCTTAAAGGCCAAAATATACCAGCATCCCTAAAACACCCACAAACAAACACCCCCCCCCCCAAACATTGAGTAAACCTAGGAGGTTCTTTCCTGAGTAAATGTATAATTTCTACTGGACTTTTGGAAAAGTTTGCTGAGTTCATAAATTTCCATGTCATGGTACAATAATTGGGGACCTTGAGGGTACTTACAAGTTCACACTCTGAAATCAGAGAGACCTGGGATTGAACCACCATTTTCCCACTTACTAAATGAGGAATGTCTCTTGGCCCGTCTGAGGGCCTCGTCTATAAACTCAGACTGATAATGGTACATACAGGAAAGTTGTAATGGTAACTAAGATGGCAAGTGTGAAACATAAAACTTAAAAAGTGCTCTATAACCATTAGCTAGTATTTTACTCCAGTTGGATAAACATGGAACTTCCACTATTAAAGGGCTATTTCTCTAATATTATTTCAGGTTTAATTTTTTTTTTTAAAGTTCAGCTATGCACTGTTGAATTTTGTTCGCTGTTTCCCGAAGCCTTGTGATGCATTTGATGGGCGCACTGGGGGAGACTTGGAGGATATCATTGTTAAAAAGCCACGGGTGCTTTTTGCCAAGGTATTGAGAGTTGATGATGTTCAGGGAAAAGGTGTCTCAGAATGCTCTTCATGACCCATTAGGTGCGATCATTAGCATGGCTCAGATGTACAGTGGCACATTTGCAGGAGTCTGTACTATCAACAGCCCACAAAGAGCCCATTCTTGACACCTCTGACTGTTAACATCTCCGTTCTAAGAACTGCAGTGATGGTTGATACTTTCATTTTAAAGAACAGGGTGAACACGCTGTTCTTGCTAAAGATATTAGAAAATACACTTTCAGAGTTTTACAATTTTTCCATGGGGGACAGTTATGTTAAAAAAGCACTCTGTGCGTTAATGTGCCATGTAAGAGTGTTCAGACGTGACATACATTTTGTTCATTTCATAGTGGGTGTATTTCCCCGAAGCTCTGCCCCACAATATCCATGTATATCTACATACATGAGTATCTAATTTATCATAAGGTCTGTACCACACCACACCGGGCCAACAGCACAAGGAAATCAAGTAAATATAATATACCCTTGTGCTATTTTTTAACCATTTCTCTCTAGTGCTCATTCTCACGTAATTCCCTCTTGTTGAAACATTTCCTGCGATGAACTCTAGATGGGGTTATCATCCTGTCTCAGGATATCTGTGGAGGGAAAAATAGAATTTAACTCACTGTTTTTCCCAAACTTTCCTATGTAGAATAAAATAGTTACAAATATTGAACATTACATGTAAATGTTCATGCAGTTAACTTGATGGTCAGTACTGAGGACGAGGCAGAAAACTCATTGACTTAGTTCAACTAATAGTTTCAGCCAAATCAGCCAGTGTTAGACTCAGCTACAAAAGCAAAATACTGTATTTGTCTCTTGTCTGTCACGTTGTCAAGAAGAGAGTCAATAAATAGCACACGAAGCCTTCCTTTCTTCCTTTATCCGAATCTTTTTCTCTACATTGCGGAGACAAATCTCTTTGGTGATAGAATCTTCATTTTACAAGTAACACTGCTACACCTTCTTCCAAATCTCAGTGTTAACTGGTTCCAGTTTTACAGGTCGTCACTTCACCCAAATTCTTTAGGTTCTGTCCTGGATCAGTAACATTTCTTCTTCATTTGCATTTGGACTGTGAAATAAAACATTTTTCTTTCCTCCCTCCCTCCCTCCCTCCCTCCCTCTCTCTTTTCCTTTCTCTCTCTCTCTCTCTTTGTGTGTGTGTGTGTGTGTGACAGAGAGAGAGAGAGAGAGAGAGAGAGAGAGAAGGACAGACGGACAGGAAGGGAGAGAGATGAGAAGCATCAATTCTTCATTGTGGCATTTTAGTTGTTCATTGATTGCTTTCTCATATGTGTGTTGACCGGAGACTCCAGCTGAGCCAGTGACCCCTTACTCAAGCCAGAGACCTTGGGTTCAAGCCAGTGACCATGGGGTCATGTCTATCACCCTGCACTCAAGCCGGCGACCTTGGGGTTTCGAACCTGGATCCTCTGTGGCCAACGCCCTATCCACAGCACCACTGCCTGGTCAGGCAATACATTTCTACATTTCCGAATATAGAACAGTTTAGTCTCACAAGCATGTGCTGATGACTTCGGTCTTTTATTTGCAGATTCACACTGATGGTGACACAGGGCTGGGGCTAGGTATGGGGAGATGTGACATAGGCATTTCAAATTCAACGGGGACAAAATGAGACTGCCTGTCCCCTCCCTGCAAGGCCCACTGTAATCTCACTTGCTCTGCCCCCAATTGCCCTCTTTTGGAAATGGCATATTTACCCAGCCCTCCTCCCTCAGCCCGATCTCTTATTGTTAACAAGTCAACTTTGACATCTCTCTGTATTCACTTCTCACTCACATCCAGTGACAGGTCCTGTCTTTTCTGGCTCCAAAATCTCTCTCTCTCTCACTACACTACCGACAGTCCCATGTCCCGCCTCCTCTCCTTCCGTGGGCTCTTCTCTCTTCTGCCTCATTTCCTGCACAGCAGCTAGAGAAAGTAGCGGAACAGGCGATTTTGATCACATCACCACCCTGCTGAAAAAGCTCCACGGGCTTCTTCATGCCACGCAAACAAAATCCCAGACCCTGAACGTGACTCAGAAGACCTCGTGTGGTCTGGCCCCCCGCCACTGCTACACACTCATTGCCTGCCCTCATCACCTCGTTCTCCCCTGCACTTCCCCTTGAACGTAACCCACCACATTGTCCTGCTCTTCCCCCAGGACTTGTCTGGCCCAGGCCCACTAAGACTCTAGGCCTGGGAGTCAGGGAGGCCCTCCCTGGCTTCCCGACCCTGCGGCAGTCCTAGGTGAAGGTGGTCCCCTTGGGAGCCTGTGCAGCCTTGCTTCTCAGCATGGCAACAGCTTGGCTCAAATAAACTCAAACTCTTACTAAAAAAAGAAAAAGCAGATCCCCCTCATTTATTCTTTCATGATACGCCATTTTTAGGTGCACTCCATCTTTTCTCCATTGTTGTGCCTTTGTGAGAGTACTATGGGATGCCTTTTTCCCCCAGGAGGAAAAACTACACTCTCTTCTGTTTCCTGCTGTTTCCCTAGTGCTTCATAAGAGTTTGGCAAATGTAGGACTTCAATGAATAATAAATGCCTGAATTTTCAATAAGACAAAATAGATTAATGCTTCATTTTGATCAATTCAAGCAAATCACACCAAATCATACAAACAGAAAATCCCACCAATAAAGCCTTTATAAAAATCATATTGTCCTCACACCACGATCTCAGTGTTCTTCCTGGATGCTATCAAATAGCTAAGGTGGGCTAAGAGGCCAGGTGGTCAGCTAAAAGGTGGGACACTCAGTGAAATTTGAACTTCAGATAAAGAACAAGTAATTTTTCAGTGTTTGTGTGTCCCATGTCTATGATCTCACGCTCAAGCTGGCAACCCTGCGCTCAAGCTGGTAAGCCCACACTCGAGCCAGCGACCTTGGGGTTTCAAACCTGGGTCTACTGCATCCCAGTGCAATGCTCTATCCACTGTGCCACCACCTGGTCAGGCAAAAGATTACATATTTTAGAAAGGAATTTTGTCCCAAAATACAAGAGTGGGCAAAAATAGGTTAATAATAAATAAATAATACAATGACAAATAAATAATACAAGAATAAACTCTGTGTTTTGTGTACTCACAAGTGTAAACCTACTTTTGACTCCCCCCCCCCCCCCCAGTATATTTGAGTATTTCCCTAGGACTCTAACGTGTTTATTTAGAATATAATATCTTGCCTGACCAGGCGGTGGCGCAGTGGATAGAACATTGGACTGAGATGCGGATGACACAGGTTTGAGACCCTGAGGTCGCCAGCTTGAGTGAGGGCTTATCTGGTTTGAGCAAAGCTTACCAGCTTGGACCCAAGGTTGCTGGCTCCAGCAAGGGGTGGCTCGGTCTGTTGTAGCCCCACGGTCAAGGCACATGTGAGAAAGCAATCAATGAACAACTAAAATGCCAGAAGGAAAAACTGATGATTGATGTTTCTCATCTCTCTCCGTTCCTGTCTGTCTGTCCCTATCTGTCCCTCTCTCTGTCTCTGTAAAAAAATATATATATATAAAAAATAGAATATAATGTCTTGATACAATTTACTATTTGTGGCAATACAAATGATACACCCACTTAAATGTTTAACGTATTAGAGCATTTAACATTTATCCTAAAGATTAAGTGTAGTCAGGCAGATACCGTGATGTCACTGTGTAAAGAAAGAGGAGTCTGGCTGTAAACAGAGACACCCCAAAGCCATACCTGGTGTAGGTCGGGGCAGCTGGGTGTGAATGAGGGACTCCTATGCCCACAGAATGTTCGAGCTGGAACGAACCAGTCTGTCAAGGCAAGGACTTCATTTTACAGATGGGAAACATCTTCACAGAAAGGTGAAGTGACATTCGCGACACAGTAAATCCGTGGTTCACCGGGGGGTGGGGCCCGCATTTCTGCAGCTTGTTTCTTCTGCCTCGATTTACTTGTTGCTTCTCTGACTGTGGAATGTTTTGAGTCACCCTCAAGCCAAGCCTAGCCTTTGTAGGTCTGCCCTAGGGCTCTCTCCAAGCTGTCTCTTCCGGGTGTGTGTGTGTGTTCTTACTAAAGATAAACTCAAGTGATTATTGGTTTCAAGACACCATTTGGGAAGATTCTTGCTGATTACTTTTCTAAGAAAGAAACTCAAGCCAATTTGAAATTGCTCTGAGGTGCTGGATTCACCCCATAATGAAAATGTCATTATCCTTGTCTTACAGAGGACAGAGCCAGGGGTCTGAGGGGTTAATTGAATTGTTTAAGGCACAGATAGGAAGTTTGGAATAGCTGGGCTTGGATAGAAAACCAGGTTATCCAAAGGATCGACTCTTACTCTTTTCCTCTTCACCCTTTCAACACCTCTCCTTTCTTTCTTAGCAAACTGCTCTAAAGCCTTACTTGTTTATTTACTGTATGTCCTCCTCAGCCCATTTTTTCCCTCCCCAGACCTTGCAACTGTACTTGTCATGGTTACCCGTGCTTTTATCTTTCTGATTAGCAGTCGCGTCTGAAAGTTCAATGTCATTTGGCCTCTGAGAGCTCTGGAATGGTCGATCACTCCCACCTTGTTGAAACACGTCCCCCCCCCCCCCCCCCCCGCCAATAACTGGAAGACACACCACACTCCCGTTTCTCCCCTCCATCATACCTGCTTCTTCTCAAGTTCCCTTCAGCTTGTCCTCTAGATGGGATCAGACCGCACATATACTGTCTTTTTTTTTTTAGCCTAGATGATGTCATTCAATCCCAAGGCTTTAATCCCCATCTGTGTTCTGAGGGCTTCTCGTTGCACAAACCCTTGGACCTCCTGCGTTTCAGGATGTGGGCATGAATGAATGAAAAATACCATGTCTCTCTTTGTACCAAAAAGGCTCAGCGAGCCCGAATAAAAGCACTGGAAGGATCCTCACCTTCTGTTCTGATCATCTTGTGCCCCTGTCCTAACTTTTCTTCTTGGCCATGAGAAAGATGTCCTGTTTTAGGACTCCAAGTCCCCTGACTCTTTTGGCTGACATGCAGAGCGTATTTTGCATATAAACGTCTCTTCACAAAGAGCCCCTTGTGGGTTACATTGGAATGCCACTACCGTGCCAAGACTTCAAACAATTTTATGAAGATTTGAATTAAGAGCAGGAAATGAAAGCTGCTCATTGCAAATTAGCTTCCCTGCCTTTCCAGGAGTCAATTTCTACTTTCAAACAGTTTGGAAAATCACGACTATGGCCTTTTTGGTTATTAAATGTCTGAGTGACACCAGAATTTCAGCTTGTGTTTCACTGAGGTTTGTGATTTAAAGCCTCCGATACTGCTTATGATATGCGTGGTTATTTAAAATGGATAAAATAGCTGAAGAATTACTTATCTCCCGGGAAAAGCCGATCACATCAATTAGTATATATCAAAACACAATATGGCCAGGTTTTTGTGGATCATCTACAAGATTGATCGAGATGCCTCCAGTCCTTTTATGGCACGTGGTAAATTTTTACGGGTTGTTTAGACTTGTCCTTCTTGAACTCCAGTGTCAGGAGCTGCAGTGGTTTAATATAGTAGTGGTTTACGAGTGGGAAGGAGGGCACATTGTCCTGGAGTGTCTATTTTAACTGACGATTATAAAGGGAACTGTTTTTATATTAATACAGGCCTGAGTATATTTGTAAGTGTACCGAGACTGATACACACCATTTCAAGGACATTTCACACACGGGGTAAACTACGCAAGACTTTCCTGAGCACCCCTTACCCTTAGGGTTATGAATTTATTCTTCCCTGCAGGTAAAACTGTGCTGATGAGAAATTTGAACAGCACCTACACTTCCCGGAGGGGAGTATCACGTACATGACGTCACTGTTCTTTCCCGTAGGTGACAGGTTCCCCCAAACTAGGGACTATACCTTTCCTTTGTAACCCAGTAGGCGGCACAGTGCTTGCCATGGATGGAACTCCTATAGAACATGCCGGCTGGAACTGAGCCAGATAGAACACAGGGTTTTTCCCTGACCAGGGGGTGGCGCAGTGGATAGAGTGTCGACCTGGGACGTTGAGGACCCAGGTTCGAAACCCTGAGGTCGCCGGCTTGAGTGCAGGCTCACCAGCTTGGACACGGGTCACCGGCTTGAGTGTGGGATCATAGACATGACCCTATGGTCACTGGCTTGAGCCCAAGGTTGCTGGCTTGAGCAAGGGGTCACTGGCTTGGCTGGAGCCCCCCTGGTCAAGGCACGTATGAGAAGAAATCAATGAACAACTAAGGTGCTACAACTATGAGTTGGTGCTTCTCATCTCTCTCCCTTCCTGTCTGTCTGTCCCTCTCTCTCTGTCTCTAAAAAAAAAAAGAACATGGTGTTTTCAAACATAATTTATAAGGTAGTAACAGAAGATCTACGTATTTACAAATATGGAAAGATTGTATTGTTCTCAGGAAAAATGAGTTTTCTGATTCTTACTTGGGGCAGTGGTTGGTTGAACCCAAGGTACAGAATTTGGGAATTACTGGCATGGACGAGGGTGATAAGTCAGTTCTGTGGTTCATTAGAGGCTCATTAGAGCTTTGCTGGAAACCGAAGGTGTGATGATTGGAGGTGTGCATTCACAGACCCACAGATGATGGGCTAGTTCTGCATAAACGGGGAGCTGTACCAACAGTGGGACAGATCTCACGGCCTATCTGCCTGACACAGCTCTGACAGTGGGCAAACAGCTGCAGAGAGCAGTGCAGACGAATCTCAAGAATTTACAAGTCACTCTGTGTGATTCCATTTATATAAATTTCCAAAACAGAGGCAAAACCACTGTATGACTTTAGAAGTCAGCATGTTTGGTAGAAGGGGATGTTGAATGGAGCTCGGGGCTTTAGGAGCCGTGGCAGGACCGTGTTTCTCTGGGCGGGTGCTGACTATGCCGAAACGCTCACTGTGAAAACGCATCGATTCGTGCTGTGGTGATCTGTGCACTTTTCTGTGTATGTATGTTACACGTAGTAAAAACTTCAAGCAGCTACCTAAAATAAACTGTGGTCGTGAGTTAGAGAACACCTAGGTGGGCAAGGAGTCCTTCGGGGGTCCCTAGGCAGAGTCCTCGAGGAAGTGGCTTGGAGAGGTACAGGGTCTGGGAGGACAGCGGGGGTCATTTCGGCTCAGTGACACCCAGGACTCCTGAGTTTATCCTTTCTCATCAAGCTCTAAGGGTTTTGGGTTTCAGGGAGAATAAGGGTCACCTGCGAGAGGGACACATTCATAAGGAGGCTTTCAGAGTCGTTGGGAGTGCCCACCCTGAAAAGGAGCAGGGCAGAGTTAGGACTGTGACATTCTGCCAGGGTCTTCCGCAGGAAAGGACACAAGTCTGGCATTGGCTTCAACACTTCTTCCGTTCCTGCGCTCGGTTTTAAGGGGTAGCAGGAATTGCTGCTAACTCTTGCTGAGAAATTGTTTAATAATCACACAGAAGCCTGATAATAACTGGAAAGAGCTGGAAATTACTTATGTGGGGGCTTCGGCTGTGTGTGGCCTAGGTTACTCTGGGTCAAGGACAGATGCTGATTCTCGAAGTTCTTTTATTTATGGTGAAATGCCTTCGAATCAGTTCCTCTTCTTCCACACTAGGTGGTGTTCAGAGGGGTGAAGAAAATAATACTTTTTCTCCTTCTTAAGCATGGACTCACAAATAATACAGGATTTGTGATGTTGGTGTGGGGCCGGTTAGTATAGTCATGGCTTCTTAGACATGTGTATGTGTGTATCTGTACATGGTTGTGCACTCCCATGTGCGTGAGCTCACTTTGTGTGTGTACAGGCGTGTGCACCCCTGTGCACGAGTTCACTCCTGTGTGTGTTCTATGGCCTGCTCTGGAGATGCCAGAAGAAGTCTCCTTTAAGGGATAATAAATTTCATCTCATAAAAGCTTTTTAAAATGACTTTCTGTAATGGTGTTAAAATACACATAACAAAATTTTGCCATCTTAACCATTTTTAAGTGTACAACTTAACATTTTTAAGTGTACTTGCTGTAATGGTAAGTATATTCACATTGTGTGCAACCCATCTCCAGAATGTTTTTTAACTTGCAAAACTGCAACTTGATCCTCATGAAACAACAACTTTCCCAAGACCCCGGCTACCCCTATACTCCCAGTTTTTACAAATTTCACTACTTAGATACCTCATACAATTGGAATCGTACATTAAAGCTTTGTTTTAACTTTTCACTCTGAGCCTGGTTTAGACCAAGACAGTGACCTAAAATAATTCTACTGATCGCAGAATGTTGACTTTAGAAGGCTGACTGGACCATCTTACAAGTTATGATTATCAGATGGCCCATAAGAGTCATGCCTTACAGTACTATTAAGACCTTCTCAAATCCTTGGCTGACTCCACACAAAATCCCAAGCCCTACCCCAAATGAAAGAGGTGGGTAGAGGCAGTGGTCCCAGAGGGTACAAAGTTAAACATTTAGTGAGTGCCTGTGATATACTGGGTGATTTCCCATGCCACCTGATTTTAATCCTCACATTACTATTATGAGGCTGGGTTATTATTGCACCTGTTTACCAATGAGGAAATCAGCACTAAGAGAGCTGACTGATGTACCCAGAATCCCAAAGTTAACCAGTGGCAGTGATAGTATTGGACCTTGGTTCCTTTCTGCCTTCCTTTATTCCCATCACACAGAGGTAGCTGCAGTAATGTATTCATGATATACATTATCCTTATGTTAGGGTATGTGCACACTGAGCTAAGTTAGGCTAAGTGATTTTTCCAGAATTACACATTTAGCAGGTGGTGCAATAGCAGGGGTTGAAATCAGGAGATTACTAAAAATAAGCTGCAACCCCTTCTCAGGTTTGGGGTCGTCTTTATGCAAAAGTTTGCACAATTCCAGCAGTTACAAAGGACACTGGTAAGTGGGAAGTCTGCGTGTCCAGAAGTAACACAGTGTTGTGATTGATACCTGGCACTGCCTTCCTCACAGGAAACGAAAGTCAAGGTGGTTATATTCTGGAAGACCTTGAATGAGCCACCTAAAGATTTTTTCTTAATTTGGTAGGCAGTCGGGAGCTCTTGAAGAACTGTGATTGAAGGTGATTAGACCCATGCTTTTGGAAAAATCAGTGCACACATTAGAAGGTGACAACTGGCCGGAAGCACACTCTCCCCACACGACGAGAATCGGAACGACGCTGGTGCCTCTCTGCGTTCCCTTGACCTTCTTGCAACACCAGTTGGGAGACCTTCTCTTATTTAACGCTCAATACAAAGCATTATTTCTTTATTCCCGAAGGCATGGTGAGACTAAGATCTCAAACTTTTGCGTGCATACAAGTGAGGACATTTAATACTAAATCAGGAAGTCAGAAGTTGGTAGGTTAGTGATAAAGACCGAGGTATAGAATCCCACGTGTTGTTTCTGACATGAGTTTTAAATCGATGGAAAGGATAATTATGTGGTGTATAAAAAAATATATATATATACATTACACAGATATAGATCTTGTTACAGGGATAGACAATATGTTTAGAATTCTGTACTCAGCTCTCCTAGTTCTCACACATACTCACCTCCTATTCTTCTCAGGAACACTAGAGGTCACCCAGTCCCTGTCTTTCCTTCAGTTTTGCCGTTGTTCGTCTTGATTTAAGTGACGTCTGACTTCCTGTTGTGGACTTGAGTTTCTCTTTATGAGTTATACAGCTTGCCCATCTCAACCTGCTAATGTTAGTTTGTAAGATTCTCTATTACACTGATAGTTTAATTGACAAATTAACTTGTGTTAGTTTGCCAGATACTGGCACTAATGAGATTTTTCTTCATCTCCTCAATGGTTGATGTCAGCAACAGAGAGGCACGTTGAAGAATGCAGAGTGAGTCTAATTTCAGAAAAATCAATGTTATAACCATAGTGTTCAGATGGCATCTCTTCAAGTATTATATGTTTGATCCTATAAAATAGGCTCTAATTTCTGTTTTCAGTCAACTTTTAACAGTTCTTATCAGTCTGCAGACGTATACTCAAAACACGGGTTTATTCTTTGCATTAATTAGGTTGCTCGTTCCATTAACAATCTTTCATTAAACACATTTTCCATGCAGGAAACTAAGTCAGGCTTTGAGAGCATGGAGGTGAATAATACTGAAAATAGCTCAATAGACTTTAAAAAAATGTTTATTTTATTGATCTTAGAGAGAGCAGGAAAGAAACAGGAACATCTGCTCCTGTATGTGCCCTGACCAGGGATCGAAACAGCAACCTTTGTGCTTTGGGACAATGCTCTAACCAACTGAGCTATCCAGAAAGGGATAAAAAGTCACTAGACTTTTTATTCATGTTCCCCTGAACTCTAAAATGTCATGATGCTGAGAATTGGCTTACTTAAGTTCTTTAAGTACAAATTTAGTAAACTCGAGAAAAAACAGGGTGATTCACCTTCTTCCATTTCTCATAATTTTTTCCCTTTCTAACTCTTCCATCAGGTACACTGGTAAGCATTTGTCCTCGGGGCTCCAGGGAGCTGGCCCCTAAATGTAATTTGGGGGTAAATGACTTTCCAGACTACTGGAACCTCTTATGGCCTCTAAGATATTGGTCATCAAAGAATTTGTCAAGACAGACATTTTCATGCAGTTTTAGTAAAGTTTGCTTGATTGATAACATTTTGTTATGAACACAAAGATGCTTTCTGAATGTGAGAAAAAGAGCATTCCCTGCTTTTCCTTTGACTTTCTCCATGACAGCCTCCTTAGGAACATTAAGACCACAACATGAAGCGTAGCAGTTCTCAAATTTTAGTATGGATCATCTTGAGGGCTTCTTAAAACACATCTTTCTGGGCCCCATCCTCTGCGCTTCTGATTCCGGTCTGGGGTGCACATTTGAGAATGTACATTTTGAACAATGTCCCAGGTGATGCTTGTTCTGTTGTTCTGAAACTCCTCTTCCTGGACCGTTGGGCCAGAGGATAGAAACCATTTCTGGAGTTAGGAAGCTCACCTCCTAGTTTTAGTTTTGCCACAAATTAGTTGTGTAAGAATGGACACGTGATCTAACCTTATGTGACATTGTTATTTCATACACGTTTGCTTACAATCCCATTACAGTAATTTAAAAATCATTTCAGCCTACAGTTTACAAGAACTATTTCCTCCTCAGTTTATTCCGTCTCTCCTGGGTCCGATCTAATCGGACCACTTGCAGTTCCCTGAAGACACCATGCTTTTCCATGTGGCCTTGCTTTTGTGTGTGCTGTGTCCTGGACTCTTCTTTTTCCCATCGATTCACTTGTTAGCTCCTTTTCATCCTTCAGATACCAGCTTAACAGTTATTACTGTGAACTTGACCTAGTCTGTCTCTATTTCCAACTCCCCTTAAGAGAGCTGGTTATTCCCTCAAGGCAGGGGGAGTCAACCTTTTTATACCTACCGCCCACTTTTGTATCTCTGTTAGTAGTAAAATTTTCTAACCACCCACCGGTTCCACAGAAATGGTGATTTATAAAGTAGGGAAGTAACTTTACTTTATAAAATTTATAAAGCAGAGTTACAGCAAGTTAAAGCATATAATAATAATTACTTACCAAGTACTTTATGTTGTATTTTCGCTAAGTTTGGCAGAATAAATCTTTTTTTTTTTTTTTTTTTATAGGGACAGAGAGAGTCAGAGAGAGGGATAGTTAGGGACAGACAGACAGGATTGGAGAGAGGTGAGAAGCATCAATCATTAGTTTTTCATTGCCGTCTCAACACCTTAGTAGTTCATTGATTGCTTTCTCACACGTGCCTTGACCGCGGGCCTTCAGCAGACCGAGCAACTCCTTGCTGGAGCCAGCGACCTTGGGTCCAAGCTGGTGAGCTTTTGCTCAAGCCAGATGGGCCCACGCTCAAGCTGGTGACCTCGGGGTCTCGAACCTGGGTCTTCCGCATCCCAGTCCGACGCTCTATCCAATGTGCCACCGCCTGGTCAGGCAGAATAAATCTTTATAAAACAACTTACTATAGTTAAATCTATCTTTTCATTTATACTTTGGTTGCTCCGCTACCGCCCACCATGAAAGCTGGAATGCCCGCTAGTGGGCTGTAGGGACCAGGTTGACTACCACTGCTTTAAGGTTTTCTCACATTACCTCGAACATAATGTGTGTCATATCAGTATAGGGCTTTTACTGGCTCACTGGATGGCTGCTTCCTTCAGAGGACAGAGAGTCTTGTTCATCCTCATGTCTCTGTCACCTAGTGCAGTTCCGACACAAGCTGGCTTTCTATAACTGTTTAGTGCGTGATTAAATCTCTATATGTATCTGCTTTCCCTTGTATATCGTGAGATTCCCCTGGATGGATATTGGGGTCATTTTTGCTTATTTGAGAAATTCATGTCTTTACACATTATAGTTCAATTTTAATGAAGGTTAAATTGCATAAAAAATGGAAAGGTCAGAATGAGAAGAACTTCAAAGCCTTTCAGTTAAAGTGTCTCCCGATTCTAAGTGGAAAACTGATTTTGTGTTTTTTTCATCGTGCAGTTATTATAATTGGATCTGATTTTAATAATATTTAACATTTAGCAATGCTTTTCATTTCAGGGATTTTTGCAATTTTCATAACAATCGGCAATGTATTATTGCTACCTGTGTTTTATGGGACAAAATATTAAGTCTTGACTAAGCCAGGTCACATATGTAGTGATGAATCTGGGATTCATACTCAATAACTCATTATATTAAAAACAATTCTGAGAGGGGAATAACACTTAAAAGTCAATGAAAGTGGGGAACAGTGAATGTACTTGTCCCATAATTCAGATGGAAACAAGTTGTCCAGAGTTGTACTGAGAGGGAATGACCTTGTGAAGCTTTGATAATGTGGCACCGCTTTGTGGCAGGAAAAGCGAGCATACATATTATATGTCATTGGTCCTGTGGCAGAGCTCACGCTAAGCAGGAAAACTGATATAATTCTTGTTCAGTTGTTAGACTGTCAAAAACTTGGGCTAACAGGAGGCAGTTACTGTTGAATGAGGTGAGTCTCTCATGTTTATTATGTTTCTAGGACTCTGGTTCTTCAAGGCCAAGAGTTAGAAAGTGAGGACGTTCTGTCCATGGGCTGGTAAAACACTTGCTTACTTTGTCTCAGTGCCTGGCATAGTTCTGGTTACTAACAGCACATCCAAAACAAAAGGAATTTGCCTGACCTGTGGTGGTGCAGTGGATAAAGCATTGACCTGAAATGCTGGGGTTGCCGGTTCGAATCCCTGTGCTGGCCTGGTCAAGGCACATGTGAGAAGCTTCTACTATGCGCTGATGCTTCCCGCTCTTCTCCTTGCCTTTCTCTCTCTCTCCCCTCCTTCTAAAACTCAATGAATCTAAAAAAAAAAAGAGAAATAAATTTAATTCCAGTTTCATTCTATCTGGAGATTGCTTACATGGTCAGTTTAATTCGGGCACCACATTCTAATAAAATCTATACTGCAATTGTTTAGTGACATTATTGTTTTTAATAACTTGAAGACTACTCGAGGAATTATAACGTCATGTCCTGACTCCAACCACACCTCCCGCCACCACTTAAGGCTGACTCTGAGACAAGGACTTGATACAGAAAATTTATTTTGGAGACGCTCACAGAAAACAGAAGAGTGAGAAAGTGGAGAGAGAGAGAGACAAACAGACAAGAAAGGAAGAAAAACCATTAAGTATGTGTTAATGAGCTGATTACTGCTGGAAGATAAGGAAGTTGGTGCATTTAGCCATAGACTTTTATCCTTCATGGGTTGGAGGCTGCATTGGGCGTAGTCTCCTCCATGTTTCTGGGTTGCGCCTGCGTGAGGCTAAGCTCCCTCCCCCAACGTTAGAGAAAGCAGTACAGGGAGGCACCACAGGTGCATGGAACTGTCCCCCGATGCCATTGCTGTAATCAGGTAGACTGAGAGGGAACTGGCGTGGCTCAGGGCAAGTGTCTGCTGTGGCAGAAAGGGTTACCTGGGAATAACGGCCAAAATGATGAAATACATTGCGTATACTGTGCTGATTCATATACATGGGATGTTGTGAGAGATTGCAATCATGTCAAGCAGTATTTGGTTTAAGGTTGGTATTAATGCCCTCCTCGCTGCATTAAAAGATGGCAAAATGCCAACTCCTGGCCCATTTTGAAAAAAAAAAGGGCTAAGCCTCCCATTTTAAAGCTCATTAACAAGTGAATTTTACTGTAAGTCAGGTCACTGGATTGGAATACTTGGGGGTCATGCTAGCGTGATATGCATTTAACATAATAGCATCTAGTTTTGACTGAAGAATTATTTCTCATTCATCATTGCAGGAAAAAATATAAAAAATACTAATTAAAAATATAAAGAAGGAAACTATACCAACCAACCCTATAACCTTCCATCCAGAAATAATCATTGTTATTGTATTGATATAATTCTTCCCAGTCAAAAATGTTTATTATAGATGGGAGTAGGTGACTTCCCTCTTCCTATTTGCTAATAAATGCTAGTTCCCTATAGAGTGGCTGGTAAGGAAAATAACGTTTGTTGGATGCGTTTTCCTTGCTGTAGATAGAGCTGAGCATCGTACACACCGCCCGGAACCCATGCACCCTGCAGGGCCTGTGTTTAGAAAGCTGCCGTCCTGGCCCAGGATGGAGGTCCGTGCGCGCGTGCTGGGCCCCGCCCCACGCTGTCTCCGGCCATTGCCAGAACGCTTTATCTTCTGGAGGCCCAAGAGAGCAAGCCAGAAAGGTTAAGGGCAAAATGCTGACAAGTGTTTTTCTTTTCTAGTGAAAATAAAAATGGAATGGAGAGAGGCAGTAGGAAAAGGGGGGACATGTATTAAGTAAAGCAATGGGAAATAACTTTCTTTAAATTGATTCTTCTCCCAGCACCACCGTTACGTCTGTGTCCAGGTCTGCATGTTAGAATGACTAGGCGGGTTTTTCTCAGTTAAACCATCATCGACAACCCTGCTCATCCCATACGTGTAAACACGCTTCCTCGGGGTTCGTCTGACAGGTGTTTGTTGTGCGTCACCATCCGTGTTTTGACAACGTTCCCGGAGATGAAAACAGTTTTCCGCTGCACTCCCAACCCCTTCAAGATGCCCCCCCCCCATCTTTGATTCATTGGTGATAAGTAAATAAAACCTGCCCTACCCTGTCTTGCTTCTCCTCCAGTTCAGGATTTTAATTGGAAAGTGGTTATTTTTAGCCTTGTTCTCAGCTGTGCCCAGTGCTCTGTCCCCACCTGCTGCTGATTGCTGATAACACAGCTGGCTGGAGGGCGGCGGGGGTGGGGTGGGGGGCATGCAATCTGCACATATTACAGATAAAACTGATTGAAAACTGGGCTGCAGTTTCCTAGGCCCAGGAAGCAGGAGGCCTAAAGGGTTTGTTTTTTAGGGTGAAGTTTTTTAAACATACCCCCATGCGGTGGGAGAAAAAGGAGAAATGGCAGACATTAGACACTGTCCCTTCTTTGGCAGTCTTGCGACTTACGGGTGGGCTGAGAGCAGTTCATGATTTTAGAAAACTGGGGACTCGGGGGTCAGAGAAAGGGCTGTATTTGAGACTGTGTAGGATGAAGGTGTGAGGAGGTATGCCACACCAGGCGTGTGGGAAACGGGCTCTCAGTGACAGGAGCAGCGGGGCCCTTATCTGACAACCTCCAGGGCATCAGTGCTCTGCAGATGTGCTTTCCTTTGCTTGCAGTGCTTTTCTTTAAATGTGTGTTATTACTGTCTTTATTTAATTATATACTCAACATTTAGTTATGTAGTCACCGTGAAATTGAGTATTACATACTTAATCACAGATTACGTGTCCAAACACATATATGTAAACACTATGTGCCAAGGACTGCTCTAAGCTGTTCACAAATACCAAATGTTGGGAAAACAGCCATGTTAGGCTTGCTCGTTGGCACTTTGAATGATTAGTGCGTGAGCACACGGCAGACTACGGGGACTTTCCCTCAGGGTGCTTTTGGAGGCTGGTTTGCCCACCACTGCGAGGGGGCTGTTTTCCTGATCGCTTGCCGTCGGCCATGAGGAGAGGGTTTCCCCTGCCTGTTTGCTCAGCTGCCGATATGAGAATCTAATAAATGGGAATGGCCCAGTGCTTTCTGGCTTCATAGTTCCTCTACCATCTGCCCGAATCCCATGTGAACCTGCTTGGCCTCGGCCACCGGCATTCTACCAGATCACTTTTTATAGCAACCTACGAGTTAGGTTCCAATATTATTTCTACTTTACAGATGAGGAAATTGAGGTGTGGTGAGATTAAATAACTTATACCAGTGGTTCTTAACCTTTTTTGAGGTACTGAACCCACCAGTTTCATATGCACATTCACCGAACCCTTCTTTAGTGATAAATAAAATATGATTTTTTTCCCCAAATTTAAGACATAGGAATATGTTTTTTTACTGGTGCACAAAATGAGCCGTGCATGAACATCACCTTGCTCAAAGAACAAAACCAACAAAGTGCATGAACTCACAACAAATTACGGTATTACTTTATTCTGGCCTCCGCGGCAGAGGCTTCTCTGAACCCCTAAGACTGACTCATCGAACCCTTAGGGTTCGATAGAACCCAGGTTAAGAACCACTGACTTATACAATGTCATATACCTTATACAGGATATTAAAATGGGGAGAGATTTTTACATATACAACAAAATATCACTCTTTCTGACTTTTCTTGACTATTTGGAACTTTTTTTTTTTTTTTTTTTACAGGGACAGAGAGAGAGTCAGAGAGAGAGATAGACAGGAACGGAGAGAGGTGAGAAACATCAATCGTTAGTTTTTCGTTGTCGTTGCGACACCATAGTTGTTCATTGATTGCTCTCTCACATGTGCCTTGACTGCGGGCCTTCAGCAGACCGAGCTACCCCTTGCTGGAGCCAGCGCCCTTGGGTCTAAGCTGACGAGCTTTTGCTCAAGCCAGATGGGCCCATGCTCAAGCTGGCGAGCTTGGGGAGTCAAACCTGGGTCTTCCACATCCTAGTCCGACGCTCTATTCACTGCGCCACCGCCTGGTCAGGCTATTTGGAACTTCTGATGAATATTAGGCTCTGAGTCCCAATGGCAAGAAATGACCTCATTAGATAGGACTATCTAATCTATCAAGTATTGGAGCCTTCACGTGTCCCTATTCTCTGTAACGGGTTGCCTTTTAAAATCCCTATTGTCTTTATCCCCATAAGCAGTTGAAAAAATAACAGCTGGGTTAGATGCATAGTTTTCTTGGATAAACCCTTCAGAAAAGGTTTAGCAAATGGAGGGGTTGGAAAATGGCCACAGGGGGTGGAGGAAAATCCTAGAACACCCTGTCATCCACTGTGACCACAGTGATTACAGTCACTCCTCTATTGAGAGACATGTAGTAGATGACTAAAGCCCAGGACACAGGTCTGGGTGAAAACCAAACAGAACTTAGTGGAGGATGACGCTGGTAGTCACAGACTATCATACGTCGTAAAGAGGAGGGAGCATTGACAATTGTCCAACCTGGGGAGTCAGCTCTGAGGAGGTGGCCTTTGTTCTAACAGCATGACTAGAAGTTAACCTGGCAGGAATAGGATGTCACTTACGGTTGTGAAGATTATGCCCTGGGAACAGAGCTTTCTTGAATGAGCGCTTGGAATAGCGAGCGGCGCCTGTGAAGCTGGAGAGAGCAGGGCAGATGGAGGGAATGGAGGGAGGACATGTGCTGGGTGTGAGGGACCAGGGCATGTCGGGGAGGACACTCATCAGCTTCATCTATTAGCTCAGGCTTTAGTTTCTGAGTCTCAGTTCTCTTCATTTTTTTTTTTTTTTTTTTTTTACAGAGACACAGAGAGAGTCAGAGAGAGGGATAGATAGGGACAGACAGACAGGAATTGAGAGAGATGAGAAGCATCAATCATTAGTTTTTCATTGCGACACCTTAGTTGTTCACTGATTGCTTTCTCATATGTGTCTTGACCGCAGGCCTTCAGCTGGCGAAGTAATCCCTTGCTGGAGCCAGCGACCTTGGGTCCAAGCTGGCGAGCTTTTGCTCAAGCCAGATGGGCCCACGCTCAAGCTGGCGACCTTGGGGTCTCGAACCTGGGTCTTCCAAATCCCAGTCCGACGTTCTATCCACTCTGCTACCGCCTGGTCAGGCAGTTCTCTTCAGTTTTTAATGTGAAGAAGTGAAGAAAGTGCCGACCCCATAGTTTTGCTACAAGACTTAGTCACGATGAGACAGGTAGTATGGTTGGCAGAGAACATGACACATTCTAATTGCTCAGTAATATAGCTATTGTCATGTTAAGTTTTTGTTCTATAGTTATGGGGGTTAATAATAATGAAGAGGTTAATGGTATTTTTATTATTGTTATTAGAAACTCCGCTTGGTGCCGTGGGAAGAGAGAACTTACTGTTTCTATAACTGAGCCTCATGCAAGGATCCGAATAGCAGAGCCAGAGCCGTGGGTGAAATACGTACAGTATGGGGTAGTGACCCTGAGATGGGGGGTCATTGGGAAGGAGCAACTACGGAGCAAAGGAAAGCAAGCAGAACAACAGAAAAAGTCCACTCTTAAATGCTTTGACAGAATTTCTTCCTGTTGCTCTGTCTGGATAGCTTGGTTGGCTAGAGCATTGTCCTGAAGCACAGAGGTTGCTGGTTCAGTCCTCGGTCAGGGTGCATACAGGAACAGATTGATGTTCCTGTCTCTCTCTTTCTCTCACTCTCTCCCTTTCTCTCTCTAAAGTCAATAAAACAAACATTAAAAAATTTCTTCCTGCTCTTAAAATGTAGCAAATAATTTCTCCATACTTTGTATTTGATCGGAGAGGTGAAGAGATAGAATTCTGGCTCAAATCGGTGATTGATAATCTCTTTCGCCTATCCAAAGTCAAGCTAGAATCTGAAGTTCAAATCCTAGTTATAACTCATTCTATAGCATCCATGGCTCAGAAAGAATTTAATTCTTTGTGTGAATAACTCAGCTCGGTCTCAGTGTGATTTCCTAAAGGGAAACAGAGTGAGAGCCTCCCGCTAGAATAGCCCCAGCATCCTGTCAATAATTGTAGCCTGGCTCTGTCACATTTCCCCTCTATTAACATCTGATTTCATTGATCTCACAAAAGATTGAGAACAAATGTCCTTCTCCCTGTTATCTGTTCTCTGACCCTCACTTTCTATTGGGTCTTCCCTCCAGGGGACATAAAAGGGCGACAAGCTAAAAGGAAACAAGCCAAGCCTTCTACACCTAACATTTGGTTCAGAGACTTCTCTTTTTCTCTCTCTCTGCAAACGTTGAAAGCTACGGGCTCGAGGTTCAAATTAGGAACGAAGGGCAAATGTCTGCCCTCTTTTTCCCTTCTCAGCATTGACTAGTTATTCTTCCTATAACAGGAAACTCCTTTGAAAATAAACCCTCTCCACTCTCAGACCTTTAGCTGACCCACCCTCCGGTCCCAGGACGGGTAATGGAGCAATCTGGCCCATCAGTTCATCCGATCTGTGGGCTACAGTGTTTTCTTCAGGGATAGGCACATGGCCCAGCCAGTCCAGTCAGAGCTAATATCTGGATGTCATGACATCAAGTCAAGTGACCTAGAAATATAGAGAGATACACAGACATCTCGGTGGATGAACTGAGCGAACTTGCAGTTGGTTTGGAGCCAACTGGGTGTGACAAATGGCATGTATGAATTTGAAAGGATGAGGTAAGAGGTGGCAAATCTTGATAATGACACTCTGGCCAGAAAACCCTAATACGACAACTGGAGTCACACTTCCTGAGGGCGTGTGTGAAAAATGATCAACTTTGACTTCAGGATCCCACCGAATTGTATGTCTTAGTCTTCGTTTTCCGGATTCTTACATGCAATCGGTAAATGCAGTGGTAATCTGAAAGGGTGTGTTTTTAATATTTATTTATGGTGGGGAAATAGAAGCGCATGGCTTGCATGGCTCCCTCTTTGGCTTGGAGAAGGGGCAGGATGACTGGTAGAAGATCAGCACTACACGTTATTGCCTCTAGGGGTGCTGTGATCTTGGGTGGTTTCCTGCAGCGCCCTAGAAAACCCCATTTACAGTGAGTGACAGTACAAGTCAGGCAGGTGCTTGATAGCACCAAGTTTTTTTTTTTTTTTTTTTTTAATATATATTTTATTATTATTAATTCTAATGGGGTGACATCAATAAATCAGGGTACATATGTACAATGAAAACATCTCCAGGTTATCTTATCATTCAATTGTGTTGCATACCCATCACAAAAAGTCAAATTGTCCTCTGTCACCTTCAATCTGGTTTTCCCTGCGTCCCTCCCCTCCTCCCTATCCCATTCTTCCCTCCCTCCCCCCATCCCATAACCACCACTCTCTTGTCCATGTCTCATACCCTCACTTTCATGTCCCACCTATGTATGTAATCGTGCTGTTCTCAGTTTTTCTTTTTTTCTGATTTACTTATTTCACTCCGTATAATGTTATCAAGGTACATCCATTTTGTTATAAATGATCCGATGTCATCGTTTCTTATGGCTGAGTAGTATTCCATAGTATATATGTACCATAGCTTTTTAATCCACTCGTCTTCTGACGGACACTTGGGCTGGTTCCAGATCTTCGCTATTGTGAACAATGCTGCCACGAACATGGGGGCGCATTTCTTCTTTTCGAACAGGATAGCACCAAGTTTTGTAGACGGTTGTAAGGTGCTTGGAGGAAGCCACTCCTATATCCTATTATATAGATGACCCATGCCACCCCTGCCTCTTTCCTTTTCCAAACGAAATAATATTGGTTACTCCACATAATCATCATACGAAAGCTCTTTATCAACAGTCCTTGAGTGCGGAATCAAAGGGGACTTCCCACAACCTAGCACGCTTCCTGGCACATAGTAGGTGCTCTATCCGTTTTTTTTTTTGGGGGGGGGATGGACTCACTTATTGTATCACCTTTGTTTATATGTCCTTCTGCTCACTCAGATTCTCCTGCTGGGTGCTGTTTTTATTTCAAACTCCACGCTATTATTCCTTGTCTCTCTCCATTTCTCATATAAATGACGAGGTGTGTGTGTGTGTGTGTGTGTGTGGAGAGGTAGACAGATATAGTTCTGGTTTCTTACGGAAAGAGGAAGTCAGTCCCAATGGCCAGAGCCAATTGATTGTTAATTAAATGAAGCATAGCATTGAGCTGGGATGCATTTGTTCGGACTCAAAAGCCGCCTTTGCTTCCTGCCCGATGACTGTGTCTCTTTCAGTGTCAGCACAATGTGGGCAGGGAGGAACTCCAGCGCCGTTCCACTCTGCGCAGGGATAAAGGGAGATGTAAGCACGGAACGCTCTGTGATGAGGCGGGAGCCACTTGTTAGAGCAAGGGGGGAGCGACGCTAATAGGAGACTGCCCAAATGGAAGGGATGGGATCACAGGCAGCCAGCTCTTTCAGCAGCAGAAACTTTCCACTCCCCAAGAAGCAGGAAAGAAGCCGGCAGCGATGATTAAGCCAGTGATAAGGGGTAAAGAGCAGTCTGAGATACATACAGTCAATGTGCCGAAATGACTCAGCAGGCTCACTGGGCTGGGGCTGATCCTGTGGGTCCGTACCGGCCCGAGCAGTTCATCACCTGGAATCTGCAGAGAGCTACCAGGGCTGTCGTTTGTCTGTGGCGGTGGACACTGATCATCAGATGTCCTACTTATACCGCCACTCATTCACGTATTCAACACAGTGTATGGAGCTCCCTCTACGTGCCAAACCGCCTGCTGGATGGGGGATGCGTAGGTGATGAAGATAGTGTCTCTTGGCCCTGGCCCGTTTGCTCAGTGATAGAGCGTCAGACCAGAGTGTGGAAGTCCTGGGTTCAATTCTCGGTCAGGGCACACAGGAGAAGCGCCCATCTGCTTCTCCACCCCTCCCCCTCTTTTTTCTCTGTCTCTCTCCTCCCCACCCACAGCCAAACTCCATTGAAGCAGGTTGGCCAGGGCACTGAGGACGGCTCCATGGCCTCCGCCTCAGGTGCTAAAAAAATGGCTCCAGTTGCAAAGAAGCAACGTGATGGGCAGAGCATCGCCCCCTAGTGGGCATACCGGGTTGATCCAGGTCCGGCGCATGCAGGAGTCTGTCTCTCTGCCTCCCTGCTTCTCACTTCAGGAAAAATAACAGAGAAAAAGAAGAAAAAAAGATAGTGTCTCTCGCTGGAGCAGCTCCTAACTTAATGGGGGAAATGATACATGATACCAGACAACAAAAACCCTCTACAACTGGTGGCTGTTTTTTCCATGTGCTGGGAGCCCCAGGAGACGCTCATTAGTGATTATTTCATGTAGTAACGCCAGGAGATAAATTCTATTTTTCTCTCTCCTTTTTAGGTGGAAAGCCATATGATCAACATTACCCCCAAATCAGTGGCAAAGCTGAGGTTTGAACCCATGTGGTTAGGAAGGTAGCACAAAATACTCCAGACACCTAGGAGTGATTGAGTTCCTTTCTCTGGGGACATTTAGAAAAAATGTTATCAGATAGATACTTTTGGATTTGGGTCTTGAAGTGTAACTACAGGTAGGGTTCACCTGATAGCCAAAGCTTGACAGGAGTTTGGTCACCCCAGCATTTGTAGTATAGGGTGGGAATGGCCCTAAGAGGTATTTCTGGAGTCCTTGCTGAAGCCCAGTTAGAGAATAATTTTCATTAAAGTGGTTATTTTGATAATCTAATTTAGATTTAGTTTTATGGCTTTAAGCAATATAGTTTTGGCTTCAGTGTGAGCTCATTTTGTTGATTTTTAAAAATTTTTATTGAGGTACAATTGACATATAGGTTTCAGGTGTGCAACATAATGAGTTGACATTTGTTTTTATTGTGAAATGATCACTGCAATGAGTCTAGTTAACATCTGTCAGAATACGGAGTTATACATTTTTTCCTTGTGATGAGAACTTTTAAGGCCTACTCTATATTAGTAACTGCTCACCAGGGACTTATTTTGTGACTGGAAGTTTGTACTGTTGACCCCCTTACCCATTTCATCCATTTAGAGTGGACTTGTGAAGGGATATGGGATCAATCCTCAGACTCGGGCAGAGGATTGAGGGCAGAGGCAGACAAGCCATCATGGTCGTTAAGCCCCTGTGATCATCAGAAGCAAAATCAAAGTGTGAGCACATGGCCTTGACTATCCATTCGACAAAGCGCATGTGGACGGCTCCATTTGACTGAAAGGGTTTGGGCTTCAGAAGGCGAAACAGTGTATGGTCCTTGAAGTCCACTAGTCTAGGTTCCTGATGTTGCCTTAGCATTGCTAGTCTCATTTCTAGGCAGATGGCCTCCCAGGATCCATTCCTGCCATCCTCAAATCCAGTTTCACCAGTTCCCAGAATTAGGATTCTGAAAAGTGATTATTTTTTTCATGTCACTCAAAACCATGAGCCACTCATATAAGGCTCCTGTTTGACTTTTTTTTTTCTTTTTTTTTACCGGGACAGAAAGAGAGTCAGAGAGAGGGATAGATAGGGACAGACAGACAGGAACGGAGAGAGATGAGAAATATCAATCATCAGTTTTTCGTTGGGACACCTTAGTTGTTCATTGATTGCTTTCTCATATGTGCCTTGACCGCGGGCCTTCAGCAGACCGAGTAATCCCTTGCTCAAACCAGCGACCTTGGGTCTAAGTTGGCGAGCTTTTGCTCAAGGCAGATGAGCCCGCGCTCAAGCTGGTGACCTCGGGGTCTCGAACCTGGGTCCTCTACATCTCAGTCTGACGCTCTATCCACTGTGCCACCGCCTGGTCAGGCTGACTTGTTGGTTTTATTAATTTGTAACCTGGAGCCTCCCTCTCCTTTATATCCCCTACACTGTGCCCAGCATCTTCGCATATTTGGGGATTCTATGGCTCCCTTAAACCTCCCTCCTTGAGCCTATTCCTCTTTTCTTATGGGTTTTGTATTAAACGTTTTCTTTTTAGGAAAACTCCTCTGAGCCCTGTGAAGCCTGGGTGAAGGTTGCCATAGCACCTGTGTTTCCACGTGTCACGTGGTATTGGATGTGACTCTGTGTGTCTCCTCCTTAGGCTTATGGGCCTCAGCATCTTTGATCATTTGTATGAAGACATTCAATAAATATTTGTTGAATGAATGAAAAGATAAGAACATCATTAGAAATGTTATGGAAAATTTTGGCCAGATTTCTAGAATGCACTTTGGGTTGTGTGACAGTATGTTTGGTTTGAGCTGTGTCATAGTATAGTTCTTTATTTTTAGTCATTCTCCTCAATAACACTGTTGGGAGAAGAGAGTCTATTATGATGACAGTTGAAATGATAAATTTCTTTTAATACTGAATAGCTTCATTAAAATTTTTTTTGAAATAATTTCAAAATTACAGAAAAATTATGAGAATAATGCAAGGATTTCTTGTTATCTTTCACTCAGATATCCCAAATGTCAGCATTTTCTCACATTTGTTTTATTCTCTCTGTTTACATATATATTTTTTCTCCTGTAACATTTGAGAACAATTATAACTATGATATCTCTTTAACCCTAAAAAACCTTAGAGTGTATTTTTGTTTGTGTGACAGAGGCAGAGAGAGAGAGAAATAGAGAGAGGGACAGATAGGGACAGACAGGAAGATGAGAAGTATCAATTCATTGAGGCACCTTAGTTCATTGATTGCTTTCTCTTATGTGCCTTGATGGGGGGAGGGTGCTACAGCAGAGCTAGTGACCCCTTGCTCAAGCCAGCAACCTTGGGCTCAAGCCAGTGACCTTTGGGCTTAAGCCAGTGACCATGGGGTCATGTCTATGATCCCATGCTCAAGCCAGTGACCCTGCATTCAAGCTGGTGAGGCCGCACACAAGCCAGTGACCTCGGGGTTTCAAACCTGGGTTCTCTGTGTCCCAGTCTGACCCTCTATTCACTGTGCCACCACCTGGTCAGGCACTTAAGAGTGTATTTTTTGAAAATAAAGACATTCTTAGCTCTGCCTGGTTGACTTAGTGGTATAGTTGTCAGCCTCGTATGTGGATGCCCTGGGTTTGATTCCCAGTCATGGCACACAGGAGAAGCGACCATCTGCTTCCTCACCCTTCTTCTTGCACTTCTCTCTCTCTCTCTCTCTCTCTCTCTCTCTCTCTTCCTCTCCCACAGCCATGGCTTGATTGGTTCAAGTGCATTGGTCCCATCTGCTGAGGATAGCTTCGTGGAGCCTCCACCTCAGATGCTAAAAATAGCTTGGTTGAGAACATGGACCCGTTTGGTCAGAGCATCGGCTCCAGATGGGGGTTGCTGGATGTATCCTGGTTGGGGCACATGCAGGATCTTGTCTCTATCTCCCTCCTCTCACTTGCAAAAGAAGAAAAAATAACAATAAAGACATTCTCTTACATAAATACAGTACAGTGATCAAACTCACTAAATTAATATTGATATAATATTTTATCTAATCTGTACCTTGCATTCAAGTCAAAGTTATTTTATAAGATGCATTCAGAATTTAAATAAAGCATTTGGTTTGTCCTGTGTCCTCATGCTTATCCATGTGGGAGATCTTTGAATCAGGAACTTGCCAGGGAGGAGGAGCCAGGATTTACCTGTTAGGGCACAGGGGACTGAGGCAGGATGAACTCAGATCCCCTCTGGAAATAGGTAGAAAAAGATAGTTGGCGAGAGGGAGAGGGGGAGAGGAGAGAGAATGTGAATGAAAGGAGACTTCAGATGTCCTGTGAGGACAGGCATTTGTCTCTGTTCCCCTCTGTTCAGCTTCTGAAGTCCTCAGTGCCCAGACTGTGAGAAAGGTATGCTGTATGCTAGATCGGGCTCTTTTTGGTGAGTGAGCCAGTGTGCCTGTCTAGCAGTTGTGGTCGGGGACACACACACTCACTCACACCGTCTAGCTGACCTTTAAAAGACTATTCTCTTTTTAGAAAGTAGCAAGTCTTTGCTCTCTCCTGTTGTACCATTTTGCCTTTCAAAGTAATTCTCCTTTCCATACTTCTCTTTTGCTCCTCCCACCCCCAAAGGATGGCAATTCAATGTGAATAAAGACATCAATCCTTAACACAAGCGGGCACTCTTTCCACAGTCCGCGTTTATATGAAGAAAGTGCGCAGATTGCAAACACCCAGTGAATAGAATGCAATTCTTTCTACCAGTGTTTAGGAATGGCTGAAATTTAGCTATCCCAGGCCACCGTGTCAGAGGCTGTTGGGATCTGGTCTCCGGCCAGATCTGTTCTTTGGCCTCCTTTTCCAGCACAGTGATCATGCCATCTGCCTTTTGTCACTTGTTCTTATCAGACGCGCCACCACAGACCACACTGGATATGGATGGGCAGCAGGCAGCCCTGTCTGGTTAGATTACACATCCCTGGGAGTTTCACCCACCTGTCCCTTGCCATGTAAGTTGCAGCTTTTTTTTGGGGGGGCATGTTTATCCCTAGACCTGAATAGGGGAACAGCGCATTGGGAAATACGGGAAAGGGCCCGATTGGTGTCTTTTTCCAGAAAGGAATCTTCTGTCTATGAGGTCTTGCTCTGTTTAGGAACAGAGCGCAGTTAGTTATAAACTATGTCTACATGTAAGTCTAGCTTCTCATAAACCGTGAGGATTTGGCAGCCAAATTCGGTAATCGAGTCAGAATCAGCATTTTGGTGTTGGATAAAAATATTCTCTGGCTCAAAGATGACGTCTCTGTCCCAGTGGATAATATTATTGCTTGGCACTAATTCAATCAGACAACTTTTCAGCTTGGAAAGAATCTAAAAGATGGCCTATTCTGATCTCCTTTTGCTTTCCCACAAACGTGTCTCCGTTTATTCTTGTGCCCGACCTTTCCCTCAGGGGTTGCCAAGTTTCCCATGGCAGAGGTGAAGTGGCCCTTGGTCCTGAACGTGGCTGTGGAGCAATTCGGTATCCAGTGTAAGGTGTTGACTTGATCCTGCGTATAGAAATGATTAGTTTCTGTGACCTTCGAACAAGATTCTAAATACAAGATGTCCTTCTGTGAGCTAGGGGTGGAGAGTGTGGGCGAAGACCGGACGGGAATGGATTGAGAAGTGCACCCAGATACCTGATCTGGAGTAGCTCCCGACTTCGTTTGAGTGGGGGGTCATTGCTTGGATGACCTAGAGAGGCTGAAATTCTTCTTTGTTCTGGGACTGAGACCACAAGGAGAGTTTTTATTGTAATTCTTCTCTTCTGGTAATAATGAAAATGAAATATTAAGAGCTTTTCATTACAGGCCTTAGGGAAATACGCAAATATGTTACAACTTTCTAAAATCTGTCCTGATTAAATATCTCATTTCTCCACTTTCATAATCGGGAGATAATAGACCGACTGATTGTGCTAAATGGATTCCAGCGAGCCTCACTATCTTGTTCTATCAAGGGGAATACTTATTCTCCATTGTGTCATCTTTGTGTACAAAGGATAACTCATTCTTTCAACCTATTTTTTTTTTAAAAAGAGAAAAGGACCTAATGATCAAAGCTTCATTTCTGATTTATATATGAACATCTATATATCATGTGCATTTTTATGAGCAGAAGTAAGTAAATATTATAAAAGATTTAGCAATAATTCCTGAATTACTAACATAATGCTGTGATCTGTTAAAATTTTTTTTTCTTCTTTCTGAGAGAGTGAGTGAGAGAGAAACAGACAGACAGGGAAAGACCGACAGGAAGGGAGATGAGAAGCATTAACTCATAGTTGCAGCACCTTAGTTGTTCATTGATTGCTTTCTCATCTATGCCTCGAATGGGGGCTCCAGCTGAGCCAGTGACCCCTTGCTCAAGCCAGTGACCTTGGGCTCAAACCAGCAACTATGGGGTCATGTCTATGATCCCACGCTCAAGCTGGCAACCCCGTGCTCAAGCTAGTGAGCCTGCGCTCAAGCCAGTGAAGGTTTTGAACCTGGGTCCTCAGCATCCCAGGCCAACACTCTATCCACTACACCACCTCCTGGTCAGGCTGTTGTGATTGTTTTAACCTCTGAAATAGCTCCTGTACTAAATACCTGGGTAGAAGAGTTCCATCAAATTAGACAGATAAGGACAGAGCAATTATTGTTTGCCAAACATTGGGCTGAGACCTGGATATATAAGGATGAACAAGTAGTCATGCATGCTTAGTTTCGAGTGGCAAGACTATTATTTTTTTTTGTGGTATTGTTTTATGTAGTAAGAGTATTGACCTAGATGAGGTGTTGGAGCTAGAGAAGTTACCTTGCTTTGGAACAAGGAGGGAAGATCTTTCAGAATAACCTGGATGCGGTTTTGAAGGATCCCCATGCTGGGGTTTCTTTCTTTTCTTTCTTTCTTTCTTTCTTTCTTTCTTTCTTTCTTTCTTTCTTTCTTTCTTTCTTTCTTTCTCTTTTATTCAGTGAGAGGACGGGAGGTAGAGACTGACTTCCACATGTGTCTTGACCAGGATCCACCTGGAAAGCCCTCCAGGGGGTGATGTTCTGCCTATCTGGGCCATTGCTCCATTCCTCAGCATCCAGGGCTAATTTGCTCCAGTCGAGCTATGGCTGCAGAAGGAGGAGAGGGAAGCAAGAGGGGGAAGGGTGGAGAAGTAGATGGGTGCTTTTCCTGTGTGCCCTGACCTGGAATTAAACCTGGGACATCCACACACCAGGCCAATGTTCTACCACTGAGCAAACCAGCCAGGGCCTCCATGCCGGGTTTCAAAGTTTACCATCCAACAACAGTGAAGGTGGTCATTCCAGAATGTGGGACCAGCATGTGCCAAGGAAGGAGAGCTTTTTATTTTTTTTATTTTTTTATTTTTTTTTTATATATATATATTTTATTATTATTAATTCTAATGGGGTGACATCCATAAATCAGGGTACATATGTACAATGAAAACATCTCCAGGTTATCTTATCATTCAATTGTGTTGCATACCCATCACCAAAAGTCAAATTGTCCTCTGTCACCTTCAATCTGGTTTTCCCTGCGTCCCTCCCCTCCTCCCTATCCCATTCTTCCCTCCCTCCCCCCATCCCATAACCACCACTCTCTTGTCCATGTCTCATACCCTCACTTTCATGTCCCACCTATGTATGTAATCGTGCTGTTCTCAGTTTTTCTTTTTTTCTGATTTACTTATTTCACTCCGTATAATGTTATCAAGGTACATCCATTTTGTTATAAATGATCCGATGTCATCGTTTCTTATGGCTGAGTAGTATTCCATAGTATATATGTACCATAGCTTTTTAATCCACTCGTCTTCTGACGGACACTTGGGCTGGTTCCAGATCTTCGCTATTGTGAACAATGCTGCCACGAACATGGGGGCGCATTTCTTCTTTTCGAACAGTGCTATGGTGTTCTTAGGGTATATTCCTAAAAGTGGGATAGCTGGGTCAAAAGGCAGTTCGATTTTTAATTTTCTGAGGAATCTCCAAACTGTTTTCCACAGTGGCTGCACCAGTCTGCATTCCCACCAGCAGTGCAGAAGGGTTCCCTTTTCTCCACATCCTCGCCAGCACTTATTCTGTGTTGTTTTGCTGATAAGTGCCATTCTGACTGGTGTGAGGTGATATCTCATTGTGGTTTTAATTTGCATTTCTCTAATGATTAGTGATGTTGAGCATTTTTTCATATGCCTATTGGCCATCTGTATGTCCTCTTTGGAGAAATTTCTATTCATTTCTTTTGCCCATTTTTTGATTGGGTTGTTTGTCTTCCTGGTGTTGCTTTTTATAAGTTCTTTATAAATTTTAGTTATTAACCCCTTATCAGATGTGCTGTCAAATATGTTCTCCCATTGTGTGGTTTGTCTTTTTATTCTGTTCCTATTGTCTTTAGCTGTGCAAAAACTTTTTAGTTTGATATAGTCCCATTTGTTTATCTTGCCTTTTATTTCATTTGCCCATGAAGATAAATCGGCAAATATACCGCTGCTACAGATGTCGGAGAGCTTGCTGCCTATGTTTTCTTCTAAGATGTTTATGGTTTCACGGCTTACATTTAAGTCTTTTATCCATTTTGAGTTTGTTTTTGTGAATGGTGTAAGTTGATGGTCTAGTTTCATTTTTTTGCAGGTAGATGTCCAATTTTCCCAACACCATTTGTTAAAGAGGCTGTCTTTACTCCATTGTATGTTCTTTCCTCCTTTGTCAAATATCAGTTGTCCATAAAGCTGTGGGTTTATTTCTGGGTTCTCTGTTCTGTTCCATTGATCTATGTGCCTGTTCTTATGCCAGTACCAGGCTGTCTTGAGTATAATGGCCTTGTAGTAAACCTTGATATCAGGAAGAGTGATACCTCCTGCTTTATTTTTTCTTTTTAAGATTGCTGAGGCTATTCGTGTTCTTTTTTGGTTCCATATAAATTTTTGGAATATGTGTTCTATATCTTTGAAGTATGTCATTGGTATTTTAATTGGTATTGCATTGAATTTATAAATTGCTTTGGGTAATATAGACATTTTAATGATGTTTATTCTTCCTAGCCATGAGCACTGTATGTACTTCCACTTGTTTGTATCTTCCTTGATTTCTTTTATCAATGTTCTATAATTTTCCGAGTACAAGTCCTTAACCTCCTTGGTTAAATTTACTCCTAGGTACTTTATTTTTTTGGCTGCAATAGTGAAGGGTATTGTTTCCTTAATTTCTTTTGCTGATATTTCATTGTTGGTGTATAGAAATGCCTCTGATTTCTGAGTATTAATTTTATATCCTGCCACCTTGCTGAATTCATTTATCAGGTCCAGTAGTTTTTTGACTGAGACTTTAGGGTTTTCAATATACAATATCATATCATCTGCAAATAATGACAGTTTTACTTCTTCTTTTCCAATTTGTATGCCTTTTATTTCTTCTTCTTGTCTGATTGCTGTAGCTAGGACTTCCAGAACTATGTTGAATAAGAGTGGTGAAAGTGGGCAACCCTGCCTGGTTCCTGATCTTAAGGGGATTTCTTTTAATCTTTGTCCATTTAGTATGATGTTTGCTGTCGGTTTATCATAGATGGCCTTTATCATGTTAAGGAATGATCCCTGTATTCCCACTTTACTGAGAGTTTTGAGCATGAATGGGTGCTGGATTTTATCAAATGCCATTTCTGCATCTATTGAGATTATCATGTGATTTTTGTCCTTCCTTTTGTTTATGTGGTGAATCACATTGATTGATTTGCGAATATTGAACCAGCCTTGCCTCTCCAGAATAAATCCCACTTGATCGTGGTGTATGATTTTTTTCATATATTGCTGGATCCGGTTGGCTAGTATTTTGTTGAGAATTTTAGCGTCTAAATTCATCAGGGATATAGGCCTATAATTTTCTTTCTTTGTGTTGTCTTTGCCCGGTTTTGGGATCAGAATTATGCTCGCCTCATAAAAGGAGTTTGGAATTCTTCCTTCCTCTTGAATTTTTTGAAATAGCTTCAGGAGAATAGGAGTTAGTTCTTCTTTGAATTTTTGATAGAATTCACTTGTGAAGCCATCAGGCCCAGGACTTTTCTTTTTTGGGAGTTTTTTGATAACTGTTTCGATCTCATTTGCTGTAATTGGTCTGTTTAGGTGTTCTGATTCTTCCAGATTGATTTTTGGAAGGTTATAT
Source organism: Rhynchonycteris naso (assembly GCA_037038555.1). Classification (NCBI taxonomy): domain Eukaryota; kingdom Metazoa; phylum Chordata; class Mammalia; order Chiroptera; family Emballonuridae; genus Rhynchonycteris; species Rhynchonycteris naso. The sequence continues at coordinate 10,313,906 of CM073001.1, forward strand.
GATTCAAGAAATTTGTCCATTTCACCAAGATTGTCTAATTTTTTGGCATATAGTTCTTCATAGTATTTTCTTACAATGCTTTGTATTTCTGTTGTGTCAGTTGTTATTTCTCCACTGTCCTTTCTAATTTTATTTATTTGAGTCCTCTCTCTTTTTTTCTTGGTGAGTCTAGTTAAAGGTTCATCAATCTTGTTTACCTTTTCAAAGAACCAGCTTCTTGTTTCATTGATCCTCTGTATTGTTTCCTTAGCCTCTATGTCATTTATTTCTGCTCTGACCTTTATTATTTCCTTTCTTCTACTTGTCTTGGGTTTTATTTGTTGTTGTTTTTCTAGTTCTTTTAGATGCAGGGTCAAGTTGCTTATTTGAGCTTTTTCTAGCTTCTTATGATATGCCTGTAGTGCAATAAACTTCCCTCTCAGAACTGCTTTTGCTGTGTCCCATAAATTTTGAGTTGATGTATGCTCATTATCATTTGTTTCTAGAAACTTTTTTATTTCTTCTTTGATCTCATTGTTAATCCATTCATTATTTAATAACAAGCTATTTAGTTTCCAAGTGTTTGAGTATTTTTCAGTTTTTCTTTTGTGGTTAATTTCTAGTTTCATGGCATTGTGATCAGAGAAAATGCTTGATATGATTTCAATCTTCTGAAATTTATTGAGACCATTTTTGTGTCCTAACATGTGGTCTATCCTAGAAAACGTACCATGAGCGCTTGAGAAGAATGTATATTCTACTGCTTTAGGGTGAAAAGTTCTGAAGATATCTATTAAATCAAGTTGATCTAGTGTCTCCTTTAAGTCTGCTGTTTCTTTATTAATTTTCTTTCTTGAGGATCTATCCAGTGTTGTTAGAGGGGTATTGAAATCCCCTACTATGATAGTATTGCTGTTAATCTCGCCCTTTATATCCATCAAAGTTTGCTTTATGTATGTCGGGGCTCCTATATTTGGTGCATAGATATTTACAATAGTTATATCTTCCTGTTGAATTGTTCCCTTTATCATTATGTAGTGTCCTCTTTTATCTCTTACTACAGCCTTTGTTTTAAAGTCCATTTTGTCTGATATAAGTATTGCTACCCCTGCTTTTTTTTCATTTCCATTTGCATGAAATATTTTTTTCCATCCTTTTACCTTCAGTCTATGAACATCTTTTATTTTAAGGTGTGTCTCTTGTAGACAGCATATGTATGGGTCCTGTTTCTTTATCCATGCAGCTACCCTATGTCTTTTGATTGGATCATTTAATCCATTTACATTTAAGGTTATTATTGATATGTAGTTGTTTATTGCCATTTTATTCTTTAAAGCTGTATTCTTCTTTTGCTCTATTCTTTCCTCCCTTTAAACTGTTCACAAGAGGCCCCTTAGTATCTCTTGCAGAATTGGTTTGGTTTTTATGAATTCCTTGAGGCTTTCTTTTTCTGGGAAGCTCTTTATTTCTCCTTCAATTTTAAACGTTAGCCTTGCTGGATAAAGTAGTCTTGGTTGTAGGTTCTTGTTCTGCATTACTTTGATTATTTCTTGCCATTCCCTTCTGGCCTCAAGTGTTTCTGTTGAGAAGTCCGATGTCATCCTTATGGGGGCTCCTTTGTAGGTGATAGTCTTTTTTTCTCTAGCAGCTTTTAAAATTTTTTCTTTATCCATTAGCTTTGGTATTTTAACTATGATGTGTCTTGGTGTAGATTTTTTTGGGTTTCTCCTTAATGGAGTTCTGTGTGCTTCTTGAATGTGTGGAGTGTTTCCCAGCCTTAATTTAGGAAAGTTTTCTGCTATAATTTGATTGAACAAAGTTTCCATTTCCTGTCCTCTCTCCTCTTCTTCAGGCACCCCTATGATGCGAATGTTGTTTCTCTTCATGTTGTCACAAAGCTCCCTTAGAGTTTCCTCACATTTTTTAAGTCTCTTTTCCTTTTTCTTCTCTGCTTCTGTGCCTTTGTTTATTGTGTCCTCTAACTCGCTTATTCGATCCTCAGCGTCATCCATCCTGCTTTTAATTCCTTCCATTGTGGTCTTCAGTTCTGATACTGTATTTGTCATTTCTGTCTGATTCTTTTTTATTATTTCAATTTCATTTTTTATACTTGTTATCTCTTTATTTAGGTGTTCATAATGACTATCCATTGTTGCTCTAATTTCTTTGAACATCCTAACTATCATTATTCTAAATTCTGCTTCTGGTAATTTGGTTATATCTGGTTCATTCAGGTCCTTCTCTGGGGATTTCTCTTGATTCATTTGGTTTGCATTCCTCTGCCTGCCCATTTTTTCTGTGTATAAGCAAGTTGTGGCCACTGGAGTCCAGTAGGTGTTGCCTTTGTGTTCTCTAGGTGTGGTCTATCTGCAGGCCCCCACCCCCTCTGCCGGCGCCTAGGGTGGTTGGGTATGAGCGTTGCCAGCGCCGGCCCACTGTGGCTTTTGCTGTGATTTCTGCCTCTCCTCCGTGGGAGGGGCTGTCACTGAAGCCACAAGATTAGCACCAAGGGTAGAGGCGAGCACCTTTCCTCAGCTGCGGACCCAGCCTATTTCCGGACTTCCTCCCAGAACCAGCAGTCGGAGCCTGCTCGCTACAGTTCCGCGGGTTAGGCGGGGCTTTTGACGTGCTCTCAGCTGTAAGCTTTTGCCCGTCAGGAGCTTTAGCCCCGCCCTCGAGGCCAGGGCCCTTTGCGCAGGGTCGGAAACCAAGATTTATTGGGGCGGGCGTGTTTGCTGGCTTCCGCCGAGCTGCGTACTTCCGCTCGTCCCGGACTCTACCCCGCCCCCGCGTTCGGAGCCCGCTCGTGCACGTATTAAAGCTATCCGGGGTTTCTCCGGCCGGATGGGGATAATAGCGTGGGCTCAGCTGCGAGCCTCCGCCTGTCTCAGGGTCCACCCCGTTCCCGCGCTCGGAGCCCGCTCGCGCACGTATACTGGCCAACCGTGGTTTCTCCGGCGGGCGCCGGGGGGGGGGGGGCGGACTGCTAGCGTCAGCTCAGCCACGAGCCCCTGCCCGTCCCTGGTCCTAGCCCGGTCCCCGCGGTCAGGGCCGGCTTGCGCAGGGCCTGCCCGTTCCTGGCCTCCCGCTTTGTCCCCGTAAGTGGGATTAAAGGCGGGCCCGCAGCTTCCGGACCGCTCTCGCGCTTACCCTCCGACCCTCTGGGCTAGACCGATCTCCCACCGGCCTGGCCTCTGCCCACGCCGACAGAACCGCCTTTCAGCGTCCTGCCACCCCAAAACCTTAAGCAGCCCTCAGCAGAGTAGGAAGGGACCTAATACTCCACACTGTAGGCCTGGGAGCTCCCTCACTTGTTTCACAGCTCAAAACTGTCCAAACGTCTCCTCTTGGTTCTGGGACTGCAGGCTGGGGCTTGGTTCCTGGGACCCAGGTCCCTCCCTCTCCGCCAAAATCTCCTCCCGCCACACGGGTCTCTCCGGGCTGCCGTTTGCTCCGGGGAGCTGGGCAGCCCTCTTCGCGTTTTCGCTATTCCTACCAGTCTCAATGTGGCTTCTTCTGTGTTCCTTGGTTGAAGAGTCCACTTAGTTTTGTTCAAAGTTGGTTTATCCAGGTGATGGTTCTTAAAATTGAGTTGTAATCCACTTTGGTTCTGGGAGTTGGAAGTTGGTACGTCCGCCTACTCCGTCGCCATCTTGCTCCCGCCCCAAGGAGAGCTTTTTAAAAACCGTGCCACGTGTAAGGGCATATAGGAGTAGGTTTGGATTGCTGGAGCGTACGGGAGCATGAGGGCAAAAAGATACGGCTCAGATTATGTAAATCCATGAAGACCTGTCCAGGAACTTGACCTTTATCTTACTCGGGAACCAATGAAGGGGAGCAAGAAAATAACGTGCAACCAGTTCCTCCTAAGACTTTTAAGTTTCCCTCCTGTCCAGAGCTTTGGGGCTTAGCCACGGGAACACAGTGAGCATACGTCAGAGGACGTCTGCCAGCATTCATTAAGACAAGGCTTAATCTCAACTGACAACATCAATGCCAAACGCAGAGCTTGGAGCTGGCAGTATTTCAACAGAGGAGACTTTAGAGCTTCTACGAACTGGCTCGATAAACAATCTTGCCATGAAACACAGAGCTTGGTATTTAGAAGGGTTATAGCTGGCACAGTCATAAAGTTGCAGCTCTGTCCGCCGCCTAATTCCACTGTGAAATGTTGAAATACAGCTCGTAGTTCCAAGAAAGCATGTAGGCTTCTGTTTGCATGCAAATCGCTGCCACTCCTGTGTGAACCGCAGCAGGTAATGGCCCTGCCAGATGGAATCATTTGGGGTAGGACCATCCTTCTGGCTAAAGGCCACACGTACCCACACATGTGCCACGGTGTGGCTCACTCCTATTTTCCACATCACTCCCTGGGGAACAATCACTGTAATAATGGGTATCAAGGAAAGGAAACACCGTTTGACCCTGTCATCATCCGGGAACCACGATGCTAGTAATCAGTGAACTACTGAGCGAATGTAATATTGGACGCAATTAGTAAATTGAGTCAGATATTGAGAAGGATAACAGGACACGGTGAATGGATAGATCAAGGAAACTCCCCAGGACTTTGAAGGGGTACACAGTGTATGCATCTTTTAGAGGGAAGCCATGTGGTCTCAACCCAGTAGTGATCAGGGCTGTGTCTCTGGAATCAGCATTTCTCCTCCTGTTTTTTTTTTTTTTTTGACAGAGAGAGACACAGAGAGAGGGACAGACAGAAAAGGAGAGAGATGAGAAGCATCAATTCTTCCTGCAGCACCTTACTTGTTCATTGATTGCTTTCTCATACTTTGACTTGGGGAGTGGCTACAGCAGAGTGAATGACCCCTTGCTCAAGCCAGCAACCTTGGGTTCAAGCCAGTGACCTTTGGGTTTAAGCTAGTGACCATGGGGTCATGTCTATGATCCCACGCTCAAGCCAGCGACCCTGCATGCAAGTTTGTGAGCCAGTGCTCGAGCAGGCGACCTCGGGGTTTCGAACCTGGGTCCTCTGTGGCCCAGTCAGATTCTCTATCCACTGTGCCACTGCGTGGTCAGGCTCTATGCCTGTGTTTTTTACTCTACCCTGCACCCCCAAAAATCTTTTTCTTTCTTTTTTTATTTTTAGATTTTATTTATTGGTATTTAGAGAGAGGAGAGAGGGGGGGAGAAAGAGAAAGAGGGAGAGCGGGGAGAAGTGAGAAGCTTCAACTCGTAGCCGTTGCTTCTTGTATGTGCCTTGACCAGGCAAGCCTATGGTTTCCAGCTGGTGATCTCAGTGTTCCAGGTCGACGCTTTATCTACCGCACCATCACAGGCCAGGCAAAATCTATGCTTCAAAGAGCAGCCAGACGGAGCTGTTGAAAATGGGTGTCAGATCCTATTACTCCCCGTCTCAGAACCTTTATCCCGACTTTCGAGGCTGCCTCGTTATTAACCCGAATTTTGACCACTTTCTCCGCCCCCACTCAAGAGTACCCACAAGTCCCTGGTTGCTCCATTCTGGCTACAGTGTCTTTCTTGTTGCTCCGGAAACATACAGGAGCAGGAGCCTTCGTGCTCTCCCTCTGTCTGGAATGGGATTTTCCTAAGTGGAGTTGGCTTTCTCCCTCACTTTTTTTAGATCTCTCTCCAAATGTCCTATATTAAGAGGCTTTCTTTTACTAGCCTAACCAAAGTAGCCCTCTTCCGTATTCCCATTCCCAGACCACCCCTTCATTTCTCTTCATGGTTGTTCATAGTACTTACATAACCTAGAAATTGTATTTCACTTGCTTTTGAGTTTCTCTGTCACGAGTGCCTTCCTCGTTAGAATGTAAATCTCTGAGGGTAGGAAGTTCAGTTAGAGAACCAAGACTTCCCACAGTTTGTCTTGATGCGTAAATCACATGTCTGCCTTCCCCCGTCACATGTTCCTCCTGGTTCTTGCTTGAAGGTCTGCTGGTTATTTAACCACCCCAGAGCAGAGACCTCTTGCTCCAGACTCAAGTAATGCCATTGTTCCAGCGCAGAGGGGAATTTCCCGCTTGTCCAGGAGACGAGCATCTGGAAGAAAGGTTTATTTTGCAGGATATCATGAAATCTGAGGGGATCAGTTGTGAAGTTACAGCATGTATAATCGTGTGAAAAATTAGGTATCATCATGTACGCCATGGTATACCAAAGTGTTTGAGAACAATTGTTAAGAGACTAAAATCTGTCAAAGGACTTATTAGGGATTTTACTGAGAATATGACCAAAAGGATTAATTACTTTATTACCTTTATAGACCCTCTTGGACAACTTTGAACAGTGGTGCGGGGAAAGCAATAGAGCCAAGAAGACGTCAGGAGGGATTTTCTTCCCTAGTGATAAACTTTTTGAACCATTATCCAGTTAATTTAAAATACTTAAAAATAAAAAAGATCCATTAGCTCTTCTCCTTGTATGAACATTTGGCTAATATCTAATAGACGTGTCAAGGCACATTTTTTACTGATCTAAAGCTTACACTTTCTTTTCTTAATTTCAGCCCATTGCTCTCACGCACACATTCTCATTTATGTCCAGCATTCACTGTCCACTTCCATCCTTGCACACTTCAGCTGCGTTTCTGGTGAGCTGGATTGAATTCTTCTGTCTCCCTTGTGGCTTTGCCCTCTTTCCCCCTCTTGCATTTCTTGGGGTTTTCTCCAGGTTAACTTAAAATTTTAGGAGTTAAAAGTGCTCAGTGCTGCGTCCAGCAACCCATCTCAAGGCTAGGATGTGTCAAAGCCTGTTTCCTCTCACATGTACCCAGGTCATGTGGACTCTTTGGTCATGGCAGGCCTTGTGCCTGCTCTTTTTGCAGATGCTCTGATTTCACCCATGGCGGTCCTGTGAGGTGGTTATCCTTATTCCCATGTCGCAGATGAATAGACAGAATCAGATGGAGGACCTAGATGTGAACCTCAGATCTGTCTCACTGACTCCAAGTCCAAGGTCCTCCCTGCCCTGCCATACAGCACGAGCCAGAGTGCTTTGTGCAGAGTTCTAATTTCCTTTGCACTTTATTTCCTCCCTAGCACTAGTGAGATGTGACTGACATATAACGTCGTGTAAGGGTAAGGTGTATAAGTGTAGATTGGATCTATTTACATAGTGCAAAAATGATACCCCCTGCGTCATGTCACATAATTATAATTTCCTTTTTTGTGGTGAGAACATTGAAGATCTTCTCTCTGAGTAACTTTTTTTTTTTTTTAAAAAATTTCTTTTTATTTTATTAATTTTAGAGAGGAGACAGAGAGGGAGAGAGAGAGAAAGAGAAAGAGAGAAAGGGGGGAGGAGCTGGAAGCATCAACTCCCATATGTGCCTTGACCAGACCAGTGCAGGGTTTTGAACTGGCGACCTCAGTGTTCCCAGGTCGACGCTTTATCCACTGCGCCACCACAGGTCAGGCCTCTCTGAGTAACTTTTAAGTATATAGAATAGTATGATTAACTATAATCACTATACTGTACATTTGATCTCCAGAACTTAATTTATTTTATGGCTGGAAGGTTATACTCTTTGACCAATAACTTTTCTTTATACCCCACCCCCAGCCCCTGGTAAGCACCAGTGTAGTCTCTGTTTCTATGAGTTCAGCCTTTTTCAGATTACATGTGTAAGGGATATCATACATATTTGTCTTTCTTTGTCTGCCTTATTGTTTTTAGCAGTATGTACACAAGGTCCATCCATGTTGTTGCAAATAGCAGGATGTCTTTCCTCATTGCTGAATTATGTGTGTGTGTCTGTGTGTGTGTGTGCATGTGTGTGTCATATCTTCTTTATTCATTTATACAATACCATGAAAAAATATAAACAATCTGATTAAAGAATTGGCAGAGGAAATGGATTGACATTTTTCTAGAGAAGACACACAAAGGGCCAGCAACTTCATGAAGAGGGGCTCAAATGCAAATCAAAACGACAATGAAGTAGCACCTCATACTTGTAAGAATGGCTATTGTCTAGAAGACAAGAGATGTGTTGGCGAGGATATAGAGAAAAGGGAATCCTATGTGCCGTTGGTGGCAATGTGAATTGGTGCAGCCACTGTGGAAACAGTATGGGGAGGCCTCCAAGAAAATGACCAATACGATACCACAGAATCCCGCAACCCCATCTCTGGGTCTGTATCCAAAGGAAATGAAAACAGGATCTCAAAGGAGTGTCTGCACTCTTGCATTCATTGTAGTATCTATCACAGTTGCCAAGACATGGGAGCAGCCGAAGTCTGTCAGTGGATGGCTTTTCACATCAACTCCTGGCTTCCTTTTAGAAATAATGCCATGGAAGCCTCTCAGTAGATGATATCATAAAACTTAATATTTTCGTCCATGACCTTTCTTCTCAGTACAAATCCCCTCGACCCCATATTCCTACTCTCAACCCTCAAATTTTCACGTTGTGCTTCGATGGTTCATCTTTGTCTGCTCATCTCACCTCTTTGGGTTTCTTTGGATAACTTAGCAGTCTTTATCAATGTTTGAAATACCTTCTCACTTATTACCATTTGTGAATTTCATTAACAGGCTACCTGCTCCCTCCTTCAGGTTATTAACAAAGATGCTACGTGAAACTCACTTCATCAAGCCCTGGGCCACCCCACTAGCAAACTAGGTACCAGAGGTCTATGATTATTTCTTGTTCGTGACTCTTGAACCAGTTCCCAAATCAACAGAGAGTACTCGTAGCCCAGCCGATTTCAATTAATTCTGCAAGGAGAGTTTCGTGAGCAGAAACAGCACCTGCTTCACTAAAACTAAGATGGACCACTTGTATTCACCTAACCTACTAAAAGTGAAGTTGTGTCCGAGTAGCAACTCTGGGGCATTTCTCTGGTGATATTCAATCCCCCACCCCCTTTTTTTTTGGAATTTTTATCTACCTCATATTTTCTGTCACAAGGAGCTGTTGCTAAAATACATCTGTTTATCAGTTCTGTGTTTGAAAATCAGTATGAATATATATGTTCTTGTCTTTATAATTTAGAAGATTGCTTGTTTTAATTTTGTTTCCTTCTCTACAGCAGCTGATAATTTTCCTGAATACAGTTTATGCTGAAAACAAATCTTACGAGCAGCATTATGTAATAAAAAATGAACAGGCTTTGGAGTCAGCAGGCTTAAGCCCAAATCTCTGCTCCATGACTTCCTGGTTGGAGGACTTTGGACAAATAGTAACTCCTCCATGCCCATCCACACCTCAGAATAATGTCGCAGTGTAATAAAACCGATCAAAATAAAAACCTTAATAGCAATTATCTTACTCTCTTTCAAAAATTTCATGAGGATTTGAACTGATGACATGTAGTTCTCAACAAAATAGTAGCCATTGTTGAATTGAAATTTTTTTCATTTATAAAGACTTTTAGACTTACTCATGTATTCCTATAATTATGTTCCACAAATTAATTAAAAAAAGAAGTCCAAGAAGAGAAAGAAAGCCCAGTATGAAAAAAAGTGATCAGCCTCACTAGGAATTAATGAGTCTCAAATTTAAAAAAAATGAGATTTCACACTCGCCAGACATGCAAAAATGTCACTGGCCAGGGTTCGTTCTCAAATGGGCAAGATGTATGGAATCCAGAACTCAGACACTGTGGGAAAATAAAGAACCATTGCTGTTCTCGGTAGTTTTAACTGTTCTCCAAAGATGAGTATCAGTCTGGCCTTAGGAACTTTCAGTACTTGTAGGGAAGCTCAGATATGTGTGAAGACAAGTTCATTGTGTGGCATGTTCATTGCAGTACAGGTTTTCACTGCAAGGAAGTAGAAGCCAGTAGCTTATTAGAATAGATAAATGAATGTGTGTGTGTGTATACATATATATATATATACACACACATACATATATACACACACATATATACTATAGCATATTCGTTATTGGAATTCCAAGTTAGGAGTTAATAAGGCTGCTTATGATAGTGAACTAACTACTATACCTTCACCAAAAAGGAATTCTGCTTTTCCCATTTAATAAGAACTCCAGAGGTCGGACTGCTTACAGCTGCTGTGGCAGCTCCGTGCAAGCTTCTGTGCATTCTACTTGGCCACATCTAGCAGGTAGCTCTTTTCCTTTTGCTTACAAAATGGTTGTTTTGCCACCATGAGTCACATCCTCATTCTGGGCAGGAAAAAAGTGAGAAGAAAGAGATAGCCAGGTGGCACAGTGGATAGAGCATTGGCCTGGGATGCTGAGGACCCAGGTTCACAACCTCAAGGTCAGCTTGAGCGCGGGCTCATCCGGCTTGAGTGTGGGGTTGCCGGCTTTGTGGGATCATAGACACGGCCCCATGGTTGTTGGCTTGAGCCCAAATTTGCTGGCTTGACTGGAACACCCCCCCATCAGGTTTCATATAAGAAAGCAATCAATGAACAACTAAGGTACCACAACTATGAATTGATGCTTTTTATCTCCTTTCCTGTTTCTCTCTTTCTCTCTCTCTCTCAAAAAGAAAAAGAAGCCTGACCTATGGTGGCGCAGTGGACAAAGCTTCAACCTGGAATGCTGAGGTCACCGGTTTGAAACCCTGGGCTTGCCTGGTCAAGGCACATATGGGAGTTGCTGCTTCCTGCTCCTCCCCTCTTCTCTCTCTTTCTCCTTTCTAAAATTAATAAATAAAAAATATTAAAAAAAAATTCATCCAGATTGATCAATCTGGCTAAATCTCAGAAGCACAATTTGAGTGAAAAATTTAAGGAACAGGACAATATCCATGATATGATGCAGTTTTGTAATTAAAAAGAACGTCACATGCAAAGTAATACTATGTGTTGTTTATTTATGGATCCTTATCCTTATACATGTATTAGAAATGTAAACACGCCTGACCAGGTGGTGGCACAGTGGATAGAGCATCGGACTGGGATGCAGAGGACCCAGGTTCGAGACCCCGAGCTTGCCAGCTTGAGTGCAGGCTCATCTGGCTTGACCAAAAAGCTCACCAGCTTGGACCCAAGGTCGCTGGCTCAAGCAACGGGTTACTCAGTCTGCTGAAGGCCTGCGGTCAAGGCACATATGAGAAAGCAATCAATGAGCACCTAAGGTGTCGCAACGGCAACGAAAAACTAATGATTGATGCTTCTCACCTATCTCATTCCTATCTGTCTGTCCCTATCTATCCCTCTCTCTAACTCTCTCTCTGTCCCTGTAAAAAAAAAAAAAATGCAAACACATGTCTGGGAAAGCTACCAGACTTGGGAGAATAAGAGAGGGAAATGAATTACGGCCGGCAACAAAGGGAGTTTCAACTGTTCCTTTAATGTGTGATTTCTAAGCAAGAGTTCTGAGATTAAGGAAATTATTATGGACATCTTTTATGCAATGATATAGAGTTTGCTCTCAGTTGTCTGAATTGAGTCTCCTCTTTTAGTTGCAACACTTTTCTTTTCCAGAATCTCTTTTATTACAAACTTCTTAAATATAGAAGACTCGACCCTGAGGTGACAATCTAATTAAACTGATAGAATCATTTTCCAAGAATGAGATTTGGCATTTCAAATCCATAATAAATATTTTGAAGAGAAAAAGAAGAAGAAAATGTAAACAGGGATTTGCTATTTTAGCAATCTATTAAAATATTTAGTTCTAAGTAAGAGTGATATGGTTCTTTATGTGACCCAGTGCCCCCTGACCTCTGAGATTCACGTGGAGGAAATTACAAAGATGGAAACTAAATGGCATGTGATACCAGGACGCAACTGGGGCTTATTTTGGTAATATATATTGTGTAATAGATTGTTAAACAGAAGGGATAAAGTCTGTGAAATTCTTTTCCCATTCCTAAATCAAGTTTAGAGCTTAAAATATGTATTTACTGTCAGGAATAATGAGACTTAATGGAACTGATAAAAACATTTATTGATGCTGAGAATTACCATTATAACTTTTTACCATCTGTTTATACATTTATTCAATATACTTTTATTAAACACCTTTTATATACGAGGCCTTTGCCAGATACTGGGAGTTCAGATGGTACACAATTATTGCCTGGGCATTTAAGGAGTTATTGGAAACACAGATATATACATAAACAAACAAAATAAAGTATCAAAGAAAGTGTTATTAACAGAGTCAAAGGCATTGGATGGGAGGCTATAATGACTTAATTTAATGACTGCACCGGTGCAGACACCAGCAGGAAATGGACGAAATACCGCAAATAGGATAATTTGAGGTCAGTCGGATAAAGGATCATTCCCAAAGGGTGGTCAGGGAATAAAGAGACAACAGGACAGAGTGGGTAGTAAGACCCCTGTGGTCAGAGTGAGTAGGGGGAAGACAGGGTCAATCTCCTCCCATTTTTGGACGTTTTGCCACAGCTCCCCGTTGGCTGAATACAACCGGAAGTGGTAGGTTCTCACCTCTTATAGGTGCTGCGGCATGCAGGGAGCTGTTCTGGGGAGAGAAAATAGGGGGGGGGGGAAGGGTGTTGAATGGACCTGGCGGCAGAAACGGTACCTGGCAGTGTAGAGTTAGTCCGATTTAGATGAATAAGAAGCAGCCCAAGCAGAAGGCTTGGCCGTGGGGGAGATGTGTTGGGCGGGGTTGGGCCTGTCACAGGATACTGTGAGCAAAGGTACAGAAGAATGAAAAACTTGCTTTGGGGTTTAGTGTGGTTAGAATTTAGGGAGTATGTTAGTGTACTGAGGGTGTGTTAGCGACATTAGGGAAGACATCCCCCTTTTTTTGTTTTGGGGAAGATAAGATGTCGAAACAAAACGGTCAGATTTGCTGACTAATTATAAAATTTATAGGCTCTCAAAGCAATCTTTTAAAATATCTATAATATAATGCATAGGGTTAAAAGGAAACAATGATGTTGAAATACCGTTATGTTATTATCTAAAAAATTGTGATGTAATAAAATACAGCCTTGTTTGTTAGTGCATCAAATAGTTTGTTCTTGTGGTAGGTCTACTACCTTATAATCTCAATGTGATAATGTCATGATAAGCATAAGAAATATATTAAGATAACAACTGTAATGTTAAATGACAATTTTTGCCTGTGACAAAGTGAAAACTGAAGGAAATGTTAAAATTCACTTAGAAGTTAATGCAAATTGAGATGTCACTTTTCCCATCCAAGGTTAGAACTAGTGGTGGTCCATGGACTTCACATTAAATACCACATTAAAGGTATTGTTCATTTACAATACCTTTAAACAAGTCAAGTGAATTTTACAATCATTAAATTCACCAAACAAAGGATGCATGCATATTTCACACCAAACATTGTGCTAAAGAGATACATAGTGAGGAAAAAGATTTTTTAACACTTTAAGATCTTACTTTTTGTGACAGCATGGATGGACCCAGAGAGTATTACGCTAAGTGAAATAAGCCAGTCAGAGAAAGACAAGGACTATATGATTTCATTTATATGTGGAATCTAATGAACAAACAAGCCCAACAAAACAGAAACAGACTCATGAATACAGAGAACAGACTGACAGCTGTCAGAGGGGAAGGAAGTGGGGGGCTAGATGAACAAGGTGAAGGGATTAAGCAAGAAAACAAAATAAAACAAAACTCATAGACTAAGGGATTAAGCAAGAAAACAAAACAAAAATCACAGATAACAGAATGGTGATTACCAGAGGGAAGAGAGGACAGAGGGAGGTAGAAGAAGGTTAAGAGTGTCAAATATATGGAGACGGAAGGAGACTTGACTTTGGGTGGTGAACACACAATGCAATATATGCAATATACAGATGATGTATTATAGAATTACATACCTGGCCCTGGCTGGTTTGCTCAGTGGATAGAGCATCAGTCCAGAATGCAGATGTTCTGGGTTCAATTCTTGGTCAGGGCACACATGAGAAGCAACCATCTGCTTTTCTTCCCCTTCCTCTCTTCCTTCTGTCTCTCTTCCCCTCTTGCAGACAGTGGCTCATTTGGTCTGAGTGTCAGCCTCAGGCATTGAGGATAGCTTGGTTGATCTGAGCATCTGCCCCAGGCAGGGGTTGCTGGGTAGATCTAGGTTGGGCAAATGCGGGAGTCTGTCTCTCTATCTCCCCTTCTCTCACTTAAAAAACAAAACAAAATAAAGAATCATATACCTGAAACCTATATAATTTTATTAACCATTATCACCCCAGTCTATTCAATAAAAGTAAAAAAAAAAGATTTTCTGGGACAATGCAATTATTCCTAAGTGACAGTTACAAAATATTAGAATGCAGTAGCTAAAGATTTCATCTACTACTTCATGGAGATAATTCATAACACAGTGATTATTCATGGAATACTATCCTGAGTTTAATGTAAAAAAAAAAAAAATCCACAACTGCTCAATTGCTACAATGAAAAAAAAATGTAACCTCGTTTTTTATGACAGAGCTTTAGCCAATTATAGTCATTATTAATTCCTACAATTGAATGCATGTCATGCCTTGTTTCAGGGAATAGGCTGCAAAGATATTATCTTCCATTAAATGTTGCTACAGATGTACTAATTTTAAAAACTTCTTGTTGAAGTAAATTGTAAATAAAGATGAATGTACTTAACCTGAAGGTCTAGCTTACTGAATTTTTACAAACTGAACATACACCCGTGTAACTAGCACGCTGATTAAGAAACAGAATATGAAAGTACCTCACACACTCCCTCCCAGGCAGTATGCTCTACCTAGCGTCCATGATGTCCAATAACATACATCTGTTTGGCTTGCTTTTGTATTTTATGTCAGTTGAATCACACGACATGCACTCTTGTGTACTGGGTTTCTTTCACTCAACATCACGCTTGTGTGATCAATTCAGAGTGCTTGCTACCTATAGCCGGGCATTATTGAGATTTAATTGAGTGAATGTACCACAATTCATGTGTTTGTGCTGCACCATCTTAAATGTACTGTATTATCACCAGCCTTTTTTTTTTTAGCCCTGTGGCTTTTCTTAGCTTTCAAGTCCTCTGATATATTTTGAACTAGAGACATTCAGAAGGGACGAAGGTATAAAGAGAGGACAGTGAGTCTCCCAGGATAAGGGCACCGGCCTCATTTTATAACTGAGTGTGGCTCCTGATGCACTGAGCCTCCCTTGGCTTGTCATTGTTGGGGTTTCCTAGAGATTATGCTAATGGTTTGGTTATCTCTGCCTCAGCTTCCAGGCTTCCTTTGGATTCTAATGTCTTCCCGAGTCTTTGTAAAGTATTGCAATGGCCTATTTTGAAAATTTGATATGTGGGCTGCTAACCGGATGCCATTTTTCCACTGGCAAATTTACTTATTCTATTGATTTAGTTAGGGTTCTCTTTTTAAAGAGGGTTGCAGTGTTCAGCACGATTTATTCTGACTTGAAATAGAGGCAGTTTGGTTCCGATCTTGTCAGTCCAGAGATCGGCACTTGTGCAGCCAGCTCTCTCTCGCTACCGTTTAAATCAGCCCGGCCCTGCCCTCCGTGCTTGCGTCTGCGTAATTACATTAACAGGACGCCATCCTAGGGGATTTCATCTCTACTCTCTCTTGAAAGTGAAAAATCAGAATTGTGTAAGTCCCTGTTTCTCATGAAAGCACCTTCAAAGGACTGGTCGTGTGCGTTTCTCCCCAGACTTGATCAGCTTACACAACATTGCTACAATGATACCGATACCACCGCCACTTCGCAGAGCCGTAATTGGCCTTCTTTCAAAACTCTAACCCAATTCTTTCCGACTGATTTCAGATAAAAGGAAAGGGTATTTAGAAAAATGCATTTACAGGTGAAATGTAGAAAAATGTAGGTGATGTTGAGTTGGAACATACGGCACGCAGCTTATTAGAAGTTTTACTCACCACATCCTCTATCTAACCCCTGGAGAAATGTTTCGCATTGTCAGATTTCAGGTTTGGCCCCAAACCTACAGGATTAGAATGTCTGTGGGTGGGAACTGGGAACCAGAACTGTTCATGACCTGCCCAGCCCACGAGTTTCTTTCTCGTCCACAAGTTGAACTTCATCTGGTAGCTAAAAGATCCCACTGAAGTGACTTTTATCATGTGCAAAGCAGAATGGAGTATTTTTATTCATTTAAAATAAAAAAAATTTTTAATGAAAGTTGACTGTTTTTTATTTAAGATTAGTTTCACATGTACAGCATAGTGGTCAGGCAATTATATATTTTATGAAGTGTTCCCCTGATAATTCTACTACCCACCTGGCACCATACATAGTTATTATAATATTATTGTCTCTATTCCCTATGGTGTACTTTATAACCCCGAGTATTTTTATTTTTAATCCACGCAACGTGGGTGAAGCCATTTTTCTTCTGTAATAAAATGACAACATAATGCCTTAGTAAGCAGACTTACTATTAGGAGCTGAGGGGTAGGAATAGTAAGAAAGGACTCTACTCCATTTAGGGAGATCTCTGTCACCAAGTCCATGCATTTTAAAGTGGGTGAGAAGGAAAGCCAGTAGCATTTATGATTTTTTTAAAAAATATTTGTTTTATGATTTTAGAGAGAGGAAAAGAGAGGGTGTGCACACGAGAGAGAGAGAGACAGGAACATTGATCTGTTCCCATATGTGCCCTGACCTGAGATCAAACTGGCAACCTCTGTGCTTCAGGACAATGCTCTAACCAAACAACCAACCAACCAACCAACCAACCAAGCTACCCAGCTAGGGCAGCATTTATGTTTTCACTGAATTAAACTTTCATATTTTTCAGAATTATTTATCTGCTTTTCTTAGCATTTCTCCTACCTGAAAGTGGAATGTAATTTGGAACAGTATGTGCTGGTGTAAAGTGAGGAAGGGAACGAAGCTAGAGGAAGCAATCAGAGAACTGAGGACTAATCTGTTTAGAAGCATCACAAACAAGAGAAGCCCTTCATTCAAGATATTTGGTGTTGCACTGTTTAAGGGAAAATGGCATGCAGTTCCTGGAAAAGTAACTCCATAATACCAAAGCAAAAACTGGTTTGCAAAGGATGGTCAAGAATATAATAGAAACAAGTTGAAATTATGTCCAGGGCCATCTGGGAAAGATGTTTTCACTTGCCTTGTTACAGTTTTGAAAAAAAAAAAATCCTTCCTAAATAGCTTCTGTTAAGGCCGAGATCTAAGGAAAGAGAAGGTGAAAAAGGCTAACCAGAAGAAAAATATATTCATGCAAAAGCAATGGGGGTTTTGCTGCTTTTCTTTACACTAGTTTAAAGGGTGTCATATGCCAGTGACCTGCTCAGGGAAATCAAACGAGACAGATTCAGATGTTGCCGTGTTTTGGGGGCCTGCGGTGGGACTCAGCTGCGTTTCTGCCAGTTTTTGATACCAAATTTTAGAAACAGAATTTCTTCAGAAGCCCAGGGAAGAAACACCCCAGTGACTGAATGATGCTTTGGACAATTAAAAAACATGAGAGTTTGCGGACAGTATTTTCAGTCTCTGTCTAAAAAACACATAATAGAGATACCATAATGATAATAACTATTCAATATGAACTTGGTGCCAGCCACGGGAATAAGTGCTTAGTATACATTCTCATATGTAATCGTTGCGTTAGTCCTATTATGTATGTCTGTATTATTACTCCTATGTTACAGGGGAGGGGCTGGGGTTGGAAGAGAGTGATAAACTTACCCAAGATAATGCAGCTCGTCAAGTGATAGCATCAAGACTAGAACTTGTGTGTTTGAACTTTGAATCCTAACTTTTAAGTGCTCCATTAGACTCTTACCATGTGTATGCATATTTATATGAACATTTGTGCACAGGTAGGCTACATTTGTAATACAATTGAATACAATAATTAACAAATAATACAAGAATAAACTGTTTTGCCTGACCAGGCGGTGGCGCAGTGGATAGAGTGTTGGACTGGGATGCGGAAGACCCAGTTTCGAGACCCCCGAGTTCGCTAACTTGAGCGCGGGCCCATCTGGCTTGAGCAAAAGCTCGCCAGCTTGGACCCAACGTCGCTGGCTCCAGCAAGGGGTTGCTCAGTCTGCTGAAGGCCCGCGGTCAAGGCACATGTGAGAAAGCAATCAATGAACAACTAAGGTGTCGCAATGGCAACGAAAAACTAATGATTGATGCTTCTCATCTCTCTCCGTTCCTGTCTGTCTGTCCCTATCTATCCCTCTCTCTGACTCTCTCTCTATCCCTGTAAAAAAAAAAAAAGGAATAAAAAGAATAAATTGTTTCATGTACTCACAACTGTAAACCTACTTTTACCCATTTTATATATTTTCATATCTATATTTATATTTGCATTTATCGTTATAAGTAAGCCCTATGTCTCTTTCTATAATGTTGAACTATCTGTGCTAGCTGAGCAGAAGAAAGTATAGCTTTTTTCCCCCCCAGAAAAGTCAATAGTCACAATTAAGTTGGGAGAAAATTTGAAAAATTAGCATTGGGTCTAAGTTACTTGAATGTGGGCATCAATGTGAAATGTAAATTTTGGGGGGGCAGGGACGTGATCCTTCTCTTTTCTTTCTCTGTTTCCCTACTAGTGCAGTAATTTTGAGTTATTAAGAAAATCCAACAACCAAATACCTCTCAAGTTCTCTCTCCTGAGAGACCAGTCTCTTTAAGAATGGGGAAGGGAAGTCATTCTTACTTTGAGGCTGAAAAGGCCATGGATGTTCTGAAGTCAAAGGATGGATGGGTTGGAGCTGAGAGTTCATTCCTATTCTCTTTTAGCAGGGCTCTGAAAAAAAAAGGTGGTACATGGATACAATGGAATACTACTTGGCCATGAAAAGAAGTAAATTTTATCATTTGTGACAACATGGATGGACCTAGAGTATATTACGCTAAGTGAAATAAGTCAGTCAGAGAAAGACAAATACCATATAATTTCATTTTTATGTGGAATCTAAAGAACAGTATAAACAAACAAACAAAACAGAAAAAGCCTCATAGACGCAGAGAACAGACTGAGGGTGGCCAGAGGGGAGGGGGATTGCGGGACTGGAAGGCAGGTAAATGGCATTATCTCTAAAGCATTTTCTACTTCTGAGCTTTGTTAGTTAGGTAAGTGTGATTTGAAGCATGGGTCATGTAGAACGTATGTGCTCATTGCTACAGGGAATTGGTAGCAACCAGACAACCTATTGTCAAATCACACCCTCAGGTCCTGTATTTGATTTCAGCCACAGCTGTTGTGGGGAGTTCTGACTGTTCTCACACTGTCAGTTCCCTCCCTGGGGCTCTTATTCGGTCTTTTAGCACTCAAACCAGGGCTTTCCTCCAGGTCACAGGCACATTCTTCTTGTCAACACAGACCTGACCCTGAAGTGTGAGGCCCAGAGCTTCCTGCAAGCCATAGCAAAAGAAGTATTTAAATGAAGCATTGGAGAGTGCACACATGAAGCTGAGACAGGTTGAACTCTAGACAGGTTGATAAAGAGTAGTGCCTATAGCTAATGACTTATTTACCCACCGGTGTTTGCACTGGGTTCATATCTCCATCATCTGTGTAAGTATACACACACATACCTTATAGAATGCCATTGTCTATCAACTATTGGTTGATGCATTTGTTTGCTCAGTAAAAATGTATTGAGCACCTATGCCTCAGATACTGTTCCAGCTGCTAGGAATACAGCAGTGAACAAAAGAGATGTAAATATGTCCCCTCATGGGTATTATGTATGATGTGTGGAAGACAGGAGGGGTTGGAGAAAGAAAAACAAGCAGCCAATTAACTAAGATAAGTGAAACTTCGATGCCCACATTGAAGGACAATGCAGTAGATCAGGAAAAGGAAGGTAGGGTGGGAGTGGCACTTGGTGATGTTGAACAGAGTGACCAGGGAAGGCCTCTTGAGATGGTGACATGGAGTCAAGATAGGATGAAGGTAAAGGAGCCGTCTGTATTATCGGGGGAAGAAAGTTAATTCCAGCAGAGGATATGGAAAGACAAAATGGTCAGCCCACACATTTAACGTGAGGATCTGGTCCTGATGCTCGGGGCACGATATCAATGCTAACAACAACCAGGCATTTCAGGGAAAAGTGGGAAACAGGCTGTGTGTAAGAAAGAATAGATATGGGCTCGGTTGCTGAGCAACGGAGCAACGTCCCAGATGGGCAGAGCAGCGCCCCCTAGTGGGCTGGCTGGGTGGCTCCTGGTCGGGGTACACTCCCTGGTAGGGAGTCTGTCTCTCTCCCTTCCCTCCTCCCACTGAATGAAAAAAAAAAAAAAGGAAAGAGTAGGTATGGCTTTGCTGAACCTTGGAATGAATGCCCTTGAGGCTAATTATTGTCCGATTATTTTTTAAATTAAAAATCTGGGTAAAATAGATATACATACAATATACCATCTTAGACATGTTTAAGTGTACAGCTGGGTAGGTTAAGTACATTCATATTGTTGTGCAACTAATCTTCAGAACTCTTTTCATCTTGCAAAACTGCAGCGTTATATCCATGAAACCATCCCCGTTCTCCCCTCCCCCCAGCCCCTGGCCATCACCCTTCTATGGTCTGTCTGTGAAGCAGATTGCTTTTGGTACCTCATGTAAGAGAAATCATGCAATATCTGTCTTCTTGTGACTGGCTTACTTCTAGTGGCATAATGTCCTCAAGGGTCACTTACGTTGTAGCACGTGTCAGAGTTTCCTTCCTTTTTAAGGCTGAATAATGTTCCATTGTATCTATTTACCACACTTTGTTTATCCACAATCAGTCGATGGACACTTGGGTTACGTCCACCTTTTGGCTACTATGAGTCATGCTGCTATGAACATGGCTGTCTTTCTTCAAGATTGCAGAATTATGTCAAGGCATGTTATCTCTTAATAGGCCTCCCCCGTGGCTGAGATGGGTGTCCGGGAGGCTGAGTGAAGGAGAAAAGACCGTGCTTCATTAGGGCCATGAAAAAGTTAATTAGATGAAAAGTACATAAGAAATAGGTGCAAATCAAGAGAAACCTAACCTTCCCAGCTTTATAATGTGTTACTACCTTAATACATGCCTTAAATCCATCAATTTATGCAAATATCCTCACCCTATAATTAGACTTTTTTCCCCTTTTAACTAAGTTCCTAAAGTGTGGGCACTTAGTAAGTGATGACAGTTATTATTCTGTATAATAACAAATATTCGAATAACCATAATTAGTGAAAGTAGCAGTTTTTCAACTACCATGCTTTGAGACTCCAGAGTGAGTTTCTGAATGTGTATATACAAAGCTTTTAAACCTGCAAATCCCTTTCTTTAACATCAACAAACTACATGTGCTTCTTCTTGGAGGATTTCAAATGCAGTGAGTAGCCTCCAGAAACACATAGCCTGAGCCAGGAAGCACCCCAGAGAGTCCCAATTCTCTGATTTTACTTCTGGTATAACTAAGATTGTGTTCCTCAAACCCAGAGCCCAAACTAGGAATTAGTCTCTTCAGTCTTGGTGCAAAGCTCACTCTGACACATCTTGCTTTTTTTAAAAAAATATATATATAATTAAAATTTATTACAACTTTCCTATGAAGTTTCAGAAAGTACCTTACTGCTTAATGCTTAGTATAAGTCACCTTCTATAGATAATTTTATAATTAGATATAAAATAACTCGAAACAAATTCAGTTACCGACTAAGTAGTATTCAGCAGAGAATCAAGGACTAAATGAACTGATTGCGACTGGTTTGAAAAGCCCATCCTCCTTTTTATTAGCTTCAGAGCTAATGCAAGAAGGCCTGGAATTCACAAGGGTACCCAATAGTATCTATCTGCAGCTGAGTAAGACTGAGTAACATTGCTGCGCGTCTGTTTCTTCTTCCCAAAATGTATGTGAATGTTGCTACGATTTTAACATTCATTGAACTGTTCAGCAACTTTCTGAGCACTCGTGGGAACAAATAATGATGCGGATTGCTGTGTATGTGACAAAGTCCAGGTCCTCAGGAAGCTTATGCAGTGTACCGATGGCATGGGACTGACCATAAACAGTTAAACAAGTAAAGCGATGACATGATAGACGGTGAAACAGTCTAAGGAGAAAAATGAAACTGATTGACAATAGGAAGTGTTGGCAAGTCGGAGGGCTCACTTGTCTGAGGGGTTAACTTCTGAGCTGAGACCTGCAGGAAGGGAGGAAGCCAGCCCAGGTGCCATCAGGGAAAGAGAATTAAAGAGAGAGGACTGACATCACAAGGATGTCACTGTGCCCACCCGGAATGAGGTGAAAAATAAGGAGAGTTACAGAAGATGACATCTGAAAAGCAAATTGGGACCAGACCATGCGGAGTTGTGTAGGTCGCTTTAATGTCTGACTTTTATTCTGAGGGGGGCGGAAAAGCATCGGAGGGTTTTGGACAGAAGTCACAGGAGCTGACCTGTACTCTGACACAATCGCTCTGGCTTCTGGATCGAGTGAGGAAGCTGGGAGAGCAGTTCGGAAGCTCCAGCAGGAATACACGATCATTGAGAGCGGTTGTGGTGGAGGAGCTGGTGAGACGTGGCCAGTTTCTGGTTATGTTTTGAGGTAGAGATGTGGAATGTGAGTGCAGACGAAGATCAAGAATTGCTTCAATTACTGAGCAGCTGGGAGGATGAGGGTCCCGTTTTCTAAGAAGGGGAAGCATCAGGGGAAGTGTTCGGGTGGGCAGAGGGTCAGTAGCATGAGTAGTTAGCTTCTGAGCATGTTTAGTTTGCGGTTGCAGTGAGAGATGTTCAAGCTGAGTGTTGGGCGGGCAGTGGGAAATATGAGTCTGGAAATCAGGGGAGCAGTCTGGGCTGGAGATATAAATTGAGACCAGTTTAAAGAGTTATTGGATTCATTGAAAATAAGTTACAGACATGATACCCTTTTACATTAAATGTCAATATGTATTTCTTCAGCACAAGGACATTGCAGTACAATGATCAATACTATTTTCAAATTTATAGTATTAATTAATCTACAAATCTTATTCAAACTTCACTAGTCCCTGTAAATGTTTTTTTAATTTAATTTTTTTTTTTTTGTCACAGAGACAGAGAGAGACAGAGAGAGGAATAGACAGACAGGAAGGGAGAGAGATAAGAAGCATCAATTCTTTGTTGCAGCACCTTAGTTGCTCAGTGATTGCTTTCTCATATGTGCCTTGACTTGGGGGGCTCCAGCAGACCGAGTGACTCCTTGCTCGAGGCAGTGACCTTGGGCTCAAGCTGGTGAGCCTTGCTCAAATCAGATGAGCCTGCGCTCAAACTGGCGACCTCGGAGTCTCAAACCTGGGTCCTCCACATCCCAGTCTGATGCTCTATCCACTGCACCACTGTCTGGTCAGACCCTGTAATTTTTTTTTTTTTTAATGAGAAGAGTGGAGACAAAGAGACAGACTCCTGAATGCAGCCCAACTGGTATGCACCTGGCAAGCCCCCTGTGTGGCCAATGCTCTGCCCATCTGAAACTGTTGCTTAGCAACCAAACTATTTTTAGCACCTGTGGTGAGGCTCCAGGGAGCCATCCTCAGCTCCTGGGGCCAATGCATTTGAATCAACTGAGCCATGACTGGGGGAGGGAAGAAAGAAGGAGAAAGAGAAGGGGGAATGAAAGGGGTGAAGAAGAAGTTGGTCGCTTCTCCTGTGTGCCCTCACTGGGAATTGAACCTGGGACATCCACATGCCAGGCTGATGCTCTACCATTGAGCCAGCTGGCTAGGGCCCATAATGTTCTTTATAGTGCACAGACACATGCATATTGCATGCATTACAATACATAATTTTTACATAGCTGATATACAATATACATTATTCCAGTTGGGTACTATATATGAACTGTGAGGAAATCTTGGTGAAAGATACACAGAAATTTTTTTTTACTATGCTTATGGTGTTTCATAAATTTGAAATTATTTCAAAATAAAATTTTAAAAAATGTGTTACTGGATACATCTTAGTTTTAAAATAATTTTTAATTCTGCATTTCCCTGTCATAGCTTTAGCTGCCATGACAAAATGTCATAGTACTGGGTGGCTTAAGCAATAGACCTTTGTTTTTCATGGTTCTGGAGGCTGGAGAGCCTAAGTTCAAGATGTCAGAAATTTGGTTCTCAGTGAGAGCTCTATTCCTGGCTTGTAGATAGTGGCCTTCTTGCTGTGTCTTCACATGGCAGAGCGACACTGAGCTTGGTTACTCTCCCTCCTTTTATAAGGATGCTAATCCCATCATATGGCCCCACCTTCATGACCTCATCTACACCTAATTACCTTCCAAAGGCTCCACCTCCAAATACCATTACATCAGGAGTTAGTGCTTCAACATATAAATTTTCACGGGACATAAACATTCAGTTCATAAGATCAACAAAAATTATTAAAAGTATAATTTATATACATATATAATATGTACACATACATACATACATATACAGACCTATATATGTTATAGACTATATATAAAAATGTTTCTATTATATATTGATGGTGTAGTCCTGGAAATTATAATTTATATAAAAATATTCTATGGAAAAAAATCTGTTGGTTACTGTTGAAATCTTGGTCTGTCTTCAGTCTCCACCCCCAACACTATCACTGACCAAAGCATTTCATCTTTCTATGATTTATATAAGCTTCATAATGGCAGGAATCTTGTCTGTTCCCTTCATTGTTTTACGCCTTTTGCCTAGAAAAGTGTTTGGTGACTACTAAGATCTCAAAAAACCTGTTGAATGACAGAATAACAGAGAACCCAAACCTCGTCATACATTTATTGTTGTATGCTTTTTCCTGCAAATAATGTATCCCATTATTAAAAATACCCCAAACACTTAAAAATACCCAAAAAGCACTCTTTAATGGGAAGAGAGCGATTATGAACTCATGGGATTCAGGAAATTTTAACAGGCTTTTCCTAAGGGTTTTATGAGATTCAGACGAAGCACTGACATAAGCTGAACACCTAGAGCAGGGTTGGTGGGCGGAAGGTGCCCAGCAGTGATGCCCAGTAGCTACATTTCCCCTGCCCACCACCCCGTTCACCTTACAGATTCTGCTTTGAATGTGTCTCTAAGATAAGCAAGTAAATATTGAGCAGATAAATTTGGGAAATTGTTCAGTGATCTAAAATCCCAACTGCTTCCATTATTTACTGAAAACAGAGTTGGGTAAAATTGGTTACAGCCATCTTATTCTAGGGCCCTGATATGGACTTGGGCCCTGTCCTTCTCTCTGTCAAAATATGTCAAAAATCCTGTGGAAACATTTCCTCCACAGGTTTTTCAATAACCAACAGGTAGAGGATGGGTCAAATAATTAAGACAGCTCTATTTGACACAGCCAAGAAACATTGCTCTGGGAGCTGGGGAACAGAGAGTATAGCTGTTCTCTTATATAGCACATCCATTGAATGCTAAATGAATGAATAAGTGGCAAAGGGAGAATTCAGAACTTAATATGAAATGTCGATTCCATGCTAGACACTGCGTGTCTAGGTGCTGTGAGAAATGCAGTCATCAAATGGAATGTTACATTCCATTGTCAGAAAAGACAATTACTAAGACTGAATGAAAAGAGAAAAGAGCATGTGTCAGGGTAGAATGAGTGATGGGGAGGTTGAGGATGGATTGGAACAGCTGAGGGAACGGGATAGTTGCAGTAAGGTGCTGACATATTAAATGTGTCTAGAGCAGGGGTCAGGAACCTTTTTGGCTGAGAGAGCCATGAACGCCACATATTTTAAAATATAATTCCGTGAGAGCCATACAATATGTTTAACACTAAATACAAGTAAATGTGTGCATTTTATATAAGACCAACACTTTTAAAGTATAATAAGTCTCTGAATTCTTTTTAATAATGTTCTTATGCTGTTGCTAACCAATGATGAATAAAGTACTTCTTACCATTAATGTGACTTCTGGTGCTGCATGGTTTTGCTGATGGCTTTGTAGTCTGGTCGATATGTGGTGAGGTTAAGCTTCATGCAGGGGTTAAGACTTCCATCTGTTAAACATGATCATAGGTTGGTCTTAACATTCTTTAGATGTGAGAAAGACTGCTCACATGCATACATAGAGCCAAACATTGTCAGTACAGCAACACTCACATGCTGCATTGTGTGGTATGTGATGGAAAGCGCATTCCAAGTTTTGACAATCAGCTGGTCCGTGGGTTGAAGTTTTTTCATTTCTCCCCACTTGTGTTTCCTCGCCAACTCTGCTTGCTGTCGTGCAAGTCTTTCCAAATCTTCATTAAGTAACTTGAACTTATTCACAAACATGTCTGAGGCCTCAGGTCAGCAGCTTGTAGCTCAAAATCTCTGGCAGAGAACCCGGGGATGTAACTCAGGTCGGCGTTGTCCACTGCACACTCGTGTGGATGGGTGATGAACTTAAAAAGACAAGTGTGCCCACAAAATTCTCCAAAGCATGCTTTAAATGACTGCAGGAGATTAGATGTGAAGCCCGCTAGCTGCTGGAGATCAAGATGTTGAGCAGGGTCACATGCTGTGCACGCATCTTTAACTCTCCCAGTTTTTCAAAGTGTAGTAAACGACCTGTTTCAATGTCAGCGATCAAGAGTTCTAGCTTGTTTTCAAATGCAAACACTGCTTGTTGAAGGGATAAGACTGTATTTCCAACACCTTGCATTTTCACATTGAGCTGCTTCACATGTTCAGTCATGTCCATGAGATAGTAGAACTTCAGGAGCCACTCAGTGTTAGCTAACTCAGGATGCCTGACGTTTTCATTTTAAGAAAAGTCCAGATTTCGCTCAGACAAGCCACACAATGACTGAGCACCTTCCCTCTTAACAACCAACGCACATTGCTGTGCAGAAGCAGACCAGGATAATTATTCCCAACTTCATCCAGCAGTGTTTTAAACTGGCGATCATTTAAAGCTCAGGCAACAATAAAGTTGACCACCTGAATGACCAGCGACATCACCTCACCAAGCTGCTCAACACACACCTGAGCACAAAGAGCCTCCTGATGTAGGATGCAGTGAAAACTTAGGATGGGTCTCTTTTCATGTTCACAAAGAAGCGCTAAGAAGCCTCTGGTTTTCCCCACCATGCACGGAGCACCATCAGTACACACCGAAATAAGTTTACCCATTGGTAGATTATTTTCTTTAGCGAACTCAGTGAAAGTCTTGAATAAATTCTTCCCTCTTGTTGTCTCTTTCATAGGCAAAACAGCAAGACTTTCCTCACGTAGTGTGTCACCGACAGCATACCTTGCAACCACGCTTACATCTGTTGACTCATCCCAAACGAGAGAAAAGAATGGTGCTGCATTTATGTCCTTCACTTGTGTTGCCTCAATTTGATTTGCCGTCATGATGGTACGATCATGAACAGTTCTTGCCGACAGAGGCATGTCTTTTATTCATTTGATTATCTTGTCTTTATCCGAAAAGTTGTCAAAAAGTTCATTGGCAACATCCAGCATGAATGTTTTGGCATACTCCCCATCTGTGAATGGCTTTCTGTTTCTCACAATAGCTAAAGCACCAGCAAAGCTAGCCGAATTTCAGTCACCTTGTTGGGCCCAAACACGAAGTTGCTGCTGACTAGCTTGCACTTTGCATAGTAGCTCTTGACATGCTTTTTTCCTGCTGTCCCTTGCTGGATATTTAGATGCCAATGTAGTATGGCGTGTGTCGAAGTGCCGCTTTATATTTGACTGTTTCATTGGTGCAATTTTACCATTGCATATTAGACACGTTGCAGAACCTGCTCTCTTCACAAAGGTGAATTCCTCTGTCCATTCCTGCTGAAAAGTATGATACTTCTCACTTTTTTTTTTTGTAGCCATCTTCTTCATTAAAAGGATTTCTTTCTACAAATAGCTAGCTGACTACTTGATTAAAAGGAGGGAAGTTTACTTCCTGACTTCACAATGACCTGTGTACATTACGCATTATCCAATAAAAATTTGGTGTTGTCCTGGAGGACAGCTGTGATTGGCTCCAGCCACCCGCAGCCATGAACATGAGCGGTAGGAAATGAATGGATTGTAAGACATGAGAATGTTTTATATTTTTAATCTTATTATTATTTTTATTAAAGATTGTCTGTGAGTCAAATGTAGCTCTGAGGAGCCACATCTGGCTCGTGAGCCATAAGTTCCCGACCCCTGGTCTAGAGGAATGAGGAGAATTTTGCAAGGGAACCCTAGAAAAGTACAGCAGTGTAGTTTGTGGTTTAAAAGTTAAGGCTTTGGGTCTGACCAGGTGGTGGCACAGTGGACTGGGATGCACAAGACCCAGGTTTGAGACTTCGAGGTCGCCAGCTTGAATGCAAGCCCATCTGGCTTGAGAAAAAGCTCACCAGCTTGGACCTGAGGTCGCTGGCTCCAGCAAGGGGTTGCTCAGTCTGCTGAAGGCCCGCGGTCAAGGCACATGTGAGAAAGCAATCAATGAACAACTAAGGTGTCTCAATGGCAACAAAATACTAATGATTAATGCTTCTCATCTCTCTCTGTTCCTGTCTGTCTGTCCCTATCTATTCCTCTCTGTGACTCTCTCTCTGTCCCTATAAAAAAAAACAAGTTAAGGCTTTGGGTCTGACAGGTGGTAGTGCAGTGGATAGAGCATTGACTTGGGATTCTGAAGCCCCAGGTTTATAATCCTGGGGTCAATGGCTTGAGTGTGCGTTCATCAATTTGAGTGCAAGTTTGTTGGCTTGAGCATGAGATCATTGACATGATCCCCTAATTGCTGGCCTGAGCCCAGTTGTTGCTGGCCTTAGCCCAAAGGTCGCTGGCTTGAGCCCAAAGGTCACTGGCTTGAAGCCCAAGGTGGCTGGCTTGAGCAAAGGGTCACTGGCTTGGCTGGAGCTCTGTGGTCAAGGCACATATAAGAAGCAATCAATGAACAACTAAAGTGATGCAACTATGAGTTGATGCATCTCATCTCTCCCTTCCTGTCTTCCTCTCTCTCACTCTTACTGGACAAAACAAAAAAGTTAAGGTTGTGGGGTCAGCAAACCTCAGTTCTAAGCAGAGTCATTCACCTTCTTAGCTGTTTGACTTGTCAGTCTCAGCTTCTTCATCTGTATGGTGGACGAGAGGATGGTTGAGACCAGGCTTGTTGTAAAGATTCAGTGAGGTGGATACACATGAGGGAGTTAGCTGAAGCTGAACTCCTGGAAGTTTCAATAAATATAAGCCACGATTGTTACTATGATGATGATGATGATGATGATGATTTTTCTGTCTTATTATATGTAAATTTTTGTACAATGACACAAGTCCATAGAAGCCAGTAGAAGCTTGTCATGTTCCATGTCATGGAGCTAGTGTGGACTTGAGGGTGAAGAGTTTAAGTTCCACATGGTTGGGAAGTTACAAAGGAGGGACTGCCTGCTGATTCTAGAATGCTCTAGAGCAGTGGTTCTTAACCTGTTTTGAGGTACTGAACCCACCAGTTTCATATGCGCATTCACCGAACCCTTCTTTAGTGATAAATAAAATATGATTTTTTTCCCTCAAATTCAAGACATAGGTATCTGTTTTTTTACTGGTGCACAAAAGGAGCCGTGCATGAACATCACCTTGCTCAAAGAACAAAACCAACAAAGTGCATGAACTCACAACAAATTACGGTATTACTTTATTCTGGCCTCCGCGGAGGAGGCTTCTCCGAACCACTTAGACCGACTCATCGAACCCCTAGGGTTCGATAGAACCCAGGTTAAGAACCACTGCTCTAGAGGCTGGAGGTTTTGGAGAAGTTGCCCAATCTTCTAGGCACTTAGTGAGGGTCAGGCAAGAATACAGGCCGTTCGGAATGTAAAAAAGACTGTGATTAGTTTCTGTAAAAGGGTGCAAATGAGTTATGAGAGCATGCAAGTAGGAATGATCAATTTCACTTTAAATGCCAGAAAGAGGTGACATTAATATGCATCTTTTAAAAAGCGATTATAAAAATGAATCAAAAGCTGTTTCTTTAAAAAAAATTATTGATTTTTAGTGAGAAAGAGAAAGAGAGAGAGAAAGGGAAAGAGAGGTAGAGAGACATCAATTTATTCTTCTACTTACTTATGCATTTATTGGTTGATTTTTGTATCTGCCCTGACAAGGGATTGAACTCACAACCTTGGTGTATCGGGACAATGCTCTAACCAGCTGAGGTACCCAGGAAGTGTGCAAAAGCCATCCTGATTCCAGAAGCACCACCACTTTCTTGGCACTTTGTTTAGCCTTTGTAAACCTTAGCATTCTTTTTCATTTTTATTGAATTTATTGGGGTGACATTGGCTAATGAAATTATATAGGTTTCAGGTGTCCAATTCTGTAGCACACCACCTGTATATTGTATTGCATGATTGCATGCTCACCACCTCAAGTCAAGTCTCAATGGCTTCCACCACCATTTATTCCCCTTTACCTTCTTCTACCTCCCCATCCCCTTTTCCTTTGGTAATCACCACACTGATGCCTGTGTCTATGAGGTGTTTTTTCTTCTTAACCCGTCACCATGTTCACCCAGCCCCACAAGCCCTCTCCCCTTCCGACAGCTGTCAGATTGTTCTCTATCCTGAGTCTGTTTTTTTCTTTTTTTTTTTTTTTTTTTTTTTGTGTGTGTGACAGAAACAGAGAGAGAGAGAAAGAGACAGAGAGAAGGACAGATAGGTACAGACAGGAAAGGAGAGATATGAGAAGCATCAATTCTTCATTGTGGCTCTTTAGTTGTTCATTGATTGCTTTCTCATATGTGCCTTGATGGGGAGGGGAGGGCTATAGCAGAGTAAATGAGCCCGTGTTTAAGCCAGCAACCTTGGGCTTCAAGCCAGCGACAGTAGGGTCATGTCTATAATCCCACACTCAATCCAGTGACCCTGTGCTCAAGCTGGTGAGTTGTGCTCAAGCCAGATGAACCTGTGCTCAAGCGGGCGACCTCAGTCCTCTGCATCCCAGTTCGATCCTCTATCCACGGTGCCACTGCCTGGTCAGGCTTTGTTAGTTTATTTTGTTCATAAGAATAATCCAGTGCCGATTGTGGGGTTAATGGAAGACAATCCAGGTAAAGGCGCTCACCCAGCACATCCCCAGGGATCTGATTCAGCAAACACTTCTATGTATGATTATTATTTCAGGCTATTTCATACGGTACAAAGCACTTTGTTATAGGTTATCTCCTGTGATCTTTATGACATTTTTGTGACCCTGCTCAACATCTTGATTTCCAGCAGCTAGCGGGCTTCACATCTAATCTCCTGCAGTCATTTAAAACACGCTTTGGAGAATTTTGTTAGCATACTCGTCTTCTTAAGTTCATCACCCATCCACACGAGTGTGCAGTGGACAGCGCTTACCTGAGTTACATCCCCGGGTTCTCCGCCAGAGATTTTGAGCTACAAGCTGCTGACCTGAAGGCCTCAGACATGTTTGTGAATAAGTTCAAGTTACTTAATGAAGATTTGGAAAGACTTGCACGACAGCAAGCAGAGTTGGCGAGGAAACACAAGTGGGGAGAAATGAAAAAACTTCAACCCACGGACCAGCTGATTGTCAAAACTTGGAATGTATTTCCCATCACATACCACACAATGCAGTGTGTTGAGTATTGCTGTAATGACAATGTTTGGCTCTATGTATGCATGTGAGCAGTCATTTTCACATCTAAAGAATGTTAAGAGCAAACTACGATCACATTTAACAGATGGAAGTCTCAATGCCTGCATGAAGCTTAACCTCCCACGTATCAACCAGACTACGAAGACATCAGCAAAACCATGCAGCACCAGAAGTCGCATTAATGGTAAGAAGTACTTTATTCATCATTGGTTAGCAACAGCATAAGAACGTTATTAAAAAGAATTCAGAGACTTATTGTACTTTAAAAGTGTTGGTCTTCACAGAACAAGTGCTGGCGAGGATGCGGAGAAAAGGGAACCCTCCTGCACTGCTGGTGGGAATGCAGACTGGTGCAGTCACTGTGGAAAACAGTATGGATATTCCTCAAAAAATTAAAAATTGAACTACCTTTTGACCCAGCTATCCCACTTTTAGGAATATACCCTAAGAACACTATAGCACTGTTCGAAAAGAAGAAATGCGCCCCTATGTTCATGGCAGCATTGTTCACAATAGCGAAGATCTGGAAACAACCCAAGTGCCGGTCAGAGGACGAGTGGATTAAAAAGCTATGGTACATATATACTATGGAATACTACTCAGCCATAAGAAATGATGACATCAGATCATTTACAACAAAATGAATGGACCTTGATAATATTATACGGAGTGAAATAAGTAAATCAGAAAAAAACTGAAAACAGCATGATTTCATACATAGATGGGACATAAAAGTGAGACTATGAGACATGGACAGGAGTGTGGTGGTTACGGGGTGGGGGAAGGGAGAAGCGAGTGGGAGAGGGGGGAGGGGAGGGGCACAAAGAAAACCAGATAGAAGGTGACAGAGGACAATTTGACTTGGGTTGATGGGTATGCAACATAATTGAATGATAAGATAACCTGGAGATGTTTTCTTTGAACATATGTACCCTGATTTATTAATGTCACCCCATTAAAATTAATAAAAGAAAGAAAAAAAAGTGTTGGTCTTACATAAAATGCACAAATTACTTGTATTTAGTGTTAAACATATTGTATGGCTCTCACGGAATTACACTTTAAAATATGTAGTGTTCATGGCTCTCTCAGCCAAAGAGGTTCCTGACCCCTGACCTACCTCATGGGTTGTTGTTAGAGGTAAATTTGATCCCAAGCAAAACACTAAAAATGTGCTTGGCATATGGGAGTCAGTAAGCATTTGTTGCCAATCATTTCGTATTTCTGGCTCTCCCTGTTCTCTTCTGTAGAGTAAAGGTCATCATTGACCGAGAGAGTTTTTGTCAGACTTAAATGGAGTCAAGCACGTAAAACGCCCGGCACGAAATGGTACCTAAATAGAAGTAATCGAATTCGTCTCCTTTTTTTATTTTTTTACCTCTTGTTCTGGATACTTACTTTCCCTAGGAAAGCAAGTCCTTTCTTGGGTTTCGTCTTCCCCCGCCCTGCCACTGCCCACACATGAAGCACCTTTGCTGCTTCCGGTGTCGGAGCCTGGACCCCTTTCCGCTCACGTCCTCCAGTTAGACCGGTGCCAACTGGCCTGGGCGCTTCTGCAATCTTGGTGCCTTTCACATTCATTTCACACCTGCACTTCACCTTGAAAATATGCTAATTGCCACAGGGGCCTGAGACTGTGCGAAACGGGTTGGCGGGGGTCTGTGGCTTGCTAGGAGTAATCGCAAATTTAATTCCCTTTGAGTAGAGGTCCAAAATCCTGGCCACTCTCTTCAGCCCAGAAGAAATTAGAATCTCTCAACTCAAGCGAAATGAACCAAATGAAAGAAGAAAAGATTTCATTCTGAAGAATAAAAAAGAAATAAGTGCTCCAAAACGTCATCACTTTAAAATCTTTCAGAAAAGATTTTGGTTTGGAAAAGGTGTTTTTCATCCCATTTATTTCCATTAGGCAATTCTTTTTCTTCAGGATGAATAATTCTATATAAAGAAACTGACCCAAGTTTATTTTTCAGAGTAAATAAAAAAAGTATTAAAAAATAAGTAAACAAAAAGTTGTAGGCAAAGATCCATTTTTTTATTATTAATATGGAAGGAGCACTGGCCTCAGCAGTAGCATGCATGAGAAAGAAATCCTACAATTTAAACACTGCTTTATTCAGGTATGTTTTATGCATCACAAAATCGGTCCATTTCAAGAGGATGGTTTCATGATTTTATTATTTTCATTCCCTCAACCCAATTCCTCATGTCCAGTTACAATCAATCCCCATTTCTAACAGCAGCCCCTAGCAACCATTAATTAATTTTCTATCTGTATGAATTTGCCTTTTCTGGACTTTTTATATACAGCATATGGAATTTCACAATACGTGGTCTCTTGCGTCTGGCTTATTTCACTCAGCATTGGATTTTTTATTTTATTTTTTATTTTATTTTATTTTATTTTTTTACAATGACAGAGAGAGTCAGAGAGAGGGATAGATAGGGACAGACAGACAGGAATAGAGAGAGATGAGAAGCATCAATCATTAGTTTTTCATTGCAACACCTCAAGTTGTTCATTGATTGCTTTCTCACATGTGCCTTGACCGCGAGTCTTCAGCAGACCGAGCAACCCCTTGCTGGAGCCAGCGACCTTGGGTCCAAGCTGGTGAGCTTTTGCTCAAGCCAGATGGGCCCACACTCAAGCTGGCGACCTTGAGGTCTCGAACCTGGGTCTTCTGCATCGCAGTCTGACGCTCTATCCACTGCACCACTGCCTGGTCAGGCTCAGCATTGGATTTTGAGGTCCATCATGATGTGGCACAGGTCAGTAGTTCATTCCTTTTTCATTGCTGAGTAGAATTCCATTGTAGCAACTTACCACACTTTGTCTATCAATACGCCAGGTGATGGATATTTGTGTTACTTTCAGTTTTTCCTAGCGTGATGTAATGTAATTTCTAGAAGTCAAGATGTGTTACCAATCTGGGGCTCTGTTGGCTCTTTCCCCCAAGCTCAAACAACACCCTAGGTTTGGGAACGGAGTGGAAAAGCATCGCCCATTATTACCAATGCCGCCCAAGACATCCATCTTCTTCAGCTCTCTTTGTTCAACTCTGCGTAACATTTCTGCTTCGGAAGGTGAGCAACTCTTTCTGCATTTTTGGAGCCTAATTTCGGTTCATATCTCAAGAGCCACAGATTGTTTTGAATGGGCCGTGAGGAGGGAGGACTGCTCAGTGTTCCATGGTGTGCCTCGGAGAGTGAGTGTTCAGGTCGGACTTCCCACTCACACTCTGCGAAATGTCCCTCTCTGTCAAAACCGCCTTCCCAGCCCAACTGAGGCAATGCATCAAACGTAAGCAGATGAGTGGCTCTCAGCTTAAAATGATACATTCTGTTCATTCTCACCCATGTTTTTAATATAAATGTGAAGCTATCAAGAAAAGTGTTAAGAACTCAGTAGGTTGTACTTTCATGGTGTATGCTTTGCTGAAACAACATTATCTAACTCACCCGGGACGGTTTTAGAATAGCACTGGAGCCTCAAATGGCTCCAAAGGCTTTCAGGTGACAAAGTGATATATTTATCTCTGCATCTGTATCTATCTATCTATCTATCTATCTATCTATCTATCTATCTATCTATCTATCTATCTATCATCTATCTATCTATCATCTATCTATCTATCTATCTAGGCAGAGAAGGGGGAGAGGGT
Organism: Rhynchonycteris naso; assembly: GCA_037038555.1. Lineage (NCBI taxonomy): Eukaryota > Metazoa > Chordata > Mammalia > Chiroptera > Emballonuridae > Rhynchonycteris > Rhynchonycteris naso. The sequence continues at coordinate 10,348,993 of CM073001.1, forward strand.
GGGGAGGGAAGGAACACTGCTGTCAAAGAAAGTGGGAACTAGAAATGGATCCATCCGCCGACACGTTTACTTCACTGCCTGCATTTGATGGAGTCCATTTATTTCCAAGCAGACAACCTTGCTCGAGTGCCGGTTGCATGCCGAATTCCGAACTGTTAGCTGGAGACTGCAGAGATAAAAACGCTCATTCCTTTGAACACCAGCTACGTTTACTGAGTAGCAGTTTTGTGCAATGTACTGTATGTGCTAGCATTCGAAAGCGGAAAGCAACTTGCTGCCTGTTATTGTGAAGCTCACAGCCAATTGGGGATGAAAATAAAGAAAAGAAAGGCCTCGCCAGCTGACTCAGTGGGTAGAGCGTTGCCCCAGTATGCCAGAGATCACGGGCTATTGAGAGGTGGTATAATGAGAAGGTGCTGTTGAAGCTGAGTCCTTAAGGACAGGAGGGGACAGATGGAAGGACTGTTCCAGGACGAGGTACCAGTAGGGGCACAGGGAAGTGGAGAGAGCTTGCTTCTTGCCCACATGGAAGACAGACACCGCACCATGTTTAAATTCTGGTTTCTATTTTGGAAAGTACTGTGTATAGAGTGTAGTAGGTGCTATGTGGACAAGAAGAAGTAGCCCTGAACAGACCTTTGTATGTAGAAGTAGAAAAGTGAGAGTTTAATGACCGAATGGGTGAATGAATTCATGGTGGATGAGCAGACGGACAGATGACTGACTGACCAAGAGACTGATAGAATGTGTGGATGCATAAGGGAAAAGCAGCCCTTTCTGCTAGGCGGATAGAGGAGAACTCCTTAATCCCAGAATTGCGGGGGAGAAGGCATACCGGGCAGACGGCAAGGGAGGGAGCCAAGAGGGCTGAGAATGTTTTCCAACCTCACAATTGTTTCCCTTCAGGGCTAGCGCTGAGCGGCTTCTTGCATTCTAATTTAGGCATAAAATGAGAGCCCCCTCCACCTCGGTAACAGATGCCTGGCGGGCAAAGGGAAATTAATTAACTGGCACGAATGGCCTGCAGGTCAGATTTTCCACATAAGTGCTGCATAAAACAGGTCTATCTTTTAAGATTGGATTCATCTTGAGAAAGTCGGGAGGCAGGATATGTGTATCCAGAGTAATTCAATGAAAATTATCTTCATCAACCAAGCCATTTATACTTACACACACACACACACACACACACACACACACACACACACTTGTTGACTTTTATTTATTTATTATTTTAGATTTAACATAATTTTGTGTGAGAAAATCAATGCGAGACAGTGGACATTATCTCTAGTGCTGCTGGATTGCTTAGCTCTGGGTTGGGACGTCCTCCTGTGTCGTGCTACAAGGCAGCCGTGACAACTGTGTGCATCACATGATAGCCATCATGGGCCAAGAGCATATAGATTATCGATGTTAAGAGAAATCACTGTACCACGAATAGCTGGCCAGTTTCCAACAAGATGGAGTCTGTACGTCTAGGGAATGAACAAGGGTAGTCTTGGAAGCCTGAACTTTTTTGGTTTCCCTCCAGAATTACTCTTGTTCTAGGAGGAAATGAATACATTCCATCAACACAGGGACCTCAGAGTGCAAATGCAATCTCCCACAGCATAAGCAGCAACTTCAGGAAAGAATACATAAGCTCCCCACTCAGGGCCCAATACAATCCTTTTTATTTTCCCCAAGCACATTAATAAAACTGACACGTGGAACATTTGCTTGAGTGGCAAAGTGGGGCATTCCAGGCTCTAACCTTTGTTTAAATCATTCTCCTATTATACTTTATCCTTTCAGATCAAAATGAAATTAACAGACCCAGAGGTCACAGAGAGGCAGTTGCCATAGAAGGCCACAGCCCCAAATGACTTTAATAAGTCTTCTGTAAGCGGAGAGCAATCGCAAAGATAAAAACGGTCATCCACCAGGTGGAAGCCTCTGGGCGGACTGTGCCAGTGCCCGGTCCTGACTGCAGGGAACGGATAGAGGTGGGAAGTGAGGTCAGAGCCTGGAGATCAAGCTTCTACTCCTTCGCACATCCATTGCCCTCTAAACCCCATTTCCTTTCTCCTGGGTTTCACACCCTCCCCTCAACGGATTCTGTTGGGTTTTCAAAACACAGTATGGCATCTCTTCCTGTGCAAAATGTTCCTGGGCCCTCTCCTCTCTGTTCCCAAAGCTGGGGTCCCTTTTCTTCCCAATTGGGGTGTCTTACACTTTTCACTATCAGAAACTTCTATCAATTGAAATTATTTTGTTAGTCTCCCTTCCAGGCTCTGTGAAGCTCAAAAGTGGGGTCTGATTTTGCTGATGATTTGTTTTTCCTTTGTAGCTCTTCACATTGTAGGTGCTCACTGGATTAATAAATATATAGGGACATCCAGAAATTCCTCCCCAATGTCTTCCCCATTCTAGGAATTGTCACAGGATCTCAGCCGGTTTTCTTCCTTCTTGTTTTCACGTAGTCTACACTAATTTTGCTCTGAATTTGATAGTAATTCAACTAATGTCCTCTGGAAGTTTTTGTCAGTCTTCCCATCCTCATTCCTGGACTAGAGTGTGGTGACCATCTCCTGGGACACCCTTAGTCTGGTCATGCAAACATTGTTGAATCTTGGTGGCCCAGACCTTCTTGGTGATTTCTTAAATTAAAAGATATTTTCTTTTTTCTGTTCCTCTCTATTGTTTTTCTCCATTAAAAATGAAGCTGTGACCCTGGCTGGGTAGCTCAGTTGCTTAGAGTATCGTCCTGATACACCAAGGTTATGGGTTTGGTCCCTGGTCAGGGCAGATGCAATAATCAACCAATGAATGTACAACTCAGTGGAACAACAAATTGATGTCTCTTTTGTTCTCTCTCTCTCTCTCTTTCCCTCTCTCTTTAAAATCAATTTAAAAAAATGAAGCTGTGCATCTCTTGAAAGAAAAAATGTAGTTTCCCCTTTCTCCCCATGCGGGCCAACCCTTGTTACCGCCTGTCTCTTTGATACCAGCCGTTCCAGCAGGTCTGAGGTGATACTGCACTGTGGTTTTTTTCGTTTTCCTTGGATGATTAATGTGTGGAGCACCTCCTTGTGTGTTTGTTGGCCATTTGTGTGTCCTCCAGGCTTTTCAGCTCCCTCCTCATTTGCTGTCACGTAGCTGATTTTCTGACTTGAATGTTTAGTTTTGAATTAACACACCCTTTTAAAGTGATGATCTTCTGTAGAATACCTTTAACCTGAGACTTTAAGGACTTGCAAAGAAGTGATTTTAATAATTTTATTATCATTTTTAAAGATTTTATTAATTGATTTTTAGAGAGAGAAGGAGAGAGATTGTAGTTGCTTCACTGTAGTTGTTCATTGATTGCTTCTCATAGGTGCCTTGACTGGGCAAGCCCTGGGTTTCAAACCAGCGACATCAGCATTCCAGGTTGACGCTCCATCCACTGGGCCACCACAAACCAGGCTTAATAATTTTATTTTAAAAAATACATAATTTATGATGCCTTTAAGAAAGACTAATGAAAAATATCTAATTTTCCCCCATGGTTTTGCTTTATTATTTAGTTACAATTTTCCACATTAAGGGAGCAGTTTCACCCTAAATTTGTTAGGTTTAATGAGTTGCCTTCAAGGACTGTTCTGTTTAAGCTTTCTGGTTGAAAATACATTTTCTTACAGGCCATGTTTTTAAGAAATCATTGATTTAGAGCAAACTGAAGAATAAAGTTTTAAAAATTTTTTTCTGAAGTGAGAAGTGGGGAGGAAGATAGACAGACTCCTGCATGAGCCCAACCAGTATCCACCTGGCATGCCCACCAGGGGGCGATGCTCTTCCCATCTGGGGCATTGCTCCTTTGCAACCAGAGCCATTCTAGTGCCTGAGGTTGGAGGCCATGGAGCCATCCTCAGCGCCCAAGCCAACTTTGCTCCAATGGAGCCTTGGCTGCGGGAGGAGAAGAGAGACAGAGAGGAAGGAGAGGGGGAAGGGTGGAGAAACAGATGGGTGCTTCTCCTGTGTGCCCTGGCCGGGAATTGAACCTGCGACTTCCACATGCCGGCTGACGCTCTACTGCTGAGCTATCCGGCTAGGATCTAAGAATGAAGTTTTTCCCCATAACTTACCTCCCGTACAATCAAGCAGCTAAACCTCTTATCAGGTGGGATCAATCTATCAATTGATCAATCGATGTCATTTATCTATCATCAACCGTTCGTTTATGATTGTAAAGTTTGGGTTAATACAATCCGGCATATGTGTCATCGTTAGTTGATTATTTTCATGGGTGATGTGATTTGAGATAAATGCAAAAGAAAGTCTGGTTTACTTCAAGCAAAGAGTTCATAGGATAATGGGTGTGTGTGTTGCCGTGGAAACACACTGAGTGTGATTAATGATGAATGAGTGCTTGGCTAGGTGTATCCTTTCCTCAGGTTGGCTCCACAGGCACGCCTGCCTAAGTTCTAATGAAGCTTGAAATGAACATGGCTCCATTAGTTTAATTTCTGGTTTCTGCTGGCATCCTAGCACACTGTCCTGTCCATCTTAAACCAGGGGCCAGTACATTTCTGGCAATGTCTCTTATTGCTGGGGAACTTTGTCAAGAGAAAAATTAACAGCCATATAGTTATTCTTTTTTTTCAGTCTGGTCTACTGATTGTGGTTAAGTAAAATGAGCATGTGTGTGTGTGTGTGTGTACACAAGCACATGATGGTTCTTAGAGCAGCTAAGAAATATTAAGTTGCTGATGATAATGATGACAGATAGTCTCTGCGTAGTATATGTAAGGGTTCATAAATCATGCTCATGTACATTGCATGCATATTTCAGTCCTAACTGTAACTCTGAGAGGTACACATGATTATACCTATTTTACAAATGAAGGAACTGAGCCTCAAAGAAGTGAAGCGAGTTTAAAAAGATCTTACAGCTTATCAGAGAACATAAACCTATAAGGTGTGACTGTATTTCCATATTGTTACGAATTCACATTACTTCTGTTTCTGGATGCATCTTTGTGCTTGCAAAGTATATTTAACTAGGCATTCTATGATTTTGGATGGCTGATTGTCATAAAGTATGAAATTGGATAATTCTTTTTCTCTTAATAAGAGGAAAGAAGGAAAATGTTTTTGAGTGCTTATAAGATGTTAGGCAATAGTTATTTTTACATATATGATCTCACTTGAGCTTCATAATAACAGTGTTTTCATTTTTACAAAACTAGGAGATTTTTGTGAAATCCACTTTTCTGGAGTGAACTTCTAAATGTTTTCAAAGACAGTTAAGAGGAAAGAACAGGCTGTTGTGGGAGACTATTTGTCATTTCTAATATAGGTCATTTTATTTCTATTAAGTCATTTTACCCCCTCAATCCTTTAAGGTAGGAAGCACAGGTCATAATATCCCCGACTTTAGTGAAGGGGAATGCACTTTTTTTCTTAAAATTTTAATTTAATTTATTGTGTTTACATAGATTCTAGTGTCCCCCCAAATGTACTCCCCCTTGTGTTCCCCTCAACATCCAAGGGGAATGAAGTATTAAAGATATAATATACCTTTCAGAGTTCTTGATTGCAGGTAATGTGAACCAACTCCGGCTAACTTAGAAAAACATGATAACTTTTTGGCAAGAACCCTGCCTCTTACTATGACTCACAAAAGGAGAGTCTTCTCCAATACAAAAGGGGTTCTGTTCTCTATCTATGTTGGGCATCATAGATAGAAGTGTTTTTTATTTAAACTTAATTAAATTGATCAGGGTGACATTGGTTAATAAAATTATATAGGTTTCAAGTATCCATTTCTACGATACCTCACCTGTGAGTTGCATTATGTGCCCACAACCCAAAGTCAAGTTTTCTTCCATAGAAAAGAGTGTCTTTGATGCTCAACTATCCCATTTAACATAAACTGTGAAGGTGCTGGCTGTTAAGGGTCTGTGTCTGCTTTCTATTTCTAAAATGTAGCTTTTAAAGTTGTGGTAAAGGCAAAGAAATAAAACATACCTTCCTTAATCTTCCTTCAAGCTTCCCTTGAGGACTGCAGTGCTGGGTGGGCGGGCAGCACTTGAAGCTACCAGTCGGGTGGGAGCAGGTCCCAAGGGGCCATATTGTTTTGGTAGGCAGTCAGACACTAGGTTGGGGAGGTGATTAAATGCAGAGATGGGGTTAGATCAGGGGTCAGGAACCTATGGCTTGCGAGCCAGGTATGGCTCTTTTGATGGCTGCATCTGGCTCGCAGACAAATTTTTAATAATAATAAATTTAAAAATATAAAACATTCTCATGTATTACAATCCATTCATTTCCTACTGCTCATGTTCATGGTTGTGGGTGGCTGGAGCCAATCACAGCTGTCCTCCGGGACAACACCAAATTTTTATTGGATAATGCATAACGTACACGGGTCATTGTGAGGTCAGGAAGTAAACTTCCCTCCTTTTAATCAAGTAGTCAGCTAGCTAATTGCAGAAACCCTTTTGACAAAGAAGATGGCTAAAAGGAAAAAAGATGAGTAGTATCGTACTTTTCAGCAGGAATGGACAGAGGAATTCGCCTTTGTGGAGAGAGCAGGTTCTGCAGTGTGTCTAATATGCAATGGTAAAATTGCATCGATGAAATGATCAAATATAAAGTGGCACTTTGACACACGCCACACTACATTTGCATCGAAATATCCAGCGGGGGACAGCAGGAAGAAAGCACGTCAAGAGCTATTGTGCAGAGTGCAGCTAGTCAGCAGCAACTCCGTATTTGGACCCAACAAGGTGACTGGAATTCGGCTAGCTTTGCTGGTGCTTTAGCTATTGTGAGAAACAGAAAGCCATTCACAGATGGGGAGTATGCCAAATCATTCATGCTTGATGTTGCCAATGAACTTTTTGACGACTTTTCGGATAAAGACAAGATAATCAAATGAATAAAAGACATGCCTCTGTCAGCAAGAACTGTTCACGATCGTACCATCATGATGGCAAATCAAACTGAGGCAACACAAGTGAAGGACATAAATGCAGCACCATTCTTTTCTCTCGTTTTGGATGAGTCAACGGACGTAAGCCATGTATCTTAGTTCAGCGTGATTGCAAGGTATGCTGTCGGTAACACACTACGTGAGGAAAGTCTTGCTGTTTTGCCTATGAAAGAGACAACAAGAGGGGAAGATTTATTCAAGTCCTTCACTGAGTTTGCTAAAGAAAAAATCTACTGATGGATAAATTTATTTCGGTGTGTACTCATGGTGCTCCGTGCATGGTGGAAAAATACAGAGGATTCGAAGCACTTCTTCATGAACATAAAAAGAGACCCATTCTAAGTTTTCACTGCATCCTACATCAGGAGGCGCTTTGTGCTCAGATGTGTGGCAAACAGCTTGGTGAGGTGATGTTGCTGGTCATTTGGGTGGTCAACTTTATTGTTGTCTGAGCTTTAAATCATTGCTAGTTTAAAACACTGTTGGATGAAGTTGGGAATAATTATCCTGGTCTGCTTCTGCACAGCAATGTGCGTTGGTTGTCAAGAGAGAAGGTGCTCAGCTGTTTTGTGGCTTGTCTGAGTGAGATCTGGACTTTTCTTGAAATGAAAAACATCGAGCATCCTGAGTTAGCTAACACTGAGTGGCTCCTGAAGTTCTACTATCTCATGGACATGACTGAACATCTGAACTAGCTCAATGTGAAAATGCAAGGCATTGGAAATACAGTCTTATCCTTTCAACAAGCAGTGTTTGCATTTAAAAACAAGCTAGAACTCTTCACCGCCAATATTGAAACAGGTCATTTACTACACTTTGAAAAACTGGGAGAGTGTAAAGATGCATGCAGAGCAAGTGACCCTGCTCAACATCTTGATCTCCAGCAGCTAGAGGGCTTCACATCTAATCTCCTGCAGTCATTTAAAGCGCGCTTTGGAGAATTTTATGAGCGCACTGGTCTTTTTAAGTTCATCACCCATTCACATGATTGTGCACGGGACAGCGCCAACCTGCGTTACAAATCCTCTGTCTCCGTCAGAGATTTTGAGCTACAAGCTGCTGACCTGAAGGCCTCGGACATGTGTGTGAATAAGTTCAAGTCACTGAATAAAGATTTGGAAAGACTTGCATGACAGCAAGCAGAGTTGGCGAGGAAACACAAGTGGGGAGAAATGAAAAAACTTCAACCCGCAGACCAGCTGATTGTCAAAACTTGGAACGCACTTCCCGTCACATACCACACACTGCAGCGTGAGTGTTGCTGTACTGACAATGTTTGTCTCTATGTACGCATGTGAGCAGTCTTTCTCACATCTAAAGAATGTTAAGACCAACCTACGATCACTTTTAACAGATGGAAGTCTCAACGCCTGCATGAAGCTTAACCTCACCACATATCTACCAGACTACAAAGCCATTAGCAAAACCGTACAGCACCAGAAGTCGCATTAATGGTAAGAAGTATTTTATTCATCATTGGTTAGCAACAGCATAAGAACGTTATTAAAAAGAATTCAGAGACTTATTGTACTTCAAAAGTGTTGGTCTTATATAAAATGCACAGATTTACTCGTATTTAGTGTTAAATGTATTGTATTGCTCTCACGGAGTTACATTTTAAAATATGTGGCATTCATGGCTCTCTCAGCCACAAAGGTTCCCGACCCCTGGGTTAGACTGTAACATCTCAAATGATTTGAATGGCCCCAAGGCCATTAATGACACAGAAGAGAAACCCTTCGTTCTGTTTTAGGAGACAGATCCTAGACACCTGAGTGTCTGCCAAAGATGAATAGGTATACATTGTAAATTGTGCTTATTTTGTTAAGAGTTCCAAAACTATTTGTTCTGGCACACCACAGAATCCTTCATTAATATTAGACATCGTCATTTAAATTTACTGCCGCAAACTTCACATATCAAATGTCTAGCCACTGGTGAATAATCAGCCAGTATCTAAACAGCAAGAACTAATATTTGATAATGACGATTTAAAATATGTGAACTATGTAATTTCTTAATCTAATCCCAATGCGATAAAATCAGAAACACATGTGTGTCCACAACACTTTGGTCACATTCTCAACACATTTCACATCCTTGGTTTCCCGCTTATTATTACAAAATAATCAGTTTGTCATATGACATATTATAAAATTGATACTGACCCTGCCTGCCTGTGAAAAACATATATTTTACTTTTTCTACCTGTTTCATCCTGTCTTCTATATCTTAGAACATTTGATTCATGAAATGCCAGCATAGATTTGCCATTATATCAATATTTTATAAGGTGTAGATACAATACTGTTGCCTTTTCCTTTTTTTATTTTTACCCTTTATTGAACTACCATTTTGACTGTCGAATGGGCTTACTGGAGCCTAAAGTTGAAGTATAAAACGTTTCTGATGAAATAATGTTTCAGTTTTTTTATATGGAGAACTATATAAAGGTATGAAAATAGGTACGATGTTTGATATCAACTGTGAACTGCACCTGCTTATAGCATATTCTCATCTGTGCTGGGATGCTGCTTTTGGCTTGTGAGATTCCGTGAAAGACTTTGCTTCTCTGTATCAGGGATATCGATCCACATCGTGGGAAAATGATAAACTACCTTATCCAAAGGAAACATCCTTGAATAGAGAAGAAGTGGGCTGTGATAATTTATGCTCACATTCCTGCCAATAATACAAATGTCCTCTTTTTTTGGTGGAAGCTGTCCCCAGAAAGTATGTGTTTCACGTGACAATGTTATGTGCCACGTTCAGATTGGCAGCCATCATCTTGTTAGGGTTGATTGTCACATGTTTGTAGCAGTAAAATAAATGAATTGGGGTTTCAACTTCTATGAAAAAGCACTTATACTGTGGAGGACAACTTTTTAATGGAGTGCAGGTGCTAAACAGACCTTGTACTAGGCTCTGAAATTAGTGGGTCACTGTATAACTTTCTAGTTTTCATAGCTTGGTAAGATTAATGCTTGCTTATATAGCAAATTCAATGGCTCATTTAATTTCATATGAATGTTTAAAGTTAAATTGCTTTTGGATTAAGGCTAAACTCATTATTCATTTTAATGTCTGAAAGAACTTTCATTTTTCTTTCATTTTATTTAATCAAGTGCATCATCATTAAGTAAAGGCTAAGGACCTAGATGGCTAAGAAGTAATGCAAAAAGGAAATTTATTAATTTACATCGAAAAGAGACTTATTTGGTATAAAATGTATTTAATTCTCTATCATGCTTACATACGGTTCTATTTCAGAAGACAATGAGATATTTATAGGCTTTTTGTCATGTCTTTATAGACCAAACGGAAGAGCTACCCGTTTGGCTATCTAACGTTCAAGATGTGTTCCCTGAGCAAAGATTATCACTGACCTTTCCTTTATACATTTTTCATTCATTCTCTTAGTCAACAAACATTCACTTAGAACCTACACTCTACAAGGCAGTGAGCAAGCACTGTGGAGTCTTTGCCAGTGAGCAATCCTCCTTGCCTGGTTGAAGGGACCCGCAAATCTAGCAGGGAACTTCACTTCAGAGGGCCGTAGAGTTCCGGTCCGCACACGAGGGTTTTTCCCTCAGTGATCTCTGAGATTGTCTTCAGTTCTCATGGTTATATCACCCTTTGGGTTATGGACAGTACGGGGGAAAATAAGTAACTGAATCATCAGAGTTACAACATGGGTCGTACTACTGTGATATCAATGATAACCATAAAGACAACTGTATTTATTAGTTTGCACACCCATTTGACATCTGTAAAGCATGTTGCCTTTCATTTTATCATTTCATGATGAGCTGGTAGCCATTATTATCTCCAGTTGGGATAACAGTTGTGACAAGCATTTCCAGGACTGTGCTGAGTCCCGTGGGGGCAGGGGTGTGTTGGTCTGTCATGGTCATTGCTCTGTCCGTATGGCCTATAACAGAGCTTGGCATGTAGTGGGCAACCAAAAACTATTTGTTAAGCAAATGAAGAAAATAACGAATGAGTGAAGCAGAGAGTGAAGGAATGCTCTTACTTTCTTTACTGTTCATGAATAACTGAATGCAGTAGCTATTTTATCCTCATTTTATAGACGATGACCCTGGAAGTTAGAGAGATTAAGTAACTTGCTCAGTGAAATGCGTGTAGGACGATATGGCTGCGTTAGGACCTCAGTCACTCTCTGCTCTCTTTCAGTCAACACAATGCAGAGATGTTGATTCTAAGGACAGCAGGTCACAGTGGTTCTCAATGCTGGCTAAGTATTTTAATTTTCTAGAGCCCTTTCTAAAACTCTCAATGTGTAGATCCTACCCCTGCCCAATTAAACCAGAGTTACCATAAGGCTGGGCTTATGTATTTTTTTTTTTTGTGCTTAATTTGTAACTTTATTAAAAGACCAAATAATACAACAATACAAAATCTTATTAGGAAAATGTTTTTAATAAAAATTTCAGATAATAGTTCTATACATACTTAACCTCCTGAAATCTGGAGTCCATTTAATTTTTTGGAAAAATTCAAAGTTACTTCAAGATTTGCTAAATCCTATAGAATATTGTACTTAATGGAATGTTTATGGTCCAAAGGAGGGTTGTTCTTAACGTGTTGTCTATGGGTCTCTGAGGACTCTCGGTAGGTTTCAATGAATTTGGAAATTCTATTGAAATTGCGTCAATATTTTGCATAAATTTAGCCACATATATACACATTCTTTAAGGGGTACATGTCACATCAAGGGTAAGAATTTCTTCTACAAGTACCTTAATGAGATAGTTTGTCCAAAACTGTACATTTCATATAAGAGGAACCTGAGTTTTCTATATTAGCTATAGTGTGTATCCAACATCTAGCATAAATATAAGAGGAAATTGATTCTCCTGTTTTATATACAAGTGCTCTTTTTTAATTTCATAATTTTGTAATTATAGTCTAGGTCATTAAGAAACAAACAAAACACTTTGAGCATCCATTCAACTCATTCATTCACTGATTTAGTGAAAAATTTTCAAGTGTCTACTATATATACACATCTCTAAGTTAGACAAACATACAATCTACCAAGTAAAACAGACATATATGTGGTTGCAGATTATAATCTTATAAAAAGGTAATAAAAGAAAGTAAACAAAAGTGTATACATATTTTTAAAGTTCTGATAAATTCAACAGAAAAATCCACAAATACCAATATTCAGAAAAAACAGAAAAACATTTTAAGAAGGTGTCCAGGGAGATGTCTGTGGGAAAGTCACCTGGGCTTAAGGACCTTCTTGAGAAAGATACATTTAAGCACAAAGTATGAGAAGAATAGCCAGGTTAAAAGTGAGAGAAAGATTTTTTAAACATAAGGAAGACTATAAGAAGAGTCTTTGAGAAGGTAAAGGTCTTTCTGGATGTTTTTGAGGAAGTGAATTGAATCTAGGCATGTTCGAGGTCATGATCTTAATAAGAAATGGGGAGAGTGGGATAACTCAATGGTGAAAACAGGCAGGTGTGCATCCTGGAGTCCTTGAGAGGTCTTGGACAAGCACTTCAAATTTTCGGGAACACTACCACATTAATTACAAACACAACTCATGTATTTATTGTAGCAACATTTTTCAAGTCGATGTTTCTCTGGCTTTTGAGGTGAGTAAAGAGAAAGCTGTCCAATCTCATGCATTTAGAGTGGTAAAGGTAGAATTCAAAGCCAGGTATTTCTAAGTTCAAATGATGGTTTGCTTTTGAGTTCTACACTGTGCTAAAATAAATATAGTGGCTTTTCTTTTTTGCCTAAAAAGTGAAATTTATCTATTATAAAAGAGGATATTTATTTAGCCACTTATTACTTGAAAATCCTGTTGGGCTTATGTATTTTTTAAACCTGTTGCCCTCCCCCCATTTCCTTCCCTTTCTCCCTTTCCCCTTCCTTCCCTCCCTCATTCCCTTACTTCCTACCTTTCACTAGCCTATACTGTGCAAATCTGGGAGGAAAGACACATAAAAGCTTGCCCTCGAAGCATTTATAGTTTAGTGCAATTCCTACTGAGTAGTCAAATACTTTGGGGATTCTTACAAATGCGATCCCCAGTAACATCAGCATCCCCTGGGCACTTGTTATAAAGGCCTATTGCTCCGATCCTCTCCAAAACAATTGAATCAGACACTTTGGGGCAGACACTTAGTGACCTGTCATTCGACTAGCTCTCCTGGTGTGCGCTGACATTTGAGAATCTCTGATAAAAGGAGACAGCTTCGTGTTGGGTGCTGAGGAGGTGGGAGCACGGCCCATGTCCACGCTGGTCTAAGATTCCAGGGTTAAAGCTGAAGCACACTGGCTTCCAGCTGTGCGGTGGGAGATGAGGGTGCAAGTGGGAACAGAGGCTGGCCCGAAGGGGGGCTCTGCACCACTTGCACCTGCTCCCATGTGACAGGGGAGGAGCCAGGCTCCGTTCACAGGAGCTGCAAAGCAAACATGTCCGTGTCTGTGGCGGGACTGAATGTGGCTTTAGAAATAGGTCTCAAGCAACGGGGAGGATTAGCTTTGAAGCAGGATAGAATCAAGGTACGGCTGTGGACACCACTTAGGAAGTTGGTTATGAAGTGGCAAGCTCTGCATTTCCTGAATGCTGATTTTTCTTTAACAGAGAAAATGTTTTTTGTGATGTTTCTTATGAGAATTTAAATATTTGAAAATCTTTGCTTTTCCCACATAAAGAGTGTCACAACGTGGTCCCCCCCACACTTAGAGAAACATAATGAGTTATTCAGGGTCTTTCCTAGGTTGGGGGAGAAATCCACCTGTCTGAAATGCTCATAGACTTGATTAGATGACATTTGTCACCCGTATCAGTCACAGGTAACTCCCGATGAGAATCATATTTTCCTGTAGGTAGTGGAACCGAGCCGTGTTCTGAATTTCATGGGGTGTTGAAGAGGTTTGCAGAAGTGTCATACCGAAGGGGCTGTTGTCAAGATAATCAGACTTTTTGAGCATCTTTTTTTAAATTTTATTTTTTTATTTTTTTTACAGGGACAGAGAGAGAGTCAGAGAGAGGGATAGATAGGGACAGACAGACAAGAACGGAGAGAGGTGTGAAGCATCAATCATTAGTTTTTTATTGCTGTTGCGACACCATAGTTGTTCATTGATTGCTTTCTCACATGTGCCTTGACCGCGGGCCTTCAGCAGACCGAGCCACCCCTTGCTGGAGCCAGCGACCTTGGGTCCAAGCTGGCGAGCTTTTTGCTCAAGCCAGATGGGCCCCCACTCAAGCTGGCGAGCTTGGGGTCTCGAACCTGGGTCTTCTGCATCCCAGTCCGACGCTCTATCCACTGCGCCACCGCCTGGTCAGGCAATCAGACTTTTTGCAGTCACTTTTTCCTGCATTTCTTTATTTTGAAATTTTCTAAATGGGTATGTGAACTAGCAAGAAGAGAGGACACATTTGTGTACTATTAGATCATTTCTAGTCAAAGTGGAATAGAACTATCCTTTCACTCATAAGTGCCTGTGAGTGCTTTGTCTTTTTTGTTAACCCTTTACTCTGTTTGTGTACAACTCTTGAATTGTGCATACATAATGAACCAAGTTTTTCCTGCCAAAATTTTGTCTTTGTACACCAAACTACTTAGACTATGCACAGGGGACTTTACATCTGGCTGAAAATACCTTTTGATATAGAAAGCTTTGCATCTTCTATAAAGCCTTCTTCTGAGCACAACATTGTTTATTGTGTTGGAGAGGAGACCTCCAAGGTTTTGCTCTTGGCACAGCCAGTGAGAAGGTTGAGCTTAAATCGTGGTATGTGAGAAAGTATTTGAGAGACAGTGAGATTTCATGCAAACCCAGCTTCCTCTCTAGGCAACTGCGGGGGAGCTTCCGAATCTCTTAGATGGTGGTGATGCCGGCCTCAAACAGATTTGGTGCTATTAAATGGAGTAACATATGCAAAGTGCTTTTGTTCAGTGTTAATAAGCTCTTCCTAAACGTTAGTTTAAAGTAGGGGTAGTCAACCTTTTTATACCTACCGCCCACTTTTATATCTGTTAGTAGTAAAATTTTCTAACCACCCACTGGTTCCACAGTCATGGTGATTTATAAAGTAGGAAAGTAACATTACTTTATAAAATTTATAATGCAGAGTTACAGCAAGTTAAAGCATATAATAATAATTACTTACCAAGTACTTTATGTCGGATTTTCGCTAAGTTTGGCAGAATAAATCTTTATAAAACAACTTACTAAAGTTAAATCTATCTTTTTATTTATACTTTGGTTGCTCTGCTACCGCCCACCATGAAAGCTGGAACGCCCACTAGTGGGCGGTAGGGACCAGGTGGACTACCACTGGTGGGTGAAAGGTAGCAAGGTGGAGTGAGAGGGGGTTTGGGAAAGTTGACTTGATCCATGTACATTTAAAAAAATTAAAAAGTATTGATTTCAAAATTTCTCCAAAGAGGACATACAGATGGCCAATAGGCATATGAAAAAATGCTCAACATCACTAATCATTAGAGAAATGCAAATTAAAACCACAATGAGATATCACCTCACACCAGTCAGAATGGCGCTTATCAGCAAAGCAACACAGAATAAGTGCTGGCGAGGATGTGGAGAAAAGGGAACCCTTCTGCACTGCTGGTGGGAATGCAGACTGGTGCAGCCACTGTGGAAAACAGTTTGGAGATTCCTCAGAAAATTAAAAATCGAACTGCCTTTTGACCCAGCTATCCCACTTTTAGGAATATACCCTAAGAACACCATAGCACTGTTCGAAAAGAAGAAATGCGCCCCCATGTTCGTGGCAGCATTGTTCACAATAGCGAAGATCTGGAAACAGCCCAAGTGTCCGTCAGAAGACGAGTGGATTAAAAAGCTATGGTACATATATACTATGGAATACTACTCAGCCATAAGAAATGATGACATCGGATCATTTATAACAAAATGGATGTACCTTGATAACATTATACGGAGTGAAATAAGTAAATCAGAAAAAAAGAAAAACTGAGAACAGCACGATTACATACATAGGTGGGACATGAAAGTGAGGGTATGAGACATGGACAAGAGAGTGGTGGTTATGGGATGGGGGGAGGGAGGGAAGAGTGGGATAGGGAGGAGGGGAGGGACGCAGGGAAAACCAGATTGAAGGTGACAGAGGACAATTTGACTTTTGGTGATGGGTATGCAACACAATTGAATGATAAGATAACCTGGAGATGTTTTTATTGTACATATGTACCCTGATTTATTGATGTCACCCCATTAGAATTAATAATAATAAAATATATATATATATATAAAAAGTATTGATTTCAATGAGACAGTAAGGGGGGAGAGAAGGGAGAGAGAGAAAGAGAGAGAGAGAGAGAGAGAGAGACAGAAACATTGAGCTGTTCCTCTATGTGCCCCGATCGGGGATCGAACCAGCAACCTCTGTACTTTGGGATGATGCTCTAATCAACTGAGCTATCCAGCCAGGGTGGTCCATGTACAGTTTTTGCTAGCCCACAGTTTTCTGCTCAACGCTAGCAAAGGTCTGATTGAATTCGATGGTTTCTAAGAGCTGCTGCAGTCACTGAAGCTCACTATTCTATTAAGAGAATAGACCTATTTTGAGAAGAGAGATGTGGAACTAGCTATTCTCCTCCCTTCACTTTGTAAAATTTTACTCCCACTCCCTGTCACTGCCCTCATGTGACATCTTTCCTCTGTCCTTGGTAAACCACACCAACAATTGTGGCATGAGAGAGAAGAATTGATAGAGAAAATTGACCTTCTTCCTAAGAGAACTTACTCAGCAAACCCTTGTCCCCAGTCACATATCTCTGCGGCATGCCAGAGTCCCTCTGTTGACAGACACTCTCAGGACATTGGGTGACATGAGAGCTGGGAATGCTTGATTCACTTTGGAACTTCAAGAGGGACTCCAAGTCCTGGGGTCAATTTCGGTTGCCAATCAAGGGTGAATGTTAGCTGTCCACCATCATGAGAACAAAGGAGAACTTCTATCAGTTACTCAGTGGCATCTCAATATTAAGCTTCAAGGGTATTGATCAGAGTCTCACATCTACGTGACCGATTTGTAAACAGAATACACGAACAACCACAGGTGGTGGGCTACATAAACCACTCGATTTGTGGCACCATTATAAAAGATGCAGTGGGAAGGAAACTAAGTGGCTCTGAAAATGATTATGTCACATCCCTTGAAGGTAGCAATTTAAATAGCATGTGTCTCCTTATGTCGATGAGGACTGTGTCTGTATGAGAATGCAAGTAGTAAACGTTAGTAAGGGTTATCTCTAAGTGCTGAAAGCTTCAACAAATTAGTTGTTATACATTTTTTTTTTTTTGTTAAGTGGGAGGCAGGGAGGCAGAGAGACTCCTGCATGTGCCCCACTGGGATCTACCCAGCAAACCTTCTATGGGGTGATGCTCTGCCTATCTGAGGTGTTGCTCCATTGCTTGGCAACTGAGCTATTCTAGCACCTGAGGTGAGGCTATGGAGCCATTCTCAGCACCTGGGGCCAACTTGCTCAAACCATTCAAGCTATGGCTGTGGGAGGGGGGGAAGAGAGAGAGAGAGAGATAGAGAGAGAAAGAGAAAGAATGGGGAGGGAGAAGGGTGGAGAAGCAGATAGTTGCTTCTCCTGTGTGCCCTGACCGGGAACCTGGGACTTCTACATGCTGGGCCAATGCTCTACTGCTGAGTCAACTAGCCAGGGTTGCTATACTTTCCATATATAAATGTCTAACCTAATAAAAGATGAATAAAAATTTATGACGAAGAGAAAGTAAAAGGAATGCCAGAGTCAGGGGCACTGAATGCAGGCCGGTCAAGAAAATAATTCTGCTGACAAACCTGCACTGGATATGGAGACAGAGAAGTGGTTCTGTTTTCATCCTGAGAACGCCCTGTGATGGAGCTGACTCACTTCCCAGTTCCCCTACCTGAATGCCTTGCAGTTTTATTTCTCCTGGTCAGAACTGAGCCACCCAATTGCCCTCTCTGCCTTAAACCTTGCAAGTGAGCCAAGGAGAGAATTAAGTAGCGATTCTAAGAGATGAAAACATTAAGAAATATTGCCTCAGACTAAAAAATTGTCCCTAGATTTTTCTCAAGTGCCGCGGAAATGAAAGCAGGAAATTGCTCTGCGGCATTTCTGGGGCCCACTGCTATTAGGGACAGATGATAAACCTCACCAAATTGGCGGACCACGCAACCGGCTGGAGCACACAGACGTGGCTTGCCCTTTCTAAACAGAGCTAACGTGGCAACAAGCTGATTGCAGCTGAATCAAACCGTGCCACTGAGCTCTCTGGAGGCCACCAGTTGGAAGGAGTGAACATAAATCCATATGTGACTGTGTCTTCTCTCCCTTTAATGGATTTCTCCGAAAATGGCTGAAAAGGGTCTAAGCAACTTAAGCTTCCTCCTGCTTCCTGAGTTGGTGTGTGGTCTCAAATCACCCTCATTTTCAGGTGGATTTGGGGTTTCAGAATCTCCAAGTAAGGTCCAGTTTGTCCTTGGAATCCAGTATGTTTTTCTCTTAGCTCCAGTGGTTATTAGCTGAGTATTCTAAGCAGGTACCTCCCTTCCCTGGTCCTTCGCTTGAGGGGTACGATTTATTATACAGGGCTGGTAAATAGGGCGGAAGTAGGTTTACACGGAGTTTATTCTTATGTTGTTATTTGTTCATTTGTATTTTTCCATACGGACAACGGTAGACCTACTTTTGCTCACTCCTGCATTTTTAGTGCTACTCTTCCCTCGTTCCTGCGAACTGAATGGGTTTTTTTTTTTTTGCTTGTTTGGTAGTTGGATTTCCATGGGTAAGTGTGAGACATGGATGGAGACAGGGAGAGTGAGGAAGTCTGGAAGGGAGAACAGAGGAACACAGTCAAATGCCTAAAGAAAGTGAAATAACAGAGAGGTGAAAGAGAAGAAGGAGAAAGGGAAGGATCAGAGGGATCTGGGAGTTTGGGAAAATCCCATAAGAGGGTCTGGAGTGGCCATAAAATTCCCGAGACTTAGAAAGTAGTGCTGGAATGTTTGAGAGGCAACTGTGAATTAGGAGTTTTGATCCTTTTTATTTTTATTGAGATGCATGTAGAGAATGGATAACGTTTGTAATTGCCAGGTTTAATTTTATGCCTGGACAATACAGAGACGGGACCAAAGGGCCATAGTTTCTATTCCAATTATCCACACATAAACTAATTTTGACATCACAGTGTTAAAGTGCAGGTATTGGTATATCCATTTTGTATGTGATAAGTGACTTTTATATATAAATTACTAGGTCAGGGAGTCAGGCTTTGCATCCAGGTTTGTCTGGTTACCAATCCTTCCTCTTCTCCAGATGGTGCTGCCCACCCCCCCAGGATTCCAAAGGAAGGAATATAGCAAAAATAGGCAACTGCTTTTAGCGACAGGAAATGTTTCACAGGGAAGCTTTTCTCCTTGTTAAATAGTGGAGGGAAAAGGTTCGACTCTTGGTCATCAGGCACACATCCATTCAGCTGGGAAACGTTTGTTGTAAGTGACACACACTGTAAGGAGCGGGGGAAACAAATATAAATAAAAAAGAGATGTGATCTTTGCGCTCATAAGAGCTTGCAGCCCTAGTGGGGAGATGTGTGCTCATCTACTGACAAACGCCTAAGTACGTATAGAGCAACTTATCTGAAGTTTTCTGAGGGCTTGTCCTGAAGTAACCTGAGGTTGGGGGTCAGAGAAAGACGTGGGATGTGTGTTCAAACTTCTCCAATCTGAAATGTTGCCACCTCTCCTTTGTTCAAAATACTATCGACTGTCTATTTTCTTTTAAGGTTTTCTTTTCTTTTTATTTTTTTCATTTAGAAATTAAATTTAAGGGGTGACATTGATCAATTAGAGTATAGAAGTTTCAGGTAAACATTTTCATAGCATTTGAACTGTTGATTGCATGGTGTGCCTAGCACCCAAAGGGAAATCATTTTCCATCACCATATATTCATCCCCCTTTACTCCCCTCCCCCAACCTCCCTCCTCATCTACATCCTAAAATTTATTAGCATAAAGATGTTGATAATAGCATCTTATCTTGTCAATATCTGTAGGATCTGTAGCACTGTCCCTTGCTCTCAATTGAAGTGGATGGTTTGTGCATTCTTTCCTTTCTCCTTTCATGAACCACTTTTGCCAGCAGGCTATTAATTAATTGTGATATTTTCAAAGAAAAAATTTTATATTTTTAGACTTATTTTTGATATATATTTTCATATTAATTTATGCTCTTGTTTTTGTTAACCTCTTCCTGTTTTCTGAGGACTTGCTAGTCTGTTCCTTATTTTAAAGTATTTTCTTTTTTAAGTGTGTACATAGGCACTCTGCTTTTCCAATATGTACATTGGAAAACAGCTTTAGCTGCATTCAAATGTTGACGGATGCATGTCGCTGTTGTCAGATGTGTGTGTGTGTGCATGTGGGTGTCTGTAGTGTCTAATCCATTTACATTTACCTTTCTATTAACTGGTTACTATTTGTTCTCTATTTATCCCACTGGTGACATTCTTCTTTTTCTCTCTTTTATTTTTTAATTTTTTTAATTTTATTCATTTTAGAGAGGAGACACAGAGAGAGAGAGAGAGGTAGAGAGAGAGAGAGAGAGAGAGAGAGAGAGAGAGAGAGAAAGAAAGGGGGGAGGAGCTGGAAGCATCAACTCCCATATGTGCCTTGACCAGACCAGTGCAGGGTTTTGAACTGGCGACCTCAGTGTTCCCAGGTCGACGCTTTATCCACTGTGCCACCACAGGTCAGGCTCTCTCTTTTCTTACCTAGTTTAAAAAATTAATCATTTAACAAATTATTGTTCCATTTCCATCACTTATGAAATTATGAATTTTACTCTTCCTTTTGTGGTTCCTCTACAAATTAAAACATGCATTCTTAACTTATTCTGTGTAATACAGTTCAGTACTTTTACTGCTTCCATAAGACTTCTAGGATTCTAGAACACCTTATTTCTTTTACTTACCTCCTGCCTATGCTATTGTTAGTCTGTACTTTTCTACATGTATTAAATATCACAATGCATTACTGTTATTGATTTTTACAATAAATATTTATTTAGATTCACTACTTTAAAAAAATATTTATTTACTTTTTTTACATGGACAGAGAGAGAGTCAGAGAGAAGGATAGATAGGGACAGACAGACAGGAACAGAGAGAAAGGTGAGAAGCATCAATTATTAGTTTTTTGTTGCCGTTGCGACACTATAGTTGTTCATTGATTGCTTTCTCACACGTGCCTTGACCGCGGGCCTTCAGCAGACCGAGTAACCCCTTCCTGGAGCCAGGGACCTTGGGTCCAAGCTGGCGAGCTTTTGCTCAAGCCAGATGGGCCCGTGCTCAAGCTGGCGACCTCGGGGTCTCGAACCTGGGTCTTCTGCATCCCAGTCCGACACTCTATCCACTGCGCCACCACCTGGTCAGGCCTAGATTGACTACTTTTTTTAAAAAACCCCTTTCTTTGCTCTACATTCTGTCTTCTATTCCCATGTTTCTATCTGGGATTTTATTTTCTTTTTTGGGCTGGTCAGTACCTTTTAAAAGGATGTGTATGGTATTCTGGCAGTATTTCTGGTTGTTTTTTTAGGAGATATTTCAGGATATTTCCAGAAATGGTAATCAGTGACTTCTTTTTAGTGGATTCACTTTCTCTTCTGTAGAATTTTCAGATTGAACTGGATCAGCCCTCAGATTGAAAAAAAAAAACCCCAAATCTTATATTATTTTCAATGAAAATTTATTAACTCAGTAAAATTATTTTCAACTAATATGCTTATCGTATTTTTCGCTCCATAAGACGCACATTTTTCCCTCAAAAGTGGAGGAGAAAACGCCTGTGCGTCTTATGGAGCGAATGTTCATTTTTTATAGCTGCTGCGGGTTCCCGGACAACTAGAAGAGTATTTGGACATTGAAGTCTCTTCTCCTTTGTTAATAACAGTGCTAATGGTTGTTAATACTGCTGTTGAGTTTACATTGTTGAAATATTATTGTGGTATAATTTATCAAATATTTTAACATACCATTTGGTTCAGAATATATTTTTTCTTATTTTTCTCCTTAAAAACTCTAAGTGCATCTTATGGTCAGGTGCGTCTTATGGAACGAAAAATATGGTAATTAGACTTTAGTGATTTTCTCTATCCAGATGGGCATGCAGCTTTAATGCTTAAATATATAGGAAATTAATTTCTTTTAAAATTGTTGAAATACACTTGGACAATTGCGGCTTGCTTAGACAGAATATTTCGTGTACATCTGTGACACCATTTTCACTTCCTAATCAGATATTACACCTACAATATTCTATAGTTATATACTCCTTTCCTTCTACATCTCTATAATGCTTTGGATGTTTAACATATTATGCACTTCCTTTTATTGTATTTACTTTTGCTTTTGATTAATTTTGTCCCCTAAAACATCACGTACTTTTCAGTTGGTGGTAATACTAGCTGTTGTTGTTGTTTTTATTATTATTAGTTTCTCTCTGTTCTGTTGGAGAGAAAAGAGAATCCAGGATGTTTAACTGATTAAACCCTGTTTAGAGTCTATAATAACTTCTACCTTGTTTTCTCCTGAGATCATTCAGATGGGGTCATGGTATCAGAAACATCCTTTTTTTTTTTTTTAATTAGAGGGGAGTGAGAGAGTGAGAAAGGCAAGGGGCGAGAGGGTGAGAAGCATCAACTCTTAGTTGCTTCCCTTGTGCCTTGACCTGGCCAGCCCGGGTTTTCAAACCGGCAACCTCAGCATTCCAGGTCAACGCTCCATCCACCGCGCCACCACAGGTCAGGCAGAAACATCCTTGATGTTAAAAATTTTTATTAGCAAAAATCTCTTCTACAACCATAACATACTGATTTGGAAACTTGTTACAATGTTTTCCCCCTCAGGCCTTGTTTGCGATGTGAAATTTATAAACATTGCCATTGTCTCAGATCTGAATGTCAGCAAATGAAATGTCTTTGAAGACTCTGGCAGACTCACCGAACCCACATTTTATTTCTACTGCAAAACAAGAGTTGTCTGTTTGGATTTATTGTATATAATTAGGAGCTTACTGCAGTCTCATGAAGGCTAACTGTAGATCACCCTGTTGCAAAAATGTGTCTTTGACAATCGATATTTTGTGCATCAAGTAGAATTTAATTCTGTGTGTTAGAGATATTTTGGTATTCAGGGGATGTCAGTCCTTTGGTGTAAGGAAGTTTGATGGGGTTACTGCGGACTTCATTCTTCAAATGCAGAGTTCAGAATAGAGCATATAATGGAATTTGGAACATCCTATCTGCTTGTGAATACAGCCCAGCTGTTATATCAATACCAAGACCGACAGAATGAAGCTGGCATTATCTGTAATTTTTCTTACTTTTCATGCGGGTTGCATGAAAAAATTTTAGTTTTGTTTTGGAAAAGTAGGTAGATTACATTCTTCAGTCATCCTGGGTTTGCAGAGGTAAAATTAGAGGCTCCAGCCTCCTGCTGGCAGAACAACCTCCCCATTTCTCACTGCCGACATTCAATCTGATTTCTATTTTCACTAAAAAGCTGTCAATAGCAAATAAGCATTCCCCATCAAAGAGTCCCATTCACTTCTGAGGTATGCACCTCTGTCGCATGGGAGAGGATTCAAGTCATTAAAATTGTTTCTGACTTTTAATTTCTTTCCTGGGAGCTGGGAAATGACATTAGCATGGACTCTACATGCAGGCCAGAATGAAAAAAGCAAAGACGTACATGGAGGCGCCTCAGTGTGGCGTCCCCAGGACCATTACCCTCAGAGAACAGCATGTTTACAGTGCACAGAGCAGCATTTCTCTCTGCTCTCTTGTTTGCAGCCAGTGATCTCATCAGAACCACAGCTTCGTGCTCTTAAGATGCATCCATATAAACTCATTTTTTTTAAAGAAGCAGACTTGGCCTGACCAGGCAGTAGCGCAGTGGATAGAGCGTCAGACTGGGATGCAGAGGACCCAGGTTTGAAACTTCGAGGTCGCCAGCTTGAGTGTGAGCTCATCTGAGTTGAGTGCGGGCTCACCAGCTTGAGCAAGGGGTCACTGACATGAACCCAAAGGTCACTGGCTTGAAGCCCAAGGTCGCTGGCTTGAGCCCAAAGTCGCTGGCTTGAGCAAGGGATCACTCACTCTGCCATAGCCCCCGGTCAAGGCACATATGAGAAAGCAATCAAAGAACAATTATGGAGACTAAGGAACTGCAATGAAGAATTGATGCTTCTCATCTCTCTCTTTCCTATCTGTCTGTCCCTCTCTCTCTATCTCTGTCACAAAAAGGGGGAAAAAAAAAGCAGACTTATAGCCCTGGCTGGTTGCTCAGTTGGTTAGAACATTGTCCCGAGTCAGCAAGGATGCAGGTTCGATATCCAGTCAAGGCACATATGGAAAGCGACCAGTGAACTCACAACTAAGTGGAACAACAAATGAATACTTCTCCCCCCCACCACTCTCTCTCTTTCTCTCCCCCTTGCTTTCTTTCTAAAATTAAAAAACAAACATTTAAAAAGCAGATTTGCAATAGGAAATAGATTTGTATGTTTCCAGCGTAAAAGTAGAAAATACCTCCGAGATAAAAATAAATATTATTCTTTTTTTTTTTTTTTTTTTTTTTTTTTTACAGGGACAGAGAGAGAGAGTCAAAGAGAGGGATAGACAGGGACAGACAGATAGGAACGGAGAGAGGTGAGAAGCATCAATCATTAGTTTTCCGTTGCCGTTGCAACACCTTAGTTGCTCATTGATTGCTTTCTCACATGTGCCTTGACCGTGGGCCTTCAGCAGACCGAGCCACCCCTTGCTGGAGCCAGCGACCTTGGGTCCAAGCTGGTGAGCTTTTGCTCAAGCCAGATGGGCCTGCACTCAAGCTGGAGAGCTCAGGGTCTCTAACCTGGGTCCTCCGCGTCCCAGTCCGACGCTCTAACCACTGTGCCACCGCCTGGTCAGGCTAAATATTATTCTTTCTTAAAATTCCTTTGAGTTCAGTTTGGGAAATGGAGTTTTCTTTGGAAAATGATAACATTCTATGTATTTGTCTCATCTCCTTATTTTTTTCTTCTTGGGGTTTATTTTATTTATTTAAGGTAAAGGTTTAGTAGAGCGCCTTGGTTTGTAGCTGTACATTTATGGTGAGCATCTGTATGGCTTTGGTTGCAGCTGCTCTGTAAATAGGCTTGTAAACTGTGAGCTTTTGGTTTGAGACCATCAGTTTCATTATCTTTCATTCCCTCCTGCCAGTCTATGCAGACGTCCTCCGTCTCGGGCTCTCATGACTGGGAGAAGACGCGGTAGGCATGGTGTACACATACAAATGATTAAGCTACCATCACAGGGAAAGGACCCTCGCTTCTGTGCAAATGCATCTGACAGTATTGAGAAAAGAAGCCACATCTAAGAAGGGGGTTTGGAGTGAGCTAGAAATCTGCAAAAGTTATCAGATGTTTTCTAGAACTTTTAAAGCCCCTCTCATTTTCTTAGGAGTATTTTGATTTTTCAAGGTCCCCTTTAAAGTGAAGATACGTACAATGAAACTCACAGTGCCTCCCTGGCACCGAAGAAAATGCAGTCTAGCCATCCTTTTGATCCAGCATATGTGTATGTGTGTGTATCTATATCTATATATCTATGTCCATATCTAATCTATATGTGTCTACGTAAATATCTTGTGTGTAGTCTTTTATTTATTCAGTATAACTTTTGCAGGTCTGTCTACCTAGGGCAGTGCTCAACAAACTCATTAGTCAACAGAGCCAAATATCAACAGTACAACGATTGAAATTTCCTTTGAGAGCCCAATTTTAAAAACTTAAACTATATAGGTAGGTACATTGTTACTGACTTAATTAGGATACTCCCAAGCTGGCCTTTGGAGCCACACTCAAGGGGCCACAGAACCGCATGTGGCTCGTGAACCGCGTTTGCCGACCACTGACCTAGGGGCTTTCTACCAGTGAGCTAAGTGCCCTGCGGTATTGAAGAAGGAGCAAGGCTGAATCTTAGAGCCCTGGGCTAGGGAGGGTGCATGCTAATTACATCCACACGCCCGCAACAGACTTTAACGATGGAGAAGTCAGGGACACTGAAGCAGCACCTAACAAGTACACCTGATCTGCCCCTGGCTTCAGAGGTTTGGTCAGGCTATGAGTGGCTATCCCCCAGCTGGACGCCTGTGAGAGCATTGCTTCCAGTGGTGCTGGCAGGAAGGGCTGGGTGGAGGAATGAACGGTGGTGGCAGCACTGAGACCCTGCTTTCCTGTGCCCAGTGACTCAACATTAGCCCTGAGCTGCCCACTCTCTTCTGCATCCTGGAAGTCCTGCAGTTAACCGGGCATGCCCTCTTACAATAAGGTGACCAGATGTCCCGCTCTTGGCGGGACAATCTCGATTTTTAACAATTTGTCCTGCGTCCCGCAGTGTTTTAAAAAAGTCCCGATTTTTGGAAAGAATGCACAAAAAGCTAGGGAACAGTAGGAGAATGGGAAGAGAATATACGGTTTTCGGCGGGGAGACCCTGCCTGACCTGGAAGCACCTGCATTGCCGCGAGAGCTGGCTGCCCCGTGCAGACCCCTAAACAAAGACCTTTGGGTGGGACCTACCTGCTGGGGCAGAGGCTGTCAAGTTCCCTAACTACCTATAGGCCCACATCCTGGACGCCGGCGTGTGGCTTCGGGTTCCGCAAGGTGCAAACCCCTCGGTCTTCAGCGGGCTGTGGAGCTGGATCGGGGAGCGCGGCCGCCGAGCGCGCTGGCAGCGCTGCCCTGCCTGCTCCCGCCCGCTCGTGCAGCTCTGGCATCGATTTCAGGACCATGTAACCCTATCCCTCTGACTCACTCAAAATTTCCCATATAGTAATATTTCAGAAAATGATCTTTTTAATGAGGTATCATAATTAAAAAAAATATTGATAAGGAAAAGGTTAAATCTTGGGCATCAGCAAAAATCACAATAGAGAACAAACGGTTAGAAATATTTCATCATTTGGAAACAAACCATGTTCCATACGATAATGCACTAAACATTGTGGAATACATACTGTCTTTATCAGAAACTAATGCTGCAACTGAACGCGTTATTTTCTACGGTAAACAAAGTATGGACATCAGAAAAATCACAATTAACTGTTTAGACTTTGAAAGCCATTTTATGTATGAAATATAATTTAACAAATTCTTGTGAAAAATTTCATGACCTTTTAAACAACGACAGCAATCTAATAAAAAAATTCACTCAAATGAAAAATATGCCAAAGAATAAAATAATACTATACATAATTTTTATAATGTATTATATTTGTAAATTGTACTTATGTTGAAATTTTAAAAAATATACTGCAATACTATTTTTGCATTCTATGAAAATTTGTTTTGCTCCATATAGACCAAATTTTTAATCAAGAACTCCCTCCCCCTCCGTCAATGGTGTCCCTCTTTACCAATTTTAAAATCTGCTCACCTTATCTTACAAGGAAGTTCAGCAGCTGCCTGGTTTCAGCCAAGCACTGCCCTTGGATTGGACCCTTACCATTAGGACCATATTACGGACTTGAGAGGACTTCGGTGAATTCAGCTCGTCTTCATTTCATTTCATTTCGAGTGATATTTCAGTAGTTTTTATAGATTAGCGCTACGAAGTGATATGGTCTTCCTGAAACAGTATTTAAGTGGGGCCTCCAAGGGGCAGGTGAAGCCAGGCCCCCGAAGGACTGGGAGGAGGAACTCGAGAAGGAAGCAGAAAAGAGCAGCTGCTGAGAAGGCCAGTAGGTCAGGGGAGAGTACAGAGTGGAGGGCGAGGATGGCTTGAGATGGGGCTAGAAGGATGGGTCCACGGTAGCCCTTTTTATTCGTTTGTACCTCCAGTTCTATCCTTTTTCCTTTTCTGCCATGTTCTGGGCTCTGCAAAGTTGACCCTTGCAGACTGCACTACCCAGATTGTTCGCTTTGAGCAATGAGACACAATGGCAGTATACTGAAGTGTAGAGAGAGAGAGACAGGTCAAGGTATGTCTCTTCCAACTCCCTGCCTTGGGGTCCTAGCTTTGGCAAGAATGCATCCTGCCAGCTCCTTTTGAGACCTCTTCCCTGTGGCTCCAGCTCTCATTGGGTCCCCGGAGCAAACTGACTTGAGTTCTGAGGATCTGGTTCTTCATATCGCTGTCTCTTATCCACTCATCACATTTGGCTTGTTTGCGGAACTATGCCTCTACTCCCATAAGCAGTCCCTAAATGACCACGTCTTCGCCACATGATCTGGGGTGAATTGTTTCCTGCAGGAAACCTGGCTCCAAGGCTGTGCAGCTGAGGATATATCTTGTACATCTCATAAAAGCACCTCTTTTCTTGCCTCACCCCAGATATTTGATTCCACATGACAGAAAGCTAGAGTCTTGGAGGGCCTTCCGCTCCTTTCTGGTATGACTCAGACACGAGGTGGTGGGAGGCGGATATGCAGGGTTGGCGGACGGTTTTCCGTGCGTCTTGATTCCCTCTCTTCCCTTCCTGTTTGAGAGGCCGTTTCTGACCTCTCACCTTCCTATTGTGTGCTAAGCTGAGGAAATGAGAAGCTGAAATCAATGCATCTCTAGACTGGCAGCCCACACATATGATATATAGGTCCATGATAGATATATATGGTTAAATTTTTTTTCTTTATTACTTATTCATTTTAGAGAGGTGGGTGGGGGGAGAGAGTGAGAGAAAAAGGGGGGAGGAGCAGGAAGCATCAACTCCCATATGTGCCTTGACCAAGGTTATGAACCGGTGACCTCAGTGTTCCAGGTCGACACTTTATTCACTGCGTCACCACAGGTCAGGCCAATATACATGGTTTATGATGATTTCATGTTACTATTTCCTCAGGGTGGGAATTTTCCAAGCTTCCTGGAGATAGTACCTTGGCCCTGAATATAATGCCTCCATATCTACTCACTAGGAAGGAGGGTAGCATGTAATTTGTTACCATTCAGAGTTCAAGAATGCAAATAATTACCTATGGATTCACTGTTGTCCTATAATGACAGAATACTTTCTTGCATTCTGCTGTGCTCTCTTGAGAAAGAGGAAAAGCAATTAAGATACAGTGAACACGCCGGGAATAGCGAAGAGTCCCAGCCTACTCTGTCTCTGTCACGGGAGTGAATAGTAGTGGTGACTCAGGTCTTTAACCAACACCTTGGAATAAAAAGACCACTGCCTACACATGAACAAATTACTAGAGGTCAGACTTCTCATTTTGTGATATGTATATAAGAGATCTTTCCTTTTTGTGGGGAGGGTAGATGACAAGGAAGAGTAATCATTTCTATACCCCAACGGTTTGCTCTTAGAATATCAGCTTTGGGGCGGTGGGACTTTGTTTGGTTCACTGCTGTGACCCCAGGGAGTGGACTAAGATCTGCCCTTAACAGACACTCAGTACATCCTTGTGGAAGAAGGACGAGCTGGGTGGTTCCCTCTGCTGGCCATGCACAGGTGCTTCCTTCCAACCCCTCTGCCAGAGAAGTATGGTATGAGGGTGAGAGAACAGGTGGCAGAGGCCAATAGAGCTGCTTGGATTCAGATATGCAGAGGCGGACTTAACGGCGGGCACACGGGACGCTCACGCTGGGCCCCGACTTCTGAAGAGTCCCACAAAACCCAACTTTGCACTTTTTTCTAATGACAAGGGGCCCAATATTTTCTTCTGTGCCCATGGCCTCAACGGACCTTAATCCGCCTCTGCAGATATGTCTTTTACTAGGTGTACTGTCTCATATGATTTGACTGATTCTGTGCTCTCCAATTTCTTTGTCTGACCTTATGTAAAATAAGCTACCAATATTTACCTCACTATATTGTAAGAGTTAAATCACATGAGGTAGGTGGAAATTCAGGGTAGGAATCGTTAAGCGCATGATTTGTCATTAATATGCTTTTTTATTCTTAAGTGAGAAGCAGGGAGGCGGAGAGGTAGACTCCCACATGTGCCCTGACTGAGATATACCAGCAACGCCCCTATGGGGCGATGCTCTGCCCATCTGGCAACTGAGCTATTTTAGCACCTGAGGTGAGGCCATGGGGCCATCCTCAGCACCTGGGGCCAACTTGCTCCAACCAAGCCATAGCTGTGGGAAGGGAAGAGAGAGAGAGAGAGAGGGAGAGAGAGACAGAAAGATAGAGAAAGAGAGAAGGGAGAGGGGAGGAGGGGTGGAGAAGCAGATGGTCACTTCTCCTGTGTGCCCTGACTGGGAGTCAAACCCGGGATATCCACACACTGGGCTGATGCTCTACCACTGAGCCAGCCAGCCAGGGCCTATCGTTGCAATTCTTTATATGAGATTATTTAAGAGCACACTTCATTTGTAACTTCTGAATCAGGAAGACTGGAGGATCTTTCCAATACTGATAGTCTTTGGGATGGAAGAACTAACTGTTCAGGCTGCTCCTAGGAGTGCAGATTTGAGAACTAGAGATTGATGCTAAGACCAGGGCCTTGCTCCACCTGAATCTTACTAGAGGTGGCTTAAAGAGAAACAATCACTTTAATCAGTTTGACTCAAATAACTCTTCATTGCAGGGGCCGGGGGGGAAGTCAAATGGTTTTCATGGAATGGAAAAAAATCAGATAGGCTGTACAGAGCCCCAAGAATTAGGAACCCTAGTCTCTAGTTCCTAAATGCTTTGTTGAATCAGTTTTTCCTCCTATAAAAAGGGCATGAAAATCCCAGCCTTCTCTCTTACACAGGGCTGCTGGGAGGGCTGCATCAGAGAATGAACCAGAATGTCCCATATTGACATTGGAACCCGGCATGTATCTCGGAAGTTACCATTGTTTTATGAGTACAGTTTGGTCAGTTAGTGAAGGCTACTGCCCGATTCTGGTGAAGACTGAGGCACGATGGCGGGTGAGAGCGTAGGAATTTGGTATACACATGGCACGCTGCTTTTTTGTTTTTGTTTCTCAATATGGCCCTTCAGCTCATGGAAGATCGGAGTAACCCCTGGGAACAAACATCCCCAGTCCAAGAGAAAGAGGGATGCCTTATTCCGTCTGGGAAATCTACCTGAAGCTTCCACGGCTCCTCAGGCTGAAAGCAAAGAGTGGCTCATGGAGAAATCAATACCAGCCTTTGTTCTGTTCTGAAAAATGAGACAGCTCTGTTCCAATTGGAGGCGGGTGTGTGAAGCATAGATAGCCTGCTCCAGACCTCGCCTGGCCAGCCATTGTGACGGAGACAACTTGATAACCCTAGGTGACGGTGACAGTGAAAGCCACCAGGGACTCGAAAATGAGAATGTCAGTACATTGCTTCTATGTATCTATTTCCTAAAGACAGAAGTGGAAAAGGTTTAAAGCAAATATTGTCCTGAAATGATACAATATTTTCAAACTCTTTTGCTGTTAAGCTAGCCCAGGGTCTGAGTCGGCCTATGTACAGTGTGTACAAACACTTTTTGGCTTCACAATCATATACTGATCAGAGAAACCCAGGAAGTGATAAGGGTGATATGGACCTGCTCCAGTCGAAGAGCAATGGGGGCCACGGAGTTGGTCCCTGACCATGTTATTTGCCCAGTGATTGTCATTTCTAAGACGGAGTTCTTTTGGCTCTGGTAACTCGACTTGGGTTGTCCAGCCCACTGTCAGGTCTTCCTGCTGGGCCTCTCAGATAGAGCATCAGGGACCACCTGGATGCTTGAGGCCAGGACTATCTCATCTCAGCTCTGCAGCTGCACTTGGGCCGGAGGGAGGTAAGTGTGCGTTGGCTAGGTTTACCTGGACTCTGTGGATTGACAGGTCACTAAATGGAAATCAGCTCTCAGGTCAAGGGCTTGGGTTAGGGAGACACAAAGAGAGATGGAGAGAGGTAAACGTGGCCTCAGGCCAATGTGCAACTTTTCTGACTCTTATCTGTGAAAGGAGGTCATAGAACATCCACCTCATAGGATGTTTAAGGTTATATAGGTCAAGCACACAGAGGGGTTGGCACAAATAGGGAGCTCAGGAATGAAGAACTATCATCTTTGAGTTTGACTTATATTTTATTTTATTTTATTGTTTGTTTATTTATTTATTTACTTTCTAAGTAAGAGGAGGGGAGATAGAGAGACAGACTCCCGTATGCACCCTGATCAGGATCTACCTGGCAATCTCCATCTGGGGCCATGCTCATAACCAAGCTATTTTCAGCACCCGAGGCGGAGGCTCCCTGGAGCCATCCTCAGCACCCGGGGCCAATGCACTCAAACCAATCGAGCCATGACTGCAGGAGGAGAAGAGAGAGAGTGAGAGAAAGAGAAGAAGGATGGGGAGGGGTGGAGAAGCAGATGGTTGCTTCTCCTGTGTGCCCTGACCGGGAATGGAACCTGGGATATCCACATGCCAGGCTGATACTCTACCACTGAGCCAACCGGTCAAGGTCTGACTTATATATATATATATATATATATTTTTTCTGACTTATATTTTAATATATGCAGGCTCCTCATTGCCTTGACAAAAGTATTTTATGTATCCCTAGTTGCCCAGGGTTTCCTTGTTTGTTTTCTGACTAAATTATATATATAAATTATAAAATATATAATATATCTATATCTATCTATCTATCTATCTATCTATCTATCTATCTGCCTTCATTAATTGATGCCAGCACTTTAAAGCTCTTTGGAGAATGAGACACAACAAAAGACCCCCCCATGTTGTTCCGCCTCCGAGTATCTGAAACAGTCTCTCTGCTACAGAACCCCAGCCCCACCCCATCTAAAGACGCTTATGCTGAGGAAAGGATTCTGGGTTTAATGGAGAATAAAACAGTACTCACATCCGATTGAAGACGGTAACCTAGTTAGTCACACTGAGATGGAACCCAAGTGGGTGGAAAACTGAGCCTGGAACTCGGTGCGCTGAACGCAGTCACTGGGAACTTGTTTCCCCTCGCCCCTCTGGGCTTCCACGGGTAATCAGGAATGTGGGAAATACTGTGTAGGGTTCAGGCAGTGTACCACAGTCTTCATGTATTTAATTTTATTTAGTCCTCTATGTGCTCACATGGTAGTTCTGTCTCCCTTTGGTGTGTGCAAAGATAGAGCTCTCAGAGATTAAATAATTTGCTCAACACTAGTAGCTATTGGAGTCAAGATTTAAATGAGTAGTGTGTACAGTCTTTGCTCTTTCCTTTTCCGTGTGCAGGGCTGAAAGATGGGCCAAAGTGGGTCTGGGGTATTTGACCCTCTTTCCTGCTTTCTCTAATTCTGTTAATCAGGACTCTTCCATCTTGGGGATTGAATTGCAACTCTAAACTGGCTAAAAAAAAAAAAAAGGAAATTTATAAGTCGACAATTTAAAATATTAGCTTCAGGTATAGCTGGATCTAGGTGTTCCAACAATATCATCAAAAGCGAGTTCTCTGTGTCCCTAGGTTCTGCCATTCTGTTTTGGTTTCATTTTCCGGCAGGCTCTTGAATCAGGAGGTTCCGAGACACTGTGGCTCTCTTTTTCACTTCCCAGGTCTGCGGAGATGGCTTCATGTCCCATTGCTTTGGGAAAGTTCTGAGAATGACTTTAGGTTTGATGTAAGTCTCTGCCAATCCTGAAAGAATTGCTGTGGCCAAGAAATGGAACTAAATTGATTGGTGACACCTGTGACATAGGCCCAGCCCTAGATCTTGGGGAGGTAGCAAGCCACATAAACATGATGTAGAAAAGGGAAAAATATTGGGTTGCTCTTATCAAAATGGCATATGGACATTGGGCAGGAAAAAACGATGAAAGTTTCCTATGATCCTCTATTAACAACATCTTAAAGCTTTTTTCTTATTTTCCCCTCCTTCCTTCTCTTTCCCTTCTTTATTTTCCTTCTTTCTACAATGTTGGTTGTGTAGAGTCATATAAATTATTGTCTTCAATCCTTCTTTGTACATTCCAAGATAGGTAATAAGGATTTATTATTATTATTATTATTCTCATTTTATAGAGTAGGATATTGAGACCCAGAGGATGAAATGACCTTCTCTTCTCTGTAAGAATTTGTCCATGAAGAAAAAATAGTCAGAACTGGTACGGCTCCGTGGTATTTCTGTGTCTAAACAAGCTAGGGATAATTGTTTGTGCCCGTGAGAAATCAAAGCTGGGACCTTGACCTCAACAGCAGTGAGCCACTAGCTCTTTAGAAAAATAAGGCAGTGAATGGTACGAGAGAATGAATGAGCATCCTGAATGTCTAATGTGTTATGAGACTGACAAGGTCCAGGGGCAAACGTGGATCATTCTACCACAATAATAGGAGCAATGTGTCATTAGGAGCCCTTGGAGAGGATTTATAAAGAAACACACACTATGTAGTTAGAAGCAAATCCCCTACTTTATTCATTTTCAACTGCTTTTTAATGTTGAGGAAATTGATGCTTAGTCCAAAGAAGCTGTAAAAGTGTTTGAGGGATAGTAGAATAATGGGCTCAGTGGTTCTCCGGAAAAGGTGATGGATCACAGCCACCATTCGCCTGGGTCTCTCCTTGATCAAAAGCTGTGTCAGGTTGAGCTTGGGACATGAACCGCCGCTGTCTAGCGTGATTATCAATTTGGGGTTTACCGGGCTTCACTGAATCATCTACAAATTTAAAAAAAAAATTTAATTTAATTGATTTTAATTTATTGTGCTTATATAGATTCTAGTGTTGCCTCGAATGCATCCCCTCATGTCTGTATTCCCCTCAACATCTCCCCAGCCCCCTCACCCTTGCGTCCTCCCCCCTTCCCTTCAGGTTTATCCCATCCTGTCATCCTCTTTCCCTCCGTCCTCTTTTCCTCTGGTCCCTTTGATCCCTCCTCTGTCTCAGTTTTGTTCCTCAGTTCTCATTGTTCATTGGATTCTTCAGATGAGTGAGGTCATACGATATTTTTCTTTCTCTGCCTGGCTTATTTCACTTAACATAATAGTTTCCATGTCCATCCATGTTGTTGCAAAAAGTAAGATTTCCTTCTTTTTCATAGTTCCATAGTATTCCATTGTATATATGTACCACTGCTTTTTAATCCACTCATCCACTGGTGGACATTTGGGCTGTTTCCAGATCTTCACTATTGTGAACAATGCTGCCATAAACATGGGGGTGCATTTCTTCTTTTGAAACAGTGCTGTGGTGTTCTTAGGGTATATTCCTAAAAGTGGGATAGCTGGGTCAAAAGGCAGTTCGATTTTTAATTTTTTGAGGAATCTCCATACTGTTTTCCACAGTTGCTGCACCAGTCTGCATTCCCACCAGCAATGCAGAAGGGTTCCCTTTTCTCCACATCCTCGCCAGCACTTATTCTGTGTTGTTTTGCTGATGAGCGCCATTCTGACTGGTGTAAGGTGATATCTCATTGTGGTTTTAATTTGGATTTCTCTAATGATTAGTGATGTTGAGCATTTTTTCATATGCCTATTGGCCATCTGTATGTCCTCTGTGGAGAAATGTCTATTCATTTCTTTTGCCCATTTTTTGATTGGATTGTTTGTCTTCCTGGTGTTGAGTTTTATAAGTTCTTTATAAATTTTAGTTATTAACCCCTTATCAGACGTGTTGTCGAATATGTTCTCCCATTGTGTGGTTTGTCTTTTTATTTTCTTCTTATTGTCTTTAACTGTGCAAAAACTTTTTAGTTTGATATAGTCCCATTTGTTTATCTTGCCTTTTATTTCATTTGCCTGTGGAGATAAATCGGCAAATATATTGCTGCTACAGATGTCAGAGAGCTTGCTGCCTATGTTTTCTTCTAAGATGCTTATGGTTTCACGGCTTACATTTAAGTCTTTTATCCATTTTGAGTTTGTTTTTGTGAATGGTGTAAGTTGATGATCTAGTTTCATTTTTTTTTTTGCAAGTAGATGTCCAATTTTCCCAACACCATTTGTTAAAGAAGCTGTCTTTACTCCATTGTATGTTCTTTCCTCCTTTGTCAAATATCAGTTGTCCATAAAGGTGTGGGTTTATTTCTGCATTCTCTGTTCTGTTCCATTGATCTATGTGCCTGTTCTTTTTTTTTTTTTTTTACTGGGACAGAGAGAGTCAGAGAGAGGGATAGACAGGGACAGACACACAGGAATGGAGAGAGGTGAGAAGTATCAATCATTAGTTTTTTGTTGCCATTGGGACACCCTAGTTGTTCATTGATTGCTGTGCCTTGACCGCGGGCCTTCAGTAGACTGAGTAACCCCTTGCTGGAACCAGCGACCTCAGGTCCAAGCTGGCGAGCTTTTGCTCAAGCCTGATGGGCCCGGCTCAAGCTGGCGAGCTCGGGGTCTTGATCCTGGGTCTTCCGCATCCCAGTCTGACACTCTATCCACTGCGCCACCGCCTGGTCAGGCTATGTGCCTGTTCTTATGCCAGTTCCAGACTGTCTTGAGTATAATGGCCTTGTAGTAAACCTTGATATCTGGAAGAGTGATACCTTCTGCTTTATTTTTTCTTTTTAAGATTGCTGAGGCTATTCATGTTCTTTTTGGGTTCCATATAAATTTTTGGAATATGTGTTCTATATCTTTGAAGTATGTCATTGGAATTTTAATTGGTATTGCATTGAATTTATAAATTGCTTTGGGTAATATAGACATTTTAATGATGTTTATTTTTCCTAACCATGAGCACGGTATATGC
Organism: Rhynchonycteris naso; assembly: GCA_037038555.1. Taxonomy (NCBI): domain Eukaryota; kingdom Metazoa; phylum Chordata; class Mammalia; order Chiroptera; family Emballonuridae; genus Rhynchonycteris; species Rhynchonycteris naso. The sequence goes on from CM073001.1 coordinate 10,385,619, forward strand.
TTCCTCTTGTTTGTATCTTCCTTGATTTCTTTTATCAATGTTTTATAATTTTTCGAGTACAAGTCCTTAACCTCCTTGGTTAAATTCACTCCTAGGTACTTAATTTTTTTTGGTTGCAATAGTGAAGGGGATTGTTTCCTTAATTTCTTTTGCTGACAGTTCACTGTTGGTATATAAAAATGCCTCTGATTTCTGAGTATTAATTTTATATCCTGCCACCTTGCTGAATTCATTATCAGGTCCAGTAGTTTTTTGACTGAGACTTTAGGATTTTCTATATACAATATTATATCATCTGCAAATAATGACAGTTTTACTTCTTGTTTTCCAATTTGGATGCCTTTTATTTCTTCTTCTTGTCTGATTGCTGTAGCTAGGACTTCCAGAACTATGTTGAATAAGAGTGGTGAAAGGGGGCAAGGGTGAAAGCTTTTGAAGATATCTATCAAATCAAGTTGATCTAGTGTGTCCTTTAAGTCTTTTTCTTTGTTAATTTTCTTTCTTGAGGATCTGTTTAGTGATATTAGTGGGGTATTGAAATCCCCTACTATTATAGTATTGCTGTTGATCTCACTCTTTATATCCATCAAAGTCTGCTTTATATATTTAGGTGCTCCTATATTAGGTGCGTAGATATACATAATGGTTATATCTTCCTGTTGGATTGCTCCCTTTATAATTATGTAGTGACCTTCTTTATCTCTTACTACAGCCTTTGTTTTAAAGTCTATTTTGTCAGATATAAGTATTGCTACCCGGCTTTCTTTTCATTTCCATGAAATATTTTTATCCATCCTTTTACCTTCAGTCTATGTGTATCTTTTGCTTTAAGGTGTATCTCTTGTAGACAGCATATGTATGGGTCCTGTTTTCTTATCCGTGTAGCTACCCTATATCTTTTGATTGGATCATTTAATCCATTTACATTTAAGATTATAATTGATATGTAGTTGTTTATTGCCATTTTATTCTTTAAAGCTGTGTTCCTTTTTTGCTATGTTCTTTTCCCCCTTTGATCTGTTTACAACAGGCCCCTTAACATTTCTTGCAGCATTGGTTTGGTTGTAATGAATTCTTTGAATTTTTTTTTTTTCTGAAAAGCTTTTTATTTCTCCTTCAATTCCAAATGATAGCCTTGCTGAATAAAGTAGTCTTTGTTGTAGGCTCTTGTTCTGCATTACTTTGAATATTTCTTGCCATTCCCTTCTGGCCTCAAGTGTTTCTGTTGAGAAGTCGGATGTCATTCTTATGAGGGCTCCTTTTTAGGTGATAGCCTTTTTTTCTGTAGAAGCTTTTAATATTTTCTCTTTATCACTTAGCTTTGGTATTTTAATTATGATTTGTCTTGGTGTAGATTTCTTTGGGTTTCTCTTTAATGGAATTCTCTGTGCTTCTTGAACTTGTGTGACTTTTTCCCGCATCAATTTAGGAAAGTTTTCAGCTATGATTTGATTAAACAAAGTCTCTATTCCTTGTTCTTTCTCTTCTTCTTCAGGAACTCCTATGATGCAGATATTATTTCTCTTCCTGTTGTCACAGAACTCTCTTAGAGTTTCCTCAGACTTTTTGCGTCTCCTTTCTTTTTTCTGCTCTGCTTCTGTGCCTTTATCTTGTCATCTAACTCGCTGATTCAATCCTCAGCTTCATCCATCCTGCTTTTAATTCCTTCCATTGTGGTCTCCATATCTGACTGATTCTTTTTTATTATTTCAATGTCCTTTTTCATACTTGATATCTCTTTATTTAGTTGTTTGTTATGACCATCTATTGTTCTAGGATCTTTGAAGATCCTAACAATCATTATTTTAAACTCTGCATCCAGTAATTTGGTTATATCTGACTCATTCAAGTCCTTTTATGGGGATTTCTCTTGATTCAATTGGGTTGCATTTCTCTGCCTTCCCATTTTGTCTGTGTAGAAGAAGCTTGTGGCCACTGGAGTCCAATGGGTGTGGCCTCTGTGTTCCCTAGGTGTGGTCTGTCTGCAGGCTTGTCACCCCCCTGCTGCTGCCTCTGGCATCCTCGTATGGGCATTGCTGGTGCTGGCTTGCTGTGGCTGTGGCTGTCACTGGGGTTTCTGCCATCCTCCACAAAAAAAAGTTTATATACTGAGTAAATGATGTCTGTTTTATGGACAAAGCCAATATTTCAAGTTGGGTTCCAAGTGTCGGTAGACTTTTCTTCTGTCTTTGACAGTGAGGTGCACCTTAAAATGCCCCTAAATCTGGCATGATTTGAGGGCTAGGTTCCTTGTATATGTTAGAATTAACTTACTTCAGCAGGTTTATGTAGAGACACCAAGTCCAAAAATGAATTTTGAGGAGTTTTATTGATTAAGCCAGTGGCATACATGGTGGATTCTTAAGACCCAAATCATGCAGTCTCATCTACAGGTTTTTAAAAAAATATTAAGGAAACATTTTAATTACAATTGACAGACAATATTGTGTTAGTTTCAGGTGTAAAACATAGTGATGAAAAATTTATATAAATTATGAAGTGATCACCCCAATAAATCTAGTACCCATCTGACACCATACATAGTTATTATAATTTTAAATAAAATGTTATCTAGCTGTGAAAAGACATGGAGGAAACTTCAGTGCATATTACTGAGTATAAGAAGCCAATCTGAAAACGATACATATTACATGGTTCCAACTATATGACATCCTGGAAAATGCAAAATAGTGGCAACAGAAAAAAAATCAGTGGTTGACAAGGGTGGGACGTGGGGAGAGGAATGGAGAGGCAGAGCATAGAGAATTTTAAGGGCAGGGACACTGTTCTGTATGATGCTATGATGTTGGATACATGCCGTAATACGTTATACGTTTCCCAAACCCACAGACCGTGCAGCCAAAGAGTGAACCCTTATGCAAATGGTGGACTTGGGTTGATACAAACGTGTCTGTGTTGGCTCATCAATGGTAACAAGTGGACCACACTGTTGATGGTTGGAGAGCCCAAGCTTCTGGAGTGGGAATATGAGAAACTCTCTGTACTTGTCTTCATTATTGCTGTGAACCTAAAACTATTCTAAAAATAACCTAGTAATTTAAAATGATGTTCACCAGATGATGATGACTCAGAGCCTATTTGCAACCCCAAACTGAACTGGTCCCAGGCTATCATTTTACATATGCAAAAATAGAGAGACAGAGGAAGAGAGAGGGGACACAGCCACTGGGGGAATTAATGACCAAGGTAGCAGTAGAAATTAAGCTTTCTTGCTCCTTCCTGGGTGCTCTCTCCCCTGTTCCCCGCCCTGTGTTGATGGATCCTGGCAGTGTCCCCCAGGGGTCCTGTGTTCTGGATAAGCAAGGAGCACAGGCTTAGCTTGATGGCTGTCTACCTCCCTTGGGAGCTAGGGAAGGAGTAAAACTGATTCCTACCTGGTTAATTGCTTCTGAAGCCAGATGAATGCGGAGAAAAATCCTGAGGTTGTGAACACTATTCAGGTGACCTGGCAAGACTAGAATTTTTTGCCTCAATTTTCTGAAGCGCCCTTGGCATGTTATTTGACCTGTCCATCTCAGCAACATTTGCACCATGCTGTGTCCTTCTTCTACTCCGTCAAGTCGCCAGGATGTTGAAGGTGACACCTCTCCTCAAAGGGGTTCAACAGTTCCTGCATGTGGGCTACATATGCCCAGTACCTTGAAGGTGCCTGTACCTTCTTGAGTTACCACAACATTCTTCCACTGTCATTTTGCACTTATATAGGAAGACCCCGAGGGTCAGAAATCTGTGCACGTTCCATGAGGTTGCGGAAAGGGTAGCTGCGGAGCTCACACTTGACCCAGATCTGACTCCAAAGACTGTGAGCTTTTCTCTGAACCAGGTTGCCGACGGGTTTGTAAACAGAAACACAGAAGGTGTGACTATTGCTCTTTGTTCTTGGGCTTGTGGAAGCACGTCCTTCAAAGAGAAAAGCAGCCTTTTCTCAGCGGACCTGGAGGGACTGCCCTGGTCCACGGGAAGTTCTTTGTGCTCCTGAAAATCCCTCATGGGCACACGATTGCCCGGAGTCCGTTTGGCAGTTCATTTCAGGATGTCTGGAACTGGCAGCCCCTGGGATGCAGACCAAGCCGGAAGTTGGGCCCTTGGACGGAATCTGAAGACAGAGCGCAGGGCCGGCATCAGACAGGGCAGAGGTGACTGGGCATCAAATCAGCCATCGCGGCCCTTTCATTCCTGTTCATTTGGATGATTATTAAATGTATCGCTTTTTCATTTCGCTTTGTTTTCCTCGGGGCACGGAAAAGGGACATTCATTTCATGGTAGGATTTTAAAGCTGAGTGTCAGGTTTTGGGTCTCTAAATGCCACTCTGTATTAACAGCACAGAATACATGATGCATCAGTGTATGAAGGGGAAAGCGAGACGTATCACCCTCCCAGAGCTGCGAGCAAAGGGCCTGGGCACTGTTGGCTCTTTGCCCGATTTCCTAGTTCACTCTTGGTGGGCCGAGTGTCATCGACACAAGGGGACAGACAGCTCGGGCATGGAGAAATGACTGATACTGTACCCGTCATCATGGTGCAATGCCTAAAGTAGCATATGCCAAAAAAAAAAAAAAAAAAAAAAAAGGAGTCAGAATGGCCAGTGTCTAAATTCCAGCCCTTCCATCCACCAGTGGTATCACTTGAGGGAGTTCCAGTTTCCCCAGATGGACAATGGGGACGTCATGAGGACTCAGCGGGATCAGAAGGCCTGTTTGCGTATTTAAATGCTGGGCATATATATACATGGCACTCAGAAAGTGCTAGTTCCCTTTCTCCTCGGTCCCATTGTTCAGGGCAGATTGATGCGGTTGGCAAGGAGGATGAGGAGGCCTTTGCTGCTCCTGTCTTTGTGTTTCCTTATGGCACTCTTACTGTGCAGAGGGAGATATGGGATCCACAGCTGAGCGAAGGAGAGATGAGATGCAGTCAGGCAGAATGGTCAAGAGCAGGGACAGGAGAAGCTGAGTTATTCAGTAGCTATTGTGGGGGTTGGGAAGTGGCCACGTACGCGGAGAGGAAGTGCGAGGCCGGGAAGGATGAAATGCAGGATCTCTACTGGGTCCATCTTTCGTGGGTTTTAGTCTGATTTTCTGGGATGGGAATCAAGGGCCTGTCTGTATCTCCTGCAGTTTGCCTTGTACTATTTTCAGATATTTGACCATCATTTCTTAAGAGGGAACTTAAGTACCCATGTTTTATGTTCACTGTTTAAGACATGAACCCTTTCCAAATATTATTTTAAAAAAATTATTTATTGATTTTTAGAGAGAGGGGAGAGAGAGAGAGAGAGAAAGAAAGAGAGCGGAGAAGCAGGAAATATCAACTTGTAGTAACTGCTTCCTGTATGTGCCTTGACCGGGGAAGACTAGGGATTTGAACTGGCGACCTCAGTGTTCCAGGTTGAAGCTCCATCCACTGTGCCACCGCAGGCCAGGCCAAATATTCTAATGTTTACCTAATTCCAATCTTGTTTCTTTTTCTCACCCCCATCTCTCTCCAATCCTATGTCTTTCCCTTAAATAAGGCCACTGTTTTCTCTTCTCTAGTTTGGCCATTGCTCCCCTTTCTCGATAGAGACTGACAGCCACCCTCCGATTCCGTCTGTTTTAGTGGCACTATGTAATCCCTCCAGTGAAAGAGCCCTGTTCTCTGGAACCAGCCAAGCCTCGGTTGGCTCGCTCGATCTAGATCCCTTGCTAACATTAACTCAGCTCCCGTGAAGGGAATCTGAAAGACTTTTGTCTTTACCAGCCCAAGAATTTTGATGTGGTCGTTGAACTTTACAATCGAAACAGACTTTAAGAGCCTCAGCTTGTTTCTAGCTGTGATACATTTGAAAAGGCATACTGCATCACAAATTTGTTTTTTGTTTCTGTATCCAAGTATCAGTGCAGAAAGTAATCCAACAGTAGAGAAATAAAATAAAATAATTAAAAACTTGCAGAATGTGAAACCGCCAAGGAAAAAACCAAGCAAGCCCATTGGAGATAATGGTTATCTGTTTGCCATAAACGTGAAGTGAGAACAATCCACGACTTGTGATAACTTTCAAAGGAAAGGAAGTGAATTAGATGTAGACAAGGCCAGGAGAGGATTGCAAACATATGCAGGGCCAGACAGTACAAAGGGAGGGTGGGCCCGGATTTTATCTTTATAGGTAATTGAAATAATGCTTTATAGTCCCAGTATAAGTTTAAAGTGGAAACAGGAATCAGGAGGTACTAAGAGGGGAAGAGGAAAGAGAAGGGAAGAAGAGAGTGAGAGAGAGAGAGAGAGAGAGAGAGAATGTGCAAAGATCATTAGATACTATTTAGTTTGGGAAACTGAAGAATTACTGAAATCTTACTATGTGCCAAATGCTTTTACATACACAATCTCATGGAAGCCTTATGACAGCCCTGTAAAGTGTGATTAACAGGCTGGTATTTGATGGGGAGAGTGGCTCAGTTATGTAACTTGCCCAATTCTTTTCAGCAAGTAAGTAGTGGAGTTGAGATAAAAGCTAAGGTATGCCCGACTTTAAAGCTTTGTTCTCTCTAAATACACCCTCTACTAGTTCATAACTGCCGAGTAATATTGTACCACTGAGATTCAAAAGAGTGTCACAAATACTAGACTCGCTATGCCCGGGCCAGTAAGGAAGGTGAGCTACACTAAGTGTTTCTCTCTCTCTCTCTCTCTCTCTCTCTCTCTCTCTCTCACACACACACACACACACACACACACACACACACACACACTCACACACACCCCTTAGCCCCATATTGAGTTGCTACTTTGAGTGTCCCACAAACAGGACAGACTCAATTTCTCTAGAAATCATTAAAATGTCCTGTCTTGATTGTCATGTTTGGTCATATCTGTAACATATTTTGCCTTGTTTGCCCATTTGCTCAAGTTAGAAATCTGAGGTTTCTCTCGACCCCCATCTCCCTGTTAACCCCACACTCAGTGAATCTCCAAGTCTCATCCACCCTGACTCCAAAATGTCTTCCTTTTTCTTGTCTCTTCATTCGTTCCATTCCAAATCTCATTCAGGTTGCCATATTCTCCTGGCAAGAAGACTATAGCAACGTCTTTACTGGTCTTCCTGTCTTCTGTCTCCCTCTTCCCAAATCCGCTTTCCACATGGTAGACACAGAGATATTTATAAAGGACAAATGTGTACAACCCTTTCGTTCCTCCCCTTCAGCATGAAGTTCAATGTCTTTACATAAGAAGTCTTTTTAATAAAGGTCTTTGCATGGAATATCACATCTCCCTCATCTTCTACTTTGCAAGTAAGTGAAAAAAATTGCCTTCTCATAATCATGTTTTCTTCTTCCTTTTTAAATTTTATTTATTGATTTTACAGAGAAAGGAGAGGGGGGCAAGGGAGAAGTATCAGCTCATAGTTGCTTTACTTTAGTTGTTCATTGATTGCTTGTCCTATGTGCCTTGACCGGGCAAGCCCAGGCTTTGAACCAGCGACCTCAGTGGGTTCCAGCTCAATGCTCTATCCCCTGTGTCACCACCGGCCATGCTTTCATAATCAACTAGTTCTTTGAACACGCTGTTCCTTCTATGTGGTTCTGCATGGAACATACATCTGCCTTTTTTTTTCTTTTTTTTCCTGTACTAGTGAGTTCCTGCTTGTCCTCTGGAAGCCAGCGTCATAATGTCTTTCTCCACAGACCCTTCCTTAACTGTCCAAAGATTGTGGCTCTCACAGTGTTCATCCATCATAGCTCCCATTACACTGCATTCTAATGGATGCATTTCTGCCCCCTCAACTGTAAGCTTCCTGTGAGGGAAGACTGTATCTATTTACCAGTGCCTACCAGGTGCTGGGAACATAGTGGATACCTAATGAGCATGGTTGATCGGGGGTTGTCACAAAGAGAAATGAACAGGCAGGAGCTTTCTCAGGGAGCCTCTTGGCATGGGGATTGGGCAGAAGGAGAGCTGGAGGCTTAAGGCAGCCCCAGGGGACCTCGGGCTGTCCTATGGGGCACTTAGAAGCTGGGCTAATCCTTCGGAGCCATCTCCAGCTGGGGAGAGGGCACCAGCTTCTCACACATCTGTGTTGTTCAGTAGTTGGGTGAAGGGGCTGTTTTCCAGCAAGGCACTCCATCACCGAAGGGGGCTGTTGGCTCAGGGCTGCCTGCCAGCGCAGGCCCAGCAGCCAGGGAATCCATCCTTCATTTCTGGTGGGAGGGATTTGACGGGCTCCTCTCTGTTCACCATGGGCGTGTCACTCAATGAACACACACACTCAGGCACACTAGCTCCAGGCCTGCCTGAAATGCCAATGTTGTTATGGAAGCTGCAGGGATATCCCCTCAGGGAGCTCAGCTGGAGTCATGATTACGTGCTTTCTGGCCAAGAAATGATTGAGGAAATACACGGTCTCAATTCTTCTTTAAAATTGGCGGTCCTCTTCACGCTCTCTGTAACTCCAAGTAGGCGATGTTCTTCTCTTTTACTTTTTAAATTGAATTCATTGGGGTGACATTGGTTAATAAAATCCTACATGTGTCCGGTGTACAATTCTATAATGCATCTGTGTATTACCTTGTGTGTTCACCACCTCAAGTCAGCTTTCCCCCCATCTCCATGTATCCCCTCATCCTCTCCCTCCAGCCAGGGATGCTCTTAACTAGACAGCAGACTCACAAGATCTAAACAAGTAACATTGGAACAATTTATAAGCTGATGGCTCTTGGTTCAGAAACACAGACAACATCCCAGGTGGGCTGCGTCAGGCATTTCTTTTCAAAAGGAATACCCCTCACAGCCATCCACTCTTTATCCCCCCCCCCCCCAAGTACCTCCTCTCGTCTCCCTCCCCACTGAGAGTGTAGGTGTGAGGGAACGAGACTTCCATTAGACAGATGCAGTCGCTGCCCAGGCATGGAAGCTCCATGCCCCACAGGATTGTATCTCCTGGAACAGGCTTGAGCTTAGCTCTCCGGCCCCCTGCAAAGAGTATGTACGCAGTTATAAGTCTCTATGCTCAAGAAATCATGAAGCTATGGCTTCCCCTCAGGTATTTATGCTTTCTTTACATTTTTCCAGGCCAGATGCAAGTTGTCTATCATCGACCATTTTTATCATAAATCATGTTGCCTGGAGATACAAGTGAGATTCCACCTTGATCAAGTTTTCAGTAGAAAGAGCAGGAAAGTTAACAGGACCAAATTCAGGGAGAAAAGGGTTTGTTCATCCTTTTCCACAACCCGATCTGATATTCATCGCAGGATAGGGGACAATCATAACAGTGGTCAGTGTCCATGTCAGGGTCGGTAAGCCTCCTAGCAGGTTGTTTTCTGCCTGGTTCATTTCTCCTTTTCATGGCTCTGAGCATGAGAGACATCTGTTAACCTTTGTGGTCCTGGGGGATAGTACGATGCCTTGAACATAGTAGATACTTGCTATGATCTGAATGTATGTGTCCCCTGCTCCCACCGCCGAATCCATATGTTAACATCCTCATGTCCACTGTGATGGTATTACGGAGTGGGGCCTTGGGTGGTATTTAAGTAATGAATGGGCATAATGTTCTTATCAAACAGACCCTACAGAGATCCCTTGCCCCTTCCACCATGTGAGGAAGGTGCTGGCTATGAACTTGGAAGAGGACCCTCACCAAAATGTGACCATGCTAGCTAGCACTTTGATCTTGGCCTTCCCAAACTCCAAAACTGTGAGAAGTAAATATATGTTGCTTATAAACCACACAGTCCATGGTATTTTGTTATAGCAGCTTGAAAAGACTAAGAACAATATTCAACAGAGAATTTAGTTTAGTTAACAAAAAAGAAAAAAGTTAAATGGAGAAAAATCACAAAACTCTCATATTTTGACTTACTACACGGAGCAATTGTAAATATTTTAGTATACTTCCTTCTAGTCTTTCTAAGGGGCACAGGCTTAACCATTGATATGGATTAATATTCCACTGCAAGATTTTTTTTGTGTGTGACAGAGACAGAGAGAGGGACAGACAGACAGGAAGGGAATGAGAGGAGAAGCATCAGTTCTTCATTGCGGCACCTTAGTTGTTCATTGATTGACTATAATGCCTTGACCGGGGGGCTACAGCAGAGCGAGTGACCTCTTACTCAAGCCTGCAACCTTGGGGTTTTGAACCTGGGTCCTCTGCGTCCCAGTCCAACACTCTATCTACTGAGCCACCGCCTTGTCTCCATTGCAAGATTTTTGCCTTTTTAAAATAGAAACATTAAAAAAATAAGATTATTATATTATGAGGAGGTTAATTCTGCCTCAACCCATCAATCTAAACATAAATGCTCTTTTTTTGGGAAGCTCGAATGATGAGATGTTCAGCCACCTGTCCGACCATGTGTTAGGCACATGAGGAAGGAAAGACAAATAAAGTTCAGTTCTTCCCTCAAAGCACTTGTGTACCCTTTGTGGGAGAGAAGGATTTATACTTTATTTCCCATGAGGTAACAGTCTAATGTCAGCTTAAACTTGTTCGGTTTAATTGAGATTATGCTTTTAAGGGACCAGAAAAGAAAGTTAGTCCCATTTAAGAAACTTCTGCCAAAGAACCAGTTTCTCAAAAATAAGTAATCCCTGCAGATTAGCCAGTCTCTGTAAAATAATTTTAACACAATAGTCAGCCGATCATTTGGGAGGCAAGCACGTCAGCTGGTGGAGAGTGAACATTAGCAACTGGGTTGTCATGGAAACTTTTCTTCCAGACCAGAAAAAAGCAGTCCTGGTGAACCGTGCCATGTGGAAAAACAGTCCCTTTCTCCAGGATCTCTTCTCTCTGTCAATCACAAGTTGATTTTGTCCCGGGGCTGAGAGTGGAGAGAAATGCAGGCATCCTAGTCACTTAGAGGAGAGAAACGTTTCCCTTGTGTAGACAGAGACTCAAGGTACATGGCGTAAGCAGGAATTGTGTCAATGGAAGTTGGAAAGCCAAGGTCATATATTTATTTTATTTTTTATTTTTTTTTCTTTTACTATTTTTCTTTTACAAAATGATTTCTTGCAAGTCGTTAAGTGGCATTTTCTCAGCCACCCACAGAATCTGGGTGAGGAGGTCTGTTGTTAGGAGACCTTGACCAGCATTTGCACCACTAGACTCGAGATGTTCCGCTACACGTCTGCCTGTAGGCTGCTAAGCTCCATTAGAAAAAGCCAGAGTTAAGTGTTGATGGATAAGACAATCAGTTTTATGATGAGGTGTCTTTAAACTGTACTAAGGTGTCAAAATTACTTTCAGCGTTTGATCTAACTTATGATTCTAGCTAATATCTTTCCACATTCCCCCCAAATCCATCTGAATTTCCATCATCTTAATAAATAAGATGATTTTTAACAGGTGAAGTTATACAGCCTCACCAACACATACCGTTCTTCAAAATGCATTACCATGATTTACGTTTCTAACGCTCTCTTCAAAATTGAATGATTTTCAGTGCTTTGATGATGTCATGTTTCTCTTTGTAAACTCGGCCTTAGCATGTGCTCAGTTCATAAGTATTTGATTTATTGAGCAACTTCTATGTACTAGATGCTGGAATGTATTGATAAACAGAGTTTTTTCAATGAATAATTGGGTGGATGGGTGAATGGATGGTTGGCTATTTTCTGGATTTTCTGTTTTGGAGTGCTAAACGATTATTTTACAGGAACAAAATTCATCCTAATTATTTACCTGGTGGCAGCTTTCTAAACTGCAGAAAATGATTAAGATTAAACATCAGTATGGAGAACTTGATAAATCATCACTGTGTGGTCAAGTCTTACTTTTGCTGTTTCTTATTTTTTTCATTTGAAGTCTTTTCTTTTAGGTTAAATGTGATATACCAATCTACTCATTATATATTAAGAGTCTGCAATAGTTTTTTTAATATGTATTTTTATTTATATACAAAGTTTAATTTACTCATTGAACAAAAATTTTCTTTTTCTTGCTGACAGTCATACGTCATCTAAAATGTCTTCATGGTCAGAGATTGCTTTCTTTGGCCACATATTCCCCAGTTTTCCCCACTGTCTTCCTTGTACACTGAACTCACTCATAATATTCTTAGACCATCAGTGTTCTTTGCCTTTGTATTGTCTATTTGCCTCTTTATGCAACCTGAGCAGTTTTATCTTAAGATTTCCTCACCTCTTTGTTTATTTATGATTTCTGCTCTGCTAAATCTTGTATGATTTGGTCAGTTCTTTTCCCAAGCTGAAAAATATTCCTTCAGTAATGTTCTTAACAATGCTTTTGACTGAAGCCTGTGTGCCAGGAATTGTGCATTGGAGAGAGGAGTTAACATGTTTGGAGCCCTTCTCTCAACACGCTCATAGTGAGATCCTTAATCTAAGAGAAATACACTTTCTAAAAGTATATGCAAAATATTGGATATTTGACACTGGTTCCCATAATTATGCTGGTCTCGGATACCCAATTCTTCAACACATCTTTGTACACTGTATTGTGTGTTCACTCCTGCCCCCCAAGTCAAGTCTTCATCCATCACCATTTCTCCCTCTTAGCCCCTCCTCCACTTACCCCCTTCCTCAGTGAGTTAAGGATCCTGACAACTGGAGCTTTTACAACATTTAGAGCCACTTTCAAAATGAGAGCTTCCACCAAGGCAGTGACATTGTTGAATCCGTGTGTGCATTTCTAGATCTTCTAAGAGTGCTCGCCACATGCTGCATCTCAGTGTTTGTTGAGTGAATGAATGTGTGACAGCTATAGCTATGCTCAGGGTGCCGTGTTACTATTTGTTTTCCAGTCAGTTGGCAGAAGCTAGTTTTGACTCAACTATTTCTCTTAGTCCCTTTGTCGCGGTCACCATTTGTGAAATGGGTGGTCATGATGAGAACACAGTCTATTAGCCTCAAAATGGAACAGTACCGACTTTGGAGAGTCAAACCCGTGACATGTGTCTACTGAGAAATATCCTCTAATTGGGAGATAATCAAATATAGACATCAAAATGACCTGGGGGAGGGGAACAGGATCCATGAAACACGGAGTCTGGAAAAGACTAGACGTGTAGAGGGGACAATCTGTGACGTCTTATGGGGGAAAATTAGATGTGTAGTACAAACACAATACTGGAATATTTTATTCCTATATAAAGAAAAATAAACAAGAAAACTCCATATTAAAACCATGGTAAGGGACAAGAAATTCAAGACAGTATATCTATTTGAAAGTCTTAAGGGGTCTGTAGCCATCCAAAACAAATATTTTTCGTGCTTATTAAAGGAACACTTTCAGGCTACATATTGTCATGTCATAAATATGCTCTCTGTTGATGATGTTAGCAGCAATATAATTAGATATACTGACAATATTTGTGTTACCACCAAACTTCTGGTGGGGGAGAATGATTTGTTTCATGAGGGTAGCCAATGGCAATTTCTGGCAGGCAGGTTAGTGATGGGTATACTTATATAGTTTAGAATTTGTTTTTCATATCAAAAGAGGAAAATTACCTTTGTATATTGTGAAGCCCATGAAGATCAATTTGTAATTGGAAATCCTTGCCTTTGAGCATGATTATATTGTATTGTATTTTTTTTCTGTGTGTGGTGAAAATTGTTTCTATATTGGTATGATTTAACAATAGATTGGTTCAGGCAGTATCTATCAATAGTATATCATAATCCTGAGATAGTCTCCTGTGGAATCAAACTTATTCTCTCATTTTACATTATATCTGAGTTGTTTGTTTTTTAATAATAGGATTTATTTTTCAATTATAAAAGCAACACTTGCTCATTATAAAGAAGTAAAGGAAAAGCATAATCCTAAATGCCTGGGGACAATCACTGCTTTCGTATTTCTAAACAAATTTATTTTGATTACACAAGTTAAACATGTTCAGAGAAGAAATTTAGAAAATTCAGACATGCAAAAAAATAAGGAAATAAAATCACTCTCAATTTTATCAATAAGAGATGACTATGTTTAACATGTTGGCCTCTGTACTTAGCTAGATTTTATATTTATATACAGATATTTAAGATGTGCATTTTATTTTTAACAAAAGGAACCATACATATTGGGTTGTAATTCCTTATTGTCATTTATTACTTTATTCTCATATTTATAGGCCGATAAAATTCTTTTGTAACACCATGTTTATGGAGTCTATAGAATTCTATCGTCCTATGATTTATTTTACCCATCTCTTTTTTTTAGTGTGACAATGAAGTTTCTTTTCAAAATATCAAAGTAAAAAAATCAAAATGCAGTACATTTAAAAGTAATTTTTCTTATTCTCACTCTCCAGTTGTGTTGTAGGTGTTCTTTTAGATCCATTTATTTAAAAAAGAAAATAAAAGGGAATTTACAGTCACATTGTCACCCTTTTTTAACTGAACATCATGAACTTACTATCCTTTCATGACATTACAAGTAGATTATTCTTACTGCTGCCTTATGTTCCATATATGGTTATACCAATCTTTAATCATTCCTCCACCTATGGGCATTTAAACTGTTTTCAGTGTCTCACTGTTATAGGCATTTCAGCAAGTAATGTTTTATTTCTTTTTCCTCCCTTGGACAAATTTTTTTTTTAACTGAGTTTATTGGGCTGACATTGGTTAACAAAGAACCATACAGGTTTCAAGTGTGCAACTCAGAAAAACACCATCTGCACACTGTATCGTGTGCCCGTGGCCCGAAGTAAACCCTTTCTGTCCGCCGTGGTCCCCCACTTTGCCTTCTTCCAGCTCCCTCCATACCTTTTCCCTCTGGCTGTCATACACATACTTTTTTTGCTTAATCCCTTTACCTCTTTTTTCACCCAGCCCCTCAGCCCACCTTCCCTCTGACAGCTGTCAATCTGTTTCATGTGTTTTTATGCTTCTGTTTTTATTTTGTTTGTTAAATTATTTTTTTAATTAGATTCCACATATGTGAGATATATGGTATTTGTTTTTCTCTGGCTGGCTTATTTTACTTAGCATAGTATTCTCCAGGTCCATCCATGCTGTCTCAAAAGGCAAGATTTCCTTCTTCTTTATGACCGAGTAGTATTCCACTGTGTAAATGTACCATAGCTTTTTAATCCACTCATCTACTGATGGGCACTTGGGCTGCTTCCAAGCTTTGGCTATTGTAAATAACATTGCAATGAACATAAATGTGCATATGTTCCTTTGATTCACTGTTTTATTTTTTTGTTTGTTTGTTTTTTTGTGAGATAGACAGGGACAAACAGAAAGGGAGAGCTATGAGAAGCATCAGTTTTTTGTTGCAGCACCTGAGTTGTTCACTGATTGCTTTCTTATATGTGCCTTGACTGGGGGGCTCCAGCTGAGCCAGTGACTCCTTGCTCAAGCCAGTGATCTTGGACTCAAGCCAGAGACCTTGGGCATCAAGCCAGTGACCTCTGGGCTCAAGCCAGCGACCATGGGGTCATGTCTATGATCTCATGCTTAAGCCCACATGAGATCATGTCTATGATCTCATGCTTAACCCCGCGCTCAAGCTAGTGAGCCTGTGCTCAAGCTGCATGAGCCCACGCTCAAGCTGGTGACCTCATGGTTTCAAACCTGGGTCCTCTGTGTCCCAGGCCAATGCTCTATCCATTGTGCCACCACCTGGCCAGGCTCAAATTAGTGTTTACAGTTTCTTTGGATATATTTCCAGAAGTGGAATTGCTGGGTCATGAAGCAGTTTCATTTTTAATTTTCTGAGGAAGCTTCATACTGTTTTCCACAATGGTTGCACCAATTGGCATTCTCACCAGTAATGCACAAGGGTTCCCTTTTCTCCACATCCTCTCCAACACTTGTTGATTTATTTATGATAGCCATTCTGACAGACCTAAGGTGATAGCTCATTGTGGTTTTAATTTGTCTAAATGATATTTATACAATATTCCATCCAACAAAAACAGAATTCTTCTTTTGTGGGCCATGAAACATGCATTAGGTTATTCCATATTCTAGACCATAAAACATATCCTAATAAACATAAAATAATTCAAAATATACAATGCATGTTTTCTGACCACAATAAAATTAAATTGCCAATCAATGATAAAAGAAATATAACTTGGTAAGTCCCAAAATACTTGGAAACTAAATAACACACTCTGAATTACCCATGGGTCAAAGGAGAAATCAAAAGGGATATTAGAAATAAAAAGGGATATTAGAAAGTGCTGTGAACTGAATAAAAAGAAAATACAAAATCTGTGACATGCCAATTATGCAGTGCTTTTGGAGAAATCTGTAGTATTAAACACCTGGACTGTAAGGTATTTTTCCCCGCTGAGGAGAAGAAAGGGTATAGCCACAAAGTGTGGAATAGTAAAAGCTTTATTTAATATAGTGCTTCCTGGACGATGTTCTCTGGTCTCAGGGACAGAGGCCAGAGAAGTCGCATGGACAAAACCGCGTGGGGGATATTTAAAGGGTTGTCTAGGGTGCAGGCGAGTTAATATGATGTGGCGAAATCTCACTAGCTGACGGACTGTTGCTCTTTTCCAAAGGACTTCTGGGAAGTGTCTTTTGGTGCACATGGGTGTGGGCAGTTCCAGTCAGAGTTTCCAGGTCTGGTTCCTCATGTGACCTTCTCCCATTGCCCACCGACCTTACATGGACTATAACAGGAGTCCCCAAACTACAGCCCAGGGCCACATGAGGTCCTCTGAGGCCATTTATCCGGCCCAGCCGCACTTCCGGAAGGAGCACCTCTGCCATTGGTGGTCAGTGGGAGGAGCACAGGATGCATCCGCACCCATAGTTCCCATTGAAATACTGGTCAGTTTGTTGATTTAAATTTACTTGTTCTTTATTTTAAATTTGTATTTGTTCTCATCTTGTTTTGTTACTTGAAAATATGTGCAGTGTGCATAGGGATTTGTTCATAGTTTTTTTTAATAGTCCATCCCTCCAACGGTCGGAGGGCCAGTGAACTGGCCCCCTGTGTAAAAAGTTTGGGGACTGCTGGTCTATGGTATGTTAGTGTGTATGAGTGTGTGTGTGCTGGTGGCAGCAAGACTTACTGGCATAAAGACAGACAAACTGATTCCTGGAACAGAGGAGACACTCTGGAAATAAAATGTAAGGAGCGAGCAGAAGAAAAGAGCCACTAAGTGAATCCAGAACTTATTTTTTGGAGTCATAAAGCTAATTTGAAATGAGTGTGTGTGTTGGTGGCAGTAAGAGTGCTTGTTGACTAGGGAACTCGTTCTTCAAGCCGTGTTTCCATCAAAGCAGGTTGTGTTTACTCAGACTCCATGTCTAGGAGGGAGGACTGTTCGAGATTAACGTTGTTCCTCTTCTTGACCAAGACGGACTCATTAAGGAGACTAAGCAAGGGGAGTCAGAGATAAGAGGAGAGGGAACATTGGTATCAAACGTTGGAGAGCAGGCCAAGTAAGATAAGGACTGTGGTTTGTCAGGCGAACAGAAAACGGATTGCCCTCTTAAATTGGGTAATTTGAGGAGCGCGCAAGAAAGAGACCACGGTGTGGGCAGGGTGTAAGGAAAGTCCACGTGCTAGTTAGTGCTTTTCACCAGGCCTGGTGAGAGGGTGATGCCATGCCGGGTCCTCAGCGGAAAGGGGCGAGAGGGAGAAGCAGGTATGAGGACCCGTCGTGAGAGAGCATTGTGGGACACTGCGGCTGAAGGGGCTCTGATCTTTGGCTGGGGCGCTTTGCAGGGAGGGGCTGGAGGGTGTTACCCAGACCCCTCTCTTGACCCTTCTTTTGCCCATGTCTCCACTGGCCACACCCAGTCCGTCTAGATCAGCCACCAGTGTCGAGCAAGTTGGAGAGACGGCAGTCTTCCGAACGGGGCAGAAGGAAGACTGTAG
Organism: Rhynchonycteris naso; assembly: GCA_037038555.1. NCBI lineage: Eukaryota > Metazoa > Chordata > Mammalia > Chiroptera > Emballonuridae > Rhynchonycteris > Rhynchonycteris naso. The sequence continues at coordinate 10,403,433 of CM073001.1, forward strand.
AGAGCGAACTGGGGTTAGAACAGGAGTGAAGAAGAGGAGAGAGGTTGGGGAGTCCCTGGATGTGATTGTCCGGAAAGGGGGTGGCAGCTGTGTGTTCAGACAGCGGACCCTTATTCATGACGATACGCTGGCTGAGCAGTACCGAGTTACTGACTCGAAATAGTGTCTCAGGTGCCCAAGATCTCCCTATCGGTTTCTAGAATTGTGAAGATGACAAGGGCCAGATCAATACAAAGAGACATACATTAGGCCCAACCAGTAAGAAGACCTCTGTCCCCCTGACTCCGTGTGCAGTGTCCCTTGTATGTGAACCTAAGCTCTGCGCTGTCTCCACTGCAGAGCGTGGTGCACTTCAAACACCATTAGAACCTCAGTGCCTAGTTCAGCGCTGGAAACAGTGAAAACGGCTGAACACAGAAATGTTCAAATGTTCAAAACCATAGAAACACTTCAAAGACATAATCTGATGCATGAATGTATTTACGACGCGGGAAAAAACCAATTTAGCTCTGCAGTATCACCCCATGGGTCTTCAATACCTACGGCACCTCGTACTTATTACTCCTTTTCTTCCTCCAGTAACTTTACCATAAATGAGTTTTAACCCCTATTGTCGGGAGTGTGTTTGATTCTTGTTTGATAAACATATCAGCTTTGCACAAGTGCCGGAACATTCCTCATGTGAATTTAAGTTTATTGCTCACCTGTTTCTCTTCTGGAGTTTCCTTTGGAAGGCTTTTCTGGTAGTTTTTCTTCCTAGCTTCACCTGTTTTATTTCCAAACTGCATGTCTGAGTTCTACGACGGACTGAGAAATAATTCGTGTTTAACTGGCTCTGAGAAGGCATGAAATTGTTCTTATGCACTCTAAGACCATATGAAATATGGTTTTGGTGTGTAAGAAGTACTTTGACATGTTTAGAAATTCTCAGTAATGTTTTCTGAAAGGTAAATGGGTAAAAAGAAGCTTGCTTCTTTCAACCCTTTCATTTTTGACAATTTCATCTCTCTTGTAAGTCACATTATTTGAAACGAAATTCCACTTCTTTTTTTCGTTCACAAAACATACATAATATCATGAAGTACCGTAAAAGCAAACTAGCCCGAACAAACAAAATATTAAAATATAATAAAACCGGGGATTCTAAGTTCCAGAAAAAAGGTGAAATTAATATTTCTATTGTGAACAAGACTATGACACAGTTCAGTCTGACTGGTGGGGGGTCCTCTATACAATAGGCAGACACATAATATATAAAAGATAAGTCAAGTAGAGCTCAATATTTCTGATTTTAATGGTTTGTTTTTAATCCTTAAGACGAAGCTTTCCAGACGGTTGTTTAGATTACAGTAGTGGTTAGAGTTGGGCAGCACAAGCATTTTGAAATGTGCATTGTCATAAAATGCATACTTTTACATGCCAAGAGACAAAATGTTTACTTCTAGAGGAGCCGCTTTAAGCGTCTACATTAGATTAGCTGAAATAATATATATTTTGCACATGAATATTGGAAGGTTAACAATGCCCATGTCGTTCTTGTATTATGGAGAACAGACACAATGGATTTTCATGCTCCTGAGTCTTTGTAATTATAAAATGCATACCTGGCTAGTGGCTCAGTGGATAGAGTGTCTTCCTAGCATATGAATGTCCTAGGTTTGATTTTGATTCCTGGTCAGGGCACACAATAGAAGCGACCATCTGCTTCTTCCCCTCTCCCTCTCTGCCTGCTCTCCCTCTTCCCCTCCTGCAGACTGTGGCTCTATTGGTTTGAGCATGGCCCGGGGTGCTGAGAATGGCTCCATTGGAGCACATCAACCTCAGGTGCTAAAAATAGCTTGGTACTTGAGCATCGGCTCCAGACCCATTGCTGTGTGGTGGATCCTAGTCAGGGCACATGCAGGAGTCTGCTTCACTGTCTCCCCTCATTTTGCCTAAAAAATGCATCCCATTTATAGGGCATGTTATAAACAGGTTGCTTCTAAAAATACTCATGTAGCATTTTATTGTTAATTAAAATATTGAAAAAATACCTATTTGACTATTGGGATTATTTCATTTTGAACTTATTTATTTATTTTTTGGTGTGCATAAAATGCTGTTTAAAAAAATGAGCTTTTTCCTAAAAATTTCAGGACAAATACTTCAACCTACTATAATTAAAGATAAATCTTTGAACTGAACACGGCTGTTATTTTCCCGTATACTTTATTGAAAGTGATAAAAGTGGGCAAAATTGAACCATTTTGCCTATTTCCTCTGAAACATCAAGCTTCCATTTCATTAAATTTGGGGATGTTTTTAAGGAAATAATATGATGATACTAAAAGAAAGGAAGTAAAGTTCTTAGAAAGGTCTCTGAAGATTATTAATAGATGAGATTTGAATAAGACTGATCAAATGTTGGAATGGATGCTTGCTTGCTTTCTTTTTTCTTTTTTTTCCTGATTGCCCACATTGTCTGGAAACTGTTCAGCAGAACAAAGGGTTTTATGGATGAAAGACTGATAGGAAGAAACATGAATGTCAACTCAGGCTCTGAAAGACAGTCTGCTAATGAAATATTCTAAAAGTCATTTTCAAGGTGGTTGAAAGTTCTCACTGTTGTGCACCAATGCTTTTGATAAAAAAATTATGTATATCAAATAATGACACAAATGTTGCATCGGGGGAACAGAGAAAATAACATGAGCTCATATGCAATCACATGTTATGGAAAGGTTTGTGTAAAAAATGATCTGCTGCCTAATACCATTCCATCTCTTACTCCTTACATGTGTGAAGGTATTTCTGCTGTCTAGGTAAGGCTAACTAACTGTGGTCTGTGATTTACTGCCTTCTTGGCTAGCTCTTTCTGGGCAAACCGTAGAAAGGAGATGATTATCTTTAAAAATTGAACTTTTCCAAAACATCCTTGAGTGAACTTTCTGTTAAATGCAAGAAGTAATGACTTTTCCCCAGAGGTCTGCTGATCCACTCTGTTAATATACACATACTGGCCATTGATACCTACTTACTCCCCATTCTACTGGATGCGTTCTTGTTTAGGAGATATATATGTAAATATACATATGTCATGTATGTGGGACATATATGCCTATATAGGTTATAATTTGATGGAATTTTACATTCAGATATCCTTGGGCTCCGTCTGCATCAGTTTTCTGTGACTTTGATCATGAAAGGGTGGTGAGGACTTGATTAACAGTGGCTATCGTGGTGCCCCATAAGAGAGGCCCTTAATTAAGGGTGATGATGGTTCTGTGACATAACCTAATTAATGGGAAGAATGGTTCATTAGGTTTTGAAACACTCCATATCAGGTTGACCATGGGACATCTACCTTCTGCCCCTGTCAAAGCCCTAGATGACTGACTGAATTGTGGTGGTCTGACAACAAAGAAAGCTTTGTGTGGCTGGGTCTACGTTGGCCTTGGTTTGCCAAGGGCAGCTAACCTCACTGTTGGTAAAAACACAAGCAAGAATTTTGCATGATATTTAATGCTAAAATGATCTGCCTTAGTATGTAGCATGTTATTGCCAGTTTGTAATGTACTTTCCCCTTACACTGTCTTTTCAAATCGATACTCCTTCTCAGCCGTCCAGATCCAAACACTGTGCTATCTTCTCTTCAGAACTTCAGCTGACGTTCTTCCAACAGAAGTAATCACCTTGTACACATTCTCATAGTGTTTTATATATGTATATACTGATGTTTCATATCACGTTGCAATTTTCAAGTATCTTTGTGTCTCCTACTCAGAGAGAGTCCAGAGGTTAAGGGCTGGTGCTTACTCATTTAAAAAACTCTCCAAGATCAAAGGGAATTGGTGAATATGAATTTTTAAAACTTGTTCAAAGGCAAATAAGGGTATGCAAATAGGACCTTCACATAAGGAAGCTTAAAAGAAAATGGAGTCCAAGATGTGGTAACATTAATAGATAGTATAAAAAAGGGTGTCTCCTTGTGTAGAAATTGGAACCCCGTGCACTGTTGCTGGAAATAGAATAGAATATTGTGCGGCAGCTAGAGGAGACAGTACAGCAGTTCCTCAGAAAATGAGAACTAGAATCACTGTATGATTCATCAATTTCACTTCTGTGTGTATATCTAACAGAACTGAAAGCAGGCTCCCACAGAGGTACTTGGACACCTATGTTCATAGGATCATTACTTGTTACCTTCCAAAGCGGGAAGCTACTGAAGTGTTCGTTGATGGATAAATAGATAAACAAAATGTGGTACATGCATACAGTGGAATATTACTCAGCCCTAAAAGGAAAGAAATTCTGGCACGTGCTACAACATGGAAAAACCTTGAGGACATTATGGGGAGTGAAATAAGCCACTCACAAGAAGACAAATATTATATAATTCTACTTATAAGAAATACCTAGAGTCATCAAATTCATAGAGACAGAAAGTCAAAGGGTAGTTGCCAGGCACTTCAGGGAAGGAGAATGAGTTGTTTAATGAGAATAGGGTTTCAATTTTGCAAGATGAAAATAATTTTGGAGATTGGTTATATAACAAAGTAAATGTACATACCAAACTGAACACTTAAAAATAGCTAAAATGGCCTGAGCAGGCGGTGGTGCGGTGGAGAGAGCTTTGACCTGGAACGCTGAGGACTTAGGTTTGAAACCTCAAAGTCGCTTGTGGGTTCATCCAGCTTGAGCAATGGGTTCCTGGCTTGAGCGTGAGATCATAGATATGACTTTATGGTTGCAGGCTTGAGCACAAGGTCGCTGGCTTGAGCAAGGGGTCACTGGCTCTGCTGGTGCCCTCTGGTCAAGGCACATATGAAAAAGCAATCAATGAACAATTAAGGTGTCTCAGTGAAGAATTGATGCTTCTCATCTCTCTCCCTTCCTGTCTATTTATCCTTGTCTGTCTGTCTCTCTTCCTCGCTAAAAAAAACAAAGGTTAAAATGGTCAATTTTATGTTATGTATATTTTATCATAATTTAAAAATACTGAGAAAAACCAAAATAATTTTTATTATGTATATCACAATAATTTCAGATTAATCCATCACAAAGGTTTTTCTTTTCTTGGATTTTAATTTTTTTATTGAGGTATAATTGACATATAATATTATACAATATTAGAATGATAAATTGTGGTGTTTTGCCTATTATCCTATCTTATGCTTCACCTAAGAGAGTAAACACATATGTTCACATGTTCGGTATCATTCACTTTAGTTCATGTAGTGTGTGCTCTAATTTGTGGCAACTGTACACCAGGCGTGAGGAGCTTCTTTAGGGCGTGCTCCTTTCTATGGAATGTTGACATGACGTGCTTAGGTCATGCTTGGAAACTAGTCTCTTGTGGGATGTCTGTCATCAAACCGCCTTATGCATCCCCTCATCCCTTTAGTTGTGTTTTTATTCTCACATGCACCAAGTGCCTGCTCTGGGGAAGGCACTGTCCTGGGCACTGACGTGAGCAGGAGAGACATGCCAACCACCGCTGCCATTCCAGCACGGGAACCCGGCAACCAGGAGGCAAGAACGAGCCCAGCTGGTTGTAAGGATTCTGCAGGAAGAGCAGTAAGCACTGTGAAGGAGCGCTGAGTGGGTACTGGGGCGGGGGACACTTGACGTGGGGGGGAGCAGGGAATGCGTCTGCGAGGAGGGGCATTTCATGGTGGGGTTTGAAGGACCAGGGACAAGTCATGTTGAAAAACCAACAGCAGATTGACATAGAATGTAGCCACATCCCCAGGCCCAGAGATGGAAGGAGCTTGGTGCATCTTAGTTTGAATAAATCAGAAAGTGAAAGCCGAGGAGTGTCAGGAGATGACAAAGGTGGGCAGCAGCTAGATCGGGGAGAGCCTTCCAGACCCTACCTTTCCTCAGCTGGCCAATATGGTGATTAGGTGAGACAATTAATTTAACTTTCCCTTTTAATTCCTTCTCCTTAGTGCAAAATAAACAAATGCACAAACACCAACAACCCAGCTCATCTCTCTAAAGCTAGAGGGAGAAGGATCATATTCCAAGAAGTAGGTGCTCACATGTTTCTCTCCTCTGTGTCAATATACCATCTCTAGGTCCTAATTCAATGCGTGGCCGGTACTAGGCATTCAATAGCTATACACACAAATGGCCTGGCTGGTTAGTTCAGTCAGTTAGAACATTATCCCCAAACACCATGGTTGCAGGTTTGATCCCTGGTCAGGGCACATTCGGGAAATGATCAATGATTGCACAACTAAGTGGAACAAGAAATGAATGCTTTTTTTTCTCTCTCTCTCTTTCCCTCCCTCTCTCTGTCTCTCTAAAATCTATCAATAAGAAATAATTATCTTCAAGGAGATATACACACAGATGGTTTGTAATTGCTGGAAGCTATTTTATGTTGCCTGTTTTATGAGGCATGCTTAGAACTGTGGAATTAGCACAGAGGACTAACATGATTTTTAAGATAAGAGACTCTGAAGGCAGTATAGTCTTTAAGTGACCACTGAGCAACTAGAAATCACCAAGAGCGACTTACCTTTGGGCCTGAAGATTGGTAAATTTCGACAACTTACTGCACATTTAAAATCAATCCCTCATTATTATTTGGCTATTAGCTGGTTCTGAATTATAGTATCAGTGAAGATGTTTGCATGTATTCATTCACTCAAGGTACCTACATACAGCGCGTCTACGGCATGGAAAGCAGTTTTGCTGGGTGCTGAGGAGGCGGAGGCTGACACTACACGGTCACCTTCTTCCTGCTTCAGGAGTAGATTGGATGTGAAACAGGAAACGGGATCCACTGTCAGTCGCGCAGTTACAGAACGTCTGGATTGTGCGGTGCGGTCACCCACAGCGGTGCCATCAGGGTCTTATCCTCTCTGAGCGCAGTAGTCTGGTGGGGAACACGTGGGAGATAGCTGCCACGCACACCAGTCACTGTCGAATGATGTCCAATGATAGGGCCGCTCGTACACAGAAATGATAGAAAAGCACACAGTGAATCAACCCCAGAGCCCTCACTCATTCTGGAAGATTCTCAATACTTCGCTAAGTAATGAGACTGAACACTGAGTGTTTCTTTTCTTTCTTTCTTTTTTTGTGTAAATTATTTCAATAAAATATTTTCTTGAAAAATATTAAAAGAATTCTGATTTAAAAACCTCCATAAGCGTATCTTCAATCTCACAAATATACTCCTGGGAATGTTTTTTAAAGATATAGAAATAAACATACAAAGATCCAGACACAAAGATTTTTTTAAAAATTATTATTTCTTGCACTTTTATCCTTTTTAATTACGTTAACATGTGATGCATACTCTTTCTTCTGCAAGCTCTGTCTTCTGATTTTAATATGGCTTTTGGTTGCTTTGTGTTTCTTCCTCTTTGCCAAGTTTAGGGTTAGTGCCCTTATGAGAAGAATCTACTTACCCCTTCAAGTTGTGTGATAAGCCCTCAGATATATTTACAGGAAAGTAATGGTTCTACCACTTTGAAAATCCAAAAAGGTAATTTTCTGAAAATACCACTCCATATAAAGGATACTCTTTCAACAACGCCTCAGTGGTTCCCGTGGTATGGAGCAGCCCATCAATTCCTGCCAAAGATTAAAAATACATTTTCAACTTCTTTAAACTTTTAAAATCTTAAATTAAAAATGCTTAACTCTCTTTAAATGTGTGACACCATCCATCACAATTTTATATTTAGACACATAATAATGTATAATCTCAGCTTGCTGTCCACTTGTAAAAATGGGAACAGACTTGGAGAAATAAGCAATTTCCCAACAGAAAATTGGAAATTCTGCCAACTAATTCCAGGTGACCCGCCATCAATCAGTGTTAAAGTCTCTGGGGCTGTTGTTGAAGGGTATCGCTATTAGTGAAGGGCTTCTCCTGGTGACTAATGGCATATAACAGATACTTTGAAGAGCTCTAGAAGTGCCCCGCCCCACGGAATCTGTAATTGTCTGGTAACTTTCGGTAGGGACCTTGCATGGCAATAGAGAAAGTGAGAGTTTTATAACCTTCTTGTAGTTCTCTTATCAAACTGTCTGTTTTTAGAGAAATAGGGGATATGATTATGCCGGGCAATTAAATTAAATTAGCTGACAAAATATTTTTTTTATGACTAAACTGTTCAATGGAGGCATTTGCAAATATGTGGTATCATTTAGAATATGTGCAAATGTGACAATTATTCTGATTCTGAAGTTAAATAAGAAGTCTCAGTTTGTAATAGGATCTCCTTATTTGGTATTATTAAGTAATTATGATTAATGTCTGCAATGTAATGTTCCATGGTTATAATTTCCTTGTTTGCTTGAGTGAGTACATTAGGAATTCATTAAAAATGCAAGCGTTTTAGACACCTGGAAGTTACAAATGCAGTGAGGACTTTGCTGGAGGTTGGGAAGCATTTTTCAATAAGAAACCATGACGGGGGTGAACCAACAGCTGGCAGATAACTGTGATGGATTTCTAGTACCAGAATGCAGGGATAGACGAACGGGTTTGTTCATTGATGTCAAACATCAAATCCATTTTGATGTAAAGATCTAACTGCAAGGTATATCTGCCATTCCTCCATTTCTTTAAATATAAAGGCTGAAGCAGGTGAGACCTAAGACTTATCTAAGTGGCTAGTGCTGATGGGCAAGCCGTGGACATATAAAGGCAGCTAAGACTCTTATGTTGGCAAAAAAGCAGTTTGTCTTATAGAAGTGGAAACAGTAAAATCAATCGATTGCTTGATCAATCAGTCCAGTACCCTTGGAGCACCTGCCTCGCCAGATGGTTGTGAAGATGAAAGGAAGTGTGTAAAACATCCAATTTTGTATTTGTTCTGTCTGGAAAGTTTCACTTAAAGTGCTGCCCCAGAGTTAATTGTGTACATTTTTTTGTCCATTTTGGTTAAAATGATGCCGTAAAATGAGCCCTTCCATGGTCTGGGCATGTTGTCTCAACCCAAGAAGGTTTTGTTGTCCCTTCCTCATCTTATAAGGACACTAAACCCTCATGACCTCATCTAAATCTAGTCACCTCCCTAAGGCTCCACCTCCAAATACCATCACATTGCGAGTTAAAGCTTCAGGCTATGAATTTGGAGGACACAAATTTCAGTCCTTAACAAGCAGGAGAACATATCCTTAAAGCCTACAAAACATGATGGGTATATAAAGGGGATCTTCCAGAGGAGTAGGACCAGGATGTCCTGTACTGCCATTCCCTAGCTTGAGAGCATGACAAGACAATGAAAGGAAGTATTGGTGCAGGAACTGGCAAAGATGATGGGACCTGTTCTCATGGTGTGCCGCAGTGAAGAGAAGATTGGACAAGGAATCAGATCTGTTTTATAGCCCGAACTCACTGTCTGCTCTTGGCCACATCTACTCAGTTCTAAAGCTCATGTGCTTATCTGAAAAATGGAAATTGTGGAAGTTTTGTCCAACTCAGTGAAGGTTACAAGAACAAAAGTGTATATGAAAGTCAGGCCAAACGCTGGGCATTGCGGTGGAATTATTATTTATCTGTATTAGTTTCTGATTGCTGCTGTAACAAATACCTTCACACTTTTTAGGTTAAAACAACACAAACTTATATTCTGGAGGTCAGAAGTCCAGTGAGTCTTATGGGGCTACATTTAAGGTTTATGCAAAGCTGTGTTTTTTTTGGAAGCTCTAGGAGAGAATGGATTTCTTGCCCTTTTGACCTTAGAGGGGCTGCCTGTATTCCTTGGCTGGTAGCATCACTCCAACCTCTGCTTCTGCTGTCACATAGCCGCCTCTGACTCTTAACACTCCTGCTTCCCCTTCTCCCTTTTTTCCTTAAATTGTGGTAAAAACCACACAACATAAAATTACTATTGTAACCATTTTAAGTGCACATAGAGTAGTGTTAATGATACGCACAGATGCATATTTGTTTTGTGACAGAGCTCTCAACTTTTTCATCTTGGAACACTGAAACTCTATACCCATTGAATAACAACTCTGTTGTTCTCCCTCCCTCCTGCCTTGGTATTTCTCTTTTTTAAAATTTTTCCATTAATTTGAGAGAGAGAGAGAGAGAGAGAGAGAGAGGAAGTAGGGAAGGTGAGAGAGAGAGGGAGAGAGAAAGAGAGGCATCAACTCACTGTTCCACTTAGATGTTCCATTTAGTTGTGTACTCATTGACTGCTTCTCATATATGCCCTGACTGTGGATCAAACACACGACCTTGGCATGCCAGGACAATGCTTTATCCATTGGGCTACCTGGCCAGGGCCCTACCTCAGTCTTCTAACTAGGTCTCCAACCAGGACCGCCAGGAATATACTTTCTCCTTTCCTTACCTTGCAAATTCCTACTTACCCTTTAAAAGTTGATTCATGTGTGTTATCTCCCAAGAAAGGCTGTCCCAAGGCCCAGTGTGATGTAAGTTATGACCTCCATCTTCACTTCTGCAATGCTTCTTTTAGCATTCTGTGCATTTAAAATTTTTTCTTGTATTATAACTAATTTAATGGACGTGTTTATTTACTGTCTGTTAAACCTGTTAAACTATTAGCCTCTTAATGGTAAGGAGTGGGATTTATCCCTTTCCATATTATATCCAGGTAATAAGGGTCTAGCACATCAGAGGTGCTTAATGAATATGTGAATGAGGATGTAAATAAATGAATGCACGAGAGCTATGCAAGCCTGACGTTGCACTGCTGAAGCACAACTCTTTAGAATCATGGCTGTTACCACAAGAGAAGATTTTATGAAAACAGAGGAACTTGTTGCTGTTTAAATTTGATTAATTGGTGGTTTTACCTAATTTAGAGAAGCCACAGGTAAACTGGTTGGCAGTTGCAAACTTATCTTTAAAAAAAGAAACTTCTATAGCTTTTGGTTTTTGAGAGCAATAGTCAAGTGAGATGTTTGTTTTGAAAAGTGATGTCGCATATGAATACTTTTGCTGACTGTCTTGCACAGTACGGGATCCTTACATGTCAGAAGCCATGCTAAGTACACTGGAACAAAGTCAGACACTTTGTGAACAAAGGAAAGAAACAGAGGCAGGTAATTTACTGGACTGTTTAGCATCATTTTTATACTGATTTGCCTCTAGCTCTCTCCCTTCCCTACTGTAGTTTGAGGTGTTATTGCTATTGAGCATGTACTTTTCTTTTTCCATTATGTTCACAGAAAATGGAGAGGGAAAGCGAACAAATCTGAATTATTTGGGCATTTTTGATGTACCAGATTCATATATATATGAATATATATTGTACCAGTATACACACACACACACACACACACACACACACACACACACACACATATATATGAATGCCCCTTAAAAAACAACTCTTCGTAGCAGTTCACAGACATGGCATTTGAGGCTCACAGAAGTAATGGCACTACAATACACCACTAACATCACTGGATAGATCCTCAAGCAAGAAAATTAACAAAGAAACAGCAGACTTAAAGGACACACTAGATCAACTCGATTTAATAGATATCTTCAGAACCTTTCACCCTAAAGCAGCAGAATATACATTCTTTTCAAGTGCTCATGGTACATTCTCTAGGATAGACCACATGTTAGGACACAAAAGTGGTCTCAACAAATTTAAGAAGATTGAAATTATATCAAGCATTTTCTCTGATCACAATGGCATGAAACTAGAAATTAACCACAAAAGAAAAACTGAAAAATACTCAAACACATGGAAACTAAATAGCATGTTATTAAATAACGAATGGATTAAGAATGAGATCAAAGAAGAAATAAAAAGACCTAGAAATGAATGATAATGAGCATACATCAACTCAAAATTTATGGGACACAGCAAAAGCAGTACTGCGAGGGAAGTTCATAGCACTACAGGCATACAATAAGAAGCTAGAAAAAGCTCAAATAGCAACCTGACCCTGCATCTAAAAGAATTAGAAAAACAACAGCTGGTAAAGCCAGGCATAGTAGAAAGAAGGAAATAATAAAGACTAGAGCGGAAATAAATGACATAGAGACTAAAGAAACAATACAGAGGATCAATGAAACCAGAAGCTGGTTCTTTGAAAAGGTAAACAAGATCGATGAACCTTTAACTAGACTCACCAAGAAAAAAAGAGAGACGACTCAAATAAATAAAATTAGAAAGGAGAGTGGAGAAATAACAACTGACACAACAGAAATACAAAGTATTGTAAAAAAATACTATGAAGAACTCTATGCCAAAAAACTAGACAAGCTATATGAAATGGTCAAATTCCTTGAAACATACAATCTTCCAAAAATCAATCTGGAAGAATCAGAAACCCTAAACAGACCGATTACAACAAAGGAGATCGAAACAGTTAGCAAAAAACTCCCAAGAAAGAAAAGTCGTGGGCCTGATGGCTTCACAAATGAATTCTACCAAAAATTCAAAGAAGAACTAACTCCTATACTTCTCAAGCTATTTCAAAACATTCAAGAGGAAGGAAGACTTCCAAACTCCTTTTATGAGGTGAGCATAATTCTGATTCTGAAACCAGGCAAAGACAACACAAAGAAAGAAAATTATAGATCAATATCCCTGATGAATTTAGAAGCTAAAATCCTCAACAAAATATTAGCCAACCGGATCCAGCAATATATGAAAAAAATCATACACTATAATCAAGTGGGATTTATTCTGGAGAGGCAAGGCTGGTTCAATATTCGCAAATCAATCAATGTGATTCATCACATAAACAAAAAAAAAAAAAAAAGGAGAAAAACCACATGATAAATTCAATAGATGCAGAAAAAGCATTTGATAAAATCCAGCACCCATTCATGTTCAAAACTCTCAGCAAAGTGGGAATACAGGGGAACATACCTTAACATGAAAAAGACCATCTGTGACAAACCCACAGCAAACTTCATACTAAATGGGTAAAAATTAAAAGCAATCCCTTTAAGATTAGGAACAAGGCAGGGGTGCCCCCTTTCACCACTCTTATTCAACATAATTTTGGAAGTCTTAGCCACAGCAATCAGACAAGAAGGAGAAATAAAAGGCATCCAAATTGGAAAACAAGAAGTAAAACTATCATTATTTGCAGATGATATGATACTGTATATAGAAAACCCTAAAGTCTCAGTCAAAAAACTACTGGACCTGATAAATGAATTCAGCAAGGTGGCAGGATATAAAATTAATACTCAGAAATAGAGGCATTTTTATACACCAACAATGAACTGTCAGAAAGAGAAATTAAGGAAACAGTCCCCTTCACTATTGCAACAAAAAAAATAAAGTACCTAGGAGTAAATTTAACCAAGGAGATTAAAGACTTGTACTCGGAAAACTATAAAACATTGATAAAAGAAATCAAGGAAGATACAAACAAGTGGAAGCATATACTGTGCTCATGGTTAAGAAGAATAAACATTATTAAAATGTCTATATTACCCAAAGCAATTTATAAATTCAATGCAATACCAATTAAAGTACCAATGACGTATTTCAACAATATAGAACACATATTCCAAAAATTTATATGGAACCAAAAAAGAACTCGAATAGCCTTAGCAATATTGAAAAAGAAGAATAAAGCAGATGGTATCACTCTTCCTGATATCAAGTTATACTACAAGGCCATTGTACTCAAGACAGCCTGGTGCTGGCATAAGAACAGGTACATAGATCAATGGAACAGAACAGAGGACCCAGTAATAAACCCACACCTTTATGTACAACTGATATTTGACAAAGAAGATAAGAGCATACAATGGACTAAAGACAGCTTCTTTAACAAATGGTGTTGGGAAAATTGGACATCTACCCGCAAAAACATGAAACTAGACCATCAACTTACACCATTCATAAAAACAAACTCAAAATGGATATATGACTTAAATGTAAGCTGTGAAACCATAAGCATATTAGAAGAAAACATAGGCAGTAAGCTCTCTGACATCTCTCGCAGCAATATATTTGCCGATTTATCTCCATGGGCAAGTGAAATAAAAGACAGGATAAACAAGTGGGTCTACATCAAACTAAAAAGCTTTTGCACAGCTAAAGACAATAAGAACAGAATAAAAAGACCAACTACACAATGGGAGAACATATTTGAAAATACGTCTGATAAGGGGTTAATAATTAAAATTTAGAAAGAACTTGTAAAACTCAACACCAGGAAGACAAACAATCCAATCAAAAAATGGGCAAAAGAAATGAATAGACATTTCTCCAAAGAGGACATACAGATGGCCAATAGGCATATGAAAAAATGCTCAACATCACTAATCACTAGAGAAATGCAAGTTAAAACCACAATGAGATACCATCTCACACCAGTCAGAATGGTGCTCATCAACAAAACAACACATTATAGGTGCTGGCAAGGATGCGGAGAAAAGGGGACCCTCCTGCACTGCTGGTGGGAATGCAGAGTGATGCAGCCACTGTGGAAAACAGTATGGAGATTTCTCAAAAATTTAAAAATTGAACTGCCTTTTGACCCAGCTATCCCACTTTTAGGAATATACCCCAAGAACTCCATAGTACTGTTCGAAAAGAAGAAATGAGCCCCCATGTTTATGGCAGCATTGTTCACAATAGCGAAGATCTGGAAATAGCCCAAGTGTCTTTCAGTGGATGAGTGGATTAAAAAGCTTTGGTACATATATACTATGGAATACTACTCAGCCATAAGAAATGATGACATTGGATCATTTTCAACAACATGGATGGACCTTGATAACATTATACAGGGTGAAATAAGTAAATCAGAAAAAAGTAAGAATAAATGATTCCATACATATATGGGACATAAAAATGAGACTCAGAGACATGGACAAGAGTGTGCTGGCTATGGGGGGGAAGGAGGGAGAAGAGGGAGGGGGTAGGGGAAGGGGAGGGGCACAAATAAAACCAGATAGAAGGTGATGGAGGACCATTTGACTTTGGGTGATGGGTATGCAATATAATCAAATGTGAAGATAACCTGTAGAGGTTTTCTATGAACAAATGTACCCTGATTTATCAATGTCACCCCATTAAAATTAAAAATTAATAAAATAAATAAATGATAAAAAATAACAGAAGTTAATTGCACTAAACACTACTAAAACTTAGAACCAGCATGGTAACCCAGGTCTACCTGATCCCAGAAGCCCTTTTCTTTCCACGATACCACAGAGACCTATAGCTAGGAAATAATCAGAAACATTTATTGTGGAAGGGAAGGCATGGAGGAATAGGGACTAACTTTAGGAATGATTCAAAAAGATGTTTGCAAGCCCTGGTTGGTTGACTCAGAGCATTGACCCAGCATGTGGAAATCCTGGGTTTGATTCCCAGTCAGGGCACACAGGAGAAGTGACAATCTGCTTCTCCACCCCTCCCCTTCCCCCTTCTCTCTCTCTCTCTCTCTCTCTCTCTCTCTCTCTGCCCCTCACCTCCCATAGCCATGGCTCAAGTGGCTCAAGTAAGTTGGCCCTGGGTGCTAAGGATGGCACCATGGCCTGACCTCAGGAACTAAGGTGGCTCGATTGCTAAGCAATGGAGCAATGGCCCCAGATGGGCAGAGCATCACCCCATAGAGGGCTTGTTGGGTGGATCCCGGTTGGGGTGCATGCTGGAGTCTTTCTCTCTGCCTCCCTGCTTCCCACTTAATAGAAAAAAAAAGAAAAAGAAAGATGTTTGCAGAAGGTAGAACTTACAAGTTTCTTCCATTTAGTGCATCCCTATCCCTTTCCTTGTCCTGGGATAACTGGATTAGCTACTTGGCTATTGTGGACAAAATCTCCCTGATGACTGTTGAGAGAAAGAGAGACTAAGTGATATCTTCATAGTAAATAAGTCATCCCAGATAAAGCAAAGCACAACTTTTGTTCTGCTAGTTAAGTAAGAGGAACAGGAATTAGGATCTAAAAGTAGGAATATTACTAAAGAGACATTTCACGCTACATTTCAGGTACCACGGGTCAACGCTTAACTGAGGATAGGTACATGGCGGAGGACATGTCGTTCACCTTCCTGAGCACTGAACCCTGTTGTATTAAGTGTGTTATCTTTGAACCTCACAGCTGGTGGCAGTGTGGGAGGAACTGGAATGGGTTTTGGGACAAGCAGACACAAATTTAATTCCTAGGTGGGTCTTCTAGTGGCCAGCTGATTAGACACTTGGGTCTTTGAACTCTCTTCACCTCCATTGCTTCGAAAAGAAACAAAGGCCCTAACTGTAGGACTGTGGGCACTAACTACAGTTACGTGGCAAAAACACTTTGAAGAGAAAGAGTGCTTTATAAAATGAGCTGTAGTTGCAGTTAATAGTATTAACAATAACAATCTATCACAATGATAAAGATATGAAAATAGTAATGGTGGATTATTTTGCACGTGTCGTGTAATCATTACATAGAATTACGGTGATTTGTTTTTCATGAAGTGGTGAAGTGCATGAAAAAGATACTTTACTTGAGTTGCATTCAATTTGGGTACTTTATCTTAAAAGGAGATATTCTTCCTTTCATAGATATTTAGTGCAGTTAATGAATAATGCTGTCTTCTTTTATTTGTTTGAATAATTACTTTATGACTGAGACTTAAAGCAACCTGATTAAAAATCACCGATAATACTGTTCTTTTTATACTCTTCATGTCATTTAGTAAGCTGTGAAAACAATGATATATGAATAAAAAACTGACTAAGCAGCTGATTAGTTGGTATCATTACCCTTCTTTTTTCTTTTTCTTGCCTGGATTTTCAAGATAATCAATGGCCTTTTTTGTAACACTGAGTAATTGAGCACTCTCCTTTGGGAACCCGAAAATGAAAAATAATGGGAGAAAACAAAAAAAAAAACAAAAAAAAAAGGAAGAGGACTTTAAAAATTCAGTCACAAGTACTGGTCCAGCACACAAATCTCAGACTCTGCCCGAGGGCGAGGCAGCCCCTCCCATCCGGATGCCTGTTCTCACCCCAGCAGCTCCTTGGGAGAGTTCAGAATCAAACAAGCATCTATGCTAATCACACTTTCAAGGCAGTTAAGGAAACCATTTATCAGAATCAGGATGTTTCTAAAGCGGTGTTTGTCAGCTGAGACATTTAGATTTGTTCTAATGACAAAGAAGAATGAGGTTAAATTAATCAAGTAATCACCAGACTTTTGCTTTGGTAAAGAAATTAAACAGTCTGGGAATGTGATGAAGGGTGTATGCAGAGCAGGGTCTGTGTGGCTGTTGGAATCGTGTTTCGGAAAGCAATAGTAATGCTCATCCCCACAGAATGCCGAATCCCCTGGGAGGGGGGCAGTCCCCTCTCTTGCAGTAAAGTGTGGAAAGTAAGAGCAAGTGAGTGTGTCTCAAAATGCTTTCTGCTTCATCTACAAGGCACACGTTCTGCGATGATGTCATCTCTATATCGCTGTATCTATCATCTACATTTCTTCTTTTCTCTCCTCTCACCTGTCTGTCCGTCTCAAAATGTGGAGGCAAATCTGCCCCATTTTCATTGAACTTGACAATGTAATTGGTCTTTGTAATGCCAATTCTAGGAACAGTGATGTAGAGTCAAGGCTTCAAAGATGACCTTGAAGCGCCAGGTCGGCTGTTAATGGTCTAGATTAACCCTCTGGGTCACTTTCTCCAATGAAAACTCAGTTTCTCACTAGAGATTTATTGCAGTGATGTAGGTAATCTGCCCCAGTATCACACAACATGTGGTCAGAGGACCAGCATCAACATCACTTGGGAGCTTGTTAAAAATGCAGAAGTCTCAGACTCCATCCCATAGCGATTGAGTTAAAAATTCTAGTGCTGGGACCTAGAACTATGGGTTTTAACAAGTTCTCCAAGTGATTCTAAAGAGTGTGGATAGTACTAATCTATCCCACAGTGATTAAACAATGCGGTTGATTATAGATGATGTATAGCCAGGATTACTGAATTGCCAGTTTCGCTCTTGTTAGAGGGACTGGATGTTACACTGAGCTCTCAGTACTACAACACTCTCTCGCTTGGTAACTGTCATAACTGGGGGAGTAAATGACTCTGTGGGTCAGGTTCCTTGGCACCTTCCAGCAGAGTCTCCAAGACATGACACATTCACACTTGGTTGAGAAGGTGCTCTTTGTTTTGCCCCAAAGACTCAGTAGTTCTTGCTGAGAAGAAAATTTTGGTGAAAGAAAGGAGGTAATATAGTGAAACGGGTAAGAATGCAGTCTCGGGAGTTAGTTTCCTGTTGGGTTCTAACTCTTACACAAGATTCACAGCAGTTTCCCTTGTTAACCTGCTAGGGTCTCTGTAAATGGTGGCCATTCTAGGATTTCATTAAGATTAAATGAGATAATACATGCAGAAAGCTTATATTATGGCCCTGGCACATGATGAGCGCTAAGTAGGCATTGCTTATTATTGGAGAGTAATGTGAACTTTCCTGTAATGGTGTGGAGGCCAGAAGAAGGAAACTGGTTTGTGAGCTTCACCCTCAGGGGTAAATAACAAAAGTTGGGACGTCCATTCATACTTTGACCCAGCAATTTCACTCATGGTTATGTACTGATGAGAAATGCAAAGTATGTCCATACTTGACAAAGATTTTTATCACAGCATAAAAGTCAAAAGCTGGACACAGCTCAGATGTCCATTAACAGGGGAATGGGCATACCATTTGTGGTGTTTTCATACAGTAGAAATACTAGTCAGTGATAAAAAAGATGGAACTCCTGATGTACACAACAATGTGGATAAATCTCAAAATACTATGTTGAGCAAAAGAAGCCAGACACAAAAGTTGCCTGTTGTATATGAATTTCTAGAACAGACAAAGCTAAGCTCCTGTGATAGAGATTGGAGCAGTAGTTGCCTTAGGGGGAGAGGTGACTGGAGATCCGCACAGGGAACTTTGGGGTATTGGGAAATGTCCTGATTAGGGTGGTAGTAATAAGGGTATATATGTTGTCAAAGCACATCAATATGTGCACATAAAAGATGAGCATTTAATTCCATGTAAATTAAAACTCAATAAAAACTAACCACCAGCCCTGGCCCATTGGCTCAGTGGTAGAGCGTCAGCCCCTTTGTGTGGAAGTCCCAGGTTCAATTTCCAGCCAGAGCATGCAGGAGAAGTGCCCATCTGCTTTTCCACCCTTTCTCCTTTCCTTTCTCTCTCTCTCTCTCTTCCCCTCCTGCAGTCATGGTCCACTGGAGCAAAATTGACATGGGTGCTGAGGATGGCTCCATGGCCTCTGCCTCAGGCACTAGAATGGCTCTGGTTGCAATGAAACAATGCCCCAGGTGGGCAGATCATCGCCCCCTAGTGGGCATTTCGGTGGATCCCGGTTGGGCACAAGTGGGAGTGTGTCTCTCTGCTTCCCAACTTCTCACTTTAGAAAAATACAAACAAAACAAAACAAAACAAAACACCAAGAAGATATACCAGGTCTCCTATTACTATCTCAGAAGCTATTGTGAGATCATGGAAAAACTTAGTAAGGTTTCGTAACCTTTAAGAATTCTTTGTTGTTTCCTTGTATGTGGAATTCTCCATGAGGACTATCAATCCGGCTGCAAAGTGAGACCTAGATCAATGACATCATTTGGAGCAAGAAGAAGCTGGCGTTACTGGGCCGTATCGAAACCCACTTTGTGAGGCCATTGTGCAGTAGTCACAACTTGTTATCTTCTAACTCCCAAGAGATACTTTTGTTTTGTGTTTCTACTCTCTTCAAAATATTTGGTTAAGGAAAACAAGGACCACCTCCGAGGGTGACCTTTCCTCCCTTTGCTGGTCATGCAGTTTAGACTCCTTGGTTTCATATCCCTGATTGTAGAATTTGGCCCAGGGGTGCCCACACTTTTTCAGCTTGTGAGCTACTTATAAGATGACCAAGTCAAAATGATCTACCTACAATAAAAATGCAAAACATAAAAAAAAAAATTTGGTTAAAATTAAGAATGATTTGCATTGGATATACAGTTTCATTCCTACTCAGTACCTGTTGCCACTAAGCCTAGCGTGTTGAGTAGGTCCTTTCCGCAGTCAGCCAGCGTTAATTGAATGCCTACTGCCTGCTCAGTAGGGTCTTTCACGAGGTAAAGAAATAGGTGTTAACCTGACATTTAGAGCCGGGAAATCCATGTGGTTAAATAACCTCTTATACCTGTGGAAATTGCAACATAGAGAGGTCAATTGGCTTAATCAAGGTCACTTTTGCACTCATCAGCCTAAATCTCTTGAATGCCAGTCAAAGACTCTTTTCTTGGAATCCCATTGGTATAGTTCTTGCTTTTAGAGGATTTATACTCTATTTGCGATACTCCTGCAAGCACAAGCCAGAGATTAATTAGGACATAAACAAAGAGAGAGGAGAACAGGGAAAAGAGATTTAATGCCTGAGCCTTTATTATGTGCCAGATAATTTTCTATTTTAATTCTCTTAACTATCTAAGAAATGGATGTTTTTACTTCCATATCGTAGTTGAGAAGGGAGAGGCTCTGAGGGTTTCCGTGAGGGACCTGAGGTCCTAGGGGTGGGAAGTCGCATAACCCAGGTAGGGGAGGCTCAAGTCTGATGGGAAGCCGGATCATTACAAAGCAATCCTTTAAGGAAGTGATTTCAGCAAGAAATACTTAACAGACCAAAGCAATCGACTTGTTTTCGGTAAGGAAGACAATTGCAAAGCCGTTTGGGCGTGTCCTGCGTAGCGTGGGAATCTTTGCAGGTTCTGCAAGGACAGAGAAGGCGCGATGTGAGCGAGAGCATTCACCATTCACCTGCCTTTGTTTTGCATTTACTATTAGTGACACAGAACTTCTAATCAAGCATTTACTGCTTTCTCTTTGCCGCTCGGTACAAGGCTTTTTAGTTCAATTCGCTTCCTAGGTGTTCTATGCCTGACAATTATTCTACCAGAAGGTTTCCAAAGTCTTGGAAATCAAATGGGCGGTTCAGAAAGCAAGGTTCTCTTCAAAGCATAATTGCAGCTAAGTAGTAACAAACCTGAGCGCACAAATTGGCTTTTCTTCTACTCTCAGCACCAGGGCTCCTTCCATCATTGTTAGAGTGAATTCCCAGTGTTTGAGAAAGGAAATCGGAACCCCAGACCCAGAGCTGCTGCCCACGTGATCCAGACAGGAGCACATGCTGCCTAACTACATTATATTAGGTTTTCAGAGAATTGACCCCCTCCCCTCTTTTGTCTGGTTTTGCTTAGTTCATTGTGTTTTTGTAGCCGGTAGGTAGATTACTTGAGGCTCCAGTTGGACAGAAGGACTGAGATAGGCCCGGGAAGCGTTTGGCAGTAACACGAGCTGAGTAAGATGTCAATCTGCATGGGAGAGTACCAGTAAAGAGGATTCATCAGACCAAAGGGTTAATTCACAACAGAAGTCTCTTACTCCAAGAAGATGTATTGAACATTAGGCTCACAGACCCAATGTTCAGTGTTCATCATCTTGGGCCTCACGTTGCCTTGTTTCTCTGCCTTCTCTCTTTTCTTCACCATCCTTCCTGTTGGTCTTGGGCCCCTTCCCTTCTGACTTGGTCTGACCCCTTCAGGGGAGGCACTGGTCGGATCTCTCTGGGCTGCAGGCTCTCTGCTTCCTTCCGTCGTCACCGACTGATCGGAGGCTTGAACTTTATGGGACAGCTCTGCCAACAGACATCAGGAGGCCCCGCACCTCAGAACCTGTGTGTCTCTTAACTCGTGTCCCTACCTCTGGTCTTGTTGCGCTCCAGTCTGTTCCTCAAACTGCAACCGAAGTAATGCCAAGAACCCGCTTGGAATGACAAGTTTCTAGGGACGAAGGGGCGAGGCCTTTCATTTTTGTTTTTGTTCTATCACGAGGCTTTCAAAATGGATGTTATGACAAGTTACATTAGGGGACAGAGGATGGGTCTTTGGCTTTGGTGGCTAGAACAGGCAACGAGTTGAGGGGATTCAGTAGCCACTGCAGTATCATTCAAGACAGAGCCACTGGCACGTTTGTTGTCCCTGCTTCAATTTCACCTTGACTTCTGAAAATGTGGAATATTGAGGCCATGCCATTGAAGCTTGTACATCTCGTTCTCCTCTTTTACCTATCATCTTTAAATAATAAGAAGAAGATTCCATGTCTGTCGAGAGCAGTGTCTCCAAACCTCTCCCCAGCATATAGCTTTTGTAGTTCAGCTCTGCCTATGGGAACCCAAGGCTCAGCTCTGGGGAAGACATCGGCGTAGCTCTTCCAGGACCGTTCTCCAAGTGAGGAACAGGAACATAACACAGAAAATGGAAGCACGTTGCCTCCACTTCCTTTTGTTCTTTCAAGTTGATACTGAAAGAAAAGCAACAACAACAACATCGAAAACCTATGCTTCCCTTGGCGTGCACTTGATTCCGATTTAGTTTCTCCATTGGCTAAAATTGCAATGGTTAGGCTTAATAATCACTTCCTCTAAGAGTGTCTTTAATTGACAGAGGGTCTTTTGACTTAAACATTTAACTCCTTCCTGAGCAGGCTGTGGTGCAGTGAATAGAGTGTCGGACTAGGATGCAGAGGACCCAGGTTCGAAACTCCAAGTTCACTGGCTTGAGTATGGACTCATCTGGCTTGAGTGTGGGCTCACCAGCTTGAATGAGAGGTCGTGGGCTTGAGCGTGGATTCATAGATTATGACCCCACGGTTGCTGGCCTGAGCCCAAGGTTGCTGGCTTAAGCAAGGGGTCACTTGCTCTGCTGTAGCCCCATTAAGGTACATGTGAGAAAGCAATCATTGAACAACTAAGGAGCCGCAATGAAGAATTAATGCTTCTCATCTCTCTCCCTTCCTGTTTGTCTGTCCCTATCTGTACTTCACTCTGTCTCTGTCACAAAAAAACACTACCCAAACCATTTAACTTCCATTGTCTTTCTTATTTGATATTAAAAACAAGCCATGAATGCCCACAAGTTGGCTGAAAGATCCCTGACCTTCATTCAGTTTTCCGCATTGTCACCAGCAAATGTGACTTAGTTTCTGTCCACAAGTAGATCTGGACGGGTCATGCTCTGCTCTAGCTGACTTTCCTGCAAGTCTCCTCAGGTTGTTTCTCAAATCTTTGCTTTTATACACTTAAAATCAAGCCAAAACTTAACATAACATCAAATACTCAGTTCTGTCCGCTTCAGCACCTTATCTGTGTATGAAAATGAGTATATTGTGTTTGTATCGCTCTTTATAGTTAGCCAATGAATATAATCAGATTTTACCTTCTTGTGTACCTAAGGTTTACAGTGGTTCACAATGAACTGGATCTGTCAGATCTAACAATCTGACTAGGAAGATAGAGTCAAGACTCTGATCTTCATAACAACACCTGCATTTTACAAAATACTCTCTGTCCCCGTGGCTGCCCTAAGTACCTTACATCTTTTATATTACTTAATATTATAATAAAAATAACTGGATGAGATGGCGTATTTATATCTCACTACTCTCCTTCCAACTAATACACAAATCTTTACTACGTAATGAGAAAACTAAAACCAAAGCAGCATTCGGCAAAGATAAAAACCACTCAAAGCCAAACGATTAGTAATGGTTTAAAAAAATCATCGTGGATGAACCTGGAAAGTATTATGCTAAGTGAAATAAGCCGGTCAGGGAAAAACAGGTATATGATTTCACTGATATGTGGAATCAATGAACAAAATAAACTAATATGCAAATAGAAACAGACTCAGAGAGAGAGAGCGCGCAGGCTGACCGCTGTTGGGTGGGGGCTGGGTGAGAGCATGGAAGGATTGAACAAAAAAGAAAAAAAGGAAAAGCTCATTGACATGGGTGATAGTGTGGTGATTGCCAGGAGGGTGTGGCGTGGAGGAAGGTAGAGGGGACTAAATGGAGATAGACAGAGATTGACTTGGAGTGGTGAACATGCAATACGGCGAACAGATGCAACAAAGTGGGCCAAAGCGAAGTCAGATCTAGGTTGGCTGTTGCTGCTGCTGGTGCTTTAACCAGTATTGTCCATGCTATAGTTTTTTCTGAAGGTGCATGTCTAAGGTATGGTCCTCCGGATGTCATATCACCTTAGAAATGTCCACGGAAATGGTGTAGAAGTGAGGAGACCACAGCTCGATCTCTGGTTCTGTCAGGAGATTGGCGTACACTTTGAAAACTGGTGAGTCATTTTACCTCTGGCGATTTCTTTCTCAATTGCCCACATAGAAGTTGAACTCAATATCTAAAAAATTTGATTACATTGCTGCTATTTTAGTAATTTGTAGATTATATGGTGGTTGAGTGACTGAGATGTTGGCTGCTGACTTCTTTCTCTTGCTACACTGCCTGTTTTACATCCCCTACTCTCTCGTCCCACCCTTCCTTGGAAGGTCAAGAGTTTTCTCTGTAACCCCACTCTACTTTTTCATCTTTCTCTGTTCCCAAGTGTTCTGTTTATATGTCCAATGCAATCACTTATATGCCAGGAGGGCACCATGGGTTCTTGGCAATTTGAAAACAGTTTTTGAAAATTGACCCAACACATGCACAATTTCCCTGGTTAAGTACCAAGTCTTGCTGTGTCTTCGGTATGTTGTCCAGCTAACAGAGCTGTAAGTCAAATAAAGTTACTGTCTTAATCCTCAGAAGCTAACTTTAGAAGACATTTTATCAAAATAAGTAATTGGAATGAAATACATTTGGCTGTTATTTCTCTCAATTGTCGGTATCGGATTCAGAGGAAACCAAGCAGGTCTGGAGAAGCCCAGCTTTTCCTGTTGGGCTCTCGGTTCATGTGGACAACTCTTGGGCGACACCATCACTCACTTCACACTGTGACGTGGCAGGATACCGAGAGCTGTGTACAACAGGGAGCATTTGGGTTTTTCTCCGTAGAAAGCAGAATGACAAGTTCATCCCAACTCCAAATTCTAACTTAGGCTCTTCCTTTTTATTTGGATGCCAGAATTGATTTCATCTTGTGCTTGGGTTTTGTGAAGAGCTCTAGCCTCTGTAATGGTGATGCTGAACAGAACAAGCTAAACTTTGACAACCTGTAAACTTTTAATTAATGAATAGATGCATACATTGGACCTTTAAAGAACTCATAACCAGAGCCACACTGATAATGTTCCAAGAACTATGCTAAACTCACCAGACATATTTTCTCATTGAACCTTCAGAACAACTTTCTATGGACAAACAAGAAAGGGGAAACACAGAGAATTCACGCCATTTCCCGCAAGGTTACCTAGTAAAAGCGAAGCTAGAATTTAACCTCATGCCTGTATAATTGCAAAGCGCATGCTTTCTGCCTCTATGTCACAAACCGATGCGATGATAGTCCTGTGGAGTCAATTTGACTGAAGGAAGCATGAACTGTTCTCTAACAATGGATTCCTTTATTGGGAGCAAAAGAGTTAAAATCCTAAAACACAGTTGAATACTGATATGTGATTATTTCTCCTCATCTAGGTTTCTTCCCCCTAAAAACGAGTTTGCACTTGCATTGAAAATTTAAGACCTTTGATTGTTTTTCTTTTCCCTTGAACATTCTGAACTTCTATCACACACTTTGTATTTAATAGTGTATTGGAATTTTTAATATTTATCTTTACAATTTTATCTAAATACTTCAGGTGAAAGATTCTACATTATGTTCCTCTTGTTTCTTGGGCCTCCCTCAAGCACTGTTCCTTTAAGACCTTTCCCCGGAATAAAGCACCAGGGACATTAACACTTATCTGGATTGTTCACTGCGATTTCCGGCCCACCTGCTCTGTCCCATTCCCTTTACTGCTTCCTGACTTCTTCTCAAAGTGGCCTGATCTTGTTAGTTCTCACATTTCTTGTCTCTTCTCACCCTCAGACTCGACACTGTCTCCCTGGGTATTGACTTCCTTCCCTAAACCACAGATTGAGTTCTCAGTGACACTTTCTCAGAAAAACAGTCTTGGTGGCGCATCTGTTGGTAATATTTCTACTAAGCTATTGTCCTGGTCCCTCAAAGAAAGCCCAAGCAGCATTAATTCTGAAAAACAAAATCCCAAAACTAAAATACAACCTTTAAGCTTAAAGAAGGCATTGTCTTTTTATAATAATAGCCTGTAGTATGATAAGGAAAGAAAAATATTGAATTTGGAAGTCAGTCGGAATGTTACATAATAAAGCTTTTATTAAACTGATACTTTGACTTCCTTTCTTAAAGTAGTCATCAAATGATTATTAAGTATATACCTAAGTATTGCAATTACAGGGAACTTACTACTTCCTGAGGCAGCTGGATCCGTTTTTTAATTCCACTCTTTTTAAATGCTTGTCCTTGTATTAAACAAAATTGCATATCAGAGGTCTAAATTCTAAGCCATGCAACCCCACAGGACAAATTTATTTCCTCTTACCAAAGACAATATTCAGCAGTTATGGATAATTGTCTCTATGTGAAGCTAACTATTTTCATTTATTTTTACCATTGCTTGTAGGAACTGGTTTGGGAACCTTCATGTCTTTGTCTCTTTCCTTGAGGGGGTGGAGAGATTGTACTTTTTCAATATCTCTTTTGAGAGAATTAACTCCCTTTAATCCCGAAGTGGCCTTCTCAGGACACAGTGGGCCTTGTCATCATTGTTTTTGGCACTAAATGTGTTCCCTAGTAAATATGTATCAGGGCTCTTTTGGTTGCAGGTTAAAAACAATTTAACTAAAAAAAATGTTACCAAAAAAGAAGAATTTTATATTAGGAGTTTGCTGAGGTGTGGATAGATTTATCTAGGCTTCAGGAACCCAGTACACAAATGCCTAAATGTTTTGCATCTAACCCTTTTACATTTTGGCTGGAATAACAGAGTAAATACAAGAACAGAGCACTTTGTATCCTGCCGACTCTGAAGTATTCCCACCCTTTCATCCCCTGATCACATACTTATTTTGTGCTGACCTTTACATTTCAATTGGGTTATAGCAGTAACCTCAAAAAGGGAGGCTTAGGCCTCAACAGTTCATAGTATTACTTTTGTAGATGGTTTCATAGGAAGTAAGATTCTAAGCACATTAAATACCCCCCAACATACCAGAGAGGTTAGACTAATTATGGTGCATACCAATGATGAAAAGATAATGGGCCCTTCAAAATCGTGGACGGTGAATTTATAACAGCATAGGAAAATGTTGATATAATTTCAGTGAAAATTGAAGGGCAAGGAACTGTATAACCTATGTGATTCCAATTGCATTAAAACCAAGACTTGCACATGATAAATGGATAGAAGCTTAGCAGCGATAATATTGAGACTGTAGATTATTGTGGTTTGTTAGTTTCCTCTGAACATCTTCCTACCAGTCCTAAGAGGAACTTTGTTAATTTTATAAAAAATAAAATTGAGCAAAAAATATAAGTATAAGACTATTTGATTAAATGGCCGTAATTCCTGATAATTGTGAGGATTGTGAGAGTTAATACATGTGAAAGGTTTAAAAGAATAACTGGTCAGTTTTAGGTACTCAGTAAGTTCCCTTTTCTCTTTTATTTTCTTTGTTAAGTACTGAGCCCTTCTATAAAATAATCTGTCTAGATATTGCCTAGAAAGGCCAAATAGGTATTGAATAGAACTTAATATAAGTCAACAATCAAAATAAAGTGTTTTGAAAAGAGAAAATAAATAAGCTTTGCGGCCTGACCAGGTGGTGGTGGAGTGAATAGAGCATCAGACTGGAACATGGAATACCCAAATTCAAATTCCTGAGCAGGGGGCGGGGGGTACTTGAGTGCAGGCTTATCTGACTTGAGCACGGGCTTACCAGCTTGAGCCCAAAGGTCACTGGCTTAAAGCCCAAGGTTGCTAGCTTGAGCCCAAGGTTACTGGCTTTAGCAAGGGGTCACTCTCTCTGCTGTAGCCCCCTGGTCAAGGCACATATGAGAAAGCAATCAATGCACAAATAAGATGCCTCAACGAAGAATTATGCTTCTCATCTCTTTCCCTTCCTGTCTGTCTGTCCCTCTCTCTGACTCTCTCTCTCTCTGTCTGTGTCCAAAAAGAAAAGAAAAAGAAAAGAAAAGAAAAGAAAGCTTTATGGGTTGACATAGCCCCTGACATGACTTTAATCTCCAGATTTTGCCCGATTCTATGATCTAGCCCAGTACAGTCCAAACAAATATAGCATAATTAAGAAGAAGAAATTCACAGATAATTTGCAATAGTGTGTGTGTTTACACGTTATCAAGGCTAATTGCCATTTCTGAATGTCCTTTAATGGGCCAACACTCTTTAAGGAGGACTTGTAACTTCACCTGTGAGCTTTTTTCTACTAGGGTGAAATTAAATTATTAGAGAGGATTCCCTTGATCTAAATGTCTGGTTATAAATTCGAACGTCAGGAAATAATCTTCCATGTAAAGTAGAATTGGAACCAAGTTGCACCGGAAATGTCTCCTCTTCAGTTTCCCTTTTATTTTTAATCTAGAAACTCTTTGCTTATTCATTGTTCTGTCAGAACATTAAAAAAAAATCCTTGGCTTTTGGTTAACAAGTCGTCTGTTTGTCCCTCTCCTCCGCACACCAATTTGCTTTCTTAGCTGTGAAGTTTGATGCATTAAAGCCTCAGTGTACCAATTCCAAGCATTTAAGATGAGACCATGTTACCGATTATACAAATGAAAGGAGCAAAAATAACAGCATTTTGTATATGCAAGAGCAGAGAGACAATTTGTTCTAGCCAAGATAAATACAGTTAAACTCTACTCAAATTAGCACGTGTCAAGCGAATCAGAGGAAACATCACTTCTCAATGCTATTGTGCAAAGATAATGGAAGTGACATTTTGTAAAATTGAGCAGAGGTAAAAAAATTTTTGTTTTTTAAAAGCAGGCCTGCAAACTTCCAGATACTACAGCTCACCCGAAGAGCTATTTGTGTTGTGTGTTCGACTGAAATAATTGAAGAACGTAGTTTCAAATGTGTTCTTTCTGCCTGAAAGAATCTGAGCCATCTCTTGGGGTTCAGAATAAACCCCAGTATGTTAAGGGGACCTTCCAAATCCCCTAGGCTGTCCTCGTGAGAGTCACCCATAACCCTTATTTTTTTGTTTGTTCATCTCTTTACCTTCCTGTTATCTGTCAATGTACTCATTATAAAACCTATTTACCTGTCGTCTTTTCTTGAATATTGTATGCAAAATGTCTTGACAATGAATCAACTTTCTCAAGGTGGGTGCCCGTTTAATTCAGAAATTAATTTAGACTTTTAGGGGCAGCTATCGAGTAGGAAGTTAGAACGTTTAGAATAAAGAGGAAGAACACATTTTTTTTGGGTCCCTCATTCTGTCTGTTCTCTGAGGTCAATATTGCTTAAGGTTATAAAATGAACGCTCTACAAATCACAATCACAAAACTGTCAGGTGCCTTATTAAATTTTATTCAACTCTTAAGGGACCATCGCTATCTTCCAATTTACGCAAAGATAGAATAAAAACTGATAAAAAATTTATGGGATTGAAAAGTCATCCTAAATTTGATCTGCTATTACTAGAGAGAAAACCGGGCCAAGAAGCCAAGCCTATTAGGCAGGGGGCGCTTGTGAACAGAGAAGTGACATGATTACACCTGGCAGTGACACACAAAATTGATTCCTTGATCATTGTTTACATGTTTTTTTCATTTTTTTTGTCATTATAAAGCCATAAAAAGTATAGTTACAAGCCAAAGCATACAGGCATGTTGGAAACTAAAATTGCTGTGGCAGGAAATACTGACTTAGTCCTGCGTGTTTCCTAGGCTTCCTGAGAGTTAAGTCACTTGTTCTGGCTGATGGTCTCTGAGTGACATATGTCACGCATGGAGTAAGGCCAGAAAGGACTGGTATTCTTCCTCCATCCTCTGTCCCCCCTCAGTGGCACAGTGGAGGCCGTCTGCTGAGGCAGTAAGTCATGACATGGATGCTGACAGTAGCAACCCCGGGCAGAGAGTTGCCCTGGAGCACTGCCTTATTTGTAGAATTATGCCACTGAACTTCAGCACGCCCCGCTCATCCCGTTCCAAAGACAAACAAGCGCAAGAAGAGATACTCAAGGATATTACAAATGGGAAAAAGGCAAATTCAAACAACGATATACCATTTACCCATTATGTTAAAAATAAATACAATAGGAAGTCAGGAAGTACCAACTTTTTATTGTTATTAAATTTATCGAGTGACATTGGTTGAAAAGATTATAAAAGTTTCAAGTGTACAATTCTGTAACGCAATATCTGTATATTGCATGGTGTGCTCGTCATCCAGTTTTGTTTCCTTCCGTGACCCCCTTCACCTGCTTCAACCACCCCCTTCCCTTTTGGCAACCCCCATACTGTTGTCCGTGGCAGTGAGGTTTGGTTTGTTCATTTGTTGCTTTGTGTTTTATTTCCCACATATGGGTGAAATAATATAGTTCTTGTCCTTTTCCATCTGACTTATTTCACTAACCACGATACTCTTAAGGTCCATCCATGTTGTCACAAATGGTAGTATTTTATCTTTTCTTATAAGTGAGTAGTATTCCGCTGTATGGATAGACCACATCTTCTTTATCCAATCATTGATGCATCAAGATGCTCAGGTTGTTTCCATGTCTTGGTGACCGTGAATAACGCTGCAATGAACATAAAGGTCCATATGTTTTTACAAATAAATATTTTCAGATTTTTTTGATAAATACCCAGAAGAGGGATCACAGGGTCATATGGTAGCTCTAGTCTTAATTTTTTGAGGAACCTCCATACTGTTGTCATAGTGGCTGTACTAATTTCCATTTCTACCAGCAGTGTTAAAGGGGTCTTTTCAGAAAGCACCAAATTTTGATGAAGATGTGGACAAACATAAGCCTTCTGGCACTGCTGGCTGAAATATTAAGCCCCCCCGCCCAAACCAGTACAGTCGTTTTGGAAAGCAACTTGACAGTAATGAAATTAACAATGGCATGATCTATAGATTAATAAGGCCACTTCTGCTTATCCACTCTATTAAAAAAGTCACAAAGGTCTATAAAGGGGATATGCTGAAGATTGTCATACTGTCCCTTCTTTAAACCCTGCTGATTTGATTTTTGTGATAATCCTTAGATTTCAATTGGCTGCATAATATTTGTGGTAGTTAAAAACACTTGAGGCAATCTATAGGTCTATTTCTGATACAATAAATAAAATAGCACAATCAATGAACTGGATACATACAGTAAAACTTGGGATAGATTTGAAGTGCATCATTTTGAGTTACAAACCGAGAAATTAAGCATCCATTATGTAAGTTGAAATACAAACACATACAATAAATAACACTGTATGCTTTACAAAGGTAATATATATAGTCAAGGCTGTGGGTAGGGAGGATAAAGAAGTGGGCAATGAAGATCAAAGGGGAAAAACAATTGAGAAGCATGTTTAATTCACCTTTATAATCCTGAAGTAATAAAAAACATTAGAAGGAAAAAACTAATTACTTATCCACTGCGAATCTACCTTGTGACCTACTCACATTAATATACTGGTGATACCTCTTATCCCAGCGATTTTCAACTGGTGTGCTGCAAGAATTTTTAAAACATGCAATAGCCACTGTTTAGCCAGGGGCACTGACCTCTTTTCCCTTAGACTGTCAAATAAAAAAATGACAACAGCCAATGCAACATAGCTGTCCGGTGTGAATGAATCAAAATTATACTTGTCTTTTTTGGTCAGGTCAGCAAAAAATTATATTTTTCTGGTGTGCCACATTATATTTTTAGTAATTAGTTTATGTGTGCGATGAGATGATAAAGGTTGAAAATCACTGTCTTATACTATGCTTACAAGAACAGCTTTAAGATTAAATTCACTTCTGCATAAGCTTTATTTATGGGTTATAAGTCCCATTGTAGGGGTTGTATTTCTTATTATCAATGTGACTGGGGTCAGAGATTCATTAAATAGCCACTGAAAACTTTCTTACATAGCACCCCATCCAAATAATAATCCATTTTATTAAAGTAGGCTGCACTTTTTCAAGCTAACAGGAAAATTCCAGGGTCAGGGTCAGCATTGAAAGTTAGATTTCCCACGACCACTAATCAGCATTTTCCATATTCATGTTTAAAATAAGAGAGTGGAGAGTGTCTGAACAAGAGCCAAATAAACATCATCAGTCTGAATATGAGTCGGTCTAATTCAGGTTACCCCAATGATGCTTGCCATTTGAAAAATATATTTTAAGATGATGTTTTGAGTGCTTGGGCAACAGTTGCAGAGAAAACTGTGATGGAGTTGGAGGCTGAGCTGTTGATGACAAATGCTTTTCTGTGATTTGTCTAAAGAGGCAGAAAAACGAATTGATGTGGAAACCCAGGGTGCTATCGCGGCATGGTCCATCCTCTGGGAATTACATCCTTCCACTCCAATAAAAGGGAGCTCTTTAATTCGCATTCAGTTTTGTCATTACATCAGTTCAAGGATGAGAAGTATAAATAATTAAGAAACTTCAAAATTACCCAATTGTGAGTGCACTCAGAAAAGTTTCTCACTTAAAAGGCGCATACACCTACTGAGACTTAGAGAAGATATTAATTTTAATTCTCTCTCTCTATTTTGTATAATCGAGTTTCCGAATCTTGCTGAGGAAATTGACATTGTGTAGAGAGGAGATGGATTGAGAGCAGGGAGGATCACCAGCTGAAACGTTTCCTCCTCCACGTCTTCTGCTGAAGGTCAATTCAATGAGGGTCAGCATGTTTGTAGGAGAAACCGGAAGTGCATAGACTTGGTCAATTGAACACACCTATGCTTTCTAAGGAATTTATGTAGGTGTAAGCTCCATGTTGCTTATTTAAAGTTGCAAATATAGATTCTTTGGAGGCACAATATATCAACTCATGCCAAAGAATCAAAGGAAAATGATAACAGATAACAAAACACATGGCAGCAGAATATTTTGACTTTATCATACTGTAGTCTACATTGTTTCTTTAGCGTGATCTTTGATTTAGACTTCTACAGTGATATAGTACCACAGAGGTTAACGTTTATGTATAAAATAATCTCTCTTTTTTTTTTTTTGGCTAGTAAGTCCAGAAATAGAAGAAATCATTTAAAACTTGTGTAGTAAAATAACACTTTTTAAATGACAATTTCTTTATTTTTCAATTATATGCTGCTCACAAAAATTAGGGGATATTTTATAGCTTCATAATCATTTTGAAGCATCCCCCAATTTTTGTGAGCAGTATAGTTGACATACAATATATTAGTTTCAGGTTACAACATAGTGACTAAACATTTATATACCTTACAAAGTGATCATCCCAATAAATCTGGTACCCATCTGACACCATATTAAATGACAATTTTTAAAGTTAGTACCAGAGTGTGAAATTGGCATTTTTATGGGGGTATAAATTGGTAGAATTACTATGCTAAATAACCTATGTGAATTGAAAGGTAATTTTTAAAAACTATATCTACCAGTTGTGTGACCTGGAGCATAGATCATTTAATCTTCTCTGAGTCCAACATGTTTTACAATACCACTACTTATAAGGGCTAACATTTCTTTGTGTACTTATTTATTTATTTTTTGTGACAGAGACAGAGAGAGAGATAGAGAGAGGGACAGACAGGGACAGACAGACAGGAAGGGAAAGAGATGAGAAGCATCAGTTTTTTTGTTGTGGCACCTTAGTTGTTCATTGATTGCTTTCTCATATGTGCCTTGACCAGGGGGGCTACAGCAGAGCGAGTGACCCCTTGCTCAAGCCAGCGACCTTGGGCTCAAGCCAGTGACCTTTGGGCTCAAGGAAGCGACAATGAGGTCATGTCTATGATCCCATGCTCAAGCCGGTGATCCCACGCTCAATCTGGTGAGCCCACGCTCAGCACTCAATTCGGATGAGCCTGTGCTCAAGCCAGCAAATTTGGGATTTTGAACCTGGGTCCCCAGCATCCAAGGTCGATGCTTGATCCACTGTGTCACCACCTGGTCAGGCTTTTTTGTGTACTTAAGATGAGGTTAGCATTATACTGGGAGGTTTAATATATCATACTACAAAAGTATGGGAGATAGGTGTGGTTAATCTCTTTGAGATTCAGTGTTTTCATATGTAAAATAGGGATAATTGTCTAAAATTTCACAACTCCTACACGGCCAATTCAGGAATTGAACCTAGGTTTGCTGTACTTCACAGGCTGAGACACTTTCAGTCACTTACAACATTGCCTAGAGCTGGTTTCTTCCTGAAGCCTTCACAAAGGGCATCCCAACCCAATGTGTTCTGTGGACTGAAGGGTGATGCATTTTTTCTGCCTTTCCATATTTGTTTGAGACAGCTTTCAACATACTAATTAGGTCAAGGACAACTAGATTTTCCATGCTGCTTCTTCACTTTCCTTTTGATTTTCTGGAAGAAAACAAAACCAGCCAACCAAACCAAACCAAACAAACAAAAACAAAACTAGTCTTTTCAAAACACAAATCTGATTGTGTTGTTTTCTGCTAAAAATTATTTAGTGTTTCTTTTTTAAAGAGTGTGGTGGTTATGGGGTGGGGGGAGGAAAGGGAGGGTGGGATAGGGAAGAGGGGAGGGGCACAGGGAAAACCAGATAGAAGGTGACAGAGGACAATTTGACTTTGGGTGATGGGTATGCAACACAATTGAATGATAAGATAATCTGGAGATGTTTTCATTGTACATATGTACCCTGATTTATTGGTGTCACCCCATTAAAGTTAATGAAAAAAAAGCCATTTAGTGGTTTCTGATTGCTTTCAGAATAAAGATTGAAATAATTTCCTCAGGTCTTCAAGCGGCATGATCAGACCCTTGCCACCTCCCTGGCCCCATCGTGCCTCACACTTTCTCTAGGCTCCAATGCTTCACTCCTTTTTCTGTTACAGGAACGCTTCCTTTTCTGAGAGCAGTTTTCCTCTACTCATCATCTGCTCACTTTCTAAACAAAATGTTTTCTTGTATAAAATCAGTATTCTGGTTAGAGGCTCTAAGTCAGGGGTCCTCAAACTATGGCCCATGGGTGGCATGTGGCCCCCTGAGGCCATTTATCTGGCCTCCGCCGCACTTCCGGAAGGGGCACCTCTTTCATTGGTGGTCAGTGAGAGGAGCACAGGATGCATCCGCACCCATAGTTCTCACTGAAATACTGGTCAGTTTGTTGATTTAAATTTACTTGTTCTTTATTTTTTTACTTTAAAATAAGATATGTACAGTGTGCATAGGGAATTGTTCATAGTTTTTTTTAAATTAATTTTTTAAAAATCTTTTTCTTTTATTCATTATAGAGAGGAGACACAGAGTGAGAGAGAGAGAAAGAGAGAAAGAGAGAAAGAGGGGAGGAGCTGGAAGCATCAACTCCCATATGTGCCTTCACCAGACCAGTGCAGGGTTTTGAACTGGTGACCTCAGCGTTCCCAGGTCGACGCTTTATCCACTGTGCCACCACAGGTCAGGCATTCATAGTATTTTTTAATAGTCCGGCCCTCCCGGTCTGAGGGACAGTGAACTGGTACCCTGTGTAAAAAGTTTGGGGACCCCTGCTCTAAGTGAAAGCACTGTATTGCCTCACAGCATTTAGCTCAGTTCATATGGGAAGTCAAAGAACTTAGAATAGTCAACACACCTCTAAAAAGGAAGAATAAAGTTGGACTATTTATCCTCCTTTTTTGAAGACTTTCTGTAAAGCTGCATAATCAAGACAGTGATTGGTGATGGCTTCCCGAGTATATATACATATGTCAAAAACGAATCAAATTGTACACTTTAAATATGTGCCATCTATTGAATGTCAATTATGCCTCAGTAAAGCTATTAAAATGATTACTGCAAAGAAATACATTTCAAGTTATATCAATAATGCCAGAAGGAAGCAAACATTGGACAATGATAGAGCTATATTTCTTCTCCCAGGGCAAGCCTGTTGGAACACGCAGGAAGGTTAAAAACAACAAGCTAATCAAGTCACACAAGAGGCAGCCTGA
Source organism: Rhynchonycteris naso (assembly GCA_037038555.1). Taxonomy (NCBI): domain Eukaryota; kingdom Metazoa; phylum Chordata; class Mammalia; order Chiroptera; family Emballonuridae; genus Rhynchonycteris; species Rhynchonycteris naso. Next base: position 10,439,312 of record CM073001.1, read on the forward strand.
AAAACACTTTTTTTCCCTAGGAAATGACTGGATATATGGATGATAGGCATGATTATTAATGTACTCCATTGTGTTGATTTTGTCTTGAGATATTGACTAAAGCTTGTATGAAATCATCACCCTTAGCAAGATATTTAAAAACGATACATTCAAAAGATGACATGAACCCTATCAGTGGGTGAATGAGTATCATGGCTTATTCAGCAAGCTGCTGATGGTCTTTCTCCTTGTGTGTGGGAGATAGCTTGTTTAGCCACGCTGACTTCACAAACACAATTTCAAAATGAGTTTAACTATGAGTCAGACCTTTGAATCATAGTGATTATTTTTAGTGACAATGACAAGGTTACATGTTTCAATAACACACAAGGTAAGTATTTTAAGATGTGGCTTATAATTAAAAAAATATTTTTTCCTGTATTTATAATGTATATGAATAGATTTTTAAATAAATAAAATTTATAAACAAGTATACATATATTGGCATGTAAAATCCAGAGCAGAAATGAGCCTCTTAGGAATATTCAAGTATTCAAGGAGCCTGCAGACTGTCCAAGGGAATGCTACTGAATCCAAAGAGAATTTATGAGTGTGTTTCTTGCAATTCACCCTACAGGGCTAGTTCAAGTTTGAGCTTAATAACATTGGAACTTAATAGTCCTGAAAAAATATGGCATTTGGACATATTCTATTTTGTGTTTTATAGAAAAGTTGTGGAGATGTTGACCTACAACTATTTATATTAAACTCCCAAAGACTTCAAGTTGAGGAGAAAATATTGGAAACTTTAATTCCACTGAATGGTAAGCAGCATCCAGAATATGAAATTAAGATCATACGTTGAACTTTCTATTTTGTATTGTTATTAAGAGCTGCCAAAGTCAAAGTACAATAGTCACACATGTAGGATTACCTAAACCACCCCAAATCAAACAGGCAAGGAGCAACTTTATTGCATGTGGGAAGCCTTTTGGTTAGATGTGAGCTTGAACTTGACAAACAAAAATAATCCACGTGGCCGGTGTTTAGTAGGTGTGGTAATCATGGTACCAGATGAAGGTGGAGAGTGGTTAGTGAGGGCTGTTTCTGCATCAGTTTCTCTAAAGTTGAGCCAGAGGATTAAATATTTCTTCAGTATACACATTAAACAGATTACAACTCCTGGATGTTTTCTTTCCACCCTGACTAGGGACTAAAAGCAGAAGGAAATAAGTCGAGCCTCCCAGGGTGCTTAGCATCTGTACTGCGTGCAATTTAGCACTTGGATACTTGTTTCCATGTGTCACTTGCAAATTGTATCATCTGTTTTAACCTTTTCACTCTGAGCAGAAAGGGCCACATTATAATGGTTCAATTAATATTATATGGCTTCTCAAAAGGATGGTTATGGTTGGAGGAAGCAGGGGGTAGAATGGGTTGATGCAAAACCAGCATGTTTCCTGGCAATGATATTAACCTGTTAGCATGTCAAAGAAACTTAATGGAAACATATTTCTGGAGGGAAACCTGGGAATATGTATCAACAAATCTAAGGATTATTTTTAATGCTTTTATTAAAGAAGTATATGAAAGCAGTACTCAGGACCAAGATACTTTTAACAAAGATAGTCTCCAAAGTTTTTTTTTATAATAGCAAAATACTTGTCAGCAAGCAAGTTAATGTTGGAAGACAGAGTTACCATGAAATATTAGGTAGTATTAAAGTTGTTATATAGATTTATGTTTCTCATCATGAAAAAAATATCTAAAATTATTAAAGAGAAATGTAGATAGAGGCAGAGTATGACCCCAGTGTTGGAAAACAACAAAATTTGTGTATGTGTGAACAGAAAAATCAATTGGTCCTATACAAAATTAGAAAAAATGATTATTTGCCTGACCAGGCGGTGGCGCAGTGGATAGAGCGTTGGACTGGGATGCGGAAGGACCCAGGTTCGAGAACCCAAGATCGCCAGCTTGAGTGCGGGCTCATCTGGTTTGAGCAAAAGCTCGCCAGCTTGGACCCAAGGTCGCTGGCTCCAGCAAGGGGTTGCTCAGTCTGCTGAAGGCCTGCGGTCAAGGCACATATGAGAAAGCAATCAATGAACAACGAAGGTGTCGCAACGGCAACGAAAAACTGATGATTGATGCTTCTTATGTCTCTCCGTTCCTGTCCCTATTTATCCCTCTCTCTGACTCTCTCTCTGTCCCTATAAAAAAAGGTTATTTATTTATATTTTATTGATTTTAATTTATTGTGTTTACATAGATTCTACTGTTGTCCTGAATGCATCCCCCCTCTCCCATATTTTTCTCAACATCTCCCTTACCCTCCTCTCTACAGTGCCCTCCCCGTTCCCTTCAGGTTTATCCCATCCTATCATCCCCTTTCCCTCTGTCCTCTTTTCCTCTGGTCCCTTTGATTCCTCCTCTGTCTCAATTCTGTTCCTCAGTTCTCATTGCTCGTTGGATTCCTAAAATGCATGAGGTCATATGATATTTTTCTTTCTCTGTCTGGCCTATTTCACTCAACATAATAGTTTCCATGTCCATCCATGTTGTCGCAAAAGGTAAGATTTCCTTCTTTTTTATGGCGCCATAGTATTCCATTGTATATATGTACCACTGCTTTTTAATTCACTCATCCACTGGTGGACACTTGGGTTGTTTCCAGATCTTTGCTATTGTGAACAATGCTGCCATAAACATGGGGGTGCATTTCTTCTCTTGAATCAGTAATATGGCGTTCTTGGGATATATTCCTAAAAGTGGGATGGCTGGGTCAAAAGGCAGTTCCATTTTTAATTTTTTGAGGAATCTCCATACTGTTTTCCACAGTGTCTGCACCAGTCTGCATTCCCACCAGCAATGTAGGGGGTTCCCTTTTCTCTACATCCTCGCCAGCACTTATTCTGTGTTGTTTTGCTGATGAGTGCCATTCTGACTGGTGTGAGGTGGTATCTCATTGTGGTTTTAATTTGCATTTCTCTAATGATTAGTGATGTTGAACATTTTTTCATCTGTCTATTGGCCATCTGTATGTCCTCTTTGGAGACGTGTCTATTCATTTCTTTTGCCCCCCCCCCACCTTTTTTTTTGTGTGGCAGAGACAGAGAGAGGGACAGATAGAAACAGATAGACAGGAAGGGAGAAAGATGAGAAACATCAATTCTTCGTTGTGGTTCCTTAGTTGTTCATTGATTGATTTCTCATATGTGCCTTCACCGGGGGGCTACAGCAGACCGAGTGATCCCTTGCTCAAACCAGTGACCTTGGGCTCAAGCTGGTGACCTAGGAGTCTCGAATGTGGGTCCTCTACATCCCAGTCCGACGATCTGTCCCCTGCGCCACCGCCTGGTCAGGTTCTTTCGCCCATTTTTTGATTGGATTGTTTATCTTCCTGGTATGGAGTTTTATAAGTTCTTTATAAGTTTTAGTTATTAACCCCTTATCAGATGTATTGTCAAATATGTTCTCCCACGGTGTGGTTTGTCTTTTTATTCTGTTCATATTGTCTTTAGCTGTGCAAAAGCTTTTTAGTTTGATATAGTCCCATTTGTTTATCCTGTCTTTTATTTCACTTGCCCGTGGAGATGAATCAGCAAATATATTGCTGTGAGTGATGTCGGAGAGCTTCCTGCCTATGTTTTCTTCTAAGATGCTTATGGTTTCATGGCTTAAATTTAAGTCCTTTATCTATTTTGAGTTTATTTTTGTGCATGGTGTAAGTTAGTGGTCTTGTTTTATTTTTTTGCAGGTAGATGTCCAATTTTCCCAACACCATTTGTTAAAGAGGCTGTCTTTACTCCATTGTATGTTCTTACCTCTTTTGTCAAATATCAGTTGTCCATAAAGGTGTGGGTTTATTTCTGGGTTCTCTGTTCTGTTCCATTGATCTATGTGCCTGTTCTTATGCCAGTACCAGGCTGTAAGCAATCCCGTTAAGATCAGGAATAAGGCAGGGGTGCCCCCTTTCACCAATCTTATTCAACATAGTTCTGGAAGTCTTAGCCACAGCAAGCAGACAACAAGAAGAAATAAAAGGCATCCAAATTTGGAAAACAGGAAGTAAAATTATCATTATTTGCAGATGATATGATACTGTATGGAGAAAACCCTAAAGTCTCAATCAAAAAACTACTGGACCTTATAAATGAATACAGCAAGGTGGCAGGATGTAAAATTAATACTTCGAAATCAGAGACATTTTTATACATGAACAATGAACTGTCAGAAAGAGAAATTAAAGAAACAATCCCCTTTACTATTGCAACAAAAATATACAGTACCTAGGAGTAAATTTAACCAAGAACATTAAAGACTTATACTCAGAAAATTATAAAACATTGATAAAAGAAATCAAGGAAGACACAAACAAGAGGAAGCATATACCGTGTTCATGGTTAGGAAGAATAAACATCATTAAAATGTCTATATTACCCAAAGCAGTTTATAAATTCAATGCAACCAATTAAAATACCAATGACATACTTCAAAGATATAGAACACATATTCCAAAAATTTATGTGGAACCAAAAATAAACGTGAATAGCCTCAGCAATCTTGAAAAAGAAGAATAAAGTGGGAGATATCACACTTCCTGATATCAAAAAGGGTTATTTCTTTGTAGTGGTGTTATCAGTAGGTTTTCTTTTATTTTTCTACATTTATGTATCATCTGGGTGTCATATAATGAACATATATTATGTGTGTAAAATAATTGGGAAAAACATTTGTATTTTTTAAAAATTATTACTCAATGAGTGAGGAAGCAGAGACAGACTCCTGTATGTGCCTGGACTGAGATCCACCTGGCAAGCCCACTAAGGGGTGATACTCTGCCCATCTGGGACACTGCTCCATTGCTCAGCAACCTAGCTCTTCTTATCACCTGAGGTGGAAGCCATGGAGCCCTCCTCAGCTCCCAGGCACAACTTGCTCCAATCGAGCTATGGCTGTAGGATGGGAAGAGAGAGAGAGAGAGAGAGAGAGAGAGAGAAGTAAGAGGAGGAGGGGTAGAGGAACAGATGGGTGCTTCTCCTGTATGCCCTAACTGGGAATTGAACTGGGGACATGTACATGCTGGGCTGACACTCTACCACTGAGTCAGCCAGCCAGAGCCAAAAGCATTTGTATTTTGAAAAAACGAACAACAAACCAAGGGTAAGTAAAACTGCGAAAGGAGCTGACTTACAGAGTAAAAAAGATTTGTGAAACAAAGCTAAAAACATACTTGCCGCAAGTCCAGAGGATAATGGTTTGTGGCATTGTGCCTGATGTATAGTACATAAAATATAGTGAGTGCTTGTTACAGGCTGAATGTTGTCCCCTCCCAAATTTACAGGTTGACGTCCCAACCCCCTGTACCTCAGAATGTAAACTTATTTGGAAATAAACTCTTTAAAGAGGTGATTAAGTTAAAATGAGGCTATGATGATGGGTCCCTTGTCCCGAACAAGAGGAAGAGACAGCAGGAATGCATACACTCAAAGGAAAAGCCAGGTGTAAACACAGCAGGAAGGCGGCCATCTATAAGCCAAGGAGAGAGGCTCGGGAGAAACCAAACCTGCCCACACCTCAATCTTGGCCTCTGGAATTGCGAGAAAAACACATTTCTGTTTTATAAGCCACCCAATTTGTGCTACATTTTTACAGTAGCTCTAAAAAAATGATACGGTGTTTAAAAAATGATGGCTACTTAAATTGATGAGTTACCATTACCTGGTACTACACTAAGTCTTTTAGATGCATTACCTTATTTATTCATTACAAAATTTGAGCTACAATCCACACCCACTTGGCAAATAAGGCAACTGACACTTGGGGAATCTTGGACTAATTTGTCACATAGCTAGGAAGAGGCAGAACAAGGTTGTTTGATGCTATGACTCCTGCCCTCAAGCACTGAACTAATATTAGTACAACTGTATAGTGACATAAAGTTAGGGTTCTAGGGAGTTGACAGAACAAAAGCAATGATTTGGGTCATTATTTCAATGATGGGTCATACGATACAACTACCGTATTTCCCCATGTATAAGATGCATCCTTTTCTGAAAAATTTGGGGTCTAAAAACTGGGTGCATCTTATACAGTGGTTGTACATTTTTTAAAGTGCATTTCCCGCTTGAGGAGTTGTATGAATTTTATGATGGATAAAACTTGAGTTTAATAACTTTATGTTAGACATTTTGTTTTCAAATTTTGGGCCCCCAAATTAGGGTGCATCTTATACATGGGAAAATACGGTATTTTCATAAAATGCATACAATTTTAAGTCTTTTTTTTAAATTAAGAAAACCCCCTCATCTTTAACAGTATTTCATCTTTTCTTATGGCTGAGTAGTATTCCATTGTATGGGGGATATTAAACTGAAACTCATAGACACAGACAAGAAGAGTGTGGTGGTTACCAGAGGGAAGGGGGTGGGGAGGTAGCAAAGGGTAAAGTGGACTGAACTATGGTGATGGAAGGTAAATTGACTTTGGGTCATGGGCACACAATGCAATATGCAGATCATTTATCATAGAAATATTCACTTGACACCTATATGATCCTATTAACCAGTGTCACCCAAATATATTTAATAAAAAAACTCCTCTTTATAAAGTACAGAGGTTTCATGATATTTTGTTTGTTTGATTTTGAATCCCTGGGTATATAATCTCACATACCTCAGTGGGAAGAATAATTAAGTACTAGAGCTGAGCTCAGGTCTCATGGTAAGTATCAGAGACTAAGAACAAAGAAGAAGTTATTATTTGGAATTTGAAGTCCTTAAATAGCCAATGTGTTCCCTGACAGTTTGCTTGGCCCTTTTCTTTCCTTGTGGGTGTTCTTTCATGTACTCTCTCTCTCTCTCTCTTTTTTTTTTTTACAAAGACAGAGAGAGAGTCAGAGACAGGGACAGATAGGGACAGACAGACAGGAAGAGAGAGATGAGAAGCATCAATTCTTCATTGTGGCATCTTAGTTGTTCACTGATTGCTTTCTCATATGTACCTTGACAGGGAGGGGGGGCGACAGCAGAGCGAGTGACCCCTTGCTCAAGCCAGTGACCTTGGGGTCAAGCCAGCGACCTTGGGCTTCAAGCCAGTGACCTTTGGGCTGAAGCTAGTGACCATAGAATCACGTCTTTGATCCCTCACTCAAGCCAGCATTCTCGCACTCCAGCTGGTGAGCCTGTGCTCAAGCCAGCGACCTCAGGGTTTGAATCCTGGGCCCTCTGCTTCCCAATCTGATGCTCTAATCCACTGCACCACTGCCTGGTCAGGCTCTTTCATGTTCTCTGCAAATCAACCTTTTCAGGTAGATTGGATTGTTACCAAAGAAACTTAGGTAAAGGGGAATAAATGGTGATGGACAGATAATTTAATGCTGACTTGAAGTGGTCAGCACACAATGCAGTATACAGTTGCTGTATTATAAAATTATACACCTGAAACCTATACAGTTTTATTAACCAACATCACCCCAGTACGTTCAATTAGAAAAGAAAAGAACTGTAACATCCTTGAGAGCAATGAGTGGGTCTTGTTTATCTTGATAGCTCCAGAATCTGACAGTGTGCCCAGCGAGAGCTGGCTGTGCTGTGGTGGAATGTGCCCCTTGTTTTCCTGTTTGACTAATGGCGATACGGAATTGGCATTCTGTCCCACTAGGTTTCATTTCAACAATGAAAGTAATGTTTTCATCTCAGTTCGTGTGAGTTCCTCCGAGGTAAATTTCAACTGAGGGGAAATAGGTGCATGGTGGGGTTAGTGCCTTTCCCTTATTTACGCGATCCTTTTCTTTGTTTTTGTTGCTGTTTACCATTGTCTTTTTGCACCGAGTAGTTCATAATGCAGATCTCTCCGGTCGATAGATACACTTGGGATGGTGAGTTTGTGGCATGCTGTTTGAGGGATTTTTCATTATTTGGCCTTCTGAAGGCCAACTGCTGTCGAATGAACTTGGGGGCTTCTTTTGGGAGAGAAGACTGGCCAGAGAAGGAGTTATAATGAATGGAGAGCAGGAGAAGTGAGAACTGGGACTCTTTTCCAGTTTGAAAGAGGGTGACCGTTTTTAATGTAAATCGTGTCAGTTTAATTTTTAAGGATGGTTTCTTAACTTGAGGAAGAATTGCATATATGTAGTAGGTACCTATGTGTTGATATAGCAATAGCATTAGTGGAATCTCTTCACTTCTGCCCTCATTTTTACTCATAATTGAGAAACTAGTAGATCATTTCACTCGCTAGGATTCTCCAGCCCCCCCACATTGCAGCTGCTTCTACCTGTTCACCCCCCAACCTAAAATACTCCTATTCAGTTGTCAAACAGCACCTCTCCTAATAGGCTTTCCTGACTCCCTCCACATAAGAACCATTTATTTTTTCTTTTGTGATGTCACGTAAGTTTGTTTGCACTTATACTATCATTCAGGCAACAGTATTATTTGTTTGCATATCTCCAAAAAAGAGGATGAATCTTATATGCCTTGACATTCTCAGACTTTGCATGGTGAAGGGAGCAAAGCAATCATTACAAAAATAGGTAGCGAATAAGTGATTCAGAAGAGGTATTTATTGAGAGTGTTTTTTTGCATATTACTAAACAAAACGCTTTCAAAAATGTTCACCCATTTCAACAATAACTGGGTCTCACTCAACAATATGGTGAGAAGATCAGTACATGGCAAAGGCAGATTAGAGTTAGCAATACCACCTATCTATTTGTTTGTTTGTTTCTTTTTCTCTGAAACATGAAAAGATTTCATTCCTCGGTCTAAGTGACTGTTATTAGGTGTGGCAGAACCCTCTAGTATGTTGACTAGGAAGCCAGAGCTTAGGGTATGGTTAAAAATATCAATAACGAAAACCTGACCAAAACTTATTTTTCACGGCAATAAATGGTTCCGGTGTGTACAACAATCAGGATATTAATATTGGTGCAGGTGGGTATAAATATATATATATATATGCACACACATGTACATACACACATATACATACATGTATACATTTATATGCACACATATAATATTTAATGAGTTTTATGATTGATCATTATTGTGCTCATTATTTCTTTAATAACATTGGCCAATAGCTAGCTCTAATTTGGTATATACCTGCTCTTTCTAAAGTTTATGTCTGTATACTTTTCATATTATGCATTTTTAATTTTTAATTTTTTTTTAGTGAAAGTAGGGAGATACAGAGACAGATTTCCGCATGCGCCCCAACCAGGATCTTCCCAGCAACCCCCATCTGGGGATGATGCTCTGCAACCATGCTGGCAACCAAGCTATTTTTAGCACCTGAGGTGGAAGCTCCATGGAGCCATCCTCAGTCCTTTGGGCCAACATGCTCGAATCAATCAAGCCATGGTTGTGGGAGGTGAAGAGAGAGAGCGAGAGAAAAGGGAGAATGGAGAGTGACAGAAGGGAAAAGTAGATGGTTACCTCTCCTGTGTGCCCTGACTGGGAATTGAACCCAGAAGTTACACATGCTGGGTCAACACTCTACCACTGAGCCAACCAGCCAGGGCTGGATTTGTTATTTTTATAAGGAGTGAAAAACAGGTTGATTAAACTTTTAAATAATCCCCTCCCCAAACCATTTTTCTAAATGCAAAAATGGATCCCAGTGGCCTGCATCAGTCCTAAATGTGGAATAGTATGGGCCAGTTAGCCTTCACACAAACCAAAGCTATGTACTCACCAATGGTCCTAATTATAATCCAGCTTGTACACTAGATTCTTCTTAAGTGGAAAATGACTTCCATGTAATCTCTTCCACTGACTTAAAAAGACAAACTAATAGAACTTCCCGAATATTTGAAATAGTGGCTTTTAAGAATGGGCTTTGGTGCTAAAAACCTGATCCCCTGAGCTAACCAGGATATAAGACATGGAAGCTGGAGACGCGTAATTCTGATGTATGGTCCTACTTGAGGCGAACCGAACTGAAGAGGTGCTTGGGGAACTGTAAACCAAAAATGTTCTTTCTTTAGTACTCAGGCGGGGCTAATGGAAGGGAAGTGTCATAGCCCGGGCTATCGCAGCGGGTCCCTGAGGTCTGCTCGAGGTTGCGATGTCATTCAGTCTGGTTTCCAGGAGGTTGGCATTTGACAAGGTGATAAGGATCTTCTGGAGGAAAGAAGCAAGTTGGAGACTAAGAAACCAACAAGCTGTTTAGGCTCCAAGGAGGGGTATTCTGTCTTGCAAATATCACTATCATGACACTTATCCCTGCTTTTTTTGGAGAGTGTGCATTTGTAGTTTTCTTTCCCCAATAATAGACTGTAAATTCCTGGAAGGGCCATTTGGCAAGGACCCTGTTTGGAAAACACACACACACACACACACACACACACACACACACACACACAGAACAATAATTTGTACCCTTTGAATGCTACATTGATTTGACAAGTAATTAATTATTGAAAAAGGAAGGCAAAGAGGGAGGAAGGAAAGAAACTTTGTTTTTGACCTTGACTTTTCAAATCTGGCCCTATCACTTATCATGTGATATTGGGCAAGTCACTTAACATTTCTAAATCAAATGTGTCAAGTATTTGTAAATTTAAGGAACTGTACAAAAGTTAAAAATATTGATAATGATTATTATGGATGTCAATTATTCTTCTACTTACTTATCTCTTAAGTGGGGATGCTTAGTCCTTTATCATTATTCTCTTGGTAGGAGATCATAAAGGATTTTAACTGATGTATTATCAATACTTTTTTTTCTTGTGATTAACACAACCTCATGCAGGCAGAGAGGATGTTAAAATAGCACAGGAACTTTGGAGTTATATAGATCTGAAATAAATACCATCTCAGTCTTATAGGATGTCTGAGATGTTGGCAAATCAATAATTATCTCTGCACCTTAGTTTTCTGTGTAAAATGGTGTTGATATTTCACTACTAGGGAAGTATAGAGAGGACTGCCTGGAAAAACACATGATCAACTTCTTCTAGTAAAGTGTTGGCAACCACATAGATGCTCATTAATACAACAAACATTATTATTGAAATACCTATTATTTCTTGACAAAATAATGAACCAAAATGTAATTTCTATCACCATAAATACACTGCTCACAAATATTAGGGGATATTTTATAGCTTCATATTCACTTTGAAATATTCCCTAATTTTTGTGAGCAGTATATTATTGGTTAGTTAGTTACTTTAAACCTCCATGTTTCCTAATTAGCAAATAACACATACTCAAGGGAATGTACATCAGGATGGTGTCTCTTATTGAGCATGCATGGATTTGTCAGTCAAGAACAATGGTCTCTGGAGGACCTGAAGATGGCAGCGAAGTAGGCAGATGCACAGACTCCCAGCTCACACCACCAAACTGGATTACAAAGTAATTTAGGAACAATCAGCGTGAAAAACCAACTCTGGACTATAAGAACATCTCTCAAAAACCAAGGAGCAAAGAAGCCACACCAAGCCTGGTAGGGAGCGCTGAGTGGTGGGTCTCCCCTGCTTACAGGAACGTGTGTGTGTGGGGGTGAGGCTGAGAGCCCAGAAGGCTCTCATTCCAAGGAAAAGAGTAGAAAACATCGTTCATGATATTTTCTACTCTGGGACCTGGGAATGAGGTGTATTGAAAGAGCTGGCTTGTCTTCCAAAAGGAAAGGGGGGGAGAGAGAGACAGATGGTGATGGGCAGAGGAATGCATGGGATGACCTGAGAAGCTGACTCATCCAGTGCTGGAGGTGGCCATAGCTGGGGGAGGGGTTGATCCTTCCACATAACACAAGACTAAAGTGGTTCTGGGTCACCCATCTCAAGATATCTCTCCAGTTCCAATCAGCACAACAAGACACAGCTAAAAACAAGAAGTGGGGAGGAGGGGCAGTAACTCAGGTCTCCATGGAAATCTGAGATATACCTCCCCTTACTGAAGCGGAGAAAGCACCCCGCCCCCAGAGAGGGAAACTGGCCAATCAGGCCTTTGGAGTCTCAGGTTACACCCACTGCATTCCTGGATACAGTTTCAAATAAGCCCTTTGCTGAGATCAGTAAACAAGACTACCACCGAGTTAAGAAAGCTGAGAAGAAAACAAAAAAATCAAGACTTCAAAGCAGCTCTACAATAAAAGCCAAATCGACGGTGGATTACAAACAACAGCTGATGCCAACCCAACAAGACCTAGAAATAACACAACTGAAAATTGGAGGCAGACAACACCAAGCCTAGATTCAGCCAGCTTTACAACCAACACACCCAAACATATAAAGAGAAGACAGAGAAGTGCAATCCAAATGAAACTATAAGAGAAACCTCCAGAAAATGAACTGAGTGATATAAAAATAACCAAACTATTGGATGCAGAGTTTAAAATAATGATTGTTAGGATGCTAAGGGATCTTAGAACAACAATGGATGGTCATTACGAACACCTAAATAAAGAGATAGCAAGTATAAAAAAAGACATTGAAATATTAAAAAAGAATCAGTCGCAGATGACAAATACAATATCAAAAATGAAGACCACAATGGAAAGAATTAAAAGCAGGATGGATGAAGCTGAGGATTGAATCAGTGAGTTGGAGGATAAGATGAACGAAGGCATGGAAGCAGAGAAGAGAAAAGAAAAGAGACTCAAAAAGTCTGAGGAAACTCTAAGAGAGCTCTGTGACAACATGAAGAGACAGGAGTTCCTGAAGAAGAGAAAGAACAAGGGATAGAAACTTTATTCAATCAAATTATAGCTGAAAACTTCCCTAAATTGATGCATGAAAGGCTCTCACAAATTCAAGAAGCACAGAGAACTCCATTAAAGAGAAACCCAAAGAAACCTACACCAAGACACATTATAATTAAAATATCAAAGCTAAGCTATAAAGAGAAAATATTAAAAGCTGCTAGAGAAAAAAAGGCTATCACCTACAAAGGAGCCTCCATAAGGATGACATCTGATTTCTCAACAGAAACACTTGAATCCAGAAGGGAATTGCAAGAAATATTAAAAGTAATGCAGAATAGGAGCCTACAATCAAGACTACTTTATCCAGCAAGGCTATCATTTGGAATTGAAGGAGAAATAAAAAGCTTCCAAAACAAACAAAAAAACCCTCAAGGAATTCATTACAACCAAACCAATGCTGCAGGAAATGTTAAGGGGCCTGTTGTAAACAGATCAAAGGGGGAAAAGAATATAGCAAAAGAGAAATACTGCTTTAAAGAATAAAATGGCAATAAACAACTACATATCAATAATAACCTTAAATGTAAATGGATTAAATGATCCAATCAAAAGACATAGGGTAGCTGCATGAATAAGAAAACAGGACTCATACATATGCTGTCTACAAGAGATACACCTTAAAACAAAGGATGCACATAGAGTGAAAATAAAAGGATGGAAAAAAATATTTCATGCAAATGGAAATGAAAAAAAAGCTGAGGTGGCAATACTTATATCAGACAAAATGGACTTTAAAACCAAGAAGATAAAGAAGGTCACTACATAATGATAAAGGAAGCAATCCAACAGGAAGATATAAGCATCATAAATATCTATGCACCTAATATAGGAGCACCTAAATATATAAAGCAGACTTTGATGGATATAAAGGGTGAGATCAACAGCAATACTATAATAGTAGGGGATTTCAATACCCCACTAAAATCACTAGATAAATCCTCAAGAAAGAAAATTAACAAAGAAACAGCAGACTTAAAGGACACACTAGATCAACTTGATTTAATAGATATCTTAAAATCTTTAACCCTAAAGCAGCAGAATATACATTATTTTCAAGTGCTCATGGTACATTCTCTAGGATAGATCACATGTTAGGACACAAAAGCAGTCTCAACAAATTTAAGAAGATTGAAATTGTATCAAGCATTTTCTCTGATCACAATGGCATGAAACTAGAAATCAACCACAACAGAAAAACTGAAAAATACTCAAACACATGGAAACTAAATAGCATGTTATTAAATAATGAATGGGTTAACAATGATATCGAAGAAGAAATAGAAAAATTCCTAGAAACAAATGATAATGAACATACAACAACTCAAAATTTATGGGACACAGCAAAAGCAGTCCTTAGAGGAAAGTTCATAGCACTACAGGCATTCCTTAAAAAGCTAGAAAAAGCTCAAATAAACAATTTAACCCTGCATCTAAAAGAACTAGAAAAAGAACAGCAAATAGGCCCAGAGGTAGTAGAAGGAAGGAAATAATAAAGATCAGAGCAGAAATAAATGACATAGAGGCTAAGGAAACAATACAGAGGATCATTGAAACCAAGAGCTGGTTCTTTGAAAAAGTAAACAAGATCGATGAACCTTTAATGAGACTTACCAAGAAAAGAAGAGAGAGGACTCAAATAAATAAAATTAGAAATGAGAGTGAAGAAATAACAACCGACACAACAGAAATACAAAGGATTGTAAGAAAATACTATGAAGAACTTTATGCCAAAAAATTAGACAACCTAGGAAAAATGAACAAATTCCTTGAAACATAATTTTTCAAAAATCACTCTGGAAAAATCAGAAAACTTAAATAGACTGATTACAACAAAAGAGATCAAAACAGTTATCAGAAAGCTCTCAAAAAACAAAACCCCTGGGCCCAATGGCTTCACTAGTGAATTCTACCAAATATTCAAAGAAGAACTAACTCCTATCCTTCTCAAGCTATTTCAAAAAATTCAAGAGGAAAGAAGACTTCCAAGTTTCTTTTATGAAGCAAGCATAATTCTGATTCCAAATCCAGGCAAAGACAACACAAAGAAAAAAAAATTATAGGCCAACATCCCTGATGAATTTAGATGCTAAAATCCTCAACAAAATATTAGCAAACCAGATCCAGCAATACATGAAAAAAATCATACATCATGATCAAGTGGGATTTATTCTGGGGAGGTAAGGATGGCACAATATTCACAAAACAATCAATGTGATTCACCACATAAACAAAAGGAAGGAGAAAAACCACATGATAATTTCAATAGATGCAGAAAAAGCATTTGATTAAATCCAGCACCCATTTATAATCAAAACTCTTAGCAAAGTGGGAATACAGGGAACATGCCTCAACATGATAAAGGCCATCTATGACAAACCCACAGCCAACATCATAATTAATGGACAAAAATTAAAAGCAATTCCCTATAATCAGGAACAAGGCAGGGGTGCCCCCTTTCACCACTCTTATTGAACATAGTACTGAAAGTCCTAGCCACAGCAATCAGGCAAGAAGAAGAAATAAAAGGCATGCAAATTAGAAAAGAAGTAAAACTATCATTATTTGCAGATGATATGATACTGTATATAGAAAACCCTAAAATCTCAGTCAAAAAACTACTGGACCTAATAAATGAATTCAGCAAGGTAGCAGAATATAAAATTAATACACAGAAATCAGAGGCATTTTTTATACAAGAACAATGAAATGTCAGAAAGAGAAATTAAGGAAACAGTCCCCTTCACTACTGCAACAAAAAAATAAAGTACCTAGGAGTAAATTTAACCAAGGAGGTTAAAGACTTGTACTCAGGAAATTATAAAACATTGATAAAAGAAATCAAGGAAGACACAAACAAGTGGAATCATATACCGTGTTCATGGTTAGGAAGAATAAACATCATTAAAATGTCTATATTACCCAAAGCAATTTATAAATTTAATGCAATTCCAATTAAAATACCAATGACATACTTCAAAGATATAGAACACATATTCCAAAAATTTATATGGAACCAAAAAAGAACACAAATAACCTCAGCAATATTGAAAAAGAAGAATAAAGTGGGAGGTATCACACTTCCTGATATCAAGGTATAATACAAGGCCATTGTACTCAAGAAAGCCTGGTACTGGCATAAGAACTGGCATATAGATCAATGCAACAGACAGAGGACCCAGAAATAAACTCACATCTTTATGAACAATTGATATTTGACAAAGGAGGTAAGAGCATACAGTGGAATAAAAACAGTCTTTTTAACAAATGTTGTTGGAAAATTGGACAGATACCTGCAAAAAAATGAAACTAGACCACCAACTTACACCATGCACAAAAATAAACTCAAAATGAATAAAGGACTTAAATGTAAGTCATGAAACCATAAGCATCCTTGAAGAAAACATAGGCAGTAAGCTCTCCGACATCTATCACAGCAATTTATTTACTGCTTTATCTCCATAGGCAAATGAAATAAAAGACAGGAAAAACAAATGGCACTATATCAAACTAAAAAGTTTTTGCACGCTAAAGACAATAAGGACAGAATAAAAAGACAAACCACACAATGGGTGAACATATTTGACAGCACGTCTGATAAGGGGTTAATAACCAAAATTTATAAAAAACTTATAAAACTCAACACCATGAAGACAAACAATCCAATCAAAAAATGGGCAAAAGAAATGAAGACACTTCACCAAAGAGGATGTACAGATGGCCAACAGACAGATGAAAAAATGCTCAAAATCACTAATCATTAGAGAAATGCAAATTAAAACCACAATGAGATTCCATCTCACACCAGTCTGAATGGCGCTCATTAACAAAACAACACACGATAGGTGCTGGCGAGGATGTGGAGAAAGGTTAACCCTCCTGCACTGCTGGTGGAAATGCAGACTGGTGCAGCCACTGTGGAAAACAGTATGGAGATTCCTCAAAAAATTGGAAATGGATCTGCCCTTTGACCCAGCCATCCCACTTATAGGAATACA
This sequence comes from Rhynchonycteris naso, assembly GCA_037038555.1. Lineage (NCBI taxonomy): Eukaryota > Metazoa > Chordata > Mammalia > Chiroptera > Emballonuridae > Rhynchonycteris > Rhynchonycteris naso. Next base: position 10,456,006 of record CM073001.1, read on the forward strand.
TCCCAAGGACACCATATCACCGACTGAAAAAAAGAAATGCACCCCCATGTTTATGACAGCATTATTCACAATAGTGAAGGTCTGGAAACAGCCCAAGTGTCCGTCAGTGGATGAGTGGATTAAAAAGCAGTGATACATATATACAATGGAATACTATGGCGCCATGAAAAAGAAGGAAATATTATGTTTTGTAACAATATGGAGGAACCTGGAAAGTATTATGTTGAGTGAAATAAGCCAGGCAGAAAAAGAGAAATATTATATGACCTCAGTCATTTGAGGAATCCAAGGAACATTGAGAACTGAGGAAAGGAGTTGAGACAGAGGAGGGATCAAAGGGACCAGAGGAAAAGAGGACAGAGGGAAAGGGGATGATAGGATGGGATAAACCTGAAGGGAAGGGGGGAGGGCCCTGTAGGAAGGGGGATAAGGGAGTTGTTGAGGGGAATATGGGGGAGGGGGCTTGCATTTGGGGTGACTCTAGAATCTATGTAAACACAATTAATTAAATAAAAGAAATTAAAAAAAGAACAATGGTCTCTTTTATAGGGTACTGGTGGGGCAAACATAACACCAAACAAACAAACCAACAAACAACAAACAAACAAAAACCAACAAGCCCTGTAGTGACAAAAGGTACAGACATAGTTTAAGGGCAGCTTAATTCAATCTTCATCTCGTGGTCCCAATAATATTATTTAAAAAGAATAAAAAGATAATTATTTGAATGCAATCTCTTAACCCATTCATTGAAAGGTAGTAAAAAGCAAAAAGGGAAGTGATCATTCCTTAAACATCTTTGAGGTTTCTTCAGTCATTGTGCAATGCAGGAGAGACCAGCCCTCGGTGAGCACTTTCAGGGGGGATTTGCTCATTTAATTTTCTCAGCAAATGTATTTGTAAGTAGCGTTTGTAAGCATCCCCACTGAGTAGATGGGGGAATTTGAAAAATTAAGACCTTTGCTCAGGGGCAAACATTTACTAAGTAGCTCATGTGGAATTCAGCTTAGATCTCTTTGGCTTAAAAAGTAAAAGTTATCCCACTGCACTTTGTTAAAAATAATGAAGAAAGAAACAATAAAATGAATAAGGGGAGTAGAATTTTTTTTTCTTGGAGTGAAAAACAAATAATTTTTTTGTGTCTTTACGATGCCAATATGCACAGTTCATCTTTTCAAATATTTACATGAACGATGGTGAATAGTGGTTGGTCAAGAAATAATGAACCCTTCCCAAATCCAGAATTTTCCACCAGTTACTGTGTAAAATGATCTGTTGGTCACTGCTTAAGATGTTAAAAACTGGCTTACTTGATTCTACTTTCTATCTAAATATTTTCATGGGTTGCATTCTGTTATTTGTCCAAATTATTTCAGTGGAAGATCTTTGGCATTTTCCTGAGTAATACCAGCGTTTTGCATTAAAACCTGTGAAATTATGAGTGGGTGTCTCTGAGTGCTTCGAAAACTGATTTGTGTGGCTAATTTACATGAAGAAAGGGTGAGGAAGTCTGTGGATTACAATGATATAAGTGTGTTCTCTCAGTTGTCTAAATAATTCTATCATGCACAGCATAGTCAGGACCTGGCTTACAGGTCCTTATCTCATTTAGCAAAATATGAGATGAGTAAAAGGTAAAGGCGATGAAGAATGTAACTCAAGCCATCTCTCTTGATTCAGTAAAGAAATGACATTTGACTTTGAACAATACTGGTTTGAACCACATGGGTCCACTTAAACTTGGGTTTCTCTAATAAACACTATATATGTATTTTCTTTTCCTTATAATGTTTTTAAATAATGTTTTGTTTTATCTAGCTTACTTAATTGTAAGAATGCAGTATATAATACATATAACATACAAAATATGTGTTCATCCACTCTTTATATTATCAGTAAGTCAACAGTAGGCTATTAGTACTTAAGTTTTAGGGGAGTAAAAAGTTATCTGTGAATTTTTGACTTCATGGGGGATGACACCCTATTCCCTGCCTTGTTCATGGGTCAAGTGTATAAGGATATACCCTAGAGATTCTCTCTTCATGGAGATAGGAGATTGCTTGGACATATACTCATTGTGGTAGAAATGTAAAATCTAAAAATGTAGCTTCTAGGAATTCTTGCTTTCCTATGAATTTTTGGTACAGACAAGTCATAGAAACATGTTCTTACCAATGAGAAGTTTGGCTCATACCACAGATTTGAAGTCTCATTGGAGCCCTACTACAGCCAAGACACGTACCTCGGCTTCTACCATCCAAGTATGAACCTTCTCCCCAAGGAGAGGATGGGAACAGTTCACACCCAAAGCTAGTGTGGTGGTGGCCTGGCGGCATGTGCCACATACTCCACATGTCCCCTTGGTCCATTTTCATTTGCTGCATGGGTGAAGAGAGGGTATTTAGTGTGTACAATTTATCTTTTTATTCCATTAAGGTTCCCAGGCTCTCAGCCTGTGACATGTTATGGTGTCCTGGGGTTGATCAGTCCAAATCAGCAGCCCTCTTTGAAATATAGGGAAGTGGAATGGGACCAAGGAGGGCCTCGAGCTTCTCTTACGCACCCCACAGGGACCATGTAAGGAGAACATGTGATAGGTGACCAAGTGGGCATGAAACAGCCTCCAGTGTGGCATTTATGCAAGCACCTTGCAAGAACAGTTATAGTTATACAACATCATTCTCTAACATCAGCACAATCATAATTATTCTTGAAATTTGAATTTTATAATGTGGGCCTATCAGAAAAAATAAGCCAGCCAGAATTTGGATTCGTTTTGTGCTCTAGCTATATTTTAGAGGAAGAAAATACTTGCTATACTATTATAAAACAAGACATCAAAATATGTAAGTGAGAATATGCAGAATAAATATTCTTTTTTATATTGAGAATGCCATTGTTATAGATTAGATGCATCAATTCATCTGAAACCCACGGAACCACCTCTCTGGTAACATTGCTTGAATTAGACAGCAGCTGCCCCACCTCTGTTCCTTGTCAGCTACATCCAGACTAAAAGCACCACGTCGGTCACAGGCTCCTGTTTTCTAAGCTGTCTGTCTGTTTTCCTCTCTCTGTGCACCGTCTCCTGTGAAACTGTGTTGAGAATAAGGTCAGTTATCAAAATTCCCTTTTAATAGAATTTCTTCAATTAGAGATTTTTAGTAACAATTTAATTTCTTTTCATTCACTCAAAAGTGCTCATATACTACCCCAAATTTTTATATGTCTTAAAATAAATTTGTTGAATGGGTGCAGACACATCAAGTAATGAAGACGCAATTTTTTTGTTTTCTGACTAGGAAGTAAACAAGGCTGTTTATCCTATGAAAGAAATAAAAATTAAAAAACAACTAAAGAATTATAGACTGGCGTGTGTTACTCATGCCGCACAGGTCATATCTGGGTGCAAAAGGTGAAGGTATTAAGCAAAAAAATAAAAACCTCATAGATACAGATAACAGTATGGGGATTAGCAGAGAGAAAGGGGGTGGGGGAGGTAGGAGGGGGAAAAGGGGGGATAAGTGGTGATGGACGGAGACTTGACTTGGGTGAACACACAATTCAATGTACAGATGATGTATTATAGAACTGTACACCTGAAACCTATATAATTTTATTAACCAATTTCACCCCAATAAATTTAATAAAATAGAACCCCCCAAATAATAGTAATCTTCCTAAGTAAAAATCATAAGTATATTCAAGCTGTGAAAATAATTGTTTTTGTCCTCATCGCTAATTGATCCACAGTTAACTTAGCATTCAATTACAAATACATTTCATTTTTCCTGTGCTAGCCTACTATTGCTTCAGATTTGTGTGGATTGTACTGAACTTGTATCATATCTTTTACTGGTAGAATCCTGCATTTTCTCTGTTTATTTACTCACACTTTACTGTTGCCATCAAAGAAGATTAGATTTGATCCCATCAACGTTCTTTTCTATGACTCGATTTTGATGACTATATACTTTAAAGATTAAACTCTAAGATTTTCATGTTTCTCCTTCTGTTGCCTAAAAGCTGTCACTCAGAGAGAAGCAGAACACTATGTTTTAAACAAATAAGAGTGTTTAATGTGTATGTGATTGGTGTAATGTGACGTGATGTGACAATGATAACTCGATGTGGAAATTCGGTGCTATTCTCTATGATTATCCTAAATGAATGGAAACGATACCCTTCGTTCTGAGGGGAGCGGCATGCAGAATGGTCGTTCAAATATTACAGAACGTTTGGGATTTGGTTTGAAATCTTGACTCTCAATTGAACACATCTTCACGGGTCAGTTACGATAGCAAGTGCATTCGCATGAACAACTTCGTATTTGACAACTTCTCCCTCAGTATGAAAAAATATTTGGAGGGTTTATTCTTTTGGAGATTGTAAGGCCCAAACTACAGGTCATTTTGTATGAGTTGAGAAGACACCCATTACCTTTGGATGCTACTCTCCAACGCAAAACAAAGACAACCATGATTTTGGGGCTTCACAAGCAGTTATTTATTAGTGGAGTCCTGAAAATGCACAAGTGCTAATTTTCTGCAATATGAAATCAGGATAGAACAGTACCTTCAAGAACATCCCTTTTGGAAACCCCACACAGGCACATAATTGTGGTCCCTCTTTATCTCCTTGTTTTCCTTGCTTGCTTTCATTGAGGGCGGTGAAGGTTGCCCCTGGCTTTTATATTTGGTTTGGATGCAGTCTATTATTATACTTGATCGTGATGTATCTATTGATAAATGCATTAGCTTTGACATCTGCCTATATTCTTCTGCGGGCCAATCATCAGTCCACTTTGTATCTGCTTACTCAAAAAATCGGTCATGAGCACTATAACACGCAAAAGTAAACATGTTTCTCCCATGTTACAGAGTTTACAGGTGAATGGAAGTTTGAAGTGAATACAATAGATGCGAGAGAATGAATTCAACAGATATTCAAACGTGTTCGTAACAGAAGCAGCACGTATTGTGTGCTGTTACATGAAAGGTAGTGTCCTGAGGGCTCTTCCTGTTTCATCTGTTGTATCTGAAACCATCCACTAGTTAGGTAGGGAAAGCGTTATCTCTATATGAGATGGTTAATGTTATTATTCCCATTTAACAGATGAGCAAGCAGAGGCAGGTACACGTTTTATCATTTGCTGGACCTCACGAAGCTGATGAGTATCTGAGTGGAAATTCAAACTCTGATGAGCTAACTCAAGAGTTTAAGCTTTTAACTGCTGTGCTGTTCTCTTCTCTAGGGACAGACAATTGTGGGAAGAGGCCTGTTGAGTATGGCAGCATTGTTCACAATAGTGAAGATTTGGAAACAGCCCAAGTGTCCATCAGTGGACGAGTGTATTAAAAAACATGTGGTACATATATACAATGGAATACTATGGGGCTATGAAAAAGAAGGAAATATTACCTTTTGCAACAATATGGAGGAACCTGGAAACTATTATGTTGAGTAAAATAAGCCAGGCAGAAAAAGAAAACTATTATATGACCTCAGTCATTTGAGGAATCCAAGGAACATTGAGAACTGAGGAAAGGAATTGAGACAGAGGAGGGATCAAAGGGACCAGAGGAAAAGAGAACAGAGGGAAAGGGGAGGATAGGATGGGATACCCCTGAAGGGAAGGGGGGAGGGCGCTGGAGAAAGGGGGGTAAGGGAGATGTTGAGGGGAATATGGGGGAGGGGGGATGCAGTTGGGGTCACCCTAGAATCTATGTAAAAACAATTAAATAAATAAACAATAACAACAACAACAAAAAAACAACTCTCTAAATGATACCCGGAACTACTTCTTCTAGCACAAATGTAGGTTGGGACTATGCTAAATATTTTGCAAGCTATATTCAATTTAACCTTCAAAATAATACTCAGAATTAGATACCTTTATACCCATTTTACAGATGAGAAAACTGAGCTGGGTGGGCTCTCAGCTGTGGCATTTTTTACACTATGATCTTAGATATATTTTAGCTGTCAGGCTCCAACTGATGCTAAACTCCTTGTTCATTCTGTTCTGTGTGTGCTAAAGAAAACTATATATGATATACTAATGCCATTTGCTAGCTTTAAAAACCATAATCAAATCCAGGCATGACCAATAAAAATTTATTTGATCACACAGTATTTACTTAAGTCTGCAGAGGGAGCCAGATTTCCTTCTAGTGCAATAACAGAGAAGAGCTCCTACATCTCCCCAGAAGTTCTTAGGAAAATGGGAGTGTTATAGTCTCATACATTGAGAAGCATATTTTGTCCTTAATCCCATTACTGACAGCTTCTAAACTTAATAACCCAAATGCTCACCTACAAATAAGAGGAATAAAAGCTTAACTTGCCACAGGGCAAGGGAAATGCTACGATGGTTAACAGACCCAGGAATAAGCACTATTCCTGGGAGGGTAACTGCCTGAGGATGCTTGGTAAACTCCAGCCCTTTACTGTACCCACTGTTTTATGTTTAAGCTTCAGAGGCTAAGACAGGCCATAATAAACTGTCCAACAGTTTCTCACTGAGACTTTTCAAGAAGGTGACAAAATGAAATCAATGTAAAGCTGTCAAAAGAAAAGGCTCTCATTGAATTATAGGCTCAAGTAACCCATCGGAAGCCAAATATGTCCTTTGCTCAACTCTTCTGAGAATTCAGCCATTGGAGACATTGAGGGGCTCCCGTGATCATTTTCCACCCAAGTCCCTTTGAAGAAAAACGCAGGCAAATTCCCAAGTCGACCTAGTTCTGCTGAGTCTCCTTGAAGCAAGGTCATTGTCATTCTTACCCACATCTTTCTGCTGTCTTGTCAGATGAACGCGTGAAATTCACAGATGAGCTCGAGTCCCTCACTTAGACATTCTAAACTCGCCAAATGTTCAAGTGTAACAGAAAAAATTACACATCTGGTAATTCTGCGTGTTATTTATAGCCTTTCTGATAGAGGCATAATTGATTCAGAAATGTAATTTACAACTTGGCATCTCCATTTCATAAGCCTCCCTTCCATAATACCCACCCAGAGACTAATCTCACTTTTGTGGGGAAGCTGTGATAATATTTGTAAAGAATTTCTGTGTGATAGCCTCATGCTTCCGCACAAAGTTTTTCTTGCTCCTTGTCTCTCGTTTGCAAAGTGGGCGATATTCATGTCAGCCCCACACGTTGCACTCCACGGTATGATTTATGGAGACATAAATGGAGCATAAAGTTGATCAACAAACCCCGGGGTGACGGCAAATGGCAAACGCAAGTTTCTCTTGCCCTCTATTTTTAATTGCAACACTCATGAGAAAACACTCTTTAATTTAACTAGGTAATTGTTCTTTTCAAAGAGAACATTTATTATTTAGTTCCATTTTTAAAACTACTAAGGAATGCTAAAACGTTTTCTTTATCCAAGAATAGTCATAAAATGGCTTCTTCCTCTCCTGCCCCTGGCTTTTCCACCCTTCTTAAACGTAAAATCGATGCTTTACTTATTGCCCTTGTCCCTGTTGAGGTCTTGTGCACATTTTAAGAAAGATAAGCTGATATGGGGGGTAGGAATTGACTACCACTTGGCTAGTGGGGTCCAGTAGATGTTTTATTGACATAAGTCTAGATGTCTTATGCTCACTTCAAATTATGATTCCCCTAATTCTGACCATGCATATTTAGTCAACATAAGGTCAGTCTATTTCAGTTTTAATTAGCAGTTCAGATTTCTCTCTGCTCCCAGAAATTGATCTTTTCATCCCTTTAGGCTTGTTGACCCACCCAGAGCCATAGACTAGGTTGTTACTGCTGCAACTTATGACACTAGGAGCTGTTCTAGGAAATTTCAATGGGCTTCTAGTCATTCATTGAGCCCAACTTGCCGGACTTGGCCTAGGTTTCCTGGTTTTTATTCCTGCCTTTGATACTGGTGCCTGGCCCCAGTATTCATCCATCTGACTTACAACATTAGCTTTGTCCTGAGAGGCAGCAGGGCTATTTCACCCTGCAGTGTGACTTCTTTGGTTGTAGACACTGACCAAGATGGAATCAGAATCCACCGGGGCCTTTTTGCTTTATTATTTTTAACTTGATTCATCACAGGAAATCAGAAATATACTTCAAAGCATAACAAGCAAACAAAAATCACACATAACCAAATATGAAAGCTGTTTTCGTATTTGTATATTTTCATCTACCTGGTTACCTATTTCTGTTGGATTGACATTATGCTGTTCATGTAGATTTTTGTATGTATTTTCACTCAATCTTCCATCATTTCTGTGTGCCTATCTCTGACAAATTTTCAAAACCTTTTTTTCTTTTATTTTGAAAAGAAAATGCTATTTCTATCTAAAGGATATGCCAAAATGTTTTTACCCATCTTTATACTTAGCCATTTTGCTCACTTATTAATTTTTTGTAGTCAAATCTTGATGAATATCTTGGTATTCCTTAGAAAATCTTTATAGGGGACTTATGTGCAAAGTTCTGTTTTGTGTATTGGGGATTCAACAAACACAATTGCTGACTTGAAGAACTGAGAAAAGAAGCAAGTGAGGAAGAGAAACACAGGCAATAACAGAATCACCGGGCAGGTGCTGGGCCATGTGAGAAGTGCCACATGCAACTGGAAGTCAGAGAAAAGTTATTTTTTAAATTTATTTATTTTTCCTTTTTATTGAATTTATTGAGGTGACACTGATTAAAAAATCCTACGGATGTCAGGTGCACAGTTCCACAACACATCTCTGGACACCGTATTGTGTGCTCACCACCCAAGTCATGTCCCCCTCCATCACCATTTATTCCCCTCATACCCTCCTCCACCTTCCCCAACTCCTCTGCTCCCCAGTCATTACCCCACTGTTGTCCATGTCCATGAGTTTTTGCTCTTTTGTTCCCTTTTCTTGTTCAATCTCTCCAGCCCCCTTACCCAGCACCACCACCTCCAAGAGCAGCCTGCCCTCTCTCTCTGTGAGTCTGTCTCTATTTTACCTGTTAATTTTGTTCATTAGATTCCACATATGAGTGAAGTTACATGGTACTTGTCTTTCTCTGACAGGCTTATTTCACTTAGTGAATTTATCCGAAGAAACCCAAAACACTAATTCAAAAGAATAGATGCACCCTGTGCTCATTGTGGTGCTACTTACAGTAGCCAAGATTTGGAAGCAGCCCATGTGCCAGTCACAGGAAACCTTAAAGAAGTGGCACTCTAGACTTGAAGGGTGAATAAGAGTTAACCAGATAAAACAATATTGGGGAAGGTGTAACATTTTTAAGTGTAGTGAACAGCAAGTTCAAAGACCTATGGGCAAGAGAAAGCCAGTTGGAAAAGCTACAAGTAATTTAGTACATCTGGAACACTGAGAATGAGGAATAACAGGGTTTCTTGAGAAGGTAGGTTGGGGCCAGGTCATGAAAAGGCTTTTCCAAAATTTTAATGACTTTGTTCTTTGTCTTGAAGGCAGTGAAAGTCTTGAAAATGCTTTAATCAGGGGAGTAACATAATTAGCAATGCATTGTGGGAGATTATCAGTGACTTTGTGGAGAGTGCATTGGCGGAGAGCAGGGTGGATGGGTAGGCTAGTTAGGAAATTATTCCCATAATGCAAATCATGGAAGGTGATCATTGGAGCTAAGGGAGTGAGAGAGTGGGATTTGGATGGAGGAAAACAATTTTTTTTCTTTTCAATTGATTTCGATAAGACATGATGATTTTAGTCAGCAATTAAAGGAGACACAGTCGGAGACGGTGTCCATGGAGGGAACTCTGGAGTCATGTGCTTGGAGAAGCATCCTAGGAGAAGTCAGCCTATGAAGGGGTATTGGTTTGAAAGATGTGAGATATTCCAGAAGAGTAGGTCATTCGTTATGTGAAGTTTAAAAGAGAGATTTGAGTGGGGGTAGAACAGAGATTTGGGAGTGAGAGATATGTTAACACTGATCATTTTATTAGAAGAGAATGTGATTAGTCAAATCATCAGAGGGAATTGATGCATCTGACACAACAATATCCAGGAAGGCCACAAAGGTTGGCCTGTCGGCACAATGATTTGGACTTTTGACCAGCGTGTCACTGTATTTTTAGAGACCTTTTGTGTTCTGGCTCTGCTGCTTGAGACCAGAATGTCTCTTTCCCTCCACTCCAGAATATCTTCAGGAGACCCTTTGCACATCACTACTCATTTCCCTGGTTGCTGTGGGACAGGCAGGAACAGAATGCATGACATCTCTGAGGTGGTGTTGTAGCGTCCTGAGCAGCCTCTTGAATATTTCTACCAACAATAAATACACAATGGAAGAGAGACCTCTTTCAATATCTGGCTTCCTCTCAGATTGTAGACTCAGCTGTGATCCCTAAATATTTTAATTACTGTCTCTCAAAGGGAGGTTTTGCTAAAGCAGCCGGGAGCTACCTTGATACATGTCCATTTATGAACAGAGGCTTATGAGCAGGAGACTCTGACATTCCTTAAAGATCTTAACTCTCTTCTTAGAATAGATCATGCTTCCCACTCTGAGGCCTGGCCTGTTTTCTTTCTACTGTGTCAGTCTATTCCAGAGGAGAAGGAAAGGAGTGAGTCCATCAATCCGATGGTGAACTGTTGAATACTGAAGGATTGGCTTTGCATTAAGATGTATTTGTGATTTTAGAAATGTATTCATATAGTTATGTAGTTTCTTAATTTCCTGAAAGGATAGACTGACTGGGGAAAATACTATGTATGAATCCACACTAACTCTGTTATAGGAAGGCTTGATTCCATCTACCCAGGGTGTATGTGTAGGTGGGTTGGTTTTTCTTTCAGTCATCACTAGTATTATATATTGGGTTCACAGGAGATATATTAAACATTTTCCATGTTTAGTTAAGTCTAATTACGTGTGTTGTGTGCATATTAACAATATTATCATGTGATGGAAGGGGAATCTGACTTAAGAAATGAAATATTTTGTTTAAGATCAGAATAGGAGTTAAGGAGTAAAACCCATATTCAAACCCAGGTCTTCCAATTCTAGACCATGAGTTGGACATTACCCAAGATTCTAGGGTGCAGTAGCTCAAGTATGTCTAGGACAGAAATCATTATTTGTTCTCCTTTCCGGAGTCACAATAATAACCTCACAAAGGAAGCAGGTTAACGCATGCTCACAGTGTCAGTGCATATGGAGGACGAGACGAGAATTGCTGTAGGTCTTGTATAACACCCTTTAGAAGATATAAGCCTCTTTGTATGATTCCTAGCAAGGAGTAAGCAGATTGACCTTCTGGTTTTATCTGTTCTTACCCTTAATTAGCAAATATTTGTCTTCTGTGAGCAGAAGCGGAAGAGTCATTGGGGTTTAAACAAGTCATCATCCTCATGAAAAGAAAACAGTAATTTCTTTTCTGGAAGCGGTGGGATTTCATTATTTGATTGGGTTCTGAAGGTCTCGACCTCGTCAGTGAATATCCACTGAATCCACAGTGGATCTCGGCTAAAGCAAAAGGCCAAACTCCCTTCCTTTGATTAGTAAAGAGGTACTTCAGGTAGAGTCAATATGAACTCTGTGGGTGTGACAGGACTGTCAAGAAAGGTCACGGACAGTCGCCCGCACCACTGCACCCTTCTCACTCAGCTTCCCGTTTGCTTTCTACCCTTGACTGACCTTTGGAGAGTTAGTCGTTTTCAATTCATATACATATATATTTAAACATTCTCAATCAGCACTTTTCATAGCTCTTCTGTATCAGTTGGTTCTGTCTCCCACACTACAAGCCAGCAGTCATCTCTTGATGTTTAATAATACTGATTAATTTTCCAGTAAGGTTTCAATATTCATCAGTAATGAATTTTTATAAGGGTTGATCTTTGCATCTCTCTCCTGCCACGTAGGACAAACCCAAGCCGACCTGGCGTGTCTGTGTATGGAGAATGATAGTTGACATTTAAGGACTTCGAAGGTCAAACAAAGGAGGTCACCAGCTGCGTTGATAGATGGGTGGGCTGTCAGAAGTTGATAGGGCACACTGAGCTGGCTCTCTGTCCCAAGGGCAGGAACCAGAAATGCTACCAAACTGGCTAACGAAAGGCGGTCCCCCATCGACAATTAAGGGCTCTCTCGTCAGTATTTACTGGGGAGTCATGGGCTTCTCTCTTCCAGTTCACCAAGTGGCAGAATTACAGAAACAGCCCGGGGTGCTTACGTTTAAGCCCAGGTGGGGCTTCCATGAATGCAAATGCTCTCTTTGATCTTTCTCCAGCCTGGTATATCAAAGGCACCAGAGAATGAAATTGGTTAGACTGGCATGACTATTTTCTTATAACTGGATCCTTCACTTGTAATATTAATGTCTTACGCAGCATTCATGAAAATCATGTGATATTCACAGACATGGTCACATTGGAATTTTAAAACTGTGTGTGTGGTGCAGTGGGTATAGTTTTAGAATAATAAGAAAAAAAAAATAAAAAGGATCCTTTGAAATCAGAAAAACTCAGGGTGGAATTACATCACTGCTGTTTACCAGGGGGGCAGTTTAGACAAGTCACTTATCTCTGTGTTAAATAATTCTATTTGCAGCCCTGGCTGGATGGCTCGGTTGGCTAGCTAGAGCATCATCCTGAAGTGCAGAGATTGCCAGTTCAATCCCCAGTCAGGGCACATACAGGAACAGTTTGATGTTCCTGTCTCTTTCTCTCTCTCTCCCTTCTTTCACTAAAAAACTCCAGAAATACCAAAATACTTAAAAAAAAGAAAAAAAGATATAATTTTATTTGCCTATTCAATATCCAGTCCCATTTCTTTATTTTTAATTACTTAATTATTTCATTTCTTATTAAATATGTATCACTTATTATGGGTCAGATTTTATTCTAAGCACTTTACAAATATTAACTTATTACTAACCCTATTTTATTCAATGCTGCACTTGAGTTGAGAATACTCAATTCAAATACTCACTGATTACCTTACAGATATAGATGGTTATTTGATATAGTTCTGAACAAAAATATTATGCATTGAGTGGGGCTTCCAGAAAATGTTTTATTTTTTAATTTAAAGGGATAAATTTGGCTGTCCTGGTCCTTTTCTGTCTACCCTTTGATCTTCCATATTCCTTTATCTTCCTACCTGGAATGTATAGACAATGGCTGGAGTTCCAGCAGCCATGTTGAAAGCATAAGGATTAAAGCCACATCCTAGGGATGTTGGATGACGGGGACAGGAGGAAACTAAGTCCTTGATGGCAATGTTGACTAGCCTCTACTGCTACCCCAGACATCCTATTACAAGAGAAACAATGCCTTAATTGTCCAAGGCACTATGAGTCAGGTTTTCTGTAGCCTGCACCCAAATAATTCTAATTGTTAAACTCTTTGGAGGGCTTCAGTTTATTCATCTGTCAAATGAGAACTGTATTTTCCAAATAAGAGGATTGTTAAGATTAAAGAATAGAGAGCATTTAAAACACAACACACACTATTTTCAACAAACTCTAGTTCTTTGTGCTTAAGGGCCCAAACTCTTCTCTTTTACAACACGCCGGGGGAAAGGGATAATGGTAGGTGTTGCATAATCTTGATTCCCACTCATTTACTCATTTCTTTATACTCCTTGGGTTTAAAACTTATTGTTTAATTTTTTTTTACCTTTTTTTCCCCCTATTGACATTGCTCTGAGGCAAAGCAAGTGCTCACCCAATGTGAAGCGATGCCACATTTGCCTTTTAAAATGTCTTCTTGTATTCAGTGGTGCAGGAGGAGGCGGGCTGCTGTCAAAGTGGGACCGAGAATGGGCGCAGCTAGGTTTCTAAAGCATATGTGCTTTAACAAGCAAAATGGAGATGGACTCGCACAGAGAGCAGGCTGAAGCTGTTGGGGGTGGGGGGTGGGTAAAGGGGGTGGAGGGATTGAGCAGAAAAGGACAAAGAAAAGAAGAGAAAGAGAGAAAGAGAGGACATGGACAGCAGTGTGGTAATTGCTGGGGTGAGGGGAGGAGGGGAGGGTATGGGGGGATAAATGGTGATGGACGGAGACTTGACTTGGGGGGTGTGAACACATAATATGGAGTCCAGAGATGTATTGTAGACTTGGGTCCCTGAAACCTTGGTAATTATGTTCACCAGTGTCACTCCAATAAATTCAATAAAAAAAAAGAAAAGAAAAATGTGTGCTTTGATGATAGAATGATTGTCTGTTGAGTTCCATGTCTTCAATATATGACTTGTAGGACCATATTGACAGGTTGCTTAACCTTTCTGCCCTGCCGTTTGCCACCTGGATACAACGGGGATAAAGCTCATCTCTAGGGTGCCTTGTCAATGTTATATAGTTAACGTCCTCGGATGCACAGTGTCTGGCCTTCAGAGGGGTTCTCTAAGCATTCCTTTTTTCTTTGCCCATTTCTCAGATTTTTCTCAGCTAATATGTAGCTTCTTTTCTGCTCCTGTCAATGTTTGTGGCACCATTCCAAGAATTTTCTCAGAGCGTACTCTCTTAGGCCCAAGAGACTAAGGATGTCTCTGCCTTGGACATCGCATGTGGAGCTCCATTATAATAAAGCCAAAATATCAGTTTAATATTTGTCCTAATGGGATTCACTCTAAGAGATATTGAGCACCATGGGGCAGACGGATTTCACTTGTAAAACAGAAAATAAAAAGCTTTGAGCACAGAAAATTCTTCTAGACACAGAATCCTCAGAAACATTGCCTTCTGGAGAGATGGCGGTTTAGGAAATGAAATGGAAATGCAGGCAGGAAAAAAAAATGACAAAGCTGAACTGTCTCCTACATCACCCTCACTGGCTTAAATAAAGTGGAGAGAGATAGGCTGTGTACAAAATAACTATCGATGTCGGAATCCTTGCAAGAGAGTAACCCAGCTAGATATTAGGGACTAGCACAGATCTTTAAGCTATTTTCCTCATCTGCAGTGGTGAGCAGGGCATGGAGTGTGTGGCCGAAAAAAGTGGTTGAAATCACATCAAATGATGAAATTTCCAGAGGCTTAAAAGATTACAGATTTCTGGCCACTTATTGAAATTCTGAGAGGCAGCAGATATGGTCGGTGCTACCTTAAGAGGCAGTGACCTCATGCAGTTCCCAAAATACCCAGGAACAGCGAGAAATATTTAGAACTGTCCCCAGATGGAAAAGCTTTGCGTCAGAAGAATTATAGAGGGAGTATTTGTCATATCAATTTAAACAATTGCTTTTGATTTTCTTAGCAGATGGGGTCTGTTCAGTGTGAACCTTCTCTGGGGCTGAGACAGTGACAGCCATTTTGTGCTAGATAACCCTCCCTTACTGGGAAGAACATGGCTGGTCCAAAGTTAGACACCCACTGCGACCGGATCAACACGTTCTCTGATCGTTTATAACATGAAAAATAAGGACTAGAAAGTTGGCCCTGAGCCAGGGCCATGGAAGATTTCTAGATGGGAGGTCTGTTGACCTTCAAAGCAGTGGTTGTTGGAGTTTCTCATCCTTTCTGAGACTTGTAATAGGAGGCCTGTGCAGAACATTCTCCTGTTTCACAAGGTCTGCTGAGCCACGCTCATCTACTTTTCCATGCAGGTTTAGGACGTGGCTCTTCCATGGTTTCTACTTGAGGGGAACTTCATAAAGAGGGAGGCTACCAAAATGAATAACAGCTCTGACACTAGGGTTGCTCTTGGGGCGGCCACTGGGGCTCACCTGCTCCTGTTCCTTTATCCATTCTAAATTCTCATTCTCACCTTGGCACGTTAAGGTGGCTTATGCGGGGCCTGGCCTGTGGTGGCGTAGTGGATAATGTGTCGACCTGGAATGCTGAGGTCGCGAGTTTGAAACCCTGCACTTGTCTGGTCAAGGCACATATGGGAGTTGATGCTTCCTGCTCTTTCCCCCTTTCTCTCTCTCTCTCTCTCTCTCTCTCTCTCTCTCTCTCTCTCTCTATCTCTCTCTTTCCTCCCTCTATAAAAATGAATAAAAAAAAATAAAGTGACTTATGCGGTTGTGTACCCAAACCTTCCTACCTGAATAATGTGAACACTCGACAATCAGGCTCTTCTCAGTCAAGGGCTGTTACCTGAGTATGCTCACAATTGCTTTGGAGCAAGAGAGCACCAGGAGACACTCCATGGATTCCCTAAATTTCACATCTTTTTCTCCCAGCCCCTATGTGTAAAAGTAGCCCGACCTCCTCCTAATAATGAGGGTAAGTTAACCCCACCGGTGTGGTGATGCCTCTTCTCATCAGCTGGCCTCTGGACGCGAGGAGCCCGGGCCCTGGAGGCAGCTGTAACAGTAGTTCTATTGAGTGAGTCCTGGTGATGTCTGCTCATGAAAGGGTGCCTCCTCTTGGGACCAATACCTGCGACCTTGCATGGCCCCAAATTACAGCTGCAGGAAGCACCAGGTCCCTCTGGCAGTGACTGGAAGAGAGGGTAGGAAGCTCTTCTATTTCCAACTTTTCTTTCTTTCTTTTTTTTTTGTACAGCAGAGAGAGAGTGAGAGAGAGGGAGAGATAGGGACAGACAGACAGGAACAAAGAGAGGTGAGAAGCATCAAACATCAGTTTTTCGTTTTAACACCTTAGTTGTTCATTGATTGCTTTCTCACATGTGCCTTGACCACGGGCCTTCAGCAGACTGAGCCAACCTTGACTGAGAAGGGCCTGATTGTCGAGTGTTCACATTATTCAGGTAGGAAGGTTTGGGTACACAAGCACATAAGCCGCTTTATTATTTTTTATTCATTTTTAGAGAGGGGAGAAAGAGAGAGGGGGGGGGAAGGAGCAGGAAGCATCAACTCCCATATGTGCCTTGACCAGTGACCTTGGGTCCAAGCTGACGAGTTTTTGCTCAAGCCAGATGGGCCCCGCACTCAAGCTGGCAAGCTCAGGGTCTCGAACCTGGGTCTTCTGCATCCCAGTCTGTCGTTCTATCCACTGCGCCACCGCCTGGTCAGGCCGTTTCCAACTTTTTATCCTCAAGCACATGTATTCTTTCTGTTGTGGAGACAGTATCATACACTGATCTCTGATTTAATAAATATAGTACATCCTGTAGGGTGACACCCCGTCTTCTCAGAGAGATTCCTCCAAGATGGCACTATATATGCGCCTTTAGAAGCTATTCTTTGTAGTCTTTGGTGAACCTAGCTGGCTGCTTTTGGGTGGGGCAGTATGTGATGCGATTATCAAATTCCACAGTCATGGGCTGACTCTGACACCTCCTTTGCTATAAAGTGGCCGCCTGCTTGGATGGTACGCCATATGGGATTTCAAGGTGGACCAGGAATCCCGTAAGCCCCCAGATAGTGGTTCTGGAACAGGCTTCATGTGTGGAAGGCAAAGTAACACCTGAAATTGTTACCTATTCCTATAGGTCAGTGAGGCACACCCTGACATTGGTCACAGTTTCATAACTTGGACTTGGAAGCTCCCAATAATTTCATCTCAACCTCAACTTTTATAGCCATTTTTTTTTCTATTCTTAATTTTGTGAAGCCCTCATTCTGGGTAGGCCTTAGACTTAGCTGCTTTGTGCCCCAACACCAGTTTGATTAGAGAAAGGGAAGAAATAAAACTCGTATTTATGTGTGCCTCATGAATTAGGACTCAGCCTCACTATCCTTTTAGTTTATTTTCTTGCTTAGTCGTATGCTTGTTTTATAGACAAAGAAACTGAACTTAAAAAGAAATTCTACTGTTACAGACTTGAGTGACAGGAAGTAGAGTTATGTCGAGTTATTCAGGATGAGACGAGTAGTATATATACACAATCCCGTAACATAATAATAAAGCCAACATAATATTGGCTTTTTGTTTTATAAAATTATCCCCAAAGGAAGCTGAAAAATTTCTATTTCTACTTAAGAGAAAAGAGATCTTTTTCTAGATCAGAACTAGGAAGATTTCTGATAGGCCATCAACAGAGTTTTGGAAAACAGGTCAACCAAGGTGTGCCTATAAAAATCCCTGTGACTCATGGGAAATATGAACAAAATCCTGGATGGAAACGAGGGCACGTTTTCTCCAGGGTTCAAAGGATGTCCTCTCTGGTTCAGTCTGCTGAAATAAATGAGAAGTTCCCCCTTTTTCTTCCACCACTCCCCCTTTTTTTCCTCTCAACAATTTTGCTGTATGAAATCAAGGCCTGAGTTTTGTTTTGATTTAGCTCTAATTGGAGCCATGCTTTTACTGAATCTAATTTCGGTTGAAACTAATTACGGGGGAAAAGGTCATAGCTTATTGAGAGTATTACTCTGCTCAGAATATATTGGCACCGTATTATCGTCACTCAACTTGTGTGGAGACTCAGATGGGAACAAGAATAAATTCCCAAACCATTCGGAATCTTCCTTCTGTTTAAATCAGTAGGGAAAAATCCATACACAGTTATTGACAATACAACCTTTCTTGGGTATGAATTAATACAAGCTTTTCCATTGCTGTGTGTCTACTTCCTGAGGACAATCTGGGAATTGGCAAGTAAGAGACATATTTCGTGCCTACTGAGCTTCAAAACGATGATACGATTGTGTTTCAATTGGTGTCCCATACTCACCTATATAAACCGCTCTTTTATAATAATCTGGTAGCCTGTACGGGAAAAAGGAAAAGACAAACACCATTCATTTGGGGGTGTGTTTGAAAAGATGTTTAAGTGCATATTTGAGATAAAAATTTGTTCAAACCGAGAATAAGTTTTTGACTTCTAAATAGTTACATGGTACCTTGACTGATGCTGTTCCCTTTGAGTTGGAGGCAGATTTGTTTTCCTCACCAGCCTCACAATGGAGTCTTGGCAGACTGTGCATCTAATAGAGCATTCCCCATCTCTATGAATCCACCAGTGGCTGCGGCTCATGTCTGGTGTTTAACACAAATCAGTGTCAGTGGGCAACATAATATGGATGTCAGGGTAAGAGTGTCGTGGAATATGAGGCCACATCAGAAGATAACTAGAGTTTCTGCCGAAGTTTTTTTCATCTGTTAACTAGCTCTAAATGGTCATTGACAACTTTATTGTAAAAGTTGGGAGAATAGCTAAAAACTTGCCTCAGTTTCTCCAATATGATTGGGAACTGACTCAGAATGAGAAAATGCACATTGTTGGCTCAGTGTGTGAAAGTCCCAGGTTCAATTCCTGGTCAGGGCATACAACAGAAGTGACTATTTCCTTCTCCACCCATCTCTCTCCCTCTTCTCTCTCTCTCTTTCCCTCCTGTGACTGTGGCTCAATGGTTTGAGCAAGTTGGCCCCGGGCTCTGAGGATCACTTCATGGTCTCACCTCAGTTGCCGAACAATGAAGCAGTGGTCCCAGATGGGCAGAGCATCGCTTTGTGGGGGGATTGCTGGTTGGGGCACATGCTGGAGTCTGTCTCTCTGCCTCCTTGCCTCTCATTTAAAAAAAAGAGAGAAAACACACATCAGATGAGGCACAAGGTTTTCTAAGTTTCCTTCTCTGTGTGAACTCCTGTGAGAATTTCTCATTCTGTTTTCACAGTGGCAGCAGCAGGGTGTTGAGAGCAATATCTGCTTATCTAAAGGGAACAAGAGGTTGGTATCCTTGATACTCAAGTACCAAATGCAAATACATGAGAGAAAAATATCAGTGAGTTCCAGTAACCCACCAGGGTTGGGGACCATTTGTCTTGGATACAATAATGTATACTTTTAAGGAAGTATATTAATGCTGAAAGCAGGTTCTGGACTATCCATTAAAAGTAATTACTTGGATCCAGATATTAGAGGTAAAATATTTTTCTTTAAGCTGATATTTCACTGCTTTGAAAACATATCTGCCACCCATATATTAAATCTATTCAGACTTTCAAGTACCCCAACAGTGAAGACTAAAATATATGCTGTGGTAGAGGGAAACTAAGACCCATCAAAGTCAAGTATTGTTATGCATTCTTGTGGAATTATTGGCTACAAGGCCCCCTGGCTCTGGCATACTTATTTCTGTATTTATTTGTTTCAATCTAGCTGCCCACTGTTCAACACTGCGGGTCTAAAAAGAGTTACGGCTGAGTGAATCATGGGCCTGGCATTGCCAGCCAGTCTCACCATTTGAACACAAGCAATCAGTTAGTAGAACAACTCTGTTCTCTTTGGGGGACCTGATGTTACCTTGGTCTTGTGCAGAGCATGACATGTAACTCCAAGTATAATAGTAAGGTACAGATCCCAAGAATCAACCAATCCCCACTATAATTCAGTGATTTGCAGAGAATCCTGTGATGTCCCTCCCTATGTCTTCTGGTCCATATAAAACTGTGAGTTATTGTAGATAGCATTTTAAACGAGCTCATTGCTATCTCCTGGCAAAATGAAGCCATTAATTAGGGTAACTAAACATAGTTCTGATAATCTCACCAGTGAGTGGAAATTTACAGAAGAGTCATCCTCCCACCAGGGTCCTATAACCCCATCTTCTCCCACTCAACACACTGACATTTTCTAGTGCTAACATGAAAAAAGAATAATCATAATACTTAGCATTTATATAGCTCTTAACAAACATTATCTAATTAATCCTCATGCCACCTCTGAAAGGCAAGCCTTGTGTCTATTGTTATCCATACTTTTCAAAGCCTGGAACTGGAGAAATGTTAAGAGATTCTCCGAAAGGTTAAGAGACTTGCCAAAGGTCACAGAACGAGATAGTAATAGAAGCTAAATCCCAGCTGAGACATCATGCCATGCAGATATGTGGCCTCTTGGAGGTTTAAAGACCCATTAGTAATATGTGGCCAGCCTGGACTATGTGAAATACCCAGTCCCGCTGAGGAGAAAATACACAGTTCAGTACCTGGAAACAGGTGACAGGTCTCCATCAATATATGAGCAGAGGGAAGAAGCGATTCAATCCCGATTTCTCTATCTACCCTGGGCAGGGGAATATGTGTCCTACAAAGCAGCTCCCCACCCCCTTTTCTGTCCTTTGAAACCATAGAATAAAATGTGCAAAGCTTTTAAAAACAGCCAAGAAGTTTAGAGCAGGGATGCTCAATACGTCGTCGATCGCAATCTCCTGGTCGATCGTGAAGGAAGTGTGGGTAGATTGCATGACATTAAGAAGACATATGTCTTTTGATTGGCATACAGGGTAGCCAATCTGACGTCTGAACTTTTGACACCCTACGCATGCACGTTAAACCGCGCTAACTTGTTCAGTTACATTGCTGCGTAGTTAGCCTTCAATTTATTTAAACTAAATACAACAAAGGGAATAAAAATGAGTGCCTTAGCTGGTCCGAGTAAGAAGCCTAAAACCTACCACTTTCATACAGAATGGGAGGGGATTTTTTTCACTATGTCATATTCTAAGTGCGTTTGCCTCATCTGTCTGTGTGCCATTGCTATTCCAAAGAAGGGAAATGTGGAGCGGCTTTTTCGGACTGTTCATAAAAACTATGACATTGACTTTCCTCCGAAAAGAGAGCTGAGAAGGAGAAAGGTGAAAGAAGAATACACAATATTAAATAGTAATAATAGTAACTTAAATAATGATAATATAGAAGGAAGAAAATTATGTTTTGCATTTTTATTGTAGGTAGATCATTTTGACTTGGTCATCTTATAAGTAGCTCGCAAGCTGAAAAAGTGTGGGCACCCCTGGTCTAGAGGCTTTCAAAATTACCCTGCTCTTCTCTGGACTAGAGTGAGACTACTAAAACACCCCACAAGGGGTGGCAAGTTTTACACTTAAAGATCTAAGAAAACTCAAGAGGAAGGGCAATCACCTGGCTCATCCATGCTACTTGCAACAACACACACACGCACCCAAAACAAGACAAAAAACCCCAAAATAATAATGACAAAACCCAAAACAATAAAACAAAAAAAATCCCTGAATTTTACCTATTCAAATGTGGGAAATTGTCTTGATTGACATAAGGAATATTCTTTCTTATAGTCACCAATTTATATAAACTAGTAACATATGATAAATAAATTCTTAACTATATAACTGACTTTTTAGAGGTAAAAAGGTTGAAATCCAGGTCAGAGCTCATAGGAGAAGTGAGCAACTGTTTGCTAAATTAACATGAAGTCAGCCTGACCAGGTGGTGGCGCAGTGGATAAAATGTTGACTGGGATGCTGAGGTCCCAGATTCATAGACCCTGAGGTTGTCAGTTTGAGCATGGGATCATAGACATGACCCCATGGTTGCTGGTTTGAGCCAAAGGTCTCTGGCTTGAAGCTCAAGGTCGCTGACTTGAGCCCAAGGTTGCTGGCTTGAGCAAGGGATAACTGGCTCAGCTGGAGCCCCCCCGGTCAAGGCACGTATGAGAAAGCAATCTGTGAACAATTAAAGTGCTGCAACTATGAGTTGATGCTTCACATCTCTCTTTCTGTCTGTCTGTATCTGTCTCTGTCTGTCTGTCTCTCAAAACAAATTAACATGAAGTCAGATTTACAAGTCACATAAAAGCATCTATTGAGATGCTCTGCTAATTCAAATACTAAACACTCAGACTTTACTTTCTAAAAACTAATTTTTTTGTGCAACCTTTTGCTGTAACTAATGAACAATTTTAGAAAAAAATGTTCAGTTTGATGTTCTGAAAAGGAAAACTTGCCTCTCTTCATAATATTAATTCCTGAAGCATAGGTACAGAAGAAACCTTTGGGCTGGGAAGATGAGATGGGATGGATAGCTCTAACTCTCCTATGATGTGAGATGTTGTCACCTGCCATCCTGGCCCATCTCCAGAAAACATTTAGCGATGTTGTGACAAAATCCCTTGGCTTCTCGAGCAGAAATGAAATAATATGACACTTTCTAAAAAAGACTTTATAACATAAAGAGAAAGGGGAAGCAGAGACAAATTACACTGCAAATGGAGGAAGCAAAAACATCTACCCGCTGCTCAAGCTGCACCAATGTTAAGAAGTTATCTATCAGGTGGCTCCAGGCAGCTGGCTCAGCTTCCCGGCATGGCACCTGCACCACAAGCTCAGGACCACATCCTTTGGATGAGGAGGCCTGGGACTACTCTTTAGAGTGGATGCCATTGGTTAGTAACCCACAAGATCATTTATCCATCAATGTAGAGATATTCTTAGCAGAATCTGATATAACTCAAGCATTCAAATGTTTATTTCAGTTTATCAGTCACTCCTATAGATGACATCTAGAACGATAATTTTTAATATTTTTTCATTTAAGTGTCACTTTTTGTTTGTCAGAGATGGATCAGACCTCTTAGAAAAAAGGACGATATTTGACAAACGGAGTCCGCTGAGGGTGGAAAGTGTATTAGGAGCCTAGACTCCCACCCTTGTCATCTGAGAGCATGCAACGTCACAACAAGCAGACTACACACAAGGAGAAACTTGAAACTCACTGTGAAACCACACTTTGGAGGCAATTTTGGATTATTTATATTAAACTTTAAAATTATTATTTTTTGTCTTCAAACCTGGTCTGCTGCTTAGAATGACTTTCAGAAGACAATTGTGATTTAATGTGTGAATTATCGTAAATCAAAAACAATTTCTCTTGGGCATCAACACATAGTCTTAAGCATTTTATAATAAATCAGTTAGAGTTGAAGGGCAAAGGTGGTACTTCATAATCAAATAATAAAAGATGGCTTCATTTGCCCACATGCTTTTGTGTTAACCAACATCCGACCGACTTCCTGGCATATGGGTGCATTCTCCTGATCGCACAGAAATGTATTTGAGTCATTAGTATTCTCGGACGAATGGCATCAGGGTACTCACTTTTAATTCTGCAAAGGCACTCTCTCTAAGGTGACTTACACATTCATTATGTTTTGAAGCCTTGACTATGTAAATTAGTAATCAAATATTCTAAATGGGTGATGGAAAATAATTTTATCTACTGTTAGCATCCTAAATCATAGTCACAAGGTTTAAAAAGTCTGATTGGGGAGTTTTGTGAAAATGTCTTCCTAAGTGTTATTTTGGTACATTTTCCAAGTTATTAAATCTTCCATAAGCATATGGAAAAAAATCTATATATGTACATGTAGAATTTATTTTGAAAACAAATCAAATTGGATATGCAAAATGTTGAATATACTCAATTGATTCCACTTCTTCCTCTTGAGATAGACTAATAGAATGAATAGACTTTAATTAACTTATTGGCTCCTTGGTCATGTGATCACTGTGTTAATCAATCATTTTAATAGGCTGCTTTCTATGGGTATTTCTATAAATGGTTGAGATAATCCACCAACAAATTAATTCCTAATAATTCTCTATTTGCCCAATACTTCAAATGGTATCCATCATTCTCAGATATTTAATTACAGTTCTATAAAAATATGAGTACATGATGTAAATGTTTCTTTGATTCTAAAGAATTTGAGGGAAAACAAAGTAATTTAACTGGTGCCTCATTCTCACCACTGATTTATAAACTATTATTTGGTATGGATCATTTGAATAGATGATTCTGGTCAAGTGAGAGCTTTAGCTACAGAATTATCCAAGGGTCCCCTTATAAGCCACTGTCACCTCCAATGTGGTCCCACGTTACAACCCCCAAAAGGCATTGATAGCTATTTTATTATTTCATTATTAGTAACTGGTTTTATTTTTTTTTTACTATGTTTTGAGCATGGTGCTAGGTGTCTGGCATCCAGTATCTCAGCCCTGACAAGAACTCTGAAAAAAATTGATATTATTACATTTAGGATAGCACAGCATTTAAAATTATGGACAGAAGACTAACTGCCAGAGTTCATATTTCATCTTACCCCCTTTCTTGTTGAGTGACAATGAACAATTCACTTAATCTTACCTAATCCATTCCTTCACCTGTAATAGAGAAAATAGCAACAACATGACTTAACATTATGAGCTTTAAATAAAGTTACTTAATAGCATACCTTTGCATCTTTTCTGGAACATCGTAAACACTGAATCAAAGTTAGATGTATGGCCTGTTATCATACAAAGAATAGAGAGGTATGGCAACAAATGTACACAACGAATACGTGTCAGAGCTGAGATTCAAATGCACCCCCCACCATCGTGCTTCTATTTTATGCTCTGCTCAGGGAGAGGATATATTACTAATATATAGTGTTATCCTACATCCTAGTTTATGTCTGCTGTCTCTGTGCCATTATTAATCGTGTCCCCTGTAACACATGATTGTCCATTTTAGATGATAAACTATATAATCTCCTTACTAATACCCCATATTTTTATTTATGTTTTGAGGACAAATGATTATTTCTAGTTCTAAGTTTTATCGTGGCCCAATCTCTCTCACACACACACCTGTACCCATTTTGGTTTATGGTGGACTTTATGAGGAAGTTGCAGATACGATGTGATAAAATAATTTGGTGCATTTTGCATCCACAGCATTCAGCACAATTTAGAGACTCGATGGTTTATGCGGAGTGAACGCACACCATCTCAAACGGCTCGTCTGACCCTGGCACAATTGTAAACCTATTCCTGAGGTTGGAAGCGCTACATCAATCCCATGCGCATGGATACACACTGGAGTTGACTACTGTTGAAATCAATTTTGGCTGTTAATAAATGACAATTGTAGTCTAAACCAGAAAAATATGATCTAATAGATGTTTCTAGTCTATGAGTGGTTCCTATGTGTGACTCATTTGGGATTTCTTCCAGGGAGAGAGGGAAGATAAAGGCTATGTGGGATTTCTAACGCAAGATGTATTCCCCCTAAGGGGAATTTAGTGCACTTTTGACTTTTAGTATTTTCTTAGTAGTTCTAGAAGTCAACATATATTAGTGCTTTATAAACATCCTTACTGTGAGAAAAAAATGTCTCCCTTGTGGAATTCACCTTTAAACATACAGCATATATGTATCTACAGGAGCGAAGTCTGTGCATATGTCTCCATTGAAATGACATAAGCAAGGCTCAGAGCGAGAGCCAAGAATTCTTTCTGCTCCTCATATCCTAAACTTTTGTAGAAACCCCAATCCAACAATTGTATTGTTACTTCTTTGAGGCTTGGTGATGCTCACACCTTTCTATTTCCTTAGTATTCTATTTTATTTTATTTACAACGCACATTTCAGTTTCAAGATGGTTAAATTAATTCCTTTTGTACTACATTGTAGGAACATATGTTTTTCAATTGTCATCGGAGACCAAACCATAGCAATGTGTTTAGCCTTCTGCTCACCCAATCATGTTCAGCCTGAAAAATGGACTTTCATCGGAAGAAATTCCCTGTGGTGTAGGGAACACAGCTGTTTCATCCTCCTAGACGGCCTGCAGAGAGACGCTATTTTCCTTCCGGGAAAGGACACTCAAGTTTTGAGAATCTTTGGGGAAAGAACTGAAAAGAAAATAGACCATCTTTTCCATTTCTTTTGTGCAGGATATAAAGAAACTCTTTGTTCTGATTTCATGTTCTCCTCCTTGCTCGATCTTTAGTCTCTGAAAAGTCTCCCCTTAACTAAATAGGTAAGCTGCAGAAAAACTTAAAAATATACCAAGAATACAGAATGAAGCGAGGTGATTGATCTTTGAGTAGGTCTCCAACAGTGCAATGAAATTCTCAAGCAAGTTCCTTTTTATTTCAAAATGGGTTTGATTCAGAGGGATTTTATAGCGGCTAAATCATGCAGTTGGCAGAGATTGTGTGTGCTTCTCACAGTTACTATGAAAGATGTCAAATTTGGCACAGGCAGTAAAAATACTAGGATTTACCGAGTTTGCTCTCCCTCCCGCCCTCCCCCCCCCAGAACGCTCTAACATTCAGCATGCTCTAAGTAACATAGTACGACGGAAGTGTGCAGAATCACAGATTTCAGGGGGTGTGGCTTTCTCAGCCCGTGTGTTGTGACTACATCTTTGGCAGTAGGCTGGCAGCCTATATGCTTGCTGTAGCCTCCTATTCACCCCCAGTGGACGTGGTCTCAGGGTCATTGCCATGGGCATCCAAGAGCTGCTTGTTTCCAGCATAATAGTTGCTGAACAGCCTGACTTTGCTCCTCCAGAGAGAAGGAGGTCGGAATCAGCCCCTCTGGACAGGCAGGCATGCCTACACAAAGGACCTCCACCCGGTGTTGGTCTAGTATACCCCTTGTGAGCACGGTTCTGGATTTAGAATGCCTTGGTTTGAATATCAGTCCCACTGGTGACATGCATAACTTTTCAAAGCTCCGGCATTTACTTTGTCACTGGAGATGACAGATTGTGTCATTAGGCCGCTAGAAGGTTGAGATGCAGAGTACTTATGACGGACACGTAATAAGTGCGAATAAATGCTATTATAACTATTATCGTTCTTACGCACAATAAATGGGATTTATTACTATTACCAATCTAGAATAGATGATTATTCATAAAGTTCACGTTTGTTTTCACAATACGAATGATATAATTGTTTCTGCTGTACTTATAATGGAATACCTCACTGATACCTTGTGCGGAAGAAAGTGCCCCTGCTCTCTGTGGGCCCCTAGACGCCGTTCTGCTATCGATTAGATTCAAAATGATAGCTCTTTCTCTGGCTACTGTATTTTTTTTTAAAAATTAGCTTTTTAAAGCTAACCTTGTTTTTAGAGCCAAGCTCATGGCTCCTTGGATACACAAAACATGTATTAAGATATAAGAACATATACAATATAACTGAAGGATGCACCCAACTGGCCTAGGTAACTGCTAGGAAATTGCCTATCCATAGCAGACCATATATAAATCCGTTCCTAAAACCCATTGATATCTGCTGCTCAAATAAGCCTTGATTATAGGATGGGAAATTATAGTTGGGCTGTAGTTCTAAGCACTTTTATTTTTTCCCCATTGATTGATAGAGAGAGAGAGAGAGAGAAGCATCAACTCATTCTAATCAGTTGCTCCATTTAGCTGTGTATTCATTGATTGCTTCTCATATGTGCCCTGAGCAGGGATCGAACCTGTGACCTCAGTGTGCCAGGACAATACTTTATCCCCTGAGTCACCTGGCCAGGGTCAACAGTTTCATTTCTGATATCAAGAGCTCTATAAATATGGCTTTTAAATGTATGTAGCTATGTGCCAGGCACTGTGACAAACAATTTAAAATATTTGATCCTTAGACAATAATCCTATCAGTCCCATTTCCAGATGAAGACATATTCTTATTTAAGAGGAAAAGTTTGTTAATTCCTATAATTTTTGACTTGAACACTTTCATTAGTCCTTTATTTTCATTCTGGTAGGAACAGTAAGGTTTTTTAAATTTTATTTTTATTTTTTGAGAGAGAGAGACAGGGACAGACAGGCAGAAAGGGAGAGATGAGAAGCATCAACTCATAGTTACAGCACCTTAGTCATTCATTGATTGCTTTCTCATTTGTGCCTTGACTGGGGGGCTCCAGCTGAGCCAGTGACCCCTTGCTTAAGCCAGCGACCTTGGGCTCAAGTCAGCGACCATGCGGTCATGGCTATGATCCTATGATCAAGCAGGTGGCTCCACGCTCAAGTTGGTGAGCCTACGTTCAAGCTGGCAACCTTGGGTTTTAGAACCTCAGTCCTCAGTGTCCCAGGCCCACACTCTATCCACCGTGCCACTGCCTGGTCAGGCAGGAGCAGTTAGTTTTATCTATTGCTAAACCCTAACAGCTGGCACAGGGCCTGACACATAGTACACATTCAATAAATATTTTAATAAGTGTATGTATCAGTGTTAAGATAAAGATTCTAGAGAACTATAATGTCTTTATTGTTAGATCCCTTTGAAAACCAATCCCTACGTATAATGAAGTACACAAGTGCCTGGTCCTCTGAAAGAATGTTGAGGATGAATTAAGGTGGTGAGCAAGACTGATCAAGCTTCAGGGATTATCCAAAACTGTGACTAAGCCTCTATTGTAGGACTAAAGGGATTCAGGTGGAAATCAATCAATCGGGACAAGTAAGATGATGGATGCTTTTAACTAAATCTCCCAACTCTGCCAACTGCAATAACTGTAAACCAGCAAACCCAGTCTGGTAGCGTGCTGATAGATAACTTAGGGGAGGGTATTGTAGGCCACTTTCTCATTCTCTTTTCCCCACAGAAGCCCAAGAAATGTGTTTAAAAATAAAAATTAGTTTGCCCACATCCTCACTTTAAATGCATCCATGTTTTCTTGTGGGACTTTTAATACAATAAAAGCACTTCCGTGGCCTACCAGACTCTATACGATATGGGCTCCCCTCCCTCCAAAGTGGTCCTTTCACCTTGTGCATTCCAATCGCACTGCTCCCTGAAGTTCATGATCCATTTTCCTGCTGCCCCCATGCCTGGACGTTCTCCCGGCTCTTGTCATACCGCCCTCCTTCTGACCCTTCTGTTTCAGCTCATGAGCCACCCTCAGAGACCTCAGATGATTGCATCCCAACCGCCCTCTCTCTCCAAACCCTCTCTCTATCATGGCACCT
Organism: Rhynchonycteris naso; assembly: GCA_037038555.1. Taxonomy (NCBI): domain Eukaryota; kingdom Metazoa; phylum Chordata; class Mammalia; order Chiroptera; family Emballonuridae; genus Rhynchonycteris; species Rhynchonycteris naso. The sequence goes on from CM073001.1 coordinate 10,485,356, forward strand.
TGTTAATTTCAGTTTGTGATAAATGCAGTGGAAGGAATCATGTTTGTTTTTGACTAGATTTCCTCCAAATATGTGAAGTAAGCAAACATGTTTTGTGTAAGCAGGGAACTAGGTTTCTTGCCATTTGTAAGATGACCCAAAGCTCAGGACTTCATATGTCCTCAACAAATATTTGTGATACACATTGCCATCTGAAGAATACGATGCTGGGTACTACGGGATGGTCTAACATAGAGAAGATTTATGATTTCGAGGAACTGATAGTTCTTGAAATGAGTATGGATGTTATACTACTTGACAGTCTGGCACTGGGATCACAGCACAGAAAACATGACCGCCAAAACCCAGACAAAGGGGACTAGGAGCAGATGAAAGCATGTGTTGGAGTTGAGAGCATTTGGATCTTATAACCTGCCTGATCAGCTTCCCTATGTTGGTTAGTTTATGGATCAACTTGGGTGGCCCATTATATCCAGGTATTTGGCCAAATCGTATTTTGGATTTTTCTGTGAGGGCATTTTCAGAGCATATTAACATTTAAGTTGGTGGACTTTGAGTAAGCAGATTGCCCTCCATAACGGGGGGTGGGTCCCATCCAATCAGTTGAAGGCCTGACTAGAACAAAAGACCAACCACGTCAGAGGAAAAGGAAGTTCTGCCAGCTGATGACCTTTGAACTGAGACATTGGCTCTTCCCTGAGTCTTCAGTTTGCCCACCCACCCTTCATATTTTAGACATGCCAGCCTCCACAATCTTGTGAGCCAGCCCCTTAAACTAAACCTCTCTTTATATGCACATGCTATTTGTTCTGTTTTCCTGGAGAATCCTGAAAAATACAAGAATATCAGGGTGAAGCATCCAACAGGCTCTGAAAAGGTCAGAGATAATTGCAATAATGACAGCAGAAAGTTTATCACAGTGGTGAGACATTGGCTGAGAGGGTGGCATTCTGAAGTCCAGTAGGAGAGCAGTCATATCTGGGACCTGTCCAGAGGAAGTAGCATTTGCCTCAGTGGCTTGGGAGTGTGCAAGGAGCAGAGACAGCCACCAGCAAGTCATCAGTGGCTTGGGAGTGTGCAAGGAGCAGAGACAGCCACCAGCAAGCCATCAGTGGCTTGGGAGTGTGCAAGGACAGGCTCAGTCTGGTAGATGAGCAGAGACAGCCACCAGCAAGCCATCAGATGAAGTTGAGCTGGAGCCACGGATGCACTGCGCAACTTTTCTGGGAGAAGATGAGATGGGACTCTAAAGTAGTGAAGATAAGGCTATCTCACATGCCTCACAGGTATTGTCTTCTTTAAGATCTACAAACAAGCCTTAAAGGTAGATGAGAATATTTCTATGTTACCCATGAGAAGACCGATGCTCAGAAAAGTGAAATTACTTGCCAAATTCACAGAGCTGGTAGGTGCTGGTGACAGGACTCACACCCAAGCACGCTGCTTCCAGCATCTGTCTTAGCCCTCTGCGGTCCTTCCTTTATCCCTCTGCCTCTGAAGGACACTTAAGGGTAGAGATTGTTAGAGCTCTAGTACTCAGGCGTCCATCTTCAACCACTGGGTCCCAGGACTAAACAAAACTAGGTTCTGTATTTTCAGTGCCTTCGCTATTCATGTAATTAGCAATGTCCTGTGGAGACAGCATCTAGAGCAGTGGTTCTTAACCTGGGTTCTATCGAGCCCTAGGGGTTCGATGAGTCGGTCTCAGGGGTTCGGAGAAGCCTCTGCCATGGAGACCAGAATAAAGTAATACTGTAATTTGTTGTGAGTTTATGCACTTTGTTGGTTTTGTTCTTTGAGCAAGGTGATGTTCATGCACGGCTTATTTTGTGCACCAGTAAAAAAACATACCTATGTCTTGAATTTTGGGAAAAAAATTATATTTTATTTATCACTAAAGAAGGATTTGGTGAATACGCATATGAAACTGGTGGGTTCGGTACCTCAAAAAAGGTTAAGAACCACTTATCTAGAACAATTTTTTTTTTAACCATCGAATTCCCTGACCGCATGAAATTCCATGTACAGGGGGTCTTCAAGTTATGACACAGTTCCGTTCCTATGACAGTGTTGTAACCCAAATTTTGGTGTAAGTCAAAACACACCGTAGCCTAATGCAAATGGAACACTTGTGTTTTTAACAGTCCAAGATGGCACAGGCAAGCATACTGGGGGAAGCCAACTCCTCATACACACACGGTGTTACTGCGTATTCTTCTGCCATGCGCAGCCAAACTAGTTCGCCGACATAGTCCATACGTATGATGCTGATGGCGTGAGCCAAAACACTCATGTCTCAATATTCTTAAAGATTTTATGGGAGTGAGCGTCATAAACTTGAAACGTCATGTGTCAACACTGTCATAACCCGAGGACCCCCTGTACCATATTTCAGAGCAGTGTATCCATTCCTTTCCATGCCCTCCAGAAAATCTGGACTTTATGTTGAACTTGGGGGTCATTGCTAAACGGTGGGAAGGATGGACACATGAAGGAAAAACTGATACTATGTGTCCCCAGGTTTTAAATGTACTTGAGTATAAGAAAACGTCTCCTTTTTAGAGGCTGGACATTCTCCTGACTCACCTCTGTGAATCTTCTCTAATTAGACATTGCACTCTATTTCTTCATTGTGAAAAAGTCCGGGAAAAATATGAACTGCGATGTGCAGATGCTAAAATTCGTTCCAATAGGAAACGCTGTCACTCTCTCAATTTCTAGTACCTTTTTTTGGATCCTGTATGGCCTGTACCTTTGCCACCAGTGTGATTAGTAAGGAGCACAAGGAACATGCTTCAGTTTGGTATTTGTCTCGGCTAGGTTATAAACAGAAACTCAGAATGACAGAGGTAGAAAGGTATTTTTTTAGACCTTGTATGTATGTGAGAAATAATACTCGACACAGTAATCACAACCTGAATGCACAAGTCTCACGGAAGAGGCATTGTCCTGGCAGAACCATGCATTTCATCACACCTTATTTTCACTGCATTGTGTTTTCTCATTAATTTATTCCTAAATGGAGATTTGGAGACGGGACAATGTTACCCAGATCACATGCCAGCAGAGCGATCTAGCCAGGATTCAAACTCGAGCTTGTCTGTTTTCAAGCTCATGTATTCTTTTTTCGTCCTCTATGAATATACATCTAACTTTCTGAAATCTCTACAAAGACTTGTGCTGCCCAGTGAGCCATGAGACAAGGGGAAAGCCCCATGCTATCTCTTAGAATCGCGAATCCTTAAGTAACATGCTGCGAGACGATTTGGGTATCAGGAATTCCAGCTGGGAGTGTGGCCAACCAGATGAGCTGCAGCCTCGGGAAGCGTGCATGAGAATCTGGACGTTTTGTCATATTTTAACAAGAAGCAGCAAATTTTCACACGAGGGAAAAAAGAAATACCATTTGACACATGCAAGGAGCCAGTTGGGTCAAAAATTCTTCCCCGGGATCTTCAGGCATCTGTTTCCCAGCATCCCTTGGAGGTCAAAGACCATTTTCCCTTCTGGTTCCTAAATCCACAAGCCCGTCTCACTGCTGCTTCTAGCAGGCGCCTCTTTCCAAACGGAACATGAAGCATATTTTCTCCCTTGTTGTCTCTTCATGCAGTCAGTTCCCTTCTGTTGCTAGCTCGAGGGGTTATCTCCTTTTAGTTACAGCACAAGGCTGATATTTCTGCACTCTCATCATCGAGACACGTAGTCTGTTTTCTCTTTTCTCCAGCGGGTTCGTCTAATGGAATTGCAGCGCTCAAACCCTTCTTGCCATCCTGACACTGTGTGTCAGGGCACCTGGGACTGTGTGATGACTGGAGTGTCCACCCGGCCCGAGGACGTGATGGTTCTGTGGCTTGGCTTCATGTCCGTAGAAAACAAAGCACTGCAGCAATTCCATGATTCTTCCTGTCTCTGTCTTTTTCTCTCTCAGGATTTCCAAGTCTTGACACTGTTGGCATTTGGGGGGGGGGGGGCTGTCCCATACCTTGTAGGATCATCAGCAGCATGCCTGGCCTCTAGTCACTGGAGGCTAATAACACCCCCAATGCGGCCACCAGAAATATCTTCAGACATTTCATGTTTCCTAAAAGCTACAATAGCCCCTGGTTGAAATCACTGTTGTCTCTCCTTTTTCCCTCTACACACATGCATGCACTCATTTTGAAGGGACAGCTTTCTTCTCAAAATTACTCGCCCTATGCATGATACTTACATGGTTTTGTGCATTTGACTATGGAAGTAATTCTTCTACATCTAAAAAATACAGGGATTGCTCTTTCTTTCTAGGCAAAACGTGGGGTTGAGTAACTTCTGAGGCTTGTGCAAAAAGCTTGCGACCATTTGGAGTTGAACCAGCCCCAAAGCCAGACCCCCCCGCCCTGGAACTTGCGGTGGGTGGGCAGGGGGCAGGGAATGTGGGAATCATCTCAACATTATAAAAATGAAAGCTTAGGAATAAATTGCTTTTAGCTCCGGAACAATTCTGGCTTCTGGATTTCAATTCAAGGCAATAATAAATGCTCCTTTCAAGGGCTCTGCACGCTGCATAATGGCACAGGGTCAGAAGTCAGAACAATATGGGGAGGTCCTGTGCGCAGAGAGGTGGTTTACAGATGAGTTGTCTTGGTGCCAAACAAGGAGAGGGTCCAGCTTCCCTCGGGGATGGCTGTGAATGGAAGTCATCTTCCTTCTCTTTCCCGCTGTCTTTTTAAAGCACATTAATGCAAATTATCTATTTTAGTTAATTTGACTTTCCCAGAAGTTGCAGACTTTCAGACCTGTCATGCATACTAACCTACTGAACTCCAAAGAGTGATCCTCAGGGCTTGAGTTTGAAAAGAGTTCTGATTCTTGGACTGAAGTGGCTAGTACACCATGCTAGGAGACAGGAATCTGATAGATTACATCCCCTGAAGACCCCTTTATTCTCGCTGAGAAGTCAATTTCTCCCTCCTCAAGGTACCTGTACTGAATAACAGTTCTATTTTGTATTACACCGTTGCATATTTGTTTACCTGTCTATGTCTCGGTGAAGGCTAGAATGATGCATCTAAATTTATATTCTTACTACCTTGCCAAGGCCCTGAGGTTAGTGGACCTCTGTTGCACTTAAAGGTAGAGCCCAATAAAGGCTTTCTGAAACTCCTCGCTCCTTGAATCAAGTTCACTCCTTTCCTCTCTGACCTTTCCTCTTTAATTTGTTTCTGCTCTTTTTAAAAAAGGTTTTGTTTATTGATTTTGGACAGAAGGGAGAGAGAGAGAGAGAGAGACAGACAGACAGAGAGAGACAGAGAGAGACAGAGAGAGAGAGAGACGGTGAGGGAGCAGTGGAAAGTATCAACTCATAGTTGTTGCTTGTCATATGTATCTTGATCTGGGAAACCCAGGATCTCGAACCACTGACCTCAGTGTTCCAGGTCAATGCTTTATCTATTGTACCACCACAGGTCAGGCTTTGTTTCCTGCTCTTGAACTCTGACGGTGCCTAGGAATTCAGCTTTCATTTCCTAGTGTACTTAATTTTGCATCATTTTCCTAAATGATCTAATTTATTTTCATGGGTTTAATTGTAGAGACTATTAATTCTCAAATCTACTAACATCTGTCCTAACTTCTCTCCCACACTGTAGGCTTGCGAACCTTTTGCTGGATATGTACCCTAGAGTTCTAAAGAAATTTTAATTTGAAACATTCAAAAGTTGATGGACACTTTTCTCCTCAACCATAGTTAACTTCTTTATTATTCTAAATATCTGTAATAGCTCTATTAATAATAGCCTTACCATCTTCCTAGCCATTCCATTCAGAAACATGAGGATCATCATCAATTTTTCCTTCCTTCTCCCTCCCATTTTTTAATTCTGTATTGGATTTTCCACCAAATTCTTTTGTTTTTACCCCCCCCCCCTATTTTTTTTTGTGTGTTTGTGTGTGAAGGCTTTCCTCTCATCTCTAGTTGTATCATTACCATCCCATGTCCTCAACATCTTTCCGTAGTCTCTTTCCATTCTCCCTGCATCCAGTCTTGTCTTTCTTAAATTTAGCCTTCTCACTGCAGCCAGAATGAGTTAGCTAAAAATCTAAATATGATATATCTCTTCCCTCTCTAAAAGCTGGGTTTCTATGGATTAAAGCCCAACACTTTTTTTTTTAGGTGAGAGGAGGGAAAAAGTGAAGATAGTGAGGCAGACTCCAGCATGCATCCTGACTGGGATCCACTCGGCAACCCCATCTGAGGCCAATGCTCAAGTACTGAGCTATTTTTAGTACCTGAGGCTGTCACACTCTGCTGGAGCTATCCTCAGTGTCTGGGGCCATCCTTGAACCAATTGAGCCACTGGCTGAGGGAGAGAATAGAGAAAGGGAGGGGGGAGAAGTAAATGGTCACTTCTCCTGTGTTCCCTGACTGGGAATCGAACTTGTGATGTCCATATGCCAGGCTGACACTCTATACACTGTGCCACTAGCCAGGGCCAGCCCAACACTCTTACCATGGCATGAGCTGGCCCCGTGTACTTCTCCAGACTCACTTGTTATGACTTGTTCTAGTATCATTGCTCCTCTCCTGTTTTTCCAGCTTTATGGAGTCATAATCAACAAATTAAATTGCAATCTATAAAGTATACTATGTGATGATTTGATATTCGTACACACTGGATTCCAACCATCAAATTAATTACCACATCCATCACTTTTTTTCTTGTGTGAACATGTAAGTGCTACTCTCTTAGCAAATTTTAATTATACACTACAGTATTATCAATTATAATTGCCATGTTATATGTTAGCTCCTCAGACCTTATTCATTTCTTAATTGAAGGTTTGTCCCCTTTTACCAGCTTCTCCCTATTTCTCTCACCATCCTCCTCCCCAGCACCTGACAACCTCCATTCTACTGTCTCTTACTATGAGTCCTATAGTATTTTTCTTTAGAATCTACATATAAGTGATACCATGCAGTATGTATCTTTCTGTCTGGCTTGTTTCACTTAGCATAATGCCCTCTGGGTTCATCCATCGTGTTGCACAGTGAATAATATTTCTTGTGTGTGTGTTTATTTTTTTATTCATTCATTTGCCTATGGACACTTAGCTATGTCCATGCCATGGCTATTGTGAATAATGCTGAAATGGAGTATGGATACCTCTTCTAAAAAGCAATTTTATTTCCTTTAGATAAATACGCAGAAGTGGGATTGCTGGATCATAAATTGTTCTATTTTTCATTTCTTGAGGAACCTTCATACTGTTTTCCATAGTGGAGGTACCAGCTTGTGTTTCTACCAACAGTGTACAAGTATTCCCTTTTCTCCACATTCTCATCAGCACTTGTTATCCCTGTGTTTCTGATGACTGCCATCCAAACAGGTGTGAGGTGATATTGCACTGTGGATTTAATTTTTATTTCTCTTATGCTTAGTGATGTTAAACATCTTTTCCTGTGCTTATTGGCCATCTGTATGTCTTATTTAAAAAACAAGTAAATTTTAAAATCATACTCTGCCCATTTTAAAATCAGATTATTTTTGTTATTGAGTTGTTTGTGTTCTGTATATATTTTCAGTGTTATTCCTTGTTAGATATATAATTTTCTGATCCATTGCCTAGCAAATGGGGACCAACAATGTTTAAAGAGTCAGGAAGAAAAGCAAATCATTAATTGGTTATGGAAGCCTAGTTCTTTGGTCATGAGTATCAAGGTTGAGGAAGATGGAAGCCCAGGGGATTGTTAAGAAAGAGTCACTTCTGAGTGAGAGGGAGGGAGGACCATTCTCATACAATTGGGACCACAAACACAAACTTGGAAAAATAATTCTGTGATCTTCCCACGCTCCAATACAAGAAAACACCAGGGTCCCTAGGCACTGGGGCTCAGCAAAGTTAACTGACATGTGTAGTAACATAGGGAGCAAGAGATGAAATTTAAACTTGGGCCTGGATGCAGATCCACAGGAGTTGGGACTTCCAAAGCAGGGGCTCAATAGTCAAAGATGTAAAAATGATAATTTTTATCCCCACTTTTCTTCAAAAGTCATGAATAGCCATGGAGATCAGCAGCTCTTATGTAAGTAACATTTTGGTAAACCCTGAGTTAGCTTCTTATGCATTTTTAAAAGGTATAGATTGAACAGGGAAAAGATGCCACAGATCAATAAATCAACACGTCTTGTAATTACTGGGTCCTCCTTTGCCGCAGTGTTTAGTGAGCACAAGGTCGGTAAATACCGGATGGATCACGGATTCATTTACATAACTATAGCCAGACAAGATAAGGAGGAAGGAAACACCGTATTCCGTACCTTTTAGAATGAAATGAAAATAAATAAGCTTTTTCTTTTTTTCCTCAATGATGATTGCACAAAACAAATACTATCCATTTTAAAGCTTGTTTCGGTCAGAAAGAAAGCAATTTCTAAGCCGAATGGCTAAATTAAGACAGCTGAATGATTAAGATGCATACACACACAAGATCAAGAAAACATGGTTAAATGGCTCACTGAAATTACAATTCTAGAGGAGGATTTTATTTTCAAGTAATTAAATCTCTCTTTAAGTGTGCTTCTTTCAATATAAGCAAAGTTAAATTCTTATTAGGTTTTTTTTCCCCTTAAAAAAATATGTTGCCAGATTAAGTTTTTATCCTTAGCAGGCTGAGTTCTCACAACTGGTAGGCGATTTTTGTTTGTAACAATGTTCAATAGAGACCACGCCTGAGTTTGTAGCTCTACCTTTTATTTATACAGGGTGGGCAGGCAGCTGAAAGAATTAAGGTGTGGCCCTGGCTGGGTGGCTCAGTGGTAGAGCATCTGCCAGGCATGTGGAAGTCTTGGGTTTGATTTCTACTCAGGGTGCACAGGGGAAGCTACCATCTTCTTCTCCACCCCTCCCCCTCTCCTCTTTCTCTCTTTCTTTCTCTCTTTCCTCTCCTTCCACAGTCATGGCTCAGATGGTTCAAGCAAGTTGGCCCCTGCCACTGAGGATGGCTCCATGACCTTACCTCAGGTACTAAAATAGCTCGGTTGCTGAGCAACAAAGCACTGGCCCCAGATGGGCAGAGCATTGCCAGGTAGGGGGCTGGAAGGGTAGATCACCATTGGAGCATATGTGGGAGTCTATCTGTGCCTCCCTGCCTCTCAATTAAAAAAACCCAGCCCTTTACAAGGCAAGTCCTCCCATGTCCACTGTCTCATGTGATCTTAAAAGTAATCTAGAGATGGCAGTCTTACTGATAAGAGTAGCCATCCACTAAGGCAACTAAGGTTTAGACAAGACAATGATTTGCCAAAGAACCTCTAGCAAGTAACTGAATCAACGCTCACAAAATAGTACTTCTGAGAAATCTTTTATTTGTTTAGCAAATATTGATTGACCTCTATGTGCTGACTTCCTGTGTCCCCTAATGTCACAAGACACTTTCCCATGTTGTTCAGTCCATATGGAAGGTTTTTCTTTCCTTCACCTGGTGAATTTTCTATCTTCCAGATTTGAGTTGATGATCTTCACTAACAGCTTTTTCTCCCTGCAAATGGCCCTTAAGAACTTATGCTTTGTGATACATTATGCATTTTAATCATATGCTTGTTTGTGTGGCTATGTCCTAAACACATGGTTTCTAATTAGACTTAATGCTCCCTGAGGGGAGGGCCTGTTTATTTTTGTTGATTATGTTTTATAGCAGAGTTCATGGCACATTCAGTGCACTCGACTAATCACTGGGGAACAATTTCTTTTTCTTTTCCTGTTGCATGAGGTTTTAGAACTTTTCCTATATATTTCTACATCACTGATTCCAAATCTGAAATCCGTTTTTTGGTGCATGCTCTAGTTTTTACGCAATTTTAATTTCTTTTTGTTATAGTTAGTGGCAAGCATTGGTTTTTAAATTGAAGTTAAAGGGCAATGACTCTTGGATTGAACATAACCACAAGGCAATTAATGTTTTACAAGCATCACTCTTATATAATTGTAGTTGTTTTTAAATGTAAAAAATTATTATCTGATAAAAACACCCTCTTCAAGTAGGTATAAATGTAAGAATAGTCCTGACACCTTCTGTTATATACGTGGCTGTTACATACTTCAACGTCAAAGGTGCAATATTTCATCATTTGTGACATGTGCATATATTGCCTATTTTCATGTTCCCCTTGGCGATCAAGATAAGAATTGGGCTCCTCATATTGTGTGTCATAATTGTGAGGAAATGCTTTGTGACTGGACAAAAGAAAAATGCAAAGGAATGCCTTTTGGTATTCCTATGGTTTTGCGTGAACCTAAAGACCACAGCAGTGACTGTTATTTCTGTCTGATCCATACAAAGGGCATCGGCAAGAAAAAAACAGCATATGATCACATATCCTAATATTCCTTCAGCAATACAACCTATCCCATACTCTGAGACACTCCCAGTTCCAGTTTTGAATGGTTTTATTTCTTCTAAGGATGAAGAAAGTGAACATGGTGATCAAGTGTACTTTGATGCATGAGGAAATGGTTGTAGGATCTGAAGGGTCTTCTTCTGATGCCAAGCAGTCATTAACCCCTCAGCAGTTTAGCCAACCCAAATTGAATGACTTAGTAAGAGATTTGGGTGTATCAAAGGAAGCAGCTGAGTTATTAGCCTCTAAGCTTCAAAAAAAGAAGGTACTTCACCAGTCAGCTAAAGTATCCCATTTCAGGAAGCGTGAACAAATTTTTGTGGTCTTTTTTTCTGAAGACAAACACTTTGTTTACTGTCATGATATCAGTAGTCTTCTCAGCCAGCTAGGTGTTACCACTTATAGTCCAACAGAATGGCAGCTATTTCTTGACAGCTCTAAATGGAGTCTGAAATGTGTTCTCCTACACAACGGTAATGTTTATGCAGTGGTTCCAATTGGTTATTCAACTCATCTGCAAGATTATAATGACACAAAAATTGTCCTCGACTTTCTGAAGTATAAGGAGCATAACTGGATCATTTGTGTGGATCCTAAAATGGTAAATTTCCTGCTAGGACAACAGAGAGGTTTCATGAAGTATCTTTGCTTTCTGTGTTTGTGGGACAGACAAGCTCAGGAGAAACACTGGACACAGAAAGAGTGGCCGAAACGTGAAGCTCTGGAAGTAGGGATGCAAAATATTGTGAATGAACCTGTAGTTAATCGAGACAGGATCATTTTCCCCCCACTTCACATCAAACTTGGCTTCATGAAGCAGTGTGTTCCGGCTTTGAATAGAGAAAGTGAATACTTTCAACATATTATTTCTGCTTTTCCTGCCTTGTCTTTTGAGAACATAAAGGCAGGTGTATTTGATGGACGTCAAATTCGAACCCTCATACATGACGAAGAATTTGCCAGGAATATGAATAAGAAGGAGAAAGCAGCATGGCAGTCTTTTGTAGCAGTTACTAATAACTTTCTTGGCAACAAAAAAGCAGAAAACTATAAACTTCTGGTTCAAAGGATGCTAATGGCTTTCTGCAACATTGGATGGAACATTAGCATTAAGATTCACTTCCTGAACAGTCATCTTGATAAGTTTCCCAAAAATCTTGGAGCTGTTACTGATGAGCAGGGGGAATGCTTTCATCAAGATCTAAAGACGATGGAAGAGCGTTATCAGGGGTGATGGGACAGAAATATGATGGCAGACTACTGCTGGAGTATCAAACGAGATTGTCCTCAACACGTACACAAACGCAAGAGCTACAAACACAAATTTTTGCCTGAATAGAATTTAAATAAGTTTTGCACAAATTTTATGATAAAAATAAGTGTTTTAATATGTTCTATTTCAATATTGTAGACAAATTCTGATGCAATCATATTTTTTAGTGTCTTAGTGTATTTACTGCATTATATAAATCATTACATTTTCACAAAGATGATGCCCAAGAAGACATTCTACTTCATTATGTTAAACTAAATGTTGAAAATTTTACACTAAGATGAAAACCTAAAATCTTGGATTGCGAAAGAACTGTAGTTTACAGAGAAAAACTAATGTCAGATTTGAGATCAGTACACTTGAATTAGGTAAGAACAAATGTTTTTGTGGATGCAACAAAAATTTTGTTCCCCAGTGTTATTTGAATGACTAAATGAACGACATAACTTGGCAGATAGTGGTTATTATTTTTTTTTTAAAGATTTTTAAAAAATTTATTGGGATGACATTGGTCAATAAAATTAAAGAGGTTTCAGGTGTACGGCATTGTGTGTTCACTGCCCCAAGTCAAGTCTCCCTCCATCACCATCTATCTTATCCCCCTCTACCCTCCTCACTATCCCCACTTCATTTCCTTTCTAGTTATTATTTCAACTGAAGATCATGATAGGTATTAAGCTCATTTTTCAGAAAGAGAAAACTATATAGCTTCAGAGAGAGAGTAGCAGAGTTCTTGGATGTGACAGAGCTATGAGTCAACTGAGCTGGTCTTGGAACCCAGGTCAGCGTGGCATTCGAGCCATTGCTCCTAACAACTGCAGCAAAGATTTTATTCATGTCCTTAAGGAAATAATTTGCTTCTGGTAACCTTTCCTCCCTCCCCCCCTTTGTGTCCTGCAGGCAGCTTGCATGGACCTATTGGACTCATAGCTAGGTCCCTAGCCTTATCTCTCTTTCCTCCTATTTCCAGCTGAAGGTCCCAGCAGCACACAACAGGAGGTGACCAGGAAGGAAAGGCTGGCAGGGGGAGAATGTGTAATTAAGCAAATGAGCACCAGCAGACAGCCTCGATGGGCAGCACCACCTGGACACCCTTCTAGCCAATGCAAATGTGACCTTTTTGAGGCCTGGGCATGGAGGTGTTAGGGGCTTTAGCTGCCACAGCAGAGATCACTTGGAGAAGTTAGGAGGACTGGAGAGAGATGACTTTGTTTCATGGACCACTGTTCCCTGGCCAGCGCCTGCAGACCTGGTCTTCAAAGGCTGGCTGCTGTTTTGTGCATTCAGAAGCAATTTGGAAAATGCCATCATATCAACTTTATTTCCTAGCTCTCTAGGAATTCTCAGTGGTTACCCGTAAAAGAAAATCCCCTCTGAGGCTGAAAGTTATACTGTAAGATGTTCACTGCACTGGGTTTAACTTTAAATGTACCAGAACTAGAATTTTTAATGAACTTTATAAAGCTTATTGATTATTTTTCTAATTAAAAAAGAAATACACACACATTGCAGAAAAACTTGAAATTATAGACAAGGATCAAACAGATGAAGAATATCTGTAATCCCAGCTTTATATTTATTATATAATTTATTCTAAGTTTCTCAAGAAATAGGCTCATCTATTATTAAGTTTAGCGGGTTTTGTTTGTTTTTAGAAGACTGGGACCTTGAAGTGTTAGGTATTTTATGGGGCATTAGAACTCTAAAACTCATTCTTGCCTTATGTCTTCTTCTAACTCTGACACAAAATAAAACATATAAAAAAATTTTTCCTATAGATTTTGAGAGAGGGCAGAATGGAGATAGAGAGAGAAGCATCAACCTGTTGTTTCACTTAGTTGTTCCATTTAGTTGTGCACTCATTGATTGCTTCTCATATGTGCCCTGAACCCGCAACCTCTGGTGTGCAGGGTCGATATCTTATCCACTGAGCCACCCGACCAGGGAGTAAAATTCTGTGGCCACTCTTCCCAGAGTTTATAATTTGTCAGTCAGGATTCAGATTTATTCAATTTTTACCCTCTTCTGAAATTACCAACCAAGTTCTTTCTAGGACTTAGTGCATTAATTATACCTTTCAAAAAACTGTAAAATCAATGCCATGTGAGACCATTATGTATTAGAGGGCAACGTCTGCTGAATCTCCACATGGTCAGGAAAGAAAGACACTGTGAAAGGAAGGGTTGGTGAATGAGTCAATGGATGGATGAGTGCATGTGATAAATTCTGTTGGGGTCTTTTTTAAAAATTATTGATTGATTTTAGACAGAGAAATGAAGAAGGGTGGGGAGCATTCATTTGTTGATCCACTTAGTTGTGCAGTCAGTGGTTGCTTCCTGTATGTGCCCTGACGGGGGTTTAAACATGCAACATTGTCGTTTTGGGACGATGCTCTAATTGACCGAGCTAACTGGCCAGGGCTGTTGGAGTCTTTAGTAGGCGTGCCCTAACTTTCATTTCTTTTCCACAATTTACTGAACATGTGCAGGTTGGTTTCTCAGTGGTATTTGACTGGGGGGGTGATTTTTTTCTCTCAGGAGACATTGTTCAACATGACATTTGGCATTCTTTTGTTGTCACAACTTAGGTGGTGGGTGTGCTACAGACATCGGGTGGCTAGAAGGTAGGGATGGTGCTAACTCTCCTAGAATGCCCTGGGTTCCTCCCAAACCAGGGAATAATCAAAGCATCTATTACTCAATCAACAGTAGCAAAGCTGAGAAACCCTGGGCTGGTGTACGGGGGTGGGGAGAGGTCTCGTTGGTCTCCTAGGGCAGACTAGAGCCGACTATCACAGTGAGCAAAGTGAATACCTCTAGGTCATAGTTGGAGGATTCCTAGCAAGATTATAAAAGTGACAATAGAAACAATGCCGTTCCTTCTATTAAGAAAATAAAATAATCTTTTCTTTCTTGGCACAGATGGTCTTAGGCCTATAAACCTGCCATTTGTTCAGTAATCACATCAGGAAAATGGATGATTTAAAGCAGTTGGAAAGTATATCTTGCAGAAGGAAAGTGTGGGCATCTGAAGAAGAATAGTAAACATAAATTCTGTTTTACATCTGAGAAGCAAAGCCATTTAGAGTGTCGCTCAGCTTCCATCTGAACTGTGGCTGAGAGGGGGGAGGGTATAAGCTATGGTCAATGATTTTAAATGATTTATGAGGATTTCTGTAAAGGAAATACAAAGGCCTTAGTGGCGCCAGGCCTTCCTGATGAACTGTAATAGAATTTTATACTGTTTTTTTCACTGTCAAATAAAGTTCAGTAGTAGAGATAGATTGTTACCTTGTATTAGGGCTTCCTCGGCTGCCTGTCAGACGCTTTGTTCAAAGAAGCAGATTTATGTTTCACAAAGAAATGATTTCTAAAGCTCTTCCATGAATAACTTTTTATTGAAAGAGAAGTCAGATTTAGTTATTTCATCCATAGATTGGGAGATTATCCCAGAATGAGCTCTGTACATGAAAAAAAATTTTTTTGGTAGGTATTTAAATAAGGAATAGTATTTTAATGCTGTGAAAGAAAACACAGAAAAATGACGAGTCTTTTAACACAAACTTCTATTTAGATTTTTCCCTTGATTTTTCGTCATTCTGAGACCAGCTGGGAATAGCCCTAACAGTTCATGTCGCCCAAGCACGTAGCTGCTGATGCAGTGTACTTTGTCAGCATAATGGGAGGGCACCCCCCAAAAAGTACAACAGGAAAAGGCTCATACCTAGGAAGAAGTAATATACTATTTGCTTGGAACAAGCTTTTTCCTTTCTCTCTCTATCTTCATTAATCAGTTCTTTTACTTCTTCAACAAACGGTATGAAACACCTGCAGTGTTCCTGGTCCTGTATCAGAGAACCCCGCTGTGAAAAGTAAAGCAGAGAAACGTAAGCTTAAACGGTTCTAGTTCCACACGCTGAGTACTGTCCAGGGTGCTGAATAGATGCAGCTGTCAAGCTCCTGTGGAAGGAGAATTTGTAAGTAGACAAGAATGATGGACCAGAAAAGGATGGGATCAGAAATAGGGATCCTGGCCCTTGTCAGTATTATGTCACATCAACTCTGTGGCTTTTCTATAAGGCTATTTTCCAGATGTAAAGTCAAAGTCTTTTTCTTTTTTTTTAAGTGAGAGAGAGAGAGAGACAACCAGAGAGACAGGAAGGGAGAAAGAGGTCTTAGAAGCATTAATTCACAGTGTGTACTTTAGTTGTTCATGATTGTTTTTCTTATGTGCCTTGACATGGGGGGCTCCAGCTGAGCCAGTGACCACTTGCTCAAGACAGTGGCCTTGAGCTCAAGCCAGTGACCTTGGACTTCAAGCCAGCAACCTTAGGGTTTTAGACCTGTTTCCTCAGCATCCCAGGTCAATGCTCCATCCACTGTATTACCACCTGGTCAGGCAAAAGTCAAAGTTTTATATGAGATTCTTTATTTAGTGAAAGGTTAGACTCTGACAAACACTGAATTCAATTTAATATAATAAGCATTGATAGAATAATTACACTGAACATGTTCAATGGCAGTGAAGAACTGAGATACAGAAAGAATAAGTCCTTGTTGTCGGGGAGTTAACAAAAATAAACACAAATAGATGAACTCATATCTGACTGTTAAGCTAAAGAAAACTTATTATCACAACGCTTGATACAACAGAAGAAAACTTTGTACCTAAGTCACTAGTCAACATATGTATGTCTATGTTTTTCTATGTATATTTACAAAGGCTAATAGTTTACTCAAGTAGACCCTTAGGGAAGACTTTCTGCTTGCTTCTCCAAGTCTACTGTCTACCCTTTTCCATCCTGTGCCATGAGAGGCTGACCTGGATAGACTATATCCATGGAAAAAAGGATGGTGGAGGATGAGTTCGGGTACTTAATCTCCCGAGTTCTCACTGTGGCTCATTGAAGACTTGCTCTTTCTTTCTGAAGTTATCAACTCCCATAAGATGGCTCTCTGCATACAACTCTTTCTGTCTGAGCAAACCCTCCCTTCTTCTTGCCCAATCAGACCTAGCAGTTAAAATACAGCTCCAGGATACTCTAATGTCTTTTATGGTTTTATATCCTCTTCCTCTTATTTAAAAATAACCTCTTTCCTAAACTCTCCTCAAATTCTCCTATCTTCAAAGTGCCACATGTGTTCAGCTGGGACCACACTTGATATGAACTCCATATCACTTTTAGTACTATGTGACCTTAAGCAACCATATTTTTTTGAATGTCTTTTATGTGTCAGCCCAAACAAGGAATATGCAAATTTTGCAATATTATGATAAGGAATAATAATTTCTTCATTAGAACCTAGGTAATTTTACCATCCTCTGCATAGCACATGATATTTCCACCAAGATCTGCTCATCATAAAAATGATTTGACATTGTAAGACTAAAAAAAATCTGGGGCAATAAAGAGTAAAATTGGAGTTAAGCAGGGACCTGACTGTGGTAAAGATGATGATGATGATAATGACAGAGGTTAAAAAATTTTAATTTATAGAGCATATGCTGAGCTAAGTACTTATCACTTAATTTTCACAGTGAAGCTATGATGTAGGTAGTACTGGTATCACCCTTTTTCATATGTGGTTCCAAGAATCCCCTCCTATACTTCTTCTGCCCATATCATCGTCTCCCATACCTTTTCACTACTTCATGTAACTCCTATTCTTACTAGTATTACAAGAACTCCTATCTGTCTCAGAAACCCCCCTTCAGCTCTTAGATATTACCTCCTCAGTCTTCAATGGGGGGTTGGAAGGTCTTTATATGTAGATTGGTTGGGAATCACTTTTTAAGGGAGTGGTGGTCCTACCGATGCAGGCTATGTAGGCAATCATAAAATTGAGGTGCAACTGACATACGACATTGTATTAGTTTTAGGTATACAGCATAATAATTTTGTTCAAAAGCCACCAGTGTAAAAAAGATGTCTTTTTAATACTTCTAGCTATGAGTGGAAATACAAAAAAAAAGTACAAACCATCATATTTTGCAGGGTCCAAAAACACATTTGATATTGGAATAGAGCTACCTTTCCTGCAAGTATTCTTACATATTTAGGTTACAGAGAGACATAATAAAATCGTGTAAAGAGAGTAGGCTTTTTAAGTCTCGGCCAAAATCCTAATTTAATTATGTTGATCATTGCAACTGTGTGACCTTTGAAATTACTGAATTTCTCTGAGCATATGACTTCATCACTTAGCTAAATCCTACCTCCTAAGACTGATGAGAAAATGAAATAGGTTACTGTAAGTAAAGCACTTAGCATATAACAAGAGCTCAACAACAGTGCCTAAAATTTCTATTTTCAGTGTTAATTTATACATTAAAAATTATGCAGTGCTCATAAACAAAACAGCTTTGGAAATAAATTCAGGCAGAAAACATCCTTGCTTTCTCTCTGTTTCTGACTTACTCTCATGACTGGATTGCTTTGAATGGCATATTCCATGCACAATATGAGGTTTGGTAGAGTAATGGTTATGGTATTGTTTAAGAGCAAGATTTCTTTGGTAACCTTGGACAGATGACTTCACTGCTTTGCTCCTCCTTGGTGCTTCTTTTCTAATATGTAAAATAAATATTTTAATAGACCTATAACAGCAGTGGAAATTAAATTAGTAAATGCATGTAAATAGCTTAGATGAGAACATTCCCTAGATCTACTAAATGTTTTATTAATATTATTCATATTCATATGATTGTTATTATTTGCCTTTTTGTTTCCCAGCTAACAGAATTACAAAAGCTATGTTAAATAAAAACTAAATCGCCTGCCTAAAGACACTCGGAGAAAGATAACACACAATCCTATCAATAAGGCGGTAGGTGGGAAAGGTAGAGAACGTATGTTTTAGATGTTAAATTATTTTTTTGTGATTCAAAGAGGAAACTAGTCATTGACTTTGCCCAACAATTATTACTTTATCATTTATTGACCTTGTGGTCATGAGAAAGTCATTTCAACTTTCTGAATATGAGTTATTTCATCAGTAAGTTAAAATAACACATTAAATTAGGTATTGCATAGGGTTGGAATATTTATTTCTATCTTTCTCTACTCAACAACACTTCACTTAATTAATTCCTTATATTCTTTATTCTTTAGTTCTCACCTTACCCATTATTTTTTCCAAATGTTTTTCTTAGCAGAGGACCTGCAGGAGACTATTGAGCAGACATGGAATTGTAGAAAAGTAATCAATGGCTACGGGCAACCCCCAATAAAAGGGGAACAGGAGTCAATGGATATCTTGTCCTTTCATGCTCTGGGGAATGATTCTATATGCTCTTCAAGGGTCATCATGTTCAATTTTGATAAAAAACTTTTTGCCTTGCCCTTCCTTCTATCTTTATTTCATTCTCTCTAGTCCTGACTTCCATGATTACTTCCCAAATAAGCCTCTTATCCACACGCTCCTTTCCTAGATTCTACTGTTGAAGTTAATAAAGAAGTCCTTAGATTCAAAGTACTAGATAGAATGGACTGCTTGACATCTCTCATTTTCAGGATGCTCTGACATTTTGGGAAAAAGATAATCAGGAGCTGGTATATCTAGACCTTATGTAATGTAATGTAATATATATATATATGTAAAATGTTTTTTTTGCAAGAGGCTAAAACAACTCTGGCTCTCTCAAGCCTGGTTTATGGGAAAGAGAAAGGGTGCCACAATGTTAAATTTTTATCTCAAAAAGAAGAACAGCAAAAGAACAGCATGATGAATTCTTGGAACACCAGGAGCAGAAACGTATGGGGCATCTCTTTCAAGAATCACAGTGAAGTGCCTCAGAGACAACTATTTCTGTCTCTGAGTCCTCAGTAAAAGCCATCCTCCAGAAGGAGGGACTGATCTCGCTACAGATCCCTGTGTCAAGTATCAGGGCCTTTTAGGTTAGCCTCCACGACTCCTAGAGTTCCACAGAGGCAAAACCCAAAGTCAGGATTATGGGCAGATGTAAAGCCTAACTCAACTGTAAATCCAGCATTCTTCCTTTATTGTCTCACAACCTTTAGCCAGTCACCCTCCTTCTCCAGTGACTTCGGGAAGAGAGCTGAATGCAACCAGATAAACTCCATGTTCTCTACCAACCTCGACTTATGTTTGAAATCTGGCCTGTAATTTTGTTCTTGATAGATCACAAGTATGCTAGTCTTAATGTCCCTTTGTGTCAATAGCAATCTGTGCTTGAAATCTCCTGATGGCATTTTATTTGACTATTGAAAACACAACTGAAATTGCTATAATAGCTGTGCTTTAAAATGAACAATTAAATACCACCCAATTGATACAAGAGGTGAGATGATAACTAGATGACTGTCATGATTAAGCTATACAGAATGAAGAAATATTTTCTATGAATTAACAAGTCCGGTATACGAATGAGCGCTTGTGTGTGGTCCTCTCATCTTACAGAAAAGAATTTCATTGTTTACAAGGTAGTTGATGATATTGGACATAGTCAATATTGATATTTCTTGATCAATTTCTCCAGACTTTCCCCTAGAAGTTAGATCATTGAAATGCAGATTATAGAGTATTTTGTCCTTAACCTTTAGTGAGAGTTATTGTGATGGTGAATTGAATAATGTAAAAATGACTTTTGAAAAACTGTAGTTAAGAATATTATTAGTTGGTTGAATCAGTGTCTTCAAAAGGATACCTAAGTCAGTTGTTTGTTAATTATTTTAATTTTATTTTTTTTTAGCAAAAGAGTGGGAGAGAAAGAGAGACAGGAAGGGAGAGAGGTAAGAAGCATCAATTTGTTGTTGCAGCATTTTAATTGTTCACTGATTGCTTCTCATATGTACCTTGAACCGGGGGACTCCAGCTAAACCAGTGACCCCTTGCTGAAGCCTGCAGTCTTTGGCTCAAGCTGGCAACCTTGGGCTTCAAGCCAGCGACCTTTGGGGTCAAGCCAGGAACCTTGAAATCATGTTGATGATCCCATGCTCAAGCTGGAGACCCCACGCTCAAGCCGATGAGCCCCCACTCAAGCCAGCAACCTCGCGGTTTTTGAACCTGGGACCTCTGTGTTCCAGGTTAATGCTTTATTCACTGTATCACCACTAGTCAGGCTTAATTAAATTAGGTTAATTAAAGAAGGCGACATGTGGGAGTACCAACTTTTCTTTTGCTTTTAATATTTACTGAACAGTTACTAGTTGTCAACCCTTGTCCCATGATAGAGACTTCACTTTATTCATTATCACCTTCCATAAACCAACCATAGTGCATGCTGTACCCATGATAGGCACCTTCCTTTTAATCCTTTCTTCTTTCCTTCCCGCCTGGGGTCCTGTGATGCCCCACACCTGTGTCACATGCATTCCTTCTTTAGATGGGCGAATATAATGCTTTCTATTTTTTAAAAAAGGGTGTATGTGTCAAAATAATTTTTTTATTATTTTTAAATGAGCAATTATGAAATAGCGGGGTGGTGTTTTCTTATTATTATTAATTTTAATGGGGTGACACCAATAAATCAGGGTACATATGTACAATGAAAACATCTCCAGATTATTTTATCATTCAATTGTGTTGCATACCCGTCACCCAAAGTCAAATTGTCCTCTGTCACCTTCTACCTGTTTTTCCCTGTGCCCCTCCCCTCCTCCCTATCCCACACTCCCCTCCCTCCCCCCACTCCGTAACCACCACTCTCTTGTCCATGTCTCATAGTCTCACTTTTATGTCCCACCTATGTATGAAATCATGCTGTTCTCAGTTTTTTTTTTCTGATTTACTTATTTCACTCCGTATAATGTTATCAAGGTCCATCCATTTTGTTGTAAATGATCCGATGTCATCATTTCTTATGACTGAGTAGTATTCCATAGTATATATGTACCAAAGCTTTTTAATCCACTCGTCTTCTGACGAACACTTGGGCTGTTTCCAGACCTTGAAATAGCGGGGTATTTTTAAAAAAGATTTTCTTTATTGATTTTACAGCGAGAGGAGGTCAGGGGAGTGAGAAGTATCAACTTATAGTTGTTTCACGTTAGTTGTTCATTGATTGCTTGTCCTGTGTGCCTTGACCGAGCAAGCCCAGGATTTTAACTGGTAACCTCAGAGTTCCATGTTGACACTTTATCCACTGTGCCACCTTGGGCTAGGTGGGGGGATTTATTTTTTTTACCCCAAAGCAGTACCTGGATTAATTCCAGTTCCAAATGTGCTCCTTCCTTCTGCTCTTCCTATTAAACTTATGATGGGTTTCTGTCCCACCTGCAGACATTCTCATTTTTTGAAGCCAGATGGGGCATAAATCTTAAATAAATAAGTAAAAAATATGATAACAGATCACTACCCTGGTTAGCTCATACCATAAAAATGAATCTAATAAGAATATAAATATATATGAATTCTGAAATAAAAGACCATCTGCTTTTGTAGGAAAAAAACCCACATTAATTTTATATCACAACATGTTATCCTGTGGATATTCAGTCCGGCGACATAAATAAAGTATCTAAATATGTGGAATTCTCAAATTATCTACTTGCTACTGCCAAATTAAAAAGAAGGTTATTTCTTAATTTTTTTTTTCAGTAATGTGTGCTTAACTGAGTTATATTTCCATGTCTGGAACAGGCAGATTTCCCCAGAGTTGCATCAGATAGCAGAATCAAGGGTTATTAACATTACAAAGAGCATCGCTGTCCTACAGTGTCCCCTTTATCATTCTGAGCAGCTGCTCAAGGCAACGCATTTAACCTTGGGAGATGGGACAGAAATTCTGGGTAGTCCAAACCTGTCTGTAGATTCCCTCAGCTGGGATCAACCATGACACTATTTAGTTGCAACCACGGAGAAAGATGGAGCTCTTATCATCATTTGGTGTGTATTGTTCCCATTCATCTCTTCTCCATCCCTCAAATACTGTTATTTTTAGTTATAAACACAATATTCCCTTTGCTGGGAGGACCTTGCTTTCCCCACTGAGAATGTCATTGGAAATAAAGGCCTCTCACGGAGGGGTGCTAAAATATTTAAAAATATGCCCAAGTTATTTATTTCCATCCAGGTGTTTCAGAGCAAGATGCTCAGTGTGACTTTTATTTTCTTTTTTGGGATAACTTAAATTTTTTATTTTGGCTGCAAAAGGCTGTAGTTTGTTTCTGGTTTAAAAATAAAAACCATTTAGAAGCATTGCAGATGACCGATTTGTGAATGGGAATGCTCAACAATGCTTGGGGCCTAATCACAGATGTAAACCTTCCCAAAAGCAACCTTGGCAAGGACTTTAGACATTTTATAGCTTTGATTTAGTATTTTCAGTTCTGGAAATCTTTCTTATGGAGATGCTATTATTTATGAAGAGAATGGGCTACTACTATATTATGCCTGGGGCTGTCATATCATCTCTTTGAATTCTTTTTTTTTTTTTTTTAAGTGAGAAGAGAGGAAATAGACTCCCATATGTGCCCCAACTAGGTTCTACCCGCGACCCTTGTTTGGGGCCAACTTGCTCAAACCATTGGAGCCATGGCTGCAGGAGAGAAAAGAGAAAGAGAGAGAGAGAGAGGAAATGGGTAGGGGGAGAGGAGGAGAAGGAGATGGTTGCTTCTCCTGTGTGCCTTGACTTGGAATTGAACCTGGGACTTCCCCAAGCAGGGTTGATGCTCTACCACTGAGCCAACTGGCCAGGACCCTCTTTTTTTTGTGTGTAATTTTCTGAAGTAAGAAGTGAGGAGGCAGTCAGACAGACTCCCACATGTGCCCGACTGGGATTCACTTGGCATGCCCACCAGGGGGCGATGCTATGCCCATCTGGAGTGTTGCTCCACTGTGGCCAGAGCCATTCTAGCGCCTGAGGTGGAGGCCATGGAGTCATCCTTAGCACCCGGGCCAACTTTGCTCCAATGAAGCCTTGGCTGTGGGAGGGGAAGAGAGAGAGAGAGAGAAAGGAGAGGGGGAAGGGTGGAAAAGCAGATGGGTGCTTCTCCTATGTGCCCTGACTGGAAATCAAACCCAGGACTTTCATACACCTGGCTGACACTCTACCACTGAGCCAACTGGCCAGGGCCCAGGGCCCTCTTTTAATTCTTAAAACTACCCTATGAATTCAGCATTACAGATGGGAAAACTGAGACACAGAGCATCTTATAAGCTCTCCAAGATCCCACAGGAAGAAATAGTAGAGTCAGCTCTTTAACCTGGGAAAGCATAAAATCACTAAACCTCAACAGTTTGTGTAACATTTTCTCTCCTGCAATATTTGTTGCCATTATATTTATGATAATCCAAAAGTTAAAAAATATATAAAGAGAATGGTTAAGTAGATTATATTTCATAAAATTATATAAACACAGTTTTTCTATTGACAACTTTAAAACTAATCTTAAATGCAAATGTCAAAGAAAAATATTTATTTAAGCTACAGATAGCAAAAACAAACTAAACAAAACAACCCCCTCCCAAACACAGCAAAATCTCAATAGCAATTTTATTTAAGTTGTGCAAATATGTTTGAATCTTGATCTCTATTCTGCTTTTTTCTGTTTGTTTGGATGAATATCTAGTTTTTAAATTAATAATTATACTTATTTTAAATGTTGACATTTAAAATATAGCTGTCAAAGACATTGAAAACATGTTCTTCTTTTTTTTAAAATTAAAAATCTTTTCCCTTTTTTATAGTCACTGTAGTCACACACAAAAAAGGAGAAAATATTGACTTTCATCTTCATTTTTAGTTGGTAGATCAAGAATCATAGGATTTCCGATGCTGAGGTCAACGTACTTATCTACAGGTATTGATCGACTTACGACCTATGCAATTTACGACCATTTGACTTTACGACCACAATCGCTAGCCACGACTGCTCCATGTCTGGAGCAGGTTTTGTATGCACCTGTATTTTGTAATTTTGTATGTTTTGCAAATATTAAACCAGTTGAACTGGTAATGCAGTGTTTTACTTAAACCTGACGAATGTAAAAATAAGAAACAAAATGGTGTAGAGATGATACAAATGGCATAAAGGGAACAAAGAAAATTATGATATATAACAATAGTGAAAGAATTATGATAAAATATGACTTAAAGATTTTTATAACATCATTTCACAGAACTGTACATATAGCCTACTCAACTTACGACCAAATTGTGTTATGACCGGTCTGTCGGAACCCATTGTGGTCGTAAGTGGAGCACTAGCTGTATCTGAAAGGTTAGAACAAATTTTGCCTGAGATCACAAAGAGGTTTAGACTTAGAATATTTTTAGGTAAGGTAAAAAGAAAGTCTTATTTTTATTTTAACATCATTGCTATTTGTACCTGTGAAATATCTGCCTACTCAACTGTCTCCATGTGAGTATAATTGGTCACCCAAGGAAATGAAAAGAAAATGGATTATTTGGCATTTAATTTGTAATATATTTCACAAGCTCTAGCATTTGCCCTAAGATAGGAAACTGTTGGAGCAATTGGGTCAATTAGCCAATTTACACTATATTTTATTTGTTTCACTGAAAAAAATCAACTCATTTTTTCAGGCAGATAAAAATATCTCACCTTGAGTGGCATATCTCTGGTCCTCAAGTTTGAGTTTTTCGACTTCGATTCTACATGTCACCTGGGATCCCTATTGCAGATCCCACTTTCTTACTTCCCGTCTCTAAACTTATGACTTTGTTCTTTCTAGTATAGAAAGGTTTCTCCATTAAGGGCATATATATTCCCTGTCTACTGGTGTTCTGACCGCTTTTGTCCTTAAGACCTGTTGGCACACACAGGAACACCTTGATGTTCCTTCCTCTCTTCCTTCCTCTCTTGCTGAAATCAATCAATCAATCAAAAAATAATGACCCTGTTGGTGACATAGTACCAATCCCCATCAGAAAGTTTACTTTCTCCTTTTGTTTTTCAGTTCTGAATGCTCTATTTCTTCCAGTACGAGCAGTGCATCTCATTATTTTGCTTGCCAAATTAAGGCTTTTTTTTTTTTTAAAAAAGCTCAAGTTGGTTTCTCTTTTTATAGATCGGCACTATCAAATGGAACTTTCTGCAGTGGTGGAAGTGTTTTTCATTCATGCTGTCCAGTATTGTATTCACTGCCTACCTGTGGATACTGAGCATGTGAAGTGTGGCTTGTGTCACTGAGGAACTGATTTTAAATTTTATTTAATTTAAATAAATTTAAAGTAAAGTAACTACATATGTCTGGTGGCCTCCGTATTTGACAGTACTGATTTAGCGTATTTTTTTAGATTAATAGAATTCTATTGCTATGTTTAGAGAGAAAATGGGGCACACTGGAACATTCATTTATTTTCTCATTCCATTGATAGTCTCCTTTTTCTTCTATAATCTTTCCATCATTCTCTTTTCTTCTCCTCCATTATTCCTCCTTCCTCCTCTTGCAAAAATGTTTGTTTAGTAATGTGAAGATAGGAAATCCTTTTTTTTTTTTTTTTGACAGAGACAGAGAGTGCAATAAACAGGAAGGGAGAGAAATGAGAAGCATCAGTTCTTTGTTGCAGCACCTTAGTTGTTCATTGATTGCTTTCTCATATGTACCTTGATTGGGGGGCTACAGCAGACTGAGTGACCCCTTGCTCAAGCCAGCGACCTTGGGCTCAACATGGAGAACCTTGCTTAAATAGATGAGCCTGCCTGCACTCAAGCTGGCAACCTTGGGGTCTGGAGCTTGGGTTCTCTGCATCCCACTCTGATGCTCTATCCACTGCGCCACCTCCTGGTCAGGCAAGATAGGAAATCTTGAGGACACATGGAAGAAATGGTGATTGTGGGCTCACAAAAAACAAACGGAGCCTGACCTGTAGTGGCGCGGTGGATAAAGCGTCAACCTGGAATGCTGAGGTTGCTGGTTTGAAACCCTGGGCTTGCCTGGTCAAGGCACATATGGGAGTTGATGTTTCCTGCTCCTCTCCCTTCTCTTTCTCTCTTCGTCTTTCTCTCTCTCTCTCTTGTCTCTGTTTAAAAATGAATAAATAAATAAATAAATCTAAAAGAATAATAAAAAAAAAAACCCCCAAACCAAATGGAGGCAATTCATTATGAGAAAGCTAGTGACTTTCCTTCTCTTTGAAGCAACTCTGATTTCTATGAGGAGGAATTCTGCCCAAGGACAACATAATGTAAGTTTGACAGGAGTGTCCTCTAAGGTATCTAATATTCATGAATCTAGACCAGCTAATAAATTCTTTTGATTGTGTAAGCTGGTTTGAAATTAGTTTTTAGCAACTAAAAAATTCCCCCTAATTTAAAAGGTTAGCACGAAGATCATTTGAATGATAATATGGGAAGGAGCGTCGCCCTGTGATTACTTAAACAGTATTGTTTTATTTTCTGAATTTTATCTCTTACCATGCACGGTGATGTGCTTTTTTTTACTGGCACGGTTAAGAAATACACTGTCGAGCCCATGGCACTTGCAAATGCTCGGTCTTCCGTTTCCCTTAAACGCTTTGATATGTGCACGTTGTTTAGGATTTCTCTAAGTGCGTCATTGATGCCCTCTTTTGGCATGATGCCATGAGAAGAGGCGACACGGTCTGCTGCAGTCTGGCATTTCCATGCTGGGCACAGCTGTCAGCATCTCTTTGTCTTCATTTCAAAGAATCCCGTGCTGCTGGCAAGACATCAGAAAGCAAGCCAGAGTGTGACTGAGGATTCTCCACAGCCCGGGAGAAACGGAAGCATCGCCTCCGAGACCTTATCCTTACCCCAGCTGTGTGTTGGGCGGTTTCTTCATTACACTGATGAAAAATTACCTCTTTTTTTTTTTCTTTATTTTCCCTAATCGCATTCTCCAGCGCACAGAGGGAAAGCTGAATTGTCCCATTTTTATTACATTACTTGCTGTTTTAGCACAACACTGGGCTCGAAGTCATAGCATGGAGAGACAGCTGTTACACAGAAGGCATGTGCCCTGCCTGCTGGGGACAGAACTCTCCAGATTCATCCCTGAGCCATGGGCTGTGAATCAACTTACTATTCTTTCCTAAAAGGCAAATGGAAGGACTGTCCTCCTCAGTTATTCAACTGACTAATGTTTGGCTCATTAATATGATTTGGAGTGGCGGTGAGACAACCAGGAGACTTAAAGGTAAAGGGTAGGATAATACAAGGTCACACAGAAAAAGGAGAAAAAATGATACTATCCAAGACGGATTAGGAAAAAAGTGAAAGTCCTTCAAGTAAGTTAAAAATAAAAGTGAGGGGAAAAATTTTGAGGGGAAAAATTTTATAAATGGCCAAAGGACCCACTGTCATGCTTGGGGAATGCTCAATATGATATATATTGATTAATATAAAAGCCAAGCAATCTAATGTGTCTTTGGATGATATTTTTAGATAAATAAGGTCCATAACGTTGATGGTCATAAGGTAATATTTACCTTCCTAATATTAAAGCTCAAAGTTTAGTACAAACTCTACACTGTACTAAGTGATTAGGTAACGTAACATTTACTCATCATTCTAACGGCACGAAGTAGATGTTATTAATCCCGTTTTCCATAGGACTTAACCGAGTCTAAGAGTAGATAAAAACCTGACCTTCCACATAGGGAGTCGGATGCAAACCCGGGGTGTCTGACCCCAAGCTCATCACCCTTCCCTCCATGTTGATGCCACTGTGGAATGGCAGCCCGTGTCCCTGAGCTATCAGCGATGACTCGCGGTCCCGCACACGGGTCCCCGTTAGCCAACAAGCTGTCAGCTCCTAGCTTTGCAACCCCAGACACATTTCCTGACCCTCATTTCTTCCTTCTTGCCTCTGTGAGCTGCGGTTCCTTTGTCTCTTTGGTGCCACCAGCTCTGCTGTCTTACATGGAGATGGGGAAGAAGCGCTTGGATACCTGGAGTAGGGGGGAGCCATTGCAGCGCACTTTAACGAGTGGAAACACTGGGTGGAAGGATGTAGGTAGGCTGGAAAAACTGGCAAGCGCGTGATTAAGTTAGTAGTAGTGAGAAATCCAAACTATTTGAAGTGAGTAAATATGATAACTGAAAACAAAGTATTTTAAGCAACAAATTCCTTTCTTTGGTTCATTTGCTGTGAATAGATATTGACGATTTTTCTGGGTTTTAATAATTACTCAGAAATTTAAAAATATATGTCCCATCTAAATTTAGTTTCCCGAAAGTGTTTTGCAAGATTTCATTACGAAAATGAAGATATACCGTACCTTGGGGTGGTTCTGCTGGAAGTGATTTGGGCAAAGGTGGCCCAGATTTGCTTTCTTTATTTGACTGTGTTTTCTTTTTTTTTTAGAGGGGGTTAACAACTGCTCTTCCTTCTCCTCCTTCTTTTTCATCTTTTCTAAGAAACAACCCGTTCAGTCTTTACCACTTCCATTTTCCAATCTCCAAAAGGCTAAGTGTTGGCAACTTTCAGTGCGTGTGGTTTCAGATGAATATGCTAGGACTTAGGAATTGAAGTTTAAAAAAACCTTGGTGGGCAAGAAATCCCATTAGTATTTTTTTGGTGTGTGTTTTTAAAAAACTAAGGTATAGTTTATATAACATAAAGTTCACCATTTTAAAGAGTATAACTTATAGGCTTTTAGCACATTTCCTAAATGGACTAAAACTTACTAAATGGTGTGCAGCCATCCTCACCACCGAGTTCAGAGCATTCCCGTCACTCTCAGAAGATAACTGGACCACTAAGCAGCATCCCCGCCTCCCCATCTCCACAAAGCAAACCACCAGTCCATTTCCCATCTCAATGAATTTACCTGCTCCGGACTAATTATGTAATTGAAATAATATAATATGTGGCCCCTGGTGTCTGCTTTTTTTTTTAAGCATAATATTTTCAAGGCTCATCCATGTTGTTGCATGTCATTTTGTGTTTTAGTCGGGATGAAGGAGTCAAACTTTTCAATGTAAATCAAGAGGTAATGGCATTAATTTTCATGTCTGCTTTGATAAGGGATTTTCTTATTTTATAGCACTGGCTCCCATTCCAAAAACAATCTGCATGATCTCTTGAATAAAACGGAAGGAGATGCTAATCTTAGATAAACTACAAATATGTTTTGTCCCATAGGCTAATAAAGAATGAAGAGGTAAAAAGCTAAAATGGACAGTGAAGAAAAAAAAGATAATGGTAATAGAAATTCAAGTTAAATGTACTTATTGCAGCTAAGGCTAAGGTAGTTTGAGCTTCCTGGGAGACAATGTGAAAAGGGAAGCAGGGGATGCCTAGCTCTGCCATCTGATGAACTCAAAGACTCAAATAGCCCTTGAGTGTTATAGTGAGGGACCACAATACAGGCAAGGTTAGGAGAAATGAATAGGGGACAGTCTAGCATCATTGTGGGTAGGTATCGTCTTCTCATATACACTGAGTCAGAGAGAAAAGGAAAAAGCCAACAGCAAGCCATGGGTCTCACTTAGGACAACCTTTCTGTTTATTCACCTGCCTTATGACTGACTACTTTCTTCCTTTCTCTGCGATCACTGGCTGTATAGTCCAGCTTTTATGGCCACATCCCCATATTTATCATTCTGTTAGCATCCCTTTGTATCAGTTACTAAGATGCTCACCTTTTCCTTTAACTTTCCTGTTGCACTCTGTTTCCCTCCCCCTCCCCCGGGAACTGTTCCTCCAGCACATTTTTATTTACAGGGTACTCAAAATATAGCCTGACATATTTTAGACTCTTAACTCATTGTTTATTAAATGGCTACATTAACACATACCGAAGTGGTTAAAAACGTGTTCTCTGGAGTCTGAAATCTTTGGGTTCCATACCTGTCTATGTACCTTGTTAGCTCTGTGGTCTTGGGCAAGTCACTCAGCTTTCCTGAGTTTCAAGGTCCTCATCTGTAAAATCGGGTTAAAAATCTACTCTACTTACCCCACAAGGTTAGGCCAGCATTCAATAAGATTATGCATATCCATCGCCTGGTTTGCAGAAAATACTTAGTATTTGCTGCAACCACAAATATTGCTGTAACTCTTCTTGAAATCCTGTGGGCTATGTTTTTATTCTGGTGGGCCATTAGAGGCACCTCAGTGGTGAGATTCCTTACATCTAAGTCTAATTATTTGGTCACCACAGAATTTAATGCTTTTCCTTAAGTTAAATTTCTATCTATTCTTTTTGTAGAATAGGAGAATTCTAGCAAGGTCTCCCTGGTTCTTATGCAAATAAAATTATATACTTATTCAGTGATCATGTATTGAATGTCTGTTAGGTGCTGGGCACTATTTAGTTACTGACGATACAACAGTAAATAATACAGACCAAAATTCCTGCCCTCTGGAATTTTATATCCCAATATGTAGAATAGCTAACATGTCTAGGATTGACGCTGTGCCAGGAATTTCCCAAAGCACTTTTTAAATATCACCCTATTTAATTACTTTAAGAACCCTATGAGGGAGATAGTATTATTATCCCCATTTTTACCCATAAGACAATGGAAGCCCAGGCAGACCAAGCACTGTGTCTATTGTCTAATTGTGATGCAAATGTGACAGATCGAAATCAGGTAGTTTTGACCCAGAGCCGTGCTTTTAGGCTATTATTCTACATAAGTGACTCCCAGGTCCTGAAATTTGCTGAAACACAAATGGGAGAAAATAGGACAGGTTTTCGCCTAACTAATGTTGCCCGTCATCAATTTGATACCAAAGGGTAAACTAGAATAGAAAATTGGAAGAAAAAGAAAAAACCCTTACAGTCCACGCAGCTGGAGTATGCTTGGCTGAAAAACAAGTGAAAAGTCAGAAACATTTAGGTTCTTTCTTTAATGTCTCTGCAAGACAGTTAAAGTTCCAATAATGTTATTTTTAAAAGGGTAGAAAAGCTCTCAAGAAATCACTAAGTCCTGCAGCAGAGTGGAGGCAGCTACCATTAAGGTAGCTGCCCCAGACACCAATTTGCATCTGAGAAAAGGGCTTCCCTACCCAGTTGGCTTTTCAGGACTTGTGTCTGCTGGGTTGACGTCATCTCTGTCTTGTGATGAAAAAATGCCTCCATGCTACATCCTTAGGCTTTCACCTGCCCTGAGATGTACCCGACAACGGTGCCACCGTCTCTTAGCTAGTAGTTCTCTGCAAAGTCTATTATCTATCCACGTGAACCGCATGCAAATAGACAGCAAAGATGCCTGGGGTGGAATAATACTGACCATGCTTTTACTGTGCATAGGAAATTTTAGTAAAACCAAAATGTCACTGAAAGGCAAAGCAATGACATTTTGGGATAGCCGTACCTCCAACCTCCTCCTGAAATTCTATGCTTCCCACTGTTACGGCTGATCTGTTTTCCTACCATTGTTTAACCACTAGAAATACAATTTATGATAAGACATTCTATGACTTCATTTCAGTTCCCCACCAGCCCACAGCTAGGCACTTCCTCTTACCCCAGCATTTCCATACTGATTCCATATTTATTGCCCCGCAGTTATTTATTTATTTATTTATTTTTGTGTTTTTCTGAAGTAAGAGACTGGGAGGCAGAGAGACAGACTCCCGCATGCACCTGATCAGGATCCATCCGGCATGCCCACCAGGGGGCGATGCTCTGCCCATCTGGGGCGTTGCTCTACTGCAATCAGAGCCACTCTAGCACCTAAGGCAGAGAGGCCATGGAGCCACCCTCCGCCCCCGGGCCAACTTTGCACCAGTGGAACCTTGGCTGCAGGAGGGGAAGAGAGAGAGACAGAGAGGAAGGAGAGGGGAAAGATGGAGAAGCAGATGGGCACTTCTCCTGTGAGCCCTGGTCGGAATCAAACCCGGGACTTCCACACGCTGGGCCGATGCTCTACCGCTGACTTGGCCGGCCAGGGTGCCCTGCAAGTTTTTAGTGTCTCACTCAAGCTCTGCTTAATCCGGGAAAACATCTCTGGCAAGTGTGGGTCCAGGTCCAGCTTTCTCTTTGAACACTCTCAGTGTGATTGTCTGGGTTTCCTAACAGTCAGGTGAACGATTCTGGGGGCCGGGTAGCCGTAAAGCAGAAACGTGTATGACTACGAAGTGGATGGCTCCAGCTTAGCTTTTGTCAAGGAATTAAGCCAAATACATATAAGAATTTTTTTTTCAATGCACTTGATTTGGTTTTATATATGTGACTTGGAGGCAAGTTAGAAGCCAAAACGGTCGTGCGTGTAACGATGAATCAGGAATCGGCAGGGTGAGGGGTAGGAACACTAGCTCTAACCTAACTCGGAAACAGGAGAAAAACTAAAGGGCACAGAAAATCGGTTGAGGCAGAAGACACAGAGGCAGATGAACACGGATGGGCTTCTGGGGTTTGTTCGTCTGCTATTGTTCATTCTTGTTTACTTCTGCACGTTGGGAGCTGTCCTGAGCTGCGTGTTCAGTTTCTACTCTACCTTCGTCCATCCTCGCCTTCATTGCACCAGGAGGAGGTGTGATTCTAAATTGACAGGTTCCAAAAAGAAACTCCACCCTGAGCAAATGACCTCACCT